>OY720254.1:1250000-2500000 GCA_963082625.1 Pasiphila rectangulata | reverse complement strand
CTTGATGCACGACCTGCTGCTCCCTCAGCACCCTAAAGAGCGCGCTCCTCGCCAGCGCGCCCTTCATGCAGCGGCAGCCGGCCACCGGGACCTTCTTCCTCCCCTCCGTCACCAGGAAGTGCTGGAGCACGTTGGCCTCGCCTGACGAAATCAATACTAGTTTAGAGATATATAGGCGACGTATTGATAAACAATTCATCATCATCTTTTCGTGTATTAGCAGCCATTTATAGCTTATTACACAATATTATTGTTACGAGCTGGGGGTTCGGGATTAAATAATGTAGTCTAATTAAACCAAAATTAACACTGAATTGAAATTATCGTGGCTTGACATCATTTTATAAATATAATACGGCTTACACCACGTACCTAACTTATTATCATCTTGCTGACGTTTCGAGACGAGAATGTTCTCGTCTCGCGGCCCTCGGAGTCGGCCACGAACGGTGCTCATGAAGAAGGGCCTCTAAATGGGTCTACGAAACGTCAGCAAGATGATAATAAGTTAGGTACGTGGTGTAAGCCGTATTATATTTACAAAATTAACACTTTAATCACAGATCACACCAATAAGAATCTCACAGCAGATTCACACAGGAATACTTCTTCACTGTACAACACTGAACACCACTAAAACACTAGTTCACTATTCACTATAGCACTTGTACACTGGAAACTGATCACTGTATTCACTTTGAAGACACTCGGATATATCGCACTGTTCGCTTCCGTAGCCCAATAAAGACTGTCCCCTTGGCATCATCTCTGTCTTCCGGACCCTCGAGGTTAGACCTCCTTACCACGGCTTCTACTCCAGGGGCTACAACCCCTGGGTCAATCGATAATTGCCTTTCAGACTGATTGCAATTTTGTTTTTTTATTAATCTTTTCCCTGTGTGAGGAGGTCCCGTGGCTGTTGGAGCCACTGACCTGTGTGGTCCGGGGGTCTGGCATGCAGCGGGGCGAGGCCGTTGAGGTAGGCGTGCGGTCCGTTGTCGGCGCGGTCGAACATGCGACGCGCCGTGTGGATCACGAAGTCCTCGATGGTTTGGATCTGCACGTCGCGGGCGATGACGTCATTCCTGACGTAGCGGCCCGCGCCCGTGCAGATCCGCAGCGTGATGTTTTGCTGAGCCTGGATGCGCTTCCGGTTGGTGGTAGAGGTCAGCGCGTACCACGCTGGTGCAGCGTAGGTCAGTCGTGACCGGATGTACGTCTTGTACATCCGCAGCTTGGTCCTGAGCGGGAGATGGGAGTCTAAGACAGGTCGGAGGAGCCCCCGGGCAGCGCGAACTTAGCTAAGCGCGCGGTCTACCTGGGGCTGCATACTCAACGACCGGTCTATTTCCACTCCAAGATACCTAGCGTGCGGAACCCATGTGACATCCTGGCCACGAAGCTGCAGAGGGGGAAGAGTTTTTCGGCGTCGAGTGATGAGGAGTGCCGCCGTTTTTCCCACATTAACGGCGATGCGCCACTTGTCTAGCCACAACGGCAGGAGGCTGAGGAGCCGCTGCATCCTCTTGGCTGCGAAGGCGGGGCTGGTAGACGACGCGAAGTACGCGCTGTCGTCCGCGAACAGTCCGAGTGTGACGTCCTTCCCCCTGCCCGGCTGTATAACTCCCGCTAGGGTGGGGATGTCGTCCGTGTAGAGGGCGTACAACGCGGGCGAGAGGCAGCTGCCCTGCGGTACGCCCGCTTCGATGAGGCAAGTGGAAGACGTGGCTTCCTCAACCGTGACTGAGAACCGTCTATTGGCGAGGAATGAAGCCACAATCTTGATGAGAGCTGGTGGCGTGCTGGTCTGCAGGAGTTTGAATACCAGGCCCGGGTGCCACACACGATCAAAGGCTTTCTCAATGTCGAGGAAGACCCCCACCGTGGAGCGCCGGGCGTTGTGTTCCTCCGCCAGATGATGGAGCACGCGTGTCGGCTGGAGCGTCGTCGAGTGGCCGCTTCTAAACCCAAACTGTTCAGGGCGGGGCTGGATGGTGGGGTGCAGGCGGCGGAGTAGGAGGCGTTCGAACAGCTTGGCTACCGTCGACAGCAGGGTAACTGGACGGTAGCTAGCCGGATACCTTTTATCCTTCCCAGCTTTAGGCAGTACACGCCCGTTCTTCCAGAGGTCCGGGAAGTGGGTCGTCCGGAGGATCCCGTTGAAGAGACGCCCTATCCCGTGGGATTTTCTAAAATCCCTTCTTAGTGCACCTCTAGGATACTCAAGGTATATGTGTGCCAAATGTCAAGTCTATAGGTCCAGTGGTTTAGGCTGTGCGTTGATATATCAGTCAGTCAGTGAGTCACTTTGAATTTTATGTATATAGATATTGAGCTCTATTACAATAAGAATAAGGTTCAATTACCTATAAACTCCTCCTCCTGCCGTTTGGGGATCCTGGCGCTGATCTCGTCTTTGATGTCGTCGACCAGCCTGTAGATGACGTTGTGCTTCTTCACCGGTATCGCCTTGTTCTTGGCTTCCACGACGAGCTGCGGCGGGCAGTCTACGTTGAACGTGTATATCACAGCTTTGAACGTTTCTGCTATCTGTAATAACAAACAAGAGTTAGATTAAGAATTATACATACGAAATCCCGTGGGGTGCAGTAGAATGTTACCCTTCCGCCCGCGGCTGCAGTAAGAGCCTGCTGAAGAAGATGGGCAGCAGCGTCTTTCCGTGTATCAACATCCCGTACTGCGTTCGCCAACCCGCCTGCCAAGCGTGGTGCGTATGGCAACTACTACTGGAGATCCATGAGGGAGGCCTGTGTTCAGTAGTGGACGTTTTACGGCTAAAATATTTTTTTTTTATTATCATATAATAGATTTATGTTAGTATACCTTTATGGTATATATTGCGATCTTTGTTATTTTTATATGTGAGCGTGACTTGAGAGACTTTACCTTACCGTAACTCAGTTTTACCTAGCATGGGAGGAAGGGTCTAGCTATCACGGTTCATGAGATACAGCCTGGTGACAGACAGACAGACAAGACGGACAGCGGAATCCTAGTAATAGGGTCCCATTTTCACCCTTCTGGTACGGAGCCCTAAAAACTAATAAGATGAAGTGGTGATGAGCAGGTATGTACCTCCGGGTCGCTGGGCGTGAAAGCCATCTGAAATTTGGCTATTCTATGTGGCCTTTTACCCACAGCCCGACTTTGCTCTATTAAATAAACAGTAAGTGTTTATTTAATAGAGCAAAGTCGGGCTGTGGGTGGAGTCGGGCTGTGGGTGAAGTCGGGCTGTGGTTGGAGTCGGGCTGTGGGTGGAGTCGGGCTGTGGGTGGAGTCGGGCTGTGGGTGGAGTCGGGCTGTGGGTGAAGTCGGACTGTGGGTGGAGTCGGGGTGTGGGTGAAGTCGGACTGTGGGTGGAGTCGGGCTGTGGGTGAAGTCGGGCTGTGGGTGGAGTCGGGGTGTGGGTGAAGTCGGGCTGTGGGTGGAGTCGGGCTGTGGGTGAAGTCGGGCTGTGGGTGGAGTCGGGGTGTGGGTGAAGTCGGACTGTGGGTGGAGTCGGGCTGTGGGTGGAGTCGGGCTGTGGGTGGAGTCGGGCTGTGGGTGAAGTCGGGTTGTGGGTGGAG
Organism: Pasiphila rectangulata; assembly: GCA_963082625.1. Taxonomy (NCBI): domain Eukaryota; kingdom Metazoa; phylum Arthropoda; class Insecta; order Lepidoptera; family Geometridae; genus Pasiphila; species Pasiphila rectangulata. Next base: position 2,496,413 of record OY720254.1, on the reverse strand, counting down.
TCGGGGTGTGGGTGAAGTCGGACTGTGGGTGGAGTCGGGCTGTGGGTGGAGTCGGGCTGTGGGTGGAGTCGGGCTGTGGGTGGAGTCGGGCTGTGGGTGAAGTCGGGCTGTGGGTGGAGTCGGGGTGTGGGTGAAGTCGGACTGTGGGTGGAGTCGGGCTGTGGGTGAAGTCGGGCTGTGGGTGGAGTCGGGGTGTGGGTGGAGTCGGGCTGTGGGTGGAGTCGGGCTGTGGGTGGAGTCGGGCTGTGGGTGGAGTCGGGCTGTGGGTGGAGTCGGGCTGTGGGTGGAGTCGGGCTGTGGGTGGTGTCAGGCTGTGGGTGGAGTCGGACTGTGGGTGGAGTCGGGCTGTGGGTGGAGTCGGGCTGTGGGTGGTGTCAGGCTGTGGGTGGAGTCGGACTGTGGGTGGAGTCGGGCTGTGCTATGAGTACCTCCAGGTCGGAGGGCGTGACGGGCCCGACGCCGAAGTGCACAGTGTTGAGGCGCACGCGCTCATGCTCGTCGTACGTGTCCAGGATGTCCAGGATGGCCTCCACCGACCCGTCCACGTCGCCTGCGGACACGTCTTTCCTTATTACCATCCTTAATAACAATAATTAATCAACATCTCGAGAGACTTTCGCTAGGCAGTTGGATCAAGAGCCAGATCCAAAAGGCAGTACTCCTGGACTCGGCATGTGTAGTAAGGAGATTCCTCTCCCTGCAGCTCTAGTCACCGACCGCTTGAGCCTTGCTTCGCGGCCGGTGATTCACCGTTTTGATATATTTTTTTAGTGTAGAGTATTTGTTTTTATATTTCTTTTTTATAGTACAAAATGTACTTTTCTGAGTTTATTAATAAATGATGTCAAATAACATTAGTTAATTTGCTATGTATTAAACTTATATTGTCAAATTACCATAAATTCTTCTCTAACAAATCATAAGGTCACCAAGATAGTCTAGTGTTTCGAAATAATAACAAGGACGTGACCGTCTTTCATAAAGAATTTGAATTGATTTTCATTGTATCATCATGTCAGCCGTAGGACGTCCACGGCTGGGCACAGGCCTCCGCCATGGATCTCCAAAATCATGAGGGCGTTTGTTGCCATACTCGCCACGCTCGGCAGGCGGGTTGACGAGCGCTGTACATGATGTTGATATACCGAAAGACTTTGCTAATCTAGCTTGCAGAATTTTACTGCATCCACGGGCAAGAGAGAAGGGGCATCATTCTGCTGCCGGCACCCCACGGCATTGTCATTGTATGCTTACCTTTGACTAACACATTGAGGGTAGGATGGGTGTCCACCTGCAGCATCTTCTCCCGGGGCCCGGCGGCGCGCATCTTGTAGCGGCCCATGGCTCGCTTCTTAGCCAGCATCGCCTTCAATCACAAATATTTGATTTACTATAATAATTAATTATTGTATTCATATTAATTCATCATTTCAGCCGTAAAACGTCCACCACTGAACACAGGCCTCCCTCATGGACATTCAAGAGGGTAGTTGCTATACTCACAACGCTTGGCAGGCGGGTTGGCGAGCGCAAGAAGGGATATTGATACACGAAAAGACGCTGCTGATTAGCACTGAGATTGCAAGACGTTTGCTACAATCTGCGTCGGTCTCTTGGAATTACCCCAACGCATGAGATAATAATTTTAAAGTTCATTTTCAAGTGCGTCAATAAAATCCTCTACGTTGCGCTCCGTTCTGTCTGCGCAGACCCGTAGCCGAAGCTGAACAACATACCTTGTACTCCTGCTTGTGGAGCGCCTCCCTCGCGGCGATGCTCTCCGAGTCGGCGGCTTGCTTCTCGCGCATGCGCAGGCTGTGGCGCCATTTCATCACCTCGCCCGCGCGTTTCTGCGACAATTGTAAGACTGTACTTAAATATCTACATTTTAATAATAAATAAGTAATTTAAAAAAATAATAAAGACGACTTCAATGATAAATATAACCCTATTATCTAGTATGTATGTACATTAACCATGACGTCTTCCTCTCTTCTATGTCTATTGTTGTACCCAACAGGGTCTGTAATGCTACCTAACACCGTTGTCAACACAACTCTACCTACATTATTTATTTTATTTATTTAACAAAATCCACAGCTCTTAATTAAATACAGTTTCAAAACTTACGCGCTAACTTACAGCCAAGAATAATATACATACATACTATAAGAATAACTTATAGAACACAAAAAAGTATTGAGTAGGTATTAAAATCCTTGGCTTATTACTGAAAACACTCATGCTATATGTACTTTTTGATTTATCATGGATCCCATCATCAGAACTGGATAAAAATCAAGCAAAAATTTTAAAGTAAAACAATAAACTCAAGTCGCAAGATTAAATTATTAGTTATGGAATGAAACTATACCTTGTGGGACCCCATTGAGATACAATCATCAGAATCGAGTTATGAAAAAAAATTGGACCTAATTCAATGTATGTCAATTTGAACTCAGTTCATCAACGACGGAGTTCTGAGGTAACAAAGATTAATAAGAAAAATTCGGTAAAACATGCTAAGGTACATGAGTAGGTATAAACAGCTAACTGACAATCTATATTATAAAATTCAAAGTCCTGACTGACTCACTGACTGTTATATCAACGCACAGCCTAAGCCACTGGACCTAAAGACTTGAAATTTGGCACACCTTGAGTATCCTAGAGGTGCACTAAGAAGGGATTTTTCGAAATTCCCACGGGATAGGGAATAAATGGGATTTATATTTTCGAATCAAAGTGGCTCTGCGTGAAAAAGGGGATTTTACGTTTTATGACTTCCACGCGGACGAAAGCTTGTAGAGCAATAAAAAAAGAACACACATACGACTGGAGAAACCTTCTTATTATTAAAGTTGTTTTTTTTTGTTAGCCTGTTGTGTCTCACTGCTGGGCAAAGGCCTCCCCGCCAGCGCGGACGGCGGCGCCGAGCGGAGCACGCCGCCGTCGGAGGAGTGCAGCACCCGCACCTGCATTTATAATGATGAACCACAACTGACCTCGGAGCTGACTTCCAGCACCTCGTCCCCCGCGGACGGCAGCTCGCGCCAGCCCCGCAGGGTGATTACGTAAAAATTTGCGGTAGCGACAGCGACAGCAAAGCCACAGCAACCGCTACGCGATCGGTTGCTAAATGCCGTATTACGCACGCCAATCGCTAAGTTGTTGCTGATTGCAAATTGCCTGTGAACACTAGCGCCACTAGCAGCAGAGCGGCAATAGGTGGAAATAGATAATTGTAGTTTTATCGACATCTGTGGTTAATTTTTTATTCTGTGCTGAACATTTATCTTCTTTTTTCTTTGGCATGGCGGGCCTTTGTGGCGGGCGATTTAAATTGTGTAGTGGAACTACCTAGTTGATTGCACTACAAAACTTTCAAGTTCAGTGAGTTTCGTGGTTTTTGATCTAAAAGTAAGTTATCTACCAATCAATTAAATCCTACCGCGTAGTTTTGTTTTCGGTTTTTATCATGTTCTTGTAATTTCAGTGGAAAATAGAGTTTCAACAAACCAACTGGAGGAGTTGCTGCAGCACCTCATGGCACACTCGAGCCTTGCCAAAGGCGTTGGCCTGGGACCGAGGTCCAAGGAGACCGTCGATCGTGAGTGGAATAGCCTTGCTACCAGGCTAAACGCTCACGGCGACGGTGCAACTAAAACTGGGCAGCGGTGGAAACGTGTAAGAAGTCTTTTTTACATTTAGATCTCATGCTTGGTTTACCTTTACATTAACGCTTTTCTTCTTGTGTTCTTAGTACTGGGCTGACTTGAAATTCAAATGCCGAAATAGAGCTGCTGTAAGAAGGGTAGAAGCTTTTAGGACTGGTGGTGGGCCAGGCACTCTCGACCATTTATCAGAAACGGACCGAAAGGTCCTAGCGATAATTGGGGAGGGTGCTGCGTACGGTGACACGCAGCACAGGGTGCCCGCATTTGTAAGCTTTAATTTTCCTACTTATTTATTTTTATTTATTCTAAATTGATAAAAATACCTAGGTCTGTGTGACTCAACAAATTTTAATAATCTTGTCTGTTTCAGCCACCACAAAATGCTGTTGGAGACCACGATGATTACCATGAAGTGGTAATTAACACAACAGGTCCTCATAATCCTCATAATATATTTTTATAGTTATTTTAAATCTTATTATTTACTTGCCTAATCTTGTGATTTTTATTTTCAATTAGAATCACCACGACACCTACACTCACCTTCGAGCAGAGGGCATGCCAGTAGATTTTGTGAGTTGATTTTCTCACTTTTATAAACTCATTTAAAGTCTGCATCAATAGACCGATAATTTTTTTTTCTATAATTTTCAGATACATCAGATGCTACTGGTCAACCTCGACACATGAGCCCAGTCTCACAACCCAGAGCTCAAAGCAGCACCCAAATCATGGAGGCATTTGTTAGCACTGGTAAAAAAATATTTATTTAGTAGTTTCACTGGCCATCTGTCTGTTTCTTTCCTAATACTGTAATTTTTATTTTCATTCAGAATCACCATCAAGCAGAGGGAATACTAACAGAGAGAGAGCAGCTCGCCCTATTACCCCAAGGCAAATATTGCCAGTGAGCCCAGTCCCACGACGACCACGTGGGTCCAGAACCCATACCAGCAGCCGAGTCATGAGGGCTTCTGTTGGGACAGGTAAGTCATACATATACTTTGGTTTGTTTCTCATGAAAATTACCACCTATTGTCATCAACCAGCTGTCCTAATTTATTTTAATATTTTTCAGGCTCAAGAGTTAGTCCATCATGGGTGGCTGAACTCGAAGAGAGGCGAGTGGAAGCTGAGGGCAAGCTGGCAGATGCCGCCGTTATGACAGCGCGGGCTGCGGGCCAGCAGGCGGAGGCATCCCTGTCTGTCGCACAGGCCCTGCATGAGCAGGCTAAAATGCTGAATAAGCTTTATGAGCTATTACAATCTAAAAAATAAAAAAAAATTTACAAGACTACTTTATATTATTTTGTAAATACATAGTTATCATACATAGAAAAATACTTAGACAATAAGGAGAGATATTTATTTAATAAAGCATTCCAGCTGGCAGCTGATTCGACCTTCAGACATCTAGCCTAGTCCAGGATCGGAGTTGTGAGAAGGTTCTATGTTCTGTTATTCCACAACCTCTGAACAACAATGGAAACTTGTCGACGGCCATTTTGTAGCATCTGGGATACATTCTGGTCCTCAACATAATCCCTTTCTGGTTCCTGCTGATTTCTTTCAGCTTGGGTGTCTTCAGGTGTCATCTCAGGTACAAGAAGCCTATCTCTATTGGTCATGTTATGTAGGACACAGCATGCGTTTATTATTTTTGCCACAGTGTGGTGGTCATAATGCAGCACTCTGTGAACCAGCAAACAACGCCAGCGGGCCTTTAATACTCCGATGCACCGTTCAACAGAGTTTCTGACCTTGCAGTGGACATTTGTGTAGTGTTCCTCGGGAGTCTCAGGGCCAGCATTAACAATGGGGGTCAGAAGCCAAGGCCTTAAAGGATACCCAGAGTCACCTGCAAAGAAATCAAATGATAAAGATACAAGTTTATAAAATTTAAATAACCCTGGACACTTTACCTAGTCTCTAAGGTCTAGTCCTAGCCTTTTGCAATATACATATCATGCCTTTTCATTTGATACCACACTTGGGTATATTTGAAAACATAATTTTTGTTGGGGGTTAAAAATAAACATAAATTTGATTTTAGAACCAAAATTCATGGCAGTGTTCATCCTGGTTACGTTCTACATTCCAGATAATAACTGTAATAAGGGAACATGGAACATGAGCATGGTGCTTATTGGCAAAAGTTTAGTCAGAATTGGAAGAACCTGCTTATATTAGTACCTACCTAAAAACCAGAGAGTTTCCCCATCATTATTGAGTTGTTGGATGTGTGGGTTGACTTCTGACTGACGCCAGATGAATGCATCATGGCAGGCCCCTCCAAAGGTAGCATCAACATTTAAAATGTTCAAATCACTGTCACAAATCTGCAAAACAATATAATATTATATAGTATAATACATTTTGTTATAATTACAAAATTTGCATATTCATAGCTATAAAATAATGTAGCTAGGACATTTTTTAATTATTAATAAAAAAAGGTACTGTAACTAGGTATTATAATGTAACTTACTATTTGAACATTCCTAGAATGGTAATGCTTGCGGTTGAAAAATCTTTCCTCATGTTCATTGGGCCGCACCATGGCAACATGGGTACAATCAATGCACCCAAGAACCCCAGGAAATCCAAATTTGTTGTAATACCTAAAATAATTCACAACATAAGATTAACACTTGGGAGTTTATGTAATCAATAACATATTTATATTTACTACTATTTTATTAACAATGGTTGGTGATTAACACACAAAATATACAACAAAACTATGGAACTATACCCATTTATTACTGTCCGTCTCTCTTGCTGTGTCTGAGGAAATCTTATATATTTTTTCAAAATGTCCATACTGTTCAGCGCCTTGGTTACTTCATGCACGGCATTTGAGACACTAGGTTGACTCAGGCCATGTAGAAAATTCATGCCAACTGGTTTTTGGTATGACCCAGTGGCATAAAATGAAAGTGCTGTTAGAACCTGTAGATGTATAGATAGCTCAATTGTACATTCATTTATCATAAATTACACAAACAAATATAATTACAATGGGTGGTCTTATCTTAAAACAATAACACAAGGTTTCTAATGTCTTGAACAGAAATTGAATGTATGTTGCTAAGCTAGGCTAATGATGCCATACCTTGCATTCCAAGCTAACTTTTGTTCTTCTTCGCTGTGCAGGCATATGAGGTTTAATTTCCTCACAGAGTTTTGAAAATAACTCTTTAGAGAGCCTATAATGGGCTCTAAACTCAATGTCTGGCAATGTGAGAGGATTAGCTTGATCTCTGAGATTTCGCCGCAAACGAGCCCTCTCAAGAAGTTCGTCCCTTCTGTCTTCGGCATCAAGAGCCTCTATCAATAACACAGCGCGTGCCATATCTTCGAAACTACAAAAAACATTAATTTACTTTATAAAATATCAGGTACACAAAAGCTCAATTTATAGCAAAGTCAAGTCATGATTCTTTTATAGCGTAGGTAGGTATAATTTGGCAGAAACTGCAACTTACCTATATTTTATTTATTTCCAATTACAAAACACAACAAACCACAACAAACAACCAGTATAAATGGTTGTTGCTAATTTGACGGTCAAATCGCTGTTTTATTGCTGTCAAAAGTGATAGGTAATACCAAATTGTGCCAAGACCACGATCAGAAAGCACTTTTTAGTTTACCGATTGTCCAACAGAGGGAGACTCAGTACTCGATTGCTGCTGGCGCTAAAACTGCTGTTAGCTAATACAAAATTGACGTTTGACAGCGATTATGGCGCGATTTAGGCTTATTGCAAGATACATAATCACCCTGCGGCACGAGCGCCGGCGCGGACGGCGGCGCCGAGCGGAGCACGCCGCCGTCGGAGGAGTGCAGCACCCGCACCTGCATTTATAATGATGAACCACAACTGACCTCGGAGCTGACTTCCAGCACCTCGTCCCCCGCGGACGGCAGCTCGCGCCAGCCCCGCACGAGCGCCGGCGCGGACGGCGGCGCCGAGCGGAGCACGCCGCCGTCGGAGGAGTGCAGCACCCGCACCTGCATTTATAATGATGAACCACAACTGACCTCGGAGCTGACTTCCAGCACCTCGTCCCCCGCGGACGGCAGCTCGCGCCAGCCCCGCACGAGCGCCGGCGCGGACGGCGGCGCCGAGCGGAGCACGCCGCCGTCGGAGGAGTGCAGCACTCGCACCTGCATAATTTATAAAATGGGTGAATCAAAGCAGAATGTTACCCCTCCTCTTACGCCCTTGGATGCAATAAGAGTCTGCTAAGGGATGATGCGCAGATGGGCAGCAGCGTCCCCGTACTGCGCTCGCCAACTCGCCTGCTAAGCGTATAGCGACTACCCATGAGGGGGGAGATTCATGAGGGAGGCCTGTGTTCAATAGTGGACGTTTTACGGCTGAAATGATGAGGTGAATCAAATGAGTGAAATTGGCGCAGACCATAATGGCGAAATACAGAAGTCCGATACTCAGCAGCTGATTTTTATACGACAAAATGATTAGGCAAGCCGAGGGCCCACCTGTTGTTAGGCGGTAACCTCTACCACAAGCACGTGACCAACGCTGCATTGCGGTGCGCCCTCACTGCTTGCCGGCAGAAATAGGTAAGGCATGGACTACCCCTGATAAACTCTTCACAAAAAGTTCTAATACTACGAAAATCAAATCATTTATTACTAAAACTTTACTACATATCTATACTAATATTATAAAGAGGTAAAGTTTGTGAGTTTGTGAGGTTGTAAGGGGTAATCTCTGGATCTACTGAACCGATTTTCAAAATTCTTTTACTAATGGAAAGCCACAGTATTTGTGAGTGTCATAGGCTATAAATTACCGCACAACGAAGTGGGCACCGGGTCAGCTAGTTATTTACCGCAATTATCAACCTTACCTCAGAAATAAAAACTGTGTTACGGCAAGGTAAGGGCTCTTTATGATAATTAACACCTTATTGCGCTTAATCATGGGGTTTAATTTTTAATTTCAATTTTATTAACTAAGGAAAAAGTGGTATCTTACCTTCGCCCAGCCCGTACCCGCTACTATGATGGAGCCTGTTCGCAGCGTGCCTCGATGAACCAAAACTGTCGCTTGTTTTCTGGAAAGCAAAGTCTAGTTTTGTTAAGTTATTTTTGCTGCCCCTTCTCTCTTGCCCGTGCAGTAAGAATCTGCTAAAGGATGAGCGTCTTTACGTGTATCAATATTCCGTCAAAGTTAATATTATGGAATATGTCTTAAATACTATGTTGGAGTTGACGTGGGACACCGGCAGTAGAATGTTGCCCCTTCTCTCTTGCCTGTGGATGCAGTAAGAATCTGCTAAGGGATACCTCCGGAAGATGAGCAGCAGCGTCTTCCCGTGTATCAACATCCCGTACTGCGCTCACCAACCCGCCTGCCAAGCGAGGTGAGTATGGCAACTACCCCTCATGGAGTTCCGTGAGGGAGGCCTGTGTTCAGTAGTGGACGTTTAATGGCTGAAATGATGACTATGTTGGAGACTCAGGTGAAAATTAAAGAGAGTGAAGGGCTCGCCTTCGCCCCGCTTCTCCGCGCCGGCGCATTCTTGTAATTTTTTGTAGCCGCGTAGAAAAATCCGACACACTATGTATAACAAAACCTTGAGCAGTCACACCTGCTGCACTGTCTTAAATCATCAAATCATGTCATGTCAATGACAGGGTTCTGTCAAACGCACCAATGTCATCAAGATCATACAATTTGAGAACGAGCGACTCACCCCATCCGAGGATCCATCTGCGCCTCGATAACCGTCCCCTCGACGTAGCCCCCCGGGTCTGCCTTCAGTTCCATCAGCTGAGCCTGCAGGGTTAGAGCCTCCACCAACGTGTCGAGGTTCTGTCTCTTCAGCGCGGAGACTGGGATGGCTTGCACGTCACCGCCCAACGCCTCGCAGATAATGCCGTGCTGGGCGAGGGAACGCATTGTGCGCTCCTGAAATAGGGATCTTATATAACCTTCCTGAACATATTCAAGTTATTGAAAGAAACTGGTACAGTTGTAGCGAGGGGAAGCAACAAACAAGTCAAGAAGACCAAAGAAGTCTATGTTTATGATAATAAATTAATGATAGCTCGGCATTGATTCCTTGCGGATTTTCGTCCACCAGATTATGTAAAGGGAGTTACTGAATTAAATGATGTTTGAACTGATCAAAGCATGTGTTAAGCCTTAGTTATCTTTAGGTGATTATGAATAGATGCGCGTAAACACTTTTAATTGTAAACTAGAATTTGTGACAATGAGAAAGCTTTTCGAGCAAAAACGTGTAATAAGAAATTGAGGCATACCTACAATGTTCACACCTGGCTTGTCGATTTTGTTGATCGCCACCAGGATAGGAACTGTAAATAAAACATATATCATGTTGGTTCCAAATATCAACATCAATTTGACACAACCTGATGAGGATTATCAGCCTCAAAAATCATTATGCTAACTGAGAAATGCAAAAGATAAGCTTCAAAATACATGTATTTTGACGCTTCGTGTGTCAGTCTGTACCTCTATAGTTACCTCCGGCGTCTCTCGCCATCCGAATGCTCTCGACGGGACCGCATGGCCGCTCTGGATGGTGCGACTGACTAGTCTAGATGGATGGTGCTCGTGTGTCAGTCTGTATAGTTACCTCCGGCGTCTCTCGCCATCCGAATGCTCTCGACGGGACCGCATGGCCGCTCTGGATGGTGCGACTGACTAGTCTAGATGGATGGTGCTCGTGTGTCAGTCTGTATAGTTACCTCCGGCGTCTCTCGCCATCCGAATGCTCTCGACGGGACCGCATGGCCGCTCTGGATGGTGCGACTGACTAGTCTAGATGGATGGTGCTCGTGTGTCAGTCTGTATAGTTACCTCCGGCGTCTCTCGCCATCCGAATGCTCTCGACGGGACCGCATGGCCGCTCTGGATGGTGCGACTGACTAGTCTAGATGGATGGTGCTCGTGTGTCAGTCTGTATAGTTACCTCCGGCGTCTCTCGCCATCCGTATGCTCTCGACGGGACCGCATGGCCGCTCTGGATGGTGCGACTGACTAGTCTAGATGGATGGTGCTCGTGTGTCAGTCTGTATAGTTACCTCCGGCGTCTCTCGCCATCCGTATGCTCTCGACGGGACCGCATGGCCGCTCTAGATGGTGCGACTGACTAGTCTAGATGGATGGTGCTCGTGTGTCAGTCTGTATAGTTACCTCCGGCGTCTCTCGCCATCCGTATGCTCTCGACGGGACCGCATGGCCGCTCTAGATGGCGCGACTGACTAGTCTAGATGGATGGTGCTCGTGTGTCAGGCTGTATAGTTACCTCCGGCGTCTCTCGCCATCCGTATGCTCTCGACGGGACCGCATGGCCGCTCTAGATGGCGCGACTGACTAGTCTAGATGGAAGGTGCTCGTGTGTCAGTCTGTATAGTTACCTCCGGCGTCTCTCGCCATCCGAATGCTCTCGACGGGACCGCATGGCCGCTCTGGATGGTGCGACTGACTAGTCTAGATGGATGGTGCTCGTGTGTCAGTCTGTATAGTTACCTCCGGCGTCTCTCGCCATCCGAATGCTCTCGACGGGACCGCATGGCCGCTCTGGATGGTGCGACTGACTAGTCTAGATGGATGGTGCTCGTGTGTCAGTCTGTATAGTTACCTCCGGCCTCTCTCGCCATCCGAATGCTCTCGACGGGACCGCATGGCCGCTCTGGATGGTGCGACTGACTAGTCTAGATGGATGGTGCTCGTGTGTCAGTCTGTATAGTTACCTCCGGCCTCTCTCGCCATCCGAATGCTCTCGACGGGACCGCATGGCCGCTCTGGATGGTGCGACTGACTAGTCTAGATGGATGGTGCTCGTGTGTCAGTCTGTATAGTTACCTCCGGCCTCTCTCGCCATCCGAATGCTCTCGACGGGACCGCATGGCCGCTCTGGATGGTGCGACTGACTAGTCTAGATGGATGGTGCTCGTGTGTCAGTCTGTATAGTTACCTCCGGCCTCTCTCGCCATCCGAATGCTCTCGACGGGACCGCATGGCCGCTCTGGATGGTGCGACTGACTAGTCTAGATGGATGGTGCTCGTGTGTCAGTCTGTATAGTTACCTCCGGCCTCTCTCGCCATCCGTATGCTCTCGACGGTCTGCTCCATGACGCCGTCGTCGGCGGCTACGACCAGCACCACGAGGTCGGTGGCTCGGGCGCCGCGGGAGCGCATGGCCGCGAAGGCCGCGTGGCCTGGCGTGTCGAGGAAGGTCACTTTCTCTCCGGATGGGAGTTTAACTGGAAAGCGTATATTGTGATTAAAATCTATGATTTTAATTTCAATTTCACTAACAGAATGATTTTGTGTCATTGACACGATTGGAATAGGTTAGGGCTGGCTATCCATTGTTGAATTTTAATTGTCGGAAATCGCTAGTGTACGTATTGCTACAATGTACAGCTACAAGCGACGTCAAAATGACGGGACTACAGGGGCGAATCGAACCAAGCCCTTTCACACCAACAACATCTGCATCTCCTTCAGACTGATACTCATGGAATGCTACCAGCGGCCCAGAGTCGCTCTCCGTTATTTTAAGGATAGGTACATGTTAGGCTGGCTAGAGTCTAGGTCACGGGGGACAATGAAAATTGATTTTAACCGTCACCTTCAAATGCGCCGATATGCTGCGTGATCCCGCCAAACTCGGTGTCCACTACGGCGGAGTCTCGCAGCGAGTCCAGCAGCGTCGTCTTGCCGTGGTCCACGTGCCCCATCACGCACACCACGGGCGGCCGGGGGCGCAGCGCCGCGGCCGGCGCCGGCGGTGAGGGCACCGCGTCTTTGTTCTAACAGGAGCAAACACAAAGGAAGAACGTTAAACATCGGCAACCACGCAGACCAACGGAGGCCGTCGAATTTTCGAGCAAAGAATACAGTCATCGAATCGAGGACATATCCAATAGAGAGGAAATGTCATTTATTCTGTCGTGTTGTGTAAAGTAGAAGAAGAAGAAGAAGAAGTGGTGTTTCGGAATTCTTATGATCTTATTTCCCCTCTATTGGATATGTGCTTGATGAATACAGTAATAAGTAATGTTGGAGGTCCGATGGCAAGATGCTGCATTAATATGCTGAGACGTCACCTTTTTGCTCACTTGTCACATTAGATTATCCACATAATTATACAGGGTGTAAAAGGACAACTACCGAAAACTTCGGGAGGTCAATGTACTCGTCAATATGAGCAACTTTTACTAAGGAACTTTTGCTGTAGAAAAATGTAAAGAAACTGCTGTTGCATATATTTTAGTAAAGTAGGTATTGTACTTTTGTATGGAACAGCTGTTTATTCACATTTATTTACAGCGAAAGTTCTTTAGTAAAGTTGTTCATATTGATGAGTGCATTGACCCCCTGAAGTTTTTGGTAGTCGTCCTTTTACACCCTGTATTATTGGTTTGCTTGTTCCTGCTGTCTTATTTTCTTGTTCATTTTGATTTTGTTGTTTACCTGTGTGTGTCATGTGTGCCAATAAATGTGTTTACTAACTTACAAGAAGGGTTGACGACATTGTTGTAGATTGGAATAGGTTAGGGACCCGGGCAGGACGACGTATGCCGGGTCCGCTAGTAGAAAATAAAATCTATCGGGTGCAATCGTGTCGGTTCAGCTGCTTAGAAGTTAGACGCACGCCCGCACCGCTGTAAATAGTTTGTCGCGTGAGTTTTAATTTCGCTATATCTCGTAAAATATTTATTTAAATTATATTGTTTATAGGGTAAATATGTTCTATATGAAATGGTCAAAATGTTAAAGAAACTTATGATATATAGTCTTTTTTAAACTTTCGCGATCACGACACATTATTAACACATATTTAAACGGGTATTTATCGCGCTATTTACCTTTATTATTGCCCGACGTTTCGACAGGATTGCACCCATCGTGGTCCCGGGAAGACCGGTTATGATATATATTCACACCATGTTGTTTAAACGACTTCGCAAATAATGCATACTCTTTTATCAACATTTTAATTAGAAAAATGGTAACTAATGAGTTAACCATAAAAGATAGACATGCTGTCACTGACTTTTTTGTAGACCTTTTTGAGAGCAACAATTATTCTACATTACTTGCACTTAAATGGTTTACGCGGTGCACGCCAAAACAATTCCCAGTCAACAATAAATTTTCTGACATGTTTGTCTATCATGGCTCAGCGAACTTGCACCAAATCTTTTAAATTTTAGCTTAAAAACTTCCATCTGAATTACTTTAGCTATTCGTGAAAACGGCATGAGAATCCGTTCAGTAGTTTCTGAGTTTAGCGCGAACAGACAGACAGACGCGGCGGAGGACCTTGTTTTATAATATGTATGTAAGGATGATCATCATCATCATTTTCAGCCCGTGTCAACCCACTGCTGGGTGTAGGCCCTGTCCATTCCTTGCCACTCCTTTTGGTGTTTAGCCGATCATATCCAGGTTTTGCTGGCGACCTAAACAATATCATCCACCCATCTAGCAGGTGGTCTGCCAGCGTTGCGTTTAAGATCTCTGGGATGCTATACGGTTAAGGTCTTGCATCACCTGCCGCCACCAAGTCTTCGCCAATGCCGCCCATCTCCACATCAGTCTCATGGTCCGGAGTCTTAAACCTTAGTATTGTCACCGGATTTCAGTGTTTCTGATTGGATGACAGGATAGATACCTCTTCCTCTTCAGCATCCTGGTCCGGATTCGAGACCAGCTTGAACCGATAGCCGGTGATCTTGACGATGTCCCGGATGATCTGTGGGTCGTGTATGACGGTATTCGCTTTGTACACTGTGTTGGATGTTTTATCGGCGAATTCTAGCGCTTTGAACACATGATCTGAAAGAATAAATTCATTTAGATATTATTTTCAGGAACAAGTCAAGCAATTGCATTCAGAAAGTATGTTTTGTTGAACTGAAACTCTAAGAAGACTAAGAAAAATTCACAGAAATTTAGATATTATTTTCAGGAACAAGTCAAGCAATTGCATTCAGAAAGTATGTTTTGTTGAACTGAAACTCTAAGAAGACTAAGAAAAATTCACAGAAATTCTTCATCTTTTTACATACCAACATCTTTTCTTAAGACCTCAGCAACATCTTTAACAGTCATGTTTCTCCAGATTCCAACCACTTCAGAAACAGCTTTGGGCGAGTACCTGATTGAAGGCCTGCCTCTATTATCTGCAGCCTGAAAGATAATAAATAATGAATGTGACTAGAAGGCACTGCATGTAAAATTCCTTCAATTTGCATATGTTAAAATTATGCAGCACTTGTATTATGAGAACCATGATTATGATACTGGATTGTTGGGTATTTATCACATAGTTACACTTATTTATATCCATACATTTCAACAGGATTGCACCTATTGTGGTATTAGGTAGATTTTAAGTTAGGTAAGGTTCAGGATGTCGGCGAGTGAATAATGGGGCTCAAATGGAGTTGGGCAGGACACTTGGCCAGACGAAATGACGACAGGTGGACGAAAACGCTGACTGAATGGTGGCCGAGAGAAGGGCACAGAAAAAGGGGTCGTCCACCATCCCGATGGGTTGACGATGTTCGGAAGACCGTGGGTTGCACCTGGCTAAGAATAGCTTATGACAGAGGCGAATGGCAAAATCAAAGGGAGGCCTATGCCCAGCAGTGGGTCGATAAAGGCTGATGATGATGATGAAGGTAAATTGATAAATTGTCTATGCATCAGGAACTGGTAATAATGCAGCAGAGTATGCTGCAGTGCCTGGGATATTGTTGGATGGATTAGGCTAGCCGTAATTAACATAAAGATAATACCCAATAATCAGATATATAGTAATTATGTGTTGCAATCATGAAAGTTTAAAAACCAGATTAAGGGAACCACACCAAATACTTTTAAAAATCTGTGTAAAAAGTACAATTTTAAGTAGATAGCAACCATGCAGATGTTTGTTAAATTAATTACAAAGCTTCAGTAATTGATGGTGGAATGTAGGTAATGTTTCTAGCTCTCTAATTTTAAATAAGTAAATTCAATTTTTCTTATCTTTAGAATTTATAGTGACGAAAAACATCAATGAACATCATCGGCACATGGAAGTGGTTTTACAGACGCTACATGCAGCATAATAAAAAATAAGAAAACCCTAAAAATATCTAAGTACTTATAGTTACACTATGCATAAAATTAAAAAAAGAGGTCACTTAGCATTTAAATCTGATTATCGTATTTTCCTCAAAAGTAATAAAGACTAGAGTTCTACTATAGTGGTGTAGATGATAGAAAAAAATATTTTACACAGCAGTGGGTGTTATTGTCTGATTAGATACATAGCCTTACCCTTTCTTCTTCAGTTCTCCGTTTCTTACAGTAAAAAGCTGATAAAGATAGTCTTGCAATATGAAGGTGATTGAATGGTTGTATTTTGCTGACGACTGGTAAACATTCCGTTCTTGCAGTTCTTAGTGCAAGCCTGTAACAGTTAAAAGTCCTTGACTTGCTCACAACTTCACACATATATTTAAACTTTCTCCCGCTCTTTATCGATGAATGAAAATAAATAAATTAATCCCGGGTGATCAATCTGTGTTGTTTATGTAGTTGTATCACTTCTGTCCTAGTTATGTAAATCAAATGGTCAGTGGTAGGTGAATTACTTTTAATAAAATAAACATCTTACCATCGATACGTAAATGTTTTATACATATTTTCATTAGTTTAAATAACAACTATTATTTATAAAATTACACATCAAACAAATAGTTAAAATTACAGTTCTATCGCAGATGGAGGTTATGTTATAATGGGAGTATTTTGTAAGATGAGTGTAGAGAATTCTCTATGTAGAATACAATGTCGAAGTATGTAGTTGTAACTGGTAACTAATTTATTACATACAACTAGCAATTTATGGCCAAAATTCGGCAAAAAACATTTGTAATAATAAACATAACCTCTAACATGACATTGACATTTTAATTAAGCTTGAGAAAAATATCTATGACATTCTGTCAAGCATGACAGATTGTCATAGATATTTTTTTCCAACTAACCACTCGTAAAGAAAATTTAACAAACATTTCACAAATATTTTTTTGCAAGGATGGTGTTTCTGATAATTTAGAGAATGAACATAAACATACTGGATTAAATAGGTACCTAGATTTTTCCCATAGCCATAGACCAAACGTTCCACTCCACATTATAAAGATAGCCATAGACAATTACTATTTATGTCCGCCATTCATTCTTTTTGATTTGCTTTTTCGTTTTAGTCCCGAGCAACAGAGCATGATTTGTCATCGAGATCTACGCAACACCATCGCGTAATTAGCTAACCTCCGAAGAAGCTTCCTAAACAGTGAAAACCCTGCACCCAGTCTCCATCAACACCCACATATCATAACCGCCGTCTGACGTGATAATACCTGTGAGATCCGTATCTTCCTGTGATGCTCTCCTTTTACGTTATCAGCTGCGACGTGCGTTTGAGTGCCTGATGGTGGTGAAACTATGTGCGAATAACAATATCAAAACAGAGGACTAAGCATGGGGGCGTTTTTGAACAAGCCAGAGACGAAGAAGTACAACGAGAGCGGAGAAGGAAACGGTCTTCGCTATGGCGTGGCGTCGATGCAGGGCTGGCGCGTGGAGATGGAGGATGCTCACCGCGCTCAGCTGACTCTCAACGGGACTCTGGCCGACTGGTCGTACTTCGCGGTATTCGATGGACACGCAGGGGCTCGGGTGTCGGCGCACTGCGCGAAAAACTTACTAGACTGTATCCTCCAGACGGAGGAATTTCGGCGGGACGACATAGTCGAAGCCATTCGCGTTGGATTCCTCGACCTGGATAAGAAGATGCGGGAGCTTCCGGAGCTGTGCAATGGGCAAGAAAAGTCAGGGTCAACCGCCGTGTGCGCCTTCGTGTCTCCCAAACAAATCTACATAGCCAACTGCGGCGATTCTCGCGCCGTGCTAGCTCGTAACGGAACGCCGATATTCGCTACGAAGGACCACAAACCCGAGCTACCTACGGAGAAGTCTCGTATTATCAATGCCGGCGGATCTGTGATGATTCAGCGTGTGAACGGAAGCTTAGCGGTCTCAAGAGCACTCGGAGATTACGAATACAAGAAGGTGCTTGACCGTGGACCATGCGAACAACTTGTCTCCCCTGAACCTGAAGTTTCCACTCACGAGAGGGGAGAGTTGGAGGATGAGTTTTTGGTGCTGGCTTGCGATGGTGTCTGGGATGTTATGAGTAATGAGGCGCTGTGTGCATATGTACACTCACTGCTCCTACTGACTGATGATCTTGTGGCTATAGCGAACCAAGTCATTGATACCTGCTTGTATAAGGTAAGTAAGCACCTGTGATGCTAATCTGTAGTTATAACTCAAAAAAATTGTATTAGGGCTTCCTAAGTTAATAACTGAGTGGTACTTTACACCATATTCAATTAACTGTGTTGGAGTTAGGTACTCTAACTGCGAGGGTCTCTTAGACAAGAGTTGATATACAAAATAAAACTAACACAATATTATTGAATCAAGTTTTGCTTCTGATTGAAAACAATAGTCTAATCAAATCACTTAGCGAACATTCTTCATTCTTCAAATACAATCTTGCACTAAGTACAGTGCGTAAAATTGAATTGTTCCAACAGGTTTGCAAATAAAAATATCCTAATTAAATTATCTATTCTAAGTTTTTAACAAGGTTTCAGTATAGATTCACTGGTATATCTGTTTTATAGTCTCCAAACTAATGTGAAATCTAACTTGCTAGTTCAGAAACTACCAAAACCACTTGGAAATAACTTTTTATGAACTTTCAGTAAGATAAGATATAGATTTAAAAAGTATGTAAATTGATAGTAGGTGTTACAAGCCTCCATTTAAGTAGCCATAATATTAGCCACCTTATTGTGTATCCATAAATCCCTAAAAATCCTATTGTCTCAAAAGACTAAATCTAATAAGCCATGGGGTGCCAGCAGTAGAATGTTACACCTCTCATGCCAGTGTATTTAGTAAGAGCCTGCTAAACTAAGGGATACCTCTGGAAGATGGGCAGCAGGATCTTTCCGTGGTGAGTATGGCTACTACCCCTCATGGAGATCTATGATGGGAGGCCTGTGTTCAGTAGTAAATGTTTTACAGCTGAAATGATGAATCACACTTAAATCATAGCACTTTGAGTAATGAAGAAAGAAAGGTAGTCAAAGTTGTAATGGAAAGTGTCTTTCTATTACTCAATCTGAAAATTACTAAGAAAACCATAGGGTCTTTGTTGTTCAAAAGAGTAAATCTAATCACACTTACTTCATAGCACTTTGAGTAATAGGAAGTGTCTTTCTCTGTAAAGTACAAATTAGTAGGACTATAGCATTTTATTGTATATGATTTTACAGGGATCGAAGGACAACATGAGCATTGTCCTTGTGACATTCCCGGCTGCACCAAAACCAAGTCCTGAAGCGCAGAAAGCTGACCGAGAACTTGAGGAGAACCTTCGACAGAGGCTTACAGGTTGCTATTACTCATTATTACATGCATGCTCACACAGACAACGGGACAGACAGACAGACGGTATTGCATACAATTGTCAGGCGGAAAGTATTAGTAGTACTTCAAGTGATGCCAAGGCATAAGTTACCGCTAATATAAATACTTATTAAGAATGAATGTTGTGCTGAACTCATGTGATATGGGATGTAGGAAATGATGATGAATATTAGATATACTGAATGACCTAAGTTAAACTATGACCTTGTAAAGAACCTTTTGAACCTGACCAAAACATTAATCATGTTGAGTTGACCATGACATTGAAAAAAAAGGGAAATGACAATTTTATTTTAGAGTCAACATTTGCATTATAGAAATACTGAATGACTTAGGTTAAATTATGACCAAGTAAAAAACCATTTCATGGATTCATGCTGTTTCGGGTCAGGTTCAAGGTCATAGTGGACAAACATAAGTAACATTTGGCCATGTCATTCAAATCCAAATAGAGAAATGGCTCCTTTAGAGCCAACCTTTCACAAGGCTGAAAGGGAAATTAAAGATCTTGACCTGTGTAGGTCATATATATTATACTTTAGTCAAATTTGATGTATACAGAATGTTAACAACCTGTAACACTTAAAATTTGCTTGCTTCAACCATCAAACAAAACATCAGTATAAAAATCAACAGTAAGTAATTTTTATTTTAAGCTCTGATAGTTTGTTTTCCTTATGTTTACATAATATTTGGCAGAAGTATAGGTCAAATAATCAATGGAATTGTTGTGATACGATCTTGTAACGTGTGCTAGTCGCAGTATAATAGACATACGTATTTTGAATACTTTGGGAATTGTAGTTTTAAAGTTAGGTTGTAAGTGCGTTGTGAAGACATCGGTAATTTAAGAGCTTAGGTATCTCTTTACCAATCTCCAATTTATTGTAGTTGAAGTCTATTATCGTATTAGCTGATTTGGAATAGCTCTTCTTTCTGACATCAGCTAATGTGGAAACCCTTAATGTGGGACTTAGTACAAATCAAATATTTATTGACATAACTTACTATCGATAGTTTTAAGATATGCAAAGGTTATGTGACTTTTTGGCTAGGTTGATTAATCTACCAGTGAGACAAAAAAAAACTACTGTACTACTTTAGCGTTTTTCCGTAAGCTAATGGTATTTGCTCCTTCATTCTTAGTTGATGTTACACTTGTTTAAACAGAACTCAAGGGTACTCGATTAATAAAACTAGACTTCGGGCGGCGCAATACAATTTGCGAGCTCAATGACTTAATATTGTCTTGATAAAGTCGCCTATTATAAAACGGACGTCAGTAAAATACCTAGCGATAGTGAAAGATAAGTAATTCAATTGTAGAAAGGTCATAGATACATCACGAGTTTCTGCTGTGATCGTAAAACTGAAAACAAAACCCCAGTGTCGTTTAACGTTCTGTGCCATGAGTCATCTCAGCCGTAGGACGTCCCCTGCTGGACACATCCCTCTCTCATCGATTTCCAAGTATTTTAAATATAAGGAGATCGTTATCATACTCACCGCGCGCTTAGTAGGCGGGTTGGCGTGCGCAGTACGGGATGTTGAAACACGGAAAGACGCTCAGGCTCCGGAAGATTCCAGAGGTATCCCTTGGCAAATTCTAATTGCATCCACGGGCAAGAAAGGAGCGGCAACATTCTACTGCCGGTACCCCACGGCTGACAATGAGTAACGTAAACTCCTTATTATCATTAAATTTCGATTGCAATATTTCTGATGGACTCAAAATGTGGTTTCTTCTTAAGTCTATTATATCTTTGTAGCAAAAAATACCTGGCACTTAGTAATGTCAGTAGTGATTACGGGATGGGTCGAATTGGCGGCAGATCGAGATGCATGGAGAGATGGGCCTTTGCTCAGCAGTGGGACACTTATGGCTAATTGTAATTGTAGATAAAAGAACCGGGACTTGAGGGATCCCAAAAGTAAGGTGGTCCTAAAATACCGAAGCGATAGTGAAAGAAAGTCATTCAATTGTGGAAAGGTCATAGATACATCGCAAGTTTCTACTGTGATCGTAAAACTGAAATCAAATCAAAAACATCAACGAAATCCGATCTGACTGATTTGATAGTTCGGGTCAAGAGTGCAGTTTGTACTACTGTTTAACTCGTTTTTGCTCCATAATCAATCACATCGGACTCTACGGATATAATATGAGCAACTACATAAAACTCGAGAATTTCGCCCTCTATCCCACTAGTCCCATTGAGTTGTCCCATCGTGGGACAACTGACACGATTACGCTATTATTCTAATGATTCTGATACACTCGTAGAAGTGTGGTTACTCTAACACTGTCCCTGAGAGTGTGGTTAGGGTGGTCCTGTTTCTTTTGACCAATCTGAACGAATGACTCGACTATTATTACAAACTAGCCGCACTCCGCGGTTTCACCCGCATAGTTCCCGTTATTCCTAAATAAAATATGGCTATAAAATGCAATGAAAATATCTAGTTTTAATTCCGCTAATGCTGAGATGCATGTGCACCGCCCTCCCGCCCGCTAATTATGCACATGCAGGGGGAACTAGGTTGTTAGTGCAACATGCATACCCAAACCCACACGACGACACGTGTTTCGCCTCTCCGCGAGGCATCTTCAGGTGAGACGCCGAGGTGTTGACTGGTCGGCGGCTTTTGCATGTTGCACTGACACCTAGTTCTCCCTGCATGTGCATAATTAGCGGGCGGGAGGGCGGTGCACATGCATCTCAGCATTAGCGGAATTAAAACTAGATATTTTCATTGCATTTTACTGTCATGGATTTCCGCAAAGTAACGCCTGATTCTATTAATTAAAATATAGGCTATCTTACTCAGGGATAATGTAGCATTCTAATCGTGAAAGATATTTGAAAATCGGTCCGGTAGTTTTTGAGTATATTCGTAAACATGCAACATACAAATCTTTCCTCTTTATAATATTAGTATAGATATAGATAGATACAAATCTCGACGTAGGTACTGAGTTATTATGATTACAACTTATTTTCATGCTCAGAATAGTAATGAGCTTCATTCGATGTTATTGAAACAAACAATAAATCTTATTTTAATTGATAGTTAAGTCTTATACAATCGAATGTTGTCTACTGGGATTTGCGATGCATTTTAATAATCTTGGTCGCATGGTCTATATTTTATGTAATCTATGACCTTAATAGCAAATTTATTAATGCTCGGGTAAACACTATCAACTTGTGATTTCAATTTGTATTGCAAGAATTACCAATAAAGTTTTATTTGTTGCGTAAATTTGGAATACATCAGACCTTTTAAATAAATAAAATAAATAATGCTGGGCATTTTACCATCTAGCCCCAAATAAAGCAGAGCTTATTGTTTGGGTACCAGATGGTTGATAGAATTCTTAAACACATTTTTTGTTAATACATTATTATACACTAGCTGCACTCCGCGGGTTCACCCGCGTAGTTTCTGTTCCCGTGGGAATATGGGTATTAAATATAGCCTATGTTGCTCGGGGACAATGTAGCATTCTAATGGTGAAATAATTTTGAAAATCGGTCTAGTAGTTTTTGAGTTTATTCGTTACAAACATACAAAATACAACATAGGTACATGTAATATTTCCTCTATAATATTGAGAGTTAATTAAAACCCAGACCCGGGACAAAAACTGCATATATTGCAAACATTTTGTCTCCCGGCGGTCTCTTCCACTAATACAGATACATATGTTGGACATTTATAATCATAGTATGTATACATTTATTACGTGTCTACGCACCATGACGAATGTTAAATATCCACCATGGACAGACATACGCCCGCCCAACTAGTCGGATTATTAATAGCCAATGCAACGCTCTGAGAACAACTCGGGAATCGCCGATCGAAGGTGGTGAAACAGATTGGATTCTATTTATAATAAGTTAAGGTTTTAAATGTCGCATCCAAAATAATTATATCCCATGTTTTATTTTACTGCCACTAAAATTATTCTCTCTTTGCCAAGTTTCTTTGATGAAAACAGTACTTAGTTTTCATCAAAGAAACTTGGCGAAGAGAGTGAATGAGCAGTAAAAGAAAACATGGGATATAATTATTATGGATGCGACATTTAAAACCTTAACGGATTATAAATAATGCCAAAATGTTGTGTTCTGTAGGATTTTATATGAATATTTGAACTGTGTTAGCCTCTTGGATTAATCAGCTCGCTTATTGAATGGCTAGGCAGTTCATTAAATGTCATTCAATTGGATGGCTTAATGACAGCTAACTAACGCTAGGCTGAATGTCACTAAGCCTACCATTTAAAAAAACGTCTTCAAAATATATATTATAATAGTTGGCTAGCTTTCAGTTGGGCAACTGGTTAAACGTTGATCGACCTTGGTTCTTTTAAACCATCGGGTTAGCCATTTAATAAAATATCGATGTTTAATTAACTGCCTAGCCATTCGACTAACAAGCTCATTTAACTAGATGGCGGCGCCATACCCACTAATATTTAACTCCCAGTTAATTTTAACTACCCTAGTGTATGTGATTTGATGTACAACGTCATAGAAGTAAGTTAAATAATGACAAGTAGAATTCTACCTTGTTATTATTGTTATTGTTTTGATGAATTTATCTGGAGTACAAAATAAAATTGTTATTTATCTGTAGCATTTTTCGTTATTACCATAATATTTTACGAAAAAAATCTTTAATAATGCTAGTTTATAACATAAATTGTTTATTTATTTTCACTTTATAGGTGTGTTTTTTATTACTTGTTATTAAATTGAAATTGTTATGTTTTAAAAATAATATATTAGCTTTAAAATAATTTATGTAAATATTTATATTTTATGTAAATTTCATAAATAATGCTTGCTAGGTACTGGATTATTTAGTTTAATATTTTAACAAAGTTTTACCAGGCGGGCTACGAATCTCAGTTGTGAAGATATCCTCATTGTGATTTAATGATAACAAATAATGTTGGTCAGTTCACGCAGCACCATCTTGCCCAAAAGTAAGCAGGGCATTTATTGCGGGTACCAGATGGTTAATAGTATTCTATATTACATAGGTAATTACATACATAGGTAAATAAACGAACCCGGGACAAATATCTGCAGAAAACATACATGCATTTGTCCCGCGGCGAGAATCGAACCCGCAACCTCCTGCGTCTCAGCCGGCTATTTGACTGCGCCACGGAGGTCGTACACAAATATTTTAATAATCGTAAAAGAAATCTTAAATTATATTTACCAACCTTAGAATTTTAATGTTGAAATTTAAGGTTAATTTAAGGTTTGAAATTTATATATTTTTATACACGTAATGTATATAAAATTGACTAACTATGATTAAATTTGGTATTCTTAAGTATTTTAAATTTATTATACCTAAATTTTTCTACTAAATCTATTTTACCTTAATCTAAAGTTTTCTTATGTATTCTCAAATGTCTTAACCCTAATGTCACCCTGATTGCTCGCATTAAATGTTTTTATATATGAGATAGTAGTTTCATTGCTTTGGTCCTGACCTTGGATTATTGAATTAATGCTATTAGTAAATTTCTGAAGGGTTAAAGCAATGAAGCGAACTGCATTGTCTGGGTTCGTAGTGTACACTGCCGGTCAGCTAACGAACGACTGAATTGGAAGCCATACAATCCCGTCTTGTAATCCTGTTGAGTTTATGCATATAAGTTTTAATATATGTCTATAGATGGCTTTGAACTGTGTCATTGGATGAGAATCGTACAGATAATAAAATTAAGTCTTATTTCCGTAAATCATCGCTTCAAGGTAAATAATGCTGGACACTACACACCACCTAGTCCCAAATTAAGCAAAGTTTGTACTATGGAAACCAGATGAAATACAAAAAAAATACTTTTTTTAAAATAAATACTACCTAATTGAACATAGAAAATGATGATAATGACTTATTGTTAATTATGCTTCCGTTTGTTGTATAAGTCCCAAGAATTCAATGTTTTTTTCCAAATCTGCTCTCTATCTATTATACTAAAACCAGATTAAAATACATTTTTAAGGCATAATGAAATCGTAAAAGTTAGCAAAATATGTAAGGCTATGCATGGATAAAGAATTATTTGATTTTTTTTTGTAATTGTTTATGGTAAAACACGGACTGACACGGGCCGTCTGCATACAAATTGACGTGAAAAGCAAGCTTGAAACTAAAAGGTGTAAGCGCTAAAACAGTAAATCAATTGTTTCTGAAAAAAAAAATTACAATTTTCCAAAAGGGTGTATAGACTGATATAACCAGAAAATTAAGTGACATAAATCGGTTTTGTTTATCTGTAAAGTGAAAACCTATGTTTTTATGGAGCAGTTTTTGGGATTTTTTCTATTGCAATAGTTAACCAATTGTGTAAACCAACTACCAATTTGAGGTATAAAACACGAAAAATTCTAAACTATTCTAAAAATAACCATTTCCGAAATTTTTGTAACAGCTGAAATCAGAAATCCCTGAAACTAATAGCGTCGTCGTAATGGGCAGCGCTTAGCGTTAAAACTGTAAGCGCTAGTCAGTGGCTAGTCTAGTCACTAGTCAGGCTTAAAGATTCAAATTTATTTATTTCATACCAAAAAACAGAAACATTTTTTACAATAGAAAGCAAAAAAATAACAAAATCCTTACAAACTAACTAAGCTATACGAAGTGTTTTAAAAAAAAGAGATAAAATAAAAATAATTAAGTCTAATACAATAACAAATATGTATACTATGAGTGTTTAATGGTAGAAAAAAAAAACGTTCATCAAATCGACTACCTTTTGCCGACCCCCCGTGGCTCGGTTGGTCTACAGCCGGCTCTGATCCCTGCCGGAGGGCAATTTGCTTTTCTGCACATATTTATCTCGGATCTGGTTGTTTTCTAAGTTTGGTAAATATGTATCTAAAACAAAATATTAAAACTATTCTATCATTTCAAGCTTGCTTAGTATAGGACGAGACGGTGCTTTGTCCAGCTTTACTATTGTACTAACCAACAAGGTAAATTATTTAAATTTAAAATGCGTGGTAGAAATTTAAGACAAGTTGACCTTATGGGAGGTCAAGGTTGTTTGTCAATGTCAGAATCGCGGTTAAGTCGCGTGTGCGGCACCTATCAGCTATCAGAAACCCTAGAAGTATTTCCAAACGAAAATAAAATGTAGACGACGTTCTGCGTAGAGATATTGGGTGGCGTGTTTCAGAGACACTTATGTGTTAGGTTAAATGTGGAATGAAATACTCGTAGTTGGAGCGATTGAAAAGATATTTGAACAGCTCGGTGATATGTTAGATGTTTTATTAGTTGTAGACGCCCATTTATTACTATATCAGTAAGGGTTGGTTTGTTACGCTGTTTCATCTTTCTCATTTAAGTAAACTTCATTCCTTCTCTCATTCCAAGCAGATCGCCTCCATTTTTCACATTATATACGGCGGGTGTCACAATTAAATAACCCCCAAGCCGCGCTGTAGGGATATGAAGCTGGGTGTCTTTGCGAAAGAGTTATACTAATTTATGACGCTGTCTGTGCACTACATTATCTCTCTCGTTCCAAACAAAACACCCACATCATTCCCATTGCACTAACATCCCCTCTCTGATTCCAGCAATAATCGAGGAGAACGCGGGCATGCCTGAGGATCCCGACGAATCTGAGTGCCACTTCTCCCGCGTCCTCAAGCAGCTGGTGCAGGAGAACATACCGAACCTACCGCCCGGCGGCGGCCTCGCTGCGAAGTGAGTGCTTTACTTTTTTTTTTTGTGAAATAATGGTCGTTTCAGCATGGTGAAGGGCATATCGTAAACTATAGCATGTTTGTCGCTTACGTGAATTACCTGAGTCTGATATTACAAAATAAAATAAATATTGCAATCGTGTGAGATTCAGTTACCATACCAAAAATGTACCAATAATGTTTAATTGACAACCAGCGTCGGTTCTGCCAACACTGAAGTCTTACGGCAAAAGCGGGAACTAAAAACATTTACTTAGCCATTTTTAATAGGGGGCGAAGCCTCCTGTTATGCATAGCGCTATCTGTCTGTGCATGACACGATTACAACCGAAGCGTTGAGCGATTTACATGAAACCTTTTATGTTAGCACTGTCTTAATGAGAGAAGGGTACTGATTGATTTTGGTGACCCCTAGGGTCACAGAGACCGGAGTTATTATGACCTCAAAAGGTCAAAAACGGCATTTTTCGGAAACTTTCGCCCCCTTGTCTGGTACCCCGTAGGTACCAGTGCTTGTTTAGTTCTAATGATAACAGCGGCGCGTCTATAGGACTTTAGTGGTGGCGCGGACTCTAGGACAAATTAGAGTTTTTATAACCTAGGACTAATTAGAGTTTTGATAATCCGACAAGACAACCAATATTGATCCCGTCAATTTCTGCGTCTGACTGAGAATTGAAGCAGTCTATCTTCAAAAAGTTAATAACAAAAAAAAAATCTATGGTGACCTATTGCTATTGGCTCAAGTTAGGACGGAAAATAATTCGAGTGTGTATCGTGTTGCACGACAGGTTTTCGCGCGACTAACACGTTAGGCTAACCTCCCGGCGGGCCCGCTGAGTGGGATGGCTTAAGCATGTATTCTGGATCTACTAAAATATAGTATCTTCTACATAATCCTGGTATCAACCTCTACAAGCGTTCTGAACTCGACAGCATGTTTACCCAACAAAGTATTTGTACCATGTGAGTAATAACAATAACATAACGTCTATGTTCGCTTAGTTCTGTCCCATGGCTATGAAGCTTGCAAATTAATCTGTTTATCAACGATTCGTTTGATGGTCTAGGCCGCCTTTGTCGCGCTTTGTGAAGCTACTCGATCAACAGAACATTCCGGGCCTGCCTCCCGGAGGTGGGATCGCCGCTAAGTGAGTATTCCATTCTAGTAAGGCCTCCTTCCTACTCTTCCATAAAGCCACAGACTTATAGCTTGTTTGAAGTAAGTAATGCTAATGACATACCGAAACTGTTTCTCTAATCGGTGAACTAAACACAGATGACACGTTCTATTCATAAAATAACATGCAATAACGAAACAGCTGAAGTAATACTGTTTTAATATTGGCAATAGATAGACGATTAAACATATGAATAACTAGATGTCCCGGCGGACTTCGTATCGCACCTACTACAACCACTACTTACAACTACCTGACAACTAATTTACGCAACGAAAAGTAGCCTATGTCCGTCTCCATGGTCTAATCTACTCCTATTCTAAAATTCATCCAAATCGGTTCAGCGGTTTTGACGTGAAAAGGGAATAAAATCTTACTTTACAAAAAAAATCTTACTTTCACTTTTATATATTAGTAGGAAGTGTATTGATTTTTCAAAATTTTGGGCACCAAGAATTGCTGCCGATTCTAGCACAGATTAAATACAGCCTTTCGCGATCACAATTCATTATAATATAATAACATAAACACGGGCATTTATCGCGTAATACCTTTTGATTATTCCCGACGTTTCGACTGTGTTTCAACAATCGTGGTCCCGGGTTGACTGGAGATTTCATTGGAGTGTCCATCAAGAAAGTGAGGGTAGTTGCAAAACTACCATCGCTTTCTTGATGGACACTCCAATGAAATCGATAAATTCCCGTGTTTATGTTATTATATCATAATAAATACAGCCATCCTAAGAGTCATTCCACAGATTAAAGTAATGAACTACAGAACTGCGTTAATCTCACTAATATTATAAAGCCGAAAGTTTGTTTGTTACCTCTTCACGCAAAAACTAGCGTACGTATGGAGCTGAAAATTTGCAAACTTATTGATGTTGATTAGGGTTCTAAGGGCTGACCAGGGTTCGAAAAAAGCCGATTTTTATAATAAATATTAAAAATCAGATTTTTTTATATATCCAGGCTAAGAAAAAGAAGCTAATTTCATTCTGTAAGTTCGTTTAGGTATACCTACCTAATTCGTAGACATTGGAAGGAGCTGGGGGAGACCTTTGTCCAGCAGTGGGATACAATATAGATAAGAAAAAAAAAATCGTGGTCACGCTTGCGGGGTTTCCCTAGAAAGTTAACATTATTAACGCTAGGAGCACCAGGAAATCCCCATTTTTTTAACACCTCTTAAAATAAACCTTAAATAATATGAAGTTAAGGTTTGATATAATTAATAGAATCAGGCGTTACTTTGCGGAAATCCATATTATTATGATAAACAAAGAAAAATATCTAGTTTTAATTCCGCTAATGGATGCGCATTAGCGGAATTAAAACTAGATATTTTTCTTTGTTTATCATATTAAGGTTTGAATTTAAATAAAACCTTTTTATTTTTAATTGCTGATAGCTAGCCGTACTGTTAAGTTAAAGGGGATTTCCCCAACTTTGAATGAAGTTGCCATTTTGGGAAACAATCCAAATTATTCTGAATTGTAGTTTTTCGCTACGTGTTGTCAGGGTAAACATTAATCTCCAAAATTTTTAGTTCCGAAGACAGAAAAAATCTATTGAAATTATATCAAGATAAAAATCAATTGATATATAATCATCGAACACTGGGATTAACACATAGGCTACTATTATCATATTGTTATGTTAAACGAGTTTTCTATTCACGTTAATTATTCGTTGAAAAAAGGTATCCAACGTGTTCAGTTCCTCCCAGGGGAACTTTCGTCAGGGAATGGAGCTTTTTTACGCGGTACCGTCTCCTTCCCTCTCACGCGCTCGCGTTGCACTGCGCGCCAGGTAACGTTGCGCACGACTCGTCATGCAAGAGCGGGGTGGGGGGGGGGGGGGGGGGAGCGGCGGTTGCGGTAGTGGGATGAGTATGGCTTTAGACGTCGGCGTCGGTTTTTCATCACTACTGCTGTCTTCGGAGTTTTGTGTAAGAGAACAAAATACACTGGTATGATCTCTACTAGGCTCCAATGTTCTGTTGGGGGCGCGGGTACTGTGAAGGCAGGGAATCCAGGCGGATGGAAGTGCCCAACCTTGGTCTCTATTGAAATTGCGGACTCTGTTTATTTCAATGGCTTCATGTACCTTCCGAGGCACAAAAAAATTCTCTCGAGAAAGCACCCGCGCCTTGTCGAAACGGATGTAATGGGAAGCGCCGGCGGTCAGCGCCTATTATCATATTATTACAACGCATGCGAAGCGGCGGGCACAAGCTTGTATTAAATAAATATGGCAAGTTTTCACACAGGTCTATCTATTGCTTATTGAATCATTGTCGGCAATCACAATCTCACCTGATGGTAGTAACAATGGCCAATGACCTTGGATCGCGTAGGTCCAGCTACCTAGATCATTTATGTTAAAACAACAAGTACGTGAACACTCTCACAAATTAATAAAATGTATTTAATAAGTAACGAAAGTTGTTATTGATTATAGATACCTACGCAGATCATGTTTTATACTAATATCCAGTTTGAGTTTACATCAGCCTAACAAGCTAGACACACTACCGTTTCCCAGTACCCTAACATAACTTTTGTCTTTCCAGGCAGGGGTTGTTGGACAAAATATACAGGGAGTTTTACCCGGAGCACGAAGACAGTTCAGACACCTTCGACTGCCAGGCGGAGTTAGCTGACGGCTGCGGGAACTAACAGTACCTAGAAACTTCCAGGCAAGGGCATACACTTTGCTAAACGTTTATAGAACACCAATGTAAGTTACTCTTATTTATCACCGTTTGAAAACGAAACTAGATATTACAAGAGTAGTCTTAAAATTAACGATACTTTTAGATTGTTAATTCGAGAAGTTAAGTAACGTTTAAATATTCCATAGTGACTAAATGGTGTCGTTTTTAAATTACAACACTTAACGGCCAAAGATCTAGCTATCGCCAGATTTGTCAATGTCAGCAAAGTGTACGTTCTTGCCTCTTAGATGAATACCATAGTACCAAATGAGATTGCAGTTGCATTACGCGTAAATTTTGAATGTTGGAAACATCGTTTTATGTTATACTTTTGTACATACAGTCTCGAAAATCGGTGATGTGATTGCAATTTTGTTTGGTTGAAGCCAAGACCGCTCTGTCTTTGATGATTGATGAATGTCGTAAGTTTGGGGCTTTGTATAAAAATACCGCTAAAGTGTGATCCACAAGGAAGAATAATGTCTATGAAATTTTACAGATTGGAAGTGGCATCGCTTACCGTTTAAGAAGTTGTTAGTAGATGGTATGTGATGCCTCCTGTAGCCATAGACATTAAACTTGTACCGTTTTTGTTTCCTTTCCATGAAGATATATTTTTTACAGGAAATATTATATCAAAATTGAAATGTAAATGTGGCACAAATCCTTGTTGTAGATTAACCAAGATTTTTACATAAATCAAAACACTATGTATAGGTACACGAAGTTTTTTATCAGTCATCTTAAACATTTTATGTTGGTAGTTTTTCTTTAAGTTTTGTGTTAACATTGGCCATTCTTAAATGTCATAATATTAGATGTGTAATATAGATTCTACTAAAATATAAAATTATAATAAAATCTATCACCGCACCAATCTTTGTTTTGTGATGTCTAAATTCTATAGATGGTTCGATGCAGCAATGATTGCGTTGAATCATTCAATTCAACCTGTTGTTTTCACTCTTTTGCCTTATGCGAAATCTAGGAGAATTAGTTTTCAATTTATATTATTGCTTTATTTCCTTTTGTACATAATCTTCCTACATATTACAACTACATAGTCATTATCCAAAATATCAAAGTATATTATCATAATTAAGTTGGAATTGATTTTCATATATTCACCTAAAAGACTAGATTTAACGATACAATTTGGGAGGTTGGAAACCTAGGGTTTATTTTTTATTAGATTTGTTTTATTTCTGAAACATTGTTTTGCGTTTCTTAAATTCAATGTACTTGACTTAAAATTATTTGTTTTTATTAGTTTAATAATTTTGGTATGCTTTTGGATTGCTTCGTACTTAGAAAAATAACTACCTAATAAAGTAATTATACATTGTTTCTGACGTAGTTTAAACTTGACCGTACAAATATTTCATTAAGGACCTATTTCATTAAATTGTAACGAAATTGTATGAAAATAACTTTCTTTATCATATGAGATGTAATTTCAAATATGTAAATAGAAGGCGAGAAATGCGAAAACTGTACCTGTTTTGAAATATTTCTAGTGTCGGGTAGATAGACAACGTTGGCCTACGTTTTATTTTACTTGTCATTTTTAAATTCTCATGAACAAAGGAATTTTGCAGAATGAGACGCTATTTTTATGCGGCATCTGCGAATTTTTAATGGGCAAGGTAACAGAAAGTAATTAATATCCATTAGTATTCAAACAGGTTCAAAATTTGTATATTTTTTGTGTCAAACTGCGTTCTCTGGTCGTACTTTCTTGTTGTTTTTATGTAGCGCTTTATAGATTTAGATCTTTTTAATAAGACCAAATACCGGCTGGGTAGCTCTAAAAGCTCATTTGAAATAGTGTTTAGGTCTGATTGTTTTTATGGATTTACCTTAGCGCATTATCTAAGAACTGTCTCAGAACATCTTGTCGACGCTTGAACAATAAATACCTGTACCTTAATATACATTTTTAATTTCAATACAAGTTTCCAAATTGACTTTGAAGTGGGCCTTAGGGTTTAAAATGCTAAAAAGGAACCCTTATGGCACAGAGAGACAAAGTGACTTTGTCTGTCACAGCTTTTTATAATTGTACTAGCTAACTCAGTGAACTTCGTACCGCACACACCTAGTGCAGCGCCATCTACCGGGTACAAGTATGAATCTAAACCATCTAGTGACCCACTAAAACAGTGGGTAGCTACACTGAGTGTCTTCTAGCAAGACTTGTAATTTATCATCGGCCACATCGTCACTTACCATGAAGTGAGGGAGGAGTTCAGTGACATAAATGCATTGAAGAATAGTAGGTGTATATTAAGGTGAATCGAAAATATAATGTAATCATTCGTAATAATTTAAGGAGTTGATAAAATGTTGCTGTTGCATCTGAGCGTCAAACACTGCCCGCTCTTGCATGTCATCGGATTCTTCTGGCTTGCGGCGCTTCACTTGTTTAGACTTCCATGCCTTACTCTGCGATATCGCCTTCTGTGAAACCAAAAGAGAACTGAACACAGACGTTTGTTAAGGACTGCCACCGTTTCACCGGCCATGTCCGCCAGGCAGACTGCCAGACCAGCTTCAGTTTAGCGGCTTTCAGAACTACATCTGCGATCTATTTAAAAAATAGGTAGAGTTCGCGCAAAACTTTATGAGCCCTGCGAAGTTAGCTTCAGATAAAGACAAAACGGGTGCGAGAGGGTTGCCAGCACGATTTTTGGCGTATTTTCATTTTGTCAAGCACACATTTTACTATGCATTTATTTATTGAAAATAATATATTATATATCATCATCATCATTGCAGCCGTAAGACATCCACTGCTGGACATGGCCTCCCTCATTGACTTAAAAAACCAAGTGCATGAGGGGTTTTTGCTCTCTCTACTCACCACGCTTGGCAGGCGGGTTGGTGAGCGCAGTTTGGGATGTTCTTACACGGAAAGACGCTGCTGCCCATCTTCCGGACATATCCCTTAGCAGATTCTTACTGCATCCACGGGCAGGAGAGGAGGGGTGACATTCTACTGCCGGCACCCCACGGCAATATTATATAATAATTTAGGCTAAATTAAAACTTAAACGTTAGAAAAAAATAACCTTTATCACAAGAAGCTAATTTTTGAACATAAAATTAACTACATTTTAGTAAATATAATTTTAACCTAGTTGGCCAATATTGAATGAACATGTGTCAACACGCGCACCTTTACATTTGCTGCAACGTGGCTGCAACTTTCACAGAGCTCATAAAGTTTTGCGCGAACTCTACCTACATGAAACAATTGCCGCCGCCTCCGCTCTTAAGTAAGCACTCACCTCCTCACGTTCCTTCAGAATGTTCGCCTTGAAATACTCTGCTTCAGTTTTCATATCATGAAGTTCTTTCTGGGTCTTCGTGTGTCTTAAAATCGGTACAAAGTGTTAAATTAGAAAGTATGAATATAACGTAGAAATAATGAGGTAATTAAGGTTTTTTTATGTATTTATCGTTTACAAAAAATGTTACATGACTAATGTAAAGTAGGATGAAGCTAACTAAAAAGATGAATGATGAGGAATCGAACATATGAAGAATGTTAGGAATTAATGGATGGGAGGCAGGCTAAAGAAACGATGGATGGATAGTTTGTATGAAGATATGAGACAGAAAGGAGCTTATTCCTTTATGATGCGATGACGACTGAGAGATGGGTTGAAGAGGAAATCAAGTGTCAACCCCGCGTAAGGATAAGGGCTGGTAAATGATGATTTTAAAGGTGTATGATTTTATCAATAACCTAACAGTATGTTTTGTTCCTAAAATAGAGTAGTAGATCTGTCGCCAAAGTTGGATCATCATCATTTCAGCCGTAAAACTTCTACTACTGAACACAGGCCTCCCTCATGACATGAATCTCCATGAGGGGGTAGTTGTCATGCTCACCACGCTTGGCAGGCGGGTTGGCGAGCGCAGTACGGTATGTTGATACACGGAGACGCTGCTGGGCACGATAGGAGGAGTACCATTCTACTGCCGGCACCCCGCGGCATCAAAAGTTGAATCACCGAGTAGAATTAGGTTCCGAGTCTTCGCCAGCCGCTGCCGCGGCACGCACGCTATGCTCGCTCGGCTCGTGTGTTGTCGTTTCAACACAATCAGACCCTAACCTAGTTTCTTGTGAGGGGGTTATGTAATTGGGTACCCTGTATCTATTCGAGATGGCAGATCAAACTGTCAGATAATAAATCTAAACTTGGTTGACAGAAAATATATTTGTGTAGCGCGGCAAACGCGCCCTTAGGCCTCTGCCTCGAATCTTGCGGGCAGCGGGGCGGCCGCGCGAGAGCGGCAGGATCTTATGCGTAAAATCAAATGGACCGGCGCCGGCGCGAGGAAACAGCGGCGCGGCAGCGGCGCGGGGCATGAAACCACCGGCCGCACCCGCGCCGCCGCCACCGCCCCGCTGCCTGCAAGATTCGAGGCAGAGGCCTAAGCCCGTGTGATTGAACGTGTCCTTAAAACATGCGATTGGGAAACTCACGCCACCGCCAACCACCGCGAGAGGGGCGCGGGAGGAGGACGCTTTCAGACAGCTTCACGAGGTTCAACCGGAAGGACTACCGGCAGGATGTACCGCCGTGATAATTATTGTTTTTTTTAACCCGTTTTCCTTGTGTACCATGTATTTTTACCGTGTTTCTTTGAATTGTACTTTACCTGTTTTATCGTGCATCGGACTGCTGCAATACCCCTGAGATACGAAAAGAGCTAGCTAGCCTACAGTTGTCACTTCAAAGTAGCAGCGCAACGAGAAACCTAAGGTATAAAGGCTCGAGCAGACCGGATGCGTATGCGTAGACGTAAGCGTAGACGTGCACGTACCACTGAGTTGTAATGTATGGAACTGTATGAGACAGGACACACCGCTTGCGTAACGTAGACGTGCGCGTCATATTGTCAGTTCCATACATTACAACTCAGTGGTACGTGCACGTCTACGCATACGCATCCGGTCTGCTCGAGCCTTAAATCCAAAGTAAATTCGAAATATATGTTAACCTGCGTTGTCTCCTGAATACAGGTGTCCATTTTCTTTTTCCACGCATCACGTTCCACTTAGGTACTTAACACTTTTTACTTTGGTGACTTATTAAATTCATATTAATTAGTGTTTCGCCGCCGCATCGTCGTGGGGCAGAATAATGTTGGCCCCTCCTCTCTTACCCGTGGATAGTAAGGATCTGCCAAGGGATACTTCTGGAAGATGGGCAGCAGCGTCTCCATGTATTAACATCCCGTGCTGCGCTCGACAACCGGCCTGCCGCATGATCAGTACTCGGCCATCAGGGAGGCCTTTGTCCAGTAGTGGATGTGCTCCGACTGAGATGTTGAGTCAGTGTTACTAACTTGTGATAAAGCAGCCTGTGTGCTAGAAAGTGAATGGGGTTCCTCGGGTTAGACATTCCGACGTCACATAACGCGTGAGGCAGTATGCTACCAACGCTGTTCCACAGGTATCTCACGGTTTCTTTATCCAGGGTACCTAGATAGATATAAAAGCCGTTTCGGTCCAGTGGTATGTACCCACGACTTTCGTGGGAAGGTCGTGGGTTCGATACCAGCCGTGAACCAATGGATTTTTTTTCTTTCTTCAAAAATGTATGTTTACTTTAAGAAAAAAATTGTAAATTATTAATTAGTGTTAAATTTTAACACGTGCTTTACTGTGAAGGAAAACATCGTGAGCAAACCCGCTGCTTAGCTTCAGACGTATTGACCTGTTCCACACCTGTTCTTTCCTCTGACTAATAGCCGACTAAGCTGGCAGGATGGTATACCTAGGTGCTGGAGAAGCCTAATCCATCTAACTTGTCCCAGGCAGACGCCAGGCTGTTGTTAGAGAGATTTCATCCTTATAATTGACCCTAACGATCGATGCAATAAAAGTACAGGGTGTAATTTTCACAGATTTTAGTTTAGTCGGTTCGATTCCCGGATGTAAAGCGAATTTTTGAAAATCTTTGATGCAGTTTTCTTTATTTTCAGAAATAAAGGAATGTTTTCTTTGAGTAAAATTTTCTATCTACAGTATTAAGAGTACTTTCCCTTCAGGTGGCCTTACAAAATATAACTTAGTATTACGTGGTATTACTTCGCATTACGTGAAGTAATTTCGGAACTACTGTTTTAATGTCATAATTTCTAGATGTGAAATTGCAAACCATGTGACGTCACACTACCGGCAGGAGTCTCACAAATGAGCTGTCACAACAAGCGAAGAAGAGGGTCACACAATCATTTAAATTAGTGTCACGTAAGTAATTTATGGATAGCCCGCTTCGGAATCTGACTTCGAATGTGAATATGACTTCGAGCTGTCTTTCGAATTTGACTCTTTCTAATCCCCGACAACAGAGGGGTGTAATAAGTTTGACCGCTATGTGTGTATCTTTCTGTGGCACCCACAGCTGTAGCTGAGCACGAGTAGACCGATTGGAAGCATTGATATAAAAGCATAGATGACCCCTCCGTAGCCCTCACCGTACTGAGACCGCGCCCCGTTGTGTTTCCAACGATGAGAGTGAGCTCACTCATGCAAGAAAGAGAAAGTAGTGTATTGCAAATAATGTGGGAGAAAAAGAGATAGGTAACACTATTTTTTCAGTACGCGTGGTGTTTTGCGCATTCGTCGGCAGTATTGTAAACACAATGCCAGAGTTTTTGATGTGAGGGCTCATCTCTGCTTTTATACCTCTATCAAGAATCAAAAAATACTTTATTCAGTGCGGCCGCATGGACTTTATTGACGCGTCACAATTTACAAAATAAAACAACACAAATAAATAGAATAAAGCACATAATTGAATCTGTTCAATTATGTGTTATCAAAGATTGGAAGCAGTTTTTTTTAATTTAAAAGCAGGTTATCTGGCAGTGGTTCTTAAGCATGTTTTACAAGATATGGGGGTTAAAGAGGGGATGAATAAACGAATGTTTTCATGTATACCAGAGTTTAGTATCAAATGAAAGAAAATGATATGTAAATTCAAAACTGAGTTAGGAATATAAAAATCGGTCAAATCATTTATGAGATATGGGGGTTGAAAGTAGGGGTGAACAATCGAATGTTCTCAAATATACCCAAGTGTGGTATCAAATGAAAGGGCATGATGTGTAGATTGCAAAACTGAGGGAACACATTAAAAAAAAAAGGTATAACCTCAGAGAATAAGTAGTCGACTTAATTTTTTTTTAAATTTAGGTGACTAGGATTAAATTTTTAATTTTATAAACTTGTAGATAACTCTCGACATTACTAACGCTTTATATCCTTCGGTTCAAAGTCGGGCAGTATCGGCACATCGTTAGGATCCTCGACCCTCGGCCTGCATTGGAAGTCGTCAAAGTTCGCCACTTGCGCCGCGCCGACTCCCTTGGCACGTCGCAGCTTGTGGAACAAGTCATCAGCTGTCAGAGTGTACCACCCGGTGCAGGGACTGAGCTGGTGCACTTTGTTACCCTGCAGGTGAATGTAGCGACCGTGCTTGTCGAAGAAATACTCTTGGTCGGGTAGCTGGGGGCAAAACATATAGAAATACACATCAAGAGGCAATATCATCATCATCTAATTTTATCTTATTTTCTATTTTAAATTTAGTTTGTAATACTGATATGGACCTTGTCTGAAATAAAGATATATTATTATTATTATTATCATCATAATTTCAGCCATAAAACGTCCAATGATGAACACAGGCCTCCCTCATGGATCTCCATGAGGGATAGTTGCCATACTCACCACGCTTGGCAGGCGGGTTGGTGAGCGCAGTATGGGATGTTGATACACGGATAGACGCTGCTGCCCATCTTCCGGAGGTATCCCTTAGCAGGCTCTTACTGCATCCATGGGCATGAGAGGAGGTATCATTCTACTGCCGGCACCCCACGGCACGGCAAAGAGGAAATATAATAGTGTTATAATATTTTTGCAATAATTTATTTAAAAAATCCTGTCGGTGACACATGTAACCGGCAGGCTGATTAAATATCTCGCGCGACAGTTATCACTTATTATCACGAGATTTGCGCCTGTTGCAAACCTGTCGCTAGATATCTACGTAATTGGCTGCGGGTATTCGTCGCGTTATAAGCCCCCTAATAAGCATAGCGCTCTGTCTGTCTGTCTGTGCATGAGACGATTACAAGCGAACGCGTTGACCGAAACCTTTTTGTTAGCACCGTCTTATTGAGAGAAGGGTACCTACTGATTGATTTTGGTGACTCTAGGATCACAGGAATCGGAGTTATTGTGACCTCAAAAGGTCACCAAAAAAATAAGTCTTCAAATGGCCGAAAACGTCCAAAAACCCAAAAATGCCATTTTTGACCTTGGGTGACCTTTTGAGGCCTTCGCCCCCTTTTCTGGTACCCCCGTACCAATGCTGGTTTTTGTAAATGGATATTTAAGACAGAAGAACACCCACACTTCGGGAAAATTAGCTACCCAAAGTTCATAGAAACATTTATCCCATGTCTAGAATCGAACCTGCGTCTTCAGCCGCCTATCACTAACCCCGCCACCGAAGTCGGCGCTAGACTAGCTTTTGCAGTGCCGTGCGGTGCCAGCAGTAAAATGTTGCCTCTCCCCTCTTGCCCGTGAATGCACTAGGAATCTGCCTAGGGATTTCTCCGAAAGATGGGCAGTAGCGCCTTCCGTGATCAACATCCCGTACCTACTGCGCTCGCCAACCCGCCTGCCAAGCGTGGTGAGTATGGCAAGTACCCCTCATGGAGATCCATGAGGAAGGCCTGTGTTCAGTAGTGTACGTTTTACGGCTGAAATGAAATGATGACTAGGAGATCCACGAGGGATGGACGTCCTGCGGCTGAGATGACGCGCTCACCGATACGAAACCCTTATTGCAGTTCAGATGATAGACTCCCAGTCCGTCATCGAACACGTAGACCTGGTGATCGTATTCGTCCACATAGTACTTTCCGATGTTGTCTGTGCACAGAATGCGGTCTGTGCCTGGAAAAACCAAAAATAATCTACATTGTAACATTTTATTGGATTCATCATTTCAGCTCCACTTCTGAACACAGGCGCGTGAGGGGTACTTCCCAATACTCACCACGCTTAGCAGGGGTGGGTTGGCGAGTGCTGTAGGTACGTGATGTTGATACACGGAAAGACGTTGCTGCCCATTTTCCGGAGGTATCCCTTAGCAGAAAGTCTGCTGAACAAAGACATTTATAGACACGCGCAAAACTTAAAAACAACTATAATAAAAAAATGGACTTCTTTCTAATATTAAATCCATTAATACTTGCCTACCGCAGTTAAATATTTAGAAACATAGTGGCAAAAAGATGGCAAGTAGCTCACTCAGCGGGCCAAAAGCAGAATAATACTATTTTACATAGTGAACGACCCCGGTACCAGTCCATTAAGTTGTGCGAGTCCAAAGGGACATGACTCTGCATTCCCACACATAAGGAATGCTAGGAAGCGCTGGTTTTCAGTCACTGTCTTATATACCTCTATAGAATAGAATAATCTCCTCTCATACCCATGGATTCAGTAAGATTCTGCACAAGGATACCTATGGAAGATGGGCAGCAGCGCCTTTCCGTGGATCAACATCCTGTGTGCGCTCGCCAACCCGCCTGCCATCATGGAGATCAAGGGATGAGAGAGGCATGTGTTCAGTAGAGGACGTTTTACGGCTAAATTGTGATATAAGACCATCAAACTTATTTGTAGTGCCCTTACTGGGCTCATGTTTGGACTAAAAGCTAAATTATAAGACCTAATGTACACATGAACGCAATAAATGATTTGAATTTATTTACTAAGCATCACGTGTAGCCTTTACCTCTACAAGCGTAGAAAGTGAGCAGGGCCCTGGCTTCCTTCTGCCACTTCTCTTTTAGATCCGCTTTAGATTTTGCATAGTTCTCGGATATGTGGTCCCAACATTCGCGCTTCATGCCGGGAAGTTCGGTGGTTCTGTGGAGTTGTTCCATGGACCGTTATTTTATTGAAACGCCAGTTTCTAATAAAACAATCAAATAAAAATCTTGAAGTTTTGAAAAACGAGTGGTCTCAATCAACCAACCAATAGAATAGAATAGAATATACTTTATTGTACACCATAACAAACAAGAAAAAAAATACAGAAATAAACAATCTTTGTCTTGGCGAGCGATTCGCCGAACGAAATAATTTATAGGATTCTGATGTTGTT
Organism: Pasiphila rectangulata; assembly: GCA_963082625.1. Lineage (NCBI taxonomy): Eukaryota > Metazoa > Arthropoda > Insecta > Lepidoptera > Geometridae > Pasiphila > Pasiphila rectangulata. The sequence goes on along the minus strand of OY720254.1, from coordinate 2,455,301 downwards.
TATTTTATCTTGTTTTATGTTTATTATATACTACAGACAAGTCGCATTCACCCAAGTTCATAATTATAAGAAACACCAGACATTCGAATCTTTAAAATATTGGTTTCAGAAAATTATGTTTAAGTCAGCAGAGCTTAAAAGAAATCTATGGCTTACTTAAGTCGTATACAGTGTCGTCTGTTCGGATCGCTCTCACTGATCAAGTCAACAGATCCAGCCTGGATCTAGTGAGTTTTCTTTTTAGAAAACTCACTAGATCCAGTATTTAAAGTTTTTCGAATACTGGATCCAGTGAGTTTTTTATTTGTTTGTACTCTCAGTAGATACAGTTTCGAAATTTACAAAAAAATTAAGTGTATCTATGTTATTGCAATATAACTGGAATCTTCAAGTTACATATCGATATTTTTGACAGGTGACAAAAATGGCAGATGTCAAAATTGACAGAACTTTTCATACACGACAGATGTCAAAAGTGACAGAATTTAAAAAAATGAGAGATGACAGCTGTCAAACTTCAAATGGCCATAACTCGACAACTACTCAGCCCAGACATTCCGCTTAGGGCTCAAATGAGAGGCACTGATGATACCTACTATTTTAATGACAGCTGTCAAATTTCAAATGGCCATAAATCGACAACTACACAGCCTAGATATTCCGTTTAGGGCTCAAATGAAAGGCATTGATGATACCTACTTTTTCAATGACAGCTATCAAACTTCAAATGGCCATAACTCAGCCTATACATTCCGTTTAGGGCTCAAATGAAAGGCATTGATGATACCTACTTTTTCGATGACAGCTGTCAAACTTCAAACAGCCATAACTTGACAACTACTCAGCCTAGACATTCCGTTTAGGGCTCAAATGAAAGGCATTGATGATACCTACTTTCTACTTCTTTTTTTTACTTTTAGTTATTATCAATGCCTCTCATTTGAGCCCTAAGCGGAATGTCTGGGCTTACGGCCATTTGAAGTTTGACAGCTGTTATCTGTCATTTTTTTAAATTCTGGCACTTTTGACACCTGTCATTTTTGTCACCTGTCAAACATATCGATATGTAACTTGAAGATTCCAGTTATAATTGCATTAACATAGATACACTTAATTTGTCTGTAAATTTCGAAACTGGATCTACTGAAAGTACAAACAAATAAAAACTCTCACTAGATCCAGTATTCGATAAACTTTAAATACTGGATCTGTTGACTTGATCTAGTGAGAGTGATCCGTCTGTTCCTTTTACGAGTCACAGCAATTACTGTCTTAATTTATAGTTGCGTAGAACTTCTACTTGATATTATTTTATGTCTGGAAGAAAATTGCCCGATGATTATAATTTCCTATTGCGGGTGAACCGAGCAACGCCCGGCCAAGATTCAATAGCATAGTCGCTTACCTCTTTCGTTCAAATATACGTTCCTGTCTGTCAGTTCTCTCTATTTCTGCCTTCAATTTGAGGAGGTTGCAGGCGACTTCGTTGAAGTCGTTCAACCTTCTCTGCCAGTACTTGTGTTCTTCCTCCAAACGGCTATAAAATGCTTGTGGTTCGAAGTTCTCTATCGTGCCTTGCATTGAACTGATTGCTTCTTTCACCTTGAAGATACATAATACTTTTAGGTAGCTGTTAGGTAGTTATACTGAAATAAGGATCTTATAATTTTATTTAGTTTTTTTTAAGCGTCTGTAAATTTTTTTGCCACCGTGCCCCATACCTCTATAAGATGAGATTTAACAAGGGAATTATACATAATAGAGCGAACATTTAGTGGTAGGCATCTTACTATACCTCGAATACAACCTAGAAGTGATGAGAGCTTTTTTTGTATTTTGTCGATATGTGGTTTCCACGTCAGCTTGCTGTTTCTAGTAGTTTACAGAATAATAAAAAAATATATAAAAAATAGTGGCAACGTCGCCATGGCCGCCAGAGTATCTACACGCCACGTAGGCAGTTTTTAAATTACACGCCCTTAAACCGTCGTCGCTAAGTGAGTTAGGTGCCATACAGAAATAACTGCTTGGATCCGCGTAGCCAGCGACGTCACCACACCATGGCATATTAATGAGGCTGGGGTCTTAGGCTGCGTTTCCACCAGAGATGTGCGAGGGAAATGTGGCGTGCGAGGATGTCTAGCTGTGCTGTGAAAATGTGTGGAGGTTTCCACCGAAGCTGTGCGAAGAAAATGTGTCTTACGAGGATGTGCGAGGATGTCTAGCTGTGCTGTGAAAATGTGTGGAGGTTTCTACCGAAGCTGTGCGAGGAAAATGTGTCGTACGAGGATGCGTTGCGAAGCTGTGAAATGTGTCGACGGGGGTGCGGTGTAGTGGGACGTCTATGGACTGGCTGGTACAGTATGTCGCAAACCTCGCAACACATCCCTCGCTTGTTTTGTATGCGCAAAAATCTAGCTCCGCTGAGCCGTTTCCACCAGAGCTGTGCTGACCGAGGCGAGGTAAATGAAGCGATAGTATTGGTTCTTTACAAACACATCCCTCGCTACGCATCCTCGCTCATCTCTGGTGGAAAAGCAGCCTTAAACCTTCATCATCTCAGCCATAGGATGTCCACTGCTGGACATAGGCCTCCCTGATGGATCTTTAAGTAGGTAACTGATCATGAAGGGGACATTACCATACAGCACGCTTGGCAAGCGGGTTGGCGCTGTACGGGATACACGGACGCTGCTGCCCATCTTCCGGAGGTATCCCTTGGCATATTCTCAACTGCAATGGCGAGAGAGGAGAGGCAACATTCTACTGCCGGCACCCCACGGCAGAACTTTACCTCGGCTAGATCGGCTGAGTTTCCTTCAGCAATTCTGACGACAGTGAGGCTCTCCTTGTTAATGTTGTAAAGCTGGTTATGAAGAGTTTTTAGCGTTGCTTTGGATTCGTTTTCCATTCTACGCAAGTTCTTTTCAATGCGCTTATGTATCTCTTCGAGGCTGATTCGGGTTTTGTCCAGCTGTGGATATGAAGAAGCAGACTAATTGTAAGTAAGGCCTTCGCATCTATTATAGATGATTTATACAACGTCAGCAACTCGTAATCATGCTGTACTGGACGCTGCAGTGCCAGGGACATTGTTAGATGAATTAGGCTTGCCCAGCACCTATACCATCCTCTCAGCTATTATTCAGAGGAAAGAACAGGTCAATACGTCTGAAGCTAACTAAGACTGATTGTAATGACCTCACAAATCTTTAGTTTTAGATGATTTTTGCAAATATTTGGGTTATTGGCGGTTTCTATGTATTTTTAACATCCATCTTCTCGGTCGTATTTTTCGCTTTCTTTTTTTTGTTTATATTTTAAATAAAAATATGACAAACCAAACGCAAGCGCCGAAACAACTTCAACGTCGTCCCCATCTGCCATGTTGGCCTGCCCGGAACACACTAGCGCACTCGCAAGCGTGTAAATGACACTCAAGCGTTTGTAAAGGCTTGGAGCTTGTGGAAGTTTGCCAAGTCTCGGCAAGCGTGTAAACGTGGCATTAGAATTGAATACTGCGTATGGGGTATACGCACTACTTTTGCCGAGCGATCTTTAACTAGGTATAGCGCGACCTTTACATACCTTGATAGATATTTTTTATTATATTCTACAAAAACATCCAGAACACCCCAACAAATATTTGCAGATTGTACAGATATCTGACCCGAGACGGGAATCGAACCCGCAACATCTTGCTTCGCAGGAAGACCTTCGCCCGCTGCACTACAAAGGTCGTCATTATGTCAGAAACCACTAACGTCTTCAGCCAATATCAACGACAAGTAAGTGTGGGTAAATTCACACAGCCCACTCGCTACAGCTACCGCCAATTCGCAGTGGTCCTGTGCGAATTCCAGAGCAGTAGACGGGTTCTGTACACTGTCTATCCGTTCTTGCAATGCATCAAATGTCTTCATAAACCCTTCAAACAACTCTTCTATTTCTTTACACCTTTGCCATTCCGCGGGTGTAACAGGCTCATAATCTTTTCTGAAATCTTCTTGATTCCAGGTGTGAATCTCAATAGTCTTTCCCATCAACTCCACGATGTCTTCTTTAGTAGCCGAATTCTTTAACCTATCGGCATCGTTTATTATACAATTTATTACTTCGTGGTAGAAGTTTAGAAAACATGTAAGAATATGCTTTACTCGTCCATAATAGGTGTGATAAGAACCATCTTCTAGTTTTACTTCTGTTAGTAAACGCACAATCTGCAATAGTTTTGGCTCAACGCGACGTAACACAATATGAGCCTCGTTGAAGGAGTATTTTCTGAATCTATACATAAAGTCTTTGTAGCTGTGGATGTCCATTGTAATAATAAAATAGTTAAAAATGAATTACATCGGTCAAAACAGTTTCAAATAATGATTTGTTTAATTTTACTTGACATTCATTTTTGAATTTACCGCCTAACAATTGAACGAACGATTCATAGACAATAGTTACATTATACAACAATAAATTAGTTCCGCTGTTGCTATCTCGGTATGATTTTTTGCTAAGCTTGTTTTTAATTTTATTGAAACGCGAGACTGAATTAACTTGCTTGCTTGGATAGGTGTTCAAGTTCAACTTCTATCTCATTTAGTTAAGAATCTCATTTTAGAGTTTCTCATTAACATAGTTTAATAAAAAGTTGTCAGCTGTGTAATTTATAATTCTAATACGGGCAGCCAGCGGTGTAGTTAAAACTAACCTAACTTACTATTTTACTACTTAGGTATTTTATGTGATCGCAGGAATGTTGAAGTGTAAATGTGCGTTTGCGTTGATTGCCATCTTGGTCGTACTTGCCATATCACTTATTTTGTATCAAGGTAGGCTAATTTATTTACTTATTTATGACAGGGCATCCAACAAGTAAATCACTTGTTATGAGGTCATAATAAGTAAAAATCAAATAGGTATTTAATTCGCTATAAATATGTTGACTGTGTTTTCTCAAACACAGGGTGCCACTGTGGCACTGTGGCACCCTGTCTTTGAGAAAACACGCTGTGGCACTGCCACAGCGTGCTGCACAATTTTTTCATCACGACTAAACATTATTTAAAAAAGTCGTGCATTATTAACGACTATTACAATTTAAATAGGTAGCGTTATACTTCCTACCTCTAAGTTCGTCTTGACATTATTACAAAAAATAATAATGTTAATATTTGGGGTTAAAGTATGAAATAGCCGATTTGTACTAAAAAAAGGAAATTAGTTTTTTTTTAATTTAACACTTATTTAATCAAAATAATTATTATTATCTATACATTGCTGCCATCTAATAGAAAGGTCATTTAGGCCTTTGCGATATAACTCTGGTGATCTAGATTCGACAAACTGTGTGAAAGCATTTCGTACTGCCTCCTGAGAAGAAAACTTTTGATCTCGTAAAAAATTGTTCAAATCACGAAAAAAATGGTAGTCCGTTAGAGCAAGGTCTGGCGAATACGGAGGGTGACGAATGGTTTCTAATTGCATTTCCTGTAGAGTTAAAACGGTTTCTCGTGCTGTATGAGGTCTCGCGTTATCATGGAGCAATAATGGTGAAGATCGATTCATGAGTCAGGGCTGTTTCACTGCTAGTTTTTCTATCATTGTTCGGATTTCAGCCCAGAAGACATCTGCCGTTATTGCTTAACCAGATCGGAGAAAGCTATAGTGAATAACACCATGCTGAGACCACCAAACAGTTACCATTACCTTTTTGTTGGTAAGCTTTGCTTTAGGACACTGTTGCGGCGTTTGACCTGTGGTCAGCCATTGCATTTTTCGCTTAGGTTATCGTAAAGAATCTACTTTTCATCACATGTCACAATTCGATCCAATATTCCTTAATTTCTGTATCGATTCAACAAGGCAACACAAGTTTCAACACGCGTTTCTTTCTGCAGATCAGTCAAATCATGAGGCCCCCACTTTTCATATTTGTTTATTTTATTGATTTGACGCAAATGAGTTAATATTGTTGGTAAGGTAATGTTAAACCATGCCGCTAATTACTGGGTAGTTTGGCTCGGATCAGCCTCTACCATCTCTTTCAGTTCATTGTTATTCACCTGTGTGGGCGGTCTAACACGTGGTTCGTTATTTAAATCAAAGTTTCCATCACGAAAGCGTTTAAACCAAAATCGCACGGTGCGTTCATTAGCAGTCTCCTCTCCAAACGCAACATTGATATTGCGAGTTGTTCCTGGCGCGTTAGTTCCGCGTCGGAACTCGTATACAAAACTCACTAGAATTTTCGAAGTATCCATCTTTCTTGTGTAAGCTGAATAAAAAAAACAACTGAATGTCGATAATCCAATGTCGCACATTTTTTAAAAGAAAAACTTCATAGGTACCTTTTGAAAAAAGTTTAATTAAAAAACCTCAAACCATGAAGGTTCTATGTCAATTCGAAGTACCTATTACAATAAAACGGCAGTTTCATACTTTCACCCCTATTATTAGTTATACTTACGTATCATTATCCTTTCCTGCGCAGATAATGAACTGATTTACCTGTTGGAAATATAATTCTACCTTCGATAAAACCATTAAGCTTAAAATTTTTTTTCAAGCTTTTACAAAAGAAAAAAGAATAAACAAATTAGAAGAAATCAGAGCATTTTCTAAAAATGGAACTCATATTAGAAATGAAACAGATCTTTTGAGAAAAATAAATAAAATAATTGAGGAAGGCCAAAATCGACTTCAAATTATAACAGACTTTGATAATACTCTGACTGCTGATAGTGGGTTTGAAGGCAAGCGTGTGCTCAATAGTTTTGGTGAGTAGGTATTTAAAGAGTTGTTTTACGTACAAAACAATACCACTGAATAATTTTTTTATATATTAATATTTCTGTATTTTAATCTACATTTTATCTGTTTCAGAGATGTTAAGAGAATGTCCGTCAATTCCACAAAGTTATAAGGACGAAGAATATAAATTATATTTGAAATATTCACCAATTGAGAATGACCCCCTTATGAGCAAAGAAGAAATCTCTATACATTTAGTTGAATGGTACAAAGCGGCTAGCAGATTGATGAAGTATGATCTTATAGAAACTTAATAATACATTTTTTTTAATTTACGTACCATATAAATGTACAAAAAAAATGTAAAATATTTTACTTTTATTTTGTTTACAGGGGTATGAAATTTCCAAAACAAGAACTTAAAAACATAGCTCTCACCCAGGCTGACTGTTTTAGGTACGTTAATATCAAAAAGCTATCGTGTGTGTAAGGTATTGATTGATTTACTATCGTTGTCTTTGATATTTCCAGAAAAGGTATTCGTGAACTGATATCTTGTATCGAAAGCAGGAAAATACCTATTCTTGTGCTTTCTTCTGGTCTTGGAGAAGCCGTGTTATATACACTAGAGGCAGCCAACTTGACAACACCACAATTGCACGTATGTTAGCGTTAATTGAGTTCCTATGACTGTGTCGCTTGCTGGTTCAGTCGGCTAGAGGCACTAGCTTCTTTAAACCTTGTATATCCAACAACAATGACAAACAGCTTACCCTTCTTACACTTCTTGATTTCAGCAACGCTTTCAACTGTGTCGATCACTCCATTCTTCTAGCTATATTGCGCTCTTTAAATATTTCACTAATAGCCTGTGATTGGTTTCGCTCTTACCTCTGTGGACGCCAACAATGTGTAAAAATTGATGAGACTCGCTCGGATTGGTGTGACGTTGTTGCTGGCGTTCCACAGGGTGGAGTCCTCTCTCCTCTTTTATTTTCTGTCTTTATCAATACCCTTGTCTCTGAACTCCGCTTCTCCTCCTTTCATTTATATGCCGATGACGTGCAACTATACATTTCCTTCAGACCAGACGACTTAGACAATGCAATACACCTGCTGACCGAGGATTTACGTGCTGTCTCTTCCTGGACACAGAAATTTGGTCTCCAAATCAATACAAGTAAAACACAAGTGATGATTATTGGCAGCCGAGGCTTTATCTCGAGGCTAGACCTTAACTCTCTCCCTTCAGTCAAATATAATGATATCCCATTGGGTTTTTGCGCCGAGGTAAAGAATCTTGGCCTTATCATCACAAAAAACTTGTCCTGGGAGCGGCATATCGCCGAAGTCAGCAGGAAGATGTATGGTTCTATGCACGCTCTGAAACGAATGCAAAACTTTCTTCCTTTTTCCGCTAAACTCACTCTCGTTCTACTGAGGAACAGCTTAACAAACTGGAGCGGTTGTTGAATCTTTGCATACGATATGTTTACGGTCTACGTAAGTACGATCACATCTCCCACTTCCGCTCCCAGTTAAAGTGGCTTAATATCCGGTACCGTCGGGATACGCACACACTCTGCCTTCTCTATAACATCCTCAATAACCCACTCACTCCTAACTATCTCCAAGAACGTTTTCTTCCTCTTTTCCCTCCTGATCGTGTCACACGTCTACTCCTCCTTACATCTACGTATTAAGACTCCGAAGCATAATACCTCCTTTTACACTGACTCCTTCACAGTAACTGCGATCCGACTGTGGAACTCCTTGCCAGTGGAAATTCGTAGGGCCTCGTCTATCGGAATCTTCAAATCCAAACTGTATTTATATTTTATATCCCTTCAGAATGGTCAACAAAATTGAGCAATTTATGTTTATTTATTTATTTGTAGATATACTTATTGCATGTATTATTATTTGGATATTTCTTTTATTATGCTGTTTCTCTTATTATGTATGTATCTTTATGTTAATTTTTATTTGTAAATTACCAACTCAAAATCATATTTATTTCTCGCACCACCACAAAACTCTGCACTACACAAAGGTTAGCTGGAAGAAAATGCTAAATAGCATTAAGTTCGCCTATGTACATGTTTTTGTGCAATAAAGAATTTTCTTATCTTATCTTATCTTATATCCTTATATTACAGGTTATATCCAATTTCTTAGAATTGGACGCTGATGATATTATCATTGGTATGAGAGGCAACCCAATACATAGCCTGAATAAAAACGAGGCTAGCATTAAGGACACCAAGTACTATGAATATATCAAAGAAAGAAGCAATGTAATTTTGATGGGCGATACACTTGGAGATGCGAATATGGTCGATGGGTTCGACAATTTAGGCACTGTGATTAAAATAGGCTACATAAGTGAGAAAAGAAGAGCACGATTAAATGATTATTTAGATAATTTTGATATAGTAGTGAAAAATGATCAAACTATGGATGTAATAAATGATTTGACGAAAATGTTTTAATCCCAATAATTAGCATTGTTTTTTTATGAAAACTCACTAAGCTTTTTTTTTTTTTTTTAATTTATTTAAGACTTTGTCGCTTAGCGACCACATCGTCCGTATAAGAAAAAGAACTCACTAAGCTTGAATATTCTTAAATAATCAATGTATTAATATAGATACTTAAATTCGAATAAGAGTTGATGTTAATAGAAAACGTTCTTCGGGATCTGTAGTTAAAATGGGTGTACCGCAGGGATCAATTCTTGGGCCTTTTCTATTTTTAATTTACATTAATGAAGGGGTTGCGGGTTCGATTCCCGCCTCGGGACAAATGTCTGTACGATCTGCAGATATTTGTTCAGGGTGTTCTGGGTGTTTTTCTATATATAATAAAAATATCTATCTATGTAGTGTAATGTATTAAGTATATCAGTCATCTAGTACCCATAACACAAGCTCTGCTTAGCTTGGGGCTAGATGATGCTGTGTAATTTGTCCAGCATTATTTATTTATTTTATTTATTTACCTCATCTTGTCAAAAACAATCATGAGATTGTATTGTTTGCTGATGACACTTCACTTTTTTTCAAAATGAAACGACGTACCACCGATTATGACGAGGTGAATAATGCAATCTCAAAAATTGTTAATTGGTTTAATGTCAATAACCTGTTACTTAATGAAAATAAAACAAAATGCATTAGATTTACTCTCCCTAATGTAAAACAGGCTGATGCCAAGATTATATTAAAAGGTGAAAGTTTAAATCTTGTAGAAAAAAACTATTTTTAGGCATCACTTTAGACAATAAGCTTCAATGGGGCCCACACATAGAACAACTATCGGGTAGGCTTAGTTCTGCAGCATATGCAGTCAAAAAATCCGCCTTCTTACAGACGTACATATGTAGATACCGCTAGACTTGTTTACTTCAGCTATTTCCACAGCATTATGTCTTATGGCTTACTACTGTGGGGATGTGCTGCAGATATAGACACCGTATTTGTGCTGCAGAAGAGGGCTATTCGTTCTATCTACAATATAGGTCCCAGAGAATCACTGCGCACTAAATTTAAAGAAATAAATATATTGACAGTAGCTTGTCAATATATTTATGAGAACCTGTTGTACACCCATAAAATATTGCTTCGTTTAAGAAAAACAGCGACAATCACAATGTAAATACAAGAAATAAGAATAAACTCGCTGTGCCCACTACTAGGCTCCATAAGGTGAAAATATCTTTTAAAAGGTCAATGTATACGCTTCTACAACAAACTCCCAAGTGAGTTGCAGAAGTTATCATTGAATAAATTCAAAACCATTATTAAACGCAATCTGTGCAATAAAGCTTATTATAAAATATCAGATTATCTAGAGGACAAAACCACTTGGGACGGAATCTGCTCCAACTCTGTCAAACGTAACATAAGACAAAATAAAATTGTTAAATGATGACTATAACGACCGAGTTAGGTTCTTCTGTTCACTTCTTTTCCTAACTCGCGTGTCATCTGAAGTGAACAGATTCAATTATGTGCTTTATTCTATTTATTTGTGTTGTTTTATTTTGTAAGTTGTGACGCGTCAATAAGGTCCATGCGGCCGCACTGAATAAAGTATTTTTTGAATTTGACTAAGATTATGGTTCAACTGAGTAGGTATTAAATGGTGTAAACAAGCTTTTATTTAAATGTACTTACTATTAATAATAAAATAAACATTTTCCATTGGTTTTTTTTTTTTATTATTTGAAGGACTTTGTCGCTGGGCGACCACCAATGTCAACTTAAAAGGTCTACACAATATATGTAATAAAAAAGCTTGTCGCGAGATATAAGCAGCGCTTCTACGGGAAGTGTAGCATAAAGCTGAGACGGGACCTTTTGACCCATACCGCTACACTACAGTGAGCATAGGTTACATTGTTTTTTCTTTATTTAATGCCCGCTGCTTTGCATGCGTTTTAATCCTAGTCAACATCTATACGTTTGCTTTTTTGCAGCACAATACGTACGCTAGTTTTTGCGTGAAGAGGTAATTAACCTCTATAAAAACAAACTTTCGGCTTTATAATATTAGTGAGATATAGGATAATAGTGTTCTGTGGTGAGATATGTCGAAGGCATTGAAGTATTATTACTAGCGTATAGAATTGACACCCGCGAACAACATGTTTGCGCCATGAGTTGTTGCCGGCCGGCAACAACTCATTTAGTCGTTCGTCGACGCCCATCGCGACCGCATGCGAATAAACCCAAATTAAAAATGCCGTCTTGCGTGTTAAAAACGTGTAATTAATAAATCAACTGCGAAGAAAAAAGATAGTGGCGTGACTTATCATCGGAAAGTAAACAGAATATCAACTAAAACCAACTAAAATTAATTTTTGTACATTATTTTCTATTGTACTGACATTTTGTTTGGAAATCATAGATTATGAAAAGTGATTCGTACAGATGGGATGTGTAGGTACCTACTAAGGGTTGGCGACAAAGGTTTAACTGATTATTTTTAACTCATATTACTCGCCCTATGCCGTCTGTCTGAACAGTAACAGTAGGTACTCTAGGTACCTACTGTAGGTATCTTTTGCAATCGTCATTACTTATAAACTGAAGCTGTATTATACCTATATTGTTGTCTGAACAAATTCTTAATGTAATAGATTGACGACCTCTGTGGCGTGGTGGGCGAAGGTTCGCCTGCGATGCAGGAGGTGGGTTCGATTCCCGCCTTGGGACAAATGTTTAGTGATCGCTGCAGATATTTGTTCTGGGTGTTCAGGTCATTTTCTACGTATAATAATAAATAAATAGGTATTTATGTATTGTATTTATTATATCAGTTATCTAGTAGCCATAACAAGAGCTCTGCTTAGTTTTGGGCTAGATAATCATCATCATTTCAGCCAAAAAACGTCCACTAATGAACAAAGGCCTCCCTCATGGGTCTCCATGAGGGGTAGTTGCCATACTCACCACGCTTGGCAGGCGGGTTGGCGAGCGCAGTACGGGATGTTGGTATATGGAAAGACGCTGCTGCCCATCTTTCGGAGGTATCCCTTAGCAGGCTCTTACTGCATCCACGGGCATGAGAGGAGGGGCAGAGTGAAATAAAGTGTGGGGTCTAGTAAGTGTAAGTACCTACCTACCTATGTATGTACGTACTTGTTGGATAAAATACCAATTTATTTAAAAAAAAATGACTTTAAACGCTTAACGATTCGTTTTAATTTAATGTACTTAAATATTTTTACGTTTTGAAATATAATATTCATAGGTACCTACTGCATTAATAGCTGTCTGAAGTGTCCCTTCTGCGGTGAAAAAAATCTATTAGAGCGACATGTTGTTACACTATGTTGAACGAAACGTGTAAGCGCCACGAAATTCACGGCGCTTTACGACGTTTTGGTCGCGAGAAAACTATTCTCTATTAGCGATCTAGCGCTGCATGTATTGATGGTATGGATAGACGACATTCTAATCGTGTAGCGCTGCAGCGAATACTTGTGTGCGGGGGCGAGCGCGCCCCGCGCAGGCACCCCCGCTGTCATCAAGTTGCAGACACGTTTTTTGTTTGGTATAGCTACTCTAACTATTTACAACTCACTGGTCGAAGGTGTAGCGGAAAAGTTGTACTTGCACTTGACAGCGCTACGCTAACAAAATTGGTATGAAATAAGGCATTCTCTCATTCATTCTCTGAATGATCGATCCCTAATTTGTTTTAAGCCTGTATTACATTACACGATATTCAGGGACCCTTACCCTAACTTAACTAAGCGTGGTGTAATAAGAGTTAGAGCGTAAGGGACCCTAACTAGGGCGACCGCGGCAAGCCTTACTCCCTAATCGCTCTAACTACCGGGCCCTGAATACCGTGTAGTGTAATACAGCTTTAAGCCTGTATTACATTACACGGTATTCAGGGACCCTTACCCTAACTAAGAGTGGTGTAATAAGAGTTAGAGCGTAAGGGACCCTAACCAGGGCGACTGGTCGGACCCGGCAAGCCTTGTTTGGTAGTTAGGGCGCCCTAACTACCGGGCCCTGAATACCGTGTAGTGTAATATAGGCTTTACTCTATGTTATCTCTGGCTGGCAATTATGTCAGACAGTCCTTCAGTCAATATTTATCAAAATTCTGTAAATTAAATCACCTGGAAAATATGAAACGCATGGTAACATGAGACCAATAGATATTTCGTGCACCTTGTCTACCAAATAAGCTTCGAGAACCGTGGATCAGTGCGTAGCAAGGTTCCTCACACGGTCAGAAATTAATCGTAGGTACCGTAGTTGTTCCGGCGAAGTGGTGAGATTTCGATTTATTAATTAAATTTACATTATTTTCATGTAACCTTGTTACTTGAAGCGTGGTTAGAGTTATTATTTTACTGTTGTGTATAATTTTTGTCGTAAAATGTTATATTGGGCTACTTAACACGACTTGCATGTGATCGGAATTTGTACTTTACTGAATGCATGAACGAACGATGTTTACCTACCGTACCGCACCTTTCCATCCAGCTACGTGACGGCAATCACAGTAGCTTTGTGCGGCTGTCAAGGCGGTCTAATCTCGCTGTCCCAAAATTACTTGTTTACAACAAACCTGACCTACTTTTTGATGGCAGATACAGTGTTTATGTAACCTGATACCTACTTTACACAGAATAATTATCTATACTTTTATCTACCTCTAAGTCATGGAATTTATATAATACAGCAGAATATACATGTGCTTGTTTTAATCATTTGTAGAATAATGGCAGTCTGACTGGTTCAATAATTGTTCACAACTTCATCCAGTTGAAGGAAAGTTTAAAAAAATAGAATAATAAAAAGTTAAAAATGGCAAGGTACTTTGAATCAACATTGACTTTCAACTACAGCTGGGACCAAGTTGCATGTGGTTACTGGAAGAGATACCCAAACCCTCAGAGGTGAGTTTTGATAATGCTTACTTGCTTGTGCCTGCAGCTTTGCTTGCATTGTACCTAGATAAAAAGTAGCCTTTCTATTAATCCTGGTCAAGATCTACATCATACAGCGAAATTTCAATCTCAAACTGTAGCCTAGTTGTTGCATGAAGAGGTAACAAACATCCTTATTTCTATACAAACAAACTTGGCTTTATTTTATAAAATCTTAGTATAATCACCCTTATTTAATAAAGACTTCCAATCATAAAAATGATTAATTAATTATATAGCATGATGAGTAAAGTTATAAAAAATCACCTTGGAATCATTCTTTGTTGCTAAAGTATTAACATTGTTTACTTGTCATTGAATTCCCAAACAACCTTAAACAAGGCCATTCATCCATCTGATATGGATCAATAAATATTTTTTACACCTACAAAGTTTAAGTATTTGATTTACACTTGGGTCATATATATATTGTTCATCAACTATTTTTAAATATTGATTAGATAAACTGCTAATATTATAAATGTGAAAGTTATTCATTGTCTTACATTTTCATAAACCAATAAACTGATATTTGGCCTAATGATATGGCCTAGAAAAAGCCATAGCCTTTTTTGCCCCCAAATGTGCTGAGAAAGTCCTGGACACTAGTAGTATATATTTATCAATTAATATTCTTAAAGCTTGTCATTAAATTATTTTTATTTGTGACTAAATATTTATTTTACAATTTCAGCACTCATGTCTTATCGGAAGACACATGGAGCAGAGAAGTTGGCAAAGATGGCTGCCTCTACACAAAACGCATTCTTACCAAGACAAATAGAGTGCCCAAGTGGGGAGAAAGGTATGAATACCATTATTCTTAGAAGTAGCATGTCTGGAGCTGACTTATGCATAAGTTTCCTGACAAATACCTTCTATATCTAACTGCTGCTGCTGGCTAGATCAAGAGAATGCACCTTTTAACTTGTTACGCGACTGTCAAATTTCCTCACGGGGCGTTTAAACTTACATACACATGGTGTACTCCAAGCACTTAAAGAGTTAAAGGGTCAACCGTTTTTTTACAAAAGTTAATGTAACTTAGTAACTTATTTATGACCTTCAGATCTTCCCATGTCCAGACACAATTGCTCTTATGTGCTATGTAATCATCATCAGTCTGTCTTGACCCACTCTGGGCATAGTCACTCGGTCTTGTGATACTGTGGGCTAGTTGCATCATCATCATTTATTAAATACTAAATTATGCTGTGCACAACACCATCTAGTCTGAAATTAAGCAAGCTTGTACTATGGAAACCAGATGATTGATAGAACACTTATTTTTTTTTTGTTAAGGATGAACAAGTCGCCCATCTTTCCATACAAACGTGGAAGGGTAACTACTCCACTGTTTGACTTTAACCGTCCAACACTAAGGATTATATCAATTTATCTCGTCATAATCTATGTATGTTTGTATACACCCCAAACTGTAAAAAAAGTATTTATTTCAAAAATACTAGCTTCTAAACTTTTGTATTTCAACACTGATTTTAGCCCAACTTTGGACGAAACTAAATAATATAAGGAGAAAGAAAACTCAAAAATAAACGCCGTTCCGCCATAGTTTAATTATTCAAAAGTTGAAATAAATGTTATTTTGAAAAGATTACACTCAAGTTTTTCTATAATAACCCTTGTGCTAAAAGTCTATTCACATATTTTTACCTACCTCCTGCATATCAGTCTGCTATTGGACCAACTGAGCCACAGAGGCAGTCAATTAAAGTTTTAGTGACATGTATATCTTTTGCCTGCAATTTCACTTTTATGGTGTAGCCACAGCCTATCTTATGCAATGCATATGTCTGCATATGAATATATTACACCTGTGTTTTTTTTACTACAGTGCGATATAGTAAAGTTTTTATGTGAGGTTGAGATTGTTTGTTTGTGGATACATTTATCTGAAGTGAACAGATTCAATTATGTGCTTTATTCTATTTATTTGTGTTGTTTTATTTTGTAAGTTGTGACGCGTCAATAAGGTCCATGCGGCCGCACTGAATAAAGTATTTTTTGAATTTGAATTTGAATGTAGAGTAATTTGACTGATTTAGATGTGGTCTTCTGTAAAGTGTTGACAATTTATCACCAATGGTTCACAACTTCCTGGTCAAGTGTTGTGGTGCTTACTCACCAGAGGGCACAGTTGTGAGCTTTTTTAAGAATTTTATAGTTTTAACCCATTAGCTGTCACTGTACCTGATTGGGTACACCTGATTGTCATTTTTTTTCTAGAAAACTGTTAGTTCCAGCAGATTTATTCTTTTTTATTATAAAACACAGCAACACTCGTCATTGAAAAAGAAAAAAAAGAGGGTAGACAGTTTTTTTTTTTACCAATTTTTGTTATCTGAAGTTTCACTACGGAACTGTGTGCAGAGGTAAGTGCATTGCCAATGAATTATTTATTATCATCGTAATGAAATGTCATATTTAGTAATAAAATCATTAGAATACATATCTATGGTGATCTTGTGTAATAAATTAGGTTCCTATTACTTGTAATGGTTGAATTATTACGTTACAAATGATACTGTACCCAATCAGGTACAGTGGCCACATCCCTATATAAAATTTCCATGTTTTTTCAGATTTCTATTATGAGCGGAAATCGTTTCCGTATTGCAAACAACTACAATAGATTTCAAGAGGCCCTGGATACTGTTATACAGGATAGTGATGATGATGCCAAGTATGACTTGGCCATCATACCTCCTGATTCTGACGTTGTTACGGACGAAGAAGCCGGTGATGATGTCATTACTGCCAGATTTATGCCCCAAGATGTTCCAGGTAGTAATTGAGCTATTTACGAACGACGAAAATGACAATGCCGTTGACAGTGGTGATGAACCGTTTTGCCGACTGCAAAGTGCGTTTGCTTTCCATCGGAACCACACACTCCAGTTTGACGTAAATGTTCTCCAATGTACAGCTCGACTTCCCAAGGAACTACTGAAGTAGAAGACAAGCTAAGTGCAGCACTCAATCAAATGCAGAGCTCAAAGAACTCAACCCTGCACAGATACTAGAAAGAATATTTGACGTAGACATAATATACTTCGTAGTCACAAATAGCACTCTATATGTGAACTAATGTAGTAGGCACTCTTTTCATGTCGATACTGTGCATAAAGTTTATTGGTATTTTGATATTGTCTGGATACAATAAACTACCTCGAGAATCTTTGTACTGGTTTCAGACGAAGATGTATGTATGCGTCGCATTAGTGTCTGAAGCCATGGCAAGAAACAGATTCTGATGATACGATTATGGGAGGGGTCTATGAGCTAGACCAGTCAAAATCGATCTATAGAATTGCACTTCATGGAAGAAAATGGTGATATGTTCTTCTAACTTACATGGTGGACATGGCTATTGAAAATGCTTGGCGTTTACATGTTCTGTGTAGAGATGACAAAATGGACCAATTGGTGTTACGACGTAGCATCGCGAGGGTCTATCTACGTCAAGATATCCAAAAGAAGGCTAGAGCTTCTCCAGCCCTGGTGCCAGGTTTGCCTCAAGATAGGTCTGGACACTATCCAAGAAAGCGGAGAAACCACTGCGATGTGTTGGATGCCATGCTAGAGTGAGCTGTCAGTGCAAACAATGCCTCATAATGATTAGCCTTGCTTTAAAAATATCACCTATAAGTGGCCGTTGTACCCAAATGAGTACACCTCTCTCACCGCCTGAAAAATTATCATAATTTTTTTTTCTGTAAAAATATATTTTTTTAATCCGTTTGTGATATAGAAATAAAGTTTTTGTGGTAGAATTATATCTGGTTTTCATTTGGCCACTAATGGGTTAAGTAAGTTTGTATCTTAATTTGGAGATTGTCTCATAATGCAAAGTAATGAAAAAGTATCTTTTCGTAGTTAAGAACATTGATGAAAACAAATTCAAACTCAGTATCAGCCCAAGGCTAGCTTATAGTTGAACAAACAATATGTAAACATTACTCATTGATAATTTATATCATGAAGTCTGTAGATAACTTCTGAATGTGATACTAATTCTCTAAGCAAGTTACCTTTGAACATGTTCATGTCGGTCAGATTGGAAACACAAAGGTAATTAATGGAACATAAAAAACTGGCTATGTCGGTAACCCGAGTTCTTCTACGTATCTCCTCATTTCTGATTCGATCCCGTAGATAAACCCCGAGCATAGCCCTCTCCATAGCTCGTTGAGCGACTCTAAGCTTATTCATAAGGCTAATAGTGAAGGACCACGTCTCGGTTCTATATGTCATCACTGGTAAAACACACTGATTGAAGACTTTCGTCTTCAGGCACTGAGGTATGTTGGACGAAAAGACGTTGCGAAGTTTCCCAAACGCTGCCCATCCGAGTTGGATTCGACGATTGACCTTTTTCTCGAAGCTGGACCTACCTATTTGGACTGTTTGTCCTAGGTATTCGTACGCGTCGACAACTTCAAGAGCCGAGTTCTCAACCTAACCTGTTTATAATATTAGTAGGATATTATGTTAGGCTGGTGATGAATCATCATCATATTGACATCAGCCAGTGCGAGAGTAAAGTTGTATCTTGTTGTACTGTTATAGCACTTTATTTCTCTCTCGTTATACTGCAGTTTATCACAATTTAGATCAATTGAAGAATTTATTGTCTGACTGCATCAATTGAAGTCACTGTAACTGTGCTTTATGTGCTTAACAGTGAACTGAATCTTGACGGAATCTGTGGCACAGTAGGTTTGATGCTGGGTCGATCCTCGCCGGAGGTGTGCAAGTCTCATGCACTGTCGTAAAAATGCAATACCGAGTGCATTATCGGACACTTGTTTTTCTCCATGACTGATAGATAAGCCTGCCGTAAACCGATAAGTCTTATAATTTAGAGCTATAGGGATATATACCGATGACAAATATTAAATTCAACTTTGTTAATGGCTTGTTAATGACGTGAGCTTAAGCGCTGTTTGGAGTCGTACATTTAGCGCTAAGATCGGGTACATTAGCCATCATCATAATTGTCAGCTCGTATAGACCCACTGCTGGGCATAAGCCTCCTTCCCTAACCGCCAATCAGCTGTACTCTGGGCGTTTTGCATCCCTGTTACAATGAATGAATGAATCGTAGATCCAGTCACTGCAGCTGGCTAGGCATAAAAACTACTAAAAATAATTAGGACATTTATGTGCTAAATTAGGCCGAAGGTGCTGTCTGTGTATATAGTTTAAGAGGAAAAAGGAAGTTACAGAGAAATCTGATGGCACTTTTCACAATTATTTCGGATACTTAATATAGTTATTTTACATTTTTGAAACGAAGAGAAGTTGCCTTTTATATCGTAGATAATCATGTATTTTATATTAAGGTTTTAGTTTTTATATTTGTTAAGGTTTTAGAGAAACCTAATTTACATATGCCTTAACGAGTAAACACCCTTTTAGTAGCATGTTTGGATAAATGAACTGGCATATACACAGTAGGTCTTCGACATCCAAAGCCTGACTTCAACTTCTGCCCTCCGCCACATTCTGCTTTAGTTTAATCGACCTTTTGCCCGCGGCTCTAAGATTGTCACCTACAAAATGGGCAGGCGACATCGAACTAAAATATTTTCATATTGACCCTGCACATTCTTCTGTACACAACAGCCCCGCGACATGAAATATTTAAGAAAATATTAAATAAGTACTTAAAAAATGCTGGACACAACACTATCTAGTTCCAAAGTGAACGGATTATTGATTCCTAATTGCCGTGGGCACATACTGGCAGTAGAATGTTGCCCATCCTCTCTTGCCCGCGGATGCAGTAACAATACTCCGAAGATGGGCAGCAGCGTCTTTCTGTGTATCAACATCCCGTACTGCGCTCGCCTACCCGTCTGACAAGCGTGGCGAGTATGGCAACAATCTATCACGTTCTTGGAGATCCACGAGACTTATATCCAGCAGTGATTGAGACGAGCTCTGTGGCGCAGCGGGCGAAGGTCCGCCTGCGACGCAAGGGGTTGCGGGTTCGATTCCCGCCTCGGGACAAATGTCTGTATGATCTGCAGATATTTGTTCAGGGCGTTCTGGGTGTTTTTCTATATATAATAAAAATATCTATCTATGTAGTATAATGTATTAAGTATATCAGTCATCTAGTACCCATAACACAAGTTCTGCTTAGCTTGGGGCTAGATGATGCTGTGTGATCAGTCCAGCATTATTTATTTATTATTTATTTATACATATTTTTTTTTTTGCGAATACATACACTGCCGGCCAAAAGTTTGAGACCACCTACATCTAAGTAGCAAAATGAAATAAAACTCAAAATATAAATCAAGAGGTTTAGATATTAATTAAAATGCTTATTTACTAATACACATTCATCAAGAAGAAAAAAAAAATCAAGAAATATCAACCATTTACGTTAAAAATGACGTTCATATTTAATAAAATCATTAAACGGATTTTTCGTCAAAAAAGCCTCCCTTGCATTTTATAACTTTTTTCACTAGTCTCGGCATACGAGCAATCAATTTATCAATTGTATCTTGTGAGATATTGTTCCAGCTTTCTTGTAAAGCCTTCCACATGTCTTGTGAGGAGGGACAACAACTGCGCACATTTCTGTCAAGCTCTTCCCACAATAGCTCAATGGGGTTGAGATCCGGACTCTGAGGGGGCCACACCATGTTTTTTAACACCCTTTCTGTTTCTTTATGTTCTAAATAACCCCTGCATAATTTTGAACTATGTTTAGGATCATTATCTTGTTGGAAAAAAATCCATTTCCAATTAATCTTAAACCAGACGGAACGGCATTTTGCTGTAGTATTCGTTTATAATGCTCCTTTTTCATGATTCCTTCGACTCGTACCAAATCTCCGGTTCCATGGCCCGAGAAGCATCCCCAGACCATAATGGAACCACCACCATGCTTAACTGTTGGCACCACACAATCTGGCATCATCTTTTCCTCGGCGGTACGTCGAACAAAAATTCGTCGTTTTGAACCAAATATTTCAAACTTGGATTCATCTGTCCAAAGAACTTCTTTAAAGTCTTCTTCAGTCCAGTCTCGATGGGTAAGGACCCAATGCATCCGTTTCTTTTTGTTTTGTGGCCTTAGTAGTTGTTCGCGATCGCATCACTAGTTTTTCGTTACATCACTAGTTCAACAACAAACGACCAATTACAGCGCACGCGCATTACACGACATTATTTAAATTCAGTGCTGCTATTGGTTAAACGAATGTTCCCTATCCCCATATCCTCGAATCTTGTAAAATGCCGCCATTACCTCAATATATACGATCAATGGTGGACAGAGCGAAACATCTTTTATTTAAAAATCCTTTAATTCAGCTAGATAGCACCCAGTAATAGGCTCAGTTAACATATTCGAAACCCTTACAACCGCAATCATATACATATGGTCCTTCCTCGCCAAATCTTCGAGCCAACATCCTGTGGAAAACTGACAAGCACGTGGCAGCCGTTACTGGACTACTGGACTTACTGGACATCGCTTTATTAGAACGCTACACCAACCATTGGCCTACGCATTATACTCGCAAGACATACGCAAAATTCATTACCTGCAGCAAAGAAGACCTGGAGGCCAAGCGCAATATTGGGACTGAACTTGGAGTACCTACTTGGCATTTCATCATACGCAATCTGGTGGGGCCAATCATCCTTTCTGTTCCCTATCACCTCTCTGTTCTCTTTGTGATAAGTACCTGTGCTGTTTCAGTTCAATCTATCAAATTTTACCCGTGCGAAGGATAGTCGAGACAAAGGCTTGTGACGTGGCCATCACTGCTGACCTGTCTTCTATTCGAGCATCTAAAATCGTGAGTACTCTTGTTTTTCACCGACCACCAAAATGTCTACAGAAAGTATTAAAATACGTGATAAATCACCTCTTACCTTGAATATAGATAAAGTTAATTTAGAGTCAAAATCCCGCGACAGATCCCCCAATATTCAGAGTGAGAATCCCAATTTAGTTCGGGAATTAGTTCGAAAACGCGGCATAGTAAAAGGCAGGCTAACTATGTTTACGAACTATTTACAATCGCTAATAGAAAACGATAATTCGTTATCTGCCTCGCGAGATCGTATAGATTTGAAGCTACGAATCAAAGGAGCTACTAGTTTATTTACTGAGTTCAATGATATTCAATCTAAAATCGAGGAATGTGTGTATGAAGTTGAGCTTCCCGATCAGTTAAGTAGTCGAGAATCTTTTGAAAATCATTACTATAGCACATTAGCCCTAGCAGAATCTCTGTTGTCATGTGGTGAGGTCACTAGCGGTTCCGATAAGTCCTGCAGCGTGTCACAATCGGTCCAATTGCCCGTTATATCCATGCCCACCTTCGACGGCGCGTATGAGAGCTGGCTCGAGTTTAGGGATACCTTTCAATCATTAGTTCATAATTCAAATCAAATTAGTTCAATACAAAAATTTCATTATTTAAAGTCCGCGTTGAAAGGGAATGCATTAATGGTAATAGAATCTATGGAATTCTCAGCCAGTAACTATTTGGTCGCATGGGAATTATTACTAAATAGGTATAACAATAATAGAATTCTAGTTCACAATCACGTTAAGGCATTGTTTACCATCGATGCACTGTCTAAGGAGTCGCCTGTTCACCTTAGGATGCTAATAGACACAATATTAAAAAAATTACGCGCCTTAAAAATCCTGGGTGAGCCGACTGACTCCTGGGACACTCTCATTAATTATATAATCGTCTCCAAATTAGACAAAACCACTGAACGCGAGTGGGAGACATGTAAATGCACATTATCGTCTACAAGTGGTAATAATCCTAAGCGAGTTAAATTGAGTGACTTGATTTCCTTCTTGAGGGACAGGGCTGATATGTTAGAAACATTGCAACTTTCACATGCCAAAGGACTGAACTCACAAACTGACAATAAAACGAAACAGGGTTCACGATCAAATAACACGTCGCACTGCAATATTTCCACAAACAAGCCTATGGATCGTCAGTTTCGATCCTATCCGCCCTGTGTAAAATGTAAAGAAGCTCATCCACTTTATTCTTGTCAAAAATTCATAGAAAGCGATTTAGAATCAAAGTTAGCAATAATACGCGAAAATAAACTTTGCAAGAACTGTTTACGTTCGGGACACGCATTCAAGTTCTGTAGGTTCGGTCCGTGTAGGAAATGTAATCAGAAACATAATTCTTTAATTCATATCGATAATGACAATAGTTCAGTAGCACATAACTCGTGCATCGTGGCCGAGAGCGAGAGATCCGCCGTAAGCGAGGGCACATCAAACTGTGACTCATCGCTCCCGATTCACGTAAACAAAGCGCATATACAAACTCGATGCAAAAAATCAGCAGATACACAATTCGTTCTACTGTCAACAGCACTAGTCGAGGTAGCCGACTCCTACGGTACCTATCATCAGGCGCGCGCGTTGCTTGACAGTGGTAGCCAACGGTGTTTCATTTCTAAATCATATTGTAATAAAATAAACGCGTCATTGTCAAAATCTATCCATGAAGTACGAGCAGTGAGTGATACGGTGATACAGTGCTCGGAAACATGTAGCATTCAAATTAAATCACGCGTTGATAAAACGTACACAACACGCATTAATTGTTGTGTATTAACACAGATAACGTCTACGATCCCAACCTTATGTCAACTAAGCGCACAGTTCTGTATACCAGACAACATAAGGTTGGCTGATCCACAGTTTTTAGATTGTAGTAACGTTGATTTGTTAATAGGCGCAGATAGGTTCTGGGACTTGTTAGGAGAAGGTAAATTCAGACTTCCTTGCGGTCCCTACCTACAAAATACTAAGCTAGGCTGGATTATTTCCGGTCCGATCATAAATCAATCTGTGAAATCGACACGCATTAATTGTCATTTCACTACAAACAATACGCTAGATATAGATACGCAACTACGCATGTTTTGGGAAGTCGAAGAACTTCCTAAGGCTAGTGATACACGCACTGAGGAAGAACGCGCATGTGAGGAATCTTTCGTCAGCACTACTACGCGCGATAGTGAAGGAAGGTTCTCGGTGCGTATTCCTTTTAAAGAGTCACCTGATGGTTTGGGTGAGTCATATACTCAAGCCGAGCGCCGTTTCACCGCATTAGAGAAACGTTTACAGTGTTCGCCTGATTATAACTATTACTTCCTTCGTGACTCATGATTCAGAACTATTTTTTTTTCCCGTTTCATAGATTTTCGCAATATAATCGTATGAAGCGTGCGGTAGCTTATACAAGATTCATTCACTATACTCGCAATAAAATGACTAGGCGTTCGGGCGTCCTCTCTGTTGATGAATTGAATGAATCAGAGATAAGGCTAGTTGGATGGTCTCAAGCAGAAAGTTATACTAATGAGTTTAGGTCATTACGTAAGAATGCGAATATTACCAACAATAATTTATATAGATTAAATTTATTTCTTGATAAAAACAATATTATACGCGTAGGCGGGCGATTAGCCTACTCGGATGAGTTTAGCTATAACAAGATGTATCCTATCTTAGTATGTAGTAAACATTATTTTTCGAAATTATTATTTCGTTACGAACACCTACAGCTCCTCCATGCTGGAGCCCAGGCATTGTTATGCCATTTACGCGAAATGTGGTGGCCTTTAGGTGGTAGGAACTTAGCTAGGTGTACCGTAAACGCTTGTGTTAGGTGTACGCGCATGAATGGTAAAATACTAACGCCTTACATGGGAAACTTGCCCAAAGAAAGAATATCCCCCAGTTTTCTTTTCATTCGATGCGGAGTAGATTACTGCGGGCCAGTTCTCATCCTCAACAGAAAAGGTAGGGGCGCTAAAACTACGAAAGCATATATATGCTTATTTGTGTGCTTTGTGACGCGCGCTATACATTTGGAGCTAGTGAGTGATCTCACTACTGAGGGTTACTTATTAGCTTTGAATAGGTTTATTTCTAGACGAGGTAAACCTCTAGAAATTTATTCGGATAATGGCCGTAATTTTGTGGGGCTAATGAATGATTTTTCAAAATTCTTAAAAAGGTGTCCTTCAGACATCATCGAATATGCCGCTAGTCAACAGATTAAGTTTAAATTTATTCCCCCCTATTCTCCTCACTTTGGTGGTCTGTGGGAGGCAGGAGTAAAATCCTGTAAATACCATTTACGACGTGTAGTAGGCAATGCACACCTTACTTTTGAGGAATTTAGCACAGTCCTATCACAAATTGAAGCTGTTCTAAATTCCCGCCCGCTTTCTCCCCTTCCCTCAGACGCCAACGACCTCAGTCCTCTAACTCCCGCTCATTTTTTGATTGGCCGACCGCTCACTGCACCTGCGGGAGATGACATCAGTCACGTTCCCACGCATCGGCTGAATCGTTATCAGATGATTGAACAAATACGCCAACATTTTTGGACCCGATGGGCCAAAGAATATATATCTGAGTTACAGGTACGCACGAAATGGAACAAAGGAACGATGATGTTGAAGCCAAACACACTTGTCTTAATCAAAGACAATAATTTGCCACCGCTAAAATGGCAGATGGGACGAGTGCTCGAAACATTCCCAGGCAAGGATGGAGTGTCAAGAGTGGCGGACATTCAAACGGATTCGGGCGTTACCAGACGGGCCTATGTAAAGATCTGTCCCCTTCTCCAAGACGCGCATGATGAGGAGCCCGCCAAGCTACAACACCATTGAAACCTGCTGCTTCCAAGGCCGGGGGCATGTTCGCGATCGCATCACTAGTTTTTCGTTACATCACTAGTTCAACAACAAACGACCAATTACAGCGCACGCGCATTACACGACATTATTTAAATTCAGTGCTGCTATTGGTTAAACGAATGTTCCCTATCCCCATATCCTCGAATCTTGTAAAATGCCGCCATTACCTCAATATATACGATCAATGGTGGACAGAGCGAAACATCTTTTATTTAAAAATCCTTTAATTCAGCTAGATAGCACCCAGTAATAGGCTCAGTTAACATATTCGAAACCCTTACAACCGCAATCATATACAGTAGTGGTTTTCGAACGGCGACGCGACCAAATAACTTAGCATCTCTCAATCGTCTTTTTACTGTAGTCAATGACACAGGTTCTGATCGGGATTTGTTAACTTCTGCGCGGATTTCTGGTGCGGTTAGGCGTCTATTCCGCTTGCTGGTAACGACGATGAAATTATCCTTGCTAGAAGTGGTAGCTCTCGGTCTCCCCGATCGCGAACGATCTTGATTACTGCCAGTCTCCTTGTATCGGGTTATTGCGTTATGAACACAAGTCTTCGACAACTTAAGTTGAGAGGCAATCGCACGTTCAGATTTGCCTTCGCCTTGTAAAACAACTATGGCAGAACGAGTTTCAGTGCTAATTTCGCGCACTTTTCCCATTTTAAGATGTCTTCACTGTAACAACGACGAGCTCAGACTAGTTAAGATAATAAAAAATTTACTCCATCAAAACTCAGGTAAAAAATATGTTTAAGGAAGCTAAAATAATCCGGAAGTACGGTTACCGCAAAACAAAACCAAAATAATTAGAAATGAGCAGGCCATAAAAAATATAACAATGACTTTATCACCTGGTAAGCGCGCGGTACTCATTTATGTTTTGAAACAATAGACCTTTAAAGGATGATAACTTAAAAATATACAATAAAAATGACTCTCAGAAATTCTTTGATAACAATAGAATACGCAGGTGTTCAAATTAGCTCTTTATCATGTGTACTTTTGAAATATTTTGGTGGTTACAAAGATTTTTACAAGTGGTCTCAAACTTTTGGCCGGCAGTGTACATACAAAGACCCGGGCCAAATATCTGCAGAGCAAATACAAATATCTGTCCCGTGGCGGGCATCGAACCTCCTGCGTAAAAGTCTGCTATTGGACCAACTGAGCCACGGATAAAGTCAAAATGCCAATATCAATATGTCGGTAGAAGCTGTACGAGCCATTTCGTTGCAGATTCTTCAACGCGAAGTCTGTGAAGATCATCGAAGAGAGTGTGCTGGATCCGAAGAACAAAACCCTCGTCACATACACCAGGAATCTTGGATACACGAAAGTAATGGTAAGATTATCGACAGTGTAAAAGAATGTCCGTAAGGATTGAGGATTGACGCGCAAATCGTGCAGTCAGTCGTCACGCGCTTGCTAACGAAATACACAATCTGGAGTGATATGGATGAGACATTAGTCCGGATTGGGTAAGTAATATTGGTTGAATAAGCACCTAGATATTATTATACAATAAGTGCTTTTTACAAAAAAGTAAACCGACGAATATTAAACAAGAATTTGTAAAATAATTGTACTTTTGAGTCGGATTTGAGATTTCTACTTGGTATGATTATGTTTTATACCAAATCCAACTCAAAAGTCTAAATATTTCTCTAATAAATAGTCTAAAATATTTACGCCTTAATATTTACATTAATACGCCGGCAGTAGAATGCTGCCCTCCACTCTGGCCCGGAAGATGGGCAGCACCGTGTCTTTCCGTGGACGTGCCAAGCTATGGCAACACTAGATCAGTGCTTTGAGATTCAAAAGGGATATTCAGCAGTGGCCCTATGGCTGAAATGATGATAAATATTTACAAAATTATGTCGAGCCACTATTAATAATAATAAAATAATAAATAATGCTGGACAATTCACACAGCATCACCTAGCCCCAAGCTAAGCAGAGCTTGTGTTATGGGTACTAGATGACTGATATACTTAATACAATATACTACATAGATAGATATTTTTTTTTATTATATATAGGAAACATCCAGAACACCCTGAACAAATATCTGCAGGTCATACAGACATTTGTTCCGAGGCGGGAATCGAACCCGCAACCTCTTGCGTAACAGGCGGACCTTCGCCCGCTGCGCCACAGAGGTCGTCATATTACTATTGTTTCAATTCAGTGGTCACATTGTCAATCAATCGTTTATTTCCTAAACAAGACACCTTTCGGCCAGAATGCAGCGTCCATGAATTTCGAAAGCCGCTTCGTAGGCCCTCTCACCACATTAAATAAATATTAGGCTTTCCGAAATAAAATAAATAAATATTAAATTAATCAATAATTATTTTTTTAAATTATTGTATTAATTATTATTGCCCATTGTGTATATCTGTTGTTTTTGTAGTTTAAGTTAATTTTAGTTATTTTTGTTTTTATTTTCTGTATGATTTAAACAATAAAGAGTTTATTGTCTATCTATCTATCTATTATGGCGGAGACGCTGCATTCAACTGAATTGTTGTATTGGTTCACAGAGCGTAGTGGAGCGAGTGGAGTACGTGCCGTGCGGCGCGGGACAGACGCTGGCGCGGCGCTCCGCCTGGATCGACTCGCAGGTGTTCGGCTTCTCGCGCGCCATCCGCGCCTTCGGCCTCGAGCGGTTCAAGAAGAACGCGTCGCAGATGGTACGTCACAGAGCGTAGTGGAGCGAGTGGAGTACGTGCCGTGCGGCGCGGGACAGACGCTGGCGCGGCGCTCCGCCTGGATCGACTCGCAGGTGTTCGGCTTCTCGCGCGCCATCCGCGCCTTCGGCCTCGAGCGGTTCAAGAAGAACGCGTCGCAGATGGTACGTCACAGAGCGTAGTGGAGCGAGTGGAGTACGTGCCGTGCGGCGCGGGACAGACGCTGGCGCGGCGCTCCGCCTGGATCGACTCGCAGGTGTTCGGCTTCTCGCGCGCCATCCGCGCCTTCGGCCTCGAGCGGTTCAAGAAGAACGCGTCGCAGATGGTACGTCACAGAGCGTAGTGGAGCGAGTGGAGTACGTGCCGTGCGGCGCGGGACAGACGCTGGCGCGGCGCTCCGCCTGGATCGACTCGCAGGTGTTCGGCTTCTCGCGCGCCATCCGCGCCTTCGGCCTCGAGCGGTTCAAGAAGAACGCGTCGCAGATGGTACGTCACAGAGCGTAGTGGAGCGAGTGGAGTACGTGCCGTGCGGCGCGGGACAGACGCTGGCGCGGCGCTCCGCCTGGATCGACTCGCAGGTGTTCGGCTTCTCGCGCGCCATCCGCGCCTTCGGCCTCGAGCGGTTCAAGAAGAACGCGTCGCAGATGGTACGTCACAGAGCGTAGTGGAGCGAGTGGAGTACGTGCCGTGCGGCGCGGGACAGACGCTGGCGCGGCGCTCCGCCTGGATCGACTCGCAGGTGTTCGGCTTCTCGCGCGCCATCCGCGCCTTCGGCCTCGAGCGGTTCAAGAAGAACGCGTCGCAGATGGTACGTCACAGAGCGTAGTGGAGCGAGTGGAGTACGTGCCGTGCGGCGCGGGACAGACGCTGGCGCGGCGCTCCGCCTGGATCGACTCGCAGGTGTTCGGCTTCTCGCGCGCCATCCGCGCCTTCGGCCTCGAGCGGTTCAAGAAGAACGCGTCGCAGATGGTACGTCACAGAGCGTAGTGGAGCGAGTGGAGTACGTGCCGTGCGGCGCGGGACAGACGCTGGCGCGGCGCTCCGCCTGGATCGACTCGCAGGTGTTCGGCTTCTCGCGCGCCATCCGCGCCTTCGGCCTCGAGCTGTTCAAGAAGAACGCGTCGCAGATGGTACGTCACAGAGCGTAGTGGAGCGAGTGGAGTACGTGCCGTGCGGCGCGGGACAGACGCTGGCGCGGCGCTCCGCCTGGATCGACTCGCAGGTGTTCGGCTTCTCGCGCGCCATCCGCGCCTTCGGCCTCGAGCGGTTCAAGAAGAACGCGTCGCAGATGGTACGTCACAGAGCGTAGTGGAGCGAGTGGAGTACGTGCCGTGCGGCGCGGGACAGACGCTGGCGCGGCGCTCCGCCTGGATCGACTCGCAGGTGTTCGGCTTCTCGCGCGCCATCCGCGCCTTCGGCCTCGAGCGGTTCAAGAAGAACGCGTCGCAGATGATACGTCACAGAGCGTAGTGGGGCGAGTGGAGTACGTGCCGTGCGGCGCGGGACAGACGCTGGCGCGGCGCTCCGCCTGGATCGACTCGCAGGTGTTCGGCTTCTCGCGCGCCATCCGCGCCTTCGGCCTCGAGCGGTTCAAGAAGAACGCGTCGCAGATGGTACGTCACAGAGCGTAGTGGGGCGAGTGGAGTACGTGCCGTGCGGCGCGGGACAGACGCTGGCGCGGCGCTCCGCCTGGATCGACTCGCAGGTGTTCGGCTTCTCGCGCGCCATCCGCGCCTTCGGCCTCGAGCGGTTCAAGAACGCGTCGCAGATGGTACGTCACAGAGCGTAGTGGAGCGAGTGGAGTACGTGCCGTGCGGCGCGGGACAGACGCTGGCGCGGCGCTCCGCCTGGATCGACTCGCAGGTGTTCGGCTTCTCGCGCGCCATCCGCGCCTTCGGCCTCGAGCGGTTCAAGAAGAACGCGTCGCAGATGGTACGTCACAGAGCGTAGTGGAGCGAGTGGAGTACGTGCCGTGCGGCGCGGGACAGACGCTGGCGCGGCGCTCCGCCTGGATCGACTCGCAGGTGTTCGGCTTCTCGCGCGCCATCCGCGCCTTCGGCCTCGAGCGGTTCAAGAACGCGTCGCAGATGGTACGTCACAGAGCGTAGTGGAGCGAGTGGAGTACGTGCCGTGCGGCGCGGGACAGACGCTGGCGCGGCGCTCCGCCTGGATCGACTCGCAGGTGTTCGGCTTCTCGCGCGCCATCCGCGCCTTCGGCCTCGAGCGGTTCAAGAACGCGTCGCAGATAATACGTCACAGAGCGTAGTGGAGCGAGTGGAGTACGTGCCGTGCGGCGCGGGACAGACGCTGGCGCGGCGCTCCGCCTGGATCGACTCGCAGGTGTTCGGCTTCTCGCGCGCCATCCGCGCCTTCGGCCTCGAGCGGTTCAAGAAGAACGCGTCGCAGATGGTACGTCACAGAGCGTAGTGGAGCGAGTGGAGTACGTGCCGTGCGGCGCGGGACAGACGCTGGCGCGGCGCTCCGCCTGGATCGACTCGCAGGTGTTCGGCTTCTCGCGCGCCATCCGCGCCTTCGGCCTCGAGCGGTTCAAGAAGAACGCGTCGCAGATGGTACGTCACAGAGCGTAGTGGAGCGAGTGGAGTACGTGCCGTGCGGCGCGGGACAGACGCTGGCGCGGCGCTCCGCCTGGATCGACTCGCAGGTGTTCGGCTTCTCGCGCGCCATCCGCGCCTTCGGCCTCGAGCGGTTCAAGAAGAACGCGTCGCAGATGGTACGTCACAGAGCGTAGTGGAGCGAGTGGAGTACGTGCCGTGCGGCGCGGGACAGACGCTGGCGCGGCGCTCCGCCTGGATCGACTCGCAGGTGTTCGGCTTCTCGCGCGCCATCCGCGCCTTCGGCCTCGAGCGGTTCAAGAACGCGTCGCAGATGGTACGTCACAGAGCGTAGTGGAGCGAGTGGAGTACGTGCCGTGCGGCGCGGGACAGACGCTGGCGCGGCGCTCCGCCTGGATCGACACGCAGGTGTTCGGCTTCTCGCGCGCCATCCGCGCCTTCGGCCTCGAGCGGTTCAAGAGTAACGCGTTGCAGATGGTACGGCGCATCATATAATTACAGAGGATAGTTCTTTTTAAACTGATTGACGGGACTTTATCGCGTAATTACCTTATTTTATTATTTCGTGGAAGCCCGTTGTTAGTAAATGTGTGACGCGAGGCGTTCCGGTGCTGCCGCATGAAGATACTGTCAGTGTTGTGTGTCGTCGACTGTCCATTCCTGATTCAGACGTCGAATTGAGGGTAGTCGCGGACTAGAGGTATACTCTCAACTTACGACGGTAGCTCCGGTACATCAGTCTACCCGTGACGACGAGGGCAGCAGGGCACTCGAAACGTCGGGAAATAATAAAATGAGGTAATTACGCGATAAAGTCTACAGATCGCGAAAGTTTAAAATAATTTTAGTTTTTAATAGTTTTTTTGTATTTTACTTCTTGGCAATAATCTGTTCCTGTTTTCTTGTTCTTTTATGGCTTTTTGTGTTCGTTTTAACACAATTCCGCCAGTGTCAAGTTAATGTATAAATTATTTGGCTAGCCATGTTGGCGGCCATTTTTCAAACAATTATTAATTTAATTAATTAATTCAACAATAGTCCAATGTGATGTTTGAGGCATGACATTCGACAGGAAGACTTTTCCAGTAAGTTATCTCTCGGTCCATTCGTAGCAAATGTTTCTGCTAGGCCTTGTATGCTGTGTGACGTTTCAGACGGTTGAACGTTGACGGATACCATAACTTCGGGGAGAGCATAGATATTAGAATTATGGTCTCTTTCTTAGGGGCCGTCTCCACGAGCGAGGGAATCGCGGCGATGTTATATCGTCGTGCCACGTATTTCTATACACTCTTAGAGGCCGTCTCCACGAGCGAGAGTAGGTACGAATACGTGGCACTACGACGATAAAATCGCCGCGATCCCTCGCTCGTGGAGACGGCCCCTTAGCCTTATTACTAGTTATTACACTTAGCGATTTAATAGCAACTATCCGTGTTAATGCTAAAGATTAACATTAAACTCGACTATGTTTTATCTTTTCAATATTAAACATCTGATTATATTTTCCAGGTATCCGGCTTCAACTACGTGCTAAGCGCGATGTTCCCTCGCTCGGCGCCTGCGACGGCGTCCAACCCGGCCCCCATGGCTAGCACGCTCAAAGAGATGCGAGAGAAGGCCGCCGCAGCCACCGACAGAGCCAAGCGAAACGTCCTGTCATCCGTCAACAGGACGTAACATACGCCGGATGAGTGAATGAACATTTCCACCAGTCTTTGTATTGGTCGGTTGCTATTCCCGTACTACTTATTGGTAAACTATGAGGTTTATAAAATACTATCTTTGTAATCTTTGTACTCGCCTCAGCGGTCAATCGTGCTACGAGGAACGTACAATCATCTTTGCGTAGGGCCTATTAATACGCCGGATGAATGAATGAATGAACATTCCACCAGTCTTTGTATTGGTCGGTTGCTATTACTGCACTATTGGTAAACTATAAAGTTTCTAAAATACTCTCTTGGTAAACTTTGTACTCGCATCAGCGGTCAATCAAGCTACGAGGATCGTACAATCTTTGAATACGACCTATTATGCCGGATGAGTGAATGAATGAACATTTCCACCATTCTTTGTATTGGTCGGTTGCTATTACTGCACTATTGGTAAACTTAAAGGTTTCTTAAATACTCTCGTGGTACTTCGTAAACGCCTTAGCGGTCAATCGAGCTATGAGAAACTAATAGTACTTTACTATCTTTAAATGAATTGCTGAAATGCTTTGAGAGAAATCGGTAAATTGTCATTTCTTTATTCTTGAACCCTTTGGCATTTGAACCCAAATGTATGAACGCTTTTAGAGTTTTGAGTTTACGGTGTAGTGTAGGATTGCATAAAATTGATCTAAGAATGAAGTGGCGTGCACATAAAAAGGGAAGATAAAGTATCTTGACGTATGGTAAAATTGAGAAGAAACTATTTTATTTAGGTACTTCCAATTTGTACATACATACAATGACATGTAATTGTACTTTTTGAAATGTTTCTTAGATTCTTGATGCCGCGATGAACGAAATCTTAAACTTTTACCATATCTTTTTCCCACTGCCAAGATGAACTCTCTACAGAAAATAAAAAAAAAACTAAATTATTATATTAAGGTCTCATTTTGGAATAGCCCAAACATAAAGTATATTTTATATTTCCTTGTAAATATTTATTCTGTGTATATTTTATTTATGATATTTTAGACTGCGTTTATGTGTTGCCACTGCCAGAAGTATATATTTCTTGCTTTCAAAGCTACATGTACCTTATGGGCCAAAACACAAAACCGCGTTATGTGTAAGATGTTTACATATTTATGCTAGTACAGTAATTTTAAAATAAACGTGAGACAAAATAAGCATTTTGTGAAATACGAGGATTACTCGCGTAAAATTATAATGTCAAAGAAAAATCCGTCATGTGATGTGATGAGCAGCACCCACTGACAGTGTCGTGAGCGCGTGTTTTACACAATGACTATACTAAATTAAAATTTGATGAAGCTTGGCGATGTTTTGTGTTTTGGCCCTAAAACCACATTCCAACCCGTGGGGCTTTGTTTCGGGGTTGCTGTCTTAGAGTAAACATTGTGTGCAATTTGGATTATTTTGCTTTTAACCACGTATGTGCGTTTGATGCTCAATATTGAACTGAAATTACATTTGGGGATGTACGAAAATAATTATGCAAGATTATTTATCTTTAAAGCGATTATTGTTATTGGTAGCAAGTTTTTGGTTGGAAAACTATTTGGTCTGTAAATGAAACAGGCCTTGCCAGGTAATGAGAAAGTATGTATTAGGAATATCCTTCGTAGAAAGTTTGTATTTATATTCAGACTTATTCTTAAAACAAATGAACTATTTTTGCATAATAATTGATCTTCCAACTTGTCTTATATTAAACCTATAGTCTTATATTAAACACCAACAAAGTAGATTCTGCTGCACTTGGTATATCTTACTATATGCGTACCTATAACTAGGAACCTGTCTCTCTCTTGCTGTAAATTGTGATCCCTTACTCTGTTTTATACATACAAGGTATCAAATGAACTTCTTGGAGTGAAGTTCAATCATTATTGTATGAGTCGCATCATTCTAAGATACATTAAATGTTCTAACTTAGACAAATAAACGCAAACTGTTAATTAATTTGATATAATTTAACTGTATTTTGTCCACAGGCTTTGCATTTTAGGTCTTTTTAGTACCTACCTAATATTCTAGTACCTAGTCTAACTTAGGATAACTGTGGGAGTGTGAAATAAATTTATATTATACACATCAATCAGATGTTTTATAAAAATGTTTGGAATAGATAATTATGTAAAATAGGAGATGTTATGGTTATTGTAAATTAGGTTTTAGTTACCACAAATAAGAGAATCAATAAATGAGTCCAATGAACAATATTGTTGTGTTTTGTTTGAAGCTTGTATTATATTATTAGGCATTCATTACAGTATGTACCTAAGTAAACATAAAAATTAAAAAGGAAAACACATTTGACATTTACTGTCATATTTGACATGTGTCAAAAACATAATGATTGGCCATCAAAGGTCTGTTGGCCATAGTCGGTTTTTAGGCCTTTACTTAGACAGCGTCAGGATGGTTTGTTAGGTAGGTAGGTACTAACCTAATCCTATCCCTACTAATAAATAAAAGTGAAAGTATGTATGTTCCCTTTTCACGTCAAAACTGCTGAACCAATTTGGATGAATTTCAGTATAGAAGTAGATTAGGCCATGGAGACGGACATAGGTTACTTTCGTTTCGTAAATCAAATCAGAAGGGGTTAAAATAGGGGATAAAGTTTGTATGAAAAAAAAAATAAACATGTTTCAGCATTAGTTAATGTGAGTTGGTAATAAGTAGGTTAGTTGTACCACAGACCAGTCTAAACAAGTATGTGGTTGTATGGTAGTTGTATGTAGGGTAAGTTGTGGTTGTAGTTAAAACTTAAAAGGCGCCATGCGATACGAAGTTCGCCGGGTCAGCTAGTTGATGATAAATGTAGAAACATCCTGAATAAGTCCTGCTTCAACAATACTAAAAACAGTTTTTTTTTAAGTAAGATTTGATATCTCCTGTGCCCAGGGGAGACATAACCTACACCAGTTAACTACAGTCGTAAAATAGAGTTGAATGACAATATTGTCCCATCAACATTAGTATAATAATGTATTATGGGATGCAGTAGCTCTGGGTGCCACTGCAGCAACAAAAAGCATTTATATTTTACAGAAAGTAGGTATATTACTATCACACATACCTAATGATCTAACATCCATTATGGTGCCTTTAACTCCTACTTACTGCTCTAATAACCCTTACACGCAGCGCCTAAGCGACTGATGGCGTTTGGCGCGCAGAATCCGCACATGCTTTTGAATTATTATTCTGCATGAATTATAACCTAAATGAATATTATAAAACCAAATCTAATTGGAAGTTAGATATTAAGTTTATAGTTAAAACTGCTATTATGTTTACTTTTAAGGTCAGGTTGTGCAATCAAGATCTACTAGATGTGTACTTTTTAAATTAAAAAAAGCTTTGAATTTCTTAAATTTTATTATTTGTTAGTTTTACTACAACTAAACACTGCACAAACTTTTAACTACTTTACTCTGACAGCAGCTCTTAGTCTCGCACTTCTGCTTCTAGGGTTCCTGTCTACTTCTTCCTCTGTTGGTATTTCCACATGCTTATTTATGGCTTTCCAGGATGTGTCCAAGAACTGGTTGATTGTATCCTGGTCCTGCACCAACATTGGACTGAGGTACTTCAAAGGTGTTGGGTTTGCTACTTCATTGATAGTGTTGCCAGCTATATGTCTCTTTACTATTGTATCTTCTAAAGAATGGAAGCAGATGGTTACTAATTTACCACTAATTTTGAGGTAGTAGCGAGCTAGTAACATTCCATAGTTCATCTCATTCAGCTCATTGTTGACGAAGATCCGCAAAGCTTGGAATATTTTTGTGGCATTTGATTGGGGTCTTTGGAGCTTATCCAGCCTAACTTCATCAGGGCAGCAGGAGTTGACTACATCAACTAACTCATGAGTGGTGTCAATATTTTTGATCATGTATCGGGCATGTATGATTGTTTGAGCTATCTTGGCTGCTTTCTTTTCTTCTCCATAGATCTTGAAGATTTTGTATAACTCATTTTCATTTGCCGTAGCTAATACTTCCCTGGCTGTAATTTGATCAGGATCTCTTCCAGCATCCATCCTCATATCTAGTAGTCCATTTTTACTTATTGAAAATCCTCTTTCTCTTGTGTCCAACTGCATTGATGAGCAGCCAAAGTCAAATAGAATACCATCTATAGATGACTGAATAATACCCTTTTCTTTGAGGAGGGTTGGAAGTTCGCTAAACCTTCCCAGTAAGGGTATGACTCTGTTTGGATACTCTTCAGCAAAGGTTTTAGCCCTTTCATAAGCTGTAGGATCTCTATCCAATGTAATTAGTTTACAGTCAGCTGATTCAAGAATCTTTCTAGAATGACCACCAGCTCCAAATGTCATATCAATGTATAATTCATTATCTTGGGGATTCAGGTGTTTCATAACTTCATTTAACATCACAGGTGTATGGTCTTTGTATCGTACATGTTCTGTAGACAATCTGCGGGCTAGTCGGGCCTGTGTTATGAGTTTGAAGTGTTTCAGTATCATTTTGATTCTTTGTTAAAGATTTTAGCGAAGAAACTTTTGTTGTCTTCTTTGAGATAGTAGAGGACTTCGTTGGAGATTACCAGATTACACTCTTCTGTGCTCAAGCCAGTTGAAGTGCTTGTAAGGGTCCGTTTGTATTTGTTTTTGTAATGATTATCAGCTAATTTGTTCAACGAGTTATACTGCCGAGAGCAGAGATCGGAGTCCAGATTTTGCTTGTCTTGTGACTCGAAAGCTATCTTTACTCTATCCCTGATGAACTTCCCGAGGTCTCTGTAACAGTTTTAACAGTAAAATAGGATATTGTTCCAATAAGCAGGAATACCAGTGCTATATATATATATGTACACCAACTTACCTTTCGCCTTTAGTTGTGTCCACAGGCCATTTAGCAATGAGTTTGGTAAATTTCTTATATTGAGAAGTCATTATCTACATTCATTCATATCACTGTTGTGCAAGCAAAACACCTGAAAATGAAAACAACACTAATAATAAGTCACCAAATTAGCAGAAAAGTGAGGTTAGAGAATTCTAAACAACTGACATTGACAAACCCTTCTAATTGACATTGTCAATGTGACTTCACCTTGTTAAAGACAAAGAGACGTTTTCAGTAAAAAAGAAAAAGGTGTTTTCTCTAAACCTAACAGCAGGGGCTGGCAAGCGGAGAAAGCAAGTTTGTGGTTAATCAAAATTGCCGTCATTGTCAAATTGTGTTTCCTACTCAGGTTTCCTACCAGTAAAAGAAAACTAACGCCATCTTTGAAAGAACTATTTTTGAAGTTTTTACTTTTTTATGAAAACGCTTAATTGGGAACATAACAAATGGCCGCCTACATGGCCAGCCTAATAACATAATAATTTATAAATTAACTTGACACTGGCAGAATTGTGTAAAACCAAACACAAAAAGGCATGAAATAAGAAGACAAGACAAAAACAATTAGATCGGAATACATACTCGTCCCTCTTCCCCATCCGGTTTTTGGCTCACTAAAAAGCCTCTCTTCAAAAATATTTTCTTTAGACGAAAAAAACTTATTCGTCTTAGTGCAAAGCACTGGAGGTGAATATTCAAAACTTTCCCCGAATTCTCTACTTGGTTCGTACTCATGTCCTTCCTCAACCGAGATGTAGACATCATCATCCCCATCTGATGATTTAGCGGTAGGGCTATTTAGCTTTTTAATACTATCAGGCGTGCTCAAATTAAATGTCGTCGGTTGCGTCGATAAATACCTAATTTGTTTTTGATAATGTAAGAACGCGGAGTAGACGCTTTTCCCAAAACCGTACCACGGACTTTTTTATTACGGTTTAACATGATGACGTCATCGCCGAAATTTAACTCAGTGAGCACCCTTGACTTGATTGCATAACATTGTTATCATAATACATTTTGCTTTTTTGTTGCTTACCAAGTAATATTTTATGTAGGTAATTTGTTGTTTAAATTTTTTTTCTGTCTTAACAAATCCGGATGAACCGGCAATCTATAGTTCAATCGTCGCCCCATCATAAGCTGTGCAGGAGAATCCAAGTTATCACGCGGAGTATTTCTATGGCTCAACAAATTTAAATAAAAGTCACTACCTGTTGTAATCTTAACATCATTCTCTGCAAGCGTCTATACCATCTAGGTATAGACGCTATTGCGAGAAAAACGTGACTAGGTAGCCCAAAATTTATATAAAAAAATATTGTTTTTCAGCTAGAGTGGTTCAAAATATGATATCACGCTTTAGTAACACAGGAATAACTCAAATAGTGCACTTACCTTTGCGTCGAAAACGTGACTCGCTGACTATGTCACGTTTTTGTTGCAACTGAGCAGCATCTCACTCGTCGCGCGCACGGAGTCCACTGACATGTACCGATGTTGAAACGAACTTCATCGTTGTAAAAGGAGGGAGCAAGAACGCATCATAACGTCTCTTCCCTTCATACCAAGGTCAATTTTGGCGCTAGAAATATCCCGTTTTTGTAGCAAGTAGAGCGCAATATGGCGGATTTTTATAAAGTGTTATTCCAAAACGATACATCAAGCTTATAACCCGTTCTTATCGCAAATGAGCGACATACACTGTCTCGTGTGTCCTATGTATTGACGGGTATTGGTTAGCGAACTGTCACTGTCACAATGAGAACTGTCATGTGAGCCAGAAAAGCGGGAATGTTGGTACGTTTTCATGGGTGTAAGATCGCTGAGTTCGGGGTGAGTTAAAATATAAATACCAGGGCATTGTCGAGCCAGTGTGTGATATAGATCATAACAACCGTTACAGCAAGTTTAAATTTAGGGCATAACATATACACAGTACACACTATTTCATTATTTCATATTCCATTAAATTTCATTCCAATGTATCAAATGAAAGTACTTGACTAGTACCTAGAATACATTATTGCTGTTTTAATATCTGATGCTGATGATGATGATGTGCTCGTAAGTGGATGGTGATATATTATCTTAGCCATCATTCGATTATTTCGTGTATTTTTTCGATTTCGATTTTTTTCGATTATTTCGTTGCCATTACATTTATATATAATTTTAAGCTCTATTGTTGTTTTTTTTAATATAATACTTAGTATGTCTCAGATGTTGCTTTGCGCACGCTGGCGTCACGGAAGACCAGCGTTACAGTAACGGCTCACAGCCTTACCGTAACAATAGCTGAGTGGCGACCATTTTTGTTGTCAGTACCTATTTCTAATTTTGTTATTGTATGTGTTATTGTTTTATATTTTGTGAAACAAAATAAACGTTTCTTATTCTTATTTTGTAATATTAAAGAGTTTTGATAACCATCTGTGGGCTTCATCAGTTCCACTTGCACCAAATTATACTTTCTGAATTTGCATTCAGATGCTTGAACTTGAGCGAAATATGCCAAAATCGCTATTATGTTTACCTACAGCATTTGAGGAGTTTCCTCGATTCCTCATGGATCCCATCATCAGAACTGTGTTGTGAAAAAAGGGACCTAACTCAAAGTGTAGGTTCATAGATAAACAAAAATCATACAGACGACTTGTGAACCTCCTTTTTTTTGAAGTCGGTTCAAAAATAACACGCGCCACGTCCGGCTAACACTGGATCCAAAAGAGGGTGACACTTATTTCGTGTGGAAACAAAACATCGCGGTCTCATTACGGGCTTCCACCATGGATCTTCAAGTGATCACGAGCGGTTGTTGCCACGCTCACCACGCTTGGCAGGCGGGTTGGCGAGCGCAGTACGGCAGGCTGATTACGTATCTCGCGACAGGTTTGCAACAGCCGTATACGGCTAGATATATCTCGCTAACATGGTGTCAACCGTCAATTCGTGCAATAACTTTGTGACGAATATACAACAACATCTGTAAATTAAATCAAAATTGACGTTTGATAGCGATGCTCACGAGGTTTGCGCCTGTTGCAAACCTGTCGCTAGATATGTAATACGGGTGCAGGCAGTGGCGTAGCTACCCAGGGGCTAGGCGGGGCAGTGCCCCGGGGCCCTCAAGCTCAGGGGGCCCTCCAATCCTTACCAGAAATCTCGATCGAACTGAACTTTTGGAAATTTCTCCCATTTTCAAAATAAATATGACAGGCAACCCCACTTTAATCATGACAACTCAGTTGAGAGAAATTCAAAAGTTATGCCTAGGGAATTCCCCTAAATTCTTTCTGTAGGTTGGCAGTGTTGCAAAGACATTTTCCACTGGACGCGTTACTCGGCCGATCTCGCCCTATACCCCGCTGTCACTCAGTCAGCCTTTTAGCCTAACTGAAAGAAATTGTCTTGTCAGTGTGTTGGTGGTTGTCGAGGACAAACATTAGTTAAAAAATTGACTAGGTGTATTGTTTTGTAAAAATTATAGTGACTGATCCGCCAATATTTCTTTTCATAGGTAAGTACAATTTTATCCCATAAAAGCAGCTATTTTTTCGTAAAATTAAATAAATGTGATGTAATTATTTCATTCATACCGCCATTTTAAAAAGTACTCAAATTTTAATGCAATTTAACTAAACTTGTGACCTACCAAAACAAGTCTGGATTATACCGTTCATTTTCCATTCGTTCATTACAAAGATATTCATAAATGTTAATAATAAATATGTATGTCTAAGAAAAGAAAACTATAGGTACATACCAAAACTGTATTTTCGTCAAACGTAATTATTTTCCAGTGGGGAAGTAAAATAAATAAACCTTTGTGGCGAGTTCACTATTTTTTTCTGTTTATTTAATTACTATCTGATCCGACATACGTTGTACCGATTGTTTTATCCAGTTCTAGTTATGTGGTACAATAAAGTATTTATCCAGTTCTATTCATGTAATACATAAATAAATAAATAATTTTATTTATTTATTGTTTGTACCTCTGGAGGACAACAAACGAACTCACTCCTGCTCCTATACTGGCGTGCAAACATTGTACCTTCTCTTTATTGGTTTCTGTGTATCAGTGTGTCGTACATAATGCCGGGGCTGCACCTCAGCGTAATCTTATTAATTAGTGTTCTATTTGTCGGAATTCATAAAGAAAATCTGTAATTTTGAGCGCTAATTAAAGGCGTTAGGTGCACCCAATTGAAGCCTCGGGATGAGGGTGAACAGTGAAATCACTATTAAAATATTTTTATCACGAAGTACAGGCAAACGATCGTATTTAGGTACTATAATTTCAAATCGAAATGTAAGTAACCAAACTCCTACATTTTTCGTCATTCATTCATTTTGATTCATGAATTTCATCGATTGCGTCGATCACTATAATAGAACATCTTATAGAATTGTGAAACAGTGCGCTATATGTGTAACTAAGACAGCAAAAAAATCACTCCCCCCGTACCCCGCAAAAATTGGTTGAACGTGATTGCATTCATTTTGCAAGCATAACGTGTCCAGTGGAAAATGTCTTTGCATTGCAGTGTTGTCAATTTGACGGATAGTGAACGCTACCGGTCATATTTTTTTTTAGATAGAGAAACACAATGATACGCTACAAGTGTCGTTGGGGAATCCCCGGAAAAAAAATATCACCGTTAGTGTTACCAGATTTAACGATGGAGACCATGAACGATCTCCTGTCCGCGGACCTGAATTAATGTACCTACAGTCACCTGACTTGCAATTTTTCACGATATTTCGCGTTATACAATGAGCCGTGGGGTGCCGGCACTAGAATGTTACCCCTCCTCTCCTACCCGTGGATGCAGTAAGAGCCTGCTAAGGGACACCTCCGGAAGATGGGCAGCAGCGTCTTTCCGTATATCAACATCCCATACTGCGCTCACCAACCCGCCTGCCAAGCGTGGTGAGTATGGCAACTACCCCTCATGGAGATCCATGAGGGAGGCCTTAGTTCAGTAGTGGACGTTTTACGGCTGAAATGATGATGATGATGAATCAGTTTACATAGCAGTGGGGCCCCATTTTTTAATTTGCCCCAGGGCCTTTGGTTACCTAGCTACGCCACTGGGTGCAGGATGTTAATACATGGAAATACGCTGCTGACAATGAGGCGTTTTCATTAAAAAGTAAAAACTTCAAAAATAGTTACCTCGAACCTTATAGATGGTGTTAATTTTCTTTTACTGGTAGGCACAATTTTGACAATGACAGGATTAATCACAAACTTGCTTACTCCTCTTGCCAGCTCCATCTGTTAGGTTTAGTAGAAAACTCTTTTTGTTTTGTTACTGAAAACGGCTCATTTAGATAACTCTTGACAGTGATGTGGACAGATATCAATGATATCAAATTAATAAAAAATAAATGTATAGGTATTCAATTCTATTATATTGTAAAACATTTATCATATATAAATATTGTGGTATTGTTCATGCCAGTATTATCATAAAAAATAAATGTAGGTATAGGTAGTATTCAATTCTATTATATTCTAAAACCGCCGTGGGGTGCCGGCAGTAGAATGATACCCCTCCTCTCATGCCCATGGATGCAGTAAGAGCCTGCTAAGGGATACCTCCGGAAGATGGGCAGCAGCGTCTATCCGTGTATCAACATCCCATACTGCGGTCACCAACCCGCCTGCCAAGCGTGGTGAGTATGGCAAACTACCCCTCATGGAGATCCATGAGGGAGGCCTGTGTTCATCAGTGGACGTTTTATGGCTGAAATGATGATATTCTAAAACATTTATCATATTATAAATATTGTGGTATTGTTCATGCCAGTATTATGTTTCTGTAATCTGTGGTATTATTAAGATAGGAATAATTCTTTTAAATGCTCTGTAATTTCATCTGATAAGCAGCAAAAATAATAAAAAGTCAAGATGGTCTCGTTCATACTTACCTGCCCCATTAAAAAAAGTAGGTACCTATGTCTGTTAGTTTCTCAAATGATAGATGGGGTGGCGTCCTGCCGCATTTTACATATCTATACACACTACTAATAGTTTCATCTTCAGCTTCTTATCCATCCATTCAATCTGAAATTAAGAAACTCTCTTCTTAGATGGTTATTTTGTTCCCACCTACGATAAACCGTGTTGGCCGAGTGGTATGTACCGCCGTCTTTCAATCCGAAGGTCGTGGGGTCGGGGGTCGATACGAGCCGTGAACCAATGGATTTTTGTTTCTTGAAAAAAGTATGTTTACATTTAGCACCTACTTAATGGTGGAGGAAAACATCGTGAGGAAACCCGCGGCTTAGTCAGCTTCAGATGTATTGACCTGTTCTTTCCTTTGACTAATAGTTATTTTATGTAATCTGCTAATAGTCGACTAAGTTGGGAAGATGGTATAGGGGCGGGCAAGCCTAATCCATCTAACAATGTCCCAGGCACTGCAGCGTCCCGTACAGCATGATTACCAGTTGCTGACGCTGTATAAATCGGTTCTCTATTTTGTCTCCGAAATTATATATCCCTAATAATAGTTATTATTATTAATTATTATTAAGAGCCTGTACTGTCCCACTGCAGGGCAAAGGCCTCCCGTCCTTCCTTCCACCTTTCTCTGTCTTGAGCTACTGTGGTCCAGTCTTTCAAGTATGCGTCGAGTTCGTCTCTCCATCGACGTCTCGGTCTGCCGCGAGGTCGTTTCCTGTCTTGTGGGATCCATTCGGTAGTGGATTTAGCCCATGACTTATCCGGCCTGCGGCAGACGTGACCCGCCCAATCCCA
Source organism: Pasiphila rectangulata (assembly GCA_963082625.1). Taxonomy (NCBI): domain Eukaryota; kingdom Metazoa; phylum Arthropoda; class Insecta; order Lepidoptera; family Geometridae; genus Pasiphila; species Pasiphila rectangulata. The sequence goes on along the minus strand of OY720254.1, from coordinate 2,410,727 downwards.
CTTCAATTGGCCCGATTTTTACCTAATCCACAAAATTTATTTTCAAAATCATTGTTTCTCGGAATAATCAGGATCAATATAAGGATCCATAATAGGTATAGTTACCACTATCGGTCTCCATAATGATTAACATGCTTAGAGTCATTTGCGCTAAATTATGAAATCCACAACATTATTAACTCATAAACATTATTATCCTAATTATTTATTAGCATAATTGTTTATGTGCACAACCTTGTATGTTGATATATTAACACCTCAACAAGCAAGTGAATACTCGTAGTAACACAAATCAACGCTTGCTTAGTGATATTTTTTTTATTAAGGGATTGTCAAGAGTAAGTGTATTTTAAGTTCGTATTTTTATCTATGGAAACTTTTAATTGGCCAACAGAATACAGGTTCTTTTGCACCTGTAGTGGTTCATATATAGGTATCTATATAGACTTAACTAGCTGTAAGTTTTCTTAACATATTAAATTAATTTGACTACGCTCGCTCGCGCGTAGTCTTTTGGAGATTATCTTAAATGTATACCCGTGTTGGCAGACGGAATTTGCCCCCCGACAAAAAAATCTAAAAAATAATAACTAACTTACAGTTCTGTCAAAGGCAGAGTTTTTGGTTAGCTTTAAAAAAACCTAATAACCTACTGTCTCTCCACATCGGTTCTATCACAGGCAGTTTTTTTGATGGTTATAAGATAAAAATTAATTACTACTGTCTCTCCATCTCGGTTCTGTCACAGGCAGTGTTTTCGGATGCTTTTAAAAAAAACCTAATAACCTACTGTCCTTCCGTCTCGGTTCTGCAACTGGAAGGTTTTAAAATCGTTCTAAAATATTCGGAAGAATAAGTATTAGCCTATGTTCAGATGACCGCGCGGCACCGCGCGGTTGGCTCGGCGCGCGGTTTGAGATTGTAACAAATCAATGTTGTTGTTTACATGACCGCGCGGCACCGCGCGGCGATGCGCGGCTTATGATATACAATCCTGTATCGAACTGTTCAGATGACCCGCGCGGCACCGCGCGTTCATCTGAACATAGGCTTATGATTCGATATTATTATGACACATATGTTTATGACGATGAAAATTATGGAAATAATTTATATTAGGTAACATAACTTTATGCGTAAATAGCATTTAGGATAAACAATATTTTATTATAAATGATATTTATGGGACCAAATTATGGATGGTGTTGTTTCGGAGACACTTGTTATTGATTGTGATTTTCGGAGACAAAATGGTCACCCGTATAAATCATATACTTACTTATTTAAATAGATGCAAAGACCTTACGTACTATTATGTGCATACTCTTAATATGTATTTTAAGCTCTAGGTACCTACACCATGTTCAATATCTTACTGCACTCCTTGCCAAGAGATTTTACTCGCAAAAATAAACATTTTTTTCAGCCGGTTGCCTTCTCGTACGTAAAATTGAAATACTACGCGCTTGAAACATTTTGTACGGTGTCCATTTCGCATCTTCTTAGGCGACGAAAAAGTTTTCGACAGTGACGCAGCAATGGTTGTGGGAACGAGAAATAATTTTGGATAGGAGAAATCGTTAGTGAAAGGTAACGCTGAACGTTACAAAGTGTGAGCCTTTTGTCTAGATTAGAGAGCTGTTTCGTTATGGCGACGCACGTTCAAGTGTTTTAAGAAACCTGAAACAGGCATCTACTTCATTACTTAATAATTTCTACTTAAGTAAACCCCGACTATAATGACAAATATATACTAAAATTTAGTTCATTTATTAAGCTAACTAGTAGCTCAAATTTCATATATTCAAACAGTTTTCGAGATAACAACATCAAAAAATCTGCATTATTCGAAATAGATAAAATAATATTAAATTCTAACCCACTCCTAACATGACCTAGGAAGTTCAAATTTAGCATCCAGCTTAGTAACTGTATGTATACAAAAGAACAAATCAGAAAACTGTAGGTACATTTTTAAGTTTTGAAAAAATTCGAATCATTGTTTTTTAATTCAAAATCCTGTTTGGGTCAAATTTAGGAATTACAAGTTTACCCCTTTGCGTTGACCGTTTGATCTCGATTTCGGAACACAGTTCTGATGACCAAACAATTATGTATGTTCAGTATCATTGTAAAACCAAGACAGCCGCCACCGCAAAATGGCGGATTATATTTTTTTCACCTTTCTCAATATGGGTATCAAATGAAAGTGCTTGAATAGTAGAGTACAGTTATTGCTGTGTTAATATGAGGAGCTGGAGCCAAATTAAACCGTGGGTTAAGCCCACTGATCTTAAGTTATCAGCAATATTCTATTTAATAAGTTTTAGGATTATTTACAGAACTTGGCGTCATTAAGAACTCAGTACTTTTGTGGGCGAAGATAACAACCACGACATTCCAAATATTGAACTTGGCTCCTATTTTACAAGCTTTTATTTAGCTTGCCCTGTATATATGTATGTATGTAAGTATGTAACTATGTTTGTTCGCGGAATCTTGCAACTCAATTTTGAATTGAGTTGCAAGATTGAATTGAGCTGAAATTTTATATAAATGTTTTCTTTAGATGACAATGCATGGTTAGCCATGTGACGTCACTTGTGAATTCAGATCCAACATGGCGGAACACCCATCTTGGGTGTTCAGAGCGGACTACTTATTTTTAATGTTTTCCTATAATATGGGTATCAAATGAAAGGGCTGGCTGTGAATAACTAAAAAATTAAATGATGGCGGACTAGTTATTTTTAATGGACTCCTACAATATGGATATCAAATGAAAGGGCTTGCTGAAAATAATTCGAAAATGAAATGACGATACTCTAAATCCAACATGGCGGAACATCCAAGATGGCGGACTAGTTACTCTTAATGCACTCCTATAATATGGGTATCAAATGAAAGGCCTTGCTGAGAGTTACTCGAAAAATTAAATGACATTTAACATAATATATTTTATATTTATATTTGAATATTTAACATGGCGGCATAGTCAAGGTGGCAGACTAATTCGATAAAATGAAATAACGTCACTCTAAATCCAATATGGCAGAATACCCCAAGATGGCAGACTAGTTATTTTATTAATGCACTTTTGCAATATGAATATCAAATAAAAGAGCTTGCTGAGAGTTACTCGAAAAATTATATGACATCCCTCTAAATCCAACATGGCGGGTATGAGATGAACATGAATGATGAACACAAAGATGACATTGTTTGAAAAAAAAAAATCAATAAGATCAAGTTACAGGTACTTACACAGGTTAATCTTGCGACAAGCTTTTATATCACATAAATTGTGTAAAGACGTTTTAAGTTGACATTAAACTTTAATGGAAAATGTTTATTTTATTATTTTTAGTACCTTACGTTAAAATAAAAGCTTGTTTGTTAAAAAGTTTCTTTACTTTTAATTTATTCACATATATGTTTTGATAGGATTACTTATATTTAACTTAATATATACTCTTGCCTTACATATTTAAGTTATTTAAATGATACAAAATACAAAATACCTAGCCAGATTCCTTAAATATTTTTCAGTTGTAATCTTACCACTGCAGGGCATGGGCCTCCCTTCCCTTCTTCCACTCCTCTCGATTTAACGCTGCTACAGGCCAAGATCTTTAGTTCGTCGCGCCATCTCCTTCTAGGTATTCCACCTTCAAACATATTTAAGGAAAAAAATGGTAGGTACTAAATACTTATAACTACTTCTAACGAGCCCGATCTTCAATTTTCTTTCTGCAATCCGTGTCTGCGGCTTCACCAATATCATTGGCCCCAGCTAGCTACAGGGTGCTCTACACCACGTTTGGCGACACACGGTCTCCACTCAAGAACCGTCTGCTCCAACGGCCATCGGTTCTGCACACTGCCACTTCAGCTTGCGAATTCGCTGAGCTATGTCGGTTTTCTAACAAAGCATTTTTACCAGACTGCCCTTGGGTGACACTAACTTCCTAATTACAAATTACTTTGTCCTAAGCCAAGAATAAACCAAAGTTTAGCGACGCTTCACCCGCCCGTGTCCTGTCGGCATCACAACAACCGCGGCTTAACCGTAGGGCGGGCGGCGCGCGCATCCATCGGCCATTTCCATTCCATCTGCAGTCGCTCGCCGCGCGTCCTTCCCGCACCATGCAACCGACATAACATTACATAATTACACCAGGTGCCGGACAATACCAGTGAACTGTGACTTTTGACTGAATCGAAAAAAAAATCGAACAGAATAGTGTGTGAAATTCAGTGGACTGTCGTTGTATTGTGCAAATCGGATCGTCTATTCCCTTGGTAAGTTACTGCAGTTGTTACTGTAAATGCATAGTTTTGTAAAATTGCAACTGTGTAACATATATTTGGTTACCATAAACAGAATTTAAACGGATTTTTTTATTGAAATTTAGTGTGAATTGAGTAAATTGATCGCGTAGTTTTGTTGGTATTATTTGACTTAGATCGTAGAGGTTTCAATATCGATCCGGCAGACTGGCTTGTTTTGTTTCACGCGGCTTTATCACTAAATGAAATTCTGTCTGCACGCTTTACCACCACGTTAAAATGAGCCCTTTAATGCCTGTAAGTGTATTAGTTTTCATGATTAAACTAATGCCCCTAAGTAGTAATGAATGATTGCCTTAGTATGTTTGTTAAATTTTAGATGATCTATCAATAATGTGAAATTAAGAAGCGTAGGTATGTAAAATTCTACTGTAGTTGTATATATCACAAGTTTAATTATATTGCATTTCCATGATACAAATTAATGGGAAAGCAAAGATTGCTTTTCTATGGTAACTTTGAGTAGGTACTTACAACCTTGGACACCTTTTGTAGAATAAGTTTTAGGTATGTATGTACCTAAAGTATTTGCGTAAAATCATCGTTTAACTCGAGCATCCATGCACATGTTACAGCAAGGAGTATTCCTATTATGGAGTTAAATACAATCACGTAACAAGTCTACGTTTTACAAATCAATATCGTGATTTCTAAGAGCTAAATGTCTGTGTGTACAAAGCCTATAAGCCTTCCTTTGGGTATTAATCACGTAGTGTGTGGCCCGGTTGGATACATTCATTGCCATAATCAATTCATGGTTATATTACACATTGAAAATTTTCTTATCTTTCTACGATCTATCGACTATGTTAATTTTGTTAACAGCTTCTCAAATACCTCAAACCTACAAATTACATATAAACGGGGCTCGAACCCTTTGCAGCCGAAATGGTAAAGGCAGCCTACGTTAAAGGTGTTCGTTCGAGCCCCGCCGGAGACAAAATTTTGATTGCATTTTTCATTTCTATAAATGATACCTTGGTGTGGGTTAACACTTAAAAAAAAACAAAAATAGCCTAAAAATTACACATTACATATTTTCATCGGTCTTGCTAATGTTATCATGGAGTATTCCAGGAATGCAATAAGACCCTGTATTTTCCCATCATCTGGTCTTTCACGAAGCTGCAAATGACACATCTTGTCATGGATCTTTCTGATGTCATCATCATCATTTCAGCCGTAAAACGTCCACTACTGAACATAGGGCTTCCTCATGTATCTCGCAAAATAAACATGTCTACTTAAATTTTTAAGGTTAATAAATCCAATTCGACTTCTACGAATAATTTAAATTCTGGGAAATATATTTTTTTTTTTTTTAAACATAGCATCATCTAGCCCCAAGCTAAGCAGAGCTTGTGTTATGGGTACTAGATGACTGATATACTTAATACATTATACTACATAGATAGATATTTTTATTATATATAGAAAAACACCCAGAACACCCTGAACAAATATCTGCAGATCGTACAGACATTTGTCCCGAGGCGGGAATCGAACCCGCAACCTCTAGCGTCGCAGGCGGACCTTCGCCCGCTGCGCCACAGAGGTCGTCAATTGGTTTCGTAAATTATTTACCTACGTGTAAAAAGCACCAAGTTTTAATTTACTACCACAGAGCTATAAAATCACTTTACATTAAAGCTACAATAAACTGAAAACAGTAGCGAGGCTTATAAATCTTGCCAAAAATCTTCAAATATGGATAGTGTCACAGCTTCGAAAGGTCCTGCATCTTTCATAGTGACATCATCTAATCAAGATGTAGTAACTAGAAATACATTACAAGATAAGTAGATAATGTGATTTAAGACGGGCGTGTTTTAATATTACTCAAGAGAAGAATGTCGTCAACTCAAGAATATTAATTTCCTTCCAATTTCTACGTTCTTGTAATATGGCTGGCAGACCCAGATTACGCCAAGAATGGCTTGGAAGCTAATATACGTGGGTTAGGTATGTGGAAAGGGTACTAGTAGGTATTAATTAAAGCTCAAAGCCAAGATGATACGGTTGTTAGTGTTTGCCTTACCCGCATTGTCGAGTTTGATGTAGGTTGTATAGAGTAGCATGGTTGATTTTGTAAATATGCGTCGTTTATGTACGTAAGGTAGATATCGTTTTAACATTATACACTATGTTGGTACCTGCAATCTGCATTTTTTAATGGGAATAGAAATCGAGGTAAGATTTTTAACCGACTTTAAAAAGAAGGAGGTTCTCAATTCCAATGTATGTTTTTTGTATGTTTGTTACGCAATTGATATGATGATGATAATAATAATAATAATACATATAATGCTGAGGGGTAGCCTTATTGTTTTCACCTCTCTATCATGTAATTAAATAACTGTATTATGTACAATGTAAGTGATTGTGATAACAATAAAACTTTTCTATTCTATTCTATTCTATTCAATTACTCCGCCAAATATTAATGATTTTGATGATTCTTTTTTACAAGGCAGGTCATGTTTCAAGACTAAATAGATTTTGATGATGGTATCTATGAGGAATTAAATTATTGTAATAGTAGACACTGGAGTTCCACTAGGCATAGTTTGATGCCCTACCTTGCTGTTGGGTTTTTTGTTTCGCTTTATAATGTGCACTTGTCTTTACACCCAGTTCTGATGACCCATCATCCATGACAAATCGAAAGAAATACTGAAAGAATAGGAGTACTAGTAATACATATATAGCAGTTCGAGTGTTTTCAGCAACAAATCGTATCGTTTAGGCCCTAAAAGGAGTATTATTTAAAAAGAAACTTAATCTATGGTTACTGGAAAATTGTTTTTATAATTTAAATGACAATCTTAATTGTTTATAATTTAATAACTCCGATATATAACATTTTAAATAATATTTTGCATGCTTGCACAACCTGAATACAGGAACTACCACTAGACATAAGACCTTATTGTAATATTGTATTCTGGCAAATAAACGATTTGATTTGATTCAAATCGTCAAATTGGGATATTTTTTTTATTGAAAAACGATATAAAGAAACAGCTAAAATGTTGAAAGTGTTTTCCTTCTTCACCATCTTGTCACGGTTACATTTTGCTAACATATTTTTGTGGGAAAGGTGTATCAAGTTTTATACCGATGACAACCTTTGAATATTTAGTGGACACGTTTTACAAAAGATCTCCTCTTGTAAAACTTCTATTGTATAACAATAATAATGTTAGACGATTCACACGGCACTATCTAGCCCCAAAGTAAGGAGAGCTTGTTTTGTGGGTGTGATGGTTGAAAGAATTGATCTATTTTATGTTATTGATTTTCAGCCATTTGCCACTGCAGGGCCAAGACCTCTCTTCCCTTCTTCCATTCTTTGCGATTTAACGTTGAAAGAATAATTTCAATGTATTTCTTTGTAAATCCTTGTCTTATACAAAGAAAGCTATTTGAGTATCAATATCAACTCTGAGGGAAATCTTCTCAAAAATAACTTTTCAACCCCTCTTTACCCTCGCAGTGGATAAATTTCAAGAAATGACGAAAAATGTGTTTCCTTAATTCGTTTAAAGAAGACTTACTTTCAAGTTGATTAGACTAAGAAATCACGTTGTCCCATAGAAACTTTGCCACCCCTTTTATTCCTCTTAGGGCTGGAATTTTTAAAAATCCTTTCTTCTCGGATACCTATGTCATATATAAAATACCCTTAATCCTCCTTCCTGTTACTCCTCACCTCCAAGTTTCAGGTCTCTACGATCAGCGGTATAGGCTGTGCGTTGATCCGTGAGTCAGTCATTTAGGACAGAGCGTTTTATTAATATAGATAAAATCACAGACTAGTAATTAATATCTGCAGAACAATAATTACAAACGTTTGTCCTGTCATTTGGCTATTAGACCACGTAGGCAGTCGCCTAAAGATCCATTACAAGCAATAGTAAAAATTACTTTTATTGGCATGATTCGACTCTAGACTCTACTTCGACCAATAAGTACCTCTCAAATTGTCGATTCCTACGCTGTTATTCACTCAAAATCAATAGTTGCTCGTACGTACTCGTATTTATACACAATGATTGTATTTAAACGCTTTCTTTATTCAGTGCCTCTATCAAGTTTTGTCAACGAAAGCTGACTCTGACTCTACTTCGACCAATAAGTAGCTCACGAGTTGTCGATTCCTATGCTGTTATTTACTCAAGTTCAATGGCTGCTCGTATTACACTCAATGACTGCGTAGACATTTAGGCGTTTTCCTTATTTGGTACGCATAATCAAGTTTGTCAACAAAAGCTGACTCTGACTCTAATTTGTTATTTAACATGTATATTATAGTTGTTTGTTTTTTTTCTTAATAAATTTAATAAAACTCGTAAATATTAATAATTGTATAAAATTAAATAATTCATTGATGTAACATGAAACAAAAAAATTAGTTAAAATGAATATGTTTCTACGCACACTCTGTAAGAGTGCCAGAGTGGTAAAAAGGAACCCTTATGGTATCACTATGTCTGTCTGTCTGTCACAAATGCATATCGAGAACTAGTGATGCTATCGACTTGAAATTTGAAATGGTTAAAGATAACACTATTTTACTAATATAGCGTATATTATTCTTGTTTCATAACAAAATATAACACTATTTTACTAATATAGCGTATATTATTCTTGTTTCATAACAAGAATAATATAAGCTATATTCTTGTTTCATAAAATCTTTAATCTTTAACCATTTCAAATTTAAAAAAAATTAATACCTTTCAAAATCCGTTGGCTAGTTTTAAAGATCTAAGCAAATATAGGGACAGACAGACAGCGGGAAGCGACTTTGTTTTATACTATGTATATTGATTGTATCATCATCATCATTTCAGCCGTAAAACGTCCACTACTGAACACAAGCCTTCCTCGTCGATCTCCATGAGGGGTAGTTGCCATACTCACCACGCTTGACAGGCGGGTTGGCGAGCGTAGTATGGGATGTTGATATACGGAAAGACGCTGCTGCCCATCCTCCGGAGGTATCCCGTAGCAGGCTCTTACTGCATCTACGGGCATGAGAAGAGGGATAACTACTTATTCTACTGCCGGCACCAAACGGCTATTGATTGTATGATGGCACGGAACCCTCGGTGCGCGAGTCCAACTCGCTCTTGTCCGGTTTTATTTAAACTTAGCTATGTAGCATAGCTAAGTCTAAGTGTGGAAAAACAAATACATCTATGCCAAAGTACCTCGAGAATTGTCGATTCCTATTCCTACGTTGTTATTCAGTTTAGGACAATGGTTGCTCGTATTTACTTACAACCAATGATTGCTTTGCATGACATTGCCGTGTGGTGCCGGCAGTAGAATATTTCCCCTCATACCTTGCCCGTGGATTCGGTAAGAATCTGCCATGGGATACCTCAGAAAGATGAGCAGCAGCGTCTTTCCGTATATCAACATAAATACTGCGCTCGCCGACCCACTTGCCAAGCGTTATGAGTATGGCAATAATCCCCTCATGATCATCTATCCATGAAGGATGCACATGTCCAGCAGTGGACGTCCTCCGGTTGAGATGATGATGAATGATTGCGTAGACATCTAGGCGTTTTCCTTATTCGGTGCCGCTATCGTGTTTTGTCAACGAAAGCTGACTCTACTTCTGACAATAAGTACCTACCTCTCGAATCTTTGATTTCTACGCTGTGATTCTTTCAAGCTTGTATTTACATCCAATTACTCGGTGCCTCTATCGAGTTTTGTCAACGAAAGCTGACTCTGACTCTACTTCTACCAATAAGGACCTACTTTTCAAATTTTTGATTCCTACGCTGATACTCACTTAAGCTTGTATTTCCACCCTATAATTGCGCAGACATCTTGGGGTTTTCCTTATTCGGTGCCTCTATGTATGTCACGATGAATAATTTAAATTCCATTCCAGCATTATTGTTATTCTTGTCCTTATTGCCGTGGGGTGCCGGCAGTAGAATGTTACCCCTCTTCTCATGCCCGTGGATGCAGTAAGAGCCTGCTAAGGAATACCTCCGGAAGATGGGCAGCAGCGTCTTTCCGTGTATCAACATCCCGAACTGCGCTCGCCAACCCGCCTGCTAAGCGTGGTGTGTATGGCAACTACCCCATGGAAATCCATGAGGGAGGTCTGTGTTCAGTAGTGGACATTCTACGGCCGAAATGATGATTATTGTTATTTGTTATTATACTATGTAGTATATAGACATTATACTACATAGATAGATATTTTTTCATTAAATGTAGGTATACCTCTAACTTAATTTATAAATGTAATATTCGAGATCCCCTAATACAGGTATTGGTAGTTTTACTTAAAAAGGGATTTAAAGTATATTTATATAATTAATTTAAGAGATTAAAGAAATAAACTATTTGGTATTTGTATTTTGCATATAGAAAACACATCCAGTACACCCGGAACCAAAATCTGCAGATCATACAGACATTTGTTCCAAGGCGGGAATCGAAACCTCGTGCGTCGCAGGCGGACCTTCGCCCGCTACGCCACAGAGGTCGACGTCCTACATATCGTTTCGATTCCCGCCTTGGAACAAACGTCCTACGTAGGTATAGAGTGGGTATACGCCAATGGACGTTATAACAGTTATTAAATTTATTGGACAAGTAGCTCCAGTCAGCGAAGGGTACCTATCAATTAAATGATTAATTACCCTTTGTGTTGTCTTTTCAACAATCGATAAAAACAATTGTCCAAATTGCTCACCACAAATTGACGGTTTCAGCCCCATCAAAATTGATCAAACAATTAAGTAAATACCTTCACTTGAAGCTGAACAAACTGTTGTGAATTGCACTGCAGTGTACAATATCGCGAGAGCAAACCAATTTACATAATTACACTTCAGTGCAGTTCTTTTCCATCATAAAATAATTAAAAAGTTACGTCACTTGACAAAATGGTTATGTAGGTACACAATCTTTGTTAGCCAATTATAAACCGAACAAACTACTTAGATATAGTGTCTTATAGTTATTGGAGAGAGCTATCCTTGGGGTTCCTTTACGGGATAAATGAGAAGAAACGTGGAACAACTCACTGACTTAGCCAAACGGATTAGCACGTTGAAGTAGCAAAGAGCAGGCTATGTAGCTCGCAGAACAGATGGCCGATGGGGCTGAAAAGTTCTCGTATATTTTTACAGAGTGTTGTTATCTCTGAGAAAAACATTCATCATTTCATCATCTCAGACGTAGGACGTCCACTGGCTAGACACAGGCCTCCCTCATGGATCTTCAAGATCATGAGAGGTTTGTTGCCATACTCGCCACGCTTACGCACGCGAGTTGGCGGCCGCAGTACGGAATGTTGATACACGGAAAGACGTTGCTGCCCACCGGAGGAATTCTTTAGCAGGCTCTTACTGCATCCTTATGTATGAGAGGAGGGGTAACATTTTACTGCCGGCACCCCACGGAGAAAAACATTGTCGGGTTCTTATTATTTGATTCTAAAGCCAGTACCACTGTGGTACCACCCAGTCATCCTCACTTAGATCTCGCTGATTTATTTTTAAACTTTCGATAATTTAATGAGTTCCTGAATCTGGGTAGCAGTAATTTATGATGTCAAAGTTCTTTGCCCCTTGTTGGCCGAGTGGTATGCACCCATTTTTTTATTAGGATTGACTTTTAATCCGAAGGTCGCAGGTTCGGTACCAGCCGTGCCAATGGATTTTTCTATGGGCACATTTTACACGGGCACTAACGGTACAGGAAAGCATCGAGGGGAAACTCGCGGCTAGTTAGCTTCAGACGTATTAACCGTTTCTTTCCTCTGACTAATAACTGATTTAGCTGAGATAATGGAATAGGTGCTGGGTAAGCCTTATCCATCTAACAATGTCCCAGGCACTGCAGCGTCCCATACAACATGAATACCAGTTGTTGACGCTGTTTTAACCATCTACAATAGATGCAAAGGCCTTATTTTAAATCATCTACAATAGTTCTTTGCATTTTTACAGGATGACCGTTGCGCTATTAATTTCGATGCCTTGTCCCACCAACAAGTTTGATTTTTTTTCACTTTCAAAATTAACGTGAGATATACTACTTATTCATTTTGTAAAAACGGGAATTACTCACGTAGTATTGTAACATCGAAGATTATTCAGACACGTTTCGATTTATCAAGAAAATCATCATCATGGGATTGAATGCCCGTCCGCGCGTAGGGCCGACATGACGTTCTTGAAAAATCGAAACGTGTCGGAATAATCTTCGACGTTACAATACTACGTGAGTAATTCCCGTTTTTACAAAATGAACAAGTTTGATCTCCAACAATTACAGTTTCGGCTTTCTCGTCGAAAGGTTTAATTTATGTACAGACAAAGGTTCCTAGATCTTCTGTTTTTTATGCGTATTTTTCATCAGATTATTTCCAACATCACGACCATTCGACGAGCTCTTCAACATCATTCGACGACCTCTGTGGCGCAGCGGGCGAAGGTCCGCCTGCTACGCAAGAGGTTGAGGGTTCGAATCCCGCCTCGGAACAAATGTCTGTATGACCTGCAGATATTTGTTCAGGGTGTTCTGGATGTTTTCTATATATAATAAAATATATCTATCTATGTAGTATATTGTATTAAGTATATCAGTCATCTAGCACCCATAACACAAGCTCTGCTTAGCTTGGGGCTAGGTGATGCTGTGTGAATTGTCCAGCATTATTTATTTTTATTATTTATTTATTTTATGCCTCTGGATAAAAGTCCCGCTTATTTGTATTCTTTCTCAACCGATAAGATATTAGAAAGATATTAAATAAATAAATAATGCTGGACAATTCACTCATCATCATCTAGCCCCAAGCTAAGCAGAGCTTGTCTTATGGGTAGTAGATGACTGATACACTTAATACATTATACTACATAGATATAAACTTTTTTTAATTCATCATTTCAGCCATAAACATCCACTGATGAACACAGGCCTCTCTCATAGATCTCCATGAGGGGTAGTTGCCATACTCACCACGCTTGGCAGGCGGGTTGGTAAGCGCAGTATGGGATGTTGATAAACCGAAAGACGCTGCTGCCCATCTTCCGAAGGTATCCTTTAACAGGCTCTTACTGCATGCATGGACATGAGAGGAGGGGTAACATTCTACTGCCGGCACCCCGCGGCATGTTTTGTGATATTTTTATTATTAATTTATATTATAGTTTATTCGTTTTATTATACGTATATTTTGTCACCACAAAAAGATTTGTTACATGTAAATTAAGAACATGGTACTTAATGGTAAACAAACTTGCACTAAAACGATTCCATTTCATGCAATTATTCCAACAATTCTGATAACCATTTTGTCAGAAATGCATCGCCATGCACGCAACCCATAACCCAGCGTCCTTCGATAGAAGGTTATTAGCAAGGCCTACACTTGCTAAATAACCTTCTTTGACATTGTTATAATATAACTAGCTGACCCGGTAAACTTCGTATCGCACCTATACAACCACCATTGACAACTTACCCTTCATCTCAACTACCCTACTACTACCCTACAACTACCCCTTTTTTTGTGACAAAGCCCTGACAGTATTTTTCATTTCTAAATTAAATCATTCCACTTTTTTTTTCACGAAAGTTCGTGCAATATGATTTCACAATTTTATTAATGGTAACAACAACAGGTTTATTGGCAAAACCAGTGCGTACGTCGGCATTATTTTTAACACAAATATAAAAATATAAAGACAATGCCACAGTAAGCCGTGGGGTGCCGGCAGTAGAATGTTACCCCTCCTCTTATGCCCGTGGATGCAGTAAGAGCCTGCTAAGGGATACCTCCGGAAGATGGGCAGCAGCGTCTTTCCGTGTATCAACATGCCGTACTGCGCTCGCCAACCCGCCTGCCAAGCGTGGTGAGTATGGCAACTACCCCTCATGGAGATCCATGAGGGAGGCTTGTTCAATAGTGGACTTTCTACGGCTGAAATGATGATGATGATGATGAATGCCACAGTTCTGTTGTCAGGCGCAACTAACGATTTAAATAATTGGCCTTATATTTATTCTGGGACCGAAAATAGGGCCTGGTATTAGCTATTGACATATTCCAATAAAACAAAACGTCAATCCAAACTCCATTTATCTAAAAGCATCAAAGCCAGGACAAACGAGAATGAAATCTCGTTAATTCGGCTGCCATGCGCCCACTCGGGGATGACGGGACGGCTATAGATTCCGCGGCAACAATTCCACTGAATACCCGGTTTTCGGCATCCGAGATTATATCAACTATAACGGATTACCAACTTCCTACTAATATTATAAACGCTAAAGTTTGTGCGTATGTATGAATGTATGGATATTTACTCTTTCACGCAAAAACTAGCCTACGGAGTTAGCTGAAATTTTGCACACGTGATAGATGTTGAGCAGGATTAACACATACCGCATATAGCATACAATTAATGGGATCAGGCGTTACTTTGCGGAAATACATGACAATAAAATGCAATGAAAATATCTAGTTTTTTTAGCCTAGTTTTAGTGCATTAGCGGAATTAAAACTAGATATTTTCATTGCATTTTATTACATATGCATACATTTTATCCGGGTACAACGCATGCGAAGCGGCGGGCATAAGGGCATAAGCTAGTAGGTACTAACTGGGCTGCGGCTCGCGGACGAAGATGTTAGTGAATAGTATTCTTGGAAGGTATTCAGTACTTGACTAAGTGTAAAATATTATAAGACTAGCTGACCCGGTGCCCACTGACGCTTCGTTGGGCGGTAATTTATAGCCTATGACACTCACAAATACTGTGGCTTTCTATTAGTAAAAGAATTTTGAAAATCGGTTCAGTAGATCCAGAGACTACCCCCTACAACCTCACAAACTCACAAACTTTACCTCTTTCTAATATTAGTATAGACTAGCTGTCCCGGCGAACTGTGTACCGCCCTATAACTACTAACTACTACTCTACTACTAGTACAACCTAACTTGGCCAATTTAAACTGCTTGAGTTTAAGATTTATCACAATATAGGGTGTACAGTAACTATAACTAACCCGAAAGGGGGGTTTCAGCCCAAGAAAACAAGCACTTTTGTAAGGGAAAAAGTCGGGAGTTCGTATTTTTTTAGTTATTTTTATTTATAATTTTACTAGTGTGATGTGAAGATGATTATAAAAATCCTTAACAAAAATATCTGAAGTTAACTGAAAGTTAATAGACTGAAATGCAAGAAAATATTTGACCGATGGCCGATGACCGAACATCGCAAGGGCGAGAGATTTTCACTGTACTAATAAGCTCACCAATAGACTAAGTTACTACAAATCGTTGAATAGTTAATGAGCGTTACACAAGTTCAAAGCTATGTTGACGATAATCTAGTGAAATGTGATAAGGGTAGTATTGCCCATAGACCTAGAGATGTCTTCAAATAATTTACATCATCATCATCTCAGCCGTAGACGTCCACTGCTGGACATAAGCCTCCCTCATGGATCTACGAGTACATTACATTAGGGGTTTTTACCATGCTCGCCACGCCGGGCAGGCGCCGTACTTTTGAGTGTTTTTCAAGCGCTCACTAGATATAGGTTAGTGGATTTGTTACTATATTTTAGTTGGTAATTTAGATATTATAATTGATTTTCGCAAAGTCAATTAATTTCTGTTCGTAATACCTGAAAATATAACTTTAACTTAGATGCACAACACACTAAGGAATGTTGAAGGTGTTCATCGTTCGTTCAATTTGCTAACGCCTCCTGAAAGTGGTACAATCCTAAGAATCGATAGCGGTCAAAGTTCGGTTTTTCATAAAAGTTTTAGCGGTTGACACAAGCACATTGCAAAACTTAGAGAACCCTCATTTTCTTATAAAGCGACTGGCACACCGCGTCCCTTTGTGTCTGAACAAAATAAAAATAATTAAAGTATCAGTTTATTCTAATGTAGTTAAAGAGACCTTGCCTTGCCGTAACACAGTTTTTAACTAGCACGGGAGGAAAGGTCTTGATAATTACGGTAAATATGTTATATGTTGTTAAGGTTTTAATAAATAAATGATTGATTGATTGACTGAGTTTGTTACTGACAAGTATTAACAGCATTTTATTTAATGCATATAAATGTAAATACGGTATGTTTAACAAACAAGCTGATTATAAAATGCAATAACAAATATCTAGTTTTAATTCCGCTTATGAATATCATAAGCGGAATTAAAACTAGATATTTGTTATTGCATTTTATTGTCATGGATTTCCGCAAAGTAACGCCTGATTCCATTAATTATAACAAGCTGATTTTTAAATCTTTGCTGTCTGCCTGTATGCCTTTGACTGTATCAATTTGAACGGGACTTTTACTGACAAAAAATCGGCATCGTGAAATAGACTGGAAAATCCTAAATACTCACTCTTGGCGCTTATCAGTTGAATGGTTGAATTGGATACATGACGGATGAGCAATGGTGTGCATTTGTCCCGATAAATCCCGGTTATTCAGACAAATGTTCCGGTGTGATAGTGTTGTTAACCGGAACTAGGGTTGTCAGCTTACCTACTGTAAATTAGGCTGGTAAAATAAAATAAAATAAAAATATAATTTATTTTCTCACCCTCATTTATAGAAACTTAACAACTTAAGAAAAATGTATACAAGTTTTTGTAGGAATAATAGTAATAGTAATAGGCTTAACTATTTTGCATTAAGTTTGAGACTGGTTCCTACGATGGGTTTTTTTTAAACATGTGTTGCAAGTCACCAGGCACTCCTTACGCGGCAATCATCATCATCATCATCATTCCAGCCGTAAAAACCACTACTGAACAGGCCTCCCTCATGGATCTCCATGAGGGGTAGTTGCCATACTCACCACGCTTGGCAAGTGGGTTATCGAGCGCAGTACGGGATGTTGATACACGGAAAGACGCTGCCGTACATCTTCCGGAGGTATCCCTTAGCTGGCTCTTACTGCATCCATGGGTATTAGAGGAGGACATTCTAATGCCGTGACCCCATGGCGATATACCATAACTAATGCGTATTAGTTGTGGGGTAGCAATGCTACATAGAAAATAATAATAATAATAAGCTATCGGCTAAGTTTAGCAGATTTATTGTCACTCATTAAATTAAATTGTATTGTATTTTATATTACTAATGGTATTGGTTTTTTTTTATTATTTATAATAATAATAATAAAGTTTATTTGCACCTTAATAATTACATTTTACAAGTAGTCTAATTAAAAAAAGAAAAAAACACTATAAGTAACTTTTTTATGTAAACTTACATTCGTGAAAGTTATAATTTTTGAGAATAAACGATATTAAACTAAAACATTTTATTTGTTTGTTGTGTACCTAACTGTAATTAATATGAGATTTTCTAAATTATAATGTCCCTGCAAGATGCAGTGGACAGTCCGCCCCGTCTAAAACAACAAAATGAATGTATTGTGACCCTGCAGACGACACCGTTTCGTTGCAGTAAAATTAACGTTAAACCCGTTGTTCCGGGGTTAATTTGAAACTATTTATGTTATGTTACAGTTGCACTGATGTTTCTACAGCTTTATTTGTTTATCGTGGTTGATGTGTGCTGTTTGAGTGTTTTATTGTCGAAAAAGTAAGATTAACCAATTTAGAAGTGTTAAGCCGGGATTTAAGAGCAATATTAAATAATGCCGGACATTTAACACAACACTATCTATTGTTATGTTAAACGGGTATTCTACTCACGTTAATTATTCGTTGAAAATAGGTATCCAACGTGTTCAGTCTCAGAGGGAAGGAGACGGTACCGCGTAAAAAAGCTCCATTCCCTGACGAAAGTTCCCCTGGGAGGAACTGAACACGTTGGATACCTATTTTCAACGAATAATTAACGTGAGTAGAATACCCGTTTAACATAACAATGAATAGTGTAACTCACGAATCATTTGAAAGTGAAACAACACTATCTAGCCCATATTGAAAGAAGCGCACGTCAAAGCTGTATTCTGTCCCCTCAGTTGTTTAACTTGTATGGTGAGCACATAATGAGGAAGGCACAGGATGATACAGCTGTTACAGCATCTAGAAAAGAAGTCATGGTTATGATTCTTAGGCATATAGAGGTGGAGTGTGTGAACCTCGGTTTTAAGACCAACCATTCTAATACCAAAATAATTTTGTTTGGTAGAGCTCAAACTCACCCAACTTCTACTGCACTCCAAGCCTACGACATCGTTGACGAATTTGTCAATGTGGGATCTCTTATTGCAAAAGAAATGTGGTGTTTGCGGAAGACCCTTAAAATTCCATGGACAGCAATGCGCATAAATGAGTCCATCCTCAAAGAGGTCAACATCACAACACGACTTTCAAGTATCTTAGCTTCTTTGGACATATTATGCGGTCTTCTAAGCATAGCCTAGATAAGCTCATAATTCTGGGACCGATGAATGGCAAGCGCACTAGGGGAAGAATTTCAACAAGGTACTCCGATATGTTGAAGAAGGCGATAGGTGGCACAATTCATCAGGCTGTCCACGCCGCCTACGATAGAAAATCCTGGAAAGACATAACTCATCGTGGTCGCGATCCTCAGCATTGAGGGAACGAGAAAGAAGAAGAATCTAGCCCCAAAGTTAACAGAGCTTGTGTTATGGGTACGAGAAAATTAGTAGAATACCTGAATATCGTTTTTTACGACAAACATACAGAACCCGCTACCTCCTGCGTATTAGTCGGTTATTAGACCAACTGACCCACGGAGACAGTCCGAAGATATCTGTGACACACAACCAGGCAGCCGGACAAAGTCACACCATACGGATTCTTTTTACGGTTTAGTACGGAACCCTTAAAATTAACTAAAAGTTTATTTCTCAATGAATACTTGAATGGAATAAGCTTCTATAATCCTGAAACCCGAAATCAGAGAAGAACGTGTAATTACACGCATGCTCCAAACACAAATCATCTGCCCGCCGCCTTGACCCAGTTCAGACGAATACCTGTACTCCCCCGAATGGATATAAATACGCATGGCAGGACCGCTATAAATCACTGTGACAAATCACAGCTACCCGTATCTCGGCGGTAAGTTTTTAACAAGCTATGATCTAATACGATATGTTTTTCATCAAAGAAGCAAAAATCAAAAATCTTCATTCAAAGAAGCGTAGATATTTCGAATTCTTCAGAAATATCTATGCTTCTTTTGGGGCTAGATGGCGATGGCATAATTTCTAATTTTAGATCATGAAAGACTTGAAAAATAATAGATTTATATATTAATTCCGTTTTATGCGTTTTTAGGTTCAACAGGAGACCCAGGGACGCCACAACAATTTAACGAGTAATGAATTTGTAAGGTCTTACACCTTTTAAAATAATAAGATGTTGATAGTTGATAAATGGATTTTATTCCAAAACACTCTACGAGCTAAATGATGATAATGATTATGATAATGAGCCACGCGCCCGGTGTGAGAGGCTGACATTAACTGACGAGAGCGCGGCCGTTGATATTACGACAATAAACATAAAATGCTGACGAGAGAGGATAGTGCGGTTAGACCGTACAAAATTAATTTGGAGAACACAATTATACGTATTATAACAACTGTTACTAGATAACCTTTGATATAAATCACTGTTACAAATCACAGGTAGCTGTGATTCTCGCATCTCGGGACAATGGTATGCAGTAAGCCCTATATATCACAAGATATGCGAGTGTTCGTTGTCTGGATGACCCGTTACGTACCTGTTAGAGATTAGCATAACTGTGATACGACTTGTTATGTATTGTTTGTACGATGGCCTGAGCTGAGTTGAGCTAGAGCCGAGCTGATAAGCTGAGGAGTTGTGCAAACCTATATGCGTACATCAGTTACTGAGGCCCGTATGGGTACCAAATAATAACCTTAATGCTTCAAAGGTACTGTAATTTTTCATCTTTTGCTGGGTAAAAGCGATCGGACGAGAGGTGAGGCGGGACGCTTGGAGATGTGCGAGTTGGTACTAGGGCGACTGCCCTTTGTCCATCGTGCCCATCGTGTTGACAGTGGCGACTGGGACTACTGGGCCAACTGTAGCGACTGTGGTGACGATGGCAACTTGAGCTACTGTAGCGATTGTGGCGTCTGTGGTGAAAATATTTTACCTACATCTGCCAGGCGTCCCGTGATGGCTCAAATTTTTTCACCGACATGGCTTGTTAAAAAGACTATTTTGCGAATACGCCTGATATCGTTCTGATAGATCGTTTGGAACGGAAAGCAATACTTGTTGATGTCACCATTCCACATGATGCCAATCTCGTCAAAGCCGAGAAAGATAAGCTCGGCAAATATCTTGATTTGGACCACGAGATTGCCACCACGTGGGATGTTGACTCAGCGACTATTGTTCGTATCGTACCTGTATCACAGGTTCTTTTGAACCTATTTCAGGCACCAGTCTTCACAAACCAGGTTACTACTGGCGAACTACCAGCGCGAAGTAATTACTTATATATATTTAAGAACAGTTTTTAAAAGGTCACGCGCGTTGGAATCCGTATTTTATATTTTTTCCATTAATAATCTTTAGTACACATACATTTTGTCTATGTAATAATTTATTTATAAGCCTACTTTGTGAAGAAAAATAAAGAAATATTTGATTTGATTTGATTTGATTGTTCCGATAGTCGTTTCCTTTATCGGACTCATAGCGAAGAGTCTCGATCAACATCTCGAGAGACTAGGCAGTTGAATCTAGAGCCAGCTCCATAAGTACTCCTGGACTCGGCACGTATAGTAAGGAGATTTATCTCACTGCAGTCCTAGTCACCGACCGCTTGAGCCTTGCTTTGCGGCCGGTGATTCACCGTTTTGATATATTTTTCACTGTAGAGTATTTGTTTTATACAAAAAAATGTATTTGTGTGGAGTTTACAAAAAATAAATGATGTGGAATTATAATAAAAGCTTTTTTAATTCCATACCATACTTGCGTATTAAGTAAATTACTAATTATTATTCTTAAATTCTATTGTAAATTCTTAAAATAAATTTGTAATCACACAATTAGTAAGTAAATTATCGTTTTCTTCTACAGTTCTATGAGGAATGTGTAAAAATATGTTATTAATAATTTATATTTCTTGATTGTATTGTTATGTATGGACCCCCCTTCGAGTAAAAGCCTCCTCCAAGATATTCCAGGTTTCTCTGTCTTTCGCGGTATCTATCCATCTTTGACCCGCCACTGACGTTGGTTTCGTCTGCCCATCTGGAACGAGGGCGTCCTCTTGCTCTAGTCCACATAGGCTGTTCTACACACATGCTGTTACGAAATAAACTCGCTTTCCCCAATCATCGTAATTCCAAAGACTTATATCGCTATCAGTCGTTTTGTGCCCTACTTAGTCTGTCATAATAAGAAAAGCATCTATGAATGATGGGATAAAATAAAGCTTTTCGTACGATACATAGAATCTATCCTTGTGCGAATTAATCATGTGAGCCAGCCATTATGGTTTCGCGAAAATAATTTTTCGACCCTCATTTGGTTTGCATTTTGGCGCGAAAAACGGCGGGCGCTCCGCGTCGGCGCTAAGTGGATACTGGCTCGGTTTTTACAATGGAGCGTATCGTGGTATTTACGCTCTATGGAAAGGGATTGAATGAAGCTTGTCAGTACAATCATTCATAATTTAGTCTGTGTTCGGGATATATAGCGTAAAAATTATTTTCTATTAATTATTGATTTAATTTTATATAAAAAATACTTTTGTTTGTAATTCAAAATGTATTATCATATATCTACATGTTTTGCGGTATATACATAGTATGTGGTATAACCTCACTATATATAACATAACATTTAGGTGTCTTAGAACAAAATATTTTTTGATCGTAATTATAAAGTGCATTTTTTATGCACTTTTTTTGCGTAATTTTTTTTTTAATTTTAATTTAATCGAATAAAATTATTTTTTCTTGGGCTACGTAAATTTTATTTGTTATTGTCATTGTCAACTTCATTGAGAAGGCTACAAAACAAAGAAGAAGTTGATAAACACCATAGTTTAAAAATGACAATTGTTTTCGTGGAACGATGACTCACCGATGACTCACTGGTCAGTTTACTTACCAAAACCAAACGACGGCTAAAAAATCTTGGTAAGTAAACTGACCAAAACCAAACGAGCGGTTATTATTCTTAAATTCTATTGTAAATTCTTAAAATAAATTTGTAATCACACAATTAGTAAGTAAATTATCGTTTTCTTCTACAGTTCTATGAGGAATGTGTAAAAATATGTTATTAATAATTTATATTTCTTGATTGTATTGTTATGTATGGACCCCCCTTCGAGTAAAAGCCTCCTCCAAGATATTCCAGGTTTCTCTGTCTTTCGCGGTATCTATCCATCTTTGACCCGCCACTGACGTTGGTTTCGTCTGCCCATCTGGAACGAGGGCGTCCTCTTGCTCTAGTCCACATAGGCTGTTCTACACACATGCGTTACGAAATAAACTCGCTTTCCCCAATCATCGTAATTCCAAAGACTTATATCGCTATCAGTCGTTTTGTGCCCTACTTAGTCTGTCATAATAAGAAAAGCATCTATGAATGATGGGATAAAATAAAGCTTTTCGTACGATACATAGAATCTATCCTTGTGCGAATTAATCATGTGAGCCAGCCATTACTTCCAGCCCGGTGGGCAGGCATCGTGAATGTAGACTGGAGAAGAAAGCTGGTTCACTCCATTAATACCAAACTTACAGTATAGTGGTTAAATCATACTTAGGTATATTTTTATTACAAGGAATTAAAAAACTTAGTATTCCGACCAATTAATATTTTTATTTTTATGGACTTGTTTTTGTCATGCATGCCACTCTTTAATATTGAACCCCTGCGAAGGTAAAACATGTTGTTACATATTACTTATTTTGTCATCCTTGCTTACAAATGTTTATGCAAATAAATGATCTTTATCTCTATCTTTGCTTTATTATTTCTGTAGATAAGCTATTTTCTGTAAGCTATGTCACGTAGACTCAGCTATAATTCACATACCCAAGTCCAGGTGCTTATAATTGACAAGTTTCCACGACTAGTATGTAATGAGCCGTTTTCAGTAAAAAAAGGAAAAAGTGTATTCTACTAATGCTAACAAATGGAGCTGGCAAGCGGTGAAAGCAAGTTTGTGATTAATCACCATAGCTGTCATTGTCTCTTCTTTCCTACCAGTAAAAGCAAATTAATAAGGTTCGAGGGAACTATTTTTGAAGTTTTTACTTTTTAATGAAAACGCCTCATTGATAGCGGGTTGTGAGGGCGTTGTGTGTAAAGTGAACGAAGGAACATTTAATAAAATGAAGGATTTAAATATTTTTGTTTTAGGAAGGTGGCACCCCTGGGTGTCTACTAAAACCCGAGAGAAATCGAACATAGGTACGCGAAGTAGGTACGCGTCGCCTACAATCTGAGTTAGTAAAGGCTCAGACGAGATAAATCGTAAAGGTTTAAAATGCACAAAAAGATTCGATCGGCCATTCAATTTACGGTCGCGCGTAGGGTTGCTTAACCTAGATGAATGATTTCGTTAAAGACGACTTTTTTATGATCCCATTGCAGATGTGTTTTGGATTTTCTCTGTGTCTACAGTATAATACGATATACCTTGCCAAATTTCATAGTTCTAGGTGAACGGGAAGTAAGTAACGAATTTTAATTCCTTTCGTACGTCAGGTGACTAAGTTTAATTGGACATGCTTTGAACTTTATTTCAAATGTATTTCCGCGCCCGCGCCCCTCACTGCTAGCGCCGCTCGTCCCGCGCCCTTACCCCCCTGCGTGCGTCGAGCTTTCCACTACTAAGGGGATGAAGTCAAAGCGCCGCGGGCCTACGCGTAGCGCTTCCGAATCCTGCAAAGGACCGCTGCGACAAGGATGGTTTCATTCTAGTGGAAAGGAAGAAGAGGAAAACCAGTTGTCGTAATCAGTGTGGCACTGCCGCCCCTATCGTACAGGGACTGACGACCCTGCGTGCCGAGATCGAAACGCAGGGTCGTCAGTCCCTGTACTTAGTTGCGTGGTACCTACCACGCAACTAAGTATACATTTCACGCGTCCACTACGCCGTGACAGCAGAAGGTGTGGTAAGACTGGTTTCTCCATGAGAGCCGTGAAGTTGGAATCTCACCGTGAAGAGAATTTTAATTCATATATAATGACAGTACCTACGAAGCGGCTTTCGACATTTATGGACCCTGCATTCTGGCCGAAAGGTGTCTTGTTTAGGAAGTTCATCGGCCGCCTGACACAAGACACCGCGCGCACGTCATCACATCGGACGTGATATAATTGATGTGCTAATTATACTACTACCTACTTCCTAAAGCTCCATCAAAGGATGTAAAAAAAAAGAAGTAGCGTGCTCAATGGAGCATGCACTTAACTTGCGAAACGAATGACCAACAAATTTGCTCATAGTCAAACGACTGATCGCAAATAAACCAGGAAAAAAAATATATACTACTACTACTAGTCTACCAGCTGACCCGTGCCCACTTCGTTGAGCGTTAACAGATCTGACTACCACGAAAAAGTCTTTTCATTTTCAGGTATATAGCCTACTAGCTTGTGCCCGCCTCTTCGCGTGCATAAAAAGTAGCCTATCTGTTATTCCTGGTTCACATCTATACATATAGATGTGATGTATATATAACCTTTGTAATTTCACTTTCAAAATTAACGTGAGATATACTATTCATTTTGTAAAAACTGCCAGCGCCAGTGTCGTGTCGGCCCCATGCGCGGACGGGCATTCAATCCCATGATGATGATTTTCTTGAAAAATCAAAACGTGTCGGAATAATCTTCGTTACAATACTATGTGAGTAATTCCCGTTTTTACAAAACCTTTGTTATGTATTTTTATATATGCATATATAGTTGGAGAGACCTTGCCTTGTCGTAACACAGTTTTTTAACTAGCACGGGAGATAAGGTCTTGATAATTACGGTAAATATGTTATGCAGTTGTTAAGGTTTTAATAAATAAATGATTGATTTCTATGTAGATTTCGAGAGAAGTAGAATTAAAAGAGTCATATGTCATTTTCGCTTCTTTCCCTCACTTGGAAAAAAGATTTCTGAAGCGAACGAATTCCATTAAATAAAAAAAAAAATAATACCACTACACACAATACCATCTAGTCCCAAACTAAGCAAAGCTTGTGCTTTGGTAATTTATATGCTTTGTTCAATTGAAACGTGTTTTTTTGTAAATATACATTTATGCCAAACCGTGCCGTTGCCGTGGGGTGCTGGCAGAAGAATGTTGCCTCTACTCTCTTGCCCGTGAATGAAGTAAGAATCTGCCTCCGGAAGATGGACAGCAGCGTCATTCCATGTGTTAACATCCCGTACTGTGCCCCCCCCCCGCCAAGCGTGGCAACAATCCTCTCATAATATTGGAGAACCATGAGGGAGGCCTATGTCTAAGCAGTAAACGTGGACCGCAGACCTATGGCAGAGATGAAATTAGACATTTCTATGTGGCCTTTGGGTCCGAATGTAACACTTTTTGACATTGACTTCCAGCACATAAACTATTGAAAATTTATTTTTGTAGAAAACAATGAACCCTTAATATTCAACAAGCCTTAAGCTCGCCTGCACCTAGCTGTTACAGTAATAACCAGAATTATCCAGAGCTTGACTTTACCACAGTACCACATACTTTACTGTGGCTTCCGTTACTATCCTAATCATCATCATCATCACAGCCTGACCATAGTAGTATATGTATAGTATATGCTTTCCTGAGTGCCAAACACGGTCCTGTGCTAGTCGCATCCATTAACGGCCCGCGACGTGCAATATGACGTAGACTCATCTCGCTCCCGGTCGTCAAACACTTCATTGTCTCATCCTCGGCCACCATAAACTAACATGCATTATTTCACCCATCCATAATTGAAAGATTTTTTGATTCCAATCTCGTCTAGAAATCTATTAAAGCATCGAATCAGATATTATGTTTATATCTTCACTAGGAATCTCTAAACGCACCAAATAGCAAAATCCAGAGCTATGCCGGTGAACGGGTAAAAGGCACTCGAACGAAACAAAAGACCGCGAAGTAGGCCAGATGCTCCGAGCTCGCTTTATAGCTACATGGGATCTGACGCCATGACGTCTGAACATCGCACCTTTATCTCTAAAACGGGTAAGTGCAAATAGGATTTCGTGCATCGAAGTTTTCGAATCATCAGAGCAGTAGCATGTTGCCTCACCTATCTTGCCCGTGGATGCAATAAGAATATGTCTTTCTGTGTATCAACATCCCGGACTGCGCTCGCCAACCCGCTTGCCAAGCGTGGTGAGTATGGCAATCCCCACATGATCTGTACTTGGAGATACAGGCCTATGACCAGCAGTAGACGTCCTATGGCTTCTATGATTCATAAAGACGCTAATACCCATCTTCCGGAGGAGATTTTTACTGCAGCCAAGGGCAAGACAAGAGGGAACATTCTACTGCCGGCACCCCACGGCATTTGGCCATGTGCTTTTAGGATAAGTCTGACGTCAACCCTCTTAAGAAAACGGGAATTTTCTGCATTGACAAAAATTATTGTTGGCATTTTTATACTGCTTTTAGGATAAGTCTGACGTCAACCCTCTTAAGTAAACAGGAATTTTCTGCATTGACAAAAAATATTGTTGACATTTTTATACTGGTATACCTACAAGTGGACATTATACATTGTGATTTTTCATTTCAGACCAAAGTCGTCAAAACGTACGTAATAATTAAAGTTCTTCGCAAGTTTCAGGACATTAACTCATAAAATAAAGGCATTTATGGGTAAAAGTCAACCTAACACAAGGTGAATACAACTGGCGGCGGAAGCTTATACTCGTAACTCTCTCTTTAATTTTAAACGCACCTGTGAATCTGTCAAGACAAAAGAAAAGAAGTGCAGTGAAATATTCCTTACATTGCCTTTTCAAGTCTATGTCGAAATCGCAAAGGTGCGGCGTTGTTGTCGCACGCCATTATGCACTGAGTTTGTATGAAAGCAATCCATTAGGCTTCAACAATTTGACGCATCCAATCACAGGGCTTACGATCTAAAAGCTCTGAAAATCCCGCAATGGGCTGGGTACACGAGTATTTTTTATTTATTTAGGATATCAAATAAAAAAAAATGCGATAAAACTTAGAATAAGATAGTCTAAGTAGACATAAAGGTTAATGTATTTTAGGGCGCGAAGCCCCCTATTATGCATAGCGCTGTCTGTCTGTCTGTCTGTGCATGACACGATTACAACCGAACTCGTTGACTGATTTACATGAAACTCTACCCTGAGCACGTTTGCCGTCCATTTTGCCCATAATCATTTGTTTTTCCAAACAATGCTTCGAAGAACGCATGATATGTCCAAAGAAGCTGAGCGATCTTTGTTGACAGATTGCAGAGAGCCAAATGGTGATATTAAGCTCTCTGAGGATGGATTCGTTGGTTCTAATGGCGGTCCATGGTATACGCAGAAGTTTACGCCAACAACACATCTCAAAGGCATCAATCCTGTTATTATCGCGGCTTCTCAGGGTTCTGACTCGGCTCCGTACAAGAATATGGAAAAGACCAGAAAAACCTAACTGTTTTTATGCTTTATTGACAACTACGTCTACATGTTCAGCTAGTATCATTTTGTAATCGAGTATGACACCTAAGTCTCTAACCGGCTGAACCTTCAATATAGTATGGTTATTAATATTATAGGTAAAGACGATTGTTTTAGGTTTTCGAGTAAATGTGATTTGCTGACATTTGGCAGTGTTAACAGTAATCCTATTTTGAACATAAAATGCAGAGAGATTATTAAGTTCATCTTGAAGTTTAGCACATGTTTCATGGCTATTAGTTTTAAGGTAAACTGTTTAGTGTGAAAGTCGGTATACATAACTTTAACTAATATTTCGTCATCCATGCTAGAAAAATAAACACCAACCAACCAACTACCAACTCAACGTAAAATTTATATTATTTATCGTAAAGTAAATCTGACATCAATATGTTTGACACAATCTATTCTTCTTCTTTTAATTAATGCTGTGTGCGTCATGTTTGTAAACTAAATTGTCATTTTTTTTGTTTTATTAAGTTTTTATTGTAATTTTAATTTTAAAATCTTATATTTATTAAGTTTAATGTCGTATTATTATTTCTTGTTCTAGATTTTGTGATTTGTATTAGAATTTGTCAATGTCTTTGCTCCATTTTATATGTTCTATTTAATTTTATTCGTTGTGTTGCCTTCTGTGACGTTACCAAACGGCTCAGTCGGAAGACCAGCGTTGGTTAACATAGCCAACATTAAGCTGAGACTGAGACCTTTTTGTGACTCAAGCATGGCTTCATTAGTTTTGTCTTTTTTATGTACCTAATCAATGTTTTCTATGCTTGTTGTCACAAATAAAGAAACTATCTTATCTTATCTCTTATCATGCTTTATTCATTGTGTTGCCTTCTGTGACGTCACCAAACGGCTCAGTCGGAAGACCAGCGTTGGTTAACATAGCCAGCATTAAGCTGAGACTGAGACCTTTTTGTGACTCAAGCATGGCTTCATTATTTTTGTCTTTTTTATGTACCTAATCAATGTTTTCTATGCTTGTTGTCACAAATAAAGAAACTATCTTATCTTATCTTATCTCTTATGTAGAACGTAATCAGTAAATATCATTATGTTAGAAACTGTTCATAAAACCGTGCTGCTCCCCTGGGATTGATTTAAATATAAAGGGGGCAATACAACACAAGAAAATACAGACCTTAA
Source organism: Pasiphila rectangulata (assembly GCA_963082625.1). Classification (NCBI taxonomy): domain Eukaryota; kingdom Metazoa; phylum Arthropoda; class Insecta; order Lepidoptera; family Geometridae; genus Pasiphila; species Pasiphila rectangulata. The sequence goes on along the minus strand of OY720254.1, from coordinate 2,381,524 downwards.
AAATAAGAAAGCAGTAAAACCAAATTAGATACTTAAAGGGTCCCGAAAGGGTCACAGATTTTCTGTCCGGATAAGTGGCTACCTGAAAGGGTCATCAACCCGCCATACCCGATATAGAGATAAAAGGAGTAACATACCTCGTTAATTACAGACGCTTATGTGCGTGACCACAGGAAATGAGTTTGGGGATACTCTCTTTAATCCTGTCATTATCTAAAATGACTAAATATTTGGCGGGGTTTGCAACTGTGATTTTTTCATACGTATACATCTTTATTGATGTAAAACATCTTTATTGATGTTAAACATCTTTAGCGGGGGTAAAACCGATTGGACGAGAGGTGACGCGTGACGCTTTGGAGATGTGCGAGTTAGTACTAGAGCGACTACTCTTCGTCCATCGTGCCCATCGTGTTGACTGTGGCGACTGGGAGGACTGTGGCGACTGTGGTGACTTTTGCAACTGGGGCTACTGTGGTGAAACTGTTTTACATCTGCCAGGAGTCCCGTGTCAACTCAATTTTTTTTTAAATTTTAAAACTGGTACGGGTCTTTATCGCGTAATTACCTAATTTTACTATTTCCCGACGTTTCGAGTGCCTGCTGCCTCGTGGTCACAAGTAGACTGATGTACTGGAGCTAACTTCGCGAGCCGAGAGTAGAATCCGGGACTACTATCAATTTCACCATCAGAATCAGGCAAGATGTGGTCAAACGCAAGCCTATATAAAAAAAATGGACAATCGACAACACAACTGCCGTAATCTTCGTGCGGTAATACCGGATTGATCGCGTTACACATTTACTAATAACGGGATTCCACACGGCAAAGAGACGAAAACCATCCTCACAATTAACAAAGTACTATCTTTATCTATAAGTATAGACGGCAAAATCTATATGACGAACTAAACATTTAAATTCAGTCAAGTAGCCCTTTACGACATCAACCATGCAAAGCATGTCTATTTAATATAATGATAGGCTTACAATGAAGCGATCAGGAAAGCTAGATACCGGCCTTTTGTACCTCATAGCGAGGTTCTTAAAATCATTTGTTGAAACTCTGATTCCGTGAACGATATTAGTATTGAGACATTAAATACCTAAACTTTTTCTATTCTTTAGACATACAAGCTTTGCATGGTTGATGTCGTTAGGGCTATTTGACTGAATTTAAATTTTTAGTTCGTCATGTAGATTTTGCCGTGGGGTGCCGGCAGTAGAATGTTGCCCCTCCTTTCATGCTCGTGGATGCAGTACGAGCCTACTGAGAGATCTTACCACCGGAAGATGGACAGCAGCGTCTTTCCGTGTATCAACATCCCGTACTGCGCTCGCCAACCCGCCTGCTAAGCGTGGTGAGTATGGCAACTACCCCTCATGGAGGTCTATGTGGGATGTGTTCAGTAGTGGACATTTACGGCTGAAATGATGATGTAGATTTTGAAAAACACGTATTTTTTCATGCATTTTTTCTTATTTAACGTAATCCAATAATAACGACGATACATTACGAAATGTCACGCGGCTCAGATTTGTCTAGGTATTTTTCTATGTATGATATGTATTTACAAAAAATATATTTATGTATTCTATCAATCTAAGATCACTACTTGGAGATTTATGAGGGAGGATCATAAGGAGACGATGATGATTCTATCAATACCTAACACAAGGTCTGCTTACTTTGGAGCTAGGTGGTTCTGTGTTTAATTATCACATCATCATCATCGCAGCCGTAAGACATCCACTGCTGGACATAGGCCTCCCTCATGGACTTAGAGATCCAAGTACTGATTATGAGAGGTTGTTGCCATACTCACGCAGGCGGGTTGGCGAGCGCAGCGCAGTACGGTATTGATACACGAAGAGATGCTGCTGCCCATCTTCCGGAGATATCCCCTGATTCTTAATGCGGACCTGCCTGAAAATCGGCGCCGCAACCGCGTAGCTTGCTACGTGATTGCGGTAATACTGAGGCAGAGTCCATTTTTTGACCTCACGCAGCATTGGTTGTACTTATGTTTAAAATTTGTTTAACACTGTAAGCCTAATTTGATTCTTTTATGTTTTCTTTATAATTTGTATGTTGTCTGTGTGTCAAAAATAAATGATTTTCTTTCTTTCTAATGCATCCACAGGCAAGAGAGGAGGGGCGATCTTCTACTGCCGGCACCCCACGGCATGGTGTTTCATGTCCCGCCTTATTTATTTATTTTACTCTTTGTTCCAGGATCCCAGAACATGAAACGGAAACGGTGCGAGTCGTCGAGCATCGCTTGACGCGTCCGCCATGCCTGCTGACGTCACCATGCGCTACCTTCTCCTCTGCCTTCTGTCTCTGACATTCAACCGGAACCTCGCCTTCGTCCTTGACAAGCAGAACCCGTACTCGCAGTTCCGCAAATGGAATGCTGGGCTCAACGGGACGTTGGAACTTGAGTTCAAAACCGACCAGCAGAACGGGCTGTTGTTATATACCGATGACGGTGGCACTTACGACTTCTTAGAGTTGAAGCTGGTGAATGGTCAGCTGAGGCTGAGATACAATTTGGGGGGCGGAGCGCAGATTATTACTGTTGGCAGTAATCTGAATGATGGGCATTGGCATAAAGTTCAGGTAAGTCCATAAATTAAGCACACTGTCAGACATAGTCGTGACGCTCCGCAGACAGAGCAATTAGTATAAAAATAAAACCGGGCAAGAGCGAGTCGCACTCGCGCACTGAGGGTTCCGTGCCATCATACAATATATGATAAAGGCGGTTTATATTTGTTGGAGAACCTTGACAGCGCCATCTCTTGTCTGATAGTAGCTTATGTAGATAATAGCAATAAAAGTTTCAGAGGTTTATTTCCGTAAACTTTTGAGATAAGAGAGGGGGGAACGCTATTTTTTTCAACGTTTTTGTTTTTCAACGTTTATAAGTCGAAACCTATATAGTTTAAAGCAAAACAAATTATGTGTTCAAAACAATTCGTCTGCCTCCGTGGCTCAGAAATTTACTTTAGTAAAATGACAAGTAAAACGGTCGCCACTCAGCTATTATTACAGTAGGGTTCCGCCGCTACTATAACGCTGGTCCTCCATGTAATACGGCTTTTACCACTTAGTTATTCACTTATAATCATCTTGCTGAAGTTTCATAGACCGTTTCGTGGCCTTTCTTCGTGTACATTTAAAAATAAAATGAAGCTGTGCTTACATGTAACTTCCACATGACATAAGTGTTCACACATGTGCTTCATCATTAATATTCTAAAACTCGGTTGGCAGCATCTCGCAATCAATGCGCTTACCCTGAAACTTGAGAATTCCACAAAGTTCTACAAACTTTCAGTCATTCTTCATACGTGCCGGAGATGCAACCTTGTTTGAGTAACAGAGGATTAATGAAGAGAATTTGTTGGAATGGGACAGTTCCAGATAGCTGATATAATTAAATTTGATGTTTCAGACCAGACTGAAAGGTACTCATTCTAAGTTTCGTTCATTTAGTTCATTTCGCTCGTTTTGGTCCGTTAGTTGGTTCTATCTACTCGTGTTGAAGTATATTAGTCAAATGACAGAAGGTCAGAAAATCTGTTCTAATCTTAGTTAAGTAGCCCAAGCGCCTAAACGAGCATAGTTCTTTGAAAAATGTACCTAAGAGTATGTTGAATTAAATGTTTAAATTTGAAGAAGGAAGGAAATGAAAAGTTCAAGTTGTGTCATACATAATGGATACACATTATGTAAGGAAACTAACAAATAAAAAATTGTTGACAACAAAATTGGTTGTCAGTCAGCATAGTTATTATTAGAGAACCTATAATAATTACTAGTATACAAACTGTACTATGGCACTGGTTTTCAGTGACGATGTTACGATATATTATCACGATATACAATTGTATCATCATCAACATGTCAGCCGTAAAACGTCCAGAACTGAACAGGCCTCCCTCATGGAACTCCATGTGGCTACCCCACATGGAGTTCCATGATTGCCATACTCACCACTCTTGGCAGGCGGGTTGGCGAGCGCAGTCCGGGATGTTGATACACGGAATGACGCTGCTGGCCATCTTCTGGAGGTATCCCTTAGCAGGCTCTTAATGCATCCATGGGTATGATGAGAGGAAGTAACATCCTACCCCACGGCGAATTAGATTGTATACCCAGATATATTCAAGGAAAAGGAAACGTTAATACGTCGAAAGCTGACTAAGCCCCGAGCTTTCCTCACGATGTTTCCCTTTATCGAGCGTGGTATGCGCATGTTATGAGGAGAGAGATGAGAGTCATTTAACAAGAAAGGTGACGGATTCTAAAGTGGATGGATATAAGGGTAGAAGGAGTCCAACAAAAGTATGGATGAACTGCGTGAAAGGTGATGGTCAAAATAGTTTTGAATGTAAATCTAACGAGTGTAGGGCAGAATAGAAGAATAAAACCGGGCAAGAGCGAGTCGGACTCGCGCACCGTGGGTTCCGTGCCATCATACAATATAGTATATGATAAAGGCGGTTTATATTTGTTGGAGAACCTTAACAGCGCCTCTTATCTGATAGCGGAACTTATGTAGATTTTTTACACCTTCGATGATTTCTAAAAAACTTTGGAAATTAGAGGGTTCGTTATAATTTTTCTGTTATCTTTACATGCACTCCTATTAGCAATAAAAGTTTCAGGGGTCTATCTTTGCAAACTTCAGAGATAAGGGGGGGGGGGGGGGGGGGGAACGCTATTTTTTTCAACGTTTTTGTAAATAAGTCGATAACTATACGGCTTAAAGCAAAACTAAAAACTGTTTTTTCATGAGCAAATGAATACCTTCCTTATATACCCCACATGATGTAGTAACTTCAGAAAAATCTTTAAAACCACTTCCACCCCTTGTCTAAAAAAACTATGCAAATTAGAGAGTTCGCTATAATTTTCATATAAACTTTACATTCACTTCTATTAGCTGTAAAAGTTTCACGGGTTTATCTCTGCAAACGTCGGAGATAAGGGGGGGAACGGTCGTTTTTTCAACATTTTAGTAAATAACTCGTATACGATACGGCATAAAGGATATATAAAACTATATACTGTTTATTAATGTGCAAATTAATACCTTTAATATGGTACCACACACGACCTAGTTCCTCACTAGATCCAGGCTGGATCTGTTGACTTGATCGAAGTGATCCGTAACTTCACTTAAAAATTTTGAGATCCCCTGCAATCATAATATTTTTTTACATTTTTATATATGTTTTATTACTAAAAAAGTGTTATCTTTAACCATTTCCAATTTCAAGCCGATAGCGTCAGTAGTTCTCGAGATATCCATTTGTGATAGACAGACAGAAAAAGTGATACCATAAGGGTTCCTTATTACCATTTTGGTCCGGAACCCTAAAAACACATGCGGGGCCGACCCACCGAGGTAGAAAGAAGTTTCTAAATTAATCGCTATAAGCACACTTACAATAATATTTTTTTCTGAAATTGATATTTTCCAAGTATAGGCATGAACCAAATAAACACTATTTATTTGGCCCATGGTATAGGCACGCTATCAGCGAGCAATTTCGTAGACGACCGACGACGTATCTTGTGTCACTGGATTATGTTTTTTTGTTTAGCTACATAAATCGTATTTTCGAAGGTTCTTTAACTGACATTTTAATTTTATTACAGTTTATAAATGTCCTTTTTAGGGTTCCGGACCAAAATGGTAAAAAGGAACCCTTATAGAATCACTCTGTCTGTCTGTCTGTCAGTCTGTCTGTCTGTCACACATGGATATCTCGAGAACTACTGATGCTATCGACTTGAAATTTAAAATGGTAAAAGACAACACTTTTTTACTAATATAGCATATTTAAAAATGTTAAAAAATATTCTTATTTTGATTGCAGGGGGGCGGATAGGGGATCTCAAAAATTTTAAGTGAAGTTACTAGGCCGTGTGGGGTATCATATGAAAGGTATTCATTTGCACATTAATAAACAGTTTTTAATTTTTCTTTAAAACGTATCGTTTTTGAGTTATTTACAAAAATGTTGAAAAAACGACCGTTCCCCCCCCCTTATCTCCGAAGTTTGCAGAGATAACCCCGTGATACTTTTAAAGCTAATAGAAGTGTATGTAAACTTTGGAGAGGTCGCAAGACGCTTTAGGTGTTTTTTGCGACCTTTCAAAAGCATTTGACTGTGTACACCATGAAACATTAATCGGAAAATTGCGCCACTATGGTGTTAGAGATATCTCTTTGGATCTACTTATTTCTTATCTCAGTAACAGGATACAAAGAGTTGATGTTAATGGAAAACGTTCTTCGGGATCTGTAGTCACAATGGGTGTACCGCAGGGATCAATTCTTGGGCCTTTTCTATTTTTAATTTACATTAATGATCTACCTCATCTTGTCAAAAACAATCATGAGATTGTATTGTTTGCTGATGACACTTCACTTTTGTTCAAAATGAAACGACGTACCACCGATTATGACGAGGTGAATAATGCAATCTCAGAGGTTGTTAATTGGTTTAATGTCAATAACCTATTACTTAATGAAAATAAAACAAAATGCATTAGATTTACTCTTCCTAATGTAAAACAGGCTGATGCCAAGATTAAATTAAAAGGTGAAAGTTTAAACCTTGTAGAAAAAACTGTATTTTTAGGCATAACTTTAGACAATAAGCTTCAATGGGGCCCACACATAGAACAACTATCGGGTAGGCTTAGTTCTGCAGCATATGCAGTCAAAAAAATCCGCGTTCTTACAGACGTTGATACCGCTAGACTTGTTTACTTCAGCTATTTCCACAGCATTATGTCTTATGGCTTACTACTGTGGGGATGTGCTGCAGATATAGACACCGTATTTGTGCTGCAGAAGAGGGCTATTCGTTCTATCTACAATATGGGTCCCAGAGAATCACTTCGCACTAAATTTAAAGAAATAAATATAATGACAGTAGCTTGTCAATATATTTATGAGAACCTGTTGTACACCCATAAAAATATTGCTTCGTTTAAGAAAAACAGCGACAATCACAATGTAAATACAAGAAATAAGAATAAACTCGCTGTGCCCACTACTAGGCTCCATAAGGTGAAAATATCTTTTAAAGGGCAATGTATACGCTTCTACAACAAACTCCCAAGTGAGTTGCAGAAGTTATCATTGAATAAATTCAAAACATTATTAAACGCAACCTGTGCAATAAAGCTTATTATAAAATATCAGATTACCTAGAGGACAAAACCACTTGGGACGGAATCTGCTCCAACTCCGTCAAACGTAACATAAGACAAAATAAAATTGTTAAATGATGACTATAACGACCGAGTTAGGTTCTTCTGTTCACTTCTTTTCCTAACTCGCGTGTCATCTGAAGTGAACAGATTCAATTATGTGCTTTATTCTATTTATTTGTGTTGTTTTATTTTGTAATTTGTGACGCGTCAATAAGGTCCATGCGGCCGCACTGAATAAAGTATTTTTTGATTCTTGATTCTTGATTCTTTGACTTTATAGGAAAATTATAGCGAACTCTCTAATTAGCATAGTTTTTTGGACAAGGGGGGTGGAAGGGGGGTTTTCAAAATTTTTGTAAAGTAAATAGTTAATGTGGGGTATCATATGAAAGGTATTCATTTGCACATTAATAAACAGTTTTTAGTTTTTCTATAAGACGTATTGTTTTTGAGTTATTTACAAAAATGTTGAAAAATTGACCGTTCCCCCCCTTATCTCCGAAGTTTGCAGAGATAAACCCGTGATACTTTTATAGATCATAGAAGTGTATGTAAACTTTATAGGAAAATTATAGCGAACACTCTAATTTGCATAGTTTTTTAGACAATGGGGGTGGAAGGGGCGTTTTCAAAATTTTTGGAAAGTTACTAGGTAATGTGGGGTATCATATGAAAGGTATTCATTGGCACATTAATAAACAGCATTTAGTTTTCCTTTAAATTGTATAGTTTTTGAGTTATTTACAAAAATGTTGAAAAAAATAGCGTTCCCCCTTCTTATCTCCGAAGTTTGCGAAGATAAACCTCTGAAACTATTATTGCTATTAGAAATATATGTAAAGATTAGAGGAAATTTATTACAATCTCTCATACACATACATAGCATACTTTTTTAGAAATCATCGAAAGTGTAAAAAATCTACATAAGTTCCGCTATCAGACAAGAGATGGCGCTGTCAAGGTTCTCCTACAAATATAAAACCGCCTTTGTCATATATTATATTGTATGCTCCTCTCCTGCCCGTGGATGCAGTAAGAATCTGCTAAGGGATATCTCCGGAAGATGGGCAGCAGCGTCTTTCCGTGCAAGAACTTCCCGAACTGCGCTCACCAACCCGCCTGCCAAGCGTGGTGAGTATGGCAACAACCCCTTATGCACTTGGATCTCTAAGTCAATGAGGGAGGCCTATGTCCAGCAGTGGATATCTTACGACTGTAATGATGATGATGATATTGTATGATGGCACGGAACCCTCGGTGCGCGAGTCCAACTCGCTCTTGCCCGGTTTTATTTCGATTATGATTAGATTAAGTTTTATATATTAGATTAGGTTTTATATATAGTTATGTATTTTGTTCTATTTGATTTCCCAATTTCAGTTTTAAGGAATCCTTTACCGTTTAGTCACTGGTTGAAGGTTTACCTTACGCAGCATATTAATAAGGTTGGTTTTCAGGTGGCCCGCCGCGACGAGCACACCTCACTGACGGTAGATGGCGACACTCAGAGCAAAACCTCTCGCGGGAAGGAGTTCGTCTTCGGAAAGTTCACCACTAATTCCGATGTCTTCGTCGGCGGGATACCACCATCGTGAGTGCTAGATTATAGATAAATATATAAATTGATCCTTTCAGATATTAACGTGAGAGAACGAGAGAACGTAACAGATATTAACACTATTCAATTAAAAAATACGGGAATTACTAACGTCATAATTTTACTCTTACTCAGTGAGCTGTGTGCGCGTTCACGAAGGTGCCCGAACTAATTTATTTTCGGAAAACCAGAAGTTCATTATTAACACCTCGAAATGTCAGGTAATATTTTTTCAAAGAACATTTCTTGTGTAATTTTTGACATCATTTTGACAAATGCGTGAGGGGTTATTTTGTAAAACAATATATACGAGTACCATGAAGCTTATCACGTTTTACGAGAGAGATCCCCGTATTTTTAAAATTAATAAACGAATCTTTTTTCTGTATCAGGCTGGAACAATATTGAAAATCCTTTCACGGCATTGCCCATATTAAACCCTGAAAATTGAAATATCACAGAATTTACTATGAATTTACTTAAAATTTAGAATAGACTATATTTCGTCCAACATATTTTTATTAAACAAAAGTTACAATAGAATTATAAAAGGATTATACAATGAAGAAAATACGAATACAAACAAAATATTTAACAACGAATATAAGCTATGCCTACTATACATATAAGACATTGGACTGAATAGTCCAATGTGCGATTTATTTGTTCATCCAATTTGATGATATAATTTCGTCATTGGGGGATTTTCATAAATATGTAAGCGGTAAGCGGTAGCTAGATTAAATCAATAACAGTGTTCCTACACAAAAACCTTTCGGAAGCCTTACATAAATAAGACCTCGTAACCTCGTCAAAATGCATTGTGTTGTTCAAAAGATACAAAATTATTATCACATACAGACACGTAAACTTCAACTTATCTTCATACTGTAACAAACACTGAACCAGCTGATGGTGTGATAATGGCCGGGATTTGACGACGTGTTTGTGTGGAAATACCTTGAGCCGACAACTCAAACAAATACTCGAGGCAAAGATGTGGAAATTACTTCTTCGACATCAAATCCTCGTAGAGTTTCGGCGTTCAGACGTTTTATACCATCATCATCATCATCTTGCTATCAACTCTACGACTACGGGAGCTTGTGTACATTTTCTTAACATTTGTTTGCAACCACTTTGACGTTACACTTTTTGTAAAAACATTTTTCTTAATGTAGTTTTATAAAGAAACGTAAAAACTTCACTAAAATCTATTGTGTTTTTAAGAAGATACAAAGAACAAACACACTCTCAGAAACATCGACTTCAATTTATACTGTACTAGCCAATGATGTGATAATGCCGGGATTCGACGACGTCATTGCGTGGAAATACCTTGAGCCGACAAAGAGACTCGAAGTGAAGATGTGGAAATGACGTCTTTGACATCAAATTCTCGTCTGATTTCGGTGTTCAGATGTTTATTTATACCATCGTCATTAAACTCTGCGATTACGAGAACTCGTGTACAATTTATTGACATTTTTACTTAGACTCTAATTTTTTTTTCTAGAAGCGAGTGGCTATTTTGGTCAAGACTTTTCTTAGTAGAAGACTTTTTATCGAATTATCGTCATCATGTTTAATAGAGCCGTTAAAAAATACGACATTTTGTAAGTCGAAAGAAAATGAGCAGAAATGAGTGATTACCAGGGGTTAAAAATACGCCCCCTGACCTCAGTCTACGATCCGTTCGAAACAAAGGCAGAAATTGGGTTGTTGAAAAATTTGTATTACCCCGTTAAACATTGGTTTATTATGATCCTGTTGCTTTGTTCAAACTTAATAACAACCGAATTAAAAGAAACACTTTCTAGAAACTCCAATAACCCTTTCTTAGGCAGACAAACATTACCCATTCATTCCCTACTTAGCTAATTAAGCTAAGAACCCACTGCTGAGCCCCTAAGATTGAACAGATCCCGGTTTAATAAGTTTAAAGTAATTAAATTGTCTAGAACACTGAAGTATAATCAACATTTTGTTGCCGTTAGTTCATTGTTTGAGGTGGTTGGGGATGCAAATGGGTATTTACTCCATCTTGTGTAGACAGATGAAAGTAACTGTGTAGCAAGAATGGTTTGATAAATAAGTATTGACAGATTTTAAGTATACGCTTTGCTGTGGGGTGCCGGTAGTAGAATGTTGCCCCTTCTTTAGTAAGAATCTGCTTAAGGGATACCTCCAGAAGATGGACAGTTAAATGGATTAGGCTTGCCCAGCACCTACACTGTCCTCCCAGTTTAGTCGACTTTTAAGCCAGAGGAAATAACAGGTCAATACGTCTGGAGCTGACAGAGCCGCGGGTTTCCTCACGATGTTTTCCATCACCGTTAAAGCGCGTGTTAATGTGCACAAAAAATTATCAAGAAGGTAAAATCCATTGGTGCACGGCCGGTATCGAACCCACGACCTTCGGATCGAAAGTCGGGGGTACATACAAGTCGGCCAACACGATCTGTGATGTAATAAATAAGGTTTAGGACCCCTAATATAAAACATATGATTTAAGTCACTCTCTCAGCCATAGGCACTGCTAGACATATATAAATTACCATAGGCCTGCCTCATGAATCTCCAGGATTAGGAGCGTTGTTTGACATACTCGCCACGCCTGGCAGGTGGGTTGGCGAGCCCAGTATGGGATGTTGATACACGAAATCCTGTCCATCTTCCGGAGGTATCCCTTAGCAGGTTCATACTGCATGCATGGGTATGAGAAGAGGAGTACCATTCTACTGCCGGCGCCCCACGGCAAAAGAGTAAGTGCTATGAACTAATCTGCGGTGTCGTTGTTAGTGGAGATTCAAGCTTCGTAAGTAATTTATATTATGTAAAACAAGTTAAGTTTCTATCGTATGTTGGAACAATCTACTTGTACTTGAATTAATTGTCAGTGAATTCCGGCAATCTGTGTAAGATAGATGGGTGAGAAAAATTTAAAAAAAATAATAACAAATTTATGCATTAAATGACTATTCATCCCCTCATTCGTTTAAGAGCGACGTTGCCACAGACAGACATACAGACATTGACACCCCTCTTTTTTGTCTAATTAAAAATATACTACACTTCGATACTATCTTATATTCTGCACGGTCTTCACCATCAGACCTCAACCCAACAATGTGGTAAAATTATATGCTATGGAAACAAAATAAAAAAAAAATGCTCTTATATATAAAGCTAGCCTCTGCCCGCAGCTTTGCACGCGCTGTACGCGGATAAAAAGTAGCCTATGTAATCCTGGTCAACATCTCAATCCGTATGGTAGTTTTAGCGTGAAGATGACATTCATACAAACAAAATTTCAGATTTATAATGTTAACGAGATACATAAGATCAAAGATATACATACTATCCTTGTTTTATTATACACCCCATCACTAGAAGCTGTCGCAACGTAGGTGCTCAATGGGGAATAGAATCAATTTTTTTTTCTTCCCCTTTGAGCACCACGTTAAAATATTGATTGGTGCTCAAATGGGAATGCCTTTGGTGCTCAATGCATAGGTGCCCAAAAAATAGGTGTTCAAACAGGAATACTTCCTTTTTCTATCCTATTTCCGACAAATCGGTGAAAAATGGGCGTGGAAATAGTAGATACTCAATTACATCGAGTGAGTGACGTATGTTACAAACGGTATATACTCGTAGCTTCATGATGTGTCCTCTCCTATCTTAACATTCACTAACTATCATGTATCTCAGCTAGTATATATCCTGTGCTTCTCATTTACAGAGCCTAGTTAACGGTTGTAACATATTCAAACAACTTTGGGTATTTTATCAACTCTTCACTAAGTCCCTAAAACTTGGGAACACCATTTTGGGAAACTTCAGGCAACACTTTAACGTTGTTCGGCAGTTTGGGATTCATTAGTCATAATGGTTCTTTTTAACAACATTTTAGGGTTCTGTAATTTATACCTACTTGTATGTTTAATGAAGACTTTTCACACAGTGGAAGTATACATTCAATAGTAAGTTATGAGTGTTTACTTAAGAAAGACATTTTTAAAGGAAATGATAATATTTATTGATATTTGTGATTACTTAGCGGTTAAATCGCTTCTAGATGTAGGAAAATATACGTATCGAATTGACCCCGCTCGAATCGTAATTTTTGGTTATCATTTACTTGAATAAATTAATTTATTCATACTTGACAGATGGTACTGTAAAATAGCACCTAAGATAGAAAAGAAACATTTAAAACTGGCTTTATAGTACAAAAATACAATTCATAAACAATTCACAAGTTTACAATTAACAAGGTATTGTTAGGTAGTTTTTTTCCAAGAAAGAAGCGAATAAGAATGAAACCTTACTCTTTCGCTTTTATTAATTTGAACGATAGAGTTTTTAACACTATTGTATGTCCAAAAAGGGTAAAATGTTAAAACTACCTACATTTTATGTAAGATCTTCATGTACCTACATTTAAATTGAAACAATTTAACAATAAAGTTTTCTTTATCCTTATCTTTAATGTTTGTCTTAATGAGGTTCTATTTCCATGTTTGCAGGAGACATGATCATGGTTTGTTAGTTATTCAAATGTCTACATTGGTCTAGCTAGATGCTTGACATGTAAACTTTACATTGTCTCGTCGAAGGAGCTAAATGCCAGAGGAGCTTAATATGGGTGATATTTATTTCCGCAGTGGTAAACAGCAAGAGCTTTGGCTGTTATGTTTGAACAAGGATCCACAAAAAAGTTTCGAAGTCGACAAACCGGGTTTTGTTCAAACCTGTTGACTGTTTTTTTATACGACTAATTTATTTATTTATTTAATTCAAAAGCGGGAACTAAACTCTACAAGCGCCTGCGCTGCGTCTTTCGGATTTCAGTAGTGGCGCGGACTTCATTTTAAATGTCTTATTTTTTAATGATTTTCAATGTCTACCAGAATTTTACATATTGACATTGACTTAAGATCAACAAATACAAAATACAAATACAAAATCGTTTATTTCGTTAAAATTTAACTATACACGTTGACAGAATTCGAATTACACACAGGTTGGCGAGAGCTATACATGATGTTGATACACGGAAAGACGCTGCTGCCCATCTTTCGTAAGCATCTTTTGGCAGATTCTTACTGCATCCACGGGAAAGACACGAGGGGCAACATTCTACTGCCGGCATCCCACGGCAAATAGCCTAGCCAGATTTTCAAAAAGGAACTTCACTTATTTCTCTGCTATAATGTGTACGGTTAAAATATCACCCAATTTTAGAATCTTATCACAAAAATAAGCGAATGAAGTAGCATTAATGCAGCTAAAAGTCAGATTAAACAGCTTAGAAAAAAACCCATTTTCATTCCGATACAATCTTTCTACTGCTCAACTGTCCATTACCATGCAAATTCGACTTTATCCAATTTAGGATAAAGTCTGGATTTAAATTTGGTTTCAGCTGGCCGTGTTTTGTTAATTGGTATGTAACAACCATTTCAAGGTAAAATAAAAGGTCGTTAAATTTTGTAACGATTAAGCGTTATTGCTTTGAAAAAATCGATTCTGACGTAGCTTGGAACCACACACTGAAATGTTGGAGTTTTAGACCACCCATGCTCATCTAAGGAATTTCATGTTAACTACAGTAAAAAAGAATAATTTGGTATTGTTTTATTAACTTTTTATTAAAACAAAAAACCCGACTTCAATGACGATGATGATGGTGTGACAATAAGACGATATGTGACTAGAAGGTCACACATCATAACTATCTGTCCACATCGCTATCCCTGATTTTTTTACATTGAGAGTTTCGATGCCCATTTGTGGTCTCCGTCACCAGTTTCAGTTCACCAAATCATACTATCTAATTGCCAATGCTTTATCAAAAACGCTATTATAAAGTTTATTTTCCGAAAGCAGTTATGCAAAACATAACGTTATTTTGTGGAATTGCTATAATAAAAATATGCCTAGATGATTGCGCGTAAAAATAATATTACAACATAAAATTTCCTACCTAAGCCGGCGAAATCCATTCACAAAATAAGTATTATTCTATCCTTGGTCGGAAACCTAGTAATAACAATTCATATTTATTAGCTTACAAAAAAACTTTGTAGTTTAATTGATCACTCTTAAATTTCAGGGTTATTGTGGGTGAAGCTGTGCTGAGCACTAGATTCTATGATGTTTTCTAGCCGATTTCAGCTATGGCAACTGTATATTCATATATTGTTCTATATATCGTTAACCAGCAAGGTGATACTTTTGAAAATGAGCGTCATGAAGACATGACGCTCATTTTTAAAAAAGAGGTCGATACCAATCGCAATGACCTGAAGGCTCGTACACGAGCTAACATCCAATACAATACAATTATATTTAACATGCCCAAAGTGCTCTCGTACCTTCTCTCATAAGATTGGGTACGAAAGTCATCTAAGAGCACGAGAAAGGGTAGAAAATCTAAACCCTCATAATACATAGATTATATAACGTTACTTTAGGAGCATCATTAAGGTAAACTATGTTAGTTTTGCTCAGCAACTTTCTCGTTTTTCAATTCTTACTCAATGATGACACACAAAAACTACGCGTTCATGATTAGACATGATCTGAATGGCATACATTTCATTATTGCTTTGACAAAAACTTTACAATCCTGTGCACGTTATAGACGAATATGCATAGCTCATGCCCGTGGATGCAGTAAGAATCTGCCCTGAGATACCTCCGGAGATGGCCGGCAGCGTATTTTCGTGTATTGACATACCGTTCTGCGCTCCCCAACCTGTGTGTAGTGATTTGATTGCCATACAGGCTTGGCAGGTGCCAAGCGTGGTGATCATGAGTAATGGCAATACAACCCTTCATGATCAGTACTTAGTGACCTATGAGGAAGGCTTTTGTGCAGCAGTGTGCTTCCTATGGCTGGAAGAGAGAGCCAGGCTATTCAAAAAGCCCTGTACTAAGGCTGGTTCATTGTGTAAGGCTCGTTGTTTTTTGATTCCATAATAATGCGTTTTCATTATATAGTAAGAATCTCAAAAAATAATTTCCTCGAACCATATAGATGGCACTATTTTTCTTTTACTGTTAAGAAACAAAATGTGACAAAGATGTCATTGTCAAATTATTAAAAAAAAAAGAAAGTAAGTTTGTAATTAACTCAGTGATTAATCACAAACTTGCTTTCTCCGCTTGCTAACAGATCGAGCTTTGGTTTAGCAGAATAACCTTTTTTCTTTTTTACTGAAAACGGCTCATTTCAGTGAGCCTTGAGTAATAATTTAATCTGAGATTTTAATAATTATTGTCACTAAAACCGCTTTTGCCTGTCAAGCGTGGTGAATATGCCAACAACCCCTCGTGATCATTACTTGGAGATCCAACAAAGAGGCCTAAGTCTAGTGGGTGGACGCACTACGGTTGAGATGATATACGGGCTCTTATGGTGAAGGCAAACATAGTGCGAATAAGTCACTATTATACATATTGACTAAGGGTGGTTTAGGACAGCAGTTATATACGGGAAAAAGCCGTATTGGCCGAGTGGTATGTACCCCCGACTTTCAATCCGAAGGTCGTGGGTTTGATACCGGCCGTGCACCAATGGATTTTTCTTTCTTGAAAAATGTATGTGCACACTTAACACGAGCTTTAACGGTGAAGGAAACATCGTGAGGAAACCCGTGGCTTAGTTAGCTCAAGACGTATTGACCTGTTCTTTCCTCTGAGTAATAGCTGACTAAGCTGAGAGGAAGGTATAGGTGCTGGGCAAGCCTAATCCATCTAACAATGTCCCAGGCACTGCAGCGTCCCGTACAGCATGATTAGTTGCTGACGCTGTATAAATCATCTATAATAGATGCAAAGGCCTTACTTTTTTTTATATACGGGACGCCATTCTCTCAGCTTTGTAACCCAGCAACAAATCTTAACCATAAACTGATTAACCAGGTATTACTACGTCTTATAGCATGGGTAAATAAAAATTTATTCTAAATAGTGTTAATAAATATTTCCACAGCTTGATTATTTTAAATGTAGCGATTTTTTTATGGCTTAAACACGTGCAATATATTAAATTCAAACATAAATGCAATTGCTTGGCATCTCCCTCCTTGATCACATACCCAACGTGGAGATACGCCAGCGTACGAAAGTCGTAGACGTAGGTATGCGGGTCGCAAGCTTGAAATGGAGATGGGCAGGGCATGTTGCCAGGAGAGACGACAGCCGATGGACCAAGGCGGTAACAGAGTGGTTTCCGATGGAAGCGAGACGGCCTCGAGGCAGACCACCTGCCAGATGGGCGGACGATCTAGCCAGGGTTGCCGGACGACAGTGGATGAGACTTGCACAGGACCGTTTACGTTGGCGTGCTGAAGAGGAGGCCTATACCCAGCAGTGGGTGTCAACGGGCTGATATGATGATGATAAATGCAATTTAATGCCTTGCCTTGCCTCCTCCAAACAGATGTGTATTGTGTTAAACCGCGTGTGCCTGTAATATTACAAATACAATGCAGCGTATTCTGCTGTTAACTGTGGTAGTAGGTACTAATCTTCCGCTTTCTCTAAAGCTCCTGAAAAGGCTATGCGTCTTCTGAGTACAATAATATTGAACAATAGAGCCAATTTTGCTACAGTCATGAACTATAATTAAACAATCTTACATCCCGTCGGCACCCATTCGTAATAACAATTAGCAACAATACGGAAGTAATAATGCCTTCACAGTCTACGTAGAATACCTGGGAGTAATCTTGGTAATAAATAATGGGTATAGATACGCAACTCCTGTGTTATAGTTAAGAAATCTGGTCATAACAGGACCTGAAAATATCAACTAGACGTTATCGCGTACCCTAATTTAATTCTTGCAAAGAACGACGGTTGTTGATTATAGCTTCAGAGACGTTTTTCAATGAAGTCGAAAAATCTTCTCAGGAGTAAGTGTTGCTTAATCCTGAGTAATTTTCTGTAACCTTAAATATGTAATACTAGGAAAATTGTTTATGATATCCTTTATCAAAATTTAAGTCTTAAACTACCATGATACTTTTAAAATTTGTATTTTTAAACATTATAAAATGATTTTGAGGCTTTATTTATTTAAGTCCCAGTGACAGACAATGCAAATCTGTATTTCTATATCACATTATCAAACCAGAGCATATTTGAGGTGACGTATAACTTCTCCTTCGCTAGCTAGATAATATCGTAACCACCATTGCTAATTGAAATGTCCAGAACAATATATTAATTTATTACGTCAATCATTTATATAAGTTCCGCATCACTGTGTAGATCCTTTTCTTCAAACATTTGAAAAGAGTTATGTTCATTAAAACCAGGGAGTTTCGGTTCCTTGGAAACTTGACTATTATTGTCTGCGTCGCTACGGTCTGCTACGGCGCTTAGCTAAGTAGCTGCTACACTGCTACGGCGTAGCTAAGTGCTACGCTGTGGGTTTCGTAGCACGAGATAAAATTATCACCTACGAATAATTTTCTTTGCGTTTGTACATCTTGGTTTTGTAAGAGTTATAAAACTAGCATCATCCCCCGGCTTTCTACACTTTGTACATTAAGGGGATTTTCCCGGAATTATGTCAATTAAATTTTAATCAAAGAAAAATTAAGACTTTTCAAAGACGTTTTAGTTATCAAATACTTTTTGAAATGGCACACTTTAGTATCAGACTACTGTCCGCCGACATTCCCGTAGACCCTAAAGGGTTGCACTAAGTATCCCACTTAATGCGTAACTTTTTCCCTTGAGACCTTTTACCGGGATAAAAAGTATACTTCATCCTAATCTGGGCCCGGCTCTATTTGTGTGAGAAATTCCATGCGAATTCATGAGAGTTTTTTACGTGAACGTGATGTATGGATAAAAGTCTAGCAAGCCTACAAAGTCCCTTTCGCATCTATTATATGCATATACCACCATATCATCATCAATATCTTAGTCGCAGGACGTCCACTGCTGGACACATGCCTCCCCCTATATACATGTCTAGTAAAAATCAGTAGCTGTGGTCGAAATCGGTGATGACAGAGATATATTTAATAACATTTTGTACTTGTGTAAATACAAATTATTTTTCTATGAAAGCCTTAGACGTTACGATAAAATAGTAGTCCCCACTTTGCCAAAGTCAAAGTTCATTTATTGCTTAAATACATGTTACAATAGGATGTTAATTAAAAATTTTAGATCAATGTATTTTACCTATCAAGGCGTGAAATTTTATAATGTTTACAATAAATTCATATTAAAAAATAATCAATTAAAATGTATAAGTCAATATAAGAAAAGTAAGTAAATAATAGAATACAAAATAAAAAGAATGTCAGTTACATTAAAATTAAAAATAAAACATGCTAATAACATAGTACAGAATCTTCTAAAATAATTTACATACCTCTATATGTTAGAGATTCCTAGAGTCAAGTCCCGATTTGCCCAGAAACAATTTAACTTCATTGTTCCCCACCTCTATAATAAAATAAATAAGAAGTTAAAAGTTAAATCTAAAAACAACTTTAAATTTAAAAATATACTAGTAAATTAGCTAAAAAGGTTTGATTATGACGGAATTGAAAAAATGCTTTTAATATCTATTACAATTATGTTATGGTAAAAAAATATTAATAAATAGATTACTTTGTTTAGGTACTTATTTAAAGTTAAATAATTTAAAGTTAAATAAAAGCTAAATTTAAAGTTGTTTTTAGATTTAACTTTTAACTTCTTATTTATTTTATTCATGTTTATATATATAATATAATATTTTCATTACTTAGATTAAATAGTATTTTAGAGGTTAATATTTTTTTATGATTATTATATACTTGTTTTATTTATATGTTCATATCTTTAATATTTCTTACACAGATAAATAGATTGTTTAGATTAGTTTTTGAATCCTTGTAATTATTTACTCAATAATATAATTTGTGATTTATTATAAGGAGAGGCCTCGGATCTCGAAACATAGCCTAGGCTAGTTCAAGACCCTAAGGAATCAACAATACAATTGTAATATTATGTGTCAAATAAATAAATGATTATGATTATGATATATATCTGTCTTGGCCGATTTCGACCACAGCGGCTGATTTTTACTAGACAGGCATATACGGCGAGGCATGTGTCCAATATTTTTACTAGATAGGCATATACAGCGAGGCATGTGTCCAATATATTTACTAGACAGGCATATACGGCGAGGCATGTGTCCAATATTTTTACTAGACAGGCATATACGGCGAGGCATGCGTCCAGTATTTTTACTAGACAGGCATATACGGCGAGGCATGTGTCTAGTATTTTTACTATACAGGCATATACGGCGAGGCATGTGTCCAATATTTTTACTAGACAGGCATATACGGCGAGGCATGTGTCCAATATTTTTACTAGACAGGCATATACGGCGAGGCATGCGTCCAGTATTTTTACTAGACAGGCATATACGGCGAGGCATGTGTCCAATATTTTTACTAGACAGGCATATACAACGAGGCATGAGTCCAATATTTTTACTAGACAGGCATATACGGCGAGGCATGTGTCCAATATTTTTACTAAACAGGCATATACGGCGAGGCATGCGTCCAGTATTTTTACTAGACAGGCATATACGGCGAGGCATGTGTCCAGTATTTTAACTAGACAGGCATATACGGCGAGGCATGTGTCCAATATTTTTACTAGACAGGCATATACGGCGAGGCATGCGTCCAGTATTTTTACTAGACAGGCATATACGGCGAGGCATGTGTCCAGTATTTTTACTAGACAGGCATATACGGCGAGGCATGTGTCCAATATTTTTACTAGACAGGCATATACGGCGAGGCATGTGTCCAGTATTTTTACTAGACAGGCATATACGGCGAGGCATGTGTCCAGTATTTTTACTAGACAGGCATATACGGCGAGGCATGTGTCCAATATTTTTACTAGACAGGCATATACGGCGAGGCATGTGTCCAATATTTTTACTAGACAGGCATATACGGCGAGGCATGTGTCCAGTATTTTTACTAGACAGGCATATACGGCGAGGCATGTGTCCAATATTTTTACTAGACAGGCATATACGGCGAGGCATGTGTCCCATATTTTTACTAGACAGGCATATACGGCGAGGCATGCGTCCAGTATTTTTACTAGACAGGCATATACGGCGAGGCATGTGTCCAGTATTTTTACTAGACAGGCATATACGGCGAGGCATGTGTCCAATATTTTTACTAGACAGGCATATACGGCGAGGCATGTGTCCAATATTTTTACTAGACAGGCATATACGGCGAGGCATGTGTCCCATATTTTTACTAGACAGGCATATACGGCGAAGCATGTGTCCAGTACCACCGCATTTAGAATCTTCTTGCAACCATTAGAAAATATTCAGAAGCGTAAGTTATCAGCTATCTTAAAATAATACGCTTGCTCTCGAGCAATTTAAATTGCGATCTCCTTAATTTAATCTTACGTCTCAGCCTTTTGTTTTCATTCCTCCTAGGAATTGCATTTATCTATTTTCTATTTGATTTTCTGCAAGTACACTGAAAGGACGCTTCGGTATTCGGAGCAAGGACTGTGATAATATCGAGTTTACATTCAGAGCGCGTGCTTTGACCGAGGGGATGATTCGAGATGCGCTACAATGCGCTTTTGTCAATTCAATAAATAATATCGGACTTTTTCTATAAATAAATAAATATAAATGTCGATAATATTAATTTATATTATATATTGACGCGGGGTGGCAGTAGAATATTACCCCTCCTTTCATGTCCGTGGATGCAGTAAGAGCCTGCTAAGGGATACCTCTAGAAGATGGGCAGCAGCGTCTTTCCGTATATCAACATCCTGTCCTGCGGTCGCCCACCCACCTGCCAAGCGTGATGAGTATGGCAAGTACCTCTCATGGACATCCACGAGGGAGGCCTGTGTTCAGTGGTGGACGGTTTTCGGCTGAGATGATGATATTTATAGAAAAAGTAATTATTTATTATTGAAGCCGTGTCTTGCCGTGTGGTGCCAGCAGTAGAATATTGCCTCTCCTCTCTTGCCCGTGGATGCATTAAGAATCTGCCAAGGCATACATCCGGAAGATGAGTAGCAGCGTTTTTCCGAGTATCGACATCCCGTATTGCGCTCACCAACTCGCCTGCCAAGATTATGCCAACTGGTCCTGCATGATTTTGGAGATCCATGAGTCCGGCTGTGGACTTAGACAGCTGCAGTTCTACGACATATTATGAAAAGTTGGTTACATCACAAACACAACAGAGCTTGTGTTAAATTACAGGTTTTACGTAATTTTATATTTTCTTTGTGTTTCTCGTTGTTTCTTTTCGTGTTGAAATTGTAACCTAATTATAATTATCTTTTTTTCTGTGTTTCTATAATTTAGTTCTGTTTCTATAACTCAGTAAGTTGTTTTTATGCTCCATGCCGCGCAGCCACTGCAAACCAGCGCCAAAGTTGGGCTTTTAAGTTCTCTATAATTGCTTATGCTGTTGACGACTAATTTTGTTGTCAACAATTTTGAATTTGTTTGTTTTGTAACTTTTGGCTTTTAGGCTTTTGAGGAGGAAGAATACCTGCGTTTTAAGGGAACCCATATAGCTAGCTATTTCGACTCCAGCCTTGAACAGTAAATGCAGTAATACCTATTCTATACATTTTTTTAGACGAGCTCTTTGGCGCAGCGGGCAAAGGTCCGTCTGCAACGCAAGGGGTGGCGTGTTCGGTTCCCGCCTCGGGACAAATGTCTGTACGATAGATAGATACTGCAGATATTTGTTCAGGGTGTTCTGGGTGTTTTTCTATATATAATAAAAATGTCATGGGTAATAGTCATCTAGTACCCATAACACAAGCTCTGTTTAGCTTGGGTCTAGATGATGCTGTGTGCTTTGTCCAGCATTATTTATTTATTTTATTTATTTATTTTGAAGGACAAACGGTCGTGCTCCAGATTACATACTAGCACTGTACATCCTGGATAGCCCCGCCGTTGAACCGAGGCCAATACCACGTCTGGCCTCGAGTTTTATCAATCTTCCTTAGTGATAGATAAACGCTCAAAATCGATAAATTTTACAAAAACTCAAAATCACTATTTGAAACGTGCTTACTGCATTTTCGTGATCTTAGAATAGACAAGTGTCTATTGCAAACGGTAGGTTGATTACGTAGCACGCGACAGATTAGCAACAGGCGCAAATCTCGCGATAATTGCTGTCAAACGTCAATTCGTGAATTAACTTTGTGACAAATATAAAACAACATCTGATAACTAAATTTTTCATATTTTTTTTATTTATTTATTCAAAAGAGGTTTACAGACTTACTTAGCCTAACTTATATAAAAAGAACTAAATAAAACTAAACACTTAATACGAAAAACCTATATCTAGGTTATCACTAAATCAAAGGAGAACATTAGAAAATGCCCGCCTTCATGGCCAGCAAAATAATATAAAAATTTATAAATTAACTTGACACTGGCGGAATTGTGTAAACCAAAACACAAAAAGCCATAAGTTATGAAGACAACTAAATCAAAATTGACGCTTGACAGAATGATCTCAAGATCCGCGCCTGTTGCTAACCTGTCGCTAGATACGTAATATAAGGGCCTATCGTGATGAATGACTAGTAAAGTGCGGTAATCGAGATGATAGTAGACTTTTAGAGTGATGTGACAAGTTTGAAGTCAGACACTAAGAAGTGAGATGAGATGAAATACAACGCAAAATCACGATTTACGAGAACCGGCATCCTGGTTTCCATTTAAGATTAGCTTAGTCCTGTCCAAAAAAATACAGTTTAAAAAAAGGTGTTTGCAATTTCGACTCCAGCTATGAACAGTAAATGTAGTATTACCTATTCTATACAGTTTGAAGGGCAAACGGTTGTGCTCCAGATTACATACTCGTAGCACCGCACGTCCTGGATAGCCTCGCCGTTGTATCGAGGCCAGCGCCACATCTGGCCTCGAGTTTTATCTATCTTCCTTAGTTTAAGGAGCTGTTTGTCCTTGAAGCTATTACGAAGCTATACGTGCCATAATGAGGGTCGTTTTTCAATGACAGAATGGGTTTACAATCTCTGCTAATGTTTGATTATTCTATAAGATTTTTTATTTTTAGCAAAAAATATATATTTTACTTTCAAAATTAACGTGTGAACTATTCAATTTGTTAAAATACGGGGACTTTTCACGTAGTATTATAACGTTTGAAGCTTATTCCGAAAAGTTTAGAATTTCAAGAAAATCATCTTCATAGTTTAAATGAGTAGCCCCTCCCGCGCGTAGGGCTGCCGCAGCGCGGAAAGGGCTACTCATAATAAATAAAATAAATAAATAATGCTGGACAAATTACACAGCATCATCTAGCCCCAAGCTAAGCAGAGCTTGTGTTATGGGTACTAGATGACTGATATACTTAATACATTATACTACATAGATAGATATTTTTATTATATATAGAAAAACACCCAGAACACCCTGAACAAATATCTGCAGATCGTACAGACATTTGTCCCGAGGCGGGAATCGAACCCGCAACCCCTTGCGTCGCAGGCGGACCTTCGCCCGCTGCGCCACAGAGCTCGTCATAATATCCTATCCTATCCTATAAAAGTGAAAGTAACAATAGTCGTATTTATTGTAATATTTAGGGAACTCAATGAGAGAAAGACCGGATCGACAAACCAACTGATTTAATAGCGGTGTACCCGCAACACAATTAATACAGAATACCACACGCCTCCCCCTTAGAAACAGAAAAAAAAAAATACACTTACAAATAACATTTCTTATCTAAAGAATAATAACATTTATTTTTTTCTTAGTAGAAAACAGAAAACAAAGGCAAAAACGTATCCAACTTAATTTCTACAAATTATACCTTTAAGCATAAGTACTAACCTAATTATTTTAAAATCGCTAACAAAGCGATATTCAGTCATAAACACATAGCTTTAGTAGGCTTCGTATAAACAATGCAATGCAACAGGTGTTCACAAAATGCTATGCTGACAAAACTAACACTAAATAGGTAGATATAATTATTGAACTATTTATCATGACAAGATGTATTGATATGTTGGACATTTTTTTACTGTTTATAATTCTTTTCTTTAAGAGTACAGGCCCGCTTCGGGCGTTCGTGAGGCTTATTTGCTTCATCTATTTGTGGATTCTGAACCGAGTTCTGTTCGACTTTTCGAGATAGTAACCGATATGCGTTAGAGGTGACTTCGGTGGACTTTAAACCTTTCACACCCTCTTGGGTTTCCTCCTCCCCAATTGCGTCATCGAATTCATCATCAGATTTTTCCGGCTCAAACAACGGAGGCGCGACTGCGGAGTGTCGCAACGTGGAACGCGATGTTCTAACGGGTAACAGCTGATCGATATGCCTTTTCCACTCGCGTCCATCCGAGCACCGTACTTTGTAGGTGAGCGGTGCGTCCCTAGCGGTTACGACAGCCGGCGCCCACTTGTCGGCGCGCGCGCTGTAATCCCGCGCCAACACCGCGTCACCGGGCGCGGCGCTGCGCTCTGTGCCGGGCGCCGCGCGCGCTGACCGCGCAGCCGCCGCCTCGCAGGCGCGCTCAGCGCTGGGCCGCAGCACGTCCAGGCGGCCACGCAGACGCCTGCCCAACATAGCCACGGCCGGCGGAACGCCGGTGGTGGCATGTTCACAGTTTCGATACTGAAAAAGAAATTTGGAGACCGCCGTATCGACATCGACCCCCTCGTGTGCGGCTTTCTTCATGGCACGCTTGACCAACTTTACCGCGTTCTCCGCCGCTCCGTTTCCCGCCGGTCTATACGGACTCGTTATTGTGTGCGTTATGAAGTTTTTCTTCATAAAATCCGCGAAATCCCGGGAACCGAAAGGCGGACCACCGTCGCTGACCACCTGCGAAGGCAGACCGAAACGCGCAAAAAGTTCTCGTAACTTGCCAATGGTCGATGCGGCGTTGGTACCTGTCATTTTCTGTACCTCAATCCACTTACTATGGGCGTCCACGGATACCAAATAGTGTTTTCCTTGAAATTCACCAAAATCTACATGTAGTCTCTGCCACGGCCGCGCCGGGAACTCCCAGGGATGGAGCAAGGAGCGCGGGGGCGCGTCCCGCTGTTGACGGCAAGCACTACATTCCCTAGTGATGGATTCGATCTCTTTATCTAAAGTAGGCCAATATACATAGCTGCGAGCTATATTCTTCATTTTAACGACACCTAAATGACCCTCATGTAGTTCAGCCAGCACCTGTTTCCTCAGACGATCAGGAACTATGACCCGATGATTATATAAGATGCAACCATGATCTATAGTAAGACTATCTTTACGATAGAAATAAGGTTTCTCTAGGACTGATTTTATTTGAAAAGGCCAACCGTTGATTAGATAGTTCTTGATATTGTTAAGTGTAACATCTTTCAGCGTCCACGAAGCCACCTCTTTTGCACTTATCGGAAAAGATTCCTCGACATAATTGACGTACGATACCGAATCCGGCCCATTACCGTTCTTATGCTGATACGGCAGCGGCAGACGCGATAACGCATCGACATTGCTATTCTCCTTAGATTTAACAAACTCGATATCGAAGTCATAAGACGCCAAAATAGTTGCATACCTTTGCAACCTACTAGCTGCCGTTATAGGCAAACCAAACTTCGGACCGAATATAAAAGTTAAAGGCTTGTGGTCCGTCTTTATTATAAAATGACGGCCATAAATATACTGATGGTGTTTTTTAACACCGGCAATAATAGCGAGTGCCTCTTTGTCCAATTGACTATAGTTTCTTTCGGCCGCGTTTAATGTCCGCGACGCGAAACAAATAGGCCGCTCGTCGCCGTTCGGGAAACGATGCGATAGCACGCTGCCGATGCCGTATGAGCTACTATCAACCGCTAGTACTAAAGGCAGTTCGGGGGAGTAGTGTACTAACACTTTGCTACTTAGAATAACTGTTTTAATTTTTTTAAAAGCATTAATACAATCTTTTGACCAGATCCAATCAGTTCCTTTGCGCAGTAAGCTATGCAACGGATGCAAAATAGTACTCAAGCGAGGTATAAACTTGGCGTAATAATTTATTAAGCCTAAAAAAGATCTCAGCTGAGTTATATTTTCTGGAGGAGGCGCATCTACAATGGCTTTAATTTTATTCGGATCTGGATGTAAACCTTGCTTATCGATTATGAAACCTAAATAGGTTATGCTATCTTGCAAAAAACTGCATTTTTCCATTTTTATTCTCAAACCGACCTCACGTAACCTAGACAACACCGCTTTCAAATTAGCGATATGTTCCGACCGAGTACTCCCCGTGACCGCTATATCGTCCAAAAATACCGCTGTACCTTTTAAGCCTCTTAGTGTTTCTTCCATAAATTTTTGAAATTTTTCCGGGATACATGTCAATCCAAATGGCGTTCGATTATAGACATAAGTACCTAAATGAGTCGTTATAGCACTATAAGCTCGAGAACTTTCATCCAAAAATAATTGTTGATAAGCGTTCGTTAGGTCGATTTTAGAATACTTATCGCCACCACTTAGCGCTGCAAATAACTCCTCGATTCGAGGCATGGGGTAGGGGTCGCGAATCAACTTAGGATTTATAGTTACTTTGTAATCCCCGCAAATACGTATATCACCTGACTTTTTAATAACCGGTACTATTGGCGTTCCGTAATCTGAATACTCCACTTTACGTATACTACCCTCTGCCTCGAGTCGCTGTAGTTCTAGTTCAACCGGATTACGTAAAGCTAATGGCAAAGATCTCGCTGTCATAAAAATAGGACTCGTATCATTCAGTCTCAATGAAAATTGCTTAGTACAGGTCCCGAGACCTGGGGCGAACACGGTGGGGAACTCAATTCGCAGATTTTCAACTAGATTATCATCTGCTAAGTTTAAAATCATTTCATTTATTTTTATTTTATCAATTTTCAACTGACTTAACCAAGACCGGCCCAATAAAGGCGGTCCGCCGTTCTTGATGACAAAAAGTTTAACATTCCTCGCTATGTGCGTACCTATAGCTACATCTACCATAATATAACCTGCCACTTCGATCTGAGTACCGTTATACGAATGTAAACAAATGTTATTGACAATTAGCGGCGTCTGCTTAAAATGTTCATTATAAAAATAAGTATTTATCGCTGATAACTTACTGCCAGTGTCCAACTCGAACATTATCACCTTACCGTTCACTTTCACTGGGACGTTATACGGTCGATCGTTTTTATTGCACACATTGAGATTGAACATATCGATCTCCGAATCACTATCACTGTTGATGTAGTTTTGTTCGCGTTCCGACAAATGCGTTGCATCTTGCTGGGACGAACGTTTGCACATTACTTTTAAATGACCTTTTTTTCCGCAAACATCACACGTATAATTTTTAAAACGACACTGCAAAGCCTTGTGGCCTTTCCCGCACCTCCAGCAGGCCTGGTCCGCGCGCTGGGCCACTGCGGGCGCGCGCGGAGCCCCGCCTGGGCCCGCCGGGCGCCGGCCGCGTCCCCTCGCTGCCAGCCGGTGCACGGGCTCGGGCGCCGCCGCTGCCGCCGCCGCCGCGCTGCCCGCCCCGCTCGCCTGCGCGTGCCGGTCGGCTGCCTCGAGTGCGAACGCCAGCTCCACCGCCCTCTTGTACGTCAACGTGGGCTCGGCGAATAGTCGTGACCTCATGTCATCGCTCGCTAACCCCGACACGAATTGATCCCTCAGGTTCTCTTCGAGATTATTCTTGAAGCTGCACGTACTCGCTAAATGCTTGAGAACTTGCAAGTAGTCGCCGAGACTTTCGCCGCCATATTGACGTCTTTGTCTAAAAACATGCCGCTCGGCTATTTCCGAGCGCTTTGGTTCGAGATGGTCGCCGATCGTCTTTACCAATTCCGCAAAAGTTTTATCCTCCGGATTGTCGGGCGCACAAAGGTCACACATCAAATCATATGTTGTTTCGCCAACCAATGTAACCAGTGTAGCTACTTGTAACTCAGATTTGATTCCGTTGAGCGCCATGAACTGTTCCACGCGTCGAATGTATGCCGACCACTTTTTACTTGAAATATCAAATTGTTCAATTTTTCCGATCGGCATTTTGTGTAAACTTGATAAGGACACTTTATTATCACGATTAGTAGTAGTTTTACGCAGTTTATCTCGTCGCCAGTCGTATTTATTGTAATATTTAGGGAACTCAATGAGAGAAAGACCGGATCGACAAACCAACTGATTTAATAGCGGTGTACCCGCAACACAATTAATACAGAATACCACAACAATGTATGTATGTATGTATGTTCCCTTTTCAAGTCAAAACCGCTGAACCGATTTGGATGAATTTTAGTATAGGAGTAGATTAGACCATGGAGACGGACATAGGCTACTTTTCGTTGCGTCAATTAAACCAGAAAGGGTTAAAATAGGGGATAAACGTTTGCATGGAAAATTCGTTATTCTTCACTTTAAAACCTTAAATTTTGCATAGTTGTAGGGTAGTTGTAGGGTAAGTTGTAAGTAGTGGTGTAGTGTAGGTGCAATACGAAGTTCGCCGGGACAGCTAGTAATATATAAATACTACGTGAGTAATTATATATTTGATTTTTTCTATATTAGAAGTATTTATTTATTTATTTATTTGAGCCACCAACAGAAGATACACAAAGAAAAAATTACAAAAGTTAAAGCAATAAAAATCATGAGACAGTGTTCTCCTTATTACAGGCAGCTACATCTAGGTTATCATTAAACTTACTAAGCTCCGAAACCTTATGGGGTCAGGTCGAAAATCTTGATAAGATATTTAAACAGGGTGAGAAAAGATTTTGGCTCTTCTCGGGAAGCTACATTTTCTTTGGTAGTAAAAAAAACGTAAGGCCTTTGAATCTATTATAGATGATTTATACAGCGTCAGCAACTGGTAATCATGCTGTACGGGACGCTGCAGTGCCTGGGACATTGTTAGATGGATTAGGCTTGCCCAGCACCTATACCATCCTCTCAGCTTAGTCAGCTATTATTCAGAGTATAGAACAGGTCAATACGTTTGAAGCTAACTAAGCCGCGGGTTTCTTCACGATGTTTCCTTCACCGTTAAAGCTCGTGTTAAGTGTGCACATACATTTTTCAAGAAAGAAAAATCCATTGGTGCATGGCCGGTATCGAACCCACGACCTTCGGATTGAAAGTCGGGGGTACATACCACTCGGCCAACACGGCTTGGTATTAAAAATGTTATTTTTTGAGTAAAAATAATGGCAAATAAATGTACACTTAGCCTAAAAACTTAGTCGTGAAACTTAACTCAAGTTCGAAGTCCGAATCTTATGTTTTTGATATAATTAGAAATGCTTTTCATATATATTCCATTTGCCGTGTATACGTAACGAGTGTCGTTGAATAGCGACATGGCTGAACATGTTACACACATTGTTGTCTGTAACACGTGTTCCAACATTGTACTATCAAGGAAACACGTTTAATGTCGGCTTTGAATAATTCCCTGGCTGTTTCAATTAAATATCTCTAGAGACGGCTGTGAAGTCTTGGTTTTCCATTATCGAGGACGATAAAGACGTATCACCATCATCTTAGCCGTGAGATGCCCACTGCTGGAAATAAGCCTCCCTCATGGGTCTCCAAGATCATGAGGTTGCCATACTCGCCACGCTTGGCAGGCGGGTTGGCGAGCGCAGTACTAGATTGAAAGACGCTGCTGCCCATCTTGCGAAGGCATCCCTCGGCATATTCTTACTGTATCCACGGGCAAGAGACGTAGGGCAACCTTCTAGTTTGGCAACAACCCCCAACATTAAGCTGAGACTGAGACCTTTTTGTGACTCAAGCATGGCTTCATTATTTTTGTCTTTTTTTATGTAATCAATCCTCATGATTTTGGAGGTACATGAGTCGGCCGGAGTCCTGCAGTGAACGTGGAAGCAGTACTACGGCTGAGATGGATGAATAACTTCTATATCAAACGAAATTGCTATTAAATCCACGTCACTTTATAATAAAAGTGGTCACCACTTTTATTATAAAGTGACGTGGATTTAATAGCAATAGCAAGCTTGTGAATATCGGTATACGAGGTTAGAACAACAGTTAAGATAATCGACTTACCAGTTCAACAGCCAATTCTAAAGGAAGCAACGGATTTCCTTTAACTAGAGTGGTCTTAAAACAACTCCGATAACACCTAGAATGTAATTTGACTGGACCAGCAATAAAGCCGTTACAGCACGCAATGAACAGACAAGTTACGTTGTAGCTCTGTTGGGAAAAGAAACGTAATACCATGAAGAAATAGCCTCCGTTTGTGAACAATAATTTATTTCGACTGCGTTAGATAGAATATCAAATAAATTGGTTTTATGACTACGGTAGTTTCTTCACCTTAAGTGAAGGGTACTTACCTCTTTATCGTTCCTTTATAGCTGTTTTCGTTTAACTGACTTAAAAAAAAAAGTAGGAGTTATTTGGGTGCAATAGAAACACTTTGTCCTATTTACAACACTGACTTTGTACAATTTAGTCTCATTTTTTTAATCCGTTATATGATGGAATCTATGAGGAATCGATGGAAAAGTTTGTAGGTATAGCAATAATAAATAATAATAAATAATGCTCGACAAATCACACAGCATCATCTAGCCCCAAGCTAAGCAGAGCTTGTGTTATGGGTACTAGATGACTGATATACTTAATACATTATACTACATAGATAGATATTTTTATTATATATAGAAAAACACCCAGAACACCCTGAACAAATATCTGCAGATCGTACAGACATTTGTCCCGAGGCGGGAATCGAACCCGCAACCTCTTGCGTCGCAGGCGGACATTCGCCCGCTGCGCCACAGAGGTCGTCGTAGCAATTTTGGCATATTTAGCATAAAGCCAGCATTTTTACTCAGAAAGTATGATTTGGTGCAGTGAAACTGATGAAGAAGGCCACAGATCACAACTCTTCAATATTACAAAATTCACGAGTGACGACATCGAAAGATGGCTAAGATAGTATCCCTATCCACTAATCATCATACTTAAGTACACATCATCATCATCATCTTCAGCATCAGGGTCAATCAAATTTTGATGAGGTTGGGTTTTTTGTTGAACTTTATAATGTTTGCTTGCTTTTAAATCCAGTTCTGATGATTAATCAAGGAAAATATTGTAAATCATGTTATAATACGTATAGCCTTTCAGCAACATTTTAGATTTTCTTATTGAAGTCTATGTTAACTAATTAAAAATTTTTAAAATCGACATTATGTAGTTGGCCTGAAAAGGTAAAGTAGATAATTATATAAATGTACGTAAAAATAAATTCCTTTGTTCTTCTTTTGTAATTCAAATATATTAAAGTAACGTTCATTCCAAACTTAAAAAAAATAAACCGTACAAAAGGACACATCTTGTCTAATTTGAATTCGGGCATAACCCTAAATTTAATCTTGCAGTTAGGTTTTTGTTTGAATTAATGTTTGCTTGCTTTTAAACCCAGTTCTGATATTTATTTATTTATTTTAGGAATAACAAACGACAACATTGTGTATAGTAAAGAGTAAAGGTTACAATATTAGAATACTTCATTATAAGCATAATATTATTAACAATGTAGTCCAGTGCGCTATCCATATCCACATATTGGTATTAATCAAGAGAAATATTGAAATTTTATAAGCATAAATAGCGGTTTATGTATTTTCAGCAACATGTAAAATCTTCTCGTTGAAGTCGGTTTTTTTTGTTGACAAATTAAAGAATTATATAATTATTACAAATAATTATAAATTGTGTAGTTGGCATAAAAAGTCGAAGTAAATATATAAATGTACCTAAAAATAAACTCCTTTTGTGATTCAAATAATTTAAAGTAACGTTCGTTTCAAAATATATAAACCGTACAAAAGGGTACATGTCCAATTTGAATTTAAAAGACCTCGTAAGTTGTTCAATGTGTTTATTTTATTTTCAGCAAGATAAAGGCCGTTTTATATTTAAAACAAAGCAAAATTACAGCGGGACGCTATTTGCATAATCCTGAAACAGCCGTCAACAGAAATGCGGTCGCAAATGTTTCAACAGCGTTTCGGGTACCTAATTCCTGTTTCAGTTTTGTCAAAAAGCAATTTAGGTGCGAACTTTACAAACCAACGGACCGCGAATATCTGGGGCTTGTGTTCGATTAATGGCCGCCGCTGAGCTTGTACAGCTTTTGCTTTAATATAAATAATGGACAGACGCGGTACAAAATGGTTACCTTACTTGCGTATATATATATGTATATATGTACATATATATAATCAGCGGAAGAATCGTTTTTAAATCTGCAACGGTCGCGGTCCTATAAAAGCAGTACGCTCGCCTGTCTCGGGTTCACTTTGGTTCGAGCCTTCGTACTGGTAACACCTTAAAATTGTCTGTCTGTAACGTTACTTTGTTTAAATTATCCTTGATTTGTGTAAGACTGATTTGTAAGTAATTTATGATGTAATTTTGAAATTATTAAATTGTGTTGTTGGAAGTTTATATTTTTTTTAAGTTATTTTTATAGAAACCGCTTACTTCAGAAGTGGGATAGGACTCCATAGTCCATTTTCCGCTCTGGCCTATAGCTAAAATTTGTATTCACCATGGCCGAAGGTTCTACATCTCGTGGTCGAGGTAGAACTAGGCGTGAAACAAATATTGAAACTAATGAACTTCGTGAGACTTTAGGTACAATTCTGGCGCGTCTGAACGCGTTAGAACATGTTGGTCTACCCTCGACCAGCGCCACGTCATCGCAGCTGATGGCACGGGATGAGCGCGCCATGGCGCCGCCCAGTCCTATCGCCACGTGTTCGCCGCGCTCGCAGTCCGCAGCGCCTTCCGCTGTGCCGGCGCCCGGGCACGTGCTGCCTACATTAGGGACTGAGGTCTCGGTGCCCGCATCCAATGCCAGCACTATTGGCGACTCCACGGCAAACATGTCGTCCTCACCGGACGTTACCGAGCGCCTAATCGGAGCATTGAGTGCGTTGAGCAAGGTTAGATCGAACCATTATTATATTTCTAATTTCGATCCTAATTTGCATGATATCGATTCTTGGTGCGAGGAAGTGGAGAGAGCGCGTAGTATGAATTGTTGGGACGACAATGAGTGTTTATCTCGGATAGCTAACTGCTTGAAGGGTGATGCTCGTAGTTGGCTCAACGATTGGGTAACTAGCGACCGCACGTGGTCCAACTTCAAAGCCGAATTTAAACCTTTGTGCTCGCGAAGAATCGATGTTGCTAATATACTGTTCGAAGTTATGTGTACCGACTCCAACAGTTACTCCACGTATGCAGAATACGCCAGGCGTTCTGTTTTGCGTCTTAATATAGTGAAGGGTTTAAGCGAAGAGCTTACTGTTGCCATTGTTTTACGTGGAATAGCTGACGGGCAGGTACGTGCTGCTGCCATGAATGCCCATTTGCTGCCCAAAGATCTTGTCGAGTTTCTGTCTATTTATACAAAGCCTAAGACACAACCCGAGTCGACTGCTTCTACAAAGACATCCCAAGGTAAACCGGATAATCGTAAACGAATGAGTAATATTAAGAATTTAAATCTAAAATGCTTTTCTTGTGGCGAACTTGGTCACCCAAAGCGTTTGTGTCCCAAGAAAGTGAAGTCGGAAGAACAATCGGAGACAGATACCAGTAATAGCTCCGTTAGTCAAAATGCGGGTAGCAAGAAAAAGGGGCCGTGCTCCTTTTGTAAAAAACCAGGCCATGATGTCACTTTTTGTTTTGCAAAACAACGATCAGAAAAACGTAACGAAAGTAATGTTAATTTTTGTCGTGAGTTGAAAGGCGATTCGACGGATAGTGACGTCACGACCGCGGTTATACAGGGTATACCTACGGACGTATTAATTGACAGCGGGTCGCGCATTTCGCTTATCTCGGAACTAGTGTCGAAACATTTTAGGTGTCCGCAACAGCCAGCTCACCAGGTATTACGAGGAATAGGTGATCAAAATATCGTATGTAAAGGTTATGTCACTATGGTAATTGAATTTAGTGATATTTCTCTCGAGGTGGATTTGTTTGTCGTTCCTCAAAAATGCATGACAGTGCCGGTGCTCATAGGTACTGATGTCTTGAACCGTGACGGCGTAACATACATTCGTACGAATAACGAACAGCGAATCACTCGTGTCTCTAGTTCTAGCAGTGACCAGCAACAGGTGATGCACATCGACTCGAGTAGCGAACCGGAAATAAAGACTTCTTTACAAGGTAATGATCGCGTTAAGTTGATGTCTGTGTTAAACGAGTTTAAGGACTCATTTATTGTAGGTACTGCTCATACCACGGTATCGACCGGTGAAATGCATATAACGCTTACTAGCGATACGCCTGTTTACTATAGACCTTACAGGCTGTCCTATGATGAAAAGTTGAAGGTACGCGAGATATGCCGCGATTTGCTGGACAAAGGTATTATTCGCGAGTCGGAGTCACCATATGCGAGCCCGATCATTCTTGTAAAAAAGAAGGATGGTAAGGATCGTATGTGCGTCGACTACCGGGCACTTAATGCTATCACAGTGAAGGACCGGTTTCCGTTGCCTCTTATTGAAGACCATATAGACCGCCTTGGTAAGAGTAAATATTTCACGTGTTTAGACATGGCAACAGGGTTCCACCAGATTCCCTTGGACAGCGAGTCCATCCCGAAGACTGCTTTTGTTACCCCAGAAGCTCATTATGAGTACTTAAAGGTAAGCTTTGGTCTAGCAAACGCACCCGTGGTCTACCAGCGGATCATCACAAACACCCTGAGATCGGAAATTGAGTCTGGTAAGGCCTTGGTGTATATTGACGATGTGTTGATTTTGGCCTCAAACATTGACGAAGCTATTCAAAACTTACGTGAAGTTTTGCTCACACTAACACGTTCTGGTTTTTCGATAAACCTTAAAAAGAGTGCCTTTGTGGCCACAGAAGTCGAGTACTTGGGTCGTACTATAACGCAAGGTCAGGTTAGACCGAGCGAACTTAAAATCAAAGTTTTAACCGACTCTCCTGTGCCCACGAATGTAAAACAAGTCCGGCAATTACTAGGTCTTGCAGGTTATTTTCGTAGGTACATACCTGATTACGCGTCGAAAACCGCCCCTATAGCCAACCTAACGCGCAGTAACGTGGAGTTTCACTGGGGTGAGTTGCAAGAAAACGCTCGTAAGTACCTAGTCAAGTGCCTTACGAGTGAGCCAGTGCTCGCGATCTTTGATCCTCAGCTGCCTACAGAGCTGCACACGGATGCCAGTTCCATCGGTTATGGCGCAGTATTACTCCAGGTACACGAGGGTAATAAAAGGCGAGTTGTAGCGTATTACAGTAAGACAACGCAAGGTGCAGAGCCGCGGTACCACTCTTACGAGTTAGAGACGCTAGCCGTCGTCAGGGCACTCGAGCACTTTCGCCACTACCTGTTAGGTATAACTTTCAAGATTGTCACTGATTGCAATGCTTTGCGGTTAACTAAAAGTAAGAAAGACATTCTGCCACGCGTAGCGCGTTGGTGGATGTATATGCAGGATTTCAACTTTAGTATAGATTACAGAAAGGGTGCAATGATGCAACATGCAGACTATCTAAGTCGAAACCCTGTAGATGTGTTACATATCACTAAGCCTAAAAACTGGGCACAGATTGCTCAATCAGCGGACGATGAAACTCGTACGTTGATTGACAAAGTTAATAATAACGAGCTAGACACATCGAGGTACGTTGTTCGCAACGATTTGCTTTACTACAAGCATACCTATACAGGTGGGGAGGCAAAACTCTTATGTTTCGTCCCTAAAGGACACCGTCTGAGTTTATTAAGGATATTTCATGATCAACATGAACATATCTGTGCTGACAAAACAATTGAATTGATTTTGAGGCATTTTTGGTTTCCGGGTCTTAGTAGTTTTGTAAAGAAATACATAGCCCACTGTTTGGTTTGCCTCTCGTCAAAGAAAGTCCCCCGGGCTCCTCACCAGCCGATTGCGTCCTGGCACAAGCCTGAAATTCCGTTTAGTACCATTCACATGGATGTACTTGGTCCCTTACCTACCTCGAACGAACATAAGTATGTTTTGCTTATTGTCGATGCCTACTCAAAGTATTGTTTGTTTTATGCTATGAAAAAGCAAGACTCTGATGAACTGAAAATATTAGCGTGTAACGCTGTGTCCTTATTTGGGGTCTATCAACTTATTGTTTGTGATCGTGCACGGATATTTGAGTCTTGTCCCTCATCTTTTGAAAGTAAGTAAATTGTATTTACTAATGTCATGGCTAAGAAAAGATGCAAGATGCGGGTTCGAGTCCCATGGCATCCCGGTCTAGCCATGTGAGAGGTGCGGTGCGATACAAGTCACGGGTTTGAGTCCCGTTGTATCATATTTACATGCAAACTTGGTGCCTCTGTAATGGTGTGTGCGTGTGTACATACGGGTAGCATTGAGCAGTGCTCTGCTTTGACAAGCAAACTTGGTGCCTCTGTCATGGTGTGTGTACATACGGGTAGCATTGAGCAGTGCTCTGCTTTCACATGCAAACTTGGTGCCTCTGTGATGGTGTGTGTACATGGTAGCATTGAGCAGTGCTCTGCTTTCACATGCAAACTTGGTGCCTCTGTGATGGTGTGTGTACATGGTAGCATTGAGCAGTGCTCTGCTTTCACATGCAAACTTGGTGCCTCTGTGATGGTTTGTGTACATTGTAGCATTGAGCCGTGCTCTGCTTAGACATGCAGCTGGGAGCCACTGTCTAGTTTCATGGATATACAGACTTGGTGTATATCTACGCTTACAAGAAATAATGCTAACATGTGTTTTCTTTTGCATTATTTTCAGTTGATGATGACGCCCTAGTGGGTCCGTCCCAGCCTGTCCTGAGTACACAAGTTGGAGACATCGCTGCGGGACCGTCTCAAGTATCTCCGGGCACGAGAGACGACGGGTTCCAGGGTCCACTCGACGGAGATACCACCACTGCACCACGAGACGTGCCTGAGCTCTCCCCGAGTCCACTTGCCGAAGAAGGATTTAACCTAGACCCTTTTGAAGAAAGGAGTATGCCAGAACTGTAATGTGGTCGTGGACGACCACTTGTCAGGAGAAGCCGAATCAGCGGAAGAATCGTTTTTAAATCTGCAACGGTCGCGGTCCTATAAAAGCAGTACGCTCGCCTGTCTCGGGTTCACTTTGGTTCGAGCCTTCGTACTGGTAACACCTTAAAATTGTCTGTCTGTAACGTTACTTTGTTTAAATTATCCTTGATTTGTGTAAGACTGATTTGTAAGTAATTTATGATGTAATTTTGAAATTATTAAATTGTGTTGTTGGAAGTTTATATTTTTTTTAAGTTATTTTTATAGAAACCGCTTACTATATCATATATCGTCCTCCGCGACAATATTCTGCCGTGGGGTGCCAGCAGCAGTATGTTGCCCCTCCTCTCTTGCCAGTGGATCCAGTAAAAATCTGCTAAGGGTTACATCCGGGCCGCAGCGTCTTTCCGTGTATCCACAACTCGTTCTGCGCTTGCCAACCCGCTTGCTAAGCGTGGTGAGTATGGCCTCTCATGATCAGTAAATAGTGGTCCATGGCTTTGGCCAGCTGTGGACGTCCTACGGTTGAGATGATGATGATGATGATCATTCAAGCATAACCTTGTTGGCCGGTATGAAGCGTTCCCATCTTGTAGCACTAAAATCGTGTAAAACTGTTACACGGTAGGAATACATTTCTAAAATATCTTCCCAACGGTATGCACCTCCAGTCGTGGCTTCGTTACCGACGTCACGGCTTAGGTGGGAAAGAATAGCTCAACATCTCTGAATATTACTAAGCCGTGGGTTTTCTAACGATGAAGAAGAATATCGTGAGAAAACGTATTGACCTGTTCTTTCCTCTGAAAAATAGCTGACTTAGCTAAGAGGATGGTATAGGTGCTGGGCAAGCCTAATCCATCTAACAATGTCCCAGGCACTGCAGCGTCCCATACAGCATGAGTACCAGTTGCTGACGCTGTATAAATTATCTACAATAGATGGAAAGGCGTTACATTTTCCAAAATAAAGATTTTCTAGCTCTTGTTTATGAAATAGTTATTTATTTTCCACCTTGTTTTTGTGTCCGAAGCGTTCTGTTTTCGTACAGTTTTCTTTCTTATTATTTTATTTAATTGATGCTAGGAAAACAAACAGCTTATAATAACAAAGAAATGGTAAGTTTTATAGAACGAATTAAGCCTTAAACAGTTTTTATAACTTATTAAGGCTTAATTTTGTTATTATCTTATAACTATGTGAACCTATTACTTGCTTTATGTTTTAACACTTTTGTATAAAAGTTTATTATAGCAGTTGGTAGTCCAAAAAAAAAATAATGCTGGACAATTCACACAGCATCATCTAGCCCCGAGCTAAGCAGAGCTTATTCAGGATACTAGATGTCTGATATACTTAATACATTATAATTAATACAGAATGTATAGAAAAAACAACCAAAACACCCTAAACAATCTGCAGATTGTACAGGCATTTTTCTCGAGGCGGGAATCAAACCCGCAACGTCGTCATAATGATGATGGTATATTCACCCTATCAAATCCGCAGTCGAGCACATCGACAGAGTCCCCCATTATCTCAAACCGCAGTAGTTCCAGTAGGACTGGCCGACATTGCACGTCGTGCTTTGTGACCCCTCCTATGATTTGTGACGACGTACTCATCTGGCGTCTGATCTATGACGTTACTATGTGTTCAGTTGTCACAGTTATTTGCTTTCGAGTATATTTTAAATATTATCTTAATCTCAAATTTAAAAAACCTGCTGGATCCCGGTCTAGGGCTTCTGCGATCTCCGCCTGGGCCGACTACGAGACCCCTTTGCGCTTTGTGGGACCCACTGTGTGGTAATTTTGACCCAAAGGTTCTTTAAAATTTTATTATTCTTATAATCAATTAGAAAAATAATTGTCTCTTCAAACTTTCGCGATCATAACTATGTACCTATCGCGATAAATACCCGGTTAAATAATGTACGTGCTTATAATTGAATAATGGTACGATAGTCGGACTCGCACTTGGCCGATTATTTATATATTAGACAGATGTCATGATCAATTTCGAGTATAACAATTTTAATTTAACAACTCATGGTAGTAGTTCTGGACATCTGTCTCGCTTTTATGTCCTTCTGGTGAAATTGTACGAACAAAGAGCACTTATACGGAGCTACTTGTAATGATGTCAAGCCTTATACATCGAAGCATGTTCCGGGAGCTAACAGCTACTCGTAGATCGATTCCAGATGCTTTACACAGCGGAAGCTCTTGCTTCACACTATCGGGACATCGTTTTGCCTGGGATTTGATTAGATGACAATGGCTTGCTCTATAACTTACCATCCTTTCAGAAATTTTATTTATTAACTGTAACTTTTGAATATTTTATAATTTTACGTTAACATGCAAACATCATTATCATCATTTCACCCATAGAAGGCCATCCCATCCCTCATGGACTTCCAGTATTAGCGGTCTGCATCCACCGCCGAACTGCATACTGTACCAGGTCGTCCGCCCATCATATTGGTAGACGTCCTAGGCTGCGCTTGCCGGTCCGTGGCCTCCACTTGAGTACTTTTCAGTCCCATCGTTCATCTGTTCTTCGAGCTACATGGCCTGCTTAGTGCCACTTCAACGTGCTAATCCGTTTGGCTATGTCGGTGACTGAGTTCTTCTACGTATCTCCCCCGAGCATAGTCCTCTCCATAGCTCGTTGAGCGTCTTAGAGCTTTTTCATACTGGTAACACAAACTGATTTAACTTTCGTTTATAGACAAACGCTGCCCATTCTAGATAATCCACGCAAACATAATGTTCAGATATTAGTAAATAATGTTAGATATTTCAGACAAGGCACAACGCCATCGCCTAATCAAATCGTACAAATTAGTACCAGATTGACAGCTATAATCAGAAGATACTTGCAATACATTCTAACTGATAACAGAGATCGCTTTCAAAACATTGCTTACTGCCCACGCAACATCATGGGGGTTGCTGGTGATTCATTTTTACTTATATTATAAAGATAGAGTTGAATGTTATTTGTCAAGGAAAGTCTTCGAAATTACTCCACCTATTTAAAAATTTCTTTCAATATTCAGAATGAAACAAACATATGTAAGCCCAGCCCTTGTACCCTGACTGATATATCAGTAAGTTGAAACGATGTTTTGGATGCATTGTTTGTTCACATATATCACGTGCTTTTTTATCGCGTGTGAAAAACATCGTGAGGAAACCCGCAGCTTGGTTAGCTTAAGACGTATAGACCTGTTCTTTAGATAGATAGATGGATATCTGATGCTGTATAAATAATGTGTAATAAATGTGATCAACTTAATGCATACAAAGCCGCGGACAGAAGCCAGTCACTCACTACTATTGACATATATACAGCGTCATCTAGCGTGCAGCTGTGATACTAAAACACAAATCAAATTTATTAATACATTGTCACGTTGTAATGAGACGGGGATTACGACTAATGTGCGAAATGATTGAGTCTGTAGCCGACGCAGGATTAATTTAATCTCTATAGGTATCATGGCTGCATTGATTTGCGCTTAGGCGATTTTGAACCTTTTGACATTGATCTAAAGCTTTGCTGTGCTTCATCATACACAGACACACAGGCCTTCCTCACCAACCTCCATGAGGATAATTGCCGTACTTACCACGCTTGACGAGCGCATAACGGAATGTTGTTACACTGGAAAACGCTGCTGCCCATCTTCCTTAAGGAAGGTCTTCCTTAGCAGGCCCTTACAGCATCCTCGGGCATAAGAGAAAAGGTAACATTCTAAAGCCGAGGAGATTTATGAGAAAGGCTTATGTGAATCTGCCAAGGAATACCTCAGATATAGAAGATGGGCAGCGCCGTCCCAAGAAGGCTTTTTAACTCTTTATAAAGTAAGGCCTATACATCTATTAAAGTCGGCAACTGCATCAGACGCAGCAGTGCCTGGGACATTGTAAGATGTATTAGTCTTGCCCGGCACCGATACCATCCTCCCAGCTTAGTCGACATTTAGCCAGAGAAAAATCAGAGTAAATAAGTGTTTATTCAATAGAGCAGAAAGCTATATAATTTAAAAAAGAAGTGTTCTTCTTTTGACAAGACAAAATTTAAATTGACTATACATAGTTAAATTTGATCGCTTCAGATAACTTTTTTCCAAGTGAGGGAAAGAACAGGTCAATACGTCTGAAGCTGACTAAGCCACTGGTTTCCTCACAATGTTTCTTATACTACTGAGGAGACAAGCCGAAGACTCACCTGATGTTAATGATAACCTCTACCTATGCCAACTGCAATGCCACGGTGATCACGTTTACTAAGCACGTGACCAACGCTGCATTGCAACGCGTCTGTCACTCTGAGACAAAGAGTTGGTCTCATTCGCCCGTAATTTCCCCGGGCGCCTTCAAACCCCTTCAAACCGGAACACAGTATGGTGGTAGTACTTCCCCGGTGAACTCTTCAAAGTTCTACTACTACTATTTAGTGTTTTTCTATACTGTTAAAGCACGTAGTAAATGTGCACATACGTTTTTCAAGAAAGAAATATTGGTCTTCGGAATGGAAGTAGGGGTACATACCCCTCGGCCAACACACGGCTCACTTATAATCTATAAATATAAAATTCAAAGTCCTGACTGACTCACTAACTGACTGATATATCACAGCCTAAACCACTGGACCTTAAGACTTGAAATTTCGCAAACATATACCTTGAGTATCCTAGAGGTGCACTAAGAAGGGATTTTTCGAAATTCCCACGGGATAGGGAATAAATGGGATTTATATTTTCAAATCAAATTGGCTCTGCGTGAAAAAGGGGATTTTACGTTTTATGACTTCCACGCGGACGAAACCGCGGACAAAAGCTAGTAATGTACAAAGTACTACGAACGCTTTTTGAAGTATTAACAAACCGTCCGATATTATAAGACTATAATGTTTCGACATGTAATATGTCAGTGTCTTTCTATGACACAGCTTGGGCGGGCTTTTTATGTTTGCGGACTGAGCTACAGCTTGTGACGTGCCAACGCACCGACGCCTTCGTGGCTTAGATTTTCTAGGAATTCATCATTTCAGTCGTAAAACGTCTACTACTGAACACAGGCCTCCCTCATGGATCTCCATCTGGGGCAGTTGCCATACTCACCACGGTTGTCAGGCGGGCTGGCGAGCGCAGTACGGGATGTTGATACACGGAAGGACGTCGCTGCCGGAGGTATACACAGTTTGATACATAGTCAGGCTACAAATATAGCCCAGCACGAAGCCTGGCCGTCGTTTTATTGAGGCGGACATAAAATAAATAGGTAAAGATTGTAGTTTTTTGTTCCTTGAGCGTTATTTTGTCCTCGATTTCGTTTACGAGCGGATTGCGACAGGTACAGAACAAATATTTGAGTTAAGTGCCTGCCTAGTTATTTTATGTTCAGTTTGGCGAGCTGTCGTCATAATTCTGTTGATTTTTGTTAAGGCTCTGGTAGTGAGCCAATGAATGCCCGTTGCTAGTTTTTTTTAAGTTTTATCCTTGCGCACGGTATTTGCAATAATAATTCATGAAAAATTCAAAGTTATAATTTTATCAAAAATTTTACGGGCCATTTGGTTTCTTAACCAAAGTGCCTGAGAGAATTTTTCATGATTTTTTCCAATTTGTTTTATCAGCTTGTCCAGAAAAAAAAACCACTAAGAAATCCCTCACAACAATAATAGATATGCCGATTAATCTCATGCAACAAAAAACACATGTCGTTTCCGCGATCTGAATAAAAATGCCATTCCAAAACGGTCTCTATTATAGCCGCATACGGATTACACTCGTTAAACCATGGATTAAATATTAGATTCTTCGTATAAGCTGAGAGTAATGTGAACGATCTGTTTTCAGCTCTATCTCGACGTGCCAGAGCTCAGTTTGTAAATATACGACCGCGATTTCCAACCCTATCGCTCAGCTTAGAGTGTGATCGATTTTGTGGGTCAATTTTGAGCTCTGTGTGATGGTATTAGGGGTTATTGGTAGTGACGTGCTATGTGCGATTTACACCGGGCAATTTGCACTGCACTAGTATTTGCACTAGATTCGGGAAGATAAGCAGCAGCGTCTATCAAATCCCGTACTGCGCTTGCCATCCAGC
The DNA here is from genome assembly GCA_963082625.1 of Pasiphila rectangulata. Lineage (NCBI taxonomy): Eukaryota > Metazoa > Arthropoda > Insecta > Lepidoptera > Geometridae > Pasiphila > Pasiphila rectangulata. Next base: position 2,337,345 of record OY720254.1, on the reverse strand, counting down.
CTGCGTGGTGAGTATAGCAACCACCCCTGATAACTACTTGAAGATCCATGAGGGAGGCCTATGTCTGAGATAATGATGAATTTTCTCTGCGCTGAATATATCCTAGCTTACCACTGAATGCATTAATACTGTTGGTTTACTAAATCTGCAAGTTGTGGCAAATTGTCAATGTGCAGGCGTTATGAGCGTTCATTACTTTAATCGTTTATATATCGACGACATCTGTGGCATAGTGGGCAAGGGTTCGGGGACTAGATCGTGCTGTGTGAATTCTCCAGCATTATTTATTTATTTATATATATTAACTTATGTATAGACGAGTTTGATACGGCCGCCGCGTCCCCCCTTTTTGAGGCTGGCATATGACTGGCATAAACCAATGGAGACCTATTATACCCAGCAGTGGGTGATTTAGGGCTTAGAAGAAGTTAGTTTGTATGGAGTAGTAGATATTTTTGTAAAAAGTTCATTAGTACTACCACCATACCTATTTCTGCCGCCAAGCAGTAATGTCTGCATTGCTGTGCTTCGGTTTGGGGGTGAAGGCGGCCGGTGAAATTACGGGCACATGAGACCTTACAACTCTATCTCAGGATGACGGGCGCAAACAAATTCAGTTTTGGTCACGTGCTTAGTGAACGTGATTAACGCGGTATCGCAATTGTTATAGGTAGAGGTTACCACTTTACATGAGGTAAGCCATCGGCTTGTCTCGTCAATTAGTCGTATAAAAAAATACTTTATTCAAGGAGCGCAAGCAAATCGGTCAGTTGTTCAAGAGTCCGCAACCAAATTGGCTTGTGTAAGCGGCACGTTAGTAGGCCGTGTGAGCGTCCAATGTAGCGCATTATTCACGATTGTACGGAACACGCGGCTCACTATTGATTTAATATTAACTGTTCTGTGAACCGATTTGTTGGACTGAAATATATTTTACAGAAACTATATTTACTCAGACGTAGGACGACTGCTGGATATAGGCATCATATACTAATCATGTGCCGTGGGGTGCCGGCAGTAGAATGATACCCCTCCTCTCATGCCCATGGATGCAGTAAGAGCCTGCTAAGGGATACCTCCGGAAGATGGGCAGCAGCGTCTATCCGTGTATCAACATCCCATACTGCGCTCACCAACCCGCCTGCCAAGCGAGGTGAGGATGGCAACTACCCCTCATGGAGATCCATGAGGGAGGCCTGTGTTCATCAGTGGACGTTTTATGGCTGAAATGATGACTAATCATGAGGGGTTGCGTTACTTCACCACGCTCGGCAGGGTAGGCGGGCGCAGTACGGGATGTTGATTACAGAAAGAAACTGCTGTCCATCTTCTGGAGGTATCCCTTCGAAGATTGTTATTGTATCCACCGCTAAGAGAGGAAGGACAATATTATACAGCCCCACGACACAAATACCACCGCGGCACGGCCAAACAATATTTAGTATCATAAGTTACGACCTTTGCGCAAAATAATTCAAATATTATTTTTCCGATATAATGTTTTGTTTTGTAAAGAACCAAGCACGTTCCTGCTAGGACCACTCTAGATGATTGTAGAGAATTGTAACGATTTTCTTTCCTTCCGGCGACTTATTTAACAGACTTAAAACTCAAAAACTCTTACTGAAAATACGTTTTTGTTTTTCTTTTTGAGTTTCGAGTTTTTGTGTTTATGATTACCTTATTATTTGGTTCTGTTTTCTAATTGTTTTTGTTTCAATGCAAGAATTCTATTATGTTTGATACATATTTTAAACCGACTTTAAAAAGAAAGGATCTTCTCAAGTTGCCTGTTTTTTTAAATCTTTGTTACCTCAGAACTCCGTCGCTTATTAACAGATTTGGGAAATTATTTTTGGGTATAGATATGCTTTGAATTAGGTCCCATATTTTTTCAAAATAAATCAAGGGAAACATTCAAATGTAATATATACCTACATATAGCGTACACATAATATAGCGTTTTGGGAATTTGCAGTAACATCTTAGATTTTCTCAAAGAAGTCGGTTATTTTGTTAACAAGTTAAAGAATTATTGTAAAACGTGTATGTGTGTGCTGCAGTACAAAAAAAATATCCATCGACCATCTTTATCTGCCTCTTAGATATGAGGTACAGACATGCGAGATAGACATGTAAAGAACCAATTTCACGTCCTCGCTGGCACTGACGTTCCCGGTCGATTCGGTATCGGTGCGTATTTGCGAATGTAACCGCCGCCGGTTCTCATAACGCGTTCGTTCACCCCGACCTCTTTTGATCTTGGAAAAAGAGCTCTTACAAGGTATAGTTCGTAAAACTTGCCTTGATCGCTGCGACAGATGCCAAGTGATACGAGAGCTGGGACGATGATGAAAATATGACGGTATTTTGTCGGATCGCTCTAACGGTCTAGTGAGAGTATTAAGTCTTAAGTAGATTCTGATTTTGGAACAGAAATAAAATCCCGATGCGAAATAAACAAAACAATTTATTGTATCTATTTAAATTATCTACAAGTTACAAACCAACACAGATCGATTTTTTGACAGATGTCAAAAATGACAGATATCAAAACCGACAGAATTATCGGCATCGTACAGCACTATTCGTGCAATCTCACCCGTAAAGTACGGCACTGCTACAAGTCATTAATGCAGTTACAAAATTATAAAAATGACGGACAGCTATCGCAGCGATCAAGCTAAGTTTTACGGAATACAACAACCGAGTATGTTCTTTTTTCCTGACTCGATTGTCATCTAAAACCTCGTCTTAGTCTAAAACTAACACATTAAATTATTTTTACAATCTTCAATTCCATGGCTTATGTACAGCAGTGGACGCAGATAGCAGTACTACGGCTGAGGTGACGATGAACTTTACCTACTCATTATCATCACTATCATCACAGTAATCGAAGTAGGTTTTTTGTTGACAAAATTAGAACTAAGATTTAATAACTTAAGTAATAGAAGATGTGCAATAAAGGCTTATTCCAAAAATCTCCTTCGACGATCCCCTGCGAAGGGGATTATTGGACTTTTTGTCCAGAAATCCCCTTCCGGCTCTCGAAGGGCTCTCGAGGGGCGCAAAGGGGATATCTGGGCAAAAGTTCCACAAATCCCCTTAGCCATAGTAATTACATAGATATCCAATTGTATTTTCATAAGGATGGGCCTTGTATTATCATAAGGCCCATAAAGAATATCTACAATGTCCAATCCTTAAGTTAAAGAATAGAAACGACAGCAAATGTCAAAAATGACAGCAAATGTTATATAAAGGTGTTTTCATAATCATTTGGCGCACTTGTCGCGTCCTAAAAGATACTTGAACTTGGTTATGGAGGTAGGAACAATGTCTTTGTAATTTCAAGAATCGCCGAAACGTAAATCATTATAAATACGGCACTGAAGAGTGGAATAAGTATTTCTTGCTGGACTTTTTAGACAGTTTTACCTTAAGACGAACTTTTTTACGTTGAATATTCAAATATATTATACAGGTTGTATTATTATAATAATATGTGTATATATGTTGCGGGTTCGATTCCCGCCTCGGGATAAATATTTGTATGATCTGCAGATATTTGTTCAGGGTGTTCTGGATGTTTTTCTATATATAATAAAATATATCTATCTATGTAGTATAATGTATTAAGTAACTATATCAGTCATCTAGTACCCATAACACAAGCTCTGCTTAGCTTAGGGCTAGATGATGCTGAGGGAATTGTCCAGCATTATTTATAATATGTACCCGGTGAAGGAAAACATCGCGAGGAAACCCGCGGCTTAGTCAGCTTCAGACGTATTGACCTGTTCTTTCCTCTGACTAACAGCCGACTACGTTAGGAGGGTGGTATCATCATCATCATCATCATCATTTATCATATCATAGTGTATCAACATCCCATACTGCGCTCGCCAACCCGCCTGCCAAGCGTAGCGAGTACGGCAATATGGAAAATTGTGAGCCAAGTTTCTATTTATAGGTAAGACTTAACTTTGTTTGTCTAAGTTACGTCGTAGTTCAAATAGCAACGTAGTGGAATTATAACCACTATCACGAGTTTCCAGATATTGTATTCGCTAGGAACTTTACCATTTAACTATTTCATTTCATCTACCTTCTAATATTATAAACACGAAAGTTTGTATGTATGGATGTTTGTTACTCTTTCATGCAAAAACTAGCCTGAGGATTGAGCTGAAGTTTGCACACGTTGTAGATGTTGACCAGGACACCTAAAGGTATCCTATTATCTAACCAGGATTAACACATAGGCTTAATTTTATCCGGGTACAACGCAAGCGAAGCGGCGAGCATAAGCTAGTACATAATATACGAGCAAGACTGCTAACACCGTTGGGTGTTAGCAGTCTTGCCCGTGGGGTGCCGGCAGTAGAATATTGCCTCTCCTCTCTTGCCGTGCAGTAAGAGCCTGCTAAAGGATACCTCCAGAAGATGGGCAGCAGCGTCTTTCCGTGTATCAACATCACAAACTGCGCTCGCCAACCCGCCTGCCAAGCGTGGTGAGTATGGCAACTACCCCTCATGGAGATCCATGAGCGAGGCTTGTGTTCAGTAGTGGACGTTTTTCGGCTGTAATGATGACGTGACGAACGAGGAGCCGATTTCTACTGAAGGTGCCTTGTATAGAGGCGAAACACGTGTCAAATTCTTTTTGAGTGATTTGTTATTTAATATTTTTTGTTCATTTAGATATTATTATGGATATTTTTTAGTTTTAAAATTACAGGATTTTATCGCGTACCTTTTTTATTATTTTCCGGACGTTTCGAACACATTTCAGCGTTCTTGGTCGCGGGAGGACTGTCGATAAAATCCTGCAGGGCTAGCATGGCCGGAGATATTTTATCCACGGGGAGAGGACAAAATAACTATTTCCCTCTGTCAATTTTGTCCACCCTCCGAGCATGGCGACATGGGTGGATAAACTATTCACGGTGGACAAACCACGGGAAACGAAAGCTTTAGGCGGAGGGTGAGTATCCACGTCTAATGTCAAAAAGTGATATAATTCTCTTTCCCCCCTGTTGCCGTGCTTTGACAGGTGGATAAAATAATTTTATCCCTTGTCAGTGGAAATAACCGGTGGACAAAAGTTTTATCCGCAGCCCATGCTAGCCCTGCTGTAATTTTAAAACTGAAAAATATGTTAACAAATCGCGAAAGCTTAACAAGTTATTATGGATTTCCGCAAAGTCACGCCTGAATCAATTAATTTCTAGTAAGTCTAAAACTTCCTTCTAAACCTACAACAAATAAGGTCTGCGATTGCTTGGGGCGACCATTGAGTTCATACTTAGCACGGCCGTCTCGGAGTTGGGACGTGAATCGGAATAGTTGAATGCCAGTTTCAATAATCGATATTCCCTGGGGAGTTGAAGTTTCTCGGTGATATCGATAGTTTATAAGTTCTAGGCGCTTCAGTCGCAAGCGCTTGATAATTTTATCAAGTTGAACTGTAGTTTCTTAGGCAGTGATTTAACCAGTACATAGGTGTCGACATGCATTTATTAGATGATAAATATAAATACGAGTACCTGCCTAAATCTCGCGACAAGCTTTGTCTTGTCTTGTCTTTTTATTTTATGGCCTTTTGTGTTTGGTTTAACACAATTCTGCCAGTGTCAAGTTAATTTATAAATTCGTAAGTTATTTGGCCAGCCAAGTTGGCGGCCATTAAATTATGTGGTTATAAGGCACGTAAATGATTATAAAATTGCGTTCCGACAAGCTTTTTTATAACATAATATTGTGTAAAGACGTTTTAAGTTGACATTAAACTTTAATGGAAAATGTGTATTTTATTATTTTTAATACGTTTAAATAAAAGCTTGTTTGCTAAAAACTTTTTTTTACTTTTATTTACAAAAAGTTATGATATACAATGGTAGTGCGATACCGTGTGGTGCCGGCAATATAACGTTGCCTCTCTTACCCGTGGATGCAGTAAGATTCTGCTAAGGGATACCTCCGGAAGATAGGCAGCAGCGTCTTTCATGAGAGATTCATGAGGGAGGCCCGTTACCAGAAGTGGAAGTCTTACAACTGAGATGATGATGAAGTATGATATACGTATTTTGAAAAAAAAACTTAAATTAGTAGGTTGGTCTTTTTGGTGGCTGAGATACAATCAATACTGACTGTACAACGTGTGCGATGCTGCGGGTAGAAGTTAGTTATATATACTCGTACTTGCCGTGAGGTGCCGGCAGTAGAATGTTACTTCTCTCATGCCCGTGGATGCAGTAAGAGCCTGCTAAGGGATACCTCCGGAAGATGGGCAGCAGCGTCTTTCTGTGTATCAATATCCCGTACTGCGCTCGCCAACCCGCCTGCCAAGCGTGGTGAGTATGACCCTTCATGGAGATCATGAGGGAGGCCCGTGTTCAGTAGTGGACGTTTTACGGCTGAAGTGATGACTCATATTTTAGGAGCGATTAAAAGATATAATGATATGGCCTCAAAAATAAAAATAAAACATTTAAAATTCTTCGTTTATCTGTGGTAATCAGCTTCTCTAGAGAACTTCTTCAGAGAACTTCTCTAGTGTGAATTCTGCCAACTGCCATACAAATGGTCCCTACATTTCCGTCGAAACACCTGTCAATGTCAAGGTTAACGCATTTAATTAGTCCGAGAAATGGTCTAACCGGGCCGTAGAGGTTGGGCGAGGACGATAAAATTCTACATTAAATCCCCCCTTCCCTCCTCCGATGTCGGCTTCAATGTACTCGGTGGGGGACGCTTGTTCCATCACGAGATTGTTCGGAGACTTGACGGGTATTTTTGGGTGAGAATTATGTGGAATTTGGTGATGTGTCTTTTTTAAACTATCGCGATCACAACACATTATTAACATACATATAACCGGGTATTTATCGCGTAAATTACTTTTATTATTTCCCGACGTTTCGCTTGGATTGCACCAAGCATGGTCCCGGGAAGACGTCGGGAAATAATAAAGCTAATTCACGCGATAAATACCCGGTTATATGTATGTTAATAAATTGGTGATGTGTTGTGCCATATTTTCGGTAGAGAAAATAAAAACAAATAATGTAGTTTCTCAAACTTGTATGTCATAATTTAATTTTGTAAGTCTCAAACTAAGCTGAGCACAATCATGCGACATGCTACATTGAAACCACTACGCAATATGGAAACCAAAATGATGATAGAATATAAGAATACTTAATTTTTTTTTTTTGGAAATACATACTTGTAATGTCGGGACACTAAAAGACTTATCATCATCATCATTTCAGCCGTAATACGTCCACTACTGAACACAGGCCTCCCTCATGGATTTCCATGAGGGGCAGTTGCCACACTCACCGCGCTTGGCAGGCGGGTTGGCGAGCGCAGTACGGGATGTTGATACACGGAAAGACGGCTGATGCCCATATTCCGGAGGTATCCCTTAGCAGGCTCTTACTGCATCCATGGGCATGAATGGAGGGGCTTCTTTGAGGATTGAGGATTCTTTGCCGGCACCCCACGGGAAACTATAAGACTTATATCATGGTATATATCCCGTAAAAATCACTTATAGTTTGTATGATAATTATCTATTGTGAAAATCTATCATCTTCTCGAGAATTAGGCCCCAGGTGCCTATCTAAGTTAATTGAATTCTGTCCTGACTCCTGTTTATAACTCGATTCCATCGACACGGCACTGATAATAAAGTGGTCTGTGTAATTGTACTAGAGTGACTTTTGTTTACTGCACAAAATGCCATTGTGCACATAATTAATCATATTTTAATAATTCTGTGCACAATGAATAAGAGGGATCTAATTCATATTTCTTACTAGCTTCTGGCCGCCGCATGCGGTATAATCGGATAAAAGCCTGTGTGTTAATCCTGGTCAACAACAATACGTGTGCAAAGTTTCAGCTCAATCCGTATGTAATTTTTTGCGTGAAGAGGTAACAAACATCCATATATCTATACAAACTTTTGGCTTTATAATACTCATACTCATTTTTTTTTCAATAGGGACATTTCTTACGCGCCTTATGGAACGAAGGCGTCCCATAAAGATTCGCTAACCTAACCAATGAGCGAGCATTTTTCATGGACACCCGTCGGTACACTAAGCGCGCGGGGCCTTCAAACTTTATGGGACGCCGTCGGTCCATAAGGCGCGTAAGAGAAACACTTGTCATAGTTACACACAATAAATAAAAAAACTAAAATACAATTCATTTAAAAGCCATCCAACAATATTTTATATATTAATGTTCAAATCCGAGAATCGCTTAAAGCAAGAGTTCCGAAATTATAACATAGCTGAATAACTTTAAGTTTGTTACACTTTGGCGTAAAATAACTTCAAATATTGTATAACAGAATAAGGTAAATAAAGTTGGTAACAGCCGTAATATAAGGCCAGGGCTATAAGCAACCTTTGATCGGAACGTCTGGTTGAAAGCATTGCCGTGTTACCTTTTATAACTTTGTGACTACCCCACCACGCGGTGCAGTGCCACGCGAATTAACAGCTCTATTTTCTCTTTAGCTGAGCCGTGTAAGCATTACGTAGGGCCGGCAATAGAATGTTGCCTCTCCTCTCTCGCCTGCGGATGCAGTAAGAATCAAGGGATACCTCCGGAAGATGGGCAGCAGCGTCTACTTGCCGTGAGGTGCCGGCAGTAGAATGTTACTTCTCTCACGCCCGTGGATGCAGTAAGAGCCTGCTAAGGGATACCTCCGGAAGATGGGCAGTAGCGCCTTTCCCTGTATCAACATTCCGTACTGCGCTTGCCAACCCGCCTTCCAAGCGTGGTGAGTATGGCAATTACTCCTCATGGAGATCTTCATGGAGGCCTGTATTCAGTAGTGGACGTTTTACGGATGAAATTAATGATGATTAACATAACGGCCAAAAGTTTCCCTCGAGGAACCTCCGAGTTGCGCAGCTCTGCAAAACAATGATTGTGAGCCAATATAAGTAGTGACGGCCTACAGACCTATTGCTGCCTCTAGCCTTTTATCGATAAAAATAACATAAGTCACGCGACAAAAGCCGTAACGTGGAAATCACGCAACTCTTCTCACACGAACCGCTTTGCTATTGAAGCAGAAACATTGCAGTTGTGATAGGTAGAGGTTGCCACTTAACATCAGGTGGGCAAAGGCAGGCCAAAGGGCTTTGGGCTTGTCTTGTCATTTAGTCGTAAAAAAAACTTAACAGTACCATGGTATTACGTGGTGACAGATATACAGATACGTAAGGCCTTTGCATTTATCATAGACGATTTATACAGCGTCAGCAGTTGCTGATTTATATGATTACCAGTTGGTAATCATGCTGTACGGGACGCTGCAGTGCCTGGGACATTGTTAGATGGATTAGGCTTGCCCAACACGTATGCCGTCCTCTCAGCTTACTGAATCATTATATTACATTCATCATTATCATAATACGACGAGACGAGCTCTGTGGCGCAGCGGGCGAAGGTCCGCCTGCGACGCAAGAGGTTGCGGGTTCGATTCCCGCCTCGGGACAAATGTCTGTACGATCTGCAGATATTTGTTCAGGGTGTTCTGGGTGTTTTTCTATATATAATAAAAATATCTATCTATGTAGTATATTGTATTAAGTATATCAGTCATCTAGTACCCATAACACAAGCTCTGCTTAGCTTGGGGCTAGGTGATGCTGTGTGATTTGTCCAGCATTATTTATTTATTTATTTTATTTAATATCAGCCGTACGACGTCCACTGTTGGACATAGACCCTCATGGATCTGCTAATACTGATCATGAGGGGTTGTTGCCATACTCACCACGGCCATACTAGGCAGGCGGGTTGGCGAGCGCAGTACGGGATGTTAATAAACGGATTGTTGCTGCTGCCCATCCGGAGGTATCCTTTAGCAGATTCTTTCTGCATCCACGGGCAAGAGAGGATAGGGAACGTTCTACTGCCGGTACCACACGGCAGTATTCGAACGGGATTTTTTCAGAATCAAATGTTACCTCTTCTCTCTTGCCCGTGGATGCTATAAGAATCTGCTAAAGGATACCTCCGGATGATGGGCAGCAGCATCTATCCGAGTATTCTGTACTGCGCTCGCCGGAGCGCCTGCTAAGCGTGGTAAGTATGGAACAACCCTTCATGACCAGTATTTGGAGATCCATGAGGGAGACTTATGTCCAACCGTGGACGTCCTATGACTGAGATGATGATTATTGTTTATTCATATATTTAATATATCAATCTCTACGCTAGCAAATTGGAGACTTCAGTTTAAAATTTAAATGTATGTATCACAAATCTCAAACTGCATTTTCACATCCTAATAAAACCTAGCAAAATAGAACCTGACGAAATAGCCTCTAAATAAAAGATATGTTGCCTCGGAAGTAGAAAGATTAGCGAGCTTCAAATTAGCGCTATTTCGCTTCGCCCGGCACCACGTAACTATAAACTTTATTCTCTACACCCGTAGCGTAATGTTCACAAATACGGAACCCTAAAAGGCAAGATAACATACCCTAGGTGTTGCAATTACTGTAGCACTCTGTAGTAGTCAGGGCTTGGAATACCGGTATTTTCAAGTACCGGCCCTGACATTGTCGTGGTACCTTTACTTCTTTGGTATCGGTATAAATTATACCGTTACTTTTAGAACCGGTACTTTTAGACTTGTTGAGTACCGGTATTTTTCTCGGTACCGGTACTTTTATTAGGTATCTGTAAAATTTACGGTATTTTGAAAGTGAAGTACCGGTACTCACAGTTTTTACACATCGACATTTTTATACAAGTGGACATTATTAATAAAATAAAATACAAATACTATAAAAAAATAATAATAATAACTTGTCATTTTTAATTTTAGACCAAAGTCGTCAAACCCATTAAAATTTGTGCAAGTGAGAGAGAAAGCTTATTAGTAAACTCGCTTGTTGCGTTTCTTGTACTGGTAGTTGAACTTTTTGTAAAGATTGTTATGTTAAACGGGTTTTCTACTCACGTTAAGTATTCGTTTTTGTAAAGAGTTTATCCGCGGAAGTACTACCACCATACCCTATTTGTGCCGCCAAGCAGTGATCTCTACATTGCTGTGGTCTGGTTGGAAGGGTAAGGGGGCCTGGGAAATTACGGACACACCTTACAACTCTATGTCTCACGGTGACTGGCGCAATGCAATGCAGCGTTGGTCACGTGCTTAGTGATCACTGCGGTATTGCAGTTGTGATAGGCAGAGGTTACCGCTTAACAGCGGTAACCTCTGCTTGTAGGGGGCCTTCGGCTTGTCTCGTCATTTAATAGATAGCATAAAAAAATACACGCGCCCAATAAAAGTTTAATCCTTTAATATTTCGCAAACGGAAGGGGTAATTCGAAAAAAAACTGCAACTCCTAAATGGATTTCAAATACCTATTTATCGGTACCGATGGGAAAATAAAAAAAAATGTTCATCACAATCTTACGTGTAAGGGAGATACCCCAAATTATTATTTTTTTGTAGATTTTTTTGTACCAAAGTTATCATTTTATAAATCTTCTTATCTCGGAACCCTTAGGGCGTGAGTCTAGCTCACACTTGTCTGCTTCATTACTGGATACAAATACAATACAAAAATACAAAATAATTTATTAGCCAAAGTTAATCGCGGGAGACCTCATTACAGAGTTCGAATTACAGGGAAACAACTAAAAAAAGATGACAGAATAACAACTATGACTGTACAATATTTATCTATGACGTCTTATTAAATACCCACTGAATGTGTACTTACTATTTATTGACATAAAAAACAATGTAAATTATTTAATGATCTAATATAATATAGCTTATGCTTGAAAACTGACTAAACTTGCAACGCCCTAACAGGGTTCATGTATGTTACTTATAATAATTATGTATTACCTAGATCTAATGCAAACCATGTACATGAAGCAATGAATAAATAAATTACAAATTACAAAATTGATAAAAAGATCTCAATTATTTTGTGGGTGAAGTCGACAACCACGTCATTATAAATGACTCAAATTCTGATTCTAACTTGACTTGTATTTTCACATTTATGTTTTTGATAGAATTTGTTTAAATTAATTTGGATAAAGGGCTTTTACCCTTGTTAAGAGACCCATTATTTTTCGCGACACACTGACTCTGCACCGTACTCTTTGCGATCAGAATTGTCTCATCAGTAACGTAGTATAACGTCAAGGCCACGATATTCCAAATTAGCCAATTTTCGATTGAATTTTAAACTATCAAATATCCATTGTTTTGATCGGAAAAATATATGTTATAGTTTAATAAACGTTTTTGAATATTTAACGGTTCAAAACACGATATTTTTTACTTTACCTGATAATAACTTATGGAGGAAGGATAGTTTCAGCTCGTTTTTGTGGTTATATTTCAAGTGTATCAATATTATACTCTCAAAAAATAGGCAATGACGTTTAGAAGAACATTGAACGGTAAGTTATTCTGATTTTTTTTTAAAACTAATTTTTATAGAATTTAAGTAGGCCGTGTTTGCGCGCACTCCTTCAGAAACTCGCCGCTGGAATAACCTGGCTTTAAAACAACAACTGTAACCAGATTCCAAATAAAGAGGTAATGATTCGTGTGTAACCACAGTGTTATTATTATGTTCCGCTTCATTGAACTACGAAAATATGATTCCTACCTAATAAGCATTCATTCACGTCTTAAAGAACATGCTACGAAACTATTGCAGAGCGTTCCAGGTCGGAATGAAATGCGGAATTCCTTCGCGTGGCTTCAGCCATTGCAGATTAATTTTATGAAAATAGTTCTGTGGAACATACCGCCTTGCTTAATAGTTTTTTAAGCCGTGTTTTTTTATTTTATATGTAATGTGATATAAAACAATAAGGAAATGACTTGAGAACGATCAAGTGATTAGTTTGCTGTCCTTTTCCTATGAATTGTTTATCCAATTTCTCTTCCATATCCTTTCGTAAGTACCAAAAATTTCTTAGACATAATCAAACCGTATCATTATCATCACCATCGTAAGACGTCTGGGCATATACCTCTCTTATGTAATTCCAACTACATGAGCGGGATATTATCTAGTGGACATTCCACTCACTCGTACTAAGTGGTTCTCCTCCACCTTCATCATCCGCACCGCTAAGGTCTGGAACTCGCTGCCGGCTTCTGATTTCCCCGAAAACTACAACCTGGGTCTCTTCAAGTCAAGAGTGAATAGGTGTCTTCTAGACCTTTGTGATCCATCATCGGCCACATCGTCGCTAAACATCGGGTGAGATTGTGGTCAAACAAAGGTCTATCTGCAATAAAAAAAACAATATTACCATTCTTACCACGCTATGGTTTCTTACTGCATCCACGGGCAGGAAAGGAAAGGCAACATTCAACAGCCGGCACTCCTCAGCAAACTAAATGCAATCTTCTAGTGCAAAGAGAAATTAAGGAGGTCGGAAGCAAATGGGGTTGCAATGAGGTTCTTTCAATAAACTAAAATAGACCATTTTTTCATCATCATTTCAGCCATACAATGTCCCTTACTGAACACAAGCCTCCCCTCATGGGAACCATCTCCATGAGGGTTAGTTGCCATACTCACCACGCTTGGCAGGCGGGTTGGCGAGCGCAGTACAGGATGTTAATACACGGAAAGACGCTGCTGCCCGTCTTCCGGAGGTATCCCTTAGCAGACTCTAAAGGTAGAATTCCACCGGTGTGCGGCACAAATGTTTGAATGTCATTTTGGTGTCTTGCTAGCATTACACACGCACACTTGTGGAATTCTACCTTTACAGCATCCACGGGCATGAGAGGTGGGGTAACATTCTTCTGCCGGCACCCCACGGCAAAATAGGCCATTACAAAACATTAAAACTCAAATAGAGGAACTTTAAGAGGTAATTACCACTCACGTAATTTAGTACATTTATTATAGCATCGCCTTAAAACCGGGAACCGATATTTGAACTCTAATGCAATCAGAATAGAGCACACAGATTTTAATCAACGAGCTATAGAGCAAGCACCTTGAGCTGTCAGTCCAGTGGCGTAAGGTACAGTTTCCAATGTAGGAAGGGGTTGATTTTATCAGTTGTACAGCCCATAAATCATTGTGGGGTTTTTAGGGTCACGCCTAATTAGGTGATTCGGATCACACTTTGCTTAATCAAGTTACATTATAAAATCCCTTACTTGGACGTTTGGGGAAGTTTGTGCTTGCTAGACACTTTTTTTTCTAAATTTATTAAGCGGCATTGCTTGAGGGAAGTCGTTTAAATAACTTGGGTTGCTTTTGGGACAGTATTTCGTTCCTTAAGTTTCGTTCCACGGCAAAAGCCTAAACTAAACACACATAAATTTAAAATATTATTTTAAATATTCCATGTTTCTTTGTTTTTCAGTGTTTCTTGTTATTATGTTTAGTTTTAAGATGTGCAATAAAGTATTTTCTATATTCTATCTATCTATAAATACAAATACTAAAACGTGACTAAGAAAGAGTTATTCAGAGACAGGTTGTTGATAAAAACAACTTAATACAAATACTAAAACGTGACTAAGAAAGAGTCATTCAGAGACAGGTTGTTGATAAAAACTACTAAATACAAATACTAAAACGTGACTAAGAAAGAGTCATTCAGAGACAGGTTGTTGATAAAAACAACTAAATACAAATACTAAAACGTGACTAAGAAAGAGTCATTCAGAGACGGGATATTGATAAAAACAACTAAATACAAATACTAAAACGTGACTAAGAAAGAGTCATTCAGAGACGGGATATTGATAAAAACAACTAAATACAAATACTAAAACGTGACTAAGAAAGAGTCATTCAAAGACGGAATATTGATAGAAACAACTAAATACAAATACTAAAACGTGACGAAGAGTCATTCATAGAGACGAAATGTTGATAAAATCAACTAAATACAAATACTAAAACGTGACTAAGAGTCATTCATAGAGACACAATGTTGATAAAATCAACAAAATACAAATACTAAAATGAGACTTAGCAAGCCTCATTCATTAGAGGACATTTAAACCACTTTCATTCTTCTTTCCCATCAAATAAACATTAGTTCCCAATAAATATTCACCAGAAGCGGCCACAAATCCGACAGCTTACAGATGTCAAATAAAATTTCTCGAGAACGCATTTAGAGCGCAAATAGCTGCGGTCCGCGCCAGCGTTCTATCTCGCGCTATAAAGCAGACGGCGACGAAACCGAATTGGAATTGACGAATGCTTCTAGCCAAATAGAGATATTTCATCATCAGTATAGCGGGAGGACGTCCACTGACTCCTTCATAGAATACCAAGGACTGATCATGAAGGTCATACTCACATTTGGCAGGCGGGTTGGCAAGCGCAGTACTGTATGTTGATACACGAAAAGACGCTGCAGGCCATCTTTCGGAGGTATCTTTTGGCAGATCTTACTGCATCCACGGGCAAGAGAGGATGGGAAAGACCTGGCACCCCACGGCAAAAACCTATCTAAACTAAAGACAAAAAACAATAAAAAATGCGACTAAGTAAGAGTCACTCATTAGAGGACATTTAAACCAGTGGTATCCTTTTTCCTTATCAAATAAATATTCACCAGAAGCGGCCACAAATCCAACAGCTTACAGATTAGAATCCACGAATGATTCTAGTCAAATGGAGATTTTTAGTGGTTCTAAAACTAGATCGGGTCGAAGCTTGGAGTTCTGTATAAAATATTAATCAAATACCTTGAAATACGTGCTTAACACCTGTCCGTTGATCGGATGATGTTGTTGGGAATGCTAATAAGTTGGAATAATTTGCCATAGGGTGCCAATAATGTTGGAATGTTTGGAATGTTGTGCCTCCTTTATTGCCCGTGGATGCTGTAAGAATCTGCCAAGGGATACCTCCAGAAGAGTGTAGTAAAAAAAATTCTGGACATTTTAAAAAGCCCCATTTGAAGCTCTAAAGTAAGCAGAGCTTGTGTTGTAGAATACATAAATACATATTTTTTTGTCAAAACATAACATTAAAAATTATGGTGCATTGCCAAAATATGTTTATACCTCCTGATCCCAACATAAAAAAATTACCTCTTTATTTCTAAGTATAGAAAGCGGTTGAGTCTAAATTCTGTTAAATTGTGTCCAGAATAAACGAATATGAATAGGCTGTCTACTTCCATCTTTGACCTTTAAGCTTTTGTTTTATCGTTACTTTTGTAAAATACGGATTTTTGGCTCGCTTTTGTGAATTTTTAATTACTCTCATCCATTCATAAGGGTCCATACATAAGGGTTGCCACAGACTTAACCTTATTTGGGATTTTCACCAGATGTAGCTGGAGTAGCTAAATAATTCCGAGTTTAAGGAGAAGACTTGTAGGATAACCATATTCTACTGTGTCTTTCTAAGGTCACATAATACTATAAACATTTATACATAACTGATGTTTTAAATTACAAGAATCAATGTATTTTGTAAACCTTCTTAAGACTTCCATTATGTAGATAGAAAATTAAGAACAAACAATTTAATTCTAAATATAGAAACAGAATAAAACTCTGAAAACGCTTATGTTAAAAAAATGGTAACCACACAAATTGATGTATTAAGAAGAATAAAAATGTATTGATTTAATTTGCATACCTCATTCTGAAATAGCCGTGGGGTGCCGGCAGTAGAATGTTACCTCTCCTCTCCTACCCGTGGATGCAGTAAGAGCCTGCTAAGGGAAACCTCCGGAAGATGGGCAGCAGCGTCTTTACGTATATCAACATCCCGTACTGCGCTCACCAACCCGCCTGCCAAGCGTGGTGAGTATGGCAACTACCTCTTAGTTCAGTAGTGGACGTTTTACGGCTGAAATGATTCTGAAATCTCTCAACGTAAATTCAGTAATTTGGACCTTCAATTGGTAAATAAAATAATAACATTATAATTAACAGCATTCATCTAACAACTTTCCAGGCACTGCGTTCCATACAGCATAAATAAAAATTGCTGAAGATGTATAAATAGTTTATTTGAAGGGTCATAATGATCTTGCCTCTTTTACATTAAATTTTACCTAACCAGCGTTAGAGATGCAGTATAAGGTATATTTTTTTTTTAATGTTCATGTTGGACTAGATCATAATGTAACTAACACCATTCATATCTAGAAAAGAGGGAGGCCTGTGTTCAGTGGTGGACGTTTTACGGCTGAAATGATGATGATGATATCTAGAGAACGTGTAAAAATCTAGTCCCGTTAAAATTATCTATTAGTACTAATTTTATAAAGCAGTTTGTTTGTTTAGCTGAACGCGGTTTCAGGTACTGGTTCAAATTAAAAATGTTACTATAGCTGAAATATTTGTATTATGCTGCCTACGACCCACTCTCTCTCTCTCTCTTACAAGTACATGTAACGCAGACGAAGTTACGCGAGAAAGCTAGATGTATATTTATATACATCAATTAATTTGTGTTGCTTTATTTCGTCAATTTCGAGACGAGCTCAGTGGCACAGCGGGCGAAGGTCCGCCTGCGACGCAAGGGGTTGCGGGTTCGATTCCCGCCTCGGGACAAATGTCTGTACGATCTGCAGATATTTGTTCTGGGTGTTCTGGGTGTTTTTCTATATATAATAAAAATATCTATCTATGTAGTATAATGTATTAAGTATATGAGGTTTAAGAACTTTTATTTCTCATAAGAACACAACAATAGTTCGCTTAAAATGAGATATAGATAATAATTAATTTTACAGTTATTCAATTATTTAAATTATTCTAGAGCTATCAATGTGATACATAAAATAAAATTTTAATTCAAAATCAATTTACCACTTCATTTTATACATTAGATTGGATAATATAATTACAATGTCAATATCAGTCATCTAGTACCCATAACACAAGCTCTGCTTAGCTTGGGGCTAGATGATGCTGTGTGATTTGTCCAGCATTATAAAAAAATAATATTATTTACTATTTGAAGAGGTACTTGCCCTTAAAAATCCTTTATTCATTGGGTCCTAGTGGGTACTTTTGAGTTTGCATGTGATTCTACAGATTAGGCAAATGTGTGACATCACCAAACGCGTCCAAGCTGTTACTAAAGTCTGAAAAAACCCTAATTCACCGCACACGTACGCTGATGTCAAAACAGAGATAATGTCTCTGGTAAAATATAAATTTTAAAATTAAAATGTGAGTGCCGTGTAGGGAGATTTATGGTGTTTACATTCGTGGGTGTACATACTTCTCGACGTGAGTGTGGGACGTTTTCAAATGGGTTTGGAAATTCCGTTGGAGCTGCTAAACGTTGGAGATACAAGTTTTAACTTGAACACATTTTCCTATTTTTGTCAATAGCTTATAGTTCATCTATATAGTGAAAAGAATCGGGAATTCGTATTTAATTTTTTTTTATAAAAAATTAATGAGAATCGTGTCATTGAATAACAATAAATATTTATTTATTTAGTTTATTTGGGAAAACACACAGTACAATAATACAATTTAAATCTTCATCATCATCACAGCTATAAAACGTTCACTACTGAATAGGTACAGGCCTCCCTCATGGATCTCCATGAGGGGTAGTTGCCATACTTATCAAGACTGGCACACGGCTAAGCGCAGACGGGATGTTGATACACGGAAAGACGCTGCTCGAAATAAAATGATTTATTTATTTATTACTTACTAGCCGCTCTCCGCGGTTACACCCGCGTAGTTCCCGTTCCTGTGAGAATACGGTGATAAAATATAACCTACTCAATACTTTATTGTGTTCTATAATGTAGGTACAATGGTGTTGACAATGGTGTTAGGTAGCATTATAGACCCTGTTGGGCACAACAATAACTATAGAAGAGAGGAAGACGTCATCGTTAATGTACATACTAGATAATAAGGTTATATTATATTCTTAAAAGCAAGCAAAATAAAAATGTTTTCATAATCGTGAGAGTTAAACTTGTGTCATTTAAAAGTTAAATAACTAAAGGTCAGGTTGGTGTAGGTCAAATTAAAAAAACTTATTATTTTAATATTAATTAGAATTTTATTAAAATTTATCACTAAAGAATTCATCAATCGTATAGTAGCATTTTTTTATGAGGATTTTTTTAGTTTTTTTATGAATAGTTGATCTTTAATCTCATTTTTTAAATCGTCAGGTATTACATTATATATTTTTATCGACATAAAATATGGACTAGATGAATGCAGTTTCATGTTAGAAGAAGGTAAGGTTAATTTATTTTTATAACGTAATGAGCAAGTTGTGTAGGTTTCCGCACGAGTTTTATACAAATGTTTATTATTTCTAACAAATTTGCATATTTCCAAAATATATATACACCTATGTTACTAAGGGATAATGTGACAATCTAAATTCTATGATATGATGTCGAGTTTATTTGCTACATACATACAAAATACAACATACGAATTCCTCTTTATAATATTAGTTAAGTATAGATAATATATTATTTTATGTACTGAAAATATACTCCCTCAAAATAGTCAGCTCCATTTAGACTCGACAGGCTGAGTTTAGACGATATGGGTCACGTTCGGAGATGTCCAACTCCACTGAACTACTCCACCGAAGGAGGCCGGTCTGACTCCGGCACGATTCCGTCCTAAAATGGGGCGCATTTCTGTAGTGGGACTTATGTTAAAGTTAACTGGTGTCTCTTACGATGTGAAAGGCCAACTTACATCTTGACGTGGCGTGCCGGCAGTAGAATGCTGTCCTCTCTTCAAAACGTAGGTACACAATACATGCTATCAATCTTAATATAATGAATATCAATCTATTCACCATCTGTATAACACTTAAATAATGTAGGTACACAACACACGGATTGCGTCTCGTTCAGCTTGCACTCTACAGGCTATGGCTGAAAATCAGCGTTTGCTCCTTGAGCATATCTCACGCTGAGCCATGACCTTTTGACGTGCTGCAGCACACTTATAACATTTTGATTGCTAATTATATTGTCTTAATTTGTTATATTTTGTGTTTATTTGATGTATTGTAATGTTGTACTCAGCTTTTGTTTCTTGTATGTGTGTCTGCAGTCGTAAATAAACGTTTTATCTATCTATTTATCTATCTCTCTTGCCTGTCGATGCAGAATCTGCTGCCCATCTTCCGGAGGTATAATGGATACCTCCGGAAGATGGGCAGCAGTGTCTTGCGTATATAAACATCCCTGTAATGCGTTCGCAAACTATGTGTTAATTATGTGTCGTGATCGCTTGAATAAATTAGGGCAGGTGCGTGTCGGGGCACGCGATATGTAGGGTTCCGTAGTTAACCGTAATCCTGTTGTTAGTAGTTGTGTATATTTTTACGTTTACCAAAACATATTAACAGGAATTAATTGAGTTTTCGGTTTAAAGTATTCCTGTATGTTTGGTAAACCGAAACCAAAAAGCTAGCCCAACCGTTATAGTTTTCCTAGAAAATTTATGGTTGAACCTATTCACAATTTTCCAGGTTTGTAAAGCAGCTTAGATTTTAGACGCTCGAAAAAAAATAACTTTAATATTAAACATCGAAACCCTTAATCGAAAAACATACTGTAAAGCAATGTCTAAAAGTCGAACAATATAACTAATAAAAATCTCGTCCTATTGAAAGTAATGCCTTGACCCAGTCACGATACCCTTCCACGGCCTATACAGCTCATTTTCCCATACCATGAAAACCACTAAACACACAGCACTCAGAATACATTACTCATTCAATCGTCAAGCCAATCTGGCCCTAACGGAACTCGAGTGGCTATATCCCACCCCGCGACATTTATAGGTCTTCCGCGTCACTCACACTTAGGTATCTGATTCGCGCTAGAAATGTATTGCTTGAGGGTTATGATTTTGGTGCATCTATATTTACCTCGCAACATTCTACTGCCCTGGGGTGCTGGCAGTAGAATGTTACCCCTCCCTTCATGCCCGTGGATGCAGTAAGAGTCTGCTAAGGGATACAGAAAGATGGGTAGCAGCGTCTTTCCGTGTATCAACATCCCGTACTGCGCTCGCCAACCCGCCTGCCAAGCGTGGTGAATATGGCAACTACCTCTCATGGAGATTCATGAGGAAGGCCTGCGTTCAGTAGTGGACGTTTTGAAAACCTACTAGCATCTCGATAGCCTCTCTTACCAGTCGATGCATCACGATCGGTTTGCATTTATTAGACATTTGTCTATCGTGAGTTTACGAGATTGTAAAAAGTTCTTTTCAATAGTGATTGTAATAGTTTTTATGAAATTTATCGGTTTTGACTTGCGTTTATCACTTGGATCACGATGCACGAGAATTTCCCTCCTAGAGCCTGCTAAGGGATATCTCCGGAGGAGGAACATCCCGTACTGCGCTCGCCAACCCGCCTGCCAGGCGTGATGAGTATGGCATCTACCCCTCATGGAGATTCATGAGGGAGACCTGCGTTCAGTAGTGGACGTTTAACGGCTGAAATGATGACAGATTAAAAAGCGACGACGCTTTGAGAATCCTCCTCCTTTTTTGGAGTCGATTAAAAATCCAATTGGTACACGGCTGGACCCACAACCTTACGATTGGCAATCGGGGGTATAACCACTCGGCCAATACAGCTTCAATCTTTGTCAATCTGTAGTAGTTATAGGTTACATACCACATTACATAGGTACAACCACTCTGCCAATACAGCTTCAATCTTTGTCAATCTGTAGTAGTTGTAGGTAACATACCACATTACATAGGTACAACCACTCTGCCAATACAGCTTCAATCTTTGTCAATCTGTAGTAGTTGTAGGTTACATACCACATTACATAGGTACAACCACTCGGCCAATACAGCTTCAATCTTTGTCAATCTGTAGTAGTTATAGGTAACATACCACATTACATAGGTACAACCACTCTGCCAATACAGCTTCAATCTTTGTCAATCTGTAGTAGTTGTAGGTTACATACCACATTACATAGGTACAACCACTCGGCCAATACAGCTTCAATCTTTGTCAATCTGTAGTAGTTATAGGTAACATACCACATTACATAGGTATAACCACTCGGCCAATACAGCTTCAATCTTTGTCAATCTGTAGTAGTTATAGGTAACATACCACATTACATAGGTACAACCACTCGGCCAATACAGCTTCAATCTTTGTCAATCTGTAGTAGTTATAGGTAACATACCACATTACATAGGTACAACCACTCGGCCAATACAGCTTCAATCTTTGTCAATCTGTAGTAGTTATAGGTAATATACCACATTACATAGGTACAACCACTCGGCCAATACAGCTTCAATCTTTGTCAATCTGTAGTAGTTATAGGTTACATACCACATTACATAGGTACAACCACTCTGCCAATACAGCTTCAATCTTTGTCAATCTGTAGTAGTTATAGGTTACATACCACATTACATAGGTACAATCACTCGGCCAATACAGCTTCAATCTTTGTCAATCTGTAGTAGTTATAGGTAACATACCACATTACATAGGTACAACCACTCGGCCAATACAGCTTCAATCTTTGTCAATCTGTAGTAGTTATAGGTTACATACCACATTACATAGGTACAACCACTCTGCCAATACAGCTTCAATCTTTGTCAATCTGTAGTAGTTTAGGTTACATACCACATTACATACATAGGTACAACCACTCGGCCAATACAGCTTCGATCTTTGTCAATCTGTAGTAGTTATAGGTAACATACCACATTACATAGGTACAACCACTCGGCCAATACAGCTTCAATCTTTGTCAATCTGTAGTAGTTATAGGTAACATACCACATTACATAGGTACAACCACTCGGCCAATACAGCTTCAATGTTTGTCAATCTGTAGTAGTTATAGGTAACATACCACATTACATAGGTACAACCACTCGGCCAATACAGCTTCAATGTTTGTCAATCTGTAGTAGTTATAGGTAACATACCACATTACATAGGTACAACCACTCTGCCAATACAGCTTCAATCTTTGTCAATCTGTAGTAGTTATAGGTTTGTACATAGTTAGTTTTCCAGTAGGTTGGATGGCCTACCCCGGGGAGATCCACAGGCCGTTATTGATATCGAGAGCTCTATCTATACATAGATACAGTATCTATGTAGAGAAGGTGAACCGGGAATATTGCATCCTAGTTTTTTCAACGTCAAAGTCAATTAGTGTTTGTTCAATAGAGCCAAAGCTATTCGTACATAGAATAGTCAAATAACGAAATAAAAAAACACATTAAATTGAATAATGCACATAATTGAATTAGTTCGCTTTAGATAACTTTTAACTTAATAACTTTTTCTTAGTCAAGGGAAGAAGCGAAGGAGCGAACTCGCTCTTTAATTTTTTGCCGTTTTTGCTCATAGACGCTTGAAATACTCACAGAATATGTAGTTGTAAATTTCCTTTAATAATAAATAATTAAATTAAAATAAAATAAATATTCAAAGGGGGCTAACATACAACATACGTAATTTTTTTGCCGTTTTTTGCTCGATATTAATAACGGTAACAGGTTACAGGTTACAGGCTTGAAATTTTCACAGAATATTTAGTTATATATTCATTTTTAAATGTGTTTATTTTATAATAAACTTGGCGCTCCTTTTTATAAAAAAAAATATTTTGTACCCAGTTCGGGGTCACTAAAGAATAGTTGGTTGTAAATTTTAAAAAGACATCGACAATGTTTTAATGAAGCGTGTATTATAATAGAGGTATAGTATACTGAAATATGGCCCATCTTTCAGTATACTATTACTGTAGCGTCTTTCCGACAACAACCTAGATATGCCTATGTCCAGCAAGGGATATTTTGTGGCTAAGATGATGATCATGATACAAAGGAAAATGGCTACAACAGAATCTTCAAAGCCATACATATTCTGGTTCACCCTGCACAGATCACAGATAGAGCGAACTACGTAGGCGTACGGGTCTGGATGGATTACGTGGAGGCTGCTGATGCGATTATCTACCTACATAAAAATGATTCCTGTGGTTAAGATGGTGTTCTAGGATCATAATACATAATTTGAGCTGTAAAGCATCCACTACTGAACACAGGCCTCCCTCATGGATCTCCATGAGGGGCAGTTGCCATACTCACCACGCTTGGCAGGCGGGTTGGCGAGCGCAGTACATGGAAAGACGCTACTGCCCATCTTCCGGAGGTATCCCTTAGCAGAATCTTACTGCAGCCACGGGTATGAAAGGAGAGGCAACATTCTACTGCCGGCACCCCACGGTAAAATAAATGATAGAAAAAAATAATAAACTATAAAACTCGTATTGAACATCCTTACAAAGCTACGCCGACTTCGTATGATGTGTTGATAGAGGTAATATCTTCTACTATCTTCATAAGTCACGATGATCCTGTTACAGGCACCGGAAGCTTTGCAGATCGTAAAGTGATATTGATTTTGAAACACAAGAAACAATGCTTCTATCGTAGCTTCAACTTGAATACGAAATGGTAAATTATTAACAGGACTTACTGGTATCTTCACACTGTCCTAGTGCACTAGTATCAGTTTTGGATGTTTCACACAAGGCGAGTGGGCGAGATAGTGCAGTTGGCGATTGGATTGTAAATTAAAATTGATTAATCATCATTTCAGCCGCAAAAAGTCCACTACTGGAATTAATTAGAGTTACGTCGGAGGGAGCCGTGGGGTGCCGGCAGTAGAATGTCACCCCTTCTCTCATGCCCGTGGATGCAGTAAGAGCCAAGGGATACCACCGGGAGATGGGCAGCAGCATCTTTTAGTGTATTGAAATCCAGTGCTGTGCTCGCCAACCCGCCTCCCAAGCGTGGTGAGTATGGCAACTACTCCTCATGGAGATCCATGAGGAAGGTCTGTGCTCAGTAGTAGATGTGTTATGGCTGAAATGATGGTGATGATGATTACACACAGCACCATTTGCCCCTAAATAAGCAGAGCTTGTGTTATGAGTTCTAGATGGTTGATGAAATTCTTGAATACACATTGGATAAGGGGAAGCAAATGATGAATGATGACGGAGATTGATAAATGGGAATGGGAAAGACGACTTATCATTTAGATTTAGTTGGTCAATGAGGGAATACAGGGTGTATTATAATATGTGCACTAAGACGAAAGGGGGTGATTTGGAACACGCCAAGGAACAACATTATTTCTACGACTTTTCGGGATCTGGTGATTTTCATTCAAGATGTAAGTCGAAAATCAAAATCAATAAGTGTTTATTCAATAGAGCAAAGCTACTTAGAATAGCCAGTTTTCAAAATATGAACAAAACACATTTAAATTGAATAAAGCACATAATTGAAATCGTTCGCTTCGGATAACTTTTTTTTCCAAGTGTGGGAAAGAAGCGAACAAGAAACCTCACTCTTTCACTTCTATTCATTGTTACAATATTAGTCTTAATATTATGCTTAATTTAATATCCGCAAGGTTATTGTATGAATAGTATATTGCAAGATGACATCATTTCTTATCGCGCTTGAACCGAGCAACACTAGGCCAAGGGTCAATATCATTCAAATTAGCATCTATGGAGTAATAAGCTTTTCCTATGAGATTTTAGTATAGAAATGGGTATGTACTTAGCGGGATCATTGTGACTACCAGATTTAAACAAAGGAACTAATTTACTATACTTCATAAGATCGGGAAATAATCCTACGTCAAAACAACTGTTAAAAATATGGGAGCAATGTCATGAATAATGAGGCCTAGAGCTTTTGTAGAAATACTCCAAAGATCTTCTGTATGTTTGAAGCTAAGGGATTTAAATGCTTTGACAATTATACTACCACTAGCCGCACCCCGCGGTTTCACCCGCGTAGTTACCGTTCCCGTAGGAATTTTGAAAAATCCCTCCTTATTGCACCTCTAGGATACTCAAGGTATACGTGTGCCAAATTTCAAGTATTTAGGTCCTGTGGTTTAGGCTGTGCGTTGTCTGATAGTCACTCAGTCAGTCAGTCAGTCACTCCAACGGTAACGGAAGAGTTTTATGTATATTGATTGACGTGAGAGAAGTTAAACAATGCCAGTAAAATAACAAGCAGTATTAATAAATAAAAAAATAACAAACTTCCCGATTATTAGATATAATTTGTTAGGTGCTGCTCGTATAACTGGCATTTTACTAACGCTTTCAGAGGAGATAACTATTTCTCGCTAAAGCATTTTATGGTCTGTAATGGCCAACTCATCTGCCAAGCGTGGCGAGTATGGCAATGTCTGGCATTATTTATTTGTTTTTGTTCAAGTGAGGGGTTAGACTGACACTTGCCCGTGTAAACAAGGCCTGCGTTTTTTATGCTCGGTAGTTCTAGCCAGCAGCCAATGCAATCAGTTACGCCGCGCCAGCCGTTTCATCCACTCCCCAGCGTGAACAAGGCATGCCTTGCGGTCGATAAGCGCTACTACAATAAAACTGTGATATTGCTCTGAGATGTCTGTTTTTCTTTAATCCGAGCGTACTTTGAGTCTGACCCACATGACTAACGTACTTATATATTAAAGTACTTATACAGGGTGTATTATAATAGTGTACTAACCGGAGGGTTTCAGACCAAAGTGATACTATAAGGGACCCGTTTTTTTCCTTTTCCTTCTAAAAATGAAAAGCTTATACAGCGGTATCAATTCTGTTGGCGCACTTTCTAAAAGCTAACTGAAATTTCGTAAAATGGACTAAAACGATATTTAGCTATTCGGTTAATGTCGTCGGCGTCTGTGCGGCCGTGTTAGTTATAAATACATCAGTACACACTGTATGGAATAATATTATTTTGTCTGCTACGGCGCGTGTCTGGCACGCTCAATGTCTGTAGACATGCTTTTTTAAGTTCATTTAAGCCGTAAAACAACACTACTGAACCCAGGCCTCCCTCATGGATCTCCATGAGGGGTAGTTGCCATACTCACCACGCTTGGCAGGAGGGTTGGCGAGCGCAGTAAGAGATGTTGATACACGGAATGACGCTGCTGCCCATCTTCCTGAGGTATCCCTTAACCTGCTCTTACTGCATCCATTAGTGCATGAGAGGAGGGGTTACATTCTACTGCCGGCACCACACGGCAAACGGGGCATTAACGGTCCTTTAATCGTTGGTGGACAAACTGTCACTATGTACGGTTTAAAAAATGAACAAAACTTTTAACTGTGATATCAGCTTATTTTAGTATATTTTAAGAATATCACTCGCAACATGTTGATTGAATTGAATATTCCAGACGTTTCAACACGAAGAAAACGTTTAATTTCACCATTTTAATGACCTCCAGACAGACTTAGCTTTCGTGTCTTTTGCCTTTTTCATTGTATTGTCAGTATTCATTACGGTTGGCAACTCTTTCTAGGGTTCCTCACATGAATCATTTTTATTTACTTCGTTTAAGTATTTGATGTCGTGGGGTACCGGCAGTAGAATGTTGCCCTCGCCAGCGATGCTGCGTAGCACGCGATGCCTTTAATGGTCCTTGAGACATAGGACATGTTTTTATTTTATCATCGTCATGTCAGGCATATGACGTCCACTGTTGGACATAGGCTTCCCTCATCCACCGCTGATCAGCATACCGTACCAGGTCGTCCACCCATGTTGTTGGTGGACGTCCTACGCAGTGCTTGCCGGTCCGTGGCCTTTTCGACCCCATCGGCTATCTGTTCTTAGTATATTTTATACATGTTGTGCTTATACATATGTGCGAGGATATCAGAGAACTTTGAGCTTAAATTTTGACTTATTCGTCATCTCGCGGATTTGAAACTCGCGGGAATCCGCAAGTTGGCGCCTTCTGATTTTACCTATTTTTACATTGCAAAGAGAGCTTGTCTGATGTTCGACGTAAGAACTTTGCAAAGATAATTTGGTCCGTTTAAAAGAAGAAATAGCTTAAGAGAATTGGGAAAAAGGGTGGTCTCCAACATACAGATCTCTACAACTCACACTTAACCACACTATTCTATCTATCTATCTATTTTAATACCGAACTCGGTTTAAGCTCAGTATCATACAGAACTGAGTCTACATTACTCACGCTTAACCACACTTCATTTACTCCGGTAGGGTCAAAGACATGCATGTTCCGTCTGAGCGCACAACAAACACTTTGCAGGCACTAAGAGGTCTGGGGGATCCGTGCCATCACGCCACTGAGAGACCACGGGACAAAATGAAGCGGCTGCGTAGCACGCGATGCCTTTGATGGCCCTTGTGAGATAGGATGTTTTTTCATGTCGTCGCTTTTTTTGAACCAACTAAAACAAAGAGCTATGTTGACGCGTATTTTATGATGAACTGACCGGCGGTGTAACGCGCGATTTCACTTGTTTAAAATACCTACGTCTGAACAATTATATTTTAGAAGCTTTTTACAGTTTTTACCAGCTTTTACAAAGTACTGGTGGCGATTCTGTTGTTGCACTTAGTAAGTATATTTCATTAGCTTTAGCTAGTGCTAAAGCTAATGAAATTGGCGTAAAAGCAATAGCCCTTGCAGTTTCAGAGACATCGTAAAACATTAAACTTAAAAAAAATCATTCACTTTATTTTGTAAGTTTGTAATTTTAAAACAGACACGTCCAGTTACAATAGAACTAATATTGTAAAAACAAAAAATGTATGTCTACTAGCATCATCATTCAGGTCGCATTATTTACTCAAGTATAACCAAATAAAATCATTTATTCATTAAAACCTTTACAAATAAATTATTTGACTTGATTATACTTGAGTAAATAACGCGACTTAGCCGTGGGGTGCCGGCAGTAGAATGTTACCCCTCCTCTCCTACCCGTGGATGCAGTATGAGCCTGCTAAGGGACACCTCCGGAAGATGGGCAGCAGCGTACTTCCGTATATCAACATCCCATACTGCGCTCACCAACCCGCCTGCCAAGCGTGGTGAGTATGGCAACTACCCCTCATGGAGATCCATGAGGGAGGCCTTCAGTAGTGGACGTTTTACGGCTTAAATGATGATGATGATGAAATAACGCGACCCGAATGATGATGCTGCCTAGAAGATAATATCATGAAGGTTCACATAAATATCAATTATTTACGGGGCAGAGCCGCTGTTTGGACTACAACCCATTCAAACCCAGATTCAACCTACCATGTTTTTGTGAAGCCGGCGATGCAATGAACTGATACAAATTAACGATTCGATTAATCATTTGCTGGATTCGTGCACGAATTGTTTCCTATTCCAGCAATAGTTCCGATCGGAAGTAGGTGGAATACCTAACGCTCTATTCGTTCAATTGATTAACGTTCTATTGAAAGGACGTTAATAATGCACTTATCGCTGTACTGTTGTAAGACCACGTTTGGATTTAACGTTTTAGTTTGGTTTAAGATTTTTAAATCTATTTTAAGGTTTATAAAGCGTCAGTAACTGTTAACCATGCGCACGGGTCGTTGATAGTCTTTGTAACATGTGAGCGAGACGCAGATACGAGTAAGTATATAATTTCATCATTTCAGCCGTAGGACGTCCACTGCTGGACACAGGCCTCCCTCATGGATATCCAGTTATTGCGGTTGGAAGCGATCTGCATCCACCGTCGACCTGCAGTCTTCACCAGGTCATCAACCCATCTTGTTGGTGGACGTCCTACGCTGCGCTTGCCGGTCCGTTGCCTCCACTCGAGAACTTTTCGGCCCCATCGGCCATCTGTTCTTCGAGCTACATGGCCTGCCCATTGCCACTTCAACGTGCTAATCCGTTTGGCTATGTCGGTGACCCGAGTTCTTCTACGTATCTCCTCATTTCTGATTCGATCGCGTAAAGAAACTCGAAGCATAGCCCTCTCCATAGCTCGTTGAGCGACTCTGAGCTTATTCATGAGGCCAATCGTGAATGACCACGTCTCGGTTCCATATGTCATCACTGGAAACACACACTGATTGTCTTTCGTCTTAAGGCACTGAGGAATTTTGGACGAAAAGACGTTGCGTAGTTTCCCAAACGCTGCCCATCCGAGTTGGATTCGTCGATTTACCTCTTTCTCGAAGTTGGACCTACCTAATTGGACTGTTTGTCCTAGGTATATACATACGCGTCGATAACTTCGAGAGCCGAGTTCTCAACCATAACTGGGGCAGGCGCAACATGGACGTATATAATACTATATAAGTACGTATATAATATAGAAGTATGTAATTGACTAATATTATATTAGGCGTAAGTGTACAATGTGCAAATTTCTGCCTGCAAAGCATGGCGAGTACGGCAAAACCCCCTTATGATCTTAAAGATCCATAAGGGAGGACGTCAGTAGCAGTTCTACGGCTGAGATAATGATGATGATGATGATGATGAGCTAGATGAAGTTTGCAGATAGTAGATGCGGCGAGCTGAAGACAGGGTGAAATGGCGCAGATTTGGGATGCCTATGTCCAGTACGTAACGCCGACCGCCAGGTTGATTACGTATCCCACGAAAAGTTTGCAACAGGCGTAAATCTCGCGATCATCGCTGTCAAACGTCAATTCTGTATGAGATAACAACAAGGAATTGACGTTTGACACCGTTGATCGCGACGCCCGTTGCAGACCTGTCGCGAGATACGTAACCAGCCTGCGGTAGTGAACAACACAAGGCTATTTTTCTATCTTGCTCAAACACTACCAGAAGAACATTACTTTACAAAAAGTCACTGCCTACGATTATACACAACAAATAAAAAGAAGCGGAAACATCAGTCAAACAAAAATAAGGTAAACCCGGAAAGATCTCATCACATCACCAAAACGGCCTCATAAAATCCAACAGAAACATCTCAAGGAAAGCTGACCGAAGCGAGTGCACACATAATTGAATTAGAGCGGAGCGAGCTGCAGACATCCATAAATATGTAACGTTTACCATTAATATTTATACCGGGTTACATTTATACAGGGCTACAACCGCCGGAAAGATTGCCTGTTTTGTGACACTCGGCACAAGGATTTTTGTACGCATTGTTACTTCCGCCAGTATACTTTAGGTTGTATGGGTTGTTGTAGTATTAAGTTAAGTACAACAAGCATTGGTACGGGGGTACCAGAAAAGGGGGCGAAGGTCTCAAAAGGTCACCAAAGGTCAAAATGTCATTTTTGGGTTTTGGACGTTTTCGGCCATTTGAAGACTTATTTTTTTAGTGACCTTTTGAGGTCACAATAACTCCGGTCCCTGTTACCCTAGGGTCACCAAAATCAATCAGTACCCTTCTCTCGCTAACAGAAAAATCGGTTTCATGTTTGGTTGTAATCGTCCCATACACAGACAGACAAACAGACAGACAACGCTATGCATATTAGGGGGCGAATAGCTATGTATATATCTATGGGACATTTTATCGAGGTGTGTGAAACAGTAAAAAAGCAAATTGACGTTCTACATCTACTACACAGATCATTTATACACAGCGTAAGCAACTGGTATTAAGATAATATAAAGATAAGAAACATTTATTTTGTGTCACAATACATAGAAAACAATAAAAATAATTAAGTAAAGTGGAAACAAAAACGGTTGCCACTAAGCTAGGAGTATAATAATTATGGTTGTAAGCCGCTGCTATAACGCTGGTCTTTTGTGACGCCAAGCGTGTGCAAAGCAGCTAGATGCTTACATGTTGGCGTTATGAGTTCAAGACAAAGTTACAGTACTGTAACCAGGTACAATAAATAAATAAATAAATAATGCTGGACAAATCACACAGCATCATCTAGCCCCAAGCTAAGCAGAGCTTGTGTTATGAGTACTAGATGACTGATTTACTTGATACATTATACTACATAGATAGATATTTTTATTATATATAGAAAAACACCCAGAACACCCTGAACAAATATCTGCAGATCATACAGACATTTGTCCCGAGGCGGGAATCGAACCCGCAACCCCTTGCGTCGCAGGCGGACCTTCGCCCGCTGCGCCACAGAGCTCGTCAAATGACACACGAGCATGTCAAAAAACAATGATAAAATATTATATAAAACAAAAATTACAAATAAAAATAGCAAAATTATAATTATTATCATGGAAAATAATGTACAAATGCAAGGTATTTGTAAACGTTGTTATAAAAAATATTAAGTACAAAGAACCTAATTTCAAACTGATTAACGGGAAGTCTTTTTAATATAGATGCCGCCACAGGGTGCAAATGTAACCTCATAATATAAATATCAAAGAGGCTAGTGCATCTCCGCAGGACATCCACTGTTGGACATAAGCCTCCCGCATGGATATCCAAGATCACGAGGGGTTGTTGCCATACTCACCACTACGCTCGCCAACCCGCGTCCAAACGGGATGTTGATATACGGAAAGACGCTGCTGCCCATCTTCCGGAGATATCCCTTGGGGCCACATTCTACTACCGGCACCCCACGGCCAATGAGCCGTTTTCAGTAAAAAATAAAAAAGTGTTTTCTACTGAACCAAACAGATGGAGCTGGTAAGCGGAGAAAACAAGTATGTGATTGATTACAAATGCTGTCATTGTCAAATTGTGTTTCCTTCCATTAAATGAAAACTAGCGCCATCTATAAGGTTTGAGGGAACTATTTTTGAAATGTTTACTTTTTAATGAAAACGCCTCATTAAATATTTTTAAATATAAACTTATTTCTGTCAAGATTCCTGGAGTTAAGTATTCGTTTAACCTCATTCTTCCATATCCAACTTGGCTTTCCAAATAAACAATATGACAAAATAGACTTTATGTCCCATTAAAAAGGCGTTATTTCGCTTAATTACTAACACGGGTAATAAAACGAACAATTAGGCGTTGCAGAGAGCGTTCCTACAAAAATGTAACGTCAAAGATTCTCTGCCACAGGTCGGAGGAGCAAAGCTGGTTAACTTTATAATAAAACATTTCAATAAACAACATCCTGTAATACGACAAGATTTCTGTTAGAAACGAAGCGAACGAAACGAAACTAAAAAGCTCAATAATTTTTTTCCATAGTTTGTAATTACAATACATAGACACGTCTTCTTACAATATAAAAAAAAATATTAAATCTTTATTCTTACAACTACTTCAAAATGTCAAATATGTCTTTGGATTGTAAATAAATGGAAGGCCATTTTTATGCCAAAATAAAATCGAATTAACAGATTTTTTTTAGTTACGAATTTATGTGAGCCGAGATAACCCAGCTGCTTCCGTCTAGACTAGATCTCGCTTGTATTTTTACGGAATAGCAGTAATAAAAGTGGGATAGAAATGCCTTGAGAATTTTAATAGAGTCTACTCTGTAGAGTTCCGTAACTTTAGGACTTTCACGAAACTCACGGGAATGCGGAAGTTACAAGAGTTGGCACGGACTCTTACTTTTGTTTAGTATATCTTGTTGTAGATATCACGAGAAGTGTATTTGCATTACTTTTATTAAACTTTTGCGATCTTTATTCATCTTAACGGTGTGTTCTATCGACTGGGGAATTCACGCGTAGGTATCTTAAATGAAGTTGGTATGTGGCCGAGTGGGATGCAGTATCACACACGTACATAGACACACGTGAAGAAGAGATTCAAATACGGATAGGGAATTTCTTACGACGTAGTGCTGCCCAAATGAGGTACTGGTGTCTAGGCTTCTCTGCAGAAATTTAGTAGTTAGTAGAATTTTTAGTGAAGAGTTTACCACCATACCTCTGCCACGAAACAGTAATGTCTTCCATTGTTGTGTTCGAGTTTGAAGTGTACTTACTGTATCAACCTCCTCGCCATAAAGATATATATAAAAAAATGTTTATAATATGTGTATACTGATATATAATAAATTACCGGAAGAGCTTAAGGTGTTAAATGGAAATATATTTAAGAGAAAAATTAATGATTGGTTAATGTGTAATTGTTTTTATAATATAATTGAATATTTAGATTATTAAATAAATTAAATTCTTTTAATATTTGCACGCCTGCATGCAGGCCGAATACATGTACTGACGTTTAGCACTAAGATCTGTTACTGTGATATTTTATGTATTCTGGCAAATAAATGATTAATTATGATTATGAAGATCATGAGACCTTACAACTCTACCTATGTCTCTGGGTGACGGGCGCAATGCAGTGCAGCGTTGGTCACGTGCTTAGGGAACGTTATCACCGCGGTATTGCAGTTGTAGCCAGAAGTTACCGCTTAACATCTGGTGGGCCTTCGGCAAATCTCGATGTTAAGTGCTTCTTCTCTTGGGCGTCCTTTTGGTATTATCATCATTATCATATCAGCCGTATGACGTCCACTGCTGGACAAAGGCCTCCCTCATTGATCTCCATGTACTGCGGTTGGAAGCGGCCTGTATCCACCTCTGACCTGCGGTTCTTACTAAGACGTCTACTATCTACTATGATATAATAATATGTGTTAATAATAACCACACGATATATGACGGATGATAAACGATCGATTTGATGTTAGTTTATTCTTGATTTGATTGGGTATAACCTATAATCGTTATCGCGTTCCAAATGGTGTTTAGAAAAGCCATTTTTATAATTTATTACCCAGCACTACAATTGTAACTATAGTTTTCGTGCTTTATATTTCCATGAGTCATAATTGCCGTGTGGTGCCGGCAGTAAAATTCCTTTCCTCTCTTGCTCTGCAGTAAGAATCTGCTAAGGTATGTCTCTGGAAGATGGGCGAGTAGCGTCTTTTCGTGGATCAACAATCTGTACTGCGCTCGCCAACCCGACTGCTAAGCGTGGCGAGTAGGTATGGCAACAACCCCTCATGTTTAGTACGTAGTGATCCGTGACGGAGGCCTTTGTACAGCAGTAGACGTCCTACGGCTGAGATGATAATGATGATATTTCTATTCTTATGAGCTACTCTCATCCTTTTAAAAGGCACCTCACCGATTATGTTAACTGCAGTGTCATATTCAGGACCGCCGAGACACTGCATTAATCGTCTTAATTAGAAGTAATAACAAAATTACCTTACCTACGTAACTCGCAGACTAACCCAGCTACAACAAAACACTTTTAGCACCGCAAACTTAAAACTTCCGAGGAATAGCCACTAAACTCATCCGCACCAGCTCACATAAACCACAAATATTTTCTTCACACAGAAAAGCTCCTATTTACTTAGCAAAAAGCTTATATTTAGTTAGCGGAGCGACAAAGCGCAGAAAATTCGCCAGCGGCCAGTAAATTCCGGTAAAAACTAGTTTTCAAGTGTTAAATACTCCTGCGTGACCCAGTTATGACCGGTTGGAACCGGTTTTGGCTCGTTATGGGCGGCTTGGATGGTTGTCACTTAAACTTGGACGGGTAGATAAATTAGGCGCTGTTGCCCTGTCTTTGGATTTAATGTTTAGTTTTTTCTTTTGAATTATAAATCATTTATTTTTAAGTGCCTCTTTGAGGTAAATTATTCAACGAAATTAATTATGATGTTTTTGATGTCGGCAAGATTTGAATCCTCATTGATGAATCGTTCACCCTCAAGTGGGAACGCTTTAACTAATCTCTTCATCATCATCATCATCATCATCATCATCATCATCAGCCTATATTAGTCCACTGCTGGACATAGGCCTCCCCAAATCACTAATCTCTTATCTCTCAATATTATAAAGAGTAAAGATTTGCATTTTGTATGGTTTGTAACGAATAAACTCAAAAACTACTGGACCGGTTTTCAAAATTCTTTCACCATTATAATAGTAATATAATATCGCTACATTATCCCTGAGTAACATAGGCACTCAGGCATAATGTATAATGTATAATATATATTATTCCCATATTCCCACGAGAACGGGAACAACGGGGGTGAAACTGCGGAGTGCGGCTAGTTCTTAATAAAATATTAATACGAGTACGTGTCTACGCAGTGAAAAAGTTGCAATAAGTGGTTTTTTTAATCACCCTTCATTCGAGGTCAGCAATTCGGGAATAGTAGTTGACTGTATATCAATCAGCGCACAGTCAAGAGCAAAGCCGTTGGTATCTGTCTGCGATCGTCAAGCAGGCAGGCATGCCACAATTGTCTCTCAAGCAACGCCTAAGCATAACATAATTGGGACTAGCTGGAGATGTGTTCATCAGTCATCTAGTACCCATAACACAAGCTCTGCTTACCTTGGGGCTAGATGATGCTGTGTGATTTGTCCAGCATTATTTATTATTTATTTATTATTATTATTATGTGTGTAGGTGTCCAGAATTGTTTATATAATAGGCATTATATTTACAAGCTGAGAGGATGGTATAGGTGCTGGGCAAGCCTAATGCATCTAACAATGTCCAGGCACTGCAGCGTCCCGTACAGCATGATAACCAGTTGCTGACGCTGTGTAAATCATCTATAATAGATGCAAAGGCCTTACTTTTTTATATATTATACTAAATGAATTTATCATAGAACGTTCATAAAAGGGAAAACTTTCAAACTTAAACCAACATATTATAAAATACAATAAATATTATATGATCATAATTTTAATCTGTTTAACAGGATTTTATCGCGTAATTACCTTGTTTTATTATTTTTTGACCTTTGTTAGATTTTGACGTTTCGAGTGTTAGTCTACCCGTAACCACGAGAGCTGCAAGGCATTCAAAACGTTGGCAAATGATAAAACAATGTAATTACGCGATAAAGTCAACGAGACTATACAGTTTAAAATAAAACCGGGCAAGAGCGAGTCGGACTCGCGCATCGAGGGTTCCGTGCCATCATACAATATAATATATGACAAAGGCGGTATTATATTTGTTGGAGAACCTTGACAGCGCCATCTCTTGTCTGATAGCGGAAATTATGTAGAGATTTACACTTTCGATGATTTCTAAAAAAGTATGCTAAGTAGAGAGATTGTAATAAATTACCTCTAATCTTTACATTTACTTCTAATAGCAATAAAAGTTTCAGAGGTTTATCTCCGCAAACTTCGGAGATAAGGGGGGGGGGAACGCTATTTTTTTCAACATTTTTGTAAATAACTCAAAAACGATACGACTTAAAGGAAAACTAAAAACGGTTTATTAATGTACAAATGAATACCTGTCATATGATACCCCACATCACCTATTAATTTCACAAATTTTTTGAAACCCCCCTTCC
The DNA here is from genome assembly GCA_963082625.1 of Pasiphila rectangulata. Taxonomy (NCBI): domain Eukaryota; kingdom Metazoa; phylum Arthropoda; class Insecta; order Lepidoptera; family Geometridae; genus Pasiphila; species Pasiphila rectangulata. The sequence goes on along the minus strand of OY720254.1, from coordinate 2,300,218 downwards.
ACCCTCCTTGTATAAAAAACTATGCAAATTAGGAAGTTCGCTATAATTTTCCTATATAGTTTACATACACTTCTATTAGCTATAAAAGTATCACGGGTTTATCTCTGCAAACTTCGGAGATAAGGGGGGGGGGAACGGTCGTTTTTTCAACATTTTTGTAAATAACTCAAAAACGATACGACTTAAAGGAAAACTAAAAACTGTTTTTTAATGTACAAATGAATACCTGTCATATGATACCCCACATCACCTATTAATTTCACAAAATTTTTGAAAACCCCCCTTCCACCCCCCTTGTATAAAAAACTATGCAAATTAGGGAGTTCGCTATAATTTTCCTATAAAGTTTACATACACTTCTATTAGCTATAAAAGTATCACGGGTTTATCTCTGCAAACTTCGGAGATAAGGGGGGGGGGGGGGGGGGGGAACGGTCGTTTTTTCAACATTTTTGTAAATAACTCAAAAACAATACGATTTGAAGGAAAACTAAAAACTGTTTATTGATGTGCAAATAAATACCTTTCATTTGATACCCCACACGGCCTAGTAACTTCACTTAAAAATTTTGAGATCCCCTATCCGCCCCCTGCAGTCAAAATAAGGATATTTATTAACATTGTCATATATGCTATGTTAGTAAAAAAGTGTTGTCTTTTACCATTTCAAAAAATTTCAAGTCGATAGCATCAGTAGTTCTCGAGATATCCAGTTGTGACAGACAGACAGACAGACAGACAGAGTAATTCTATAAGGGTTCCTTTTTACCATTTTGGTCCGGAACCCTAATGATGTCTATTGATTGCAAAAGTTTACAAAATATCCAGATCAAGCAAATATTATCCCCGTTCAATTTAATCCTACGTTGGGAGAAACCGACTACATGCCAACTGCACACAATGCTCGTCAAAACTAGAAACCACTACTTTTTACCCATATCTGTGTTTCCAGCCAAACCCTTTAAGCCAGAACACTGAAATGCTGGCAACAATAAAAGCAAAAACTCTCCACCGAGCCTTGTACAAAAAACTATACTGCTCTAAATGTATGTACAGTGCACTGTAAGACTGCGGACAAAGCTAACAATTTTGATGCTAGCTTGTTGGCAACATCGTTGTGACAAATGGTCTTTCATTAAAACATGAAACATGAAAAAAAAATAATTGTAAAATTTATTATTCGACGTGATTATAATTTAATTTTTGTTATTAGAAAATGGATCTATTTTTTTCTTTAACTTAATTAATAATGTACGCCTGTAAAAGGCAGGTTTTGCCGTGGGGTGCCGACAGTAGAATGTTGCCCTTCCTCTCTTGCCCGTGGATGCAGAATCTGCAAAAGAATACCTCCGGAAGTTGGGCAGCAGCTTCTTTCCGTGAATCAACATCCCGTACTGCGCTCGACAACCCGCCTGCCAAGCGTGGTGAGTGCGGCAATAACCCCCTCAAGATCGATACTTGAAGAACTATGAAGGAAGCATAATGTACATACGTTTTACGGCTGGGATGATGATGATGAGTATTTATAGGACGTTCACAGTGAGACATTGCAGCTTGTAGTTTGTCGTATTCTGTGGCTTTGGGCACGTACTAGTTCACTTGACGGTGCATCGTTAGGACAAAACAATTAGTCTCCAACTCGCCTCCATTAACACTTTTCGGGAATTAATTCAGATCTTTGCGAAATAAGAGAAGAACGGCCTTAAAAGTTACGAGCTGGGTCACTTTTACCGTTCTTCTGATCTTTGAGTTGTAAAATTATAATTGCTAAAAAAATACTTTTATTGGTAAAACTTCTTGTGTTTATATGCCATGGAATATGAAAATTGGTCGAAATATTTATTTTGTTGTTCGTTTTTTTTAAACATTCGCTATAGTTAGCTAAGTGAAAGTCCTGTCGAAATCGGTCCATCTGTGACGGTCATCAGCCGGAACAGACAGGCAGACAAAATAATTATAATTTTTAGGCTGTTATTGACTTTACAAACAGACATTTCAATTTTATTTATTTTTAAAGATAAATTAGATAGATAGCTCTTTATTGTTCTTAACCTAATAATAATATTAAAATATAACATAGAAAGATAATATTCAACTTACTACTCGATAGATATGTATATCTACGTAACTTTTAAGTGTACTAATATGACTAAATATTTGAACCAAATAAAAGTTAATTAGTTACTCATTTCTTTATTTTAAACTAGCCTACGGTTTGAGCTGAAATTTTGCACACGTATAGATGTTGACTATGATTAACAAATAGGCTACATTTTATCCGGTTACAACGCATGCAAAGCTGCGCTGTTATGCTAGTTAATAGTAAATAAAAAGAGTATAAATAACATATTACGTAATATTGCAGCTAGAAGTATAACTTTACATCAATACGATTTTCCCGTAATATATTTTTTTAAATCTTTATTATATAGAAAAGAGTTTTGTCACACAGTGACTATGTTACTCCCATTAAAATCTATACTTATAAATAAACAACAACAAAAAATAAAGTCTCAACGAAATAAGGATACCTGCCTACTTATTTAAATTACTGCCCGTAATAAAAAAAAAAGCTACAAATTAAACGTGAACTATTTCTCGCGCAAAAGAATACACAACAAAGACCTATCGGAACTATTAATACTTTACCTTGAAGCTCCAAATTAAACCTAAAATAAATTCAGTTAACAATTTTATTTGCAAAAGAATGCAAAACACGAACCTATCGGAACTATTAAAGTTTTACCTTCACGCTCCAAATATAACCTACATTAATTTCAGTTAACTATTTTATTCGCAATTCGTGACCAAAATGGAGTAAACCACCTTAAATATAGGTTATTTGAAACAATCGCCTATTAGGTCCAAGGACTCGTTTTGCCCTTGACAAAGCCATAGAACGCATATCTAATCGAGTTCTCGATAATATTACTGCTAGTTCATGAATCGATTATTCGATAGTTAATGGCAACTGCAGCGCATGATCGAACTTATAAACTCTTGCCATGCAACTTTTTTGACAAGCGCTATCAGAGATGTAGGAATTGTTTTGGTCTACCTGCAAATCTTTACTAATATTATAAATAAGATTTGTATTTTTCCGTGGGGTGCCGGCAGTAGAATGTTGACCCTCCTCTCTTGCCCGTCGATGCAGCTTACTGCTAAGAGCTACCTCCGGAAGATGGGCAGCAGCGTCATTCCGTGTATCAACATCCCATACTGCGCTCGCCAACCCGCCTGCCAAGCGTGGTGAGTATGGCAACTACCCCTCATGGAGATCCATCAGGGAGGCCTGTGTTCAGTAGTGGACGTTTTACGGCTGATATGATGATGATGTTTTTAACAAATAAACTCAAAAACTACTCGACCGATTTGAAAAATCCTTTCATCATTAGCATGCTACATTATCCTTAAGTAACATAGGCTTGATTTTATCCCAGTATTCTCACGGGAACGGGAACTACGCGAGTGAAACCGCGGAATGCGACTACCGCATGTGTCTGTATGTATGTCCGCCGAAACGCCTTGCTGCCACTAAGAACTTCGTTCACTTGTTTGATTAATTATATATGATATAGCGTATGTTACCTGCTGATAAGCTTTCCATTGGTGAAAGAATTGATTAAATCGGGTAAGCGGTTTAGGCGTAAAAGCGTAACAAACCTACAGACTCACATTTTCATTTACAATATTAGCGAGGATAGCATAAACCTACAAACAAGTAAACATCTGGCCCACTAAACGCAGAACTGGGCCAGCAGCTAGTCAGAGAAATATATATAGCCAGAGATTTAGCGAGATTATATTGTTTTATTGTGACATTTATACGAGCGCCCTCAGACTAATCTCATGTGCTTTCCGGTATTGCACCCCTGTGCCAAGAACGATTGAAGGGTTCAGCTAACTACCTTTCGTCTGTTTATCTATACACGTCCTCTGTGGTACAGTTGGTTCAATAGCCCGCTGAGACGCTGAGGTTGCGGGGTATTTACCTCGCCGCGCATTTGGCTCTAGTCTGTGTGCTTTTCTATGTATCTATTTACAAATAAATCATAAGGTAAGTATGTATTTACAACAAGTTTATAAAATTAAACATTTTGAGTACACATTACTATTTTGTAATGGACTAGCGACCCGCCCCGGCTTCGCACGGATGCAATGCTGATACTAAATATACTACAAAATATACCATCGCGGACTTCTTTGTAGACCTTTTTAAGGTGTACAATACTGTAGTACATTATTTTGATTCTCGTAGGGTTCAGCCAGCGTTTGCAATGTGAGCGCAAAAAATGTGTTTATTTACAACCTCACATTAGAAATCTCCAAAAAGATCAGTGTTTCTCTACTATATAAATATTATGCATGTAGAGATATTATACAGATAAACCTTCCTCTTGAATCACTCTATCTGTTGAATAAACTGCATCAAAATCTGTTTCGTAGTTTTAAAGATCTAAACAAATATAGGGACAGACAGACAGCGGGATGCGACTTTGTTTTATACTATGTATTGATTGATACCCTCAGTTTTGCATTTTATACAAATATTTTCCTTTCATTTGATACCATATTCATGTATATTTGGAAACATTCGATTATTCATACCATCTTTCACCCTCCATATCATGTAAACTTTTTAACTGATTTTGATAAAACAGGTTTTAAGGAGCACCGCTAAAAAGCCTACTTTTAAAATAAAAACACATACATACAGGGCAAGCTAAATAAAAGCTTGTAACTGCATTGTATAAGCTCGTATAAAGTTATTTTGAAGCGACTCCTAACTTAGGTCTATGGACAATACCCTTGCTTGTAGATTAATGTCTACATAGTTTTCAACTTGTGAGACGTTCATTATCTATTCAAAGATTTGTTCTAACTTTGATTAGTGAGCGGTACACCACAGTGAAAATCTATCGAACTTGCGATGTTCGGTCATTGGCTATCGGTCAATTGGAGAAGGTTTTATTATTATTAACTTTTAATGTATAAAAATCAGCTAAGTGCGAGTCGGACTCGCGCACGAAGGGTTCCGTACTATTGTATGGCAAAACAACTTGTTAAAATCACGTTTGTTGTATGGGAGACCTCCATACATATTTGTTTTATTTTAACTTAATTTTTTATTTTTAAAGTGAATATACAACTAAATATTCTGTGTATATATCAAGCGTTGTAGTTATTAATATCAAGCAAAATACGGCAAATAAATCACGTATGGGGGCCCATAAATATTTATTTTATTCTGTTTTTAGTATTCGTCGGCAACAGATATACAACATCTGTAAAAATTCCAACTGTCTAGCTATCACGGTTTATGAGATGCCTGGTGACAGACAGACAGACGGACAGCGGAGTCTTAGTAATATGAACATGAACAGATTCAATTATGTGCTTTATTCTATTTATTTGTGTTGTTTTATTTTGTAAGTTGTGACGCGTCAATAAGGTCCATGCGGCCGCACTGAATAAAGTATTTTTTGAATTTGAATTTGAATTGAATAGGGTCCCGTTTTTACCTTTTGGGTACGGAACCCAAAATGGTAAGAGTTCATGTGCGCTTGAAGGGTCAATAACTAAAGTAATTCTTTTGTATTTTTAACAAAAATATTACAATTTAGCTGACTAGGGGAACTTCGTATCGCACCGTACGCCTAATGAAAGGATAATGTCTGCCCTAAGCAACCATGTAGAAAACATGACTTTCTCATAGATTTTATAGTTTCCTTGGACCATTTTTGTACAAAAGAATAAATGCGTTAGCCAATATCTACTGTCTTAATTCTAAAAATTGTAAAATTATTGTTAGGAACTATCTAAAAAGTATGTCATATGACGATACCGAGAATTTATTAAGTAGGTTTAACATTTTATTTTCTAACTAACTAGGCAATTATATTGTAAGATTCTGCTTCACTGCAATATTAATTTTATTTGACACATCATCATCATCATCATCATCATCAGCCTATATTAGTCCACTGCTGGACATAGGCCTCCCCAAATCTGTGCCATTTCACCCTGTCTTCAGCATGCCGCATCCAGCGTCTACCAGCGACCGCCCGCAAGTCATCACTCCATCTTGCTAGTGGTCGTCCTACACTACGCTTACCAAGCCGCGGTCTCCACTCAAGAACACGTTTACCCCAACGGTTGTCGGTTCTTCGGCAGATATGGCCAGCCCACTGCCACTTCAGCTTGCTAATCCTATGTGCTATGTCGACGACCTTGGTTCTCTGTCGGATAACCTCGTTGCGGATTTTAACCTTCAGAGAGACTCCGAGCATAGCACGCTCCATAGCTCGCTGAGCGACTTTAAACTGGTGGACCAGCCGTACCGTAAGTGTCCACGTTTCGGCACCGTAGGTCATGACGGGTAGGACGCACTGATTAAAAAGTTTAGTTTTTAAGCATTGTGGTATATGTGATGAGAAAACCCTACGTAGTTTCCCAAACGCTGCCCAGCCTAGCTGAATCCTCCGCTTGGCTTCCTTCTCAAAATTGTTCCTACCTAATTGCAAAATTTGTCCGAGGTAGGTGTATTCTGAAACAACTTCGAGTAGGTGGCCATTTACACAGATAGGTCCCGGATCAATGTGTTCATTGATCATGATTTTGGTTTTATCCAAATTCATACCGAGACCTATCCGTCGCGAGGCTGAAGCTAGACTGTCCAGCATCTGTTGTAGCTCCTCCAGCGTTTCTGCCATCAAGACTATATCGTCAGCAAATCGTAAGTGCGAGATGTGGTTGCCATTTATGTTTATGCCCATACCTTTCCAGTCCAGCGTCTTAAACATGTCCTCCAGTGCGCTTGTAAACAGTTTCGGGGATATGACATCCCCCTGTCTTACTCCTCGGCGCAGCTGGATGGACTGAGACTGCTGGTTCTGTACTTGGACATTCATAGTGGCGGAACCATAGAGAGATCTCAGCACTTCGATATAGCGACAGTCTACTTGGCATCGCTGTATAGATTCCAGGACAGACCACGTTTCAACAGAGTCAAAGGCCTTCTCATAGTCCACAAAGGCCAGACACAGGGGCTGATTATACTCTTCGGACTTCTGTATAATCTGCCTCACTGTGTGTATGTGGTCTATGGTGCCATATCCTCCGCGAAACCCGGCCTGCTCCGGCGGCTGAAACTCGTCGAGTCTTCTTGCTAGACGATTCGTTATAACTCTGGAGAACAGCTTATAGGCGTGGCTCAGAAGCGAGATGGGTCTGTAGTTTTTAAGAAGAGTCTTATCGCCCTTCTTAAAAAACAAAACCACCAAACTCCCGCTCCACGCCCTTGGAGTTCTCCCGGAGTGAAGAATGGAATTGAAGAGGTGCAGTAGCTCTTGGATAATAGGAGCTCCTCCTGCCTTCAGAAGTTCTGAAGTAATTCCATCTTCACCCGGGGCTTTTCCATTTTTAAGCTGTCTCAGAGCCAGCACGATTTCGTCTCGGTCGATGTCCGGTAGTTCGTCGGTGTAGTGGCGTGTCAGGGTGGCTCGAGGATCATGGTCTTCACGCTGGGGACACGGAGCATGTGCGGCGTATAACCGGCCGTAGAAGTCTTCAATCTCAGCGAGAATCTCCGGCCTCGACAGAACGGTTTTATTTGACACAGTATTTTTTATTTATTATCTTAACAGATCTGTAATAGGTACTGAGCCGTAATAGTTATTTGAATATTTTTTTTAATGCTTCGCCACCCGCCGAGTCCAGTTGTAAATCATAACCACACGGGGACATTCAAATACAAACAAAAAATAATAAAAATCGGAAAGTCGTTCTCAAGTTATGACGTGACCACGGGATAAAAGTATTTTTAAACCTCGGAACGAAAGATGGTTACTATAAGTTTGACCTCTATGTGTGCATCCTGGCTCATAAACGATTGGACCTCTATGAGTGTGTGTGCACCGTAGCTCATAACGAGTGGGCCGATTTGAATGCAGTTTTTTAGGGTTTCGTAGTAAAACAAGAAACCACTTTGTCTGTCTGTCTGTCGGTCCGCCCGTCACGGAATTTGCGAAGAGACTATTCAACATAGAAAGCTGTAATTTTGCATGGATATATGAAATAGCAACGACGAGATATTTTTTTTAGGATCGTTTGTACGCTACAAACGATCCTAAAATAAAATTATCTCGCCGTTAAAATTATTGGGGTTACCTCCCATACACGTAAGGTGGGGATGAACTGTTTATGTCATTATTTTCCCATCGTATTGGGTATCGTTGAATAGGTATTTTAAAATCATTTAGAAGTTGCTAGGTCAGTTTAGCGACATATTAAGTTTTTAAACTTTTTTCAAGCGTCCAACTTAACTGTAAACTGCTATGCTAGCGCATTTAAAATCTGAAAAAAAAAACAGAATGTATACAGTTTTAACCATAAACTTTCTAGGAAAACTGTTAAGAGTTGAGCTAACTTTTTTAGTTTCGGAGAAATAGTCGCTCAAATAAGTGATTCGGTTTCCCAAACATACCGGAATACTTTAAACCGGACTACTTTAAACCGGAATACTTTAAACCGGACTACTTTAAACCGGAATACTTTAAACCGGAAACCGCAAAACGCGCCTGGCCTAATTTAATTTATTTGAAACTAGCTTTTTCCCGCGACCTGCGACACGCAGAGCCACTTTGATTCGAAAATATAAATCCCATTTATTCCCTATCCCGTGGGAACTTCGAAAAATCCCTTCTTAGTGTACCTCTAGGATACTCAAGGTATATGTGTGCCAAATTTCAAGTCTTTAGGTCTAGTGGTTTAGGCTGTGCGTTGATAATTATATAAATATAAGTCAGTCAGTGAGTCAGTCAGGACTTTGAATTTTATATATATCATCATTTCAGCCGTAAAACGTCCACTGATGAACACAGGCCTCCCTCACGGATCTCCATGAGGGATAGTTGCCATTCTCAGCACGCTTGGCAGGCGGGTTGGTGAGCGCAGTATGGGATGTTGATACACGGATAGACGCTGCTGCCCATCTTCCGGAGGTGTCCCTTAGCAGGCTCTTACTGCATCTACGGGTAGGAGAGGAGGGGTAACATTCTACTGCCGGCACCCCACGGCAATGAATGTTACCCCTCCATATTATTATGGTATATATTAGTATGTATATTACGTAATAGCTGATTTGGCGAACTTCGTACTGAACCGCACTCCTAACGCAGCGAGTCCAACTGTAAATCTTAACCATCCAGGGACACATTCTAAATTCAAAATAGTTTTTAAGTTATGGCGTGACCAAGAGAAAAGGAGGTACATATTTTTTATGAAGTTTGAGCTTCTTTTTCTGTCTTTTTGAAAGATCGGGACTGGAAGTGCTCCGTACATAATAACAACGTAATAATCAGTTTATTTTTATACTACTAAATGACGTGACAAGCCGAAGGCCCACCTGAGGTTAAGCGGCAACATATACCTATTACAACTGCAATGCCACATTCATACCTAACCATTCAACGAATGGATGTGTGTACTTACCTACTTATTTAGTAATCTTTTGTTGTTACTGTCTTTTTTTAGGAGTTATTTATAGTACAATTTTGTTTCTATGTTGTTTACTTTATCTGACCGGTATGAACTTGTAGTTTAAAGGTCATAAAATTAGGAAAAAAAACTGCAATGCCGTGGTGATCACTAAACATGCTGTATTAAACATAAAATAAAAAACCGAAACACAGCAATGCAGACATCACTGCTTGGCGGCAGAAATATCATGGATCTCTCGGATATCTTAATAGGTTATAGCCGTCGGCAGTAGAAAGTTACCCCTCCTCTCATGCCCATGGATGCAGTAAGAGCCTGCTGAGGGATACCTCCGGAAGATGGGCAGCAGTGTCTTTCCATGTATCAATATACTGTGCTCGCCAACCTGCCTGCCAAGCGTGGTGAGTATGGCAACTGCCATTCATGGAGATCATGAGGGAGGCCTGTGTTCAGTAGTGGACGTTTTACGGCTGAAATGATAGAACGGGTTCTTTGAGCACTGATTCTGGGGATTGCCTTATGCAGTTCTCTAGTAGACTTGAGACTTGCTGACTTGCTGACTTGCTTTCCAGGCTGGAAGGTACTTGTTCTTATCTAAGAGTTGCTATCTTGTTGGCGCACGTGGCTCTTTATATTACTTCTGACTGCCATGGGGCGCCGGCAGTAGAATGCCTCTTCTCTCTTCTACCGTGTTAAGGCAATACACTGTAAGTCAAGTTACAGTGTTTTGCCTTAACAGGGCTCAATCGTTTTCTTTTTATGTGTTCTATAAAACTGTATAATTTTTTTTTCGATACCTGTTACCAACACTGAGAAAATACAATTTAAATAACACTGTATTCAAGAAATCTATAAGATTTAAAATTCCAAAACACGGTAAACAAATATACCGTGTAATGCCAAAATAAAATAACGCGCGAAAAAGATACAGTGTGCTATTATTCGAATTATCGAGACCTGTGAAACGCAAGCGCGTGGGTCTATTAGAGAGGTCTACTTATAGTAGCTTGCACCCAAACGGCTTGACCGGGGAGGAGTGCGGGGTGCGCGGGCCGATAGATGGGAGACAGAGAGTTAAATAAGTTAATTATGAAAGAGAGTTGATAAGTTTACGCTAATGAGTGGTTTGTTAAAAAAATGCGCGGTTTTCGCACTAAATACCTGCTTGATTTGTCACAAAGAAATGTACAACATCACAATATTTCTTCATCTGCAACGATGGCCTCCGAGTTAATGGTTAAGTGCAGAACTTGAAAATTTTAGGTTGATGTTGTTAGAAAGGTTGATGTTTTAGATCACACGGATATGATTTTAATCCCCAACGATTCAAAAGTAGCATACCCAAAAGGATTTAATATACAAAATATGAAAATTGTAGAGTTTCGAAGAGGTGAAGTGGCAATGTTTGCCAAAAACGATTGTCAAGGAGAATATGAGAAAATAAACTTTCTGAAAAGAAACGTCGCTTCTGAATTGATAAGTGACATAAATTCTGGTAAGTAATCTGATATGTTCGATGTGATTCAAAGAGAACCGGAACCGAGAGGAATCAGTGATTTGAAGAAGAAGGAGTTGTTATTACTCTGCAAGTCCATGCCGCAATCAAGGAGATTTTTTTACGAAAATCTTGTTATATCTGAATTGCCCGAAGATGATGAATGAACATTGAATATAAACGTAAAATGGTGATTTTAATAATAATCATAATTACGGTTTATTCCATTTAAACAGTAATATTTAAATGTTATTTTTTTTTCCAATTGATAATTAAGAAGACGGATCTTTTGTGACTGATTGTTAACTGATCTCTTGTCCACTATTGCAATTAATGATACTTAGGGCCGGTTTTTTGATCCGTAGTAAATCCAGCAAATGGTTAAAAATCTAACCAATGGTCATATTTTGACATTATTTCAACCACAAAAATGTCAAAATGTGACAATTGGTTAGATTTTTAACCATTTATTATATATATACATATATATATATATATATAACATAACTAGCTAACGTAGTTAACCAACAAATGGTTAAAAATCTCATCTTTCTCTTGGTTGAGATTTTTAACCATTTGTTGGGTTAACTTACAGATCAAAAAACCGGTCCTTAGTCATTGATAGTTAATTTTCATTTCGTTAATGATAGTTTTTTTTTTTTTAATTATTATAGTAATGTTTATATTTTATTGTTTAAAATAAATGTAAGTTGTTTTAATATGTGCGGGATAGTTGTTTATTTGACTGATTGTTACATTTTTAATTGTTTATTAGTATAGCAAAAATTTCAAACAAACTGATTTTTTCGTTCTGCTAACTACTTTCAATAACTTTAAGGAACAGTTTTAGGGTTTACTTGATAGTTAATAGGAGTTACAGTAAAATGACTTCATTGTTTATCTCATATAACTCTAATTTATAAGGGCAATACACTGTAATATCACATAATAGTGTTTTGCCATAACTAAATAGCACCATTACTGCGAGGACTGGAAAGGTAAAACAATTTTTTAAAGATATATCATTTATTTCTAAAAATATCGCATTGAAAGTAATATGAATAGATAGATAATTAAAAATACTTTTAAATAATACCAAACACTTTATACTTTAGAATAGAGATGAAAAAACTATCGAATAAAAACCGAAAAAAGTTTATTTGCGTGTTTACTCAAATTTGACTTTTTCAACATACAGTGTATTGGCTTTACACGGCAGTCTTGCCCGTGGATGCAGTAAGGGATACCTCCGTAAGATGGGCAGCAGTGTCTTTCCGTGTATCAATATACCGTACTGCGATCGCCAACCTGCTTGTTAAGCGTGGCAAGTATGGCAACGACTCCCTCATGACCTTGGGAGATCCCTGAGCAGTGGACGTGGGCACGTTTTTCTGACTAAGCCTTATCTACCTACCAAGTACTGCTTAATACAGGTCAAGTACTGCGATTATGTAACTCGCGACAGGTTTGCAACAGGCGTATATCTCGCGATCAGCGCAACAGGGGTAAATTTTGCAATCATCGCTGTCAAAAGGACAATTTTGTAGTACAAGAAAAAAATTGACATTTGACAGTGATTATCGTGAGATATACGCCTGTTGGGAACCTGTCGCGAGATACGTAATCACCCTGACGTACAGCATGAATACAAGTGACTTGTGCGGTAACGAAATACTGGACATTTCAGTCCACGCCTAGTCCCAATCTAATTAGCTTATTAAACAAAGAAATATAAAGCAAAAGGCAAATATCTGCAGAATGTTCCCGAGTCATTTTCCGGGGCGGGATGCGAACATCTTGTCTCATGTAAAATTAAAATCATCCCCTTATATCAATTCACTCATCGACGTCACTTTAATGTCGTTCGTTCCCCCAGCCTTCTTTCGGTTATACAGGGTGTATTATACTAACCCAAAAGGGAGGTTTTAGCCCATGAAAACAAGTAGTTTTAGAAAGGAAAAAATTGTGATTTCGTATTTTATTTTTAATATTTTGATTTATAATTTCACTAGTAAGTGTTAGAAGAAAACCTATTTATGTTTATAGGTATACTTATTTATATCGCTTATAGTGATAAGGCCGCCCATTGTACTTCTACTTTTAGTTTTGTAAGTTTCTTTCTATGTTATATTATTTTTGTGTTAGTTTAAGTACAATAAAGAGTTATCTACCTATCTATCTATCTATTTGTACCTTTACAGCTACTCTTTGCGTGGGACTATGATCCTGTCAAGAAACTGGTGTTTAAGTTGTCATTATTGTACAATTAGCTGTTGAAGAAAAACTATCCTGGTCTTTTCTCGAGTTATAATCGTTATATCAAGAAAGAACACATGTTGTTTCTTGGGATGGTCAGAATCACCCCCTTTCAGCTTAATACACATAATATACACGCTGTATTAATATTCCACGCGACGACTCCAAGACGTTATATCCGAGGAGTACAGTAATTAGCCAGCACAGCGCACGTGATAACGGCGTAGCGATACTATTTCTCAATTACGTATACGTTGCCGGCTTAGTACTGCACCTGTACTGGGATATAACTTTTAGAACCGCCATGGTTTTGAACACCATTTTAGGTGTTTATTTAGCCAGCGTCTTGAAAAGATGGACGCATCTCTTCAAACTGAAGATGTTTTATAATGTCTGAATGTTTTATAATTTACATTTATTTGGGATAAGATAACGCTGTGTAAAAGTTAATAATATTAGGGTTCCGGACCAAAATGGTAAAAAGGAACCCTTACCGTATCACTTTGTCTGTCTGTCTGTCACAAACGGATAGCTTGAGAACTACTGATGCTATCAACTTGAAATTTAAAATGGTATTAGATAACGCTTTTTCACATACATATGAAATATATAAAAATGTTGTAAAATATTCTTATTATGATTGAAAGGAGGTCTCAAAAATGTTGAGTGAAGTTAAGTTACTAGGTCATGTGGGATATTATAAGAAAGGTATTTATTTGCACATTATAAACAGTTTTAAGTTTGCTTTAAGTCGCATAGTTATCGACTTATTTACAAAAACGTTGAAAAAAATAGCGTTCTCCCCCTTATCTCCGAAGTTTGCGGAGATAAACCTCTGCAATTTTATTGTGAATAGAAGTGTATGTAAAGATAACAGGAAAGGTATAAAGAACTCTCTAATTTGCATAGTTTTTTAGAAATCAATGAAAGTGTAAAAACTCTTCATTAGTTCCGCTATCAGACAAGAGATGGTGCTGTCAAGGTTCTCCAACACATATAAACCGCCTTTATCATATATTATAGTGTATGATGGCACGGAACCCTCGGTGCGCGAGTCCGACTCGCTCTTGGCCGGTTTTATTATTTACTTATTATTTCGTGGGATCCTCTTAGGATTTAGTACCATTTTATTATTTAATACTATTTCTAAAATAATGTAAAATGTGCTAGCTGTACTAAGCCTAATCCATCTAATATCGCAAGTACCTACTACCACAGATAATATAATACACTAGTACTACTACCTACAGTATCCCGTAAAGCATGTTGCTGACTAGTTATAAAATATATAGTGCGAACCACGAACATAGACATTAGAGCTATCAACCTTATTAATGCTTAAATTCACGATGTTCAATATAAAGATAAATTGAATGTCAGCATAAGTGTAATTTTAAACTCTATAAGAGTTTAAGATATTAAGCGTTTTGGGGTAAACTATGAGCTTTCTATTATAACTGTAATAAATAAATAGTACTAAAGCGAAATTCTTAAATTATGTACTCTATTCGATGAAATTGTGTTCTTTTATTTTGTAAATCGACTTAACTAAAGGGGCTTTAGTTCCACTGAATAAACGCTTTTTTAATTTGAGCTTGAAAAGCACATGGAAAAATACAATTTACTACTAAAAGGCTAGTTTGAAAGCAAACACAAATGAAAGCTCAACGTACAAATTGTAAACCAACAAACCCGTCCACGTCACGTCGTCTTTGGAAAGCAATTTAAAATGCAGCGCCGTGAAATGCGTCAGCTCGCTCTGAAATATGGGCCAACCCGGGCTGTGCCACTTTGTATCATAGCTTCACGCCCACTGAAGCCTTTTTTGAATTTCGTGTATGACTCGTATGGCTTTAGAAGTTATTTGACTTGAGAAAATGTCACGAAAGGTTACACTAGTTTTCGCGGTTATTTATTTCATTTTTATATGATCAGTAAAAAATAGAACTCTTTATCATCATACCCTGAATGGCACGAAATGCCTTCTTCTTCTAACTTATGACCAGCCTGCTGTCATCCATCATCTTAACAATATTTCGATATCGCCACCCGTGAACTTATGAATATTGAACATATAGTTACACATTATTACACAGGTTACACATTCTTAATGCATTCAATTGACCATATAGAAACTTTGGCATGTTATGCTAAAAGTCAAGAATTGCCTATAACAGAGTTAGAGTTAGTTATAACGTTGTTATCGTTTATGAACCGATTTAGAAAATTATTTTAGGATTTGAAAGAACACACTAGATGCTACTTTGGACATTTTATTATTATGAGTGAACTTTTTACTAAATCAGTAACTCTTATTCTGTGTCCCGCTGGATCTAATAGAAAAGGAGAGGAGATTAATGGCAACCCTGTCATGCGCTGATGTTAGAAGACAAACAACAAATTAGTTCTCGATTTACGCTGACCATTCGCTGTAACAACATTGAGAACGGAATTTCGCATAAAGTTTCGACATAGCGAGAAAAGCTGTTGGTATAACTTTGGTCCATAGTATAACTATCCCAAGTGTATAATTTCACTATGGTACGCGCATTACGAATAAAGGGAATTGTTTAGCGACAGTCGTTTTTGCCTCTCTTGCTTCCATAATTCTCTCCATCCAAAGGTTGTCTAGAAGAAATCGCTTCTGAGCGATAAGATCGCCCATTCTACCAATCTTGTTTGTAAGTTTTTTTTTTCTGTAGTATTTTGTTAAGGTGTGCAATAAAGCGTATTGTATTGTATTGTTTTTGTCATAACATCGTTAAATCTGTTCATGAACATGATAGAGTTGAAAGTTGAAAGTGGAGAAAAAATAACATTAGTTTAAAGTTTCTAGTGGAAATTCCCACACTACTTTAGCAAAGCTTTTTCAAACCAACCTCTTACATCGAACTTTACAAAAAACAATTAATTTAAACCCAAAGAAAAAACCACGAGTACATTCAAAGACAATTTTGACCTCATAAACCATCTAAGAAACATGAACAATTTGGATTTTTTTATATAAGATGCTGTTGACTTCATCCTTCATCATTTCAGCCATATAACGTCCACTGATGAACACAGGCCTCCCTCATGGATCTCCATGAGGGGTAGTTGCCATTCTCACCACGCCTGGCAGGCGGGTTGGTGAGCGCAGTTTGGGATGTTGATACACGGATAGACGCTGCTGCCCATCTTCCGGAGGTGTCCCTAAGCAGGCTCTTACTGCATCCACGGGTAGGAGAGGAGAGGTAACATTCTACTGCCGGCACCCCACGGCATCCTTGCATAGGCAAAACTGAAATCGACGATGAAGTTCGATTCCCTATAAAATCCCTATTAGCTCTCTTGTTAAACGCCTCCTTAATTAGCTCCTCTTATGATCCGTATAGGTCAAATGAGGTCGGGAACACAGACAATGGTTGATTTGTTAGGTTAAAATACCACGTAATTTGCGCGAACTGCGACTTTGTGCTTATACAGGGTGAATTTGAAATCATGGGCATACTTCTAAACCAAGACACTAATAATAACATCTAACGCATTGGAGCTTATACTACTCAAACCAAAAATATCTTTTAAGTAAGCATGAAAAAAGCACAAAATAGGAAGTCATATTATAGCTAAATTTCAAACAAACACAAAAAATACTAAAAAATAAATAAAAAACATGCACGGGCTAAGTGGGTATAGCGCGATCACAACTACTTAATAATCATATCAGCCGTAGGACGTCCACTGCTGGACAAAAGGCCTCCCTCATTGATCTCCAGGAACTGCGTTTAGAAGCCGTCTGCATCCACCGCCGACCAGCAGTACTCACCAAGTCGTCTGCCCATCTTGTAGGTGGATGTCCTACGCTGCGCTTGCCAATCCGTGACCTGTATTCGAGAACTTTGCGGCCCCATCGGCCATCTGTTCTGCGCGCTATATGGCCTGCCCATTGCCACTTCAACGTGCTAATCCGTTTGGCTATGTCGGTGACCCGAGTTCTTCTACGTATCTCCTCATTTCTGATTCGATCCCGTAGAGAAACCCCGAGCATAGCCCTCTCCGTAGCTCGTTGAGCGACTCTGAGATTATTCATAAGGCCAATAGTGAAGGACCACGTCTCGGTTCCATATGTCACCACTGGTAACACACACACAACTACTTAATACTTGCGTTTTATTTTACGTTTTCCATACATAAATTAGTAATTTTTTTATTATATAATATTAACCCTTATGCATTGATCATCCTTAATTGTGTCCAATAGCTTGCTCATGATTTCAAATTCTCTCTGTATATAAAGGTTTTGCAAGTAGTTTCCACTGACAGTACGTTTCTTTCCAGGTACAACTCAAAGCTGACGACTCTGGCGCTTCCCTCTGTGATCTTCGAGCCGAAATTCCGCGGTGCTGTTCGGAACCTGGTGTACTCCGACCTGCCTGGACAGCCGCCGCGGAGGCAGGAGCTGAGGCTGTCGCGTGACTTGAAGGTATGTGGAACAGGTTGTAGTCTTAGTTCTAAGTTCTAGTTTGACGACCTCTGTGGCGCAGCGGGCGAAGGTCCGCCTGCGACGCAAGAGGTTGCGGGTTCGATTCCCGCCTCGGGAAAAATGTCTGTACGATCTGCAGATATTTGTTCAGGGTGTTCTGGGTGTTTTTCTTTATATAATAAAAATATCTATCTATGTAGTATAATGTATTAAGTATATCAGTCATCTAGTACCCATAACACAAGCTCTGCTTAGCTTGGGGCTAGATGATGCTGTGTGATTTGTCGAGCATTATTTATTTATTTATTTATTTTATATATCATCTGACTAAGGGCTTTGTGAGGAGCTTCTATCACGGACTCCTGTAAAAGGCGTGTTTTGAAGCGTTATTTTTGTGCGATATGAAATGACAGGACTTTAGGGCCTAACTTTGGTGTGGTAAATAAAATATCGGAGCTTGGACATGGACATGAGGTCCTTCAAAAGGCGGGTATTCTCCTTCCTCAAAAGCCGGCAGCGCATCAGCCACGCCAGGTGATATAGATGTCTACTTCCAGCTTATAACATAAAAAAATATCCCGGTATACATATATATAGATAAAATATCGTTATAGCAGTCCCAATTATATTAATACTATACATTATACAAGTAGCCGGGTATATCTTGCGTATATTACCGTTGTTATTTCCCGACCTCTCGTCAACCATGGCTGGGAAAAATCATCAAGTGTATTAATAATGTGTTAAGATTGCAAGAACCTTGACTGAGATAAATTTATTCACAAACTTATTTATTTAATGTCAACATTTTACCTATTTTGACAGGATTACCCTAATAGAAAAGTGCAGTCGTCTTAATAAATTAAATTTAAATTACGACACACACTTTCATAAATACAAATATTCAATTCAAAAACAAATAAGTTAATAACTACAAATGAATCAGATTCAACAACAATTAAACTTATAAATATAAATATTCAATTCTATTGTTGCTTTTTTATCTGATTTTATTAAATCAGATAAAAAAGAGATCAACACTCAATTCTAGTAAAGACTAAAAGCGTTTAATTCTACAATAAGGGTATTCTCCCTCCTCAAAAGCCGGCAGCGCATCAGCTTCGCCTCTGGTGTTGCAGATGTCCATGGGCGGCGGTGACCACTTCCCATCAGGTGGCCCGTCTGCTCGTCTCCCTGCTTATAATAATAATAAAAAAAAAACCAATGCCATCGGCGAGACGAACTTGACTCGATTTCACAAGGTTGGTCCTCCACAGCACAGAATCGCGAAATGAAAAGGGAATGGAGAGGCCTCTGCCCTGAAGTAGGACGGAAATGGCTTGTTATAACAATAAAAGTTCTAAACATATCTATGATTAACAATTGCTTTCATCGAAAAAGTAGTTCTTTTTTAATAATCAAGCCCACTGGCTGAGAGTCTAAGTTAAGCAAATTTCATACTATTTTGTATTTTCTGACGTTTCCTGTTATTACCTGTCACATTTGACAGATGTCAAAAATATTGTTACAGAAGCCAAACATAATATGTAGAAGTAAAAAATAATTTTGCCTTTTACCGTAGATGAGTTAAGTATACCAAAATTACATTTTCCATTGGCGAATTTTTGATAACTATCTTAATTCACCTAGATGACTTAGCCCAGGAGATTAAAGTGGAACAACCCAAAAAACCCACCACACAAGCACACAGCCGTCAGGATCTTTTTTTTTCATATTCACGTAAAAACATTTTAGAAGTTGGTCGCATCGACTTGACAAGAGAATTCGAACCTTATTTTCATATACATAAAGTTTTTACTACTGAAAATGTTAAACTATTTCTTGGCTGTCTCGTTCGAAGAATTCAACAAGAATCTGTCAGAAATTGGGACGCTTACAATAATATTATTTGCATAGGTCTCAGTGAGTTCCACGGGACCCACGGGATAAAATAACATGGCATTACTGTTATCTAATATTTGAGGAGAACACTTGGCAATTTCATTAATCTCACTAATATTTTAAAGCCGAAAGTTTGTTTGTGTGGAGGTTTGTTACCTCTTCACGCAAAAACTAGCGTACGTATCGAGCTGCAACTCTGCAAACGTATAGATGTTGACTAGGATTAACACATAGGCTACTTTTTATCCGGGTACAACACATTCGAAGCGGTGGGCACAAGTTTGGTTATATTTACGCGTTTTCGCGAAACACAAGACAATCGCCCGTGGAACCACTGAATTAAAGTAGAAAGGACTTGCAGAGGTTACTCAATAACTCAATTAAATTTACATACAGGCAGATGATTATGATGTCGCCTTTTTGTGAAATAAAAAAACATTTGTCCATGGGCCTTAAATAAAGTAGAGGTCTTATAGACACGTTGGGGCGTTACTTAATAACTCAATCCAATTTACATATGCCGTAGGGTGTCGGCAGTAGAATGTTACCCCTCCTCTCATGCAGTAAGAGCCTGCTAAAGGAGATCTCCGGAAGATGGGCAGCAGCTTTCCGTGTATCAACATCCCGTACTGCGCTCACCAACCCGCCTGCCAAGCGTGGTGAGTGTGGCAACTACCCCTCATGGAGATCCATGAGGGAGGCAGCAGTAGACGTTTTACGGCTGAAATGTTGAATGATGAATTTACATATAGTCTGATGATCATGATGACGCCTTTTCGACAAACACAAAACATTCGTCCGTGGGACTTACGAAATCAAGTGGAGGTCTTGTAGATGTGGGCGTTACTCAATAACTGAGTTTAATTTATCTTGTACTTTCTTCAGATAGTATTACGTTATTAACATAACAAACAGCCAGTCCAAGCTGAATTTATTCATAAGCTTTTCTTCTGACGCCCACTATTTGTAGGGAGTGGGTTCGCTCCCATTTTTCAATCTAAATATTCTTGCTCTATTGTGAGTGGAGGACGCAATCGTGCTGTGAATAATATCGTTTTAATTTATGAAATAGAAATGTATTGTAGTTTGTAAGCGCTTGAGTTGTCGTTTAAGAAATCGTTGATTTTAAATTAGTTTTTTTTTGCCTTCAAGATTATTATTCATCATAATGATCACCATCTTTGTCGTCCACTTCTGAACCTCCTTCATGGATCTTCATGTACTGATCATAAGGTTGTCACACTAAGCTTGGCAGGCGGGATAACGAGCGCAGGACGAAATGTTCATACATGTAAAGACTCAGTACCTTCCTAACTATTCAACCCCTCTCCCTTCGCGTAACTCAAGCGCTGCTCAGTCCCACTGCCACTGCGGAGTGAAGCATTTGTTGAAGCCCCGCGCCGTCGCGCGCAATTAGCTCATCGCGCGCCCATTTATCGTGATTTTTTTGAAGACGTCCAAAGATGGTAGATCTCAAATTAGTTAATTTGTTATTGCGCTAGAAGTTGCGTTTATGTTTCATAGTTTTAAATAAAACTCTCGTTTACTTAATAAATAAATGCTGTTTTATTCATTATGAACCCATTTATAGCCAAAAAATACAAATTTCGTAGAAATATAAGCATTTAAAGTAGCATGAGCGATTTGCTCGCGTGCGCTTTTCCGTAACAATATTAGGTGCGCTTTCTCACTGGTTAAAATACCTATTCAACGATACACACACAACGGGAAAATCTACAAAAGTTCATTCTCACCGCACGTGTATGGAAAGTACCCCATTAAATAATTTATAAAACAATTTTTTGTAGCGATGTCTCGGTGTTTTAGCAGTTTTAGCGCAGTTTTAGTGCAGTTTTAGTGTTGTAGCTTTTTAGGACTAATAGTCTCTTCGCAAAACCGGTAACGGACGGACAAACAGACAGACAGACAAAGCGATACTATAAGGGTTTCTTGTTTTACTACGAAACAGAAGAAGACTTTAGTTCCCGATTTTGCCGTAAGACAGCTTCTTGTTATTTTATTGGGTAGTACTAGTCACAAAGACTAGTTGTCGCAGTTCTGTCAGTTCTGTCCGTACAATTAAATAGAAATAGAAAATATTTATTGAAAATTGTTGTACAGTATCATAATCACGCCGGAGAATAGAATGTGAATATTGGCCGGTGTTCCAAATGATTAATCTACAACAAATACAAAACAAATAAATAAAGACAGCGCAATACTAGTAAGCAGCATTATCATAGTGGTGGCGCCGACTCTACAATACATTGACAGAAATACCTGACGTGATATCGCAAATTGAAGGTTATAGTGACGTCTACATAACGTCAAAGGTTAAAAGCTAGCCCGCGTTAATCCGTCTGAACCCGATTTGTGAATCTGGGGCGGCCGAATTTAGACTGTATTGTCTGAAGTTAAAGTTGTGAGTGGAAGACGTCACAACTGTCTATCCTGAAGTTTGTTGAAAAATGCAAGCTCCATGGTTTTTATTGTTAGTGGACAAAGATTTATATCGTTAGATGTTCCCTGACACCAACAACTGTGGCATTGTCTTTATATTTATATGTGTTAACTAAAATGCGGACGCACGCACCCTGGTTTTGCCAATAAATCAATCTGTTATTGTTACTATTTATTGAGCAATCATATTGCACGAATATTTCGTGAAAAAAATAACACGCACCACGTTCGGCTAACACCGATTCCAAATGAGCGAGCTATTTCATTTAGCGTGGAAAGAAAACGGCGCGGTCTCGTTACGGAAAGGGTGTATCTAACTATTTAAATCTTTTTTTTGTGGATATTTCTGGTGGGGGCTATATGTGTAAGGATTTTATTTTAGTTTTTAAGAATGAGTGCCGCTAGCCGTTACTTAAAATGTTCGAGTACTTTTTGCAGAACATTATTTTGTTTAAGTTAGTTTAGTCTTTTTTAAACTTTCGCGATCACGACACATTATTAATAACGCGATAAATACCCGGTTAAATATATGTTAATAAGTTAGCTTAGTTCTAGTATTCGTTAAACTTTCGCGATTTATTATCATGTTTGTTTTTAAAATACAGTCCTTCTGCTTTGTTTTTGAAATACCACCCGCGACCAAGAACGCTGAAACTTGTTCGAAACGTCGTCGGAAATATAATAACGAAGCGAAACGATAAGAGTTTCTTGTTTTAGTACGAAATACTAAAAAGGTACGCGTTTAAATCCTGTGTTTTAAAACTGACTATTAGTTCTGTTCTATTCTAACTAGATGTCGCCGTACTTTTAAGAATATTATGAATATTATGCATAGCGCTGTCTGTCTGTCTGTGCATGACACGATTACAACCGAACGCGTTGACCGATTTACAATGAAACCTTTTATGTTAGCACTGTCTTAATGAGAGAAGACTACTGATTGATTTTGGTAACCCTAGGGTCACAGGGACCGGAGTTATTGTGACCTCAAAAGGTCACCAAAGGTCAAAAATAGCATTATTCGGAAACCTTCGCCCCCTTTTCTGGTATCCCCGCACCAATGCTTGCTTGTAGATAACGCTATCGATGCGTTATTAACACATCGCACCCCTAGATTAAAACTCCGTTAACTCAAAAAACCTCATTTTTCAGAAAAGACAAAAAACTGATATCTGCGTTACTAGATAAGATAAAAAAAAACTAATTATTGTTCCTGAAGGGTAATTTTTTTTAAAGCATGTTTAATTAATTCATTTGTGTATTGTCTGTAACGAAGCTGTAAAAATCAGTTTTTTTTAGTTACCCTAGTTTTGTAGGGAGAATAAATAAATTTTTTGCGCACTATTTTGAGTTACTTTGGTTTACCTGAAAACATTTGAATTACGTTACTTTTCACTTCAAAAATTACAGAACTTTTTCACGAGTTCTTAGCATACCTCTAAACCTGGGGATGGTAGTTATGGTGTTAAAAAAACAATTATTGTGTAATTAAATCCAGCCTCAGTCTTTTTGGTTATTGCTGTTTTAATAAATTGATCCCCTAAGTCCAACGTGGTCTTAAAAATGTTCTTACAGACACGGATGCGCGAGTTATTATCTTCAAAATAGTAAGCTGAATTTAGAGCCCGGAAGTTTTCTGTGCTTGTATACCGGTACTTAGGTTTTATTTCGTGTGTGTGTCGAACAATGTACTCTCTCTGTCGCTGAAGATCCCCGAGTCCCCAAAATGAATCAAATATTTTTTGACGACTTAGTGCGTTAAACTTGGTGCTACATTTTAAACGACACTTTTCTCCACATGGTGGTCCCATTTTGCGAGCAGGAATTTCTATTTTTAGTTTACCCCGCGACTTGTACGCCTTTCCTGCGTTTTTGAGGGATTTGGCTACATTGACTTTCCATGTTTCCGGTTTCCTGAGCTTTTTCTTACCCTGGAATACTTCGTCTTGCGCTAGAGTTTCACTTGGTGTGGTATTTTGAGCAACGTTGTGAACTTCGTCGTTTAAGTTGTCAGTATGATTAATTTCAATTTGTCGTGCAGGAATATTTTCGCCCGGATTCAAATTTTCGCGATTAGAGTCAGTAGTATTTGTTGAGCTTGAGTTGCTGCTTGAGCTACTGCTGCTTGATGAACTACTAGACGAAGATGAACTAGAGCGAGTTCTCGAAGTTTTTGGCACAGGTGAGAATATTATTTTTCTTTTAGGCAAAGGGTTTTCATAATGCGGATCTGCATCGGAATCGTCAAAATAGCTTTCATCACCGCTATTAACCGGTGAAACAACATACTGACGTTTAGGAACTCTTTGTCTCCCTTGAGTGTTTGCTGGATGCTCATCCAGGTCTAATGGAGTTTCTAAAATGCTCGGTGATGAAAGCAACCCTTCTTCAGTTGGTAACTGAGGCCTTTTTACTTCATTTAGCTTTTCCATACCAAGGCTAAGAACGGTTCTTGGAGCATCCAATGCTGCTGGCGGGTCAGGACTGAAATTGAAAATTAATTAATTTAGCTATACCTAGAAACCAAGTTCTTGGACACCAAATTACTTCGTTCTAATCACATCAATATTTTGACCGTGCTAGTGGAAGAAGTGAGGATAAAACAAGATGAGACTAACCTTCCTTCAAGTGATAACTCAGGCTCCTTTTCTTTATTAAGCATTTCTATAGCAGGCTGGTCAGCGTTTTCTCCTTCGCTTTTCCTTTTTTTAATAATCTCTAATGTCTCATTCTGCATTTCCATACCAGGGCCAAGAACGATTCTTGAAGCATCCAATGCTGCTGGCTGATCAGGACTGAAATTGAAATTATATTAATTAGTTATACTTAGAAACTAAGTTCTTGGACACGACAATATTTTGATTCTAAACACTTCAATTTTTTGACCGCTAGTGGAAAAAGTGAGAATAAGACAAGATGAGACTAACCTGCCTTCAGGTGGTAACTCAGGCTCCTTTTCTTTATTGAGCATTTCTATAGTAGGCTGATCAGCGCTTTCTGCTTCGCTTTTCTTTTTTTGTATCATCTCTAACATGAGTTTTCCTCGTCTTTTCATCGTCCTAAAAATAAATAAAGATTTATATTCAATAAAAAATCAAGTAAAGTCCACCAACTCAAAAAATCCAAAAATCCCATCTACTGCTTTTTAAAACTTTAAACTGTTTAAAATATCTAATAAAACATGCCTTACAGAACCTTTATTTTGTGCTAAAAGTATCTATTTCACTAAACGAACAATAATAAATAAGATTAAATTTTCATTCAACAAAAGTACCGTATATCGAAATTATCATTTACTTTCACGTAAATCTGACTAATTCGAAATGACAAAAAAAAATGACGATCGTAAATCATCAAAACTCTCGCAAGTCAAAATAAAGAACTATTGTTATCAAGGAAAATTCAGTAAAACTCAATCAACTCGAAATACAAAATGCAACTTACCCAAAAAATGTCACGTAAACTCCAGCAACTCAAAATCACCCACTTTACAAACGTCCTCCACCTACGACCACCGCGAGACAACTCAAAATGGCGGCTTAGTATTTGCGCTGTCCGTGTCACGTTCATTCAAGTAAAGGAACGTTTGGCGCCATCTTTTGACAACCGTTCAAGGTATCGTTACGCGAGTTATTTTCCCGTGTAGGTATTCTAATGAAGAAATTGAAAACGCCACTAAGTCAAAATGCCTACTTTTTGAGTTACCGGAGTTTTATTCTAGGGGTGCGACATGTTTAACCGGGTAGGTATTTATCGCGTTATTTACCTTTATTATTGCCCGACGTTTCGACAGCATTGCACCCATCGTGGTCCCGGGAAGAAGAGTCTTCCAGGGACCACGATGGGTGCAATATGTGTTAATAATGTGTCGTGAAATAGGTTATTTATTTATTTAGAACACCAACATAGCTAGCACTAAAACATTTTTAAATAAGTGTAAGGAGATACATTTGTTAAGTGCAAGTACAATTAAAGGTGTAGACAACATGTTATACCAGGAATGTACGGTAACTTGTTTGTGTCGAGCTTGGCAGCTGACGTCATTCAGAGTAAAGTATCTTTAACGTCGAGGTGCCCTTTAATTTAAAAATAAACGTAAAAAAATGTACTAAATCTTCTGATTGTATAATTAAAAAAAACAATTATGTGCTTCGTTCTGTTAAATTGTGTTGTGTTGTTTTGTAAATTAAATATCTAAGAGGCCCTTGCGGTCCGACTAATTAAATGCTTTATGAGTTTGAGTTTGATATTGTATTCATATTTTATTGCGAACATTTTGGAGCAATACGAGACTGACCAATTCTGACCAAAAATCGCCGGAATATATTGACGTCAAGCAGGTGATTAGGCACTAACACATAAAATATTATGTTTAGTTTTAAGGTGTGCAATAATGTATTTTCTATCCAGCTATCTATCTATTCAAATTAAAATTCTCATGTAATGTTTCATGACTCCATCGGCCTTCTCTCATGAACATCCCATAAAGAGGATTGAACAATTAGGTTGATTGGTATTCATACTGTGCGGGACCCTGCAGTGCATGGGACAGCCTTACCCAGCGCCTATACCTATCTCTCAGCTTAATCGGCTATAATCAGAGGAATTCAGAGGAGACTCTTCGCTATGAGTCCGTTGAGTCAACATCCCACATTGTGGCAATCTCGTGGACCATCATCATCATCATTTCAGCGGTAAAACGTCCACTACTGAACACAGGCCTCCCTTATGGAGATCCATGAGGGGTAGTTGCCATACTCACCACGCTTGGCAGGCGGGTTGGTGAGCGCAGTACGGGATGTTGATATACGGAAAGACGCTGCTGCCCAAACCAAGATATTTTGCTTAGCTTATCTTTCTCGGATTATTATTATTATTATGCATCGATATGTATACATGGTTGTAATCCTTGTCATATATTTCCCGAACAAAGAGGTCCTTCCACCCATTGGCTTCCCGGTTCACTGGCTTTATAATAACACATTCGCAATCGCTGAACCAGCTCAAAGCAAATTCTGTTTAACTGCACCGTAATAGACCGTATTTTTCAGTGCTTTGTTTGACCTTTAGATGCATCATGGCGTGGAAACAATGGCAGCGAATAATAAGTTATTCGCTGTACTATAATACAATGGGATATAAAACTGGTTTTATAGTAAATTGGACCTCGTTATATCAAGTGTAGGTACTGCTCATAGAAGTACTAGTTTACCTCCGTGTATGTACGTCGATCTAGTTAAATTTAGCAAAGTGTCTTTTTTAAACTTTCGCGATCACAACACATTATTTAGATACATATGTATAACCGGGTATTTATCGCGTAAATTACCTTTATTATTTCCCTAAGGTAATTTACGCGATAAATACCCGGTTATACATATGTATCTAAATAATGTTTAGCAAAGTGGATTGATCCTCAGTTATAGTTAGAGGTTACCGCTTTACATCAGGTGGGCCTTCGGCTCGTCTCATTTAGTAGTACAAAAAAGTTATCAGATTTACATTGTATTTACCATCATCATTTCAGCCGTAAAACGTCCACTTCTGAACACAGGCCTCCGTTATGGGTCTCCATGAGGGGTAGTTTCCATACTCACTACGTTTGACAGGCGGGTTGGCGAGCGCAGTACGGGATGTTGATACGCGGAAAAACGCTGCTTCCCATCTTCCGGAGGTATCACTTAGCAGGCTCTTACTGCATCCACGGGTATGAGAGGAGGGATAACATTGTACTGCCGGCACCCCACGGCAATGTACC
Source organism: Pasiphila rectangulata (assembly GCA_963082625.1). NCBI lineage: Eukaryota > Metazoa > Arthropoda > Insecta > Lepidoptera > Geometridae > Pasiphila > Pasiphila rectangulata. The sequence goes on along the minus strand of OY720254.1, from coordinate 2,272,387 downwards.
TATAGAATAATATTATTTTGTCTGCCACTGCAATTTTGATCGCTCTTTCCATTTTCGCAGCTGGTGTTTGGTTGAGAATAAGGAATATAAAATCTACTCTCGCAATTTTATTGGTATTAGTTTAACAGCTTTATTGAAGAAGTGGCTGATTTCCCAATCAATGCATTTATGTTGTTAAATTTTACACCACTAAAATTGTCCAAAATTGTCGTCAGGTTTTCCAAACTTTTTTGTTTATGATGAATAAAACAAATTAAAAGTAAAAATGAAAGGCGATCTGCCACTGACACTCAAAAGTAAACTCATGGACATGTGCATTTTGCCAATCCTCACCTATGGCGCACAGACCTGGTCATGGACCGCTTTGCAAAAGAGCAGACTTGGGGTTTGCCAGCGAGCGATGGAGCGCAGTATCCTAGGAGTCAAATTGTCAGACCGGATAAAAAATAGTGAACTGCGCTCCAAAACACAGATCGCAGACGTCGCCCAAAAATCGGGCCAATTGAAGTGGGATTGGGCGGGTCACGTCTGCCGCAGGCCGGATAAGTCATGGGCTAAATCCACTACCGAATGGATCCCACAAGACAGGAAACGACCTCGCGGCAGACCGAGACGTCGATGGAAAGACGAACTCGACGCATACTTGGAAGACTGGACCACAGTAGCTCAAGACAGAGAAAGGTGGAAGGAAGGAAGGGAGGCCTTTGCCCTGCAGTGGGACAGTACAGGCTCTTAATAATAATAATAATAAAAGTAAAAAACATTTTGACAAACAAGCTTTTATGTAAACATATGTACGTACGGAGGTCGGAGGTTATTATAATCGCTTGTTTTACATTTACGCGTTCGTGACGTGAAACAGTTCACCTTTGTAAAGGACCTGAATAAAGTTAAATTAGGTTTACACAATTGTTCCTGTAATACTTTAATGGAGAATAAACTACTGTTAGTTTTATGTTTTAATTATATTTATATGTATAGAAAGACATAATATAAATTATCATCCTATGGGATCCTGTTCCCGTTAGATGGGGATTTTTATCTACAGGGTGTATTATAATATGTGAACAAGTGTACCAAGCTCATGAAACCAAGTAGCAAGGGAAAAGAATGAGGAGTTCATAATTTTTTTAGTTTTTTTTAGTTATTCTAAGTAAAATATCGGGAAACTCAAAAAGGACCCAAATCATGGTAAATGTCCCGTAAATATAACATAATATTATTCATCATCATCATCTTTTCACACTAGGTGGGATCGGCATAACTTGTCTTACCCCTGTTGTGATATATTTTCTGAAACTAAAAGGGTCAGCGATATTGAGCAAAGGTTTTCCTAACCCTTAAAAATAATTATCTATCCTTAGCTCGCGGCGTGGTTAGTAGTACAGTAGTAGTGGCTGGCAGTAGTGCCGGAAACCCACGCCATCATGCTCATGGGAGCCCCCTAAAAAGGTACGCGTTTAAATCCTGTGTTTTAAAACTGACTATTAGTTCTGTTCTATTCTAACTAGATGCCGCCGTACTTTTATGAATATTATATTCTGCATAGCGCTGTCTGTCTGTCTGTGCATGACACGATTACAACCGAACGCGTAGACCGATTTACATGAAATCTTTTTTGTTAGCACTGTCTTAATGAGAGAAGGGTACTGATTGATTTTGGTGACTCCAGGGTCACAGGGCCCGGAGTTATTGTGACTTAAAAAGGTCACCAAAGGTCAAAAATAGCATTATTCGGAAACCTTCGCCCCCTTTTCTGGTATCCCCGCACCAATGCTTGTTTGTAGATAACGCTATCGATGCGTTATTAACACATGTTTAACCGGGTATTTATCGCGTTATTTACCTTTATTATTGCCCGACGTTTCGACAGCATTGCACCCATCGTGGTCCCGGGAAGAAGAGTAGCCCTTAAATATGTATTTTATTTTAGTGACATTATATATTTTTATAATCGCCGTGGGGTGCCTGCAGTAGAATGTTACCCCTCCTATCATGCCCGTGGACGCAGTAAGAGCCTGCTAAGGGATACCTCCGGAAGATGGGCAGCAGCGTCTTTCGGTGTCAACATCCCGTACTGCGCTCGCCAACCCGCCTGCCAAGCGTGGTGAGTATGGCAACAACCCCTCATGGAGCCGTCCATGTCCATGAGTCCATGAGGGAGGCCTGTTCAGCAGTGGGCTTTTTGCGGCTGGAATGATGATGATGATATATTTTTAAAAGGAATGCACAACTAAATAGCGTCTACCTGTTGCCGTTATTAATATCGAGCAAAAATAGGCAAAAAATCACGTTCGTTATATGGGAGCCCCCCTTAAAAATGTATTTAATTTTAGTTAAATTATATATTTTTAAAAGGAATAAACAACTAAATATTTTGTAAATATTTCAAGCGTTTACCTGTTGCCGTTATTAATATCGAACAAAAAAACGTGATTTTTTTGCCTTTATTTCATCATTTTAGCCATAAAACGTCCACTGATGAGCACAGGCCTCCCTCATGGATCTACATGAGGGGTAGTTGCCATACTCACCACGCTTGGCAGGCGGGTTGGTGAGCGCAGTATGGGATGTTGATACACGGATAGACGCTGCTGCCCATCTTCCGGAGGTATCCCTTAGCAGGCTCTTACTGCATCCATGGGCATGAGAGGAGGGGTATCATTCTACTGCCGGCACCCCACGGCGGCCTTATTTGCTCGATATGCCTTTATTTGCTCGATATTAATAACAGCAACAGTTAGACGCTTGAATATCAAATTTCTACAGACTAATGTTACGGAACCCTTCGTGCTCGACTCCGACTCGCACTTGGCCGATTTTAAGTTTTTGCTGTTGTGTGCAATAAAGTGTTCATTCGTTAATTTGATAAGTCTATTCTAAATATTTCTTTAAAAATATGCTATTTCTATACTACTATGCTATTACTATGTCAAACGATTTATGGGCAAAGCTCACCACGGAGTGGATTCCACCTAACGCGAGCCGAAGACGTGGAAGACCTAGAAGAAGATGGCGCGATGAACTAGACGCCCATTTAAGATCTTGGCCTGTAGCAGCGTTAAATCGCGAGGAGTGGAAGAAGGGAAGGGAGGTCTTTGCCCTGCAGTGGGATAATAACGGCTGAAAAAAAAAATGCTATTAAAACTGTCGAATAATTAAATAATGCATAAAAGATTAACAACAATAGCCAAAAGCGTATCACCACAGTCCTGAAAAAATGAAGAAATTTTGTTAATTTCACATTCATTCCTCAAGCCATTTCCACACCGTCGATTTTTTTCAAATTTATGCGCACGTCTAGCCTCGGCCTAATGTTTCGGAAACAATTTACGGCACCCGCGGTGCTGCATACATCTATCTGCCCCTGGATATCTGCCCGTGAAGGGATGAACGAACTTGCACAATGGAAGGAAAACAATTCGGGAAGGTGTCAAAAACGATGTATAAATTATATCAGTACCATAAACTGACAGAAGCGTTATAAAAGAGAAGCATTCAACACTAATATTATAAAGCCGAAAGTTTGTTTGGATAGAGGTTTGTTACCTCTTCACGCAAAAACTAGGCTACGGATTCAGCTGAAACTTTGTACACGTATTGATGTTGTCCAGGTTTAATACTCTATTCTCTATTTCTCTATTTTATTTATATTCGGGTTCAACGCAGGCGAACCGGCGGGCAGAAGCTAGTGTTTCTAGAAGTTACCTATATATTTTTAAATTAACTTGTTAGGTTTTTTTTCTCATTTATTTTAAGGTAATTCAAAATTAAAATGATTAATAAACGAGGCGTTCTAACTCTTATTTGTCTAACACTTTTTATGACCTTCACAATATTGTGAAGGTCATAATAAGTGTTGGAAATGTCGACAATCTTGTAAAACTCTCATAGCATCATGTGTAATTGTAAGAACCATTTCTGTTTTATATTAATTGATATGTTTTTTGCTAAATGAATATTTAATACCAATTTTTTTTTAAAGTTGATAGTTATCTATATATATATATAAAATTCAGTCCTGACTGACTTACTGACTGACTGACTGACTGACTGATATATCAACGCACAGCCTAAACCACTGGACCTAAAGACGTAACGACGAAAGAAAAATACTTCCTAGAGGTGCACTAAGAAGGGATTTTTCGAAATTCCCACGGGATATAGGGAATAAATGGGATCTATATTTTCTCTGCGTGAAAAAGGGGATTTCACGTTTTATGACTTCTACGCGGACGAAGTCGCGGGCAAAAGCTAGTATCCTATATAACCATTGATTGTTAGAAAATTATTAGTCTCTTATAAACCTTTCGCGATGACGACACATCGCTTTGGAAAGCGCTTGATGCTCGCGTTCCTTAGATTAATTGTCAATTCACGACGTGGTTTAATTTAATAACACGTAAAAATTAAGAAATTTAGTTAAAAACGCACTTTTTTTTCGCGAAAGTTCCATATGATAAACATTTTTCACTTTATCCGGCTCGATTCGCTTAGTAATTGTCGAAAACTGCTTAATTGGGCAGCAGCGTCTTTCCTTGTATCAAAATCCAGTTCTGCGCTCGCCAACCCGCCTGCCATTCGTGTCAAATATAGCATCAACCCACTTATGATCTTACAGATCCATGAGGTAGACCACTTCTGTCCAGGTCCACTGCTGGATAAGTCCTACGGCTGAGATGAAGTGTAAAACATGTTTGGGACCTATGTATTTTATCAATATCTTTTTGACCCGAGTTTGCAAATCTATTATAGGATTTGACGAGAAACGACTGTGGAGCAAACTTTGTACCTAGTGCTGTAGCCTTAACCTTAAGTGCTTAATTAGCGCTTTGCTTCGCATTTTGACAATCATCATCATTTCAGCCATAAAACGTCCACTGATGAACACAAGCCTCCCTCATTGATCTCCATGAGGGGTAGTTGCCATTCTCACCACGCTTGGCAGGCGGGTTGGTGAACGAGTGATTTTAACAATCTATTTCAATAATAACAAAAGTTTACCTTGACATCTATTCCGCCATATTCACTTGGCCGTTAAAAATCTTAAGCCTTGGTGTAAATATAGTGGAGGTCAGCTCCACCTGACCCTCAGTACTTGAATCGTTTCGTTACGTAAGCTCTTAAAAGGGGTTATGTGTACAAACAGACACCAGATGTTGCAATATAAACTAATATTAGCTTTTATATTATTTTATATTTTCATGAAGGAAAAATCCATTGACGCCAGGTTTTATTTTACAAGCACGTGTTCAATGTAACGATGAAGGAAAACATCGCGAGGAAACCCGAAGCTTAGTCAGTTTCAGTCGTATTGACCAGTTTTTTTCTCTGACTATGCTGAGTATAAGATAAGCCCAGATTACAGAAACTAACAGATACATACTCCATACTCCAATCAAGCCGTGTTGGCCGAGTGGTATGTACCCCCGACTTTCAATCCGAAGGTCGTGGGTTCGATATCGGCCGTGTACCAATGGATTTTTCTGTCTTGAAAAATGTATGTGCACATTTAACACGAGCTTTAACGGTGAAGGGAAACATCGCGAGGAAACCCGCGGCTTAGTTAGATTCAGACGTATTGACTTGTTCTTTCCTCTGAATAATAGCTGACTAAGCTGAGAGGATGGTATAGGTGCTGGGCAAGCCTAATCCATCTAACAATGTCCCAGGCACTGCAGCGTCCCGTACAGCATGATTACCAGTTGCTGACGCTGTATAAATCATCTATAATAGATGCAAAGGCCTTACTTACTCCAATCATCATTTCAGCCATAAAACGTCCACTGATGAACACAGGCCTCCCTCATGGACCTTCATGAGGGGTAGTTGCCATTCTCACCACGCTTGGCAGGCGGGTTGGTGAGCGCAGTATGGGATGTTGATACACGGATAGACGCTGCTGCCCATCTTCCGGAGGTGTCCCTTAGCAGGCTCTTACTGCATCCACGGGTAGGAGAGGAGGGGTAACATTCTACTGCCGGCACCCCACGGCATACTCCAATACAAATGCGAAAATACCTACGCTATAATAGCTTACAAAATCGTATCAATAATACCAGCATTTCACAGTGAGAAAGAGTGTACCTACCATAAGTTTGCAAGCATAGAGTCTGGCATTTTTACCCCCAACTTCTCGTATAGAACACCGTATGAGCAGCGCTTGGCTAAATATAACATGACTTCTCTTCGCAATCGTCGTAAGCTACGATCTATGCTTACTCCATAAAGTCATAAACGGTAGTGTACAGTGCAGCCAATTAGGGTGATTACGTATCTCGCGACTGGTCTTGCAACAGGCAATTGACAGCAATATTACTGTCAAATGTCAATTTTTTTTATTAAAGAACAGCAAGGAATTGACATTTGACACAGACAACTACATTTATTGACTACCGACAGCCTAAGTATTTTGACAACTGATATCCGCACAGCTTTTATCAAAAAAGAGTCCTTGTTCGCAGTTTTTCTCGACATTACAGCTGCTTACGACAATGTTATACTCCCGGTGCTCAGGAAGAAACTTCAACATCTGACCGTCCCTGAAAGAATTATTCGTTATATATGTAATCTGTTTATGGAAAGAAAAATTCTGATTAAGAACCAGGGTACATTATCACCTCCCCGTTTCGTGTGGAAAGGGCTTCCACAAGATTCAGTACTAAGCCCCTTACTTTATAGCATTTATACTGCTGATCTAGACCACTCTATTTCTACCTTTTGTGAAGTCCTACAATATGCAGATGATTTGGCTTTGTATATTCGATCAAACTGTCTGGAAGATACTCAAAATGAATTGAACACAGCTCTCAAATTTCTTGATGAATGGTTAAATGATCATGGTCTAACCCTCTCACCATCAAAAAGCAAATGCATCGTATTTACAAAGAAACGATCCATTCCTTCTCTCAGCGTGTTGGTTAATGGACAGTCAATTAAACAGGTAAACAATGTTACATTTTTAGGTTTACAGTTAGATTCTAGACTGACAGGCGTCTCTCATTGTAATTACATTGTAGGTAAATGTGAGAATAATATTAACATTTTACGTTCTTTGTCCGGCGTATGGTGGGGCTCTCACCCATATTGTCAAAAGCTTTTATACAATGCGATTGTGCGTAGTCATCTTGATTATAATTCTTTCCTTTTGGATCCATGCAACAAAAGTGGATTGGATAAATTAGATAAGGTTCAATCCAAATGCTTGAGAATTATAATTGGTGCAATGAAAAGTTCTCCTATTAATGCAATGCAGGTGGAATGCGTAGAACCCCCACTATCTCTAAGGAGGCAATACTTATCGGATCGCTTTGTTTTCAAATTAGTTCAAAATTCACAACATACCCTCTTAGCTAAACTTAATGCTTTGTTTATTCTTCTTGAACCGATTATTAACCAAAACCAAAACAAAATTCCATGCATCATTCGCAGCTTTATGAAATATACCCATCTGCCATTCCCTGTCATTCAGTATGAAATTAACCCCCTCTTTTCAACCCCCTACGAAGCCTTAGTATTCGATCCAGATATAATATTAGATTTCGGACTGGTAAAAGATGCCATTTGTTCTCGAAACATATTTAATGAGATCATTCATAACATGTTTAGTGGATGGCTACCTTTATTTACAGATGGCTCAAAGTTAAATGACACCAGCTCCGTAGGTTCAGCTGTATGGATTCCGTCATCTAAAATTATATTAAGTTTCAAAAGCCCTTCGATTTCCTCTGTCTTCACTGCTGAATGTATAGCTTTACTAGAAGGCATTATTTATGTTGAATCACATAATCTTAATAAATCAATAATATTCTCAGATTCTAAAAGCTCTCTACAAGCCATTCTCTCCAGTCCCTTCCGGTCCAAATCCAGATTTCCTATTATATTTAAGATTCGCGAAGCTCTTTATAGGTGTAAGCAACGTGGCATTAGTGTTGTTTTGGCATGGATCCCTGGTCATTCCGGTATCCCGGGTAATGAAACAGCGGATTTCTGTGCTAAGCAAGCAATCCAGACAGGGACTGATGAACATCTCCGAATATATTCCCACGACCTCTGCTTGGTTCCAAGAGTTCATCTTAAGACTTCGTGGTCCCGCATGTGGCTTTCATCTAGATCAATCAAGGGTAAACACTACGGCGAAATACAGCCTGAAATCCCACCTAAGCCCTGGTTTTGTAAGTTTCGCAAAGCTAATAAAACCACATCGTCTGTTATATGCCGTCTCCGATTGGGTCATACCTGTACGCCAGTTTTTCTTGCCAAAATAAGGGTCAGGGATCACTCCTTGTGTGAATGTGGTTTGGATGAAGGTAATGTTGACCATATCCTTTTCTGTTGTCCTAAACTGATTGTATCCCTCCATGATATTACCCCTCCAGAAATCCCACGTCCCCTTTCTTTGAAAACTCTTCTTCCGCTAGTATTTTCCCCTTTTATATCCAAATTTTGTAAATTTATATCTGTAAATAATATAAAGTTGTAATAAATTGTTTATGTATCGTATGTATCTTATTAACGTATGTTTATAGATTTCAATTTGTGTTTGTATAAGTAATGTTGTATTAATAGCATAGATTAGTTTGCTTCACTTTTTAAAAATCAATCAACTTGTGTGTCTTGTGTGAATTTTACCTTTTTTTGTATTATTTTTCTTTATGCTCAACCCCATTGCTTTATTGTTTAAAATCTTGTCGAATAAACAGACGTTGGCAAAGTGGTGGAATATCTTTCCTGTCACACACGCCATTAAATAAAGAAGAAGAAGAAGAAGACATTTGACAGCAATATTGCTGTCAATTGCCTGTTGCAAGACCTGTCGCGAGATACGTAATCACCCTGCCGGTGCCCACTTCATTGGGCGGTAATTTATGACACTCACAAATACTGTGGCTTTCTATTAGTAAAAGAATTTTGAAAATCGGTTCAGTAGATCCAGAGATTACCCACTACAACCTCACAAACTCACATACTTTACCTCTTAATAATATTAGTATTTATATAACAATTCTTCGTATTTTAATAACATTTGAATAACATGGTTACGCAGAACGAATAAAATTAAACCATTACCCGGAGGAATAATGTGAATTTAGTGCTGAGTGTAATATACATAGCTCGCCATCTTGGATTTATGTAGAGGACGTGGCTTGTTTCGCGAGTGGCGTGGGGTGGACTACTTGCGAGCCTTCAACCAATGTGTTGTTGAGAGCCCCTTTCCGCCCCTTTTGCAATCATTATAAGTTATATATATTATCTTTGTTAGAAAGTTATTTACCTATATATCTAATGTTGTACCTACACACCATTTAATTATTAAAACTCTTAAATAATGTTGTTTTAAATAAGTAATAATATATTTACAAAATATAAAAACAGTACACTTCACATTTCTTGTATAAGTATTCGTAATTTTGAATTCGAAAGACTTGTTATTTTTTATTAACTTATTATTTGTCATACATTCTCGTAAAATTATCTTGTTATGTGCCTATAATGTTGCAAAATTTGTATTCCTGCATGCTGTGACATCCTGTAAGTGGAGGAACACATTGTCATAAGTTAAATTAGTTATAAGTTTATATTTTATTGTGATTCTTTTGTTGGGTGTCCATAAATAAATAAATAAATAAGAATGTTTTCAACGTTGTTATACATGCAATATTAGTAAATAAGTTTTATCTGATACCATTTCAAATTTCAAGTCGAGCACAGTAGTTTTCAAGATATACATCTGTGTCAGACAGACAGACAAATAGACAGGGTCCAGAACTCTAAAAATGTATGTTCAAATTTAGGAAAACAACGCGAGGGAGGAAACCAGCGGCTTAGCCAGCTTCTCAGACGTATGTTCTTTTCTCTGATTTTAGCCGACTTTCCTGAGAGGAGTTTGTAGGTGCTGGAAGCGTAATCCATCTTACAATGTCCCAGGCACTGCAGCGTCACGTATAGCATGATTACCAGTGTCTGTATACTCGTAAATAATCTGTAGTAAATATATAAGGCCTTTCATAAAAAAAAATCGCTGGTCTGCATCTAATCAGATCACGATGCCATCTCAGCCGTAGAAGTAGGACATCCACTGCTGGACATAGGCCTCCCTCATGAATATCCAAGTTCTGGTCTTGAGGGGGTTGTTGCCATTCTCACTACGCTTAGGAGATAGATTGGAAAGCACAGTACGGGATATTGATACGCGGAAAGACGCTGCCACCCAACTTCTAGAGGTTATCATCATCATCATTACAGCCGTAAGATATCCACTGCTGGACATAGGCCTCCTTCACTGACTTAGAAATCCAAGTGCATGAGGGGTTGTTGCCATATTCACCACGCTTGGCAGGCGGCTTGGTGAGCGCAGTTCGGGATGTTCTTACACGGAAAGACGCCGCTGCCCATCTTCCGGAGATATCCCTTAGCAGATTCTTACTGCATCCACGGGCAGGACAGGGGTGACATTCTACTGCCGGCACCCCACGGAAGAGGTTATACCTCGGCAGATTCTTAATGAATCCACGGGCAGCAGTTAAAACTTTAGAAAAATGCCGAGTATTCTTATAAATTTATGCGTTTCCCAACTACTTTTCTATTAGTTTAATGATGAACTAGTGCTCAGAGAGTATTGAAGGAGATATAATATAAGTAGGTACTTACGTGCTTTATGAAGCTTTGTTCACTACTGAATCATTAAACTTTACTACTTTTGTGGTTGGTGCAGTGGGTGAATAAGACAAGGTGGAATATTATTATGCACTTGTTACTGGCACATAACAGATAATGAGGTAGAATTTAATATAGTCGTGGAATATGGCACACAACTAATTTAAAAATCGAACGGTTTGCTTTAAATGAAAGTGTAAGGGCATTTTATTATTTACTAGGGTGAGGATCATTATTTTTATTTTTTTTAAGTTTAAATGATCTATCATTATTTCTAAAGCGTTTTCTTGAAGCACCAACAATTTATATCCCGGCGATTTGTCCCGCCCGTGGGACGTCCCGCGTCAGAATACTCGCGTTTTGAAGCCTTTCACGGTCCAAATAATGGAAATTGGACTGGGAATTGAATAGAATTTATTTTTTGAGGCCGATTCCAGTGACTGTTTTTATTTGCATCCCTTGTTTCACGGGGGATATTCTAATGCCAGGAGCTATTGTTTTATTGGTTGGATTATTTGTTTGTTTTGAAACATTTCTTACTAATAATAATAATTGAAGATTAATAATAGTAGTTTCACCGTGGGGTGCGGCAGTAGAATGTTGCCTCTTGCCCGTAGATACAGTAATAATCAGCCAAGGGATGTTTCCAGAAGATGAGCAGAAGCGAGAAACAAGAATAAAAAATCAAAAATACTTTATTCAATGCGGCCGCATGGACCTTATTGACGCGTCACAAATTACAAAATAAAACAACACAAATGAATAAAATAAAGCACATCATTGAATCTGTTCACTTCAGATGACACGCGAGTTAGGAAAAAAAGCGAACAGAAGAACCTAACTCGGTCGTTATAGTCATCATTTAACAATTTTAATTGGTCTTATGTTACGTTTGACGGAGTTGGAGCAGATTCCGACCCAAGTGGTTTAGTCCTCTAGGTAATCTGATATTTTATAATAAGCTTTAAACTTGTTGGATACCACACGTAAAGGAGATTTCTCGGAAATTTAATGCGACATAAACTCGATTATACGCTTAAAAAATTTCTTCCCATCTCCACTAAAATCACTCTGGTCAATGCTCTCCTCTTGCCAATCATTGACTATGCGGACGTAATTCTTATCGACCTCAATCAGGACTTGCTAAACAAACAGGACTTGCTAACACTGGAATTCGTTTTATTTTTTGCCTTCGCAAATACGACCATAAGTGAATATCGATCTAAGCTTATGTGGCTTAGAATTCCTTTTTACAATACTGAAAGATCCTTCTGCGCCTGACTACTTGAAAAATCGCTTTATTTTTTTGAAAGACGTCAGGTCAATAAGAACAGCAGTCTAAAAAAAATCACAGCACATCTTTTTGTGATAAGTCCTTTTCGATTGCCGCTGTTCGACTATGGAATTCCCTACCATATAATAGAAGAAAAGTTGAGTCCAAAGACTGTTTTAAAAAACTCGCCAGCACTTACTTAATTCAGTTTAATCTTCTTTAGACTCTATTTAGATAATAATGTCCCCCTATATTCTAGCAATAAGTAATTTAATGCCTATATGTACCTTAATTTATTATTATTATACCTTTAGATATATAGCTATATTATAAATTAATATATATATATATGTGTATATATAATACAATTATATATTAAGATAAGATAATTTTAAGAAATTTTATTGGTTCATCTACAAACATCAATTAGCATAGTTTACAGACACAAAGCTGCTTAGATCTAGACAGATGCATTTCCTGAGTGGATGTCATAGGTGTCCAAACTAGGATATTTTGTTATGTAAGTGTGTTATAGCTAAATAAGATTTTAGCTAGCACACCTGTCTTTCTTTTTTCGACCTTTCTGGTTGGCAGGTAGATAAAGCCTTCGGCATTATGCCCACCATTTATATGCTGTTTTTGTAAATTGTGTGCATTATAGTATTAAATAATAATAATAGATGTTGACCAGGATTAACACATAGGCTACATTTGAACCGGTTACAACGCATGCGAAGCGGGGGGCATATGCTAGTAGATGAAAGTTGAGGGCAGCAGTGATGCACGAGAAATTCAAAAGTCACTGACGTATCAAACTGGTACACGTTACATAGATACAGGTGAAGCTAATTATTAACTCACACTCTTAATTATTACTTTACACTAATAAAAGCTTGTTAAAAATAAGCTCCTAATATTTACACTCGTGGCGAGACTCTTAAAACGTGGGCTGACTCTTCTTGTCCGCGGCTACGATGCTTAAACTTACACGATCACATTTCATTTAACACAACAATATTTAAAAGTCACAAACATTTTCAAGGAAATAGCGAACCTTATCAAAAATTTGTGATACCGGCAGCGTTTGAATCCAAGTCCTTCAAATCGAACCTTGAGGCTTCCTAAAGCAGGAAGTGCTTTGACGTGTAAGCTATAGAAGCCGTGTCGGGTTACGTCGATATTATTGACAAGGTCATATCGTTGAGACACCTCCGTTAGATAAGGGTTTTAATTATCTTGCAAAAGTTCTACCTATGTCAGAGTAATTTTTGCAAAAGATTATTTTGTTTATTTTATTTTAGTTCCATTTTTCTGACTAGATGTCGCCGTGCTTTTTGCATAATTGTAGATCGCGCTATCGATGCGGTTTAGGAATTAGAGTTACATTTTTGTATTGATCTCGCCCACGAGTTCTTTCCTTCTTCGACCGAGACATGTTCTCGGACTGCCCGTTGACCGCCGCTAACTCGGAAGTGACGTCAATCCGCCTACATTAGCTGTTAGGCACGGGTGCTCATTTTGTCTCCGAAAAACGATTGTCCGAAAATCACAAGTGTCAAACAAGTGTCTCCGAAACATCACCATCCATAATATTACGGTCCCATTAATATCATTTGCAATAAGATATTGTTCATCCTAATGCTCCATACGCATAAAATTATTTTACCTAATATATCATTTCCATAATTTTCATCATTATAAACATATGTGTCATAATAATAACGAATCATAAAACTTATTATCCCTAATATTTTCGAAAGTTGCAGAATCGAGACGGAAGTAGGTTATTAGGTTTTTTTTACAACTATCTGAAAACACTGCCTTGGACAGAACCGAGATGGAGAGATAGTAGGTTACTGGTTCTTTTTTATAACCATCCACCGAGATGGAGAGACAGAAGGTTATCAGGTTTTTTTATAACCATCCAAAAACACTGCCTGTGGCAGAACCGAGATGGAGAGACAGTAGGTTATTAGGTTTGCGGCCGCCAACAAAATATTGTGGATCATGCAAATTATTCAAATAAACAATTATGAGAATAATGTTTATAAGTTAATAATGTTATGGATTTCTTTACTTATTGCGAATCACTTTATGGATTGTAATCGTTATGTGGAAACTATATAAGAGATATTATAGATTGTGATTATTCGGGCAATCGATGATTATGAAAATAAATTTTATTGCATTATTGAAATAAATAAATAAATAATGTAATTTTTTATTCTTTGGTCCGGCTGCACAGCTAAAAAAGCTCTCAAGACGAACTCAGCTAGGGTGGGCCGCTTTTAATAAGTGAGAGGATGTCTTTAAATCAAAAATCCCGCAATGCCTGAAGACCAATGTGTTCAACCATGTGTCTTGCCCATACTCACATATGTTTCAGAGACATGGCCGCCCACAAAGGAATACATGCATAAAATCCGGGTAACACAAAGGGCGATAGAGCTTGCCATGCTCGGAATTTCTCTGCTAGACCACGTACCCAATGTTGAAATTCGTCGTCGCACAAAAGTTGTGGACGTGGGTACGAGGATAGCCAGGTTGAAATGGAGATGGGCGGAGCACTTGGCTCGAAGGGATGATGGAAAATGGACGAAAGCCATTACTGAACGGTGGCCATGGGACTCAGTGCGACCAAGAGGCAGACCACCCGCCCGATGGTCAAATGACATCGTTAGTTCCGTTGGAAACCGGTGGACACAAATCGCAAGGGACCGGAAAGAATGGCGCATTAAACAGGAGGCCTATACCCAGCAGTGGGTGCAAGCGGGCTGAAATGATGATGATGATGATGATGGAAATAAAATTTCGGAGAATAAATAGAGAACCGTTAAGAACATTTTAAAACCGATCCCGCCGGAGGGGTCGAAGAGTACACTTAAGCTGCAATTTCGCTTTTAGTTATCCATCATTGCATTATATAAAATCTGGCAAAAGTCTGTTTAAAAAAGGTTTATTTATTTATAAAAGGAATGCCAACAATATAGCCACACCCCGCAGTTTCACCCGCGTAGTTCCTGTTCCCGTGGGAATTTCGAAAAATCCCTCCTTAGTGCACTTTTACGATGCTCAAGGTATATGTGTGCCAAATTTAAAGTCTCTAGGTCCAGTGGTTTAGGCTGTGCATTGTCTGTCAGTCAGTCAGTAGCGGAAGAGTTTTATATATATATTGATAACACATTAAATATTGGTTCGAACCTAAGTGGTGCCCTGGCGCAAAAGTTATCATTTTACAAGTATCATCATAACTTTTGCGGCTGGATGCCCTTTGCGCTCGCCATAGTCCGGTAACGTTGTCATGGCCATCTGAGGTCAACAACATATAAAGTCAATTCGAAAAAAAAATATTATAGATCTCGTTAGGTGTCTCATTTTGTCAAGGCGCGCTTTTATTTGAATGGATGGAATCCTGACAATATAATTGTGTGGTTTAACGGTGAAGGAAACATCGTGAGGAAACCCGCGGCTTAGTTAGCTTCAGACGTATTGACCTGTTCTTTCCTCTGAATAATAGCTGACTAAGCTGAGAGGATGGTATAGGTGCTGGGCAAGCCTAATCCATCTAACAATGTCCCAGGCACTGCAGCGTCCCGTACAGCATGATTACCAGTTGCTGACGCTGTATAAATCATCTTAATAGATGCAAAGGCCTTACTTTAACACTATATAAATACAAACCACAAAATATAAACTTATTAACTTATTGTACAATCGAACTAACTCTATTACCTACTTGTTTTGAAAGCCTTTAAACGTTTTCTAACATCATCATTAAGAATCCATTACAGGCGAGGAACGCTTAAATGTATTTTCTTGCTACATACAACTATATTAACATGTGTAAATTTTTAGTTAAGCACAATACCATTACTTTGTCTATTACATTCTATATTTATTACTTAATTTGTTTAGTTTTTACTATTTTAGTGCGCCACCATCATAAATAACTTTAAATCTATCCTGTCCACCCAAAGGTTGCCTGGAAGATATCGCTGTCAGCGATAAGGCCGCCCAATTACACCTTTGTTTTGTATTAACTCTTTTTTCCTGTAACTCTCTTGATTTTGATGTACAATAAAGTGATATTCATTCATTCATTCAGCATCGCCTCAGGAGAGCTCGTAGGCCGTTAAAGCGATTTCTGGATCACATCATCATCTCATCATCTCAGCTGTAGGACTGCTGTTCACGTCCACTGCTGGACATGGCCTCCCTCATGGATTTCCAAGATCGGGAGGGGGTTGTTGCCATACTTGCCATGCTTGGCAGGCGGGTTTGCGAGCGCAGTACGGATATTGACACATGAAAAGACGGTGCATCCCATCATATGGAGGTGTCCCTTAGCAGTTGGTGTAAGTAGTAAAATTGCAGCCACGGGCATGAGTGGAGGGGTAAAATTATACTGCCGGCACCCCACGGCGAATATGGCAACACGATTTGATTTAATTATCAACGGTTTTTTTAGGTTTCCGCACTCAAAAGGGTAAAAATGGAACCCTATTACTAAGACTCCGCTATCCGTCTGTCTGTCTGTCTCCAGGCTGTATCTCATGAAGTGTGAGCAGTTAAATTTTTTACAGATGATGTATTTCAGTTGCCTCTATTTATCAGAATAAAATAAATATTTAAGGGGACTCAAACGTGATTTTTACTGTTTTTTGCTCGATATTAATAACGGCAACAGGTAGACGCTTGCTTTTTTACAGGCTAATGTGACTAGGCGATGCACTTGGCCGATTTTTTAATTTTCATTATCGTATGTCATAGATTGACCACTTATTATCCAGGTAGGTGCGAAGCAGCAGGCAAGAAGCTAGTGTACACATATTTATTAAAAAATAGCGAACCAACCGAATTACGGTTTCACAAAATATCTATCTATATCTAGACTTCAAATATTTTCCGAGGACTTTGCCAAGTTTCCTCAATAATAAACGCTAAGTAAGCTACATAGCTTTTTAATCTTGGGTGAAGACCCGAGATTTTTCGCATTTTCGTTGAAATGTGATTTTACAAGCGAAGAGGGAAAACTAAGTAATGGTGACTTACATCCCCAACTTTGTAGTATTTCTATTTTGTATTTTTAACAGACTTTAAATAGGAGGTTATTAAAATATGGGATGATCGGGTATTTATCGCGTAATTACCTTTATTTATGTTATTAATTGTTTGTAATTACCATATTTTAATAATGTGTTGTGATCGCGAAAGTTTAAAAAATAGAAGGAGGTTGTAAATTTGACTGTTTATTGTTTGTTTGTTACGCGATTGCTCCGCCGCTTATGAACGGATTGATGTTTCAGAGGTAGACTACTGTAACAATAATTTCATCATCATCAGGATAGAGTTTTGAAAAAAAGATGGGACCACGTATGAAACATAACCTTAGTGTGGGTTTTCACTTAAAAAATAAAAAAGCTTATAATTTTCTTCATACTTTCTGAATGCAATTCCTTGACTTTTAGCTAAATATGCCAAAATCACTGTATGTTTACCTATAATATTTGAGGAATTTCCTCGATTCCTTATGGGTCCGATCAGAACTGAGACTTGAAGAAAATTAAGCCTAATTGAATGCGTATTCTATCGAACTCAAAAAATAAATCCAAAACGGCTCATAACCGAGTCCCGAGGTAACAAAGATTAAAAATAACACAGACGACTTGAGAACCTCCCCTTTAAAAAAATGACGATGTACACGATTTAACAGGTTGATAAGCTAGCATGCGGGCGGTAAAGCTTAATATCAGACGTTAAAATAACGTTCATTAAAATAACGCTTTTTTGATATAAAACCAGTGATAAAACCAGGTTGTGTTCGTAAAAACCATATACGATGAAGGGATTGCTTCCATAATTTCTAGTTATAAAAAACGGGGTTAGTAAAATAATTTACATATTTTATTAAACTTAAGAGCTGTATAAATTCTACACTAAAAAGACACGACATTTTTTCTTATAGGTATTTTTGTAAAAGCGTTTTATAATGCTTTTAATCCTATTGTAAAGGACGCTGTTGTATTTGTGACATGGCACTTTGGGTAGCTCTGTAACTATATTTATTTTAGTAAGGCCTTTACATCAAGACGCTGTAGTATCTGTGACATGGTAGTTTGGTTTACTCAGTAACTATATCCCTTCTAGTAAGGCCTTTAAATCTATGATAAGATGAGATTTATAACAGCGTCAGTATCTGGTATTCGTGCTGTACAGGGCAATGTAGTGCCTGGGACATTGAAAGATAAATTAGGCTTGCCCAGTACCTACGACATCCTGCCAGCTAAGTCGGCTTTTAGTCAGAGTAAAAAGAACGAGTCAATACGTCTGAAGCTGACTAAGCCTCGGGTTTCCTTACGATTCTTTTTCGATTCCGTCACCGTTAAAGCACATGTTAAATGTGAACATACATTTGTCAATTAGAAAGATCCATTGGTTCACGTCACGAAAGTTGGGGGTACGTACAATACAAATACAATACAATACAAAATACTTTATAGCACACCTTAAGAAATTACAGACAAAAAAAAACTTACAGTAAAAGTTGGTCCAATTGGCGGTCTTATTGCTTAGAAGCGATTTCTTCCAGACAACCTTTGGATGGAGAGAAATATGGAAGCAAGAGAGGCAGGGGTGTACACTGTACATACAATAAATACATTTACCTACGAAAAAATATATTTATGAAATAAATATGACTATCATATAAAGCTACATACCACTCGGCCCACACGGCTTTGTTTACCCATCCTGTCAGCTACAATCATCATCATCATCATCATTTCAGCCATAAAACGTCCACTGATGAACACAGGCCTCTCTCATGGATCTCCATGAGGGGTATTTGCCATACTCACCACGCTTGGCAGGCGGGATGTTGATACACAGATAGACGCTGCTGCTCATCTTCCGGAGGTATCCCTTAGCAGGCTCTTACTGCATCCATGGGCATGAGAGGAGGGGTATCATTCTACTGCCGGCACCCCACAGCTACAATAACAGAGTCAAATGGTGATCTAGTCCTTATGTACATATGTATGTGCTATGAAATCATCATGTCAGCCGTAGCACTGCTGTCCACGTCCACTGCTGGACATAGGCCTCCCTCATGGATCTCCAAGATCATGAAAGGGTTGTTGCCATACTCGCCACGCTTGGCAGGCGGGTTGGCGAGCGCAAGAGAGGAGGGGCAACAATCAACCGGCACCCCACAGAAAATATTCTACTTATCTTGAACAATATAATAATAATATCTGTCCAGCATTAAAAAAAAATATATAATCTTGAACAAAATATTCCACAATCTTAAGACACAATTCTAGCCTAGGTTATTCCGCCTTTTTAATACTTATTTCTTATTTATGCTACCTCTCCATTGTGCGATGGGAAAATGAAAGAATAAGTTCAACCACATCTTACGGTGATACGGTTATAGAATGGTGAGCGCTCAGGTATTGAAGATCTTAAGGCTCCGGAAGATGGGCAGCAGCGTCTTTCCGTGTAAAAACACCCCGAACTGCGCTCACCAATCCGCCTGCCAAGCGTGGTGAGTATGGCAACAACCCCTCATGCACTTGGATCTCTAAGTCAATGAGGGAGGCCTATGTCCAGCAGTGGATATCTTACGGCTGTAATGATGATGATGATGAAGGCTTCCATCTGATTAATACCCTTTCTGGATTAGCCTGGGAGGTAATGTAGTGCTGAGGCGAAGGATAAAGAAAAAAGGACCCCGCACAATTCAATTACCGGAGGTACAGAGATTATCATGAGTGGATATTAGGGATAAACTATTGGAGATATTGGTGATCTCCGCAGCCCTGTGTTGATATAATAGCCGACTGATACGTGTGAGGGTTCTGCGGATATTTTCTTGAATCTGGTGTTTTCTGTGTAATATGTATTTGCCGTGGGGTGCCGGAAGTAGAATGTTACCCCTCCGCTCATGATGGAATAAGAGCCTGCTAAGGGTTACCTCCGGAAGATGGACAGTAGTGTATTTCTGTGTATCAACATTCCTTACTGCGCTCGTCCACCCGCCTGCCAAGCGTGGTGAGTATGTACCCCTCATGGAGTTCAGCTGAAATGATAGATAGATAGAATAGATAGAAAATACTTTATTGCACACCTTAAAACTAAACATAATAACAAGAGAAACTTGAGAACATAGTGACAATTGGCGGCCTTATCGCCTTATCCTTATCCTTTAATGATGATGATTTTGTATTAAAAAAAGTATTTTATCAATCCGCCGTGGAGTGGTAGGTACGGCCCCTCCTCTCTTGCCCGTGGTTGCAATAGGGATCTGCCAAGGAATATCTCCGGGAAATTGCCGCATACAAAATACCTAATAATAAATAATTGATACTGGACAATTCACACAATTCCACCTGGCCCCAAAGTAATCAGAGCTTGGACTCGGCCAAAGTGACCCGCCGGCGTTTGAAGAGAATGCGTAGCCCTGAATTGGACTTAGATGCGACACTAACGTTTAAATTAACTACATTTAAACACGATATTACAGAGCATATAACTAACCTTTTTACTACTTTCCAAGAAAGTCAGGACAAAAAATTATCTGCAATATCATCAGATATGAGTGACCTGAAAAAGGAAATTATGGACCTCAAAAAATGCCATTCTGACTTGGAACAACAGGTGTCTACGCACACTGCAAATTTTGAAATGTGTATGGAAAAAAGTTCCAATTCTTTAAAAAAAGTTGAGCAGCTTGAACAGCAGCAAATAAAATACCGAGAATGCATTACACTAATGGAGGACAGAATTGAGGACTTGCAGAGGAGCAGCCGCAAAACTTCCATCGAGATAAAAAATGTTCCTAAACATACCACGGAAGACAAGGAAGACCTCGTTAACATGATACTGCATCTAGGTAAAACGATTCAATGTAATATCAGCAAGACTGACATCAGGGACATATATAGAGTACGTGATACCCGAAACGGACAGACAAAAACTCCCATTATTGCTGAATTATCCTCCACCATAGTAAAAACAGATATTTTGAAAAAAACAAAATCCTTCAATTCTGGGAATAAGGACAAACTACGAGCCAAACATTTGGGACTCAAGAAGGACGAAGAAGCTCCCATCTTCGTATCGGAGCAACTCACGTTAAGGGCTTCACGTCTGTTCTTCCTTGCTCGGGATCTAGCCAAGTCTCAAAAGTACAAATACTGCTGGACATCCTTCGGTAGAGTTTATTTAAGACAAGCAGATAATACACCGGTTATCCAAATTAAAACTGAAAGCCAAGTGCAAAGCCTCTTTCAGGCTGCATGACTAGTTTATATAATAAGAAAATGTTCAACTATTTTACTATACACTAAAATAATAATAGTATTCTACACATGGAGCGCAAACACAACACTCACCGCATTCAAACAATATAATACTTACAATCACCAAACAATAACACACACTATTTACACGATACAGACTTTTAACATCACACACACCAAATACATACAAGCCACACAACATACTATCTACAATAACCAACCTATAAATTATACTTACACTACACGTCTTCCCTGTAAAATGTCAAACTACATACATGTATACTCTTACATTACAACTACTCTTTCACTCATATTTCTACACAGTGCGAATTGCACCTTGGCACTTCTTGATAACACTGTAATTTCTATGAAGAATTTTAATGATGAATAATAATATAAATGAACTGGATTGTTCCGAAATAGCCCGTTCTTTTGAATGCTCGGTTGAAGACGTATCTGCCAATTTTCCTATTAAAAGTACTGACATTAGTATATTTACACAGAACATAAGAAGTATTTATAAGAATTTTCCCGATTTAGAGTCTAACCTTACCTTACTAAAAATTAATTTTGATGTTATAGTTTTGACGGAGTGTAGAATATCAGAACATAAAAATGTTCCTAACTTAACAGATTATAACTCTTTTGTAACTACTTCTCACCTTAACCAAAACGATGGAGTTACAACATATATAAAAAAATGCCATAACGTCCGAGTAAAAGAAATAATTTTAATTCATGCATCTTGTCTCCAAGTATTTATCCACAATATTATAATTCTCTGTATTTACCGCTCACCATCAAACAAAAATGCTGAAAATTTTATCGAATCCTTGAATAAACATTTAGAAACGATTAAAAATCATGAAACCATAATAATAGTCGGGGATATAAATATAAATACCCTACCTAGAGACTGTGAAATTACTTATGAGAAAAATAACAGACAACATTATTTGAATGTACTTTCAATGCATGGACTCTTGTCTGGTCATAATCTTCCAACAAGAGAAACCGCATGTCTAGACCATGTTATCTTAAAACTAAATATACGTAAAAACTCTGCAACTATTGCTGTAGTTAATACATCGATTACGGATCACCTAACAATTCTAATTAATATATCTAAAATAAAAATTAATAATTCTTTAACCTATAAGACAAAAACAGAATATGAAAAATCATTTAAACATTTAAAAGAATTTAATTTTGCAGACTTACTTCAACATTATGATCCAAATTATTTATGTGATAAATTAATAAATATAATTCAACAAAGTCTCTCTATTCATACAAAGATAGTTCGTATACCTAGAAGCAAACAACTAATTAAGCCATGGATTACCCTGGGCATTTTACGCTGTATTAAAAATAGAAACAATATGCAAAAGAAACTACGGAATAATCCAAACGATAAAATACTTAATATAACTTATAGGAGATATAGAAACTTCTGCAACAATTTAATTAAAAAACTAAAACGGAAATATGAAAGAGATCAGCTATATAAAAATGCTAAGAATAGTAAAAATCTCTGGAAAACTATAAACGCTATTACTCATTACAAACCTACAAAAACACCTAATATCCAACTCCTTGACATAAAACCATCACCTATTGAGTCAGTAAATTTTGTAAACAAGTTTTTTGCTAATATTGGTAAAGATCTAGCTCAAGCTATTGCTTACTGTAGCACTAACCAGGCGATAAGTATTACCTCTCCATTTGTAACACTTAAACAGGTTTCTTCGTTTGTCTTACTAGAAACAGATCCAATTGAGATAAATACGGTCATAATGAATCTAAAATCTGAAAGCGCGCCTGGCCTTGACAACATTCCTACGAGTTTCCTGAAGCTCGCTAAAGATATTCTTACACCAATCTTATGCCATCTGGTAAATCTCTGTTTTGATAAAGGTGTATTCCCAAGACAACTTAAAAAGGCTATAATAACACCGGTATTTAAAAATGGGAATATAGATGAAATCAATAACTACAGGCCAATTTCAGTTCTTTCTTCAATTTCTAAAATACTAGAGAAACTTATTAACATTAGATTACTTTCCTACTTCGAAAATTATAATTTATTCTCCAACTCACAATACGGTTTTAGGAATGGACGTTCAACTGAAGACGCTATCGCTGCTCTAACCAGTTACATCGTAGATCAAGTAGATCGTAAACAGAAATGCCTAGCAGTTTTCCTAGATTTAAAGAAAGCGTTTGACACCGTATCTATTCCCGCTCTTATCAATAAACTAGAAAATAAGGGTATTCGTGGTAAGCCCCTAGATTTGTTGTCTGATTATCTTCAAGAGCGAAAACAAAGGGTTAAGATTGGTGGGGTTGTTAGTGAAGACGAGGACATTTGCTATGGGGTTCCACAAGGCAGCGTACTCGGACCGACCCTGTTTCTCGTCTACATTGACGACCTCTGCAGCCTTGAACTCTGTGACGCCAAAATCTTCTCTTATGCAGACGATACTGCCATTGTCTTCTCCGGCAAATCATGGGACGATGTTAAACAGAAGGCTGAAACTGGACTCACATTGGTATCTGAATGGCTCAACAATAATACTCTCACCCTTAATGTTACTAAAACCAACTTTATGACTTTTACAATGTATAATAACACACAGCCCCCCCCTGATTACACTATAAAAATTCACTCCTGCAATCGTGACAATTATGTGTGCCCCTGTTCTGAAATCATTAAAGTTAAGACGACCAAGTACTTGGGCGTAATGATTGATCAGCGATTGTCATGGAGTGCACAAATAGAACTGCTGGCGGGTAGAGTAAGGAAACTTATTTGGATTTTTAAGAGTCTAAGAAATTCCGCACCTAAACCTTTAATAAACCAAATTTACACTTCCTTAGCTGAATCAGTCATAAGCTACTGTATAACCGTTTGGGGGGGAGCCATGAAGAGTAAATTTATAGAAGTAGAAAGAGCACAAAGGTCTCTCATCAAAGTAATGTTCTCTAGACCATACAGATACCCAACTTATCTACTTTATACAGAATCAAAACTGCTTACAATTAGAAAATTATATATATTACAAATAGTCTTAAAAATCCATAAACATTTAAAATTCATTACAATTAAAACAACACAGCGAAGAAATAAAAACATTATTAATAAAGTAACTGTAAGATCTAAATTTGCTGCACGACAATATGTATCCCAATCCACCCACCTATATAACATAATTAATAAAAAACAGAATATTCATGGCTTAAGTAAATTTGAATTGAAAAAGAAACTAACCAAATGGCTACTTTACTTAAGCTATGACGAAACTGAAGCACTGTTTGATAAGCTATGTTAGGTTTTTCTCTGAATTCCTGTATCACTACATACATGTACTTTACTATTTAATATTCAAATTTAACAGACACGTCCCAATATCAAAATATTCACATATACTAATAAACATACATATACCATACATCGTCACACACACACACACACACACACACACACACAAACACACACACACACACACAAACACACCCCACACACACATACTAATACACCTATAAAATTACATGCGCGCTCGCTTTCCAATTAGTAACTTTTTTTGTAAATAATAAGCTCTATAATTTAAGTAGCCTTACATACTACATTAACTACTAGCTGAACTTAATGTACGTTTCTAATTCTATTGTTTTCGGCAGAGCGAGATTCCCCTAACACAGGTAAAATACTTTACTTAAAAGGGGGTCTCAAACACCGTTATATAATGTATTTTAAGTTTACGAATAAAGAATTTTGAATTTTTTTTTTTTTTTTGAGCTTGTGGTATAAGTGCCAGGTGATTATTTTGGTAAGATGATGTGTGTATGGTCATTTCACATGTCATATTTCTCCACGAAATCTTACTTAATATTGTCTTAGGTATTTTTATTTTTATTATTTATTACAATTGCAGTAGTCTTTGTTCACTACAAAATCATTCATTCATTAGGAGTGACACAAATCGGTCACCGTTCAGCGTTCACTGCAGAATCTTGCGGTGCTAGCACGTTTTCTTCTTTAACCGTTATTTGCTCACTAGCTTGATGGATTGCTTTAAAATGGTTTGCGCGGGATAGAGCGTTTATCTGATAAAATGTATTGAATAATGAGCAAGAAAAACATGGCGTAATTTTCTTTGACTATGTTTAAATTATTTTACCAGCGTATAGATTAAATCTTAAGAGTCATCATCATCATCTCAGCTGTAGAGTGCCCCAGGAGGTTTTGTTGCCATACTCACCACGCTTAACAGGCGGGTTGGCGAGCGCAGTATAGGATGTTGATACACGGAATGACGCTGTTGCCCATCATCCGGAGGTAGCTCTTAGCAGGCTCTTATTGCATCCACGGGCAAGAGAGGAGAGGGCAACATTCTACTGCCGGCACCCCACGGCATTCGTTGACGTCTAAAACGTGCAAAATCTTGGGAAGTAGAACCTCTCTTAAACTTAATCTCAAAGTTTGTTTATTTTTCATGGGTAAAAATAAGACTCATATTTGTTCACTTCAAACGAGTGTTCTGCTAGCGGAGTCGTATCCTTTTCTCGTCCGTATAAGGGTGGGTAATACAGTGCTTAAGCTAGGTATTAGTGCCTCAGGTGCGGAAACCTTTCAAGTTACGAGCACAAAGAATGTAGGTCCCGAAGACCAGCGCACAATGGACGAGGATTGTGTGTTTATATTTACTTTTACACTTATGCATAATAAAAAGTCTTGTTAGCCGATTAGTATGTATGTGTATCCAATGGCATCAAAGAGGTATAGCGGCCCCACTGAATAAAGTATTTTTATGTAAAACATCTTTTGCGGAGGTAAAACCGATCGGACAAGAAGTGACGCGTGACGCTTGGAAATGTGCTCTTAGAGTGAACTCATGTTGAGCTACTTACCTTTTTGTCATGCTTCATACACACAAATTTGGTATTTTTTATAGAAAATCTATTTAAACTCTTGTATCTTTTGTTTTTTCATTCTCATTTGTTGATGTGATTTGGTTCGTCTTGTTCCAAATGAAGTATGGAATACTAGCTTGTGCCTGCCGCTTCGCATGCGTTGTACCCTAAAAGAAAGTAACCTCATTGTTTAAACTAGTCAAAATCTATACGTTTGCAAAATTTCAGCTCGATACGTACGCTAGTTTTTGCGTGAAGAGGTAACTAGCCTCCATACAAACAAACTTTCGGCTTTATAATATTAGTGAGATGTTCTATTATTTAAAGATGGAATGTGTGTGCTGATATTGCAAATAAATAATTAATCTATCTCAGATATGAGATGCCATTTAAAAACAACTACTTCAACTGGGCCCACCATTGTGCGGTAGGCGTAAGGCTGCGATCACGAAGTCAGCGGGGCGCGGCAACGCAGATCCGCCCTCGAAGGCAGCGGGCAGACCGCGTGGCGTTAGAGCGGCGTAGTGTTGTGTTTAGAGGAATTAGTGCCGTGAACGAATTGTCTAAATATTTTGAATTGACGCGGCGAGTCAGTCAAAAATTAAACAATGCAACACTACGTCAATGAAGACGGGCGGGCGCCGGTTCACAGACGTGCATCGCTCGTACACCGCTTCCCGCACCGCTGCCTTTCAGGTCAGTTCCATATCATCGTCATCACCATTTCAGCTGTAAAACGTCCACTACTGAACACAGGCCTCCCGCATGGATCTCCATGAGGGGTAGTTACCATACTCACCACGCTTGGCAGGCGGGTTGGCGAACGCAGTACGGGATGTTGAAAGACACTACAGCCCATCTTCCGGAGGTATCTATTAACAGGCTCTCACTGCATGAGAGCAGGGGGTAACATTCTACTGCCGCCACCCCACGGCAGTTCCATATAAACGTATGCATTGAAACGCGCCGCTCTCGCGCCACTGCTGGCGCTGTTATCCGCCCGCCGACTTCATGTCTGCAGCCTAAGGTGTAATGCCGTCCGGAGCAAGTCGTCCACTTTCCCACTTTTGAAATATGTCGTGGCCTGTACACTTTCTTAATCTGTCCAGTTGCTAATCTGTTCAGTTGAGAATCTGTTCAGCTGCGAATCTGTCCAATTGCTCCGGAGCGCTAATGACTTTGCTACGTTTTAATGAAAATAATGTTTTCTTTAGGAAAGCTTGAGTAATTCCTATCACTGCGAGAAACCTCACTCTTGGAAGGGTTGTTGTCGTACTCTAAGCTTTACACAACTATAAAAAACAATTATATCCTGAACAATGAAGCTTTTCCATTAAACTCGTCCACCCGTCTACCTTATGGCTACCTTGCAATACATTGCAAGATAATAAAATGCTTGTAAAAAGTCCTAGAATACGGCGGTTACTTATTAGGTTTATATTGCCTACTCCTTGATAGGGCGTAACATTTAAAACAACGCAATATCTGTCGTATTATCGATTGCTCTGAAAATAGGACGAGTTGACTTAATTGCGGTGCCAGTCAATAATTAATATTCTCCATTACCTGCACGGGGTATTCATATATTACATAGTGGCTTGCAAATTATAGTAGCGCAATTTAAATCACACTGTCTTGTTGAAATATAGTTACGTTAGAGTTTCTATACTAAACATTTTCTGTTGTTGAAGTTGAGATTTGGTTATAACCAGCTTCTGCCTGCAACTTCGTACGGGTAATATCTGGGTTAAAGGTAGCCTATGTGTTAATCCTAGTCATAATCTATGCATGTGTAAAATTTTAGCTCAATTCGAATAGAGTAGTTTTTGCGCGAAGAGGTAACAAATTGATAGAATACTTGTTTATTTTTTAACTCCCGACAAAATAAGAGGGGTGTTATAAGTTGTGTGTCTGTGTGTCCGTCTGTGGCATTGTAGCTCTTAAACGAGTGGACCGATTTGAATGCAGTTTTTTTTATTGATAAACATATTTATCATATATAGAAAAATACCTATACCCAGATAACTACTTAATTCTTTATTGTACACAAAGTTAATATATAGACAAAAGCTTTTATATAGGACATGTACAAAGGCAAGCTTAACCCTACCAAGAGTTTTCTTCCAGCAAACCTTTGAGGATAGGAAAACTGATTTTAAAGTGGGTACGTGTACACAAAACAAAAAGTAATAACTATATAAATACTAAATACACTATATACTAAATAAATATATAAATACACGTTGCTACGAAAATAAAGATAAACAATAAACAAACTAATTATGCAAATCAAATAAAACAAATAAAGTTACCTATAATATAGATAAATACCTACCGGAAAAAAAATACCAATTTTAATTAAGAAATTATAAAAGGACTCAAATAAAAACCTTTCTGGTGTGCTGATGTCAGGATTCACAGCTGGCTCAACTCTTTGGATATATAATTTATTACAGTAAACAGTAACCACATTTAGCAAATTCTAATAAATAAATAAATAATAAATAAATCAAGTTATTACAAGTTTTCACAAATAATATACGCCTAAGACTTCATACATTTCAAAACTTGCGTTACTGTTTTGAATTTACTACGTCCCCTCTCGAGTCACGTCATGATGGCTGCCAGATGGAGGGTGCAGGGCGTCACGTTAATAGCTTGATTGCTCTCGCACGTACGCGCATGTGCACGTGTGCGAGCTAGACGACTAGTGGTTATCATTACAAAGTTTAAACGTTATTACTTGATAATTTCAGGATTTAACGATTATATGAATAAATAAATATATAAATAAGGAAATTATTATTACTCTAACTACTAAGCATCGGATATTAACTGAAGGTGCTGTCAACACCAGAAATAATCGTATTTTCTAGTAACTTAGTTAGGTACGTTTTTTTTAAATACTTCTCTGTCTGTTTTTTTAATATTTTTTATTAAATACCGATTTTGGTGCCTCAGTTGGCTGTTAGACCAACTGAGCCATGGAAGTGGTCATGATAGGTAGGTTCAGTTTATCTTATGTCAGTATGAACTAATGAGAACTCAAAAACTCTTCATCGTCTTATTCCTTAACCAGAAATTTCTTGATTGACTCTAGATCAGACCAACAAAACACTGAGTATTATTCAACAATCACCGTTATTTCACCAGCCAAAACTATGCAAATCTCACCCTTTGTGTATTTCATCAAAACTTCTGACACCCTTTTCATACCCAATTCCACCTGACACGTTGACAGTGATCGGCGGCCATGTTGTGACGTCACGTGATATAAAAGCGTGAGATGTAATGGTGTGTCAATCCGATATTTCCTCTGAAAGACAAAAATGGAAATTCATGTGAAGAGTTTTTTAATTAAAACTTTTCTTTCGTGCGGTTTGTTGGAAAAATGTTACAAAAGCTGTACTAATGGAAGGTGCTTCGGGCTTCCTTAGATGTGAAAGTTTTGGGTAAAGAGGTCGCACGTTTTTCTAACGGTGGTAACTAAGGAATTCTTTTGTTCTTGGAGGCACAGGTCAAATTATCTATAATGACCCAATTATAAAAAAATATAGTGTCTTTTTGTAATGTGACTAACCTGCCGGAATTATTCCGATTTTTATAGTACATCATCATCATCATCATCATTCGCCTTTATCGGCCCACTGCTGGGCATATGCCTCTCTTTGTTTTTGTCATTCGCCTCTGTCGTAAGCTATTCTTAGCCAGGTGCGGTTAACGGTCTTCCGAATTGTAGTACATAAGTAAGGTTAAATACATAGGTAATTAAATACGTAGGCAATTAAATACGTAATTAAATACACAGGTAAGGTTCTTTGTCGAGGGACGAACGGATTAATTTATATATTTTTTGTATAAAATTTACCATCTATTAAAACACGGATTGAACTTCAAAGCTTTTGGATTCGACTTGAGCCTCGGATGTTTTTCAAATGAAAACTGACACCTAAAAAAATACAGCCCCGTAATTGGGATTCGCAAATTACTCTGTAAATATGAGAATTTCACGTTATCGTAACATTACATTTGTATTCAGGTAGCAAAAACAAAACGGAATTTCGCAAATGAGCTTACCTCTCGAAATCAAAGAACTTAATCCTGTTTCCACGTTTCCATTCGAATAATGTTGCCAGAGATATTAAAGGAATATTATTTTTTTTTCTTTTCTTTCTTTGAATATCACCGGAGTGTTGCCAGTGAAATTTGTCGTGGGGTGCCGGCAGTAGAATGTTACCCCTCTTCTTATGTCTGTGGATGCAGAGCCTGCTAAGGGATACCGCCGGAAGATGGGCAGCAGCGTCTTTCCGTGTATCAACATCCTTTACTGCGCTCGCCAACTCGCCTGCCAAGCGTGGTGAGTATGCAGCTATACCTCATGGTGATCCATGAGGGGTAGTAGTATTAGTAGTATTCCCTCGGAGTTACGATATGGGGTCCTTTAAAAGGCGGGTATTATCCCCCCTCAAAAGCCGGCAGCGCATCAGCTTCGCCTCTGGTGTTGCAGATGTCCATGGGCGATGGTGACCACTTCCCATCAGGTGGACCGTCTGCTCGTCTCCCTGCTTATAATTAAAAAAAAACACTACGGCAACGTGAGATATTGTATAACTATAAAATATAGGACAGTTTACAACCCTGTTTTGAACCCTGGACTGCATCTTTAACGATAAATGATATTGTGATCATATCTGCGGGAAAACATGACTCTAACCCGTACTTATTACTAAAGAATTTATACAACATATTAAGTCAAATTAAAGAATGTAAAGTATTTGTATTAAATGTTACCGAAAATAGATACTTTAATGTAAATAAGATCAATAACGAGCTCAGACTTATGATAAAAAACTATGAAAATTGTAAATTTATTGAGGTTAAAGATATTTTATTAAAATCACATTACAGAACTACGAAATTGGACATTTTAACCTTTAAGCTAATGTTAGTATTTGATAACTTAAATATTAGACAAAATAAAACTTTAAAAAACACCGAATTGAAAAAGAGCGAAACATTTTTTCGAGGCGAAACCGCCTCATTTGCAAGCGGTGTAGTGTAATGACACAAATATAGACAATAATTTTCAGACGTTAAGGCTTTTACACCAAAATATAGCTGGACTCTGTAGTAAACTTAATTCTTTAGAAATTGTGTTGACAGATTTAATAAATAGTAATAAGGAGGTTGACATTCTTTGTTTCACGGAAACATTTATAAAAAAAAAGGATGAGCTAAATGTAAACTTACAAAATTATAAATTAGTTTCGTCGTACTGCAGGGACAAACCTAGAGGGGGCTCATGCATTTTAGTTCAAAAAGATTACAATGTGAAACCTGTCTCTATTCCTCAAGGTATAGTGACAAATTATAATTTTGAGTGCTGCGGTATAGAAATTATTGGTTTGAGCATTGTTATTTTTTGTATTTATCGAATTCCAGGCAATAAAAAATCGCAGTTAGGGATATTTTTACACAAATTAGAGAAACTTTTAAACTATGTAACAGATACTTACAAACGGAAAAAAATTGTATTATGTGGCGATTGGAATATTGATATTTTAAAGGATAACTCCGAAAGCAGGGAACTAATAATTTTACTAAATTGTTATAATTTTCAAGCACACATTACACTTCCTACTAGACTAGATTCGTGTTTAGATCAAATAGCAAGTAATGTTAAAAACGTTACTTCAGAATTATACCAATCAGGCCTATCCGATCATGAAACTGCACAACTTGTTTGTTTTAAGGTAAATAAGCTAAGAGCCATAAATTTCTGGTTTGAATATAAACGCGATTACGCCAAAGACAACGTAAGAAAATTTTGTGAGTGTATATCTTCCTTATCATTTTCAATTGTATACCAATCAAGTTGTCTTTCTGATTCCTTTGATTACTTTTATGATATTTTAATATTATTCTATAACCTATGTTTTCCAGTGATTAAAGTTAAAGTGTCAAATAAACCTAAGAGAGTCAACTGGATTACTATGGGTATAAAGAAATCTCTGAAAAGAAAACGTTCTATTTATATGAGTTATCGAAATCATAGTACAGAAAAAAAACAAAAATAAGCTACAATTTAAAAAATATTCAAATATCCTCCGGAATTGTATCAATAAATCACAAAAAATAACTAATTTTAGATATATTCAAAATAGTAAAAAAAAGTGTTTAGCCACCTGGAAAGTAATTTCATCATCCCTGTCTAATCAACTGTATAAAGATGACATTGAGTTAATTAATTCGGACAATAAGACGTACAAAACCCCTTTGGACATATGTAATATTTTTAATAATTATTTTATCAATACAATATCAAATGACATTTCAATACAAAATAATAATAATAATTTAATTAATCATCAAATAAATAGTAATCCAAATACAATTTTTCTTGTCCCCGTAGACGAAAATGAAATATTTAAAATTATTATGTCTTTAAATAATAGCAAAACCAGTGGATGTGATGGCATAATCACTAAAATACTAAAATATTGTGCTAAATTTATTTGTCGACCACTGTCACACATTATTAATTTATCTTTTCTTGAAGGAGTCTTCCCCTTACAGTTAAAAAAGTCGATCGTTAAACCGCTTTTTAAAAAAGGAGACAAATCTGATCCGAGTAATTACCGTCCCATAACCATTGTTCCAATTTTATCAAAGATATTTGAAAAGGCATTTCTAATAAGGCTTTCTAACTTTTTCACTAAATATAACATATTACATAATGACCAATATGGTTTTCGAAAGGGAACCTCTACTTCTCTAGCCTGTTTTAACCTAGTGAAAGTAATAACTGAGAGCATCAATGAGGGATATCCGATAATTGCTTTGTTTATGGATCTAACTAAAGCCTTCGACTATGTTAATCATGCAAAACTTTTACATAAGCTTGACCAAAATGGTATTAGGGGCATGGCTTTGGATTGGCTACAAAGCTACTTACATAATAGATTACAATACACCGAAGTAACTAAAGTAGTTCAAAATAGTAGGAAAAATTTCATTAAACAGAAGTACAAATCAGAAATGTTAATTAATAAATTTGGTGTGCCCCAGGGCAGCATACTGGGTCCTATTCTGTTTCTTATTTTTATTAACGATCTGCCAAACCATATGTCTCATAAATGCATACTTTTTGCAGATGACACAACAGTCATTTTAAAGGTAAGAGACAGATGTGTAGCCCAGGATGCACTGAAAAATGCACTTAATGATATTGTGACATGGTCGTTAAATAATAATTTAAATATAAATGTAGATAAAACCAAAATTATGCAATTAAATTCATACAATACTAATACATTACCTCTTGACATAACCTTAAATAATTCAATAGTAGGAGAAGTGACATTTTATAAATTTTTAGGAGTAATTTTAGATAGTCATCTTAACTGGAAAGCACATGTTGACTCGGTATGCCAAAAGCTTAGCAGATTTGTCTTTGCACTTAGGAAAACACGCCAGACTATTTCGTTTGATGCAGCTCTAACTGCTTACCATGGTTATGTTTCATCGGTCCTAAGTTACGGTTTGCTAATGTGGGGCAACTCAGTAGAAGTGGACAGGGCATTTAAAATACAGAAAAGATGTGTTCGAGCAATAAATGGATCATGGTTTCTCGATAGCTGTAGGCCTCTTTTTAGAAAATGCAAAATCCTTCCTCTTCCTAGTATGTACATCAGAGACATTTGTATTTTTGTCAAAACGTATCCAAAATATTTTAAATATCGCAGTGAAGTGGTGATTCGTCAAAAAAGGGCAAAGTTTCAAAATCTTTTATATAAACCCACATGTCATAAAGACATTTATAGGAGAAATGCTGTTAATATGTGCATAATAATTTATAATAAGCTTCCGGAAGAACTGAAGGCCTTAAAAGGAGTATTGTTTAAGAAAAAACTTAATCTATGGTTACTGGAAAAATGTTTTTATGATTTAAATGACTTTCTGAACTGTTAATAATTTAATACCTACGTTAAATAACATTTTAAATAATATTTTGCATGCTTGCACACAAGCTGAATACAGGCACTACCGCTATTATATAAGACCTTATTGTAAAATTGTATTCTGGCAAATAAACTATTTTGATTTGATTTGATTTGATTTAATGAAATGAGCTGACCATTTGCGAAGGCTGTGAGTGGGGGTGGGCGTGGGTACGTGGGCGACGTACGGCCTACACGCCCGTAGGTACAGTCAGTATCATTTATATCTCAGCGTCCAGGGTAGCCAAAACGATCTTACAGAAATTCAAATATATATTCGCACTCAGACTATCCATATTGTTTTGAGATCCTGAGGTGTTCAAAATATCTAAGCGACTGTCATAAATACCTCCGTTACCAAGGTATTCCTTGTTATATATCAACCAATTAAATCGCTCAATAGGCATTAAATAGTGGTCGTTAATATGGTACCGGCAAACCAAGTTTTTTTCTTTGTATTATATTATGGTATATATTATGTAATTCCAAAACATTACCATTGATGACGACAACAACGTAACATAAACTAGAATTAGCCTCTATGTTTAGATTTTAAAAGTAATAATCACTAGATGACGTCATGTACAAGATGAAAGAGATAGTTGATTAAACATGAAACAGAAAACTGCTAAAAAGTAAAGAGGAATATAAACATTCAATTAAACGTATCGATGCCCACGATACAGATTTTCAATCTAGTGTGGGTATCATAGGTAAATCTAACATTAGGACTTGCACCAGCAAATCAAGAAGTTGACATAAATTGTGTTAAAATTTTAAATAAGTATAATGTAAAATTAATTTTTAAGTTAATGTTACTCATTGTAAATTTGAATCGAAAACGTTTTTAACGCCAGAAGGTTGATATCAGATACAAATGCCTTCTTTAGATCACACAACTGCTTAGATAGCGTTGAACGTGTTATCATGACTTACTGTCATAATTTTGAAAACTTTGACAGCTGAGATGCATATTTAATATTTGAGGCGGAGATATTTTGACTTAGATCAATATGGTGACTCTGGTAGGGTAGATAAAAATGAACTCTTATGAGATATTTTTGGTCAGTTTCGAGGCTGAGACACATTTGATGCTGACTGTACGTCAGGTAGAACGTATGTTAATAACAGTAAGTGGAAATTGGTAATGTTTTTCATGGATATGGATAGATTTTTATAGTTCATTCGGATGACTGTTCGTCAATAATTTAAATTGGCCTTTTACATAGATCTATTTTAAATTGGCCATTTACATAGATCTATTTTAAATTGGCCTTTTACTTAAATCTATTTTACATAATTTAAAAAATATTCCCTTATCTTAATAAGCATCAGGCTCATTAGAATGTTGGCTCTCCTTTCAGAAACAGCAAGAATCTGCCAAGGGATACTCCCGGAAGATAGGCAGCAGCGACTTTCCGAGTATCCTGTACTGCGCTCGTCTATCCGCTTGCCAATTTTGGTGGGTCCATACCCACCACATTATTTGTTGCCATCAACAACCCTTCATAATTATTACTTAGTGCTCAATAAAGGAGGCCTTTGTCCATCAGTCGACGTTCTACGGCTGTAGGAGACTCAGAACTCGAATAAAAGGACATATAGTGCCGACCCAGCGTCATATGGGGATCAGGGCAGGGAATGATGATTACTATTATTATAAGGTTAAGTAGAATTACCAAACCAAATACCGAACCTTATAATTTTTCATTAAGCGAATGCTTTCCAAAAATGTCCACTGAAATACGTTTTCATACGTGGAATAAGGGCAGGGAAATAATTATTTTTCCACTAAGTCACTAGCTTTCGTAAAAAAGCTTTATTTCAAGATTTATACTGGAATACTTTTACGCCGCTTGTACATAGTAATTAACTATAAAAAATTTTCTCGTCCGTGATAACTTTTTAAGGCTTCGAAGGAAACACGAAACTACTACAGCTCAATTATAGGGCCTACTCTTAAATGCAAATCGCGACGAATCGAAATCGTAATCAAGCCAAAGTAACTCTTTCATTTATTTATTACAGTCATACACAACAGAAAGCTTACAGTTTACACTAAAACGCTTATAATCATTTCAGCCGTAAAACGTCCACTACTGAACATAGGCCTTCCTCATGGATCTCCATGAGGGGTAGTTGCCATACTCACCACGCTGCTGCTCATCTTCTGGAGGTTTCCCTTAGCAGGCTCTTACTGCATCCACCGGCAGAGAGGAGGATTAACATTCTACTGCCGGCACCTAACGACAGAAAAAACGCTTATATTTAAGTTAAAGCAAGATAAACTCTTAAAGTGTTGAAAATTACTGTTATGTTGTTATTAAATATATCAATATGTTGAGCATCGTGAATGTACGCATTAATAAGGGTAATAGCTCTTATGGCTATTTCGTAATCTGACGATAATATCGTAATCGTTTTCTAGAGTAGGCGCCCAGACTTGATTAAGTCTATAACACCGATAACTTAACGTTAAATTTTGCATAGAAATTCGAACACGGATATAAAATATTGAATTATGGTCCGAAGCTTGGATGCATAGTTTAGCGAACCCGTCCAGCTTTGCTTGTGCAGTAAAATCCGTCAGGTGCCAGCAGTAGAATTTTGCCTCTCCTCTCTTACCCATGGATGCAGTAAGTATCTACCAAGGCCTATCCCTGAAAGATGGACAGCAGCGTCTTCTCGTGTATCAACATCCCGCACTGCGCTCGCCAACCCGCCTGCCAAGCGCGACGAGTATGGCAACGATTCCCATGTGATGGAGATCCACGAGGGAGGCCTATTTGCACTAATAAATTATACATAATAAACTTTTCTCTCTATATCTATTGGTGAAAACCGTAAGAAATTCTATTCTTTGAGTTTAGCCTTATAAATCGGTAACTAAATAGTATGTTTGTCTTTTTCTCGCGTCATTTCTCCGTCATTTTATCGCTTCATCTTTACCATTTCAGCCGTAAAACGTCCATTACGTCATACCTAGCCGTCAACATGGCCAGCCAAATAACATAAGAATTTATCAATTAACTTGAGACTGGCGGGATTGTGTAAAACCAAACACAAAAAGCCATTAATTATATAGACAAGACAAGACAAGACGTCTATTACTGAACACAGCCCATGACAGATAGTTGCCATACTCACGCTTAGCAGGCGGGCTTGCGAGGGCAGTACGGGATGTTGATGCACGGAATGACGCGTCACCGCGATATTTCTAACTGCAATATCGCGGTTGTAATAGGTTACCGCTTAACATCAGGTGGGCTATCGGCTTGTCTCGTGATTAAGTCGTATAAAATGACGCTGCTGCCCATCTTTCAGAGGTATCCCTTAGCAGGCTCTTACTGCATCCATGGGTATGGGAGGAGGGGTAACATTTCATCCCACGGCGAAACTCCGTCAATTTCTCGCGTCTTATGTCGTGCGATCGGTCTAACACCCCGAACTTGAAGATTCATGTTATAATCATATAGTTAATTTTTTTGTTAATTTCGAAACTGGATCTACTAGGAGTACAAATAGGAAAAAACTCTCACTACGTCCATAATTTATTGCTGTTCTAAAAACTGGATCAACTGAGAGTGTTCGCAAAAAAAATGTTTCACATCAAAAATACCTTGTCCAAATCAGTTCACCCGTTTAAGAGAGCTACGATTCCAGAGACCACACAAATAGGTCAAACACCCTTCTTTATGCATCGGAAGTTAAAAATAAACGTAAATAAATGGTTAGATTGAACTAGTGTTCTTCTGGCATCATGACAAATGAGTCAAATCATTTTCAATCGAGTTTGCTTTCCAGCCACGTACATTTCTCGTTTTGTATGAGTTATTCACATGGAGCTCGACTTGATCGTTCGATGTATGCGGAATATTAGAATAAAGTCTTTTATGTGATTCAAACTCATATTTCCTGGAATATAAAAGTTACCTTTGCTCGAGATGAACGCTTTGGTTTACATACATAAATAATTGTATGTATAATTGTAGCCGTGTAGCTTGCCTCGGGGTGCCGGCAGAAGAATATTGCGCCATTAGTACATAAGCCATATCAGAGCACACAAACGAAGTTCTTCCGTATATACCGTAAACAAAATGTCAAAAGTCAAGTCGCAGTGACTCTTTCCTTCGTCGACCGAGACACGTTCTCGGCTTGCCTGTTGACAAGGACCCGGAGGTGACGTCAACCCGTCCCACATTAGCTGCTAGGCACACCTATAATAACCGGTCCCGCCGGCGGGGCCGAAGAATACACTCTTCCGTCTTTAGGTGCAGTTTTGCACTTGGACGTTAACCATCATGGCTTATAAAAATCTGGCAACAGTCCAAGCCGTGGTTCGAACCTAAGTGGTGCCTTTGAGCTTGTTGCCCCAACCTAACTTTGCGGCTGCGCGCCTTCTGCGCTCGCCATAGTCCGGTAACGTTGTCATGGCCATCTGCGGTCAACAACAATAAAAGTCAATTCGAAAAAAAAAGTCGCAGTGACCGAAATCGGCCTGGAAGACATAATCATCATTGCCCCTCCTCTCTTACCCGTGGATGCGGTAAGAATCTGCCGAGGGATTCCTCCGAGAGATGGGCAGCAGCGTCTTTCGGTGTATCAACATCCCATTCTACGCTCGTCAACTCGCCTGCCAAGCGTTGTGAATAAGGCAAAAACCCCTTCATGACCTGTAGGTACTTGGATTTATGAGGGAGGCCTATGTCCAGCGCTGGACGTCCTACGGCTGATATAATGATAACTAAGTGGGGCGATCGAGTTACCCGGATGCATCCCGAGCGATGGGCTTCATAAGAATAAAAATTATTTGATTGTATTCGTAAAAATATGAATCATCATTTCAGCCATAAAACGTCCACTACTGAACGCAGGCCTCCCTCATGGATCTCCATAAGGGGCAGTTGCAATACTCACCATGCTTGGCAGGCGGGTTGGCGAGCGCAGTAGAAGAAGAAGAAGAAGAAGAAGAAATACATTTATTAGACACACACACTAAACTTAAAATTAACTATAGTAAAAAAAAAAAAAACTTAATTATTTCTAATTATAATCTAGGAGTACCTACCCGATTAAATATTCTGCGACCTAGTGACAAATAGATGGTAAGCAGCTCACTCAGCGGGTCAAAGCAGTATGAATACAATTTCAAGCAATGAACAAACCAGTTCACAAAGTTGTGTGAGTCCAAAGGGGCCTGACTCAGCATTATGCTCCCACGCATAAAGAATGCTATAGGAAGCGCTGGTTTTCAGTCAGACCAGTACGGGATGTTGATGCACGGAATGACGCTGCTGCCATCTTCCGGAGGTAGCTCTTAGCGGGCTCTTACTGCATCCACGGGCAAGATAGGAGGGGCAAAATTCTACAGCCGGCACCCCACGGCATAAAAAAAAATATTAATATTCAAGTTAAATAAATGTTTATAGTAATTGGATTCGGTTTAAGGTAAATTATAATATAATTTTTAGTATAAAATAATTGGCCGGGAGTAGAATGTTACCCCTCCTCTCATGCGCGTAAGATGCAGTAAGAGCCTGCTAAGGTATACTTCCGAAAGATGTGCAGTAGCGTCTTTCATCATCATCATCATTGAAGCGGGTTGGCGAGTATGGCAACTACCCTCTCATAGAGATCCATGAGGCAGGCCTGTGTTCAGCAGTGAACGTTTTAAACAGGAAGGAAGAGATTTTTATAAATAAAATGAATAGCATTATTATAATTATTGGCCGTGGGATGCCGGCAGTAGAATGTTGCCCATTGATACAGTAAGAATCTGCTAAGGGATACCTCCTTTAGCTAGACAGCGTCTTTACGTGTATCAACATCTAGTACTGCGGTCGCCAACCCGCCTGCCAAGCGTGGCGAGTACGGCAGCAACCACCTCATGATCTTGAAGATTCATGAGGGAGGCATATGTCCAGCAGTCATGGATAGGTCTATGATGATGATTATGATTTTCATCTGAACTGTTAATAATATGTGTAAAAAAACCAGACTGGCCGCTCGTTTTCAATAAATGCAAAAACTCGAGCACTGAATAAATCATATCACGTGCGCGTATCGTTAATCAACTGTAATTTTCAACGGAAATACAAAAACACTACTTGAGAGTTTCGACCTTATTCACCTGGCTTACAGTCGATATTCAGATGTCGGCGAAAATAGATAGTTATTTTAGCAGACGTTAAAGACCGAAAACGAGTTGAAATACCATATTGATTTTTCCACTCGGCTGTACAAGGATTTATTGAGAGGATAGTTGATTTTTATTGTTTTATAAAAGCTTTTATTTAACTTTCATTTATGACGTGCTTAATCGGTGAAGAAAAACATTGTAAGGAAAACCGTGGCTTAGTTAGCCTCAGTATTGCCGTTTTGTTACTGACAACTCGCAACAAATGCCGCAACGCTTAAGCATAACCATTTACTTGCTTAGTCAAAATATCTGTATGGTTTTCCATTTTAAACCCATGTCCATATTGAGTCCCAAGAATTTCGTCACAATCGTTTCATTAATTTTATCATTTTATGTTATTTTTATTAATACTAGCCGCACCCCGCAGTTTCACCTGCGTAGTTCTCGTTCCAGTTGGAATTTCGAAAAATCCCTTCTTAGTGCACCTCTAGGATACTCAAGGTATATGTGTGCCAAATTTCAGGTCTCTAGGTCCGGTAGGAAATGGTTTAGGCTGTGCGTTGTCTGTCAGTCACTCAGTCAGTAACGGAAGAGTTTTATATATGTACATATATTGAGATCATTAAAATTTGCGCGAAGATTATTTTTAATCAATGCGTCTTACCTGTTATGAATTACGGAGCTGAAACGTGGCCACTTAACGTGCGGCTTGTCCACCAATTCAAAATCACTCAGCGAGCTATGGAAAGAGCCATGCTCGGAGTTTCTCTAAGGGATCGAATCCGGAACGAAGTTATTCGTCAAAGAACTAAGGTTACCGACATAGCTCAGCGAATTAGCAAGCTGAAGTGGCAGTGGACAGGTCACATATGCCGCAGAACCGATGGCCGTTGGGGCAGACGGTTCTTGAGTGGAGACCGTGTGTTGCCAAACGTGGTGTAGGGCGCTAGGTGGAGCGATGATATACGTAAGGCAGCGGGTAGGAATTTAGTTTAGTTTCTGTAATCTGTGGTTATAGTTTTACTAACTTTTATTAGTATTGTTAATATTATTAAATAAGTATGCATTTTCTGTTAAAATAGGTAATAAGTATGTACTGTAAGTACCAGGTTGGCGAGCGGAGAACGCTCGCAAACCCACCTGCTAAGCGTGGCGAGTATGGCAACAACCCCCTAAAGATCTCGGAGATCCATGATAGCTACAGCCCTACAGCTGAAATGATGATGACTTGAAAATAACTCCTCACATCCACTGGTTACAACACCCCCCATTATTTACAACGAGAACGTTCAACCGCATCGAAGGACCATTTACTCGATCGAAACCGTTAAACGGTCCGTTATCGTTAACGGAGTCGTTAATCTCGAGTCAGTACACTTTAACGTTAATCTGATAACTGGGACACCGCTTGCGATGTGCTAAGAAACTTAGATAATGGAATCTAGAAAACGGCTTCCGAAGAAGTGAAATGGAGTTAGAACACAACATATAATTTGTCTTCTCTCTTGTCCGTGGATGCAGTAAGAATCTGTCAATGTATACCTCCGGAAGATGGGCAGCAGCGTCTTTTTGTGTATCAACATCCAGTACTGCGTTCGCTAACTAAGTGTCAAACGTGGCGAGTATGGCAACCACCCTCTCATAATCTTATAGACAAGATGGAGGCCTATGTCTAGCAGTGGACATGAACAGCTGTCCTATGGCTGAGATAACAGCGCTCACTATTCATAATCTCAGCTGTAAGAAGTCCACTGTTGGACATAGGCCTCCCATGGATCTCCAAATACTGATCATGAGAGTTTATACCATACTCACCATGCTTGGCAAGCGGGTCGGCGAGCGTATGCGTGGCTCACCATTGGGCGTGCTCTAAACCCAGCCTGAGTATAACTATACACACACACACACAAACACACACACATACACATACACACACACACACACTAACGCGCACGCGCGCGCTCGCACACACACACACACACAAATTTTAATCGAATTAAATTTTTACTTATAATTTTATGTGTATCTTTTTACTATGTACATATATCGTACCATTTTCTTCTTATTTGAAAAAAAAATTAATGTTATTTGTTAACTTAAGAAAATTTTGGTTAAGAGGACGGGCGCTGACACTGCAGTTTCTCAGTTTCAGTTACTGCAGTAACTTTCGCAGCTGTCAAACGTTCATGTCGTTTTTGTTACTTGTGTTTCTTGTATAAATAAACTAGCTTTTGCCCGCGACTTCGTCCACGTGGAAGTCATAAAACGAAAAATCTTCTTTTTCACGCAGAGCCACTTTGATTCGAAAATATAAATCCCATTTATACCTATCCCGTAGGAATTTCAAAAATTCTTACCCTTCTTAGTGCACCTCTAGGCTACTCAAGGTATATGTGTGCCAAGTTTTAAGTCTTTAGGTCTAGTGGTTTAGGCTGTGCGTTGATATATCAGTCAGTCAGTCAGGACTTTGAATTGTATATAATATAGATTTCATTTGATATTTATAACCCTTGTTGCAGACGTCACGGATAAGCAATGCGAGCGGCGACGCGTGCGAGCGGCGCGATCCGTGCCAGCACGGCGGGGTCTGCATCAGCACCGACAGCGGGCCCGTCTGCGAGTGCCGCGACGGAGACTACGAGGGCGCCTTCTGCGAGCGAGGTTAGTGCTCTCTTCTTTAACCAATTTCCACCCAATGCTTTGGTCTCTTCCATTAAAAACAAAAAAAACAAAAATCTTTATTTAGAACAATAACAATTTGACAAATAATGTGAAAAACGATGGTACTCGCAAAAGTAAATTACTTTGTCGCAAGTACCATAGTTCTCCAGATTGTGCGGTCTCCAGTTTGGCGCATCCAATCTTTCCTATCATTACTATATTGGATTAACGAGTATTTATCGCGTAATTACCTTTATTATTATTCTGACGTTTCGACCGGAGTGCGAGTC
The DNA here is from genome assembly GCA_963082625.1 of Pasiphila rectangulata. Taxonomy (NCBI): domain Eukaryota; kingdom Metazoa; phylum Arthropoda; class Insecta; order Lepidoptera; family Geometridae; genus Pasiphila; species Pasiphila rectangulata. The sequence continues at coordinate 2,229,152 of OY720254.1, read as the reverse complement.
TTCCCGCGACCACGACCAGGTGCAATCCGGTCGTAACGTCGGGATAGTAATAAAGGTAATTACGCGATAAATACCCGTTAATCTGTTAATCCCATATAGTTTTAGGGTGCTGTGATCGCGGAAGTTTGAAAAAGACAATATTTCCCAGTACTATTGGTACACGTTGGGAAGTAATTTAATGTAATTACCATCCTGTACCAGTGGTTCAAGATTTAAGTGGAACAGGATGGGAACCCATTGTTTGTACAAGGCGAGATGGACCGACGCGACGAGGTCCAACCCGCTGGCTGACTCCCCACACATCTGCGCCCAGCTCGTGGTCTACACTCCAGCACTTGTGTGCAACACACTCCATCTTCTTATAGGATAAACTAAATATTTCATCATCATCAGCATCATCTCAGCCGTAGGACGCTAGACAAAGGCTTTCCTCAAGGATCAAGAGTTGCTCATGAGAGGTTGTTCCCATACTCACCACACTTGGCAAGCGGGTTGGCGAGCGCAGTACGGGATGTTTATACATAAAAGACACTGCTGTCCATCTTCCTGAGGTATCCCTTGGCAGATTATTACTGCATCCACGGGCAAGAGAGAAGGCTCAACATTCTACCGCCGGTACCACACGGCGTACTTAGATAGAGTTAAAGATAAGGACACGTTTATTTCGTTACCAAACAAAAAATACACACACAATTCGTAGTGAGTAATTTCACGGTGTCACGCGCTATGCCTGTCCAGGAAAAAGGATTTCGACTTGCAGGATTAAATGAGACATTGTGCGCGTGATGCGTTGAAATGAAAAAAAAATGAAATGAAATGAAATGAAAATGCGTTTAATGGTACACCACACCTTAAATTTAATTAATAATCTAACTTCATAAGTTAGATTATTAATTACAGTTTTTCATAAAAGTGTTGTGTGCCAAAAGGTTCTGTCTCTGCAATAGTTGCACCTAAGATAAAAGATGCAACGCCGGAATTCTGACAGAACCTTTTGAGTACCGCAACAGAACATATAAAAATAATACGAATAGACAGAAATTTCAATGCAGGCATCACTTGAAAAATAATTTTACGTAGCCCAAGGAGACCAGCCGTAGCCATGGTTCGGACTATTGGTCGGAAACTAGCAGCTTCTGATAAACCGAAAACTAAAACCAACCGTTGCGGGAAACTATTAAAAAACAGCCAAACAAAATACAGCTTGAAACTATGTTATGATTTATGTTGCAAAAAATCTTAATAACTTTGCGAGTGAGGTGGTGGATCAACTTACAGGATAAATTGTAATTTTACGGCATCGCGCGTGTATTTCAAGAAAAAGATGTCAAGAAAACACTGAATAATAAAACCGGGTAAGAGCGGAACGATATGTTTCTCAACATTTTTGTACATAACTCAAAAATGATACGCTCAAAGGAAAACCCCAAAACGAAAAACTGTTTATTAATGTGTAAATGAAGCCCTTTCATGTGATACCTCACACGACCTAGTAACTTCACTTAATTTTGTGATCCCCTATCAGCCAATAATAATAAAATACTTTTTTAACATTTTCATAATTATATGCTTTATTAGTAAAAAAGCGTTATCTTTAAACATTTCAAATTACAAGTCATATCATTAGTAGTTCTCAAGATATCCATTTGTGACAGACAGACAGACAGACAAAGTGATAATGAGGGTTCCTTTTTAACAATTTAGTCCGGAACCCTAAAAAGACAATTTGATGACGAAAGACGATGATGATGATTATGATATCTCCTAGCCGATTTCGGCCATGGCGACTGAGTATTCAGATAAGAAGTCTCACAGGAGGGTTTCGGTTTGAAAAAAATATACAAGCTCGCTGTGTTTCGCAAACAGGTTGTTTACGAAGATGCAGTATACCAAAAAAAGTCATTTTAAATAGGAACGCTAAAGTAATATGTATTGTATTATAACATAATAGTGTACAAATATATTTATAATATATATATTTATATCCATAATGCATTTATTTATTTATATATTTAATTATTATTTATTTATCATATGTACAAACTACATACGTATATAATAGATGTTTATATATTTATCTAACTTATAGTCTCATATTTATTTACTATAAGCTAATTTCTGTCATTTTGTTCTTATTTTTTTCTTTATAAATACCGACTAAAAGTTCCTTAAAAATTGTATTCATTCACTTAATTCTATTATCTAGCCGCGTTGTTAAGTAGCGGGTCTCTCTAGCACAAGTACATTTTACTTAAAAGAGAGTCTTTTTCAATGTATGTGTATTAGAATAAGTAAGAAAGAATAAATAATTTTGAATTTGAATTTTTTTGAAAAAATATAAATGTGCAAGCCAGTGCTTATTCGAGTTTAGTTTCGTGCCTAAAAACTTGTCTACACCTAAATCCATACTTACCGCCACCCTTTTTCACTAGCATTAAACCGAAGTGAAAACTCTCGTGTTTCTACTGAGCCGAATCAATCGAAGCAAGTCCATTGAACGCTCTGCATCATCCGGTGCACAGTCCAATCCTGTGATCCGTACTGCCCTTTGCTTCATCAAAGCTCCAGCTACCACTCAGCTCCGTGCTAACATGCCGTTACTCGCTGCTAAAAGCTCACCTAATGGCTCTACTCGATGGGTTTTAAACAGTTGTACTCGCGTTTATTCTGTGATAGGTACGTGTGTACTGGATCTTGAATTAGACTCGTCTTTTCTTGCTCTGATAGAAAGGTTAAAAGTTAATTTATAAAAATGGGAATTACTCACGTAGTATTGTTACGTCGAAGATTATTCCGACACGTTTCGATTTTTCAAGAAAATCATCATCATGGGATTGAATGCCCGTCCGCGCGTGGGGCCGTGTCGTGTCGGCCGGTATCTCACGTTAATTTTGAAAGTGAAACAGGTTAAAAGTTGTCAGTCGAAAATAAAACTGAAAATATACATAAGTGCTGTGGGTTGTCGGCAGAAGATTATTGCCTTTCCTCTCTTGCCCGCGGATGCAGTAAAAATCTGCCAAGGTAGATAGGCACTGGCGTCTTTCCGTGCAGCAACTTCCCGTTCTGCGCTCACCAACCAAGCATGCTGTATATGGCAACGACACCCTCATGATATTTGGAGTTCCATGGAGGAGGCCTATGTCCAGCATTGGACGTCCTACAACTGAGATGAGATAAATGCTTTTATATTTTGATCTACTTTAATGAGAAGATAAACCAAAGGGTATAATTACTTCTTACTACTATTATGAATAATGGTGTGACTAAGAGGGCATATACCCAACTGTGGGTGAATTTAGGCTGATAGATAGTAAGAATATTATGGATATATTAGTATTGGAATGATTCGATAACGTAATAGTTTCTGACACGATTTGACCTTAACTTATTTGATTCGAGTTAGACGTTCAGTTTGATGCGATTAAAACAGGATTTAGACTGTTGATTCTGAATCTTGCGACAGGTTTGCTACAGCCGTAAATCTCGCGATCTATTGATAACAGCTAGGAATTGACGTTTGACTGCGATGGTCGCGAGATTTACGCTTGTTGCGAACCAGTTGCGAGGTACGCAATCAGCCTGCCGTCAGCATGCCGGTGCCGGGGGCATTCAATAACCACTCAGTTTCGTCGTTTTATGTACGTGATTGAACTATTTCAAACTGATAACTATAATAAAAACTAAATAAATAATGCTGGACAAATCACACAGCATCATCTAGCCCCAAGCTAAGCAGAGCTTGTGTTATGGGTTCTAGATGACTGATATACTTAATATATTATACTACATAGATAGATATTTTTATTATATAGAAAAACACCCAGAACACCCTGAACAAATATCTGCAGATCGTACAGACATTTGTCCCGAGGCGGGAATCGAACCCGCAACCCCTTGCGTCGCAGGCGGACCTTCCCCCGCTGCGCCACAGAGCTCGTCAATAATAAAGTAACACACAGCACTAACTTGTCCCAAACTAAGCAAAGCTTGTACGATGGTAACCAGAGATAAACGGGTATTTATCGCGTTATATACATATGTACCTTTACTTTTCCCGACCATACATATGTTTCGACAGGATTGCACCCATCTTGGCCCTGGGAAGTCTATCATTACCCGGTCTAAATACTCGGTTGAATATGTGTTAATAGTGTGTCATAAAACTAAGCTGGGTATAGGTGCTAGGCAAGCCTAATCCATCCAGCGATATCCCAGGCACTGCAGGCGTCCTGTACATAATTATTACCAATTGCTGACGTTGGATAAATCATCTATAATGGATGTAAAGGCCTCACTACTAGTGTGTCGTGATCGCGAAAGTTTATAAAAGACAACTGGTAACCAGATAATTGATAATATAATTGAATACATATATTTGTAAATGGTGCTTAATGTTATATACAAAAAAATAAAAAAACCCGGAGCCAGATTATCTGCAGATAAGCAAACACTTGTCCCCCGGCGCGGATCGAACCCGCAACCTCCTGCGTCTCAGCCGTCTATTAGATTAACTACGCCACAGAGGTCGTCAGTTGCGCAATAAAACCACTTACCTTACTTTCCATCGTTTTAAGTACGGTCTCAAAGTGAATGAGCTATTTGAAACACTGTTATCACAACCCCAAAGTCCAATTCTAAATGATTTACCGGTCCAGATCATTGCACGCCTCAAACTACGCTTTAATTTCGGGAATTCCCGGCATTTCGGGAACCAAGTCGGGTATTTGGGGTTAACGCTTCGTTGGGCTCTGATTTTACGAGCTGTTTGTGTTGCAAAGAGTGTAGCTCGCAGATATGCATGCATTTCTGCTCTTATAATGTGTTTGCATATGCTACCTGCATACATACACATATAAGAGCTGTTGTAAAGCGTGCAAACCAGATGGCGTGATTAAGTCTGGACCTATATTCTCGTTTCAGCCGTAAAACGTCCACTACTGAACATAGGCCTCGCTCATGGATCTCCATGAGGGGTAGTTGCCATACTCACCACGCTTGGCAGGCAGGTTGGCGAACGCAGTACGGGATGTTGGTACACGGAAAGACGCTGCTGCCCATCTTCCGGAGGTATCCCTTAGCAGGCTCTTACTGCATCCATGGGTATGAGAGGAGGGGTAACATTCTACTGCCGGCACCCCACGGCGACCTATATTATCTCGGTATATTTCATATATTATAGAATAAATAATTAATAAATAATGCTGGATATTACACATATATTTTTCTTCTTGACTATATTCAAACATGGTTTGCATAATATTATTGTATCCGAGCCACAGTGGGGTTCGTATGCTCACATTCCACTTTTTGTTTATGTTAATTGTTACCAAATTGGTAAGTTAACTAAACTAAACTTTCAACATAACATAATTTGGGAACAAAAATAAAAAAATAACCTCTTAAGCTTGTTTCAGGTATAGGGGATTTGAATTCAATTCATTTAAATTAGTTCAATGAATTAATTTGCCCATAAACCCAGGTTATTAAAATATGGTTCAACTTATATAAGGATTACTAGATCCTGCTTCTAAGCAATCTCACTATATCACTAATATTATAAAGCCGAAAGTTTGTTTGTATTGATGTATGGATGTTTGTTACCACTTCACGCAAAAACTACTTAACAGATTGAGCTAAAACTTTGCACACATATAGCTGTTGACCAGGATTAACACATAGGCAACTTTTTATCCGGGTACAATGCATGCAAAGCGGCGGGCAGAACTTGGTCTTCTATATTTTGATTAAGTGTTAACACACCAAAGTATCTTTTATAGAAATGAGAGATGCAATTAAATGTTTTTCTCTGGCGTGACTCGAGCCTCGAACACCACCTAAGCCTTTACCAAAATTCAAAATTTTGATTAACTTCTACAGACGCTTCTTTTTCTGCCTATTTTGTCCCACTGCTGGGCAAAGGTCTCCCTCAAACTACTACAACCATCCTTATCCCTCGCAGACTCCCACCAATGTAGAAAGGACTTCTATCAATAATGTATGCAAAATGTTTATAGATTTCCTGTATTGCTCCTAATTTTGTATTAGACTATATTTGATGACGACAAATTGCGTTACTTATGCTGAGAGATTACTTTTCTCAAAGGTCTCCTTATCCCTCGCAGACTCCCACCAAAGTAGAAAGGACTTCTATCAATAATGTATGCAAAATGTTTATAGATTTCCTGTATTGCTCCTAATTTTGTATTAGACTATATTTGATGACGACAAATTGCGTTACTTATGCTGAGAGATTACTTTTCTCAAAGGTCCACCCGTGTTTTTTCTATCTCAAAAATCAACCCGTATAATACGTCATTCCCAAAGATACAGGAGTCAGGTTTGAGTGATGGATTAGTCTATTTACGTAATCAAGTCTCTGCCTTGTCTCTGCCGGGTCAGATTATTTATACCAAATATAAAGGTCCATTTAAAAAGATCATGTTGTTCTCATACTCACTACGCAGTATGGGACGTGTGATACTCGGAAAGACGCGGTTGTCCATCTGCCGGAGGTATTCTTGGTAGATTCTTGCTGCATCCACAGGCGAGAGCATTCTACTGCCTAACTGTAATAATACTTTCGCTAGAACATATTCGCACATACAAGGAAACACGGTAAGCTTGTATCATCCTATCTTAACTGAGTACGTCCCCCAACCCTCGTTCAACCTTCGCAAATTCCAACTTCCCAGTAATCTCAGGTCACGTTGTTGTCAGGTATTACTAGAATATTACCAACTATTTCTTTACGGAAAACTTGAGATATGCTTTTTATAGCGATGTCCCCAAAAGTTTAAACGAGGTTCGTAAACGGTAAATAAATTAAAAATATTTTTAACCGCCCTCGGCATCGGTATTTGTAGCCGAAGTTCACTAACCACGTGACCAACTTCTGTATTCTGTATGGCCAACGCTGCACTGCATTGCGCCCGTCGCTCTGAGACAATAGAGTTGTAAGTTATGTAGACATTATTGCTCGGCGGCAGAAAAAGGTATGGTGGTAGTACTTCACCGGATGAACTATAACTCAATAAGTTATACTATTCTAAAAATGTAAGTAATGTTTCTTAAAAATACGTAGAGCACAGCCATAATAAATACAGTTCCCACTTTGTAAGCTATTTTTGTATTTAAAGTGTAAACCCACACTAAGGTATGATTTATAGAAATTAGAAATGCAATCAAACCGACATAAGCTCGGTGCTATAAAACCGATATAAGCATTCAAGTTTCTACTTTCATTAAGAACAGCAGCATAACCCCATCCCCTACAAAAATGGCCAACCTTGTTGAGAACAATGCGTTCCCTCCATACCGCACACAATTCCAAACAATTAAAACTACATACATAAAGGTCCGGTACACTAAGATCTATCCAGACGCACGGTCGCAATAACGCGACCGCGACTCGCAAGAGTTTCCGCTCTTTTGTGCAGGGCTGCCTGTGTAGAAGCGACGGAAATAGCCTGGGACAGCAGGCTTCAAATGTACAATAAGCTACATGAATAAATAAAAATGTTTAGTCAACTATGTCGCTAAATAATATTGGATACGTATATTTTCTTTTTTAGCGTAATCCAAAAATAACAGCGATACCTGGCAAATCGTGGGAACTACTTCGTCGACTAGGTATTGTATTTAGGGTTGGCTTAACAGTTCACGGTCTTCCACCTAACTTTCCCAGCTAGCGAGTTCTATTCTGAACGCGAGCATTTCTCGTTTTGGGCCTTTCGTTGGAGCAAACTTCCCCAGAAAATACCGTTTAACTCTTTTCTTATTATTCCCTTGTCTTACTATATTTGGGTCATGAGGGGCCGGGGACACAGACTATGGCAGTTTATTCCGATCGAAGAACACGACTACTAACTATCAACCGTTGCTACCAATAACACAAGCTCTACTTACTTTGAATCTAGCATTCATGCTTGCGCATTAAAGTGCGACTATTTCCGCTCTTTTGTGCAGGGCTGTTTGTGTGCGACGTGACGGAAATAGCGTGGGCACAACTAGCTTGAATTGTACAATAGGCTGATGGCTAAATTTTAATTTTTAGTCCGACATGTGGAATAATAAAATATTGGACGTATTTCAATGTACAACATGTTTTGCGAGGGGTAAAACCGATCGGACGTGAGGTGACACGTGACGCTTAGGCCTCTGCCTCGAATCTTGCGGGCAGCGGGGCGGCGGCGCGGGAGCGGCAGGATCTTATGCGTAAAATCAAATGGACCGGCCCTAAAACAGCGAAAACAGCGGCGTGGCAGCGGCGCGGGGGCATGAAAACTCCGGCCGTTCCCGCGCCGCCGCCGCCGCCGCCCGCTGCCCGCAAGATTCGAGGCAGTGGCCTAAGAGATGTGCGAGCTAGTACTAGGGCGTCTGCCTTTTTAGTTATATTAATTTACATTTTTACTACTTGGTGCGATGTGAAGGTGATCCTATAAATCATAATAGGAAATCCTATGTCCAGCAGTGGACGTCATATGGCTGATATCATGATGATATGATAAGGATGATGAATGTTAGTAATTCATGTGGGTGAGTGCGAGAGGCAGACCAAAGCAGCGATGGATGGATTGTGTGAAAGAATTGGTATGAGAAAGAAAGGAAGAAAGGAGTGAATGAAGAATTGAGCCAGACAGATAAAGAATAATGAAAGTAAGGCCTTTGCATCTATTCATCATTTCAGCCATAAAACGTCCACTACTGAACACAGGCCTCCCTCGTGGATATCCATGAGGGGTAGTTGCCATACTCACCACGCTTGGCAGGCGGGTTGGCGAGCGCAGTATGGGATGTTGATACACGGAAAGACGCTGCTGCCCATCTTCCGGAGGTATCCCTTAGCAGACTCTTACTGCATCCACGGGCATGAGAGGAGGGGTAACATTCTACTGCCGGCACCCCCACGGCTTTGCATCTATTGTAAATTATTTATACAGCGTCAGCAACCGGTACTTATGCTGTATGGAACGCTGCAGTGCCTGGGTCATTACTGGATGGATTTGGCTTGCCCAGCACCTGTACCATCCTCTCAGTTAAGGCAGCTATTAGTCACAGGAAAGAACAGGTCAATACGTCTGAAGCTAACTCTGTGTCTAGTTAAACCTAACATAGGCTTTAAGGCACTTCTAACCAAAATGTAATGTTGTTTTTTTCAATGAATAAATGATTCTATTCTATTCTATTCTAACTAAGCAGCGGGTTTTCTCACAATGTTTTCCTTCACCGTCAAAGCACGTGTTAAAATGTGCACATAAATTTTTCATGAAAGAAAATCCATTGGTGCACGGCCGGTATCGAATCTACGACCTTTGAATTGGAAGTCGGGGGTTCATACCACTCGGCCCACACGGCTTTTTAAAGAATAAAATAATAATAATCAATGAGCCGTTTTCATTAAAAAACAAAAAAAGTGTTTCCTACTAAACTTAACAGATGGAGCTGGCAAGCGGAGAAAGCAAGTTTGTGATTAATCACAATTGCTGTCATTGTCAAATTGTGTTTCCTACCAGTTAAATAAAACTAACGCCATCTATATGGTTCGAGGGAACTATTTTCGAAGTTTTTACTTTTTAATGAAAACACCTCATTGAAAATTCGATCCGACAGCCCTAGTTCGTTAACTTCTCAAGGATCCTAGAGTTAAATACTGCGATGTGCTCCGTACCGCCACAATATGAACAAAACAAGTGCTTACTCACAAACATACACCAAATTTGAATAGCGCTGAATAAATAGTAACTTGAATAATGGCCTGAGATTTCTGGGAAGGTGGGATTTGCGTGGGTTGAACGGGGGTAGATCCTACTCTCAGATCATCATCATCATTCCAGCCGTAAAAAGTCCACTAATGAACAAAGGTCTCCCTCATGGATCTCCATGAGGGGGTAGTTGTCATACTCACCACGCTTGGCAGGCGGGTTGGCGAGCGCAGTACGGGGTGTACACGGAAAGATGCTGCTGCCCATCTTCCTGAGGTATACCTTAGCAGGCTCTTACTGCGTCCACGGGCATGAGAGGACGGGTGACATTTTACTGCCGGCACCCCACCTACTCAGATAAAATAGGATGTAAAAAATGGAAGATGGGTTAGCGACGTTGGAGCGGCCATCATTGGAATCTCGCAAAGATTTAAATTTTGGAACTAGTGTACCTACCTCTAAACACAGTGTAGCCGGACGTGGTGAATATATTTTTTTTTCACGAAAGTTCGTAAAATATGTACTCACAATTAATGGTTAAAATATCAGTTTGGTTTATTGGCAAAACCAGCATGCAGGCGTCGTCACTATTGTTAACACACTTTTAAAGACAATGCCACAGATTTCAGGGCACATCTAACGATCTAAATCTTTGCCTACTCGTAGTTACATAATAATTAATTGAAATGAAAAATGATTTATTTACAACTTTTTATAAACTTTTACAGTAAAACCTTAATCTTAATACTTAAGTCTAAGAGACAACTAATACGTGTCACAAAATGGTCCTGGTTCAGCGTAATGTTAGTTGTATGCACAACGAACGCTGATCTTCAAAGCAACGAAAAAGATTTCCACGAAATATTTTAAGCACTTTGAAATATTTTGAGGGAAATTAGGCAAATACTTCCGTGCACCATACACGGAAGTTGCCGGCTGCCTAATAAAATACTGTATCCATGGTGTGTTATGCCGATCCGCTGTTTTAAGCTGCCATAATTATGACAATTTGAAAAAAACGTGATATGTTATAATAAAATACAGTTTGTTTATGTGGAATTTTATCTGGCTCAAGATATAGATAAGACGAGACAAACTTTATTTCGTATCAACACATTATAAACAAACAAAATTAAAAGGAAATTACAATAGAAAAAATATATACACCTTACACCTTTTATTTTTAACCATATAGGTTACATACAGGTTCGTCTTACCTAGGTCATTACAAATTTTACTATGCCCTAAAATTCTCAATACTTACTCAAATGACAAAATAAAATTAAGCGCAAAATTACCTAGCGTTAATCTAAAAAGATAGACATATTGCGCTATAAATAATAATGTGTCATCATCATCATCTCAGCCGTAAGATTGCTGTCTACGTCCACTGCTGGACATAGGCTTTCCTCTTGGATCTCCAAGGTCACGAGGGATTGTTGCTATACTCGCCACACTTGGCAGGGCAGCTCAGTAGGGGATATTGTTATATGTAAAAACACTGCTGTCCATCTTCCGGAGGTAGGTATCCCTTTGCAGAAACTTACTGCATCCACGAGCAAGATAGGAGAGGAGACATTCTTCTGCTGGGACCACACGGCATTATAGTTAATAATGTGTAACACGATGTGTACACATTATTTGTAACATATTATGACGATCTCCAAGAATGTGTAGGTAATAGAGTAAAAATAGAAAAAAACTACTTTCTTTAATATCATTAAATAAAATATATTAGTAAAAAGGTTGTATTCAAAATGTATCAATGTCGAATCGGTCACAGGAGAACGGTTGCAGAATCTAGCAAAAGTGCCATTATTAATGATTTTGCTTTAAATCGGGCCGACCACACACACCGTGTGTTAACCTCAACTTACAATAACTTGTAAAGAATGTGCCGCAATGTGTGAGGATATTAAGGTAATTACCACGCCAGATGCAACCTTACCCTCATGTTTTCAAGGTGGCATTTCCTTTATCCTCGTCTATTAGGTTGTTTTTTACAAGATTATATTAAAGATGTTGGGAAGTTGATAAATAATTGCCAGGGCGATATTATCATGAAGATGTCAGTCTATCTAATCTAATCAGCCTGTAGGATGCTGGACAAAGGCCTCCCTTCCCTCTCTCCATACTTCCCGGCCTAAGCCGTTGGTCAAGCAGTCTAGGGCTATGGTTTCGTTTCATCATCATCATCATCTCAGATGTAGGATGTCCACTGCTGGACATAAACCTTCCTTATGGATGTCTTTTTTTATTGGTTTTCATTTAACAACCACAGACAAAAGGTCGTCCGTAACCTTATTTGCTTTATATTAAAAAATATAAATATGTCTTACGTTTAGCTCCTAACTTTATAAGTTCTTATTTTAATATTTTTTTATTTTCTTATTCTATTAGATTAGACTGTTTACATAAAATAACGTTCTTAATATGTCGACACGAAAAGACGCTGCTGCCCATCTTCCGGAGGTATAGGGATACAATACCTACTTATTCCCATTCCTTATTCAAATCAACATATGTATATTAAATATATTTTGATTGTTAAAGTTAAAAACATTTGATAATACCAAGTTTATATAACTACTTTTTTCATTACTACTGTCATCCAGATTTTTACTTGCTACTTTTTAACATAATTATTGTTACAACTTACTATATTACATTGTTACTACCTACATATCTATTTTACATTATTACTGAGATAATTATGTAATTATTAGGTTGTTACCTGTTGTTACTCAATATAACTTCAATACTTACTAGATACTACCTTTAGTGCCTATTTTTGTTGAGTTGCGCTCAATTGTGTGCATGCTGTGGCCGCCTTTAATTGGGGGAGCACAAGGCCCTTAGTCCCTAAGTTTTAAATTGTGTTGAATCTGTGTATCTCTTGTTGGTGGTCCTAATAAATAAATAAATAAATACCGTAAGATGTCTAGGGATATAGAATATATAAGAGGTTATTAACATACATATATACGCGATAAATACCCGGTTATATGTATGTATGTTAATAATGTGTTGTGATCGCGAATGTTTAAAAAAGACAATATATAAGAGGTATAGGGCAATAAGTGCCACCTAAGGGTAGCAGGCACTTACTGCATCCACGGGTATGAGAGGAGAATGTCACCCATTCTGCAGCCGGCACCCCACATCATAGGAGATGACTGATGACACATAAATAACCAAAAACAAGCAATTTACTAAACTTAACCTATAACTATATCAGAGTTAAAGGTCATGTTGTTTGACCTTGAACTCTGACCTGACCTTACCGAAATCAGCTCGATCAATCTTATCTCACACTATTAGGGTGTATTCAAATGAGGCATATATTTAATTGCCGGCGGTAGCTATTTACATAACTTCAGCCGACAGGCTACTTAATGGTTGGTAAAGTTTTCGCTATTGTTCCAAGAATCGATGCGAAATTGAGCCATCTATTGGGAGTCGAAAGCATCACCGCGCCCAGAGTGGAGACGTCTCATCCATCAACAGGTTACCTTTGAAGATAGGCGTCGCGATGAGCTGAAGGCCCGTGCACCAGCTGACATCCGGTACAATTTTGTCAACGGGGTATTAACGTGCCTAAAGTGCTCTCGTACCTTCTCTTATAAGATTAGTACTCAAGTCACTTTAAAGCACATCAAAGGGTAGAAAACCAAAACCCTCTTAAGAGACTTCTTATCTGAATGCTCAGTCGCCATGGCCAAAATCGGCTAGGAAATATCATCATCATACTTGATCCATTTTTTTTGTTTTCTTAACATGTAAGAAAACAAAAAAATTGCCCAGTAACATTACTGGGCCAGCGTTGGTTTGTTCATCATCTCATCATCTCAGCCGCAGGACGTCCACTGCTGGACCAAGGCCTCGCTCATGGCCGAGTACTGATCATGAGGGGTTATTGCCACACTCACCACGCTTGGCAGGCGGGTTGGCGAGCGCAGTACGGGATGTTGATACACAGAAAGACGCTGCTGGCCATCTTTCGAAGGTATCCCTAAGCAGGCTCTTACTGCTTCCACGGGCATGAGAGGAGGGGTAACATTCTACTGCCGGCTCCCACGACAAGTTTGGTTTGTTAGATGGACGAATTTTGCCTCGATCGTGTGTTGCATGCAATTTTTATGAACATAATTTGCAATAAAAAAATGTCTACCGATGAAAAATGCGTCTGAGGCGGCCATGTTACGAGCCCCAGCGTTAGCCCAGTTCTCTAGACAAACTTATACTGGGTGTATTTTATCATGTGTACTAACCCGAAGAGGAGGGGGTTTCAGCCCATGAAAACAAGTGGTTTTAGAAGAAAAACAAATAGGAAATTCGTATTTTTTTTGTAATATTTTATTCAATATTTTCATTCATAATTTAACTGGATGGTGTGATGTGAAAATGATCCTGAGGTAATGATCGGATTTTTATTATTTTTACCTTTTTAATAAAAGAAAACCTATTTGTGGTTAAATGTATTTTTATTTGTACCTGTATGGCAACTCTTCGCGGAGGTCAATCACCCTGTCAAAAATCAGCTTGCTTTTAGGTTGTCATTATCATATAATCAGCTGTTGGAGTTAAAACTTTCGTGGTCTTTTCTTGAATGAAAATCACTGGATCCTCAAAAGGCGTAGAACAAAATTTGTTCCTTGGGATGGTCCGAATCACCCCCTTTCGGCTTGGTACACATGTTATAATACACCCCTATATATATAAAGCAATTCTTCATAGATATAAAAAGCCTTTTTACTCTGCGGGGAAAAATGTTTATGACTTAAAGGTTTTTCGCATAAATTCTCAATTTATAACCTTTTTTAATAACTATGTGTATTGTTAAATTATGTGTGACATTTTAACAATTTCATGATATCATAAACAGTGAAAACACGTATTTCTAATATAATAGTCATTTGATTTGTTGTTCAACTTTATAGTGTGTAATAAAAATTTACAACCTAATTAAAATAGTTTTACAATGTTTTAGGTGATAAAAGAGCTAATTTGGCTTTTTAGTGTGTTATCATAGTTATAAAAAAGCCGTGTTGGTCGAGTGGTATGTACCCCTGACTTTCAATTCGAAGGTCGTGGGTTCGATAACGGCCATGAAAACAATATGTGCACATTTAACACGTGCACATAGTTAAACTATGCAGGAAAACATAGTGAGAAAACCAGCGGCTTAGTTAGCTTCAGATGTATTGAGCTGTTCTTTCCTCTGACTAATGGCTGACTTAGCTGAGAGGATTGTGTAGTGAGGCTTTAATGAAAGAATAATCCATTGGTTCACGACCGGTATCGGACCCACGACCTTCGGATCATAAGTTCCAACAAGGCTTTCTAGGGTTCTTTCTCTTTTATGGCGGGGTCGGTAAAATCCTGATTTAATAAAATTGTAAAAATATATATAAGTTTGCAAAAAACACAGTTTGAACATAATTAATGGAATCAGGCGTTACTTTGCGGAAATCCATGACAATAAAATGCAATGATAGTTTTAAAATGCTAGTTTTAATTCCGCTAATGCTGAGATGCATATGCACCAACCTCCCGCCCGCTAATTATTTAACCCCCTTTCACACCCACTTGCAAAAGGCTTAACTGATTTTAATAAAACTTGTTTAAAAACATGCTTTTCAATAAAAAAACTGCATTCAGACCAGTCCTTGGCATATTCGCTAAGCGAATAAAGTCCTGAAAAAAAAACCAGTCCACTCGTTAAGGAGCTAGGCTGCCACAGACAGACAGACACACGAACGTAACGGTTAAATTTATTAACACCCCTCTTTTGTGTCGAGTGTTAAATATATACATGAAACGACAAACCATTTAATTACGATTCACTATGGTCATTAATAATAATTACGATTCACATATTATCATCTAGCCCCAATCTCAGCAGAGCTTGTGTTATAGGTACTAGATGATTGATATACTTAATACGTTATACTATACAGATTTATATTTTTTTATATACCTATGTACATAGAAAAACATCCAGAACACCCTGAACAAATATCTGCAGATCATACAGACATTTGTCCCGAGGCGGGAATCGAACCCTCTTGCGTCGTCATCATTAGGATTGAAGTTATATTGCACGGTCTTAAAATAAAAACATGATTTCACGTACCTCCTTTGCTATTCCGACCGAATTACGACTAAATTAAAACTTTTTAAATTAGCATTCCTTCTCAATCACACTTAGAAAATACAGCTATTTCATGAAGCATCGTTGAAGAATCGTTTCGTAGAGATTTCGCGAAATTAGTTTAGAAAAGATTAAAGATTTTCTTTATTATGTGCTCGCAGATTTACGAATACATTCCTTTTTGAACTCTGACATGACTTTGGCAGATAGTCTATTTATTTTATTTTTTCTTTCTATTGTAAGAAAATGTAATAAAAATTATCTTTTAGTGAAAGTATATTAATTATAAAGGATCGTGAAATTTTACGTTGCGATTTGATAAGTTATAGTGCAAAGTAATACGTCCGGACGATGGTGAGCAGCGTCTTTCCGTGTATCAACATCCCTTACTGCACTCGCCAGCCCGCCTGCCAAGCGTTGTAAGTAATGTATGGCAACAACCCCTCATGATCCGTACTTGTAGATCCATGAGGGAGGCCCAAGTCCAGCAGTAGACGTCGAAGACTGAGATGATGATGATGAATTAATAAGTTTGCCCTGTAAAACTATTCAAAGGAAAGACCAATTTTTGTATTTATTAAAATAAATTTGGTCCGACTATATTCTTCTATTTTTCCAATGTTAAAAATTGGTTTAGGAGCCGGGCGCTGACACTGCTACACTGTTATTAAACTTTTGCAGTGCCAACGTTCATCATTATCTGTACCGATGTGTTTTTGTTCCACAATAAATACTTTATATTTTTGTATTTTTCATTTCTATCTACTCTATCTCAAAAACATAACATAAACATAAATGAGACGCAGTCTTGGAAATAAATTTACAAGAGTTCTATCGCTAGCGTTGGTACAAGGCCGCAAGCGTCAAGTGAAACTTGGCGTAGAAAGGAATCCCAAACGCATATCGAACGGCCCAGAAGGATATGGCGGGACGAACTGGACACTCTTTTGATCACGTGACCTGGCATCGCGTTACGTGGTAAAGAGTGGAAGGAAGGGAACTAAGGTTATTGCCCCGCAGTAGGACAGTGGGGTTACATAAAATAATAATACCATGCCAAGATGGAGGACGGCATTAAAAGTATGTGTAGGTACGTAAAAAAAACAAAAAACCTTTAAGTAGGAGTACTCCGATCGGACAGTGGTCGAGGGCCATGGTTATTCTTCTGCACAAAAATACCTTTCCAACGGTGTATCATTTATTCGAATTGGTGCCGGGACCAGGTTCCATTATATATGTGTCCATCCTCTTTTTAAAAATGTTTATGGAAATGTCAATATGGCAAGCGATTTTTTCTCCTTCATCATCATCATCTCAGCCGTAGGAGTGCAGTCTACGTCCAGGATCATGCAAGAGTTGTTGCAATATTCGTCACGCTTGGCAGGCGAGATGCTTCTGGCCATGTTCCGGAGGTATCCCTTTGCAGATTCTTACTGCATCTACGGGCAAAAGAGGAGGGGCAACATTCTACTGCCGGCCTACAAACCAGTATCAACCTCCTTAATCGCTTCTTTAATCACGCGCAACATAAAAGGCTCATTCATGCGCTCCGCCATTAAACATTTCACGCGTCAAAACAGACGTAGGAAAAGCCTCCCCTGGCAGACGTATCCTGGGTGACTGTGACCCGGTACGTGCGTCCGGTCAGTCATCGTGCCTATTTCCGGAGGCGGCCATTATGGCGGCGGAAATGCCCGAGCGAGCCCGAACGCGCTCAGAAATTTGAATTGGGAATAGAACTGATAGAACGTTAGAATGGTAGATGTTTGTTGGTTCTATTTTTAGACTGAAATGCTGACCGTTTATAAGCCCTGTGGCTAAAAATGTGGGATAAACATTAAGAAAAGTATATTTTTGTGTATCTGTGTGTCTATCTGCGGCATCGTAACACTCAAACAGAACCCTGTTTCCAATTAAATTGGTTGTAGACATAAAATTATCTTTCTTTCTGTTGGTTTTTATACATATTTCTCAATGATCTAGGATTTGCGACCACTCCCTTCAATATAAATTGCTAATAGCTCGGTCAAAAAACCAGCTTATAGAAATCAATTAAATTTTAAGTGTGACAGTTTGTTTACAAACATTCTATGTACATCGAATTCGGCTGAAGTATAAACTGTGAAGCTACTCACACTTTCACACTCTTATTTTCACTGTACTTGGTTTTGTAATAAAACGATTTAATGAACACTTACAACTTTTATTAAATATTCTCAAGAACACAACACTATGACACAAAACTTGGGCAGAGTTACCCCGAGCTCAGTTACTGAACGACTGTCCCCTCAGAATGGCGACCGGCCTTTTTATGTCCCTGCTAGCTACAACTTCAACTTGCTTTGCTCGAACCTGAATGACGGTAAAATCAAATCAGCTACTCGCTAACGACTAGTGTCGTTTTAGGATTGAAAATATAATGTTACAGTCGGCCATCCGATTCCTAACGAGTCCACTCGTTCAATCACTGTTTTTATATAATCGTTAATTATTTCAATATAGAATAAGTTATACAAAACAAGAAGGAATGTAAGATAGTTATTTTATTAATCATTATATAATCAGAATCCTAATTTAGGTAACATAAATATATTTATTCATAATTATAATAAGTGATATAACCATAAACAGTAAATAAACAAATTCCTGATATAGGTAATTCATAATTATTCCAGTAATATTATCATCAAGAATCATCCTCACGCTAACTTACATAATTCAGTTTTAAGTTTAGTTTGATAATAATACTTAGTTCTATCAGTATTGAATCAACATCTAATTACATTTTTTTTTATTACAAAAGTTATGTTCAAAAGTTTATTAGGTTTTTTTAAAAAGCAGATGAGAATTTTGTCCTATGTTAATTCCTCAGATGAATCCTCACTTGAGGTGTCATCAGTTGGATTATTGTCAAAACTTAACCAGGGGAATATTTTATCAATTATAACAGTACCTTCGTAACGTCGTCCTTTTTTTTTGTTAAGGGAGTATCTTCGATAATAAAACGATCGTGAGGCAAATTTTTTATTTTTTTGATCCTGTAGGGTCCTTGATATCTAGGTTCAAGTTTTTTTGATTGACCAGTACCTCCAGTTATTGCCCTGGCTACCCTTACAAGATCACCTTCTCTATATTGTCGACTCTTCTTTCTGTGTTTATCAAACCGTTCTTTACTTCGCTCTTGATCTTTGTCCCACATATCCTTGGCCTGGTCTCTGATTTCATCTAGACTTTGATCAATCATTCCACTACCTAAATCATCAATTATGTCACGTGAGGCCCCCTGCGAAGCGTTTGTAACTTTCCTGCCTAATAGTAATTCTGTTGGTGATTTCTTGGTAGTTTCGTGCACTGTTGAATTGATTCCTACTTGAACGTCTTGAACATACTGGTCCCATTTATCTGAACTCTGACTGTGTGATATTTTGCTAAGAGCTGACAAAATTGTGCGATTATATCGCTCAACTTGTCCGTTGGCACGTGGGGTAGCAGTAGAGTTTAAGACATGTTTGATTCCTAGTTTTTGTATATATGCTTTGAATTTCGTACTTGAGACAGCGTTTTTCACCCCAGATGGCCAGTATGAATATACTCGTATGCCGTTTGGGTTGGCCAACTCACCAGTTGTGTTTCAGAGGGTTATGTATGCACAAGGTTTTAGGAAAATTAAAATACGTTATCATTTACATGGACGACATCCTAATACCAGCGTCTTCCTTTGATGAAGGCTTGATTCGTCTAGAAGAGGTATTTAAAGTCCTACAACAGAGTGGTCTTACCCTTAAAATGCAAAAATGTAACTTCTTTCAGAGGAAAATTGAATTTCTGGGGTTTGAAATAAGTAGTAAGGGAATCAAACCTGGTCTCTCTAAAATAATCAATACAAATAATAAATAATAGACAATCGACGAACAAAAGCTACATTCGTACGAGCTCGAGACATTAGCAGTAGTAAGCTCGCTCAGTAAGTTTAGAGTTTACTTGCTCGGTGTCAAGTTCACAATCATCACAGACTGTAACGCCCTTCGCTCAACGTTCACCAAAAGGGATCTTATCCCACGTATCTCGAGATGGTGGATACAATTCTTAGAGTATGATTGCGAGATAGAATACCGTTCAGGTGATAGAATGTCACACGTCGATGCACTTAGCAGAAGTCCCATCAATGACGAGGAAGAAACACCGCATACGCTTGATATCCTTATGGTAAGCAACGATGACTGGATATCAACAGTTCAGTCTAGCGACCCAGAAATAAAGATAATAAAGGAGGTTTTATCAGACACTACAACAACCAAGATTGCCAATATATACAAGGAATACTAGCTTACAAATGGCCGAGTATTTCTCATAATTGATGAAAACACTGCGCTGGGTAGTCCCGAGAGGAGTCCGCTGGCAGTTGTTAAAAGCCAACCACGACGATGTCGGACATTTTGGGTTCGAGAAAACACTCCAACGCCTACGTTCATATTACTGGTTTCCAAAAATGCGCCGATTCACAAAGAAATATGTATCGGCCTGCTTGGAATGCGCTCACCATAAAACTCCTTCTCATAACCATTTCCGTACTGCTTGGACACACTTTCACCGAACGACCGAATGTACGTATCATAAAAACAGCAACAGAATTGAAAATCGAAAGAATCGATCAATGCGAAGACACCAAATTACGATTAGAGACGGAAACGGACGAGATCATTAAGGTAGGAGAACTGAAAACAATCAAAGTCACCACTTGTAATAAATATAGTGGCAACCTCTACGTCGACGGTTCGGTACGAGGTTGCATGGGCTATGAGTACTTTCTCCTACCAGGTGAATATAAACTTCATGCTGGAACTTGTCTGTTACTGGTGCAAAACCTGGGCGCAAATCCTATTTCTATTAATAAGGGGACGCTAATCAGTCGGTCTAAATACTTGGACGCAATTAAACACGTCCTAAACGTGAATATTGCTACAAGCGAGGAAAATACACCTGACACGATGAACTGTGGAGACGAATTGTCTCTGGATGAAAACAGCGGTTAAAAGATCTATTATCTCGATTTTCAACCTGTTTTTCGACGGGGTTGCGCAATTTAGGATTCACAACTGAAGCAGAAATGGTTATTCGACTCAAAGACTCTGAACCGGTAGTCTATAGACCTTACCGAATGTCTCATTCTGAGCGACATCTGGTCCAAGGAATGATAGATAAAATGATCGAGTGTGGCATCATCCGTGAATCAAATTCACCTTACGCTAGTCCTATAGTCCTAGTACAAAAAGAAAGTCTGGGGAGAAGCGTCTTTGTGAGGATTACCGCGCACTCAATAATAAAACAAATCGTGACCACTACCCTCTTCCTTTGATCGAAGACCTACTTACTAGATCAATTATCTGGTCAAACTGCGTTTTCTTCGTTGGATTTGACGTCCGGTTATCATCAAATTCCCATGGCAGAAGAATCCAGTACTTTAGTCTGTACTTTTATTGTTTCAAAGAATAGCAGCATTTGTTCAGGTTTTGAAAAACTAGCGGCTTGAGCACCTACTCTTACCCCCCTATCATCTACCCCATGTATTAAACCATCTATTGCTTCCTTTCCGAAAATTTTACAACGGTTCAACAAATTTATTTTTGAAAAGTAATACAACTCAAGGGATTCTCCAAAACGAGCTCTCTTGCTTAGCATTTCAGTTAATGAATCTGCATAATTTTCGGTTGCGGGGAAGGATTCTGCGAGGAGTATTTTCCATTCATGCCAAGTTCTTCTTAGAGTTGGTAGCCCCTGATACCACGCCTTGGCATGTCCGGTTAGTTTTGGCAGAGCATAATGGATGGTCTGTCTATCATTCCAGTCATACATATCAGCACACTCATCAACTTTGCTCAGCCAAATGTTAATAGGTTGTTCTTTGCTTAGTGGGTCGAAATCTGGCACTACATTGTTTAGTACAGGAAAACTATCACGTTCACTCTTGTGTGACTTAACTGCTTTTAGGAATTCGTAGAAAATATTAGACGTTGAGACAAACCTGGACCTTTCGGCCTCATCGGACCTTCCGGCCTCATCGGACCTTCCGGCCTCATCGGACCTTCCGGCCTCATCGGACCTTTCGGCCTCATCGGACCTTCCGGCCTCATCGGACCTTCCGGCCTCATCGGACCTTCCGGCCTCATCGGACCTTCCGGCCTCATCGGACCTTCCGGCCTCATCGGACCTTCCGGCCTCATCGGACCTTCCGGCCTCATCGGACCTTCCGGCCTCATCGGACCTTCCGGCCTCAGTGTCCCTCCGTGGGCTCCGTCTCCAGTTATGAAGCTGGTCATGTCGTCATTTCAAAGAGTGGCGGCAACCGTCACTCTTTGAAGGATAGGGCTCTTTGGAGAATTCGGCCGCATCTCCCATTCTTCGTCAACATCGACATCCATCTGAAACTTAGAAAATAAATTTGTAGACTTGTTGCATATTGAGGTAGTGTATCATTATTAATTTTTCGTGGACGTATGATGAGAGTTTACGTTCATTAATAATGCAAAGCTACACTAAACCTTCATAAAAAAACTATGTCATTAACAGGCATTAACAAATATATATCTTAGTGACGTCACTCGCGTTACTTATATTATTATCTTAGGTGATTGTATTGAAAGGACTTTAGTTTTGATTTAAACAAGGTAGGTGGTACATATACAGTGTTAATAAAATTAAGGTGTAATGATCAATCATAAAATAAGGAAATAAATGGTAGTAATAAATGGACAATGAATATTTAGTTTTTTAATACTTCTTGTAAGAATAAGCGTAGTATGTAAGTAAATGGTAAGTAAGCATCTTCGTTTAGGGGATATTCTACCGAAACCGTAGAGAGGTTTTTGTTCTTGTCGTACCTTTATCTCCAAAGAGTAGCTTTGGCGAGACGAAAGTACGACTATGTGTAGATTTGTAGGTAGTGTTTTTGTTCCTGTGTAATAATTTTGTATTTCGATCATCTTCGTTTACGGGATACTCTCCCGGAAGCGTAGAAGTATCTTCAATTTTTATCGTATTTTTATCTCCAAAGAGTAGCCTTGGCAAGACAAAAGTACGATTTGTGTTATGTTCTATAAATATAATAAATTTGAAACGATAGATGTAACGGTATAGTATGTAAAGTGTCAACTATAATAGTAACAAAATAAATGTTCAGTTTCCAAAATTTCTACGCCAAATGCGTTTTCCTGAGTCTACAGTACCGTTTGAATACCATCATGATAAAAATTTCGTGTTTCGACAAGAGAAAAAGAAAAAAAAATTACGTACCTTTTCCGTGGGCTTGTGGTTGTTATCCCACTTCTGAGCTGTGAAGCTACTCACACTTTCACACTCTTATTTTCACTGTACTTGGTTTTGTAATAAAACGATTTAATGAACACTTACAACTTTTATTAAATATTCTCAAGAACACAACACTATGACACAAAACTTGGGCAGAGTTACCCCGAGCTCAGTTACTGAACGACTGTCCCCTCAGAATGGCGACCGGCCTTTTTATGTCCCTGCTAGCTACAACTTCAACTTGCTTTGCTCGAACCTGAATGACGGTAAAATCAAATCAGCTACTCGCTAACGACTAGTGTCGTTTTAGGATTGAAAATATAATGTTACAAAACATATTATCTGGTCAGTCATCAAGTCAAAGTAAATAAATAATGCTGGATAATTCACACTGCCTAGCCTCAAGGTAAGGAGAGCTCACAAGCTCTCACACAATGATTGTGTTGTAGAATATTATGATTGGTAGAATAATGAAATACATCTCGAAAAACATCTGCAATTACAAACATTTGACCTGTGGCGGGAATCGAACACGTTTATTCTGCGTATCAGTCGGCTATTATGACAACCGAGCCACGGAAGTACTCAATTCCCCCTCGCTTAAATCTAAACCTCTCTAAAATTAAAAGTCCTCCCCCCCCTCTAAAATCTAAACTGCTAGTGCGTTACAAATCTGAGAAAATCATGAATGTAGTTATAACCATGAACTTTGCAGGATTAGTGTAACAGTTATATTCGCAAAAAACTAACAGTTAGGCTAGCTTTCTTATTTCCGGAGAAATTTACACAAAATACTTATACAATTTTTCAAACATGCCGGAATACGTTAAACCGAAAACTCGGTGATTGTTAATATGTTTTGATAAACGCAAAAAACATACACCATCTAACAACAGGTCTAGGGGTAACTAGGGAATCCTACACGTCGCGTGGCTTGACACGCACCTGGTAATTTTTTTTATTTCAGGCTTAATCCCTGTCTACTAAATCCCGCAATAACTGTTATCTATTCAGGGCGTCCTCATACTCGTAAACTGTTCATATAATGAAACAATTTCAGTATCGTAAATTATGTATGTACATAGCCTTTCTACATAATATATTATTTTTATGAAGGTCTCGTTGCCTTTACGCCGGTGGGCAGATTGCGAAATTAGGCGAGTAAAATATTTACAACTTTATCTAAATTGTTTGAATTAGGTAATACTCAGCCGTGGGGTGCCGGCAGTAGAATGTTACCCCTCCTTTCATGCCCGTGGATGCAGTAAGAGCCTGCTAAGGGATACCTCCGGAAGATGGGCAGCAGCGTCTTTTCGTGTAATAACATCTCGTACTGCGCTCGCCAACCCGTCTGCCAAGCGTGGTGAGTATGGCAACTACCCCTCATGGAGATCCATGAGGGAGACCTGTTCAGTAGTGGACTTTTTACGGCTGGAATGATGAGGTAATACTTTTGTAATTGAAAACCTGTACCTGGTGAGAGAGTTGTAATATACAACCCGTTAAAGACCGTTAAGGGCAGTGTCTCTGTGATTCTTAAAGGATTATTTACCAAATAGCCAGTAATCAAAAACGACACGATAAGAATCTTCCCCCGTTTCTAGATCGCTTTACTTTGGTAGGCGTTGATCTTATAAAATACCGAGACCATCGCCTGGCGCTTCGTTTCCAGATCGTATTGATAAATCCAGGACTCACCAGTAATGATGTCGTAAAAAAGCCGAGACGAGCCTGCTTCAAATTTGTTTATCATGGCACCATTCAACTCGGGCCTGTTTCTGAGCATCGGTGCGGTTGTGGCTGGGGCGCCAGCGTGACACCTGGGATCCAATCTGCAGTATGTGCTGAATCTCTTGATACGTAACTCGTCTATTGTCTTGTAGAGGTATTTTTTTTAATGCTAACACGTTTTCTTCTGTAACAGCCGTCAAAGGGCAATCACTGCTTTCTTCATTCCCAAAGTTAGTCGACCGCGCTTGAAATCGTTATACCAACGATACTCGTACACGGTTGCCTTGGAAGGGGCCTTCATCCACGAATTACTAATCGTCTGGTTTCAGGCGACACTTGATATCATCAATAATCATAAAAATCGGCCAAGTGCAAGTCGGACGAAGGGTTACGTACCGTTATTTGGCAATAGAGCTTAAACGGCAAAAAAAAAACAAGTTTGTTGTATAGGAGCTCCCCTTAAATATTTATTTTATTTCAGTTTTAGCATTTGTTGTTATAACGGCAACAGAAATACATTATTTGTGAAACTAAGCTATTACGGTTCATGAGATACGGCCTGGTGACAGACAGACAGACAGACAGCGGAGTCTTAGTAATAGGGTCCCTAAAAATCATAACCCGACAATGTTTCCGGCGCAGATCTATTTTTCAATGAGACACGATAATTTAAAAAGGCTCGCAAAAATTTTTGAAATTGCTAATAAATAATTATATTTTCAAAATCAACTCGTCAGTCTCTCATACAAAAAACTTTTTTTCTCAATTTTTTATTTTTTTCGAAATGACAATATAATATGTTGTTTGACCGCAGATGGCCATTACAATGTTACCGGACTATAGCGAGCACAGAGGGCGCCCAGCCGCAAAAGTTAGGTTGGGGCAACAAGCTCAAGGGCACGACTTAGGTTCGAACCACGGCTTGGACTGTTGCCAGATTTTATATGTAATGATGGTTGACTTCCAACGCAAAACTGCACCTTAAGACGAAAGAGTGTATTGTTCGGCCTCGCCGACGAGACCGGTTATTAAATGTGTGCCTAGCAGCTAGTGTAGGACGGGTTGACGTCACCTCCGGGTTAGCGGCGGTGAGCTCGTCAACAGGCAAGCCGAGAACGTGTCTCGGTCAACGGAGGAAAGGTTTTTCACAATATTTTCTGAGTGGCCTGGTATAGACAGTTAGACACTATTTGACGCTAGCCCGCGACGCTGCACCCCCCTCCGAACGCTCGGCATCGATCGTCTCAGGCCGAACGGCGTACGCACCTTTGAGACTTTTTCATAATATTTTATATATTATATTGCGACATTTTTTAGTAGAAGATCAATATGATGCCGAATTTGAATAATAACGTCGTAATATCCACTCTTGCAATCCGGTTTTTATAAATACGCTAGTTAACAGTGATACTTCATTAAAGTTGTCAGTGATACATCATTAAAACCACAAAAAGGCAGAGGCCTAAACCCGGCAGTGGGTAAAGGTAGGCTGCAGATGATGATGAAGATATATATTCTGTGAACCATCTACTACCCACAAGCTTTGCTTACCTTAAATAGTGCTATGTCTAGCGTCCTGCTATTTTGAATGTAATTTTTTGTACTGTTTCTTAGATTTTAAAGAAGATGGCCGCTTAGACAAAACGCTAACCATTTATCCTCCTAATTGCACAATGCACTTAAAGAGACTCCTAAAAGTGTCTGTAGAGGGACTAATAGATAGAAGTAAAGTGCAGAACAGTAATAAACTCGATAAAGCGAAATGGGAGTAAGGGAAAAAACTGAGAAAAATCAATTTTCTCTTGAAATCGACTTCTAAAAATGTTATGTTAAAAATGCTAAAAATGTTTCAGTTTACTCAAGATTTCTCTATTTTTTTTAAATACATATGTATTACCGCATAACTTCGTTGTTTCTAAAATGATTTGTAATTTTTTTGTTGGAAATTACACTTTTAATTCTGTCACATTTTTTTTAAATCTCTAGATCCACGAGAATTTTATAAATAGTGTCTGGTGAAGTCCCCCATAGAACTTGTGGTTAGGTTTTTTGTTTCACATAAAAACACTTTAGAAATTGTTAAAGTTTTTTTGTGATTGGTAATTAACAGAAATGTTAATGTGAACTCTGACATCGTTTATCTTCATACAAGTAAATTAAATTAAATCGGCTATTTGTCATGTAAAAACCCCGGCGGCCTCGTGAAACTAAATGCACAGTAAACTAAAAACAAGTAAAGCCGCGGGCAGCAGCAGTACATAAACCTCAAAGATATTGTATATATAGTAGTAAAACAGCATCAACACTTATTGTGTACTTTACAATATTCAAGAAAACGAACAGACGCACAGACGCACAAAAATAGTATTAGAGGTATATGGGCAAATATTTAAATCTTTGTATAAAGGTTCTACATAATACAGATAATGAATGCAGTAAGAATAAGGAAGATGGGTAGCAGTCTTTCCATGTATCAACAACCCGCCTGCCAAGCGTGGCGAGTATGGCAACAAAACCCTCTTCTTCTCCTTTTTAAATGAGGTCTGTAATAATTTGACATTAAGATAGATAGATAATTTATTTATTTGTAACAACAAGCATTCACATACAAATGAACATTTTATAACAAAAATAAGAAAAGTGGGTGACATGCTTGAGTCACAAAAAGGTCTCTGTCTCAGCATAAGTTGGTTATGTTAACAACCAACGCTGGTCTTCCGACATTGACTGTCATTTATATCATAATTCATAAATGACAGTAATTGTCAAAAATTACAGTTAACGCTATTATGCGGTCTCGTTTACGTGACATGATAATATGTAACGTAAATCAGAGCTCGGTAAATCCGCTCACAAACAACAATAAAACATAATCTGCTATTTTGTATGTTCCAACTTTACAAACCCTTCACTGTGCAACCATTCTGACAGAATAACTCCCAAACAACAGTTTAAAAAATAAAACAATTATTCGATTCCTATCGTCCAGTGCTCGGTATCACAATTCGTTCCAAAATTGAATTCCCAATTAGTTCTGAATCCATATTGGACAGGACTGCAAACCACAGAGTATTGTACTGTTTCTTTGCCCTCGCGGTTTTCAATTTAATAATTTTTCAGTTTTAACAAAGGAGGTGAACTTGTTCATTCTGTTTTACTTTTGATTTATAACTTACTAGCTTCTGCCCGCAGCTCCACACGCATTGTACTTAGATAAAAAGTCGCCTATTTGTAAATCCTGGTATACTCTATGTTTGTGCAAAGATTTAAGTTCTGTCTGGTAGTTTTTGCGTGAAGAGGTAACAAAGATCCATAGACCAATACAAATAAAATTTTAGTCACATAATGAAAACATGTTCAACATTTAATAAACCTAAAAGAAGTAATTATGGATTCAAAGATGATGGTTAAATACATAATGATCGATAGAAAACTTATTTAATTAAAAATAAACCTCTAGTAAAGTTATAGCAATGAAAAATGCAATCAAAATTTTGTCGCCGAAGGGACTCGAACCCGTAACGTTTATTATTTCGGCTACGGAACAATTAACCGACGGGTCGAAAATCTTGACTGCCTTTATCGGTTTCGAACCGAGTGGCGACATCTAGCAGAAATCTTTAGAGATATTCTTGCCCACTGTCCGACAACAAGTAGTCAGTAGCAGTGAAGAGATGTCGCTTTAGTTAATTATATAAGCTATTTTTGTGTTTAAAGTGTAAACCCACACTAAGGTATCATTTATAGAAATAAAAACAAAAACAAAAATTCTTATTTACTAATAAAACCAAACTTAGCAATGCTCCATCAGTTCGTCAGAATATTTCCAACGTCCGGTTGTATGAAATAGGTTACGATCTGCATGTTAATGCCTTCGGGGGCCATAGCCAGGCGTTATACGAGTGGGTTCGATTGTAACTCGAATGGTTTCCAAGTTACTACGATAATTAAACCGCATTTTAGGGTTAAATTCGGAGTGATCGTCTCGATTGGGCGGGTGATTGCGTGATTGCTGTATGATATGAGACTTAGGATTTTGATGGTAGAAATTGTAATATTTGATAGATAGATAAACAATGTATTTGCATGTTCTATCACACACATACACGCATAGAAAGGAGAAATTAAGTTTATACAATTAAAAGGAGGTAAGGCAACATTTTACTGTCGGCACCCCACGGCGATTTACTTGTATGTTAGGTATGTATTTACAAAAAAAATATTTAAATACTTATTCATTCAACGGTCTATTTTCACAAGCTTTGATGAAGGTCTGTTGTCTCCCCTGATGGCTCTCTTAAGGGAGATATCAGAAAAAAAATCCTAATGTCTTCCTTAGGCAGGGGAGATATCCGATCTATGGCTTAGTTAGGGACCAGATGGTGCTGAGTGTGACGTCCGCCATTTTTTTTTTTTAATGTTTTCGTCGTGAATTGGGCGGACATTGATAAAGTCACGGGCAAACAACGAATCAAAAGAGCGTAGGATCTAGGCGGATGGCACAAATGATCATCATCATCTCAGCCATAGGACGTTTACTGCTGTACGTAGGCATCCCTCACTTCAAAATAAGCACGAGGGGGTTGTTGCAATATTCACCAGGCTTGGCAGGCGGGTTGGCGAGCGCAGAACTGAATGTTGATAATGGCAGAAATCAAGTCGAGGCATATAAATGAGTGACAGATAGATAACACTTTATTGATCACCACATGTAACAGTATAAGTAGGTATAAGTAATATTATAAATATATATAGTTTTTACATATTTAACTAGATTGTGGTTAAAGTATGTCTTATTTTACCGATAATGTATGCCACCGTCTACTCTTCTTTTTTATTTTATGTCCATCCAAAGGTTGCCTGGAAGAGATCGCTTTTAGCCATAAGGCCGCCCATTGTGCCTCATATTTGTAATGTTTTCTTTTTATTATTTGTTTGTTTTTATTATTTGTTTGGTGTGCAATAAAGAGTATTTGTATTGTATTGTAACAAAAAAATATACCGAGGTATAATAACAAACATTAATATAATTAAACAATTTTGGGCAATTCAACGGGCAACCTTATCGATGATGATAATGATTTACGATTTGACGGAAAGGTGCTTGCAATAAGGTATAAACACTGTGGAATGATGCCACCTTAAAGACTGTTCTTTACGTGGCATAATTTTAGAGTATGTACATCTATTTTTCACATGTTTGTATTATCTTCATCTGGATCTATGTATCGCCTGTACAGATGTAACGGAATCTTCAAACTTCATTTTAACCTACTTTAAGATATCAGATTTAATTGAAACTATGCATACTTATTAAGGACCAGACAACGATATTTTTTTATACATTTTAAATCTATTTTAGTTATATAAAAGTTTAACACTGTTATAACGCTTCAATCATAATTATAAACATTATATGCAATACGAGTATTTACGGGAATATAACCATGACTTGAATAATTTTTAGTTTCCCGATAATTCGATGCATTTTCACACGTGATGATAACGAATAAACTGTTTATTTTGTTATTGTCGTAAATATTTCATATAAACATTGTTTCTTAAGAAAGCTACTTAAATATGTACTTATAATGACAGGATTTCATAATAATAGAA
Source organism: Pasiphila rectangulata (assembly GCA_963082625.1). Taxonomy (NCBI): domain Eukaryota; kingdom Metazoa; phylum Arthropoda; class Insecta; order Lepidoptera; family Geometridae; genus Pasiphila; species Pasiphila rectangulata. The sequence continues at coordinate 2,198,645 of OY720254.1, read as the reverse complement.
GAACCTGCTTCTATTCACTTAATGTTAAAAGAACTCAAGAAAATAACAAATATAAAGACATTTTGCGAAGAGTTCAACGGCTCAGCAAGTATACTCTTGTTTGATGAATAAGTATTTAAATGTAAGATTTTTTCTGTTATAGAATCTCCATGAGCTTAACTTCCCCGAATTTTGGAAAGAAATAATGTTCTTATGTTCTTTATGTCTTTACATGAAAATACAGGAAAATCTTACGTCGCGTTACCGAGACCGGATGCATAACAAAATTGCCAAAAATATTACAAACCTTCGCCCTCTTAGTTTGAATAAGTCTGTTTCGGAGATGTCAGCTTTGCACCAATACAATGACAACTGTATCTCGCCTATACAGTACAGCGCCAATGTACTTTTCCGTACAATTATGAAATATTTTTGGCGGAATTGTTGTTTACACAAAATATATTTCCTCTCTATTGCGTATGTGCTCGATGAGTAAATTAAATGACAATTGAAGGTCAACGTTTGTTATTTCTGTCGTTGTTTCCGGAAACACCAGATAGACCACATATAGAAACTTGTCAAAAATAAATGAATTGACGACATTTTCTGCATTTAGGTCACTTATGCGCACATGTTAATGGGCTATGTGAACTAAAATAACTGATTCAATACAATATGAACTATTTTTAAATTATTATTCACCATAATAAATGCTGAAATAATACATTAATACATTAGATTTAAATTTAAGTACCTATTTTAACCGACTTCAAAATAGAAGGAGGTTCTATGTTCGACTGTATATTTTTTTATGTATATTTATTCGATTCTCCGTCTGTTCGCGCGCAAATCCAGCCAATGGACGTGACACGCCGAGCGGCTATCACGCGATGGACAGCCAATGAGAACGCGGCGTCATCACTCAATAGTGCGCTCTCATTGGTTCATTTTTTGTTCCTCACCCCGTTCCTAGATTATTGTATTTCTAATTTTCATTACATTCGCCATTTTTGTTACGCAAACATCTTTTATTCAAAACCCTCCTGATAGCTTACCCTTAGGAAAGCAAGTAATATTACAATAATTAAAGTAGCTGGATCACGCCGCTACATAAATTGGACCTTCTGACGCCAAATAAACAAGGAGTTCAGCAATACGGCGGACTCAACCCACGAAGCGACCTTTCAACTGCTTGCCACGCGTTGCCACGGGACTGCCAGGAGGCCTCCTACATCTACACAGGAACTGCAAGGTGGATGCGTTGTGGATTGGATTGTTCACGGTGTAGATCCACTAAAAGCTGTGAGTGCCACTGCCAGCACCAGCTATTCGCACACGTAGTGACTACTTACACGTGAGTACTCCTCTTTTTACAAGCCACCAAAATGCCGTTAATGTCTGGAGATGGGGAGGGACCTAGTTCAATTAGTAGAAATAGGGATAGATCTCCTTATAAATATGATTTTGATGAAAAAACTGAGAAAACCATGCGCGATTTAGTTCGAAAACGCAGGATTGTTAAAGGTAGGTTAACCAAGTTCGATAATTATTTAGGAAGTATATCATCGTTCACTAGTGAGTTAAAAGTAGATTTAAAATTACGCATAAAGGGGGCAGGGATTTTGTTCTCCGAATTCCATGAAATTCAGTCCAAGATTGAGGAAATTGTTCCTGACTCGGACATCGATGCACAGTTAGACCAACGTCAGCAATTTGAAGATAGTTACTACAGTATTCTTGCACGAGCTGAAACTGTTATTGGCAATAATAGTAGAGAGGTATCTAATGGTTGCACATGTCATCATTCCAATAAATCCGTTTCAGTTAAATTACCTACAATCACCTTGCCTACATTTGACGGAACTTATGAACACTGGCTCGAGTACAGGGATACTTATTTATCTCTAGTCCACAACTCCGCAGATATAAGTGATATTCAAAAAATGCACTATTTGAAGTCGTCGTTGAAAGGAAGTGCACAGCTAGTTATCAATTCTATAGAAATATCTTCTGATAATTATCGTGTTGCATGGGAGCTTCTTCTCAATAGGTATGATAACACTAGATTATTGGTGCATAGTCACGTAAAAGCTTTATTTTCAATACAGTCATTGTCCAAAGAGTCACCTTCGCTGATAAGGAATCTTATAGATGTTATTATTAACAATTTACGCGCACTAAAAACCCTTGGTGAGCCTACAGACTCCTGGGATACACTTATAATATACATCATTGCTTCCAAGTTAGATAAAATGACAGAAAGAGAGTGGGAACAACACAAAGGTTCATTGTTATCAATTTCAAACTCTAAAGTCACTCTGAAGGTTAGCGAGCTTATTAAGTTTCTTAAAAACAGGGCTGATTTATTGGAAACTTTATCGTTATCGCACAGTAAAGATCATCACATTAACAATTCCGAAACTAAGAAAGGTAATTCAGTAGTGAAGTCAAATAACATTTCACATTGTAATGTTTCATCTGATGAACCACAATCCTCTTCGGACCGTAAAGTGCACAAATATAAATGCGTTGTGTGCAACGGAAAGCATCCAATTTACACTTGCATCAAATTTATTAATATGGATTTACAATCAAAATTAAAGATTATCCATGATCACAAGTTATGTGAGAATTGTTTGCGTTCTGGGCACACTTTAGAAAATTGCTTATTCGGATCTTGTAAACAGTGTAGTATGAAACACAATTCACTCATTCATCCTTACGATTCAAATCATACTACTAGCTATGCTAAAACAGCAACTACGGCCGTGGAGGTTAGCGCGATCCCCTCGCGCAGCGCAGATGTAGAAAATGAATTCATTCAAGTTAGCAATGTGCATACCGATACGCACACGGTTATGAAAAACACTAATGTTAACCCGGTTTTATTATCGACAGCTTTGGTTGAGATTCCTGATAAAAATAACAAGTATCATGTTGTATGCGCATTACTCGACAGCGGTAGTCAAAGTTGTTTTATCACACATTCTTTATGTAAATCCTTAGACATTCCGTTAATACAGTCCACTCATGAGATACGAGGGGTAGGTAATGTAATATCACATTCGTCACAAGCGTGTGATATAGAAATTAAATCACGCGTAAACACCTACTCGATGCGCGTTAAATGTTTCGTTCTATCGGAGATAGCAGCTACTATGCCCGCTGTGAAAATACAAAATGCACGGCTTAATATACCTAGCAATGTACAGCTGGCAAATACACAATTTCTAGGCACACAAAAGATAGATATTTTGATAGGTGCGGATCTTTTTTGGGACTTGCTTATCGATGGCAAGATGCGTTTACCAAGCGGTCCGTACCTACAAAACACAAAGTTAGGTTGGATTATTTCGGGTCCTATTAATCATATTACGCACAATAATAGACCAATCCAATGTAACTTCACACAATCAATGGACAATCATCAGCTACGTCAGTTCTGGGAGCTGGAGGAGTTATCTCAACCTCGGGATATACGCACGAGTGAACAGAGGGCTTGTGAACAGTCCTACATCACAACTACTACACGCCAAAGTGATGGAAGGTTCTGTGTACACATCCCACTCAAAGAATCTGTTGACGTATTAGATGACTCATTCCCTCAGGCACGACGACGTTTTAGTCCGTTCGAGTTTTATAAACTAAATACTGTCACATACGGAACAGCATCGGCGCCTTTTCTTAGTGTTAGGTGTTTAAAACAGTTAGCCGAGGACTGTTCAGACCCCGAGGTCAAAAGAGTAATAAATGATGATTTTTACGTAGATGACCTCATGCGAAGACAGGTATAAATTAACAAACACAAATAAATTAACAAAGCTGACAGGGGCAATTCAAGTAAATGAATCGAAACATGCTATTAATACACTTGCAAAATTATCTCAAATGCAATCATTTGAGTTCGAATATAATTTATTAAAAAAGGGAAAAAATATTAAATCAAACAATAGGGTTGCAAGTTTAAATTTATTTTTAGATAACGCTAATATGATTCGAGTAGGAGGTAGAATAAATAATTCACCTGAATTTAATTATAACAAAAAACACCCTATCCTGTTATCGTCGGAACATCATTTCACGCTTCTATTGTTTAGACACACACATGTACAATCACTGCACTGTGGCCCGCAAGCATTACTATACCAATTACGCGAGGATTGGTGGCCATTATCCGGTAGAAACCTAGCAAGGAAGGTGACTCATCAATGTGTTGTCTGTACACGCTTTAGGGGTAAAACATTAAGCCCACTTATGGGCAACTTGCCTAAAGAACGGATAACTGCCAGCTTTCCTTTCTACCGCGCAGGAGTGGATTACGCAGGGCCAGTGTTCATACTTAACCGAAAGGGCAGAGGCGCGAAATTGATAAAGGCATATATTTGTCTATTTATATGTTTTACTACACGTGCGATTCATTTGGAGTTAGTTAGCGACCTCTCGTCTAATGCGTATTTACTCGCGCTCAAGCGCTTTATTTCTCGGCGCGGTAAACCTTTAGAAATTTATTCAGATAATGGTCGGAATTTTGTTGGTCTAAATAATGATTTCGCTCAGTTTTTATCAAAATGTAGGGGAGATATTATTGATTACGCAAGGGGTCAATCTATTAAATTTACATTTATACCTCCATATTCACCGCATTTTGGGGGCTTGTGGGAAGCTGGCGTCAAATCATGTAAGTACCACTTACGTCGAGTCATGGGAAACGCACACCTGACCTTCGAGGAATACACGACCCTCTTATCCCAAATCGAAGCTGTACTAAACTCTCGACCACTGGCACCAATGTCTTCAGACCCTCAAGATTATCATCCCCTCAGCCCTGGACACTTCCTGATCGGCAGACCTCTCACCGCACCAGTCTGTGAAGATGACCGGCGGGATTTACCTGTCCACCGACTTTCACGCTACCAGCGAGCAGCTCCGTCAGCAGTTCTGGGCGCGCTGGGTCAAGGAATATATCTCCGAACTACAAACCAGGACAAAATGGAAGGATAACACAACTAATCTAAAACCTGACACGCTTGTTTTAATCAAGGATAGTAACCTTCCACCCTTGAAATGGCCATTGGGACGTATTGTGAAGACCATACACGGCAACGACGGCATCTCAAGAGTAGCCGACATCCGGACATCGACAGGCACGTTAAGACGGGCATATACTAGAATATGCCCATTAATTCATGATGAATAAAACATGAAAGGAAGACACAAAGAAGATTATTGTAAGCTACTGCTTTCAAGGCCGCGGGCATGTTCGCGCGCAAATCCAGCCAATGGACGTGACACGCCGAGCGGCTATCACGCGATGGACAGCCAATGAGAACGCGGCGTCATCACTCAATAGTGCGCTCTCATTGGTTCATTTTTTGTTCCTCACCCCGTTCCTAGATTATTGTATTTCTAATTTTCATTACATTCGCCATTTTTGTTACGCAAACATCTTTTATTCAAAACCCTCCTGATAGCTTACCCTTAGGAAAGCAAGTAATATTACAATAATTAAAGTAGCTGGATCACGCCGCTACACCGTCAATTGTGGACCGATTTTCAAAATTATTTTTTTATTAGAAAGAGTCCACTTCTGAGGTGGTCCTATTTCAATTTAGTCCAGTTCTGACAATGAGATCCATGAGAAAAACCATATCTAGTCTTAATATCATGTAATATTTTAAAGCATTACAATATATTTAACTGAAGTCGGTTTTATTTTGTTGACAAATTAAATAATAGTCTTTTTTAAATTATTTAAATTAAATAATTATATTCATACAAAAATACGCTACCAAGGTTGTTTCATTATAATCATCTCGGCCGAAGGACGTCCACTGCAGGACAATCCTCCTCATGGCCAAGTTTTGATCAAGATGGGTTTTTGCCATACTCACCACACTTGGCAGGCAGCTTTACGAGCGCAGTACGGGATTTGGATACACGGAACACTGCTGCCCATCTTCTAGAGGTATCACTTGGCCGATCCTCACTGCAACTACGGGCAATAGAGGGGGGATAACATTTAATGCCGGCACCCCATGGCGAGGTTGTTATGTACCAGGCAATTATAGCCGAGTGGCAATAATGAATGTTTGTAATGACAAGCTTCTACGTAACGCGGTGCTACGCCGTAACGGCTTTCTACGAACCGCTACGAAGCTCTACGAAACGTAGCTGCATAAACAACTCGTGGAAAACTATTTACTTTATTTGTACCGTTCTATTTACTTCGATAATTTGTAATTGTTTTAAGTGTATTTTGGCTTTGTGGTAGTACTCGTATTTGGTCATAAAACATAGCTTTTATTATGACAATAGCTCAATCTGACTTGAATAGCCATTGAAAGAGCATTGCGGTCTATCTACGTCCCAGACGGAGTGAAGGGTGCTCTACCAACAATAAACCATTGATAGGTACTGACAGAGGTCCGTATTGAGTGATTATGTCAATGCTTATCTGTGAAATGAGATTGATAGGCTTTAGACTGCTAGACTCGATAAAATATAGACTATTTTTGCGACGTAGAATAGTTGTGTTGGTGAATAAATTATAGAAATTTGAACGGTCGTGCTGGGTTCGATTTCAGCGCTTGTATAATACTTTATCTTTATTATATAGATAGATAGATAAACTCTTTATTGTACATTCACCATATAACATAGATGTCACAAAGAGAAACACAGAAAAATATAACATACAATGGGCGGTCTTATCGCTAAAAGCGATTTCTTCCAGACAACCTTTGGATGGACAGGATATAAGATAGTAAAAACGGAGGTGTACGAATAATACATACGCAAAAATAGATAGATAAAAATATACCTACATACATAACAACCTAAATACTATATATAATACTTCATCTTTAAGATGGAGTAAATTTTCAGAGGACTCGCATCCGGTGATGCAGATGTCCATGGGCGACGGTGACCACTTTCCATCAGGTGGCCCGTTTGCTCTTCTTCCAGCTTGTAATATAAAAAATTTAATAATACAATACAATTATAGACACTAACACTTAAATAAAAAGTACCGTAAAAGTATACAGTGATTTATAATTTTTTAAACGACTAAATGGCGAGACAAGCTGAATACCCGCACGATGTTAAGCGGTAACCTCTGCCTATTACAACTGCAATACTAATAGTTTATTATTTATTAGTTCTTAAGTAAGTTTTAAATCTAAAAATACAATTATAAAGTTGCATCAGTGCTCATAGAGTGCGCTTTTTGTAAGTATTGTGATTGCATATTCATGGGGCTTTAAATATTCACTTTCGTTTCATGTAAAACATTTCAATATTCCAGCAAACAAATAGTGGAATACAATTTGTGGACGCATTTATATAGAAAGTCGATCAGGCTCCGAATCTCTGTTGGACAGGCGGCTGAGGCGCAAAAGTAGCGGGGTCGATTCCCGCTCAAGGATGAATGATCTCTGCAGATTTGTCTTATTTTTAAAATTGCGGTGGGTTTCGAACCCATGTTCGTAAAATAGATCCTTGACGTTTGACGTTTTGTACCATTTAGAGATGTGTACTTTGCCTTTGTTCATAATAATTTAGCAAGATGGTAATAAGTATAATAAATAATATGTAAAAATACCTTGTGACGTCTAAGCTTGACAGCCTAAGTCACCGTCGCAAGGTAGCATGTTATCAGTTTTCTACATATTGTACGGAGAGTGCTCGCAAGAACTACATGACTTAATTCCACTATCACCCTTTTTCCATAGAAACTACAGACACACTGCACACTATCATCCTCATTTGGTTGAAATCCCAAAGCTGAGAACTAATCGCTTCCAATCGTCTTTTATAATGCGCACTGCTCTCGACTGGAACAAACTGCCATCGTCTGTGTTTCCAACCTCTTATGACCCGAATACGCTTAATAAAAGAGTTAATAGGCATTTATTTGCTAGGGAAGCTCGCTCCTACGTAGATCTCATTCTTGCGATAGTAAGGATGAAATCAAGAGCTAACCTAACTAATATATAAATAAAAAGTAAAGTACGTGATGGTGAAAGCCGTATAATATTTATTAAATGATGTCAAGCTACGATCGTTTCGATGTAATGCTTGTCTTATTGATTATTTTATCATCAACACCAAATTAGCCGTAGGACGTCCACTGTTAGATACAGGCCTCATGGTTTTTTTTTAATCATGAGCCACCACGCTTGGCAGGCTTTGATTAGGCGCTGGGTTCTTTAAGATTCTCGTGATAGCTGAGATTAATTATTTCCCCGAAATATTGACACAGTAACCCGGGATTATTGGAGGGAGATGAAAGGAAACTCACCCCTGCCGGCCAGCTCACATAGACTTCCAGATTTGAGGTTTCTTCCACACTGCACTTAAGTCGGAGGTTAGCACTCAGTCTCCCTAGGATTCTTAGGGAACAATTCACAATAGTTTAATTCACAGGTTTCACAGTTATGATTAATCAAAAGCGATGTGCGCGCGCGTTTTGAATGTCTAATTTGCACTGAATGTAGGTCAAGGTGACACTACTACGATTCCTTCACGGTGAGGTGAGGGGAGAAGGGGGGGTAAGGTGTGTAGGACAGAGACAGGTATGTTTAAAAACTTACTAGGAAAGACAAGGAAAAACATATGTTACTGTGTCATCTACTTAACTAGGCACTTGGCCTAAACATCCCCCCGGGTTTGACAGGATGAAATCCTTCAAAACACTAAAGAATTTATCTTAGTGTAATTATTATTACCTATAATTTAACTAATCACCTAGCTAAACAAAGTATCTAAATAATTTAACTATATTTAAAGATATTTAATCCTAAACAGTATGTATTGAACTTAATTTTAGTTATTTGGTGTAAGTATTCGAAATTGTTGTGGACTGTATAGTTTATTTTAAATTAAGTATTTAATTTATTGACAAGGCAATGGAAACACCTTCACCAATGGACGCTTATACACGCCAGACTTGGTACGCACGTCGACCGCACGCACAATGTTATCCTTTCCGGGATAAGTACGTACTACGACTCCTAAAGGCCAGTCTAAACAAGCGCTGTTGTCTGATTTTAACAAGACAACAGTTCCTTCCAAAATGGGTTCCGCGTGAGTCAGCCATTTACTACGAACTTGTAAAGTATTCAGGTATTCTACCTTCCACCTTTTCCAAAACGATTGCACCAAGTGATCAACTACACGTTTGCGTTGGAGAAGAGTGCCATTGACATTAGTTAAATCTTCAGAAGGAAGAGATTTCAAGGGCGTCATTACTAAAAAATGCGCGGGTGTCAGGGCGAGAGGCTCAGAAGGATCACTGCTCATAACAGAAAGGGGACGTGAATTTAATATTGCCTCAATTTGAGCCAGAACCGTAGTCATCTCTTCAAATGTCAATAAATGACTTCCCACTATTCTTTTAAGATGATTTTTGACACTCTTGACATTACTTTCCGATACGCCGTTGAAATGAGGACTCAAAGGCGGGTAAAATTTCATTTCGATTCTATTATCGCGCGTCACGTTAGCGAATTTATCTTTATATTCCTCGGATTCTATTAGACTATATAGTTCATCGAGATACGATTTAGCTCCGATAAAATTAGTACCATTGTCCGAATAAAGAACCGCTACGGGACCACGTCGCGATATAAACCTTTTCAGCGCATTTAGGAACGCGTCAGTACTTAAGTCAGTTGCTAATTCAAGATGGACGGCCTTAGTGACGAGACACACGAATAAACATAGGTACGCTTTAATGCTGTGCACTCCACGACGACGATAAGGCACTATCTGCAGAGGGCCAGCGTAATCCATGCCAGTATGACAGAACGCTTTTGCTTCTTGGACCCTGCACGCCGGTAATTCGCCCATAAACGGAGCCGTGTTTCGAGGATTGATCTTGAAACATATGTTGCACAACTGAACGCGTTTTCGTACTATATTCCGAGCTGCCAATATCCAGAACCGTTGTCTCAGCAAAGACATTAATAATTGCGGACCGGTATGTAAGTATTTTTGGTGGTAATGGTCAATTATTAAATTGACAATGTGATCTTTACGAGGGAGTAATAATGGATGGCAACTATCGTAATCCAAGTCAGAGTGAATCAACCGACCACCTACTCTAAACAGACCGTCCTTTAAAAAGGCATTGAGTTTCATAAAGGCGGGAGGTAATTTATTACCCGCTTCAGCATTTTTTATTTCATTGGAAAAGTGCTTTCTCTGCAAGTCTTTCAACACGTACTCTTCAGCTAAATCTAGGTGAGGCACCTCAAACTTTCGCGGTAATTTCTTCACAAATCGGAGCACATAGATCACTATTCGGAGCAACCTAGACCAAGAAGACACCCTAGATGCCAAATCATAGAACACGAGCGACGGAGGAGCCGCAGCTACAGTAGCTAGGACGTTGACCTTTATTTCCGGTACTTCGTCTACTACAGCTGCTGGATCGAACCGTTGCACTGGCCATTCTAGGACAGGCAACTTGACGAATTGAGGCCCGTTAAACCACAGAGGATGTTCGATTAACTGGGCGGGAGTGAGCCCCCTGGAGAGGCAATCCGCTGGATTATCCTTTCCACTAATATGATGGAAATGTCGAGGGTCTAATTCATTATGAATTTTAGATATCCTATTAGCGACGAAAGTCTGCCATCGAGTGGGGCAGGAATGAATCCATGCCAGCGCTACTGTACTGTCAGTGAAAGCATAAATATTGGATATTTTACAACGATCCGAATAAGCGTTCACCACTAAACGCATTAACCGGGCGAGTATTACATTTGCGCACAATTCCATACGCGCAAGAGTAATAACTGTTTTAGAAGGCGCTACTCTGGACTTGGCACAAACCAAGTTTGTCACGTAACGATTTTCGTTCGGATATCGAACGTGCAAATACACTACACCTCCATAGGCGCGCTCAGAAGCGTCGGCAAAACCTAACACCGAAACATTACAATCCTCATTCACACCCACGTGACGGGGCAATCTAATATTTTGAAATAGAGGCAGTTCTGATTCAATCGTTTGCCACAAAGACACTAGATTAGGCGGGGGAGTGTCATCCCATCCGACCTTACTTTCCCATAAACTTTTTATGATTAACTTTGACAAAAGAGTCACGGGAGCAACGAATCCCATCAAATCCCACAAACGGGCAATGGTCGAAAGGATATTCCGTTTTGTACAATCGCGAGTTTCGATATTAACGCTGAACGTAAAGATATCCTCAGCAGGTATCCAAAACAGACCAAGTATTTTTAGGTAGGTGTCAGGGCTAAATTCGACTGCCTCAGTCACCCGATGAGACGCGGCAATGCCTGCCATAACCTCGGGTAAATTACTCGAAAACTTCACTAAATCAAACCCTCCAGCTGCGAAGAGTTCGATCAACTGGTTCGAGAGGTCGATACCCTCAGCTACGGATAGACAGCTTGTAGCTAAATCATCCATAAACAGATCCTTCTCAGCCACTGAAGCGGCAATGGGAAAGCGATTACGCTCATCTGAAGCAAGTTGACGAACTGTACGTATAGCTAGGTAAGCACTGCAACACAGACCGAAAGCCACTCGGGACATTTCAAAAACTGTAATTGGGTCATTAACATCGAACCTATACAACAGTCGTAGGTATTTAGTACTCTTCTCGTCCATAAGCACTCTCAAGTACATGTGTCGTATATCGGCACTTATAGCTACAGGTAGCAATCGAAATTTTAGTATTATTTTAAATAGATCATTTTGTAAGTTTGGGCCGGTATGCAATAAATCATTCAGGGATTTACCGGTAGAAGTTTCACTACTCGCATTTAATACTACGCGAAATTTTGTCGTATTTTTGTCCTGGCGAACCACTGCGTGATGGGGTATCACGTATTGATCGTTGGTCGTACTTATTTCTTCCACCGTACCTACCGAATGCATGTAATTTCGCTGTAGGTAATCTTGGAAAACGCTGTCATATTCCTCTTTAATAGCGGGATTATATAACAATCTGCGCTCCAAAGATAAATACCTACGCTCGGCCGCACGCATGGAATCGCCCAACGCGGAGGGATCGAGTTTAAACGGAAGCGACACGACATAGCGCCCGTTCGATTCCCGACGAGTGGTATCGCAATAGTACTTTTCGCATTCTTGTTCGTCTTTAGTTAGGCAATTGTGCACATTAGGTACCTCTTCCAACTCAAAAAACCGATTCATACAATTTTCGAGAGATTCTTCCACAATACTGCAATACGAACGAACTATATTGCAAGTGGGGTTAATGACCGGGGCCTTACCGATTATTATGTAACCTAATGAGGTTTCAATCGCGACGGGTTCACCGGCAGCACGAGATACTGAATTCGGACCTACAATTCTCGCGAATAAGTCCGTCCCCAATATGAGGTCAATATCCGCGGGGGAGTAATAATTACTGTCCGCTAAAGGAATATTATTTAAATAATTCAAGCGGGAAATATCTATCTTCGCGGTAGGTAATTCGCCAGTGATACGATTTACGACCACCGGTTGAATATTGAACCTGACCGAATCATCGAAGCGAGACCGTATTGTTAAGCATGTAACTCCTTCAATTGGATTAGTGACGTCACCTACACCTGACACGAATTTATTTTGTGACTCATATAACTTTAACTTTAATCGTTTACAACATTCCGTAGTTATTAAATCCTTTTGAGACGCACTATCTACCAGCGCTCGCAATACGACTACATTTCCGTCGGCGTCTACCGCATTGCATTGAGCGGTGCCGAGAAGAATGGAGAACGCGGGAATCAAACCCGTACTTAGCTCGCTCGCGACGCATTCGCCCACGGCGCACAGCGACACTGCGCCGGCGCTAGAGGCAGGGCTGTACTCAGACGCGCGGGGCGCGCTCTCTGTTACTACGGCCGATTTAGAGGCGGCATTCTCGACTTTATTTACCGATTCCACTCTGTTAGGGAAATGAAGCAAGCTGTTGTGACTACGACTACATTCGCTGCAACGTTTTGAGTCGTTGCAATCTGCAACCGCGTGGGTGTTATCTAGGCAATTAACGCACAATTTATTTAATTTTACTAATCTAAATCGATTATTAGGAGTCATTGACAGGAATTTTGTACACTGGGGCAATTGAGAATGACTACTCTTCCCACAACACAAACATGTATTTTCCTGCAAGCTTATAAACGTTTTACAATTGTTCTTTGACGCGCGCGCTCCTCGTTCTACCGCCGACGACGTATTATTATTTTTACGCGTCTGAATGCTGCCCACTTTCGTATTTGAAGAAGCGTTATTATGTGCGCGTTGCAAAATGTGTGACTGACGCACGAAATTAATGAACTCGGAACAACTCGTTTTATTATTTGTTTCACTAATTTTACGTTCATATGATTTTACAGTGTCAAGTCCGACCTTTTTGCACGCAATATGCACGAACACGAAATCTTCTAAGTTCTCTAATTTTAATTGTTTTAAAGCTGAATGCAACGAGGAGAACTCATCGATAAAATCCTCTAATTGAGTGGGAACATCATCATTGACGGTAGGCAAGTTCATCAACTTCTCCAAATACGCAGCGGCCAGTACTCGTTTGTCGTTGTATTTATTCACTAGCGCGTCCCATATGACCGGGTAATTTTCGGCCGTGGGTAAAATACCTTTGCAAATGTTTAAGGCTTTACCCTTTAACCTACCAACTAAGTATTGAACTCTTTCGCCGTCGGTAAGATTGGGATGATTATGAACAGCTGACTTGAAAGTCTCATAGAAAATGGGCCAAGACTCATTGTCACCATCAAATGAACATAGCTCTAATCGCGGTAGCTTTATTGATGAAGGCGTTTCGCATTTAACTAGAGAATTTTGTCCGTCGCGGCTAGTATTTTCAGCCATTTGCGACGTCAATTTATGTGATTTGTATTTAATTTTGGTGTAAAGCTGTTCGAATGCTATAAGTGAATTATACTTAGGTACTGGACTTTCCTCCCAAGTAGTTTGAAGCAGATTTCTTTCCTCAATGGCGGACATGAAATCCGTTCTAAGCGTATCGATTGTGAAACTGTCTGCTAGGAAGTCATCTATTTTGACTGGATCGTCGCCTATTTTGGAAATTGAGTCGTAAATTGTTTGTATTCGCTCAAATAAAGCTGTCAATTTATTTTGCAATCTTTCCAAAGCGCGTTCAGTCTTTGTAGGCATAGGCATGTTTTACTAAAAATGGCGGCCTGTTCTATTGCAAAGAAAATAAATCACAACTAATCTACGAAGATTCGCGATCGATAGGACCAAATGATTAGGCGCTGGGTTCTTTAAGATTCTCGTGATAGCTGAGATTAATTATTTCCCCGAAATATTGACACAGTAACCCGGGATTATTGGAGGGAGATGAAAGGAAACTCACCCCTGCCGGCCAGCTCACATAGACTTCCAGATTTGAGGTTTCTTCCACACTGCACTTAAGTCGGAGGTTAGCACTCAGTCTCCCTAGGATTCTTAGGGAACAATTCACAATAGTTTAATTCACAGGTTTCACAGTTATGATTAATCAAAAGCGATGTGCGCGCGCGTTTTGAATGTCTAATTTGCACTGAATGTAGGTCAAGGTGACACTACTACGATTCCTTCACGGTGAGGTGAGGGGAGAAGGGGGGGTAAGGTGTGTAGGACAGAGACAGGTATGTTTAAAAACTTACTAGGAAAGACAAGGAAAAACATATGTTACTGTGTCATCTACTTAACTAGGCACTTGGCCTAAACAGGCTTGTTGGCGAGCGCAGAACAGAGTGTTGAGAGACGGATAGACGCTGTTGCCCATTTTTCGGAGAGATCCCTTATTAGGCTCTTACAGCATCCACGAGCATGAGAGGAGGGGTAACATTCTACTACCCGAACCTCACGGCAATGGTTGATTATTTATTTAGGTTAAACCTGTTTTGTGTCGGATTGCGTCCATAAATTAGCATGCAGAGTGACATCGGGACAGAGTTCAGAATGGATCCTTTGTTCGTGAGTTTTTCAACAAAAGTTGGTGTTTATTCTCGTGAGGCTCATCGGTGCCAAGTTAAAGCGCTGGCAGATGCTGAAATGAGATGTATTTTGCGCCCCTCTAATATGCAAAGCGCTGTCTGTCTGTCTGTCCGTCTGTCTGTGTATTTGACGATTACAACCGAACGCGTGACTGATTGATTTTGGAGACCGGTCACAGGGACCGGAGTTATTGTGACCTCAAAAGGTCACCAAAAAATAAAAGTCTTCAAATGGCCGAAAACGTCCAATAACTCAAAAAGGCCATGTTTGACCTTTGGTGACCTTTAGAGGCCTTCGCCCCCTTTTCTGGTACCCCCGTACCAATGCTTGTTTGTAAAATGTGTTAATAATAATAAATAATGCTGGACTGAGCCGTGGGATAATATATATATTTATATATATATACATACATATATATGTGTATAATAAGGGAGCGCAGTACAGGATGTTGATACATGGAAAGACGCTGCTGCCCATCTTCCGGAGGTATCACTTAGCAGGCTCTTACTGCCTCCACGGGCGTGAGAGGAGGGGTAACATTCTAGTGCCGGCACCCCTCGGTCATTTAATTTATACACAGAACCTACATAGGGAACAATAAAACAAGGTCAAGTTTAAAATTATGTCTATTTTGTCCGTCTGTAAGAAAATACAAAAATAATAGATACGTATTTTTGCTTTTTTAACTTAATGAAATAACAATACTTGGATAAAGCGAGTTGAAGTTTACTAGATGGTTATCGAAACTCTTCAATATTTCAAAACTCACGGGTGACGAAATTGTAAAACTACTAAGATAATATATATCCCTATCCACTAATCATCATTCTTAGCTGGACATCATCATCACCATCAGGGTCATTGAATTGAAATAAAATAATTGTAATATTGTGTCAAAAAACCTAACCATATTACACTTAGAAAAGTGTAATATGGTTGGGTTATTTGCTTTACCTTATAATGTGTGCTTGGTTATACACCCAGTTCACATGAAATGGATTCAAAGAAAATGTCACAATCGTTCGCTTTATTTCCTTTGTTTGAAATTTCAAAACTTAGCAAAATGTGTTTATTCATCGTACCCAAAAACCCCCATATAGAAATTTCAATTAACGAAAGAAAAACAAAACACATTTCAATTGAATTCAGCATATAATTGAATTCGTTCGCTCCAGATTTTTTTTTCAAGGGGGGTTAAACTAATTTTTTCACTTATACAACCTACAGGTAGTCTTTTTTAAACTTTCGCGATCACGACACATTATTAACACATATTTAACCGGGTATTTATCGCGCTATTTACCTTTATTAGGATTGCACCCATCGTGGTCCCGGGAAGACAGTCTTCCCGGGACCACGATGGGTGTAATCCTGTCGAAACGTCGGGCAATAATAAAGGTAAATAGCGCGATAAATACCCGGATACATATGTGTTAATAACCTACAGGTAGTTTTTCGTAAACTTTTGCGATCACAATTCATTATAATATAATAACATAAACATGGGAATTTATCGCGTTGAATTTCCGTACCTATAAGTACTAAAGGTTTTTTTTGATAGTAACACCGAATTGTCTTGTACTATTTATCCAAAAATAAATAAATAAACTACTCATCAAGTATTAATTAATAAACGTATTGCAAACCGTGGGGTGCCGGCAGTAGAATGTTACCCCTCCTCTCCTACCCGTGGATGCAGTAAGAGCCTGCTAAGGGATACCTCCGAAAGATGGGCAGCAGCGTCTTTCCATATATCAACATCCCATATTGCGCTCGTCAACCCGCCTGCCAAGCGTGTTGAGTATGGCAACTACCCCTCATGAGGTATGAGACCCATGAGGGAGGCCTTTGTTCATTAGTGGACGTTTTATTTCTGAAATTATGAAATCTGTGTTGGGTATCGTATTTTAATAAATAAATAATGTAATGGATACAATTTTATTTTGGTTGCCTTTAATAATGCCTCTGCTCACAGAAACCACTGCTCACAATGCGGATTCGGATTCATGCGGGAGGCCCATGTCCAGCAGTGGACGTCTAACGGTTGAGATGATGATGATGATGAATACACTGTTAATCCGTCGGTATTCGTTTGGAGATATTCCCCCCCAACATATTCCTCCATATAAAATAGGTACAGACCACCTCGTTTCACACTACGCATATTATCTTGTGTGACGTCAGCTTTAGTCGCCATATTGGTTTTCCATGGGAACTCAATTTCGTGGCACAGGCGTTATTGTATGCAAATTTTCAGCGGTTTATTGTAATTTCACTACGGGATAACAATCATGATGGGCAATTCTCGACCTTACCCCCTAGGTAATAACGTAGCCTGCGGCGCGTTTGAGTTTCCAAAGTGAATTTTCTTCTGGTGTTTGCGTAAACAGGGATTTGTGAATAGGTTTTATTTAGAATCAATGCACGGAATATCGTACAAATTATGCGGAGGGATAAATGTCGTGTGGCGAAAAGAGCGTTGAATTTTAATGGATGCATATAGGGAGCCCGTGAGTTGCCGACAGTAGAATGTTTCCTCTCTCTCTTACCCTCTCTCGCTCAGCCTCGGGAACATAGGCAGCAGCTTCTAATACGGAGATAAAATATAGCCTATGTTCATAAGCAATAATGTAGGATTCTAATAGAGAAATAATTTTTCAAAACGGTTTAGTAGTTTCGGAGCCTATTCAATGTATGCAAACAAACAAACAATCAAATCTTTCCTTTTTATTATTAGTGTAGAGGAAGAAAAAGTATGGCCTTTACCTATATTATAGATTATTTATGCAGCGTGAGCAACTGGTATTCTTGCTAAGCTGGGCGCTGCAGTGCCTGGGACATTGTTAGATGGGTTAGGCTTGCCCAGCACCTATACCAGCCTCCAGCTTAGTCGGCTATCAGGGAGAGAACAAGGGCAATTACGTCTGAAGCTGACTAAACCACGGGTATACTCACGATGTTTTCCTTCATCGTTGAAGCACAAGTTAATTGTGTACATATTTTTTTCAAGTAAAGGCATTTTGTGCAGGCTTGTATCGAACCCACGACCTTCCGATTCAAAATGGCGGTACAAAATACTCTGCCAACACAGCTTTTAGAAATTTTACTATAAATATAATATAAGCTGTATAAAAGAGGGATACACATAATTTTCTACCCCTCATGGAGATCTATGAGCGAGGCCTGTGTTCAGTAGTGGACGTTTTACGGCTGAAACAAACAAACACGTAAATTTAAATTAAATAAATAAATAATGCTGGACAATTCACATAGCATCATCTAGCCACAAACTAAAAAGAGCGTGTGTTATGGGTAGTTGACTGATATACTTAATACATTTTAGTCCATGGATAGATTTTTTTTATATATGCAGATATTTAAAATCGCAGATCGTACAGACATTTTGTTCCGAGGCGGGAATCGAATCCGCAACCTCTTAAGTCGCAAGCGGACCTTTGCCCGCTGCGCTGCAGAGGTGCTCTTGTTATATCTGTGGTGTGTATGTTGTTCGCTTGTACCTAATTCTAATTTTAGGGGGGGGGGGGGGAGGGGGGCTACCAGATCTGCACTGACGTCCCGCATTGAGGTGTATTGTGCATTGTCCCACGAGGTGCTGCCTCGACCCTAACCTAACCAGCCCAACTCCTTGAAATACCGGAGAAGGACTCGGGGTCGCCGGCAGCATTCCATGAGCATCCCCGAAGGGTATGCAAATGTTGTGGAAAAAGAAGGGCATGACTCCATGAGCTCCTGCAGTCCAGTCTCTGTTCAAGTCTGTCTTGTGGCACCACAGTGCAGTAGCACGTGCTCCACGGTTTCTTCCTCTTCAAGACACCCGCGATATAGTCCACTGTCTGTGGCACCTGTCTTGAGAAGATGGTGATTGAGATCACAGTGTCCCGTGATTCGCTTGTACCTTTGTCACATTATTAACTACCGTGGGATGGCAGTAGAATGTTACCGCTCTCTTGCCCGAGGATGTGGTACAACTCTTACAAGGAAGGAATATCTTCCGAAGTCTTCCACTGCAACACAGTTACCCAACTTTCGCAGCTGTCAACGTTCATGTTGTTGTTTGTTACTTGTGTTTCTTGTATAAATAAATATATTTGATTTGATTTGAAGTTAGGCAAGTAGCGTCTTTCCGTATATCAACATCCCGCACTGCGCTCGCCAACCCGCCTGCCAAGCCTGGTGAGTATGGCAATAACCCTCTAGTGATCTTGGAGATGCTTATGGAAGGCCTATGTCCAGCTGTGGACGTGGACAGCAGTCGTACTGAGACGATGATGATTTCTCCAACAAATTGTTATTAATCGGACACCAAAAAACCAATTCCGCAAAAATCTTATCTACAGCAAGCGAATTCGCAAGCTGTTACTAGTCACTCATCTTTCATCATCGTAATATTAATGATATTATAATGAGGAAATATTTTTATGTTAAAAATAAAAATTGCCATTTAATTGCCGGCACCCCCCGCCGTGGGGTGCCGGCAGTAGATTGATACCCCTCCTCTCATGCCCATGGATGCAGTAAGAGCCTGCTAAGGGATACCTCCGGAAGATGGGCAGCAGCGTCTATCCGTGTATCAACATCCCATACTGCGCTCACCAACCCGCCTGCCAAGCGTGGTGAGAATGGCAACTACCCCCCCTGGAGATCCATGAGGGAGGCCTGTGTTCATCAGTGGACGTTTTATGGCTGAAATGATGATTTTTATGTTGTATTTTGTATGTTTGTAACGAATAAACACAAAAACTACTGGACCTATTTCCACCACTAGATTTCTACATTATTCTTGAGTAACATAGGCTATATTTACTCTCCTATTTCCACGGGTACGGAACTACGCGGGTGAAACCCCGAAATGCGGCTAGTATATGATATTAATACCGTTGTTTCGTCGCTCGTAACTTGTTATTCGTACAACATTGTACACATCAAACAGAAGAGAAGCTGAGAGCAAATAAAAAGTTTTTATGTTCATCCCTGGATAGTGAAGTTTCGACGCCGTGTTACATTTATTTTGTACGAGTCAAGTTTATGCATGAATTTCGATGTTATTGTGTATTCTGTTTAAAGTTCGTTCTAACAAATGTTTGGAGGGCACAATTTCATGCTCCAAGCAGTTTAGACAAGCGGGATCTGTCGAGGATGTTTTATAATTTGTGTACCAAACTGAAATGGGATGATTCTGACCACCCCAAGATATACTTTAGTTTTACGAGTATTCAGGATTCGGTGATTTTCATTCAAGAAAAGACCACGAAAGTTTTAACTACAACAGCTGATTTTACGAAAATGACAACTAAAAGTACAAATAAGAAATATCTAAAAGTTCACAAATATTTTTTATTAAAATTTAAAAAGAAAATTCCAATTAATGACTTCAGATCACACCAACTAGTAAAATTTTAAATAAAAATAACTAAACTATTGCGAATTATTTTTTTCCCTTCAAACTTAGTAAGGCCTATGTCCAGTAGGCTTGTAGGCTTGATGATGAAGACTGCCTACGTGTCGTTCACGAGTGAAGTCAGAGGCTAGAGCTGGTTTTCAAAGAAATTAATAACCTTATCAAACATTTTACGGTTCCGGTGAGATTCGAACCCACGTCCGTCAAATCGATACTTGACGCTTCCTAAAGCCGGAAGTGCTTTGACCGCTAAGCTACAGAACTCATGTCGGGACCCGCTGAAATTCTTGATAAGGTAATGTCGGTTTGAGCAACTGATTAGAGCGCCATCTACAGGAGCTGGTTGCTCGACGCGAAGTGGATGGCGGTGACAATATCATATTTGTCGATCGATATCCAGCATTATCCATAACGTGACCTTTTGATACAATTTCATCGATATCGTGTTTGTTATGTACTTGTTGGATATACATATATAATATATAGTTTGAATGTACAGTGACTCACAGAAAGAAATTTTCCACTCATTCATCATCATCATCATCACCATCATCATTTTGGCCGTAAAACGTCCACTACTGAACACAGTACTCCCTCATAAATCTCCATGAGGGATAGTTGCGATACCACGCCTGGCAGGTGGGTTGGTGAGCGCACTACGGGATGTTGATACACGGAAAGACGCTGCTGCCCATCTTCTGGAGGTATTTCTTAGCAGGCTCTTACTGCATCCATGGGCATTAAAGGAGGTGTAACATTCTACTGCCAGCACCCCACGACCCACTGTCCACTAAGTAGGCTAATATTTATATTCCTTTCTGTGTATGAAGACACAGATAATATAATACACTAGTAATGAAGATTAACGAATGTGTAGGTATGAAGAATACTTTTGATCAAATATGAAAAATATTTTATGTCAATAAATCCGTATTTTAAGTAAATAATAATAAAGGCTTGATTACTAAATTTTAATTCTAAGTCCGTCATGTTGATTAACGAAATATATTGGACACGTATTTTTTCTACAAAAAAAACTAAATTTGTTTAATTTTTTTTTATAACCATATAACATTATATAGAAACGCAGAGTAACCCGTATTGTCGGCGATTCCAAACTCACAGACGACCTGGAGCCCTTAAGCCTTCGAAGTGACGTAGGTTCTATGTGTGTGTTATATCGTCTTTATAATGGAGAATGTTCTGAAGAAGTATTTAGCTTATTACCCGCAGCTAACTTCTATCACCGCACTACTCGCCATAAAGCGAATTTTCATCAGAACCACCCGTTTATCGCGCTCTTTTTTGCCGCGGACAATCAAGCTGTGGAACGATCTGCTCCTGCGACGAGCTCTGTGGCGTGGCGGGCGAAGGTCCGCCTGCGACGCAAGGGGTTGCGGGTTCGATTCCCGCCTCGGGACAAATGTCTGTACGATCTGCAGATATTTGTTCAGGGTGTTCTGGGTGTTTTTTCTATATATGTATAATAAAAATATCTATCTATGTAGTATAATGTATTAAGTATATCAGTCATCCAGTACCCATAACACAAGCTCTGCTTAGCTTGGGGCTAGATGATGCTGTGTGATCTGTCTAAAAAAAACTCCTATCTGCGGTATTCCCTCGGAGCTACGTAATGGAGTCCTTTAAAAGGCGGGTATTGTCCCTCCTCAAAAGCCGGCAGCGCATCAGCTTCGCCTTTGGTGTTGCAGATGTCCATGGGCGACGGTGACCACTTCCCATCAGGTGGCCCGTCTGCTCGTCTCCCTGCTTATAATATAAAAAATAAAAAGATATGTCGCGTGAAGTCACCGACGACGTGCCTCGGATATGAGAATGATGACGTCACAGGCTCCTAAACTATTACTTGCTTTAAGTATTGTTTCAATAATTTAAGATAAGCAAAGTTACATGTATCATCATTTCAGCCATAAAACCTCCACTACTGAACACAGGCCTCCCTCATGGAACTCCATAAGGGGCAGTTGCCATACTCACCACGCTTGGCAGGCGGGTTGGCGAGCGCAGTATAGGATGTTGATACACGGAATGACGCTGCTGCCCATCTTCCAGAGGTAGCTCTTAGCAGGTTCTTACTGCATCCACGGGCAAGAGAGGAGGGGCAACATTCTACTGCCGGCACCCCACGGCACATGTATATATTTTTTTATTATCTAACTGACGGACTATATATAATTTTGATTTTCATATCGTCATCATGTCTAATGAGTCTGTTTGTCGCTTTGTTCCCAATAACTGGTATGGGGAACAAAGCTACAAAGGAATCTGCTTCGTAATATTTTGTCTAATTGCCCATGAAATTATTGTTTTATACATTGACTTATATCAGGGCTAGGTAAATTACTTTATAAATTTTTTTATTACCCTAAATTGTACCGTTTTTACTTTTTTAGAAAGATTTTTGGTTTTTGGGCTTGTGTTTAAGGTTAGAGTGGGAGACAACCGTCAGGTTGTCTTAGTGTCTTACCCACTCCACTGTCGAAAGTTTGAAGGCTTAAACAAAAAGTCATCTGGTCTGAAAATCAGTTTCATTTATTTTTATACATATATACCCAGAGGCGGCTCTAGCCCTTGTGGCGCCAGTGTGCCACCAGTGCCCTGGCGCCCCCTAGTAGGAGCGGGGTCAAGATGGAATACTTACAGTTATATTTTCATACGAAAATTCAGATGCAAATAGTGCAATTTTAAATGATGTCAAGAAGCTTTTTAGAGAGGAAGGGGTTACCCTGCTCTGCCATCGAGTATTTGAGATTGTTTTTAGACTTAAAGTTGGCGCTTCTTTAGCAAATATTTGCCAACGTAACATATATAAATAACATAAATTTCTTGCACAATTGAAAATAAATTTACTATTTCTAATGAACCTTTAGCAGCGTATTCACTACCAAATTTAGGCTGTGTGTCGCACATGGTACATAAAATGCGCGCGGGTTTATATCTGAAATTCGTTTTTAAAGACCTATATTTTTCCCTTTCATATTTGCACCATTATCGTAACCTTGACCACGCTTATCTTGTATGTCAATTAGTTTGAGATTAAAAAATCTGACAAAAGTTGAGTTAAACCCTGGCCAGTAGTGTCTGTAATAGAAAAAAACCCAGAAAGTGTTATTTTGTCTTGTTGTTGCTTGCATTTAAAAGAACGTACCGTACGACAACCGATATTTGTTCTTCGTGTGCAATATCTGGAGTACAATCTAAAATAATTGAAAAATATTTGGATTGTGTCATATTGCAAAACAATAGTGTAGCGCGACAAACGCGCCTCTAACTCGTGTGTTAGAACGCACCTTACGCGTGCGATAGGTAGTTCTTTTACCCTCTCACCTCTGCCAACCTGGCGTGCGCGGACGCTTCCCGCGGATCCGCCATTACGCCGAAATCCGCGAACCGGCCGCATCAGCGCGCCGCGATCTATTGTGTTTTAGCCTGTTTTAGATTGTAATTGTTGTATATTTTATACCGTGTTTACTAATTATATTTACCTAGGTAGTTTAGGTAAGTGTAGGTTTTAAAATACCTCCAGTACAATCAGCTTGGCCCAGCAACTATGTTCGCTCGAGTGTAGCGTTAACGTTACTTTAGCAGGTCGTATTATACAACGAACTCTTTTACTACAAGCCCAAACCCTGAGAGAGACAAAAAGTACCTAGCCTACAATAGCTTTTTTTATTCTTTCTCCTAATAATTGAATTATTTCATTCTGAATATTATGGCCAAGATTATGAGTTTTGAATAAGGGCAATGTGTTCCGCAAGCACATTATCAAAATTAGAGGTATATTAGAATAGAATAGAAAATATTTATTTGCACCTTATTTTAACAATGTACACATAATTATAATTAATAAAAAAATCAATAAAATAAGACACAAATCGGTCGCCACTCAGCATTTGCTGTAACAACAAGAATGCTGTCGCAGCGCTGGTTTTCGGTGGCGCCGTAGCGCTATGCAAAGCACAGACCACACACACGGTGTAACAAATATAATAAAAATGAATAAAGTAATACGGGTTTAAATAATAACTTACAACAACCTCAATACAATACAATAATCCGAAAAACAAATAATAACAAAAATCTTTGAAATATTGACAAGAACAACAGTGTTTTAAGTATAGTGCCTAGTTAATAAATAATATTAAAGATTAAAATAAGAAACGTTAACATCGAAGAACTATCATACCAGACACTTAGATATTAAATACTTATATTTACACTTATATTCAACCAGCTTTAAAAAGTTACCATTACCAGAATCGTATTTTTTTCAGATCTTCCCCGAAAAGCCAGACATTGCCTAACTAAAAAATGAATAATGTTAATTATTCGTTCGAGTACTCTGCAACCCAACGTTTTTTTCCCGTTCATCCGGCACGCGCCTTTGGTAGTGATGCGACTCTACGCCAATATAATCATTAACCTATAATCTGTTGTGTCGCATTAGATGGCGCTCGGCGCCCCCTTAGACTCGGCGCTCGTGTGCGCCGCACACCCTGCACTATAGGTAAAGCCGCCTCTGTATATACCCCGCAGTAAGTTACTCGTGGCTAGTTCAAAATAATTAGTTAGCTTATAGCACGCTGATCAGATATTAAGCGTCGAACGAAACTTTATAGACAGTTTTGATGTCTTTCAATGGATTCATTACATTAAGTATTATGTAATTCTGCAGTTTGTTTCAGGGTAAAATAGTCACTCAGTGAGTCATGGTAGTCTTAAAAGGCGTGCCAATAGCTTTTACTGATGTACAAATTGTTTGAACGCGTGCCTGATGTAAGTGCTTCGTGATTTTGTAACTATTATATCTTCTTTACATAAATTACGGGATCTTTTCCTGTCCGAGACCTTCATCATTCATCATTTCACTACTGAACACAGGCCTCACTCTAAAGGGGTAGTTGCCATACTCACCACGCTTGGCAGGCGGGTTGGCGAGCGCAGTACGGGATGTGGATACACGGAAAGACCGATTTTGCTGGAAGGATGGTTTATGTGCTGGGCAAGCCAAATCCATCTCACAATGTCCCAGGCAGTACAAATACATTATACAAGTACAGGAACAGTACAGCACGAATACCAGTTGCTGTGCTCTATAAACGCTCTATGAATCATCTATGATTAAAATGTATACTAACTGTACTTGTCAATCTAAGCAGAGTAATGCAGCCAAAAATGGCTTGGAGAATTTTAAGTTCGTGTGTTCAATTTTACTGTGCAATTACGAATACATTTTGCGATAAACTTAGACTATTTTCTTAGTTCCTATTTAATGAATGTACCAAATTTAGCTTGAGAGTTTTACACCTCAGAATATTCAGACTATAACAATTTAATTGTGTGTTGACAGTTAATTCTTATCATAAGAGTGTATTCGTTGAGCACACCTGATACTGGCTGTCTTAAAGACACTAAAAGTTTATGATAATCGTCTTGCTAATGTTGTAGAATATCTACAGTAGTTAACTCTGTTTATGGCATTCCTACAGAGCTGTAGTCTTCACTGTGTTCTGTGGGCATTTCAGACCAACCCCTCGGCTTATTGGTCTAATAGCCAACTGAGACGCAGGAGGGGTTTAATTCTCACCTTAGTACAACACGATAGCGACTCTTTGATAAAATTAACTACTCTGATACTATCATTATTTGAATAATATAGACTCTTGACCGGGCGGTGCTCGGTTCAACCGCGATAAGAAATGATGTCATCTTGCAATATCTAAACTATCCTTGCGGACTCTTACTCAAATTAAACATATTAATTAATAATTCATAAAAATTGTGTAGTATCCTTTTTGCTTCTTGCCCTCACTTGGAAAAAAGTTTTGTGACACCAACTTCATTTATGTGCTTTATTCAATCTACGAGTAAATGTGTTATGTTTTTCTTTTCTATGGGTTGATGGGTTTTACTTATAAAGTAGATAAATTTATTCATTCTCAGCGTATATACTATAACAAAATAATTTGTATGTTTTTATAGTTTACCTTACTTAGGTAGAACATTCTAGGAAATGTTAAACCTCTGTGGCGCAGCGGGCGAAGGTCCGCCTGCGACGCAAGAGGTTGCGGGTTCGATTCCCGCCTTCGGACAAATATCTGTACGATCTGCAGATATTTGTCCAGGGTGTTCTGGATGTTGTTCTTTTATATATTATAAAAAATATCAATTTATGTAGTATAATGTCTAACCTAAGTATATCAGTCACCTTGTACCCATAACACAAGCTCTGCTTAGCTTGCGGCTAGGTGATTCTGTGTGAATGGTCCAGCATTATTTATTTATTTATTAAACACATTATTTTTACATTCCCACCGGAATCAAAACAATTTGGTTATTCATTGTTTCAGATTTTGGATAAATCCTATTTTTGCGTAAAAGAGTTACAAACATCCATACATACTAAACTTTCGCGTTTATGATATTAGTAGGACAGGATATATATACATATCCATATCCATCCAAAAGTTGCCTGGAAGATTGCTTTTAGCGATAAGGCAACGCAATTACTTAGCTAGTGACCACAGAGTAAATGGCAAACCCATGATGATGAGAAAAACGATAAAATGAACCCTACTTATAGTGGACACCTGCAGAATTGTGTAAAACCCAACAAAAAAAGCCATAAAATAAGATTAATATGGGTTGCCGTGGGGTGCCGGCAGTAGCATATTACCCCTCCTCTCATACCCATGGATGCAGTAAGAGCCTGCTTAGGGATACTTCCCGAAGGTGGGCAGCAGCATCTTTCCGTGTATCAACAACCCGTGGCGAGTATGGCAACTACGGATCATGGAGATCCGTGAGGGAGGCCTGTTTACTAGTGGACGTCTTATGGCTGATGATGATGAAATGGGTTGTTACCATACTCGCCACGCTTGGTAGGCGAGCCTGTTATACTTGGCAACTAATTTGTGCGGGTAGCTTTTGTGGAAACTGGTTTTACATAATTCAGTCACCTTGAATCCGCGAACGCAAATTCCCTAAAGTTTCATGCCTGAAAAGGTTTTGAATGTTCAAACTTTGGTCTCTTGAGGTTTCCGAAAATATTTTAAGTCCCTTTGCGGTTGACTTTTTAGATTTGCTTTTGGTGGTACAGAACATCATAATCGTCATCTCCGGATGCCCACAGCTGCACGCAGGCCTCATGGCTCTCCAAGTTATCATGAAGGGGTTGTTGCCATACTTACCACAGATGGCAGGCTGGTAGATGAGCGCAGTGCGGTAAGCTGATACACGGAAAGAGATTGCTACCCATCTTCCGGAGGTGTCCCTTCGCTGATTCTTACTGCGTCCACGGGCAAGAGTACTCATCTTCAGGAGGTGTTCCTTCGCAGATTCTTACTGCAAGAGAGTTGAGGCAATATTCTACACATAATACCACAGCAATACTGCCTAAGGCTGAGGTAAAGAGCGATGATATGCATCGACTTACGAGTCGCTTATATATTACGCATATGTATCTCTAGGAAGATAAAAACCTTAGTCGCACCTTTGTACTTAATTCATTCATTCATTCATTTCAGCCGATAAACGACCACTACCGAACACAGGCCTCCCTCATGGATCACCATGGCAGGCGGGTTGGTGAGCGCAGTACGGGATGTTGATACACGAAAGACGCTGCTGCCCATCTACCGGAGCAGTATCCCTTAGCAGGCTCTTACTGAATCCACGGGCATGAGAGGAGGGGTAACATTCTACTGCCAGCACCCCTCGGCATAATAGTGAACTTATTTGTAGCCGGAGTAAGGAGCCCTCGTGTCTCATTACAAGTTATTTTTACTTAGAGCGAGGAGACGTTTTTCTTTGACCAAAGAAGGTTTATATTGGGCATATTGTGCTAGATAGAGAACATACCAAATGTATTTACCATTATACGAATACTGTAATGTAAACCTTTATTACTGTAAATAAACATGTTTTTTATTATTATTATGTTATTTTCGTCAGTTAAACACGAACATCAAAAACAAATATTCAGTTAAAGCAGACAGAAGTCTCGTTAAATTAAATCTGACTTGTATCTTGCAAATAAAAGTTGTTTCGTTAAAAGTTCTCTGTGAGCTTTCTGTGAGTGTCAGAGCTCAGGTGCGCAAACTCGACTTGTTATTTTGTTTATGAGCTTGTTTCAGAGAAGAAATGTAGTTGACTTTTGGCATTTCATTAGCTCGGCGTTTATTTGAGTATTTTTCTATTTAGTAAATTAATATCATCATCATCATCTCAGCCGTCGGACGTACACTGCTGGATAAAGGTATCCCTCATAAATCACCATGTACTGATCGTGAAGGGCTATACAGACCACGCTTGGCAGGCGGGTTGGCGAGCGCAGTACGTACGGGATGCTGATATACGGAAAGACGCTGCTGCCCATCTTACCAAGGTATCTCTTCGCAGGTTCTTACTGCATCCACAGGCAAGAGAGGAGGGGAACATTCTACTGCCGGCACCCCACGGCATTTGTTGTTCAATTAGATATTATAATGAATTTCCGCAAGGTCACGCCTAAATTAATTAATATATTAATGAATTAGTTGGTCTTACGAACAGGAAATGTTGCGGGACAAATATTGGCTTCATTTGCAGATAATGACGCTGACCAGTTACTGAGTACGGCCTTTGAATCTATTATAGATGATTTATAAGCGTCAGCAACTGGTAATCATGCTGTACGGGACGCTTTAGCGCCTGGGACATTGTTGGATGGATAAGGCTAGCCCTGCACCTATACCTATTCAATTCATTTGTCGTCTGTATCAGATCAAGACCTTACATTTATATTTTTATTATTTGTAAATACTTTCAATGTCAGTGTACTTTTAATAAATAAATAAAAATAAATAAATATGCCATCCTCTCAGCTAAGTCAGCTTTTAGTCAGAGGAAAAAACAGGTCAATACGTCTGAAGCTAACTAAGCCGCGGGTTTCCTCACAATGTATAAATCTGTATATATAAAATTCAAAGTCCTGACTGACTCACTGACTGACTGACTGACTAACTGATATATCAACGCACAGCCTAAACCACTGGACCTAAAGACTTAAAATTTGGCACACATATACCTTGAGTATCCTAGAGGTGCACTAAGAAGGGATTTTTCGAAATTCCCACGGGATAGGGAATACATGGGATTTATATTTTCGAATCAAAGTGGCTCTGCGTGAAAAAGGGGATTTTACGTTTTATGATTTCCACGCGGACGAAGTCGCGGCCAAAAGCTAGTTAGATATAAAGGGCCTACTAAGTTTGCTAACAATAAAGCCCTTTCACATTGTTAATGTTATTGTTGTTAAATCTTGAAGCGTATTGCGTACATTATTTAATGGCTATGGGTTATAATTTAGCTGAAATTACATATAATTAGCAGAAGCAGTTTGTTAACAGGCAGTATGTTAACATACTCGTGTTATTAATTTCCCCGACTCTTAAGTCTCCCAAAGTTTGTTGCTTGATTTTGGGAACGCGAAAACGCTGTTTACTCAAAGTTACAATGGAATATTAAAGAAGCAAGTTGTATGCTTAAAATAACTGGAAATGTTTAAAGGAGATTCCAAATACGACAGCGGAGGCTCCTTTGCCATAGAGTGCCGGCAGAAAAATGTTGCCTTCCCTTTTTTACAGTGGATGCAAGAAAATTCTACCAAGAGATACCTTCTGAAGATGGGCAGCAGCGTCTATCGGTGTATCAATGTCCCTTCTTGCGCTTCTTAACCCGCCTACCAAGCGTGGCGAGTATGGCAACAAGCATAATATTGGATATCCTTCAGGGCGGCCTATGTCCAGCAGTGGACGTGGAATTAGATAATGAGACTAATGAAAGGGATAAAACAACAAATATTACTTATTGATTTGTTACAATCTCAAACCGCGCGCCGAGTCAAACGCGCGGTGCCGCGCGGTCATCTGAACATAGGCTTATGTTGGTAAATTCTTGCCAGTTAAGTTGTTGCAATGCGTAAAAACAAAATCCCGTTATCGATTGTGGTTCTCTATTTTGTCTCCGAAATTTTATTTCCCTAATATAATAATCCATAAAATATTTTCACATTCATCGATTACCCGAATAATCACAATCTATAATATAACGATCCCTAATATACTTTCCACTAATATCGGTATCAATAACGATTAAAATCCCTGTAGTGATTCGAAATAAGTAAAGAAATTCATAACATTATTAACTCATAAACCGTATTATTCTCATAATTATTTATTTGAATAATTTTCATGTTTTATAATATTTTGATGGCGGCGGAGTCACAGGCAGTGTTTTCCGATGGTTATGAAAAAAACCTTATTAGCTTTTTTTATAACCATCGGCTGTCTCTCCATCTCGGTTCTGTCATAGGCAGTTTTTTTTCAGATAATTATAAAAAAACCTAATAACCTACTGTCTCTCCATCTCGGTTCTGAACCCTGTCTGTGATAGAAACGAGATGAAAACACAGTAGGTTATTAGGTTTTTTTTATAACCATCCAAAAACACTGCCTGTGGCAGAACCGAAGTGGAGAGACAGCCGATGGTTATAAAAAAAAGCTAATAAGGTTTATTTATAACCACACATAACGATGAAAATTATGGAAATTATATATAAGGTAAAATAATTTTATGCGTAAGGAGCATTAGGATGGACAATATCTTATTGCAAATGATATTTATGGGACCGTAATATTATGGATGATGATGTTTCGGAGACACTTGTTATTGATTGTGATTTTCGGACAATCGTTTTTCGGAGACAAAATGGGCACGCACCGATTGCAGTTGTACCTACAGAGGCCAAACGAACTGTCGTCGAACGTGTTAAGGACCACACATCTGCGGTAAAAATCGACAAATAAACAAATCTTCTATAGCAGAGCACATCATAGACTCAGGACTCACTGGATTGAATTACACAACCTAAACATCGTAGCTAACGAGAGACACTACTATAAGAGAATGGTTCGGGAAGCGATTGAGATTAAAAGGCATCCTAATTTCAATCGTGAAGACGGTTTCAGACTCTCTGCCTCGTTGAATCTAGTGATAGGAAAGTGCACTCGGCGTGTAAAATCTACTCAGTATGTGGATACAGTCAGTGTAGTGTACTGTCCCAGTGGGAACCGGCCCAAATAATTTTTATGAAGATCAAGTGAGGGTAGTTCCACAAACGCCTTCGCTTTGTTGCGGCACCTACCTCCAATATGTCAGAGTCTTCCCGGGACCATGCTTTGTGCAATTCAAGCGAAACGTCGGGAAATAATAAAGGTAATTCAAGCGATGAATATAGAGGTTATATGTATGTTAATCATCATCATCATTACAGCCGTAAGATATCCACTGCTGGACATAGGCCTCCCTCATTGGCTTAGAGATCCAAATGCATGAAGTGTTGTTGCCATACTCCCCACGCTTGGCAGGCGGGTTAGTGAGCGCAGTTCGGGATGTTCTTACACGGAAAGACGCTGCTGCCCATCTTCCGGAGATATCCCTTAGCAGATTCTTACTGCATCCACGGGCAGGAGAGGAGGGTTGATATTCTACTGCCGGCACCCTACGGCAGTTGTATGTTAATAACATCCCGTTATCGTAATCTTTCCTTGTCACCTGCGTGAGTAGGTCACGTACTGAAATTAATTTGTTATAACAAGTCAACAGTGTAAAATGACGCAGGCGATAGGATGTAATAGCCAGCGTGCGCACACTCGCAAATGCACTGTGAACCCGCACAATTTGTAGTACCTTTCTACACCCCCGACAAAAAAGAGGGGTGACGACCTCTGTGGCGCAGCAGGTGAAATGTCTGTTCGATCTGCAGAAATTTGTTCTGGGTGTTCTGGATGTTTTCATATTTATAATAAAAAAAATGTCTATCTATGTAGTATAATGCATTAATTATATCAGTTATCTAGTACCAATGCCACAAGCTCTGCTTAGCTTGGGACTTGGGACGAGCTTTTTTATTCTTGAACAAGTGAACCGATTTGAACGCATTTTTTTTATTCAATAGCAGGTTTTCTGGCGGTGATTCTTAAAAATATAAATAGTTCTAATAAGTAGACACTGGAGTCTCTCAAGGCCTAGTTTTATGGCCAAAATTTTACATTGCGGTTAGGTTTTTTATTTACTTTATTATGTTTGCTTGTTTTTACATGCAGTTCTGATGATGGGATCCATGAAAAAAAATATCTAAGGAAATACTCAAATATAAGAGACGTACATAGCGGATTGGGTATTTTCAGCAACGAGCCAAGGATTTTATTATTTGATGTCGGTTTTTTTCAAATTAGGAAATAAACTTTAAAAGTTAAGATTGAAAAAAAAAAACAAAATATGTAAGCAATATGAATCACCATGATTAAAAACAAATTTGTTGGCCCCATTACCATACTGGCTTGTACATCTGCCTAATACGAAACCAATATAAAATGTCTTCTAGAAACACCCTTAAGTTCTTACGAAGTCCTATAAAAATCGATAAAGTTCAACATTATGGTTTATTACAAGTTTTATTGGGGAAAATGGTTGCGACGCTTCAGGGGTTGTAAAGTTATGAAACAATGTCGGGGCGTTATCGTAAAACAAACCGTGTGTCTACTGCGTAAGGCATAATTCAGACGTTTATGATTATATAAGAGGCCTCATTTTTACAAGCACATGTTGCTAAGTATAATATATTTTAAAAGAGCCGTGTTAGTACAGGGACCTTTTTGGAAGCTATAACAATAACAATTTTCTAGATCGGCTTCTCTTGCACAGGTTTAGTTAACAGGAAATACAAGACTCTTAAAGCCTGTATTACATTACACGGTATTCAGGGACCTTTACCCTAACTAAGAGTGGTGTAATAAGAGTTAGAGCGTAAGGGACCCTAACTAGCGCGACCGCGGCAAGCCTTGCTAACTACCTGGCCCTGAATACCGTGTAGTGTAATATAGCTTTAAGATACATGTGTCCATTGTGAAGTCACAACCACACACTCACTCCTATAGAAGTCGCTTGTGATACTGAATTCTTTAACTCTGTAGCTCTTATTAAACATTATTTTATAAGTTAAGACTCGTTATCAAAGTGTTGCAGTGTCAACGTTTGTCATTATATGTACCACTGTTTTTCTGTTCCACAATAAATAATAAATAAATAATGCTGGACAAATCACACAGCATCATCTAGCCCCAAGCTAAGCAGAGCTTGTGTTATGGGTACTAGATGACTGATATACTTAATACATTATACCTACTACATAGATAGATATTTTTTTATTAAATATACAAAAACACCCAGAACACCCTGAACAAATAATATCTGCAGATCGTACAGACATTTGTCCCGAGGCAGGAATCGAACCCGCAACCCCTTGCGTCGCAGGTGGACCTTTGCCCGCTGCGCCACAGAGCTCGTCAAAATAAATATCTACTTTGTTAATACTTACAAGAACACAAATAAAGTAACATGCTGGAAATTCTAAGACTTTCAAGCTGTATCAAAACTACTTTCTCATATCCGACTGAGCTTAAATTTTGCACTGTGGTTTTGTTCTGTGACAATACAATAAGCACAATACTTTTATAATAGTCGCCATTTTGTCAAACCACAATGCAATACTTTCAAACGTATCTAAGAAATACGATAAAAGTTCAAAACATTAACAAGATTGGCCTTATTTAATGTGTAACACAATGTTAGCACTTTTTCACTGTAAAAATTAACATGAGATGCACTACACACTTTTCGTTTTGTGACGATACAAAATGCCCAATACTTTTAAAAAAGCCGCTATTTTGTGAAACCCCAAAGGCCATTAAATCGAAGTACTTTACAACGTATCTGATAAATATCATGATAAAAGTAAAAACCATTTACTAAAAGCTATAAAAGCTATTATAAGTATCTGTTATCGATAAATTTTAATTTAAGTATGTACATAGGTAAATTCTTAGAACTAATCTAGAAAAAAAAACTGGAACGATGTCAAATATGTAATTAATTATTTTTACTAATACGTATAAAATTTGTAATTCATAAAAAAATTAATAAAAGAGGTGTAAAAATTTAAGTATTACATTTAAAATAAAAATAAAATAGCAGTAAAATTTTAGTAGATTACAATATACATTCGTTAATAGAATAGAAAGCCTGCTCGCTAAGCCAATTCAGTCTACCATTGTTTTTTGCAATTAAGTCAGATGTTTTAGTAAGGCCTTTGCATCTATTGTAGATGATTTATACAGCGTCAGCAACTGGTATTCATGATGTATGGGACGCTGCAGTTATAACGAGAGTAATCTTCGTATTTGACAAAATTAAGACTATGAGAGCGTTTCAAAACAGTATTTTATCTAATTTCTAAATTATAGCGATAGCTAGTTGGCTCTCTGAGAACGTCAAACATTTATTTTTAATCTGTGCTCTTGCATTTCTTGCTAACTGACGCGATACAACAGAAACCTCTCAGGACTTTACAAAAATAGTTTCACCATTTCCGTCCGATTAGCCAACAAAGTTACTCTTCAATTTATTACCAAGTTCTATCCGAGCCCTGTTTTTATCAAAGCCGTAGTTTCCATCGATAAAAGAAAAATGCTTCTTGTAAGTCTGTTGTCGATGGCCGATAATTGATAAGTTCGTTCAAGTTACAGTCTTTCTTTACAGTTTTTTCTGGTTGTTTTTTGCTTTTTGTTTAGTTAAAGAGTGAATAACGAGGGTTCTGGCATAGGATGAGCTTTATTCTCTGAGTAACGAAAATATTCGTCATCAACTCAGCGTCCACAGCTGGTTATGGATATGGATGGATATGTGAATCATGGAGCTCAGTATTGTGGAATAGGACAGGCCTGCAGGCTACAGGTCTAAGCGGCAGGTTTTCTCACTATCTGTTCCTTCACCGTTAAAGCACGTGTTAAATGTGTACATTTTTTTAAGAACGCCGGGGATACATACTACGATACCAACACGGCTTTGCAATCCGCTAGTCTTAATATTAGAGTTATTACATCTGTCAACTTTGACTCTGGACACCGGTTTCCTTTGTTTAATTTCCTCCGCTTGTAGCTTAAGACGTTGTAATAAGTCGGATTTCTTTATCCTTAGCAAGTTTACCTTCGATAATTGGAACGTTACTTTCCAAGTTTAAGCAATATTGCTCGTGAAGCGCAGGTTCATGCAATTTTAAAACTTCCGGCAACACCTGAACGCCGGAAATTGATTAATTGCCCCGAGTTTCTCGAGAACTCCGCGCTTTTTGTTTATTTATCGATGTTGCCTCCTGGCTACTCACCTGAGAGTTGGAAATTGATTGGGACTTTGGAAAATTAACTTTTAATAATTGAAAAACGTGCTGAAAGAGATAATTTGAGGAGTATTAAAAAAAACATATTAGAATATCATTAATAACGGTAACTTAAGTTACAAAGTCAATGGACAAAATAATGTTTAAATGCTTTATTTGAGACTTTGTTTGATGTTAACATCAGGTTATAAGATCATCTGAGCTATGGAGGTCGTCCAATTAATAACAATCATCTCAGCCGGGACGTCCACTGCTGGACAAGGGCCTCCCTCATGGATCTCCAAGACCATGAGCGGGTTGTTGTCATACTCGCCACGCTTGGCAGGCGGGTTGGCGAGCGCAGTACGGGATGTTGATACACGGACGCTGCCTCCCATCTTTCAGAAGTATCCCTTGGCAGATACTTGCTTCATCTACTGTCTACCTGCCAGCACCCAACAGCTTTATTTTATTTTATTTATTAAATAATAACATTTCTCATTCGTTGCCTCTTATTAAGCTTATTATTAGCAACTGGATGTTCCCCGCGACTTCTTACGCGTTTTGATACTCGTATACCTACTATTTGTCATAGAGTTATATGTTTTAGGCTAGACTTCCTCGATAAATCTGCTTTCTAACACTAAAGTATTTTTTTAATTCGAGTACCTGAGGTAAGCGCTTTCAATCAGCCGTGGTCAGCCATATAATATAAAAATGAAAAAATGAAAAATGAAAATAATATTTATTACAGCAAAAACAATATTAAAATGTTCGCAGGGTACAATAGATTAATTAAAACATTGCTGTGTAGAATGTTGCCCCTCCTCTCATGCCGGTGGATAAAGTTAGAGCTGCTCGGAGATACCTTCGGAAGACTGCTGGGCAGCAGCATCTTTCCGTGTATCAGTATCCCGTACTGCGCTCGCTAACCCGCCTGCCAAGCGTGGTGGTTATGGAAACTACCGCTCATCAGGGGAGCCATGAATGAGGCCTGTGTTCAGTAGTGGACGTTTTACGGCTGAAATGATGATGAATCAAAACAAACCTGCAACAAGTAATAACAGGATCTACATACAAATGATAGAATCCGATTGCAAACAGTAATCCGCGTAGATGTTTATATTGTCGTGTGTGTTGCGAGCAGCTAAACTAAAGCCAAATTACTATAGTTCCGGAAGTAATATCACGACGTGCAGGCAAGTTTGGTGGCTTTAACCAAGTTCTGGTTTACGGTGTCATATAGAATAGTATAACTTAATAAAATTTTGACGATTGTCAAATTTAACTATAGTATGTTGCGGTTACCGATGGAAGACGGCGTTGAGACAGATCGCTTGACAGATGGGCGGACGATATCGTCAATGTTGGCAACTCTGAATGAATTAAATTAATGGAGGCTAGCACAGGCAAATATTTCAACCGTTAGATAGATAGATGTATAGATAACTCTTTCTTGTACCCAGCTTAATTCTAATACAAACAATATAATAAAGGAAATAAAGTATAATTAACTAAAAGCAGAAGCACAATGGGCGGCCTTATCACTTTATTATATTTATATTATATATTACTTATATTATATTAGATGTGCCTGACACGAAAAACTGTGGCATTGTCTATAAAGACTGAAGAATAACACACATTTAAATGTGTGTTAACAATAACGTCGGCACCAGCCTCTCACAAAACTGGTTAGAAATATAAAATTGTAATCATTAGTGTGTACCTAGCACAAATAACCTATTGTGTACTACCTAAATGTATTAAATATATAGAAACTTTGCATTTATTTAAAAGTAGAGTAAAACAATTATTGACAGACAAAGCTTATTATAATGTACAAGAATATCTAACTGACAAACAATTATAAGGTATTTTCCTGATCTGACATTTTTCCATATATTATTAGTTAATTAATTAATTA
The DNA here is from genome assembly GCA_963082625.1 of Pasiphila rectangulata. NCBI lineage: Eukaryota > Metazoa > Arthropoda > Insecta > Lepidoptera > Geometridae > Pasiphila > Pasiphila rectangulata. The sequence continues at coordinate 2,161,034 of OY720254.1, read as the reverse complement.
TTGAAATGTTTAATTGCATGACCAATTTAGGTTTAATAATTAGCATGTTATTATATTTTTTATTTGTATTTTACCTTTAATATTTGTATGCCTATCTACGGCGAGACATAGCTGAATCTATTTTTATTTAAGATCATTACTGTAACCTATGTTTCGTACAAAAAAGTTTTTGTATCTAAAATATGAAAATTCAAATTCAAAAAATGAACACACGCACACTGGTTTTGCCAATAAACCATTTATTGTGCAATCTCATTGCACGAACCGTTGTGAAAAAAATTGAACAGAGAACACGTACGGCTAACACTGTGTTTAGAGGAACATTGATACCAAATTAGCGTGGTCACTCGTTTCGCGTGGAAAAATAATGGCGCGGTCTCATTAGGGTAAGAGCGTATCTAATCATTTAAATCTTTGCGCATATGTACGTGGTACCAAAAACACAAGCTCTGTTTACTTTGGGGCTATGGTGCTTTCTGAAATGTCCAGCTACAGAATGGGATTTGAAGTGGGAAGACATTTTGCGTAACATCCTTACTCAATAATTAAAATGAAAGTTACGTTTAAAAAACGCTCTGAAGTGTGGGAACCGATGTAAAAGAAGGTTCTGTCATCACCATCATTTCAGCCGTAAAACGTCCACTACTGAACACAGGTCATTATATCTCCATGAGGGGTAGTTGCCATACTCACCACGCTTGGCAGGCGGGTTGGCGAGCGCAGTACGGGATGTTGATACACGGAAAGACGCTGCCGCTCATTTTCCGGTATCCCTTAGAAGGCTCATACTGCAACCACGGACAAGAGTGGAGTGGTAACATTTTTCTTCTCTTCTTTCTGCCGGAACCCCACGATAGGGTTCTATACACGAATATTATTTTTATTTATTTATATGTAGTTTGATAGTAGCTCTGCAGTAACAAGCATAATGCTTACTATCTAGGATTTCAAAACATCATAAATACTAAAAGTTCTAAGCTAACACATGAAAAAAGAAAATAAACCATCTGCATCAAAACACAAAAATATAAAATCATACTCAAAATCTAATAAAAAGATCACTTTATTTATTTTATTTCAGTTCGCCACCGACAATTCCAAGTTCACTGTACATTTCAGTATCGATACGTTTAAAATGGTTTTCGCGTCACGCCGCCGGGAAGGAGCCGGAAACACAACTGGCGTTCACTCGTTATATACGAAGGCTGTGTAGGCGGTTTGCGGGTTCTTTTCTGTGTTAAACGTGCCGTTAGGTGCCGGCAGTAGAATGTTGCCCCTCCTCTCTTGCCTGTAGATGCAGTAATAATCTGTCCGGAAGATGGGCAGCAGCGTCTTTCCGTGTATCAATATTGTTACTAAATAATAATACTGTACTACGCTCGCCAAGCTCGTCAACCCGCCTGTCAAGCGTAGTGAGTATGGCAACAGTCCTACGTCCAGCAGTGGATATCCTACGGCTGAGATGATGAAACATGAGAGGAGGTGCAATATTCTACTGCCTGCAATCACGGCAGTCCAGCATTATTCATTGTTTTCATTCATTCATGCATTTCAGCCGTAAAACGTCCACTACTGAACACAGGTCTCACTCATGGATCTCCATGAGGGGTAGTTGCCATACTCACCACGCTTGGCAGGCGGGCTGGTGAGCGCAGTACGGGATGTTGATATACGGAAAGACGCTGCTGCCCATCTTCCGGAGGTGTCCCTTAGCAGGCTCTTACTGCCTCCATGGGTATGAGAGGAGGGGTAACATTCTACTGCCGGCACCCCACGGCATTTATTGTTTAAGTTATACATTTTATAGTGTCCAATTCATACACACAAACTTTCACTCTATCCCTAACTCTATCTTGGGAATAAGCTATAAATTAGAGGTTATCTCGCAACGTCTGGCGAATGTAATACGTTTCGTAATAACTTAACTAGCTAATGTAACTTGATAGTCCAGATAAGTTAACTGTCGGGTTTAATTCAAATATATCTTGGTGCAAGTGGTACTCTTGATATAATATGACAGGCTTAACGCAATATTATTTACATATTTAGATAAGTGGAATTACGGTGAAGTGCTAAAAGCTCTAAGGCTAGGTAATCGTACATTAATGTGATAGTAATCATTTCATCATTCATCATTTCAGCCGTAAAACGTTCATTACTGAAATAGGCCTCCCTCATGGATCTCCATGAGGGGTAGTTGCCATACTCACCACGCTTGGCAGGCGAGTTGGCGAGCGCAGAACGGGATGTTGATATACGGAAAGACACTGCTGCCCTGCTTCCGGAAGTATCCCTTAGCAGGCTCATACTACATTCTCGGGCATGAGAGGAGGGGTAACCTTCTAATGCCGGCACCCCACGGCGATTATAGGTTTTAGTAATATTTATGATAAATTGTTAATTTTTTTCTCACAGTTGTGTTCAAGAAGTCGATTTAAATGTCGCTCTAAAACAGCAATAATAGAACAGAGTTCAAGAAAAATAAATGTAAAAAATTTTGTTAGATTTCAAAATGTCTTTTTCTTTTACTGGATCTAGTTGAGTCGTGTCATTAAAACGAGTAAGGCAACTACCTCTCATGGGGATCCATGAAGGAGGCCTGTGTTCAGTAGTGGACGATGATAAAACTAAACTTTTGAGTTCTACCGATAGTGATTCAGAAAGTTCTGAATTACCTAACAAATTCGTCTCAAAACACTTGATGTCGGAAATGTTGAAAAGTAATTTAATTTAATAACCTTTCAGGGAATTGGAGAAACTAATATTTTTTTCTGATTTAATTGAATCTTTTAACTAAGCCCGTAAAGTGTTCCGTAGCTTAGTGGTCACTGATCCGGATTTAGAAAAGGTCAGGAACCAATTTGACTAACGTGAGTTCAAATCCCACCAGAATCAAATTAAATTATTTTTCAGTTTTCTATTTCCTTAAACTGTTGGGCAAATGTCGGGTTCTACCTAAGTACTCTATCATTATCAAAATTTCAGCCGTAAAACGTCCACTACTAACACAGGCCTCCCTTATGGATCTCCATAAAGGGTATTTGCTATACTCACCACGCTTGGCAGGCGGGTTGGCGAGCGCAGTACGGGATGTTGATACACGGAATGCTGCCCATCTTCCAGAGGTAGATCTTAGCAGGCTCTTACTGATGCATCTACGGGCATGAGAGGAGGGGTAACATTCTACTGCCGGCACCCCAGCTGTGATGCAAGAGGCTTAACACTATAAAAAATTCAATTTTATAACCATTGTTGCAGATAAGGCACCATCAGAAGCCACGTTCCGCGGTGCCGAATTCCTGTCATACGACCTGACGCAGACCGGTGGAGAACCCATCGTGAGCACGCAAGATGCCATCTCCTTGTACTTCAAGACGAGGCAGCCTAATGGACTACTCTTCTACACTGGTAAGTCAGACCGGCGGAGAGCACATCGTCAGCGCGCAAGATGCCATCTCCTTGTACTTCAAGACGAGGCAGCCTAATGGACTACTCTTCTACACTGGTAAGTCAGACCGGCGGAGAACCCATCGTCAGCGCGCAAGATCCATCTCCTTGTACTTCAAGACGAGGCAGCCTAATGGACTACTCTTCTACACTGGTAAGTCAGACCGGCGGAGAGCACATCGTCAGCGCGCAAGATCCATCTCTTTGTACTTCAAGGCTAGGCAGTATAATGGACTACTCTTCTACACTGGTAAGGACCTTGTGTGTGAGGAACCTTTAACGACCTTCGTGGCGCATTTGGTTTGTTTCCCGGCTGAGATGCAAAAATTCGATTGCCGCCACGAGATTCTTTCGTACGATCTCACGCAGACCTAGAGAACTCATCGTCAATACGCAAGATGCCATTCCGAAGTCTTGAAGGCAAGACGAGGTACCCTAATGAACTGCTCTTCTACACTGGTAGGTGCCTCTACCTACCTTATGTGTAAGGACCATTGAACAACCGTCGTAGCGCAGTTGGTTCAATACCCGGTTGAGACGCAGGAGGTGTTCTTTTCGAAATGATGATGACGCTGGTTTTCTTAAGCCGATCAAGTCTGACAATAATTCTCTTTACCAGGCCACGAAGCCGACTACCTCAACCTGGCAGTTCGCGACGGAGGCGTCTCCCTTACCATGGGACTGGGCAATGGCAAGCAGGAGATTCACATCAAACCGCCCAAGACGCGCTTTGACGACCACCAGTGGCACAAACTCACGGTGCACAGAAAGATCCAGGAGGTAAGGGGTTTTACACATATGGAGCCTTTCTCTCTTCTTTCACTTTAATCTCTATATTAGTAGCAGAACTTTTTGTGAACAGTACATCCGCGGATAAGATACCGAGGAGTAAAAAGGAAATAGTGTTTCTGTAAGGGTTATTGACTTTGACCAGGTGCCAAAACGGTGGCTTGTGGACTGTGGCGCAAAAAAATCCCTGTTTTCATGAGATTAGCTCTTAAATTATGTTTGTTTATTTATCTGGAAGGCCCAGGTGCAGATGGAGGGAGGACCTGGACGCATAATTTGAGGAGTGGTCTCAACTAGCCAGCGACTGGGAGAAATGGAAGGAGGGAAGGGAGGCCTTTGACCTACAGTGGGACAATAAAGGCTTATAATAATAATTACCAATAATATTTAAGTGGCACCGCACTCATTAAAATGAAAGTAATTAATACTACAGTGCTTTTGAAATTATTCAGTATAGGTTTTACTTGAAACTAACAAATGTTCATATAATGAAGTGTAACACGCTAGAACTTCATAAACCCCATCGATCGACTTCCAGTAATTGAGAGCCATTAATAAGTAAATTTTCCATTTGAAAGTATTGAATTGGTTTCTGATATTCATGTATGCTTTGGGGCGCCGTGGATGCCGTAAGAATCTGCTGAATATCCCTCAGCAGATTCTTACGGCAGATATGCATCAGCGTTTTTCAGTGTATCAACATCTCGCTCGCTAAAACGCCTGCCATGCGTGGTGCGTATGGCAATGACCCCGTCATGCTCAGTACTTGATCCATGAGGAAAGCCTATCTCCAACAGTGGACTTCACATGGCTGAGATGGTGATGATGTTTCAAGTATGATATAAAAAATAACTTTATTTCTGTTGGCTTTTATATATACAACTAGCTTGTGCCCGCCGATTCGCATGCGTTGTACTTGGATGAAAAGTAGCTTATAAGTTATTCCTGGTCCACATCTATACTTGTGCTAAATTTCAGCTCAATCCGTTGGGTAGTTTTTGCGTGAAGAGGTAACAAACCTCCAAACAAACTTTCGACTTTATAGAGTAGGTATGTGTATTAAATTTGACATTTTAATATATATTTACCATTATTGTATATCATTATTATATATTTAAAATGACAACAAAAAGAGACCATAGTTTTTTTAAGGATTTGTAAAATAAATTATGAAGTTTAATACACCATGCAAAAATGTACACCTCAATAACCCAGTTTTAAAGTTAAACTTTAAATAACTTAAATAACTAACTTAAACTATGTTTTAGTTGTTGTTTTACTTTGTTCTATTAACTTAACTTTAAATAACTTTAATAGTATAACCTCACTCAAAATAATAAAATAAGTAGGTGTCTTCAAACAAAATATTATTCTAATCGTAATTTTAAAATGCATTTTTTATGCATAATTATTTTTTTTTACTTTAATTTAATCGAATAAATTTTTTTTTCCTGGGCGACGTAAAACTTATTTTTTATTGTCATTGTCAATTTCACTCATAAGGCAACAAAACAAACAAAAAGTTGATAAACACTATAGTTTACCAATAATAATTGTCTTCATCATCATCATTTCAGCCGTAAAACGTCCACTACTGAACTAAGGCCTCCCCCTCATGGATCTCCATGAGAGGTAGTTGCCATACTCACCACGCTTGGCAGGCGGGTTGGTGAGCGCAGTACGGGATGTTGACATACGAAAAGACGCTGCTGCCCATCTTCCGGAAGTGTCCCTTAGCAGGCTCTTACTGCATCCACGGGTAATAATTGTCTTATTAACGCTAAATCACTGGCTACCAAAACCAAACAACGGCTAAAAATTCTTGGCATCTTTCGATACCAAAACCAGACAAGCGGTTAAGTAAAATAGTATATATGTCCACGTCCACCGCTTGACAAAGGCCTCCCTCATAGATCTCCAACATCATAAGGGGGTTGTTGCCATACTCGCCACGCTTGGCAGGCTGGTTTGCGAGCGCAGTGCGGGATGTTAATACACCGAAAGAAGCTGCTGCCCATCTTCCAGATATAGCCCTTAGCAAATTCTTTCGGCATCAACGGCCAAGAGATTAGAGGCAACATTCTACTGCCCGCACCCCACGACAATAGGAATAGGTAATTTGTTCCTTTATTGTTGTACAAACATAATAAAAAGAAATACATTGGTACAGCCTTTCCAATAAAATTTGATATAAATTACTCAAAATACCTTAATAAAGTATTTTTATAGGTTTTAATTGGTCTTCTGGAGCTATTACTTTGCGATTCATGCAATTTGATTGGTTACGGCTATCTGATTTCGTTTAAAAAGAAAAAGCGAATAATATACCTATACCACTACCCAATCAATTCCTTATTCAATAAGAATATGCGATTTCCTATACAGTTATTGGCACATAAATTTACTACGTGTGTTCTATTCTGGCCTTTATCCATATAGAAATAAGGTTAAAAATCCACGTGTCCAAGTCAAATAATACCACAAAACTTCCTTACAATCCTCCAGAGCAAGTAATTAGTTATGCTGATCGATGTTTTTCGTATAGAACCAATTTACCGGCGATAAATCCTTGGTGAGCCGGAATTACCCCATTTCACCTTTGGGGTAGCGTCATTACAACGTGTGCTTTGAGATGTTGGTTCAAGGTTCAGTTTCGCTTGGCAAGGAGCTAACCTTTTCTGGTTGGTTTTAGTTTTACAAGAGTTCAATGTTTTTTATAGTAATAATAATTGTTGGTTCAAGGTTCAGTTTCGCTTGGTAAGGAGCTGACCTTTTCTGGTTGGTTTTAGTTTTACAAGAGTTCAATGTTTTTTATAGTAATAATAATTGTTGATTCAAGGTTCAGTTTCGCTTGGTAAGGAGCTGACCTTTTCTGGTTGGTTTTAGTTTTACAAGAGTTCAATGTTTTTTATAGTAATAATAATTGTTGGTTCAAGGTTCAGTTTCGCTTGGTAAGGAGCTGACCTTTTCTGGTTGGTTTTAGTTTTACAAGAGTTCAATGTTTTTTATAGTAATAATAATTGTTGATTCAAGGTTCAGTTTCGCTTGGTAAGGAGCTGACCTTTTCTGGTTGGTTTTAGTTTTACAAGAGTTCAATGTTTTTTATAGTGATAATAATTGTTGGTTCAAGGTTCAGTTTCGCTTGGTAAGGAGCTGACCTTTTCTGGTTGGTTTTAGTTTTACAAGAGTTTAATGTTTTTTAAAGAATCAAGAATCAAAAAATACTTTATTCAGTGCGGCCGCATGGACCTTATTGACGCGTCACAAATTACAAAATAAAACAACACAAATAAATAGAATAAAGCACATAATTGAATCTGTTCACTTCAGATGACACGCGAGTTAGGAAAAGAAGTGAACAGAAAAACCTAACTCGGTCGTTATAGTCATCATTTAACAATTTTATTTTGTCTTATGTTACGTTTGACGGAGTTGGAGCAGATTCCGTCCCAAGTAATAATAATATTTTAAAACTAAACTAACTTTTATACTTTTGTCATTGGTCCTAGATAAGTTTGTATTTACAAATAACCTGATGTCTTGGAGTGGATCAACATTTGAAGATTCCATCATCGTTACATTCATCATCATTTCAGCCGTAAAACGTCCACTACTGAACACAGTCTGTCATGGTTCTCCATGAGGGGTTGTTGCCATACTCACCATGCTTGGCAGGCGGGTAGGCGAGCGCATTACGGGATGTTGATAGACGCTGCTCCCAATTCCTAAGCAGGCCCTTACTGCATCCATGGGTATGAGAGGAAGGGCAACATTCTAGTGCCGAAACCCCACGTTACATTACTATTACTTAAATACGCGTTACATAAATACAGCTGATAAAAGCATGTTAAAAAGAGAGTACCATCTCGAATTATCAAGAATATTTTAATAAAACCAGTCAAGAGCGAGTCGGACTCGCGCACCGAGGGTTTCGTGCCATCATACAATATAATTTGTGTCAAAAGCTGTTTATATAATGTCGGCGACCTTGACAGCGCCGTCCCTTGTATAATAGCGGAGCATAAGTAGATTTTTTAAACTTTAGATGATTTTTAAATAACTACGCTAATTAGAGAGTTCGTAATAATTTTCCTGTAATCTTTACATATATTTTTATTAGCTGTAAATTTTACAAGTATTTATCTCTACAAACTTCGGAGATAACGTACGGTATTTTTTTAAACATTTTTGTAAACAAGTAGAAAACTATACGGCTTAAAGAAAAACTAAAAACTGTTTGTTATTGGGCAAAATAACCCTGTTTATACCCTGTTGATACACTACACGATCTAGTAACTTCATTAAAAAAAAAAATTGAGATCCCCTATACTGCAATCATAATAAGAATATATTTTAACATTTTCATATATGCCATATTAGTAAAGTGTTATCTTAAACTATTCTAAATTTCAAGTCGATAGCATCAGTAGTTCTCGAGATATCCATTTGTGACAGACAGATAGACAGAGTGATACCATAAGGGTTCCTTTTTACCATTTCGGTCTGGAACCCTAAAAATCAATAAATATAATACACAAAATGTAATGTGTGTGCTGCAGCACGTCAAAAGGTGAGGCTCAGTGTGAAATGTGCAAACGCTGGTTTTCAGCCATAGCCTGTGGAGAACGAGATGCAATACATGTGTTTGAGGCTGAGCGTCATTGAAGTGTTATGTGCTATTTATAAAGATGGTAAATAGATAGTTATACAGGGTGTAAAAGGACAACTACCGAACACTTCGGGAGGTCAATGTACTCGTCAATATGAACAACTTTATTAACTACGGAACTTTTGCTATAAAAAATGTAAAGAAACAGCTGTTCCATATATTTTAGCAAAGTAGGTATTGTCCTTTTTCATGGAACACTGTTTCTTTACATTTTTTTACAGCGAAAGTTCCTTAGTAAAGGTTTTTCGGTTCAACGTTTGTGTGTATGACACAAACATTGAACCGAAACGCCTAGTTACCTCTAAGAACTGCGTTCGCTTCGCTCACTCGTTCGATAATATCTTTTGACATCTGTCAAAAATATCGATATGGAACTTGATGACCCAAGTTATAGTCGCATTAACATACACGTATACACTTTATTTTTTTGTAAATTTTGAAACTGGATCTACAGAGGTACAAACAAAAAAACTCTCACTAGATCCATTATTTATTGCTGTTCTAGAAACTAGATCTAGTGAAAGTTTTCTATAATGATAACTCTTTGATTAGGCGCTGGGTTCATTAATATTTTCGTGATAGCTGAGATTAATTATTTCCCCGAAATATTGACACGGTAACACGGGATTAAGGGAAGGAGATGAAAGGAAACTCACCCCTGCCGGCCAGCTCACATAGACTTCCAGATTTGATGTGTCTTCTACACTGCACCTAAGTCGGAGGTTAGCACTCAGTCTCCCGAGGATTCTTAGGGAACAATTCACAATAGTTTGCAGGTTTCACAGTTTATGATTAATAAGAAGCGATGCGCGCGCGCGTTTTGAATGTATAATTTGCACTGTTATGTAGGTCAAGGTGACACTACGACGATTCCTTCACGGTGAGGTGAGGGGGGGGGGGGGCTAAGGTGTGTAGGACAGAGACAGGTATGTTTAAAAACTTATTAGGAAAGACTAGGACAAACATATGTTACTGTATCATCTACTTAACTAGGCACTTGGCCTAAACACTCTTACTAGATCCAAACTGGATCTGTTGACTGGATCTAATGAGAGTAATCCTAAAAAAAGATCTATCTATCTAGCATAATGTATTAGGTATATCAGTCACCTAGTACTCTTAACACAAACTCTGCTTAGCTTGGAGCTAGATGGTGCTGTGTAAATTATCCAGCACTATTTATTACTAGCTGACCCGGTGCCTACTTCGTTGGGCGGTAATTTATAGCCTTTGACACTCACAAATACTGTGGCTTTCTATTATAGTAAAATAATTTTGAAAATATGTTCAGTAGATCCAGAGATTATCCCCTACAACCTCACAAACTCACAAACTTTACTTCTTTATAATATTAGTATAGATTAGATAAAAGTTTTGGCGAACGAAGTGTTGACATTTGTCTCTCGGCGGGTATTGCACCTGCAACCTTCCTGGACCAGGAGCACCTTCCTTTTGAATCTAGCTTGTAATACAACTAAAAGAGACTGCCTAGTGAGAGTCTCTCTAGATGTTGGTCGAGATTCTTCGCTGTGAGTCCGTTATGGAAAACGAATATTGGAACAATAGTCGTTAAGACAACATCCCACATGGTGGCAATTTCGTGGGCCAAACCAAGATGTATGCTAAGCTTATCTTTCTCGGCTTTTACGAGATTTACATCATGGGGAATGGTGATATCAACGAGTAATGCCTTGCGCTCCAACCGATCTATCAGAATCTGAACGATATCTTATTTGCAAGAATATTCCTGTCCGTGATTCGCAAGATATATTTATCACTATTTCAATTATCGCTTGGAGAGACGTGGCCCAAGATCGAGATTCATGGAGCGGATAGGGCATTTGCCTTCGGACCCAAACGGACCATAATAATAATTAAACCGCTTACAACATGACATTGTCTACACAGTATTTTGGAGTAACATTTCTATTTTAAAAACCCAGAGACGTTCCATAGGTACTGAAAATGTTTTTATGTCATCATCATCATCTACAACCTGACTTCACCCACTGCTGGGTATAGCCCTCCAGTAGATTGTGTCATTGATGTATCTTATAATAATTCATTTTTTTAAATACTCACGTAGTATTATAACGTCGCAGCTTGCAACAGCACTGTGGTAGTGCTGTGCAAGCTGCGACCCTACGCGCGGAAGGGGCTCTAAATTCAACCTTGAGCAGATGCTCTTGAAAAATCGAAACGTGTCGAAATAAGCTTCGGCGTTAAATACTATGTGAGTTTTCCCCGTTTGTTACAAAATGAGTTCACCGCACGTTAATTTTGAAACTTATAATAATTGTTTCCTTTGTTTGCAGGTATCTTCGGGAGCAATGAGTTTTTGCAGGGTAAGTAAATTTTCATAATTTATTAGATTCGATTCAAAAACTTTTGAAGCTCTTGCGAACACTGCGCAGCTATTGGAGCTTGCTTTTATTGGGAAAGCTCCTGGTTTACCTCTTCGAACCGAAGATCGCAGCCATCCGATTCCTGGATATCTTGAGATGAGAACTACGATCTCTTCCTGTATACAGGGTGTATTATAACATATGTACTAACCCGAAAGGGGGATTTCAGCTCAAAAAATAAATCGGGAATTCGTTTTTTTGACCTCCTCTTCGCATACACCTTGTTTTGCAATCAAAAAAGTGCAGTATTAGCCCCGTATTAGCGTGTGCCGTGATCGAGTTGCGTTCGGAAGTGGAACCGATAGTAGGGCCATCATTCACAGTCAGAGACTCGGACAGTTTGGTCTTTTAAGAATTCACTTATGTACCTTTTACACACACAAAAATGTTTAATAAAATTTAATAAATAAGTCGTCGTTTTGGGCTTTATCTTTGACTTAGTTTTAATACTAAATACCGTCCAGGTGGTTTAAATTTTTAAAAAATTAGCAGAATGTAGCAATCGACGTATGATTGCTTTTATGTAGTACTTTGTTGATTTTATTTGAACTGAAAAAATATTATATTCCATTTATTTTAGTCTTTAATCTTTAATTTTAGCGTTGTGTAGATAGTGTGCTGCGCACACATGCACTGCTGGTGCCACGGAAGATCAGCGTTATATTAACTTTCAGATAATATAGCACAATCTGCGTGGTTACCATTTTCGTTGTCAATTAATCAATATATTTAAAACTCTTCTGTTACTGACTGAGTGACTGACAGACAAAGCACAGCCTAAACCACTGGACCTAGAGACTTAAAATTTGGCACACATACGCCTTTAGTATCCTAGAGGTGCACTAAGGAGGGATTTTTCTAAATTCCCACGGGAACGGAAACTACGCGGGTTAAACTGCGGGGTGCGGCTAGTTTGTTTATATTTGTATTTTCTTTATTCTAATGTCCTTTTAATTTTGTTGTATCTTCTGTTTACTTGTAATGTTTTGACACGAAATAAAGTCTGATCTAATCTTAGAAAGAGGGTAGATCGTTTCGTCTACCAATGACTACACACTCCCAAAAGACTTCAGTTTAGCCGTGACCATGACGTGTGAGACTGCGTTGAAATATCGAGTAACTCAAAAAGACTTAAACCATGCTAAATACACCGTAAATATTACAAAGCCAAGTATGTTCGTATGGAGGTTTGTTACCTCTTCACGCAAAAACTACCCCACGGATTGAGCTGAAACTCCGCACACGTATAGATGTAAGTCTAGATTAACGCATAGGCTACTTTTTATCCGGGTACAACGCGTGCGAAGCGGCGGGCGGAAGTTAGTATTGCATAAAGTATAATGTTGTAAAGATTTTAATAAATAAATGATTTGAAATGTTTATGGTCTAAATTAAGTATAGATATATTTATAAATTGTGGTTCACGATATGAATCATTCACAACTTCATATAATTCCCGCATTTTGAATTTCTTCACTCTGTAAACACCAATAGAACTGCTTTGTTTAGGTATTCTCATTTTCTCCATGAATGGCATTTTTTCCAGTGCATTATTAAATTCTATTTTCGATCCCATAGGATTTTATTGTGCCGCGACCTATTGTCGGGAAGCTATTCAACCACACTCTATTCCGGGCATCAATTGAGGTTCAGGCACTGGGATTATTAATTTTTAATAAGTGCACATGACTAGCATAAACCCGCCGCTTCGCATGGGGTGCACCCGGATAAAATAAAGCCTGGTATCCTGGTCAACGTGTGCGTAAGCAAATACGTATACAAAATTTATGCAGATCCATGAGAGAGGCCTGTGTTAAGTAGTGGACGTGTTACGGCTATAATTGTGACGATGAAATTTTTCCAGGAACACAAGAAATGCTTATGTTGCTGTTAGTGACGATGGATAGCAATTAAAATAATATTAATATTATAAATTATTATTATTATTATAAAGCCTAATGTCCCACTGCAGGGAAAGGCCTCCCTTCCCTTCTTCCACTCTTCGCGATTTAACGCAGTGACAGGCCACGTGTAAATTAAATTAATTAATCTATTATAAATCAAATATATTATCATTATTAATACAAATTTAACATTATTTAATGGTTTATTTTATTAATAATAAGTAGACATTATTATTTTCACTATTATTTTCTAATTAACTGTAATTTGTTAGTTTTATTTTATTATTAGTGGATAAAGTTTGAATAATTAATTAGTGTAAGTGGTCATTATGCGACCGTTCTGGTTAAATTAAATAAATAAATAAAATAGCATGGTATAGGTGCTGGGCTAGCCTAATCCACCTAACAATATCCCAGAAACTGCAGCGTCCCGTACAGTATGATTACCTGTTGCTGACGCTGTATAAATCATCTATAATAAATAAATGCAAGGGCCTTAATGTTAGTGACGTCACCAAGGCTCTTTCTGAAGACCGAAAAGCGTTAACACAACCTGCTCCTGTGAGACAGAAATCCTTTTTGGGACTCCATGTTTCTAATTTATAAGGGTTTACTCGTATTTACACTGCTGTTTGTCACTGTTTGTTTGTTTATTTGTTTAACCCAATTTACACATTACGAATTGTGAAAGGAGGACTAAGTTAGCTAGAGCATTCGCTGCCATCTTTGTAACAAACTAGCTTTTGCCCGCGATTTCGTCCGCGTGGAAGTCATAAAACGTAAAATCTCCTTTTTTACGCAGAGCCACCTTAATTCGAAAATATAAATCCCATTTATTCCCTATCCCGTGGGAATTTTGAAAAATCCCTTCTTAGTGCACATCTAGGATACTCAAGGTATACCTATGTGTGCCAAATTTCAAGTCTTTAGGTCCAGTGGTTTAGGCTGTGCGTTGATATATCAGTCAGACAGTCAGTCAGTGAGTCAGTCAGGACTTTGAATTTTATACGTATAGACATAAATTATCCATCTATATATGTATCTCAAATAAATAAATAATGCTGGACAATTCACACAGAATCATCTAGCCCCAAGCTAAGCAGAGCTTGTGTTATGGGTGCTAGATGACTGATATACTTAATCGATTATACTACATAGAATATACTATTTTATTATATATAGAATAACATCCAGAACACCCTGAACAAATTTCTGCAGATCATACAGACATTTGTTTCAAGGCGGGAATCGAACCCGCAACCTCTTGCGTCGCAGGCGGACCGTGGCTGCGCCACAGAGGCCGTCAAAGATCAAAGATCTTGTTTCCAAATAAACACAGTTTTACTTAAGTTTAAACTTGAAACTTCACTACTATTTTTAATATTAGTGTAACTGTTAGCCTGTATCATCCCACTTTTGTGCCGTGGGGTGCCGGCAGTAGAATGATACCCCTCCTGTCATACCCATGGATGCAGTAAGAGCCTGCTAAGGGATACCTCCGGAAGTTGGGCAGCAGCATCTTTCCATGTACCAACATCCCGTACTGCGCTCGCCAACCCGCCTGCCAAGCGTGGTGAGTATGGCATCTACCCCTCATGGAGATCCATGAGGGTGGCCTGTGTTCAGTAGTGGACGTTTTACGACTGTGATGATGATAATAATAATGTTATAAATTTATTTATAAAGAGCGGCTTCTCCAAAGCGAATATTTGCTTAAAAGGGGACTCCAAACCTTTTATGTGCACTCTATGTAACTGAAAATAAATATTTTTTCATTCTCATTTCATTTTTTTATGTTGGACATTAAACACATCATCGTTTCAGCCGTAAAACGTCCACTACTGAACACAGGTCACCTACTACTGCCGGCACCCCACGGAATTATTATATTACAACATTATTAGGTACTTAGGTAATTTATTTTGTAAAAAAATCCCATAATTGTACATTTTGCTCGACTTACGGCTCTTTAGGGATACCTTAAAAAGGAACCCCTAAAGAGCCTGCTTTTAATGATTCCGGAATGAATCATTAAAAGCAGAGCTACCAGAATTAGACGCTCTTTTGTTTTTGCAAAAATAATGAACTCATCTTGTTTTGTGTTCTCTGAATGTAACCAATAAACCGGTGAAAGTGGTGGATAAGGCCTTTACATCTATAATAGATGATTTATACAGCGTCAGCGACTGGTATTTATGCTGGTCAGTACGCTGCAGTGCCTGGGACATTCTTAGATGGATTAGGCTTGCCCAGTACCTATACCATCCTCTCAGCTTAGTCGGCTATTAGTCAGAGGAAAGAACAGGTCAATACGTCTGAAGCTGACTAAGCCGCGGGTTTCCTCTTGGTAGATATTTAGTTAATTGTACCTACGTACGGGAGAATTAATTTTCTTAATCGGTTTATAAAGGTCGGAGTTCCAAGGTAAAACATTTCAAACGACTTCAGATCCTTATTTGAAGTCGGTTAATTAAATAAACAAATGAGGTCGTGGGGTGCCGGCAGTAGAAAGTCACCCCTCTTTTCATGCCCGTGGATGCAGTAAGAGCCTGCTAAGTCTGTGTTCAGAGTGGACGTTTTACGGCTAAAATGAAGATTCAGTATCTTCTAAAGACTATATCTCAAAACAGACAGTTTATACGGATTTGTTGCCAAAGTAGTTCATTTTGATTAAACATGGTGACCAAAACGTTCATCATCTTTTGAAATTGTTCGTTCTTCATGTAGATTATCAAAATCTATTTGACATGTATTTTTTTCTATTTTAACGTAATCCAAAGGAAACCACGATACATTATACTTACATGTCGCGTGTACACGCTGGTACGCGCCAACGTGCCTCCGTACAGAATTATGACGTCACGAGCCCCCACTCTTAAAATTTAACTCGCTTTTGTGTCTATTATTTTTGTATTATACTTTATGGATCTAACGGATCTAATAGAATTTTGATTTACAACCCGTCAACATGCCTAATCGTCCAGGAGACAGCTCGTTATGAGATTGACACCAGTGCCTCGTATCTGACCTGTTTCAAAGCAAAGTCAGTTCGCTTCGTTACAGTAATCGTCTTTCTGAATAGCCAAGTTTTAACTCTAATTTTCCATCTGAACTACGAAGACGTGATAATAAGCTCAAATTGTAGAACAAAGTCCAAACTCCGATACCATAATATAAATTCAATGCGAACTTGGACTTTTGAAAACAGGAACCATTTAAAATACCATCTGTTACTATTTCACTCGTATTTTGCGAATAATGCGGGGGTTTTTTTGTATGTAGGTATCCCAGATGATCGGAAGGTGGTGGGTTCAATGCCCGCCAAAAGATTTTGTGTCACGTGCTTTAGATAGATAGATAGAAAATACTTTATTGCACACCTTAAAACTAAACATAATAACAAGAGAAACATGAAAACATAGTGACAATTGGCGGCCTTATCGCTAAAGAGCGATCTCATCCAGGCAACCTAGGGATGGATTGGATTGTAAAAATACGACAAGGGGTTATATAGTGCACGTTGAGTTAAAAGTAATTACAAAATATACCATACATAAATACTTTAACGGTGAAAGAAAATATTGTGAAGAAACCCGCGGCTTTGTCAGCTTCAGACGTAATGACCTGATCTTAAGAAAAATACCAATACCTCTCCTCCTCTCACGACTTATCTCTTCGGTCATCTGAAAACCTTTTTCTTAAAATACCTACACAAAAAACTACATTTTACAGTGGCTCTTTTAGTGCCCAAGCTGTCAGACTGTGGAATGCTTTACCGCTTAGCGTCAAAACATCTTCGTCACTGCACACTTTTAAAAATAAGGTTTACCATCATTGCCTGTCATCCTAAACTGGTTGACAACCTAATTCTAGTTATCCATTTCTTTTATTCCCGAATTTATTGATATTAATTATGTACATATTAGTCTTATTATTTTATTTTATTTATTGAGATATGTATTAGTTTGTATGATGTTTTATAATGGTGATTTTTAGTATTAATGTTATGTATTAGTTTGTTTTTATTAGTTATAGTTAAGTTAATAATGTATGTTTAAGTAGTTGTTAACACTAAGTTACCTATTTTCCTAAAGGGATTTTGACCCACCGCCTTCTTCTTGCCCTATGCTCTCTTTGAATCAATTGGTTGCCTGGAAAAGATTGCTTACAGCGATAAGGCCGCCCAAATTTGAATTGAATTGCCCAAAATTGTTTTATTATATTTCTGTTTGTTTTTATACCTCGGTATATTTTTTTGTTACATGTGGTTGATCAATAAAGTGTTATCTATCTATCTTTCCTCAGACTAATAGCCGAATAATATAATTTTAAAGTTGATAGGAATAAAGTTAATTACGACGATGTAAATAATTCACTATCACAAGTGAATGATTGGTTTACAACAAACAACCAAGAGCTTAATGCTAAATAGACAAGATGTATTAAATTTTTATTACCAAATGTAAAAGAATATCCTACAAACATAATGTTGGGCGGGGAAATGCTCAATCCCGTCAATTCCACAGTATTTTAAGGTATACACAGATTCTACCCTTCAATGGAAACTGCAAATTGATGAATTTGCAGGTCAAATAGTTCAGCATCTTATGCAGTCAGGACATGAATATCACTGACGAAGCTATAGCTAGACTGGTTTACTTATTTTAGCTACTTCCATAGATTTAATTTTCGAGAACAGATCATGAGTTATTACCAATTGTTAAAACAAAGAAAGACCTGCTGCCCATCTTCCGAGGGTATCCCTTGGCTGATTCTTACTGCATATAAGGGCAAGAGAAGAGGGGCAACATACTACTGCTGGCACCCCGCGGCAGCTAACTCTGTGGTTTAAACTTAATATGAAAAAAGTTCTAGCGCTTTGGGAGTAGAGGTTAGGTATTCTAGTTCGCTATCCCGTCAAACTTTGTTAATACCTGAAGCGTTGCAGTAGAGCTTTCTTTGTTTTAGAACTGCAGGTGTTTTTGATAGCTTGTGGATGCAAATTAATTTTGGTAGGAGCGTGTTTGGTTTTGCAACAGCTTATGAGTCACGAAAGGTATAATTACCGTTTTTTTAGTTTTGGAAAGTCAATGAACACTTGTGAATTCAGGTCGAATCGGTAGGAAATATACATGTAAGGCGGTTCACACACTGCCACGCACCACGCTGCATGTTGCGTGAATGCGTCTTCTAACGTTGCTTGTAAGTATCTCCGTTTGTATAGGAAACACGCACAGTCCAACACACTGAAAATGCGTCTACGAGTACGTGCGTTCACGCAGATCACGCACTCAAGCGCGGTGAAACATGCATCCACGCGCGTAGGTGCGGGGCGAGACGCAAGGTATGGCACACCAAGTCCCGCAGTCTAGCGAACAGCTTTGAATGAAATGAGTCAGAGCCGCCGTGAATCCACAAAAAGCAACTACGTGCGTGAGTGCGTGAAAAGCCCGCACGATGATGCAGATCTGCACTCCCGCAACTACGCGCGTAGGTGCGTCGACACGCAACATTCAGCGTGGTGCGTGGAACTGTGATAACCGCCTAAGGAATTGCCTGCTAGGTATGTCGTCCGTTGGCTCATATGACCACAAAGGAGAGTTAACAGGCCTTTTGTAATGTGAAGTAAACGTGAAAAACGTTGCGCTGAGCATACGAATATCAAGAGATTCAGATAAAACACATTCAAAATATCAATATTATGTGCTTATTCTCACAAGGGTGAAGTCAAGAGCTAATATTTTCTAAAAATTAAAAACTGTGGTAGTCCAAATTAAGACATTAATGGTCTTAATGTATTTTTTTTACATTTAGAGCAAAATATCAACAATTTTACAATTAATTTAATATTTAAAAAATAAAAAATAATGATACCCCTGCTCTCATGCCCGTGGATGCGGTAAGAGCTTGCTAAAGGATACCTCCGGAAGATGGGCAGCAGTGTCTTTCCGTGTATCAACATCCCGTACTGCGCTCGCCAACCCGCCTGCCAAGCGTGGTGAGTGTGGCAACTACCCCTCATGGAGATCTATGAAGGAGGCCTGTGTCCAGTAGTGGACGTTTTACGACTTCAATGATGATGACGACAAAAAATTTGCACAATAAATACCTTCTAAAAACAAAAATCTTCAATAATCAATTCCCGTTGTCTGTCTGTCCCTGTTGTCAGTCTGTCCTGTCTGTCGCAAATATTTGCTTAGATCTTTAAAACTACGCAACAGATTTTGATGTGGTTTTTTATATAAATATTTTTAGATATATAATAGTATTATACATAGAAACCTTCCTCTTAAATCAGTCTTCATGAGGAAGGTTTCTTTGTATAATACATGCATAATATAGTAGAGAAACACTGATAATTTTAGAGGTTTCTAATGTGAGGTCGTAAATAAACGCATTTCTTTGCGCTTACATTGCAAACGCTGGCTGAACCCTACGAGATAGATCAAAATAAACAGTACTACAGTATTGTACACCTTAAAAAGGTCTGCAAAAATGTTCGCGATGTTATATTCTGTAGTAAATTTAGTAGGTATCAGCATTGCACCCGTGCGAAGCCGGGGCGGGTCTTTAGTATACTATACAACACATGCTAGCATCGCGCAATAGGAGAATCCGTCTGCAGATCTAGTATAGATCTATTGATTGATTATGATTTCTTCCCCAGGTGTCTGCAATAGTTGATGACGTGTACATGGAACACTCCCACGTGGCGGGTACATTCACCATGCTGGCCAGCTCGCGAGCGCATGTGGGCGGCTCACTCAATGCACGAGCCTTACCAGGCGCTAGGGTACACAACAACTTCATTGGATGCTTGAAGAAGGTTAGTCTGTAGGAGTACCAAGTGGATGCAAAGTAAAGCTCGCAAATTTGTAGTATTTAAAGTTCAAAGGTGTTGTGGAAGTACCATGTGTATACGTGGAATTAAAGTGTGTAGCAAATATGTAGTGTTAAAGGCTAGAATTGTATGAAGGAGATGGTGTGATTAATTAGATCTGACTCAATGCACTAGTCTTGCTAGTTGCCAGGCGCTAGAGTTCACAACAACTTCATTGGATGCTTGAAGAAGTTTATAGGTGTACAGGTGGGCACGTACAAAGTAAAGTTACTTATCTGCAATATTAAAGATTATTATTGTGTGAAGAAGATGGCGTGATAATGCGATAGGTTTTTCAGATCATAACAACGTTAAAAAGAACTTACTATTTTAGTCAAAGACATGTTCCTCATAGACGTCTGTTTTTGCAAAGGTGGAGTTCTCAGCAGACACACTCCGTCTGAACCTCATAGACCTGGCTCGGACGGGAAGCAAGTTAATCACAGTAACCGGGAGACTCGACTACGCCTGCACTGCGGTAGACTTTGCAGATCCTGTCACCTTCGCCACCAGAGACGCCCATTTGGTGAGTTCATGCCATAACGTTTGCGTAGTTGCGGACGAAACAGCTGAGGTACAAAGAAGTTTAGTAGACCATTTTATAATATTCCGAACAAATAATACTTTTATAAAGCGCTTTTGCATAGCTAGTATCAACATCCTTCTTACCTCATCTGATTTGGACACAGTTATCCAAAACCTTGCTGATATTGCTTAAGGTTTATTTCCACAGGTTCGACACCCATCCAAAGCTTACACAGCCATTGCCACAGCCAATCCGGTTAACAGATATACGGCCAGCATAGGTTTCAGGATTTCAGATGGATCAAGACATGAACACCACTACAGAGGAAATCATCATAGATACAGGGAACACTATACGGGATTAAGGAATTATCGCCGTGGTTCAAGAAGGCCTATCGATGCAAAGCTTGAAAAAGAAAACGAACCTAAATTGGTTCGTATCAGCATTCCTGTAACTTTTGGTCCAGATACGACAACAAAATCTTATCCAATACATAAATATGGTGGGTCATTGAAAAAGGAAAATATAACTACGGCTGTTAAAGATAACCTTGGTGTGAATACTCAAAGACACATGTATGATAAGAATGGAGCTGAAAAATCCGGTTTCAAAAATACCCCAGCAAGACACCACCATGGACCTCTAGATCTCGATGATGATCTTCTACGTCGCGTTGTAAAAATATCAATGCCAGTTACCTTCAACGACAAGATCACAACCAATTCAACTGTTAAAATTAATCACAGTGAGCCCAATAAAAACAAAGATAACTCAAAATGCGATAAGTACAACACAGATAGACACCCAACATCAAATGACAGTAAAGATAAAAAGAAGAATTATCTTATGAAAATCGTAGCAACGAATTACAGTGTGCATTTCTTACAACCCGATGTAACAAATTTTACCGTATATATTATTGTAGACCCCAAGAAGCAAGCTGAGAATAGGAAGAAACATGCTAGAAAGATGTATGAGATGCGCAAAGCAGCAGCACTCAAAGCTATGCGTGAGCGAAGGCGTTTGGAGATCGAAGCTAAAGTCAGCCATACTTTACTCTCATTCTTTAAAGAAAACACAACTAGCTCAACTCCAACAAAAAACCCTGAAGTAATGACTAGGTCCCCTTACTTGATCTTCACAAAAACTACTAATGCAACTAAAAACACGAAAGTCCTGACGAAGTCTTCTTATTATAACTTCACAAAAAAATCTGCTAACTCAACTCCAATATATAAACCTGGAATGATGACGAAGTCTCCATATTTAATCACTTAATATTACATCAATTTTGAATGTCAACCCGTATTTCAATATAATAATGAAAATTGTAGTGTATTTCTCAAGTTTCGCTGTTACTGTAGTAATTGTAGAATAATATTTTAATGGCAATATTAACCAATTTAAAATATCAATGTTAACTCTTCATGTTTAATCAATCAATAAACGCAATTACAAAAGCTGGCAATTTTCAATTAACTGTGTAAAATTCGCAAAACACAGAAACGTGTTTTTGCATACAAATCTAGGGCTACACTGACACAATTCATTACGCCAAAACGTAGCTGGCAAAAACAGAGCACCAATTAAAAACAAAGGAGCGAATTTCCGAGACCACTCACAAAAATCGTCCGTAAAAGCCGACATGTTAAAGATTGTTGGAATTCGTTCGAGGGCACTTTTGAATTTCGTACTCTTGTATTCGGTCGATCACTCGCCCCTTGATTGGGTTGGGATATTGAGATTGAGTTAGAGGGGATTCGTTCGGGCACTACTCTCCGTTCAAGTGATGTAATTTGAGGTCAATTCTTTGCGAAGTGGACTTTGAAGACAATAAAGTTTCCCATTTGACTTTGATCTGTTTGTTGTAGACTGTAGACATCATGAAGTACTTTGATGTTCAATAATCCTTACAATTTTTTAGAAATGCTCATAATCAGTTTCTATATTGCTTGTGGTACCTTTATAAAAGTATTTGGTTTGTTCAAGCAGACAAATTCTTGAAAAGTTCTTGAAATCTTTGTGTATGGTATTGAAATAGGAGCATTACAAAATTTAATCATTAAATGTTGGTCCCAAAAGCATAAAAGCTTTCGTCTAATCACTTGTCTTACTCTGTAATGAGAAGATTGATCGACTTTTATAAACAAACACACTGATTCAAATTAATTGTATTACATTTTCAGCTAAAGTTTTTGTCAATGCGATCATTATTTTGTCCAGTTTGAAATCTGTTGACCTTTTTATAATAGTTTCACCTTTCAATCCGGTCAATGTGAGCATGTCACACAATTTCAGTAGTTTGAACCTTCGACCTTTGAACTTGTGCAAAGAAATGTATACGTTTGAGCAATTGGAAAATATGTTGTTGCTGTTTTCCGTTAGTATTTTAGGCAGTTAAATGTTTGTAAGTTCATTTATATCAGACAAAGGGTGCGTTTCTACTGAAGCGGAGCGGGGCTTAATTGAACAATCACATCGCTCGCGAAGCACAAGGCTTGAGGAAACAAACACTGTGATTGGTCAATGAAGCACCGCTCTGACCTCAACAAGGACTCATCCTAAAAGTATAGTATTAAATTAATTTAATTTCGTTTATTAGGACAGGGTCATTATAATGAGATAAATCATATTTTTCATGACCTTTTTCGAAAGTTTTCGCAAAAATGCGGGTGCATCTACAGCATTTAGTTTCGTTAAGCGATAATTAAGATAACCGCTCAATGCACCCGGCATTGAGCGGTTATCTTATTAGAAACAGTTGGACAAGATTTAATCAACTGTTTTAAGTTGTGGTATTGTATACAACCCCGCCGTGGGGTGCCGGCAGTAGAATGATACCCCTCCTCTCATGCCCATGGATGCAGTAAGAGCCTGCTAAGGGATACCTCCGGAAGATGGGCAGCAGCGTCTATCCGTGTATCAACATCCCATACTGCGCTCACCAACCCGCCTGCCAAGCGTGGTGAGAATGGCAACTACCCCTCATGGAGATCCATGAGGGAGGCCTGTGTTCATCAGTGGACGTTTTATGGCTGAAATGATGATGATGACTGTATACAAACCCGTCTTGTCGCAATACAGTCTTATACGTACAAATCAATAACTTCTACATAAAAATATTGAGCTTGCCCATTTTCAAGCACATCCGATACTAGTTTTGAATCCCCGACACAAAAATACGTTATATAATGTTGAACGGCCTTTCTACTCACGTTAATTATACGTCGAAAATAGGTTTCCAACGTGTTCTGTTCCTTCCAGGTGAACTTTCATCAGGTAATGGAGTCTTACACGGCACCTTCTTTTTCGCTCTTACGCGCTCGCGTTGCACTACAAGCACGCTGGAAACCGAACGTATAATTAACGTGAGTAGAAAGCCCGTGTATCATTCAAATGAAAACAAATATAATTTATTTTCGAAAATGGGTACATAAAAAAGAAGTTAACAACATATAAAATAGGTTTAGCCATAATCAACATAAAACATGAAATAAAATTAAAAACATTTACTGCTGGATATTGCTCTGTAATTTTTGACAAATTCTATAATTTTTGACATGTGTCAAATAATCGGTTGTCTTGTCTTTTTATTTTATGGCTTTTTGCGTTTGGTTTTACACAATTCCGCCAGTGTCAAGTTAATTGATAAATTCTTATGTTATTTGGCTGGCCTGGCCATGTTGGCGGCCATTGTCTTTCGTAGAAATAATTGGTTATTGTTGGTTTGTAACTTAGAGTGTCAAGTTATAATAGCATCTAAGTAATTTCTCAATTTTGAAACAAGATTTCCTGGCATTAAAGTAAAAGATTGGAAACAGGATCTACTGAGAGTTAGACAAGTTAATTAGATCCTGTGTGATCCTGTCTACAGATCCAGTCCGCATCTAGTGATAAATGATGAAAAGGTAAAAAAAACAATATTCTAAGTTAACCTGAAAAAAAAGATACGACCGTTTATGCCACAAAATACATGTTTCGACATTCTCAAAGGAATCAAAATTCATATTCATAGGGTACTTTCCGTAGACCTAGAACTATGAAATTCACAAAGTGGTCATTTTAAGAAGTGGTCCTTTTTTATTGTGGTCATTTCTAATTGTGGTCATTAACCGCCGAAAGGAATTTTTCAAGGTATATCGTCTTATACTGTAGATAAAGGTAAAAATCTGAAAACTATACATATGCAATAAAATCATAAAAAAATCGTAAAACATGAAATAAATCATCGAGGTTAAGCAACCCTACGCGCGGTCATAAATTGGATGGGATAAATCGTATCGTTTTGTGCATTTTTAAAACTTTTACTAATATATATTATATTCCTACATACCTACGGAACCCTTGGTGGGCGAGTCCAGCTCGCACTTGTTCAGTTTTATTTTATTTTCATTTTCATAACTAAACAGGTACTTCCAAGTAAAAGCAACTTTATCAAGCTCCAATCGCGAAAAGATCGTTATCAGATCTAAATCAAGGTTTGTTGACCTCAAGGTTGTATGTGTGACCTCAAGGTCAGCATCGGGGCAATTTATTGTTTTATACGCAACACAACTATAATTCTGCTCCCGATAGTAAAAAGGGCGTAACTCACATTTCTTCTGCACATTCTAGTTACATACATTGCAGGTGCGCGACCTTTTTCCCTCATTCAGGTAATTAAAAAAATCGCCTTTGTTGTATGGGAGCCCCCTCGAATCAATCAATCAATTTATTTCATTTCAAGCCTAAATTACAAAATCAGTATATGGAAAATAATCAAGTACATCATCTACATTTATGGCTTGCGTTTATAAACTGGTCTACAGCACCTACACTAAGTGGTAAGACTTGTGTCGTAGGTGCTGCCTTCCTTCTAAGATTACAATATTGATATTATCGAAGCCAGATTAAGATTTTATATAACCACGAATATAATTATTAAAGGTAACAGTATATTAATATCATCTAAACTTAACGAATATTTGTTTTATTTTGATTTAGTTAAGTATTTATTTTTATAGTGAATGTACAAATAAATTCTATGAATATTTAAAGCGTCTACCCTGTTGCCGTAATTAATATCGAGCAAATAACGGCAAAAAAATCACGTTTATTGTATGGTTATATTTATTTATTTATTTATTTATTTCATTGTGTTTTTAGTATTATTTGTTGTTATAGCGGCAACAGAAATACATCATTTGTGAAAATTTTCACAGTCTAGCTATCACGGTTCACGATATACAGCCTGGTGACAGACAGACAGACGGATAGCGGATGGGGTGCCGTACCTAAAGGGTAACCCTAAAAAATGTGACATATGCCCTTTTTACCCTTGGGGGCAGTATTATGTACGAGTTGAATTGCAATTATGAACACGTGAGGGTTCCGTGAGGTTGCCGTGGGGTGCCTTTAGTAGAATGTTACCCCACCCCTCATGCCCGTGGATGTAGTTATAGTGGAGGTAGTGTAGCCTGCGAAGGGATACGGGATACTGCATCCGGTCTTCATGTCTTTAGTGCTGAGTTTCAAGTGTTATCAGATAAACATTTTTGTCCGAGGGTTCTAAAGTGTTTTAATTGATTGGTTGTACGATTTTCATATCAATAAAGGAAGTATTTTTGATAAGCTTTCAAAAATATATTTTATTTGATATCAATACCAATTTTCTGCAGTTTTTCGAACTACCAATGTCAAATAAAATCAAATATAAAATTTGGGTAGCATAACAGCGGTCTTGTGCCAGGTGCGACACTTGGGTATATTTTCGATTGTTAATCCCTATTTTCACCCCCCATATCTTGTAAACGTCTTAACCGATTTTGATAAAACATATTTAAGAATCACCGCTAGAAAACCTATTCTAATCTTACCCATCGAAACCCACTGCTGGGCAAAATCTCTTTCCTTTCTCCATTCGTCACGGTCTAGAGCGTTAGTCCGCTGAAAAATGTGAAAACCTGCTTTTAAATGAAATAAAAAATCTAATCTGTCTACTCGTGTAAGGCCTACGGTGCCACAAACAGACAAACATAGCGATCAAACTATGACACCTTTCTTTTTATGTCGGGGTTAAAAAAAGCAAAAATTGTCTCCGGTGAGCATCAAACTCGCAACCTGGGCATCTTAGCCGACTACTAGACTGAGCCACTGGGGTTGTTATTTATTCATGCAAATAAAACCGTCCCTAAAAGCCAGCGTATCCGACGCTGTTCAAATAAAACCAACAAACATAGGGTTCAATTTGCCTTGATCTATTATTCAGCCACTAATGTGATTTCCTTGTATTAGTAATTGTTCTATCGATTGTATAGTAACCCTTATTTGATTCAGGGAAAGTCGTTTTATTACAATCTGACAAAAGATATACAGTTATAATGTACTCGTGAGTGACGCCTGATATGGACGGCCTTTTATATCTATTATAGATTTAGACAGCGCGTCAGCAACTGGTATTTATACTATATGGGACGCTGCAGTGCCTGAGACATTGTAAGATGGATTAGGCTTGCCCAGCACCTATACCATCCTCACTGTTTAGTCAGCTTTTAGTCGGAGAAAAAAACAGGTCAGTACGTCTGAAGCTGGCTGAGCCGCGGGTGTCCTCACGATGTTATCCTTCACCGCTAAAGCACGTGTTAATGTGCAAATAATGTTTATAAAAAGACAAATCGGTGCACGCCGAGTATCGAACCCACGACCAAATGCTTATGCCATTCAACCAAATGCCATTCAACCAAATACTTACTGTGTTTTTTTTGTTAATGTCGATGTCCGCGTTTTCGAAACGGTCCTTACGGAAGACCAGCGCGTACTGGCCCTTCAGCCCGCAATGTGCGGACCCTTTTGACACGACACCATGAAACATTAATCGGAAAATTGCGCCACTATGGTGTTAGAGATATCTCTTTGGATCTACTTATTTCTTATCTCAGTAACAGGATACAAAGAGTTGATGTTAATGGAAAACGTTCTTCGGGATCTGTAGTTACAATGGGTGTACCGCAGGGATCAATTCTTGGGCCTTTTCTATTTTTAATTTACATTAATGATCTACCTCATCTTGTCAAAAACAATCATGAGATTGTATTGTTTGCTGATGACACTTCACTTTTGTTCAAAATGAAACGACGTACCACCGATTATGACGAGGTGAATAATGCAATCTCAGAGGTTGTTAATTGGTTTAATGTCAATAACCTATTACTTAATGAAAATAAAACAAAATGCATTAGATTTACTCTCCCTAATGTAAAACAGGCTGATGCCAAGATTAAATTAAAAGGTGAAAGTTTAAACCTTGTAGAAAAAACTGTATTTTTAGGCATAACTTTAGACAATAAGCTTCAATGGGGCCCACACATAGAACAACTATCGGGTAGGCTTAGTTCTGCAGCATATGCAGTCAAAAAAATCCGCCTTCTTACAGACGTTGATACCGCTTGACTTGTTTACTTCAGCTATTTCCACAGCATTATGTCTTATGGCTTACTACTGTGGGGATGTGCTGCAGATATAGACACCGTATTTGTGCTGCAGAAGAGGGCTATTCGTTCTATCTACAATATGGGTCCCAGAGAATCACTTCGCACTAAATTTAAAGAAATAAATATAATGACAGTAGCTTGTCAATATATTTATGAGAACTTGTTGTACACCCAAAAAAATATTGCTTCGTTTAAGAAAAACAGCGACAATCACAATGTAAATACAAGAAATAAGAATAAACTCGCTGTGCCCACTACTAGGCTCCATAAGGTGAAAATATCTTTTAAAGGGCAATGTATACGCTTCTACAACAAACTCCCAAGTGAGTTGCAGAAGTTATCATTGAATAAATTCAAAAACATTATTAAACGCAATCTGTGCAATAAAGCTTATTATAAAATATCAGATTACCTAGAGGACAAAACCACTTGGGACGGAATCTGCTCCAACTCCGTCAAACGTAACATAAGACAAAATAAAATTGTTAAATGATGACTATAACGACCGAGTTAGGTTCTTCTGTTCACTTCTTTTCCTAACTCGCGTGTCATCTGAAGTGAACAGATTCAATTATGTGCTTTATTCTATTTATTTGTGTTGTTTTATTTTGTAATTTGTGACGCGTCAATAAGGTCCATGCGGCCGCACTGAATAAAGTATTTTTTGATTCTTGATTCTTCTTGATTCTTTTGCAGCGATAAACCTATAACATAACTAATATAACATAATGTTTTTTTTGTAGTTGAATATAACTGAATAGCTTTTGCCCGAGACTTCGTCCGCGTGGAAATCCCCTTTTTCACGCAGAGCCACTTCGATTAGAAAATATAAATCTCATTTATTCCCTATCCCGTGGGAATTTCGAAAAATCCCATCTTAGTGCACCTCTAGGATACTCAAGGTATATGTATGCCAAATTGCAAGTCTTGGCGTTGATCGAGTCAAGTTGGCGAGTCAGTCAGTCAGTCAGTCAGTCAGGACTTTGAAAATTATATATATAGATTATCTATCTATCTAACGAACACGGCTCAGGCTGATATGAAGGCTTCGATAATAATGTTTGTGTTGATAACGTTATAAATGGTTGTGATGATATGATGAGGGGTTTTCATCAACATGATAAAGTAATTATAGTATGCTGGACACGATATTACTTTTGAAACTATTCATTTCAGCCGTAAAACGTCCACTTCTGAACACAGGCCTCCCTCATGGATCTCCATGAGGGATAGTTACCATACTCACCACGCTTGGCAGACGGGTTGGCGAGCGCAGTTAGGAATGTTGATACACCGAAAGACGTTGCTGCCCATCTTCTGGAGGTATACCTTAGCAGGCTCTTACTGCATCCACGGGTATGTAAGGAGGGGTAATATTCTAATGCCGGCACCCCACCGGTTGGCAGAGGTGAGGTACCTATCTTCGAAGGCGTTCAGGAAGCGTTCTAACACCCTGTACGATTAAAATAATAAAATAAAATTCGTTCAGGCAATCCATATTACAAAAAAACACAATATTCAAATTTTAACCTAAAACAACACACAACTGTTCAGAAACATGAAATTCAGTCATATAAAAATACACAGAGCGTTAAGCTGCTGTGTCGTCACTTTCTATTTCTCTCCATGTGAAGAGAAATCCAGTACTTAAAAATACAGGTATTAAATACCTGGTCAGAGACATTGGAGAGGTCAGAGACAGAGAGATTTAAAGGTGCGTTCGTCGCGCTACATTAAGTATTTGCTACAGAACCTAATAGATGGAGCTAGTGAGCGCAGGTTGCGAGATATCAATAGTTGTGACAATGTCAATTGTATATCAGTAAAAAAACGCTAACATCTATGTATATAGATTTTCGGAACCAACTTTAATCTTTTTCTGTTTTGTGTAAAGACTTTTACTGGATTTTATTTAAAAACACGTGTGATGTAATAAAAAGACGTAACAATGTAATAAAATGTATTTAAAATTCGAAAACATGTGAGATATTTGCGATGTATAGAATCAAATAGTCATAAACATATTTTGTATAATGCTATATATTCTATAATGCAATAATCTTTGAATTCTGATTTCAAAAACATTTTTCGAAGCAGAATGGAAAAAGGACTCTCAGATAGTTTGGACTGTGAAAAATGATGTTGCTTGTAATTTCCTCCAATAGCAAGAAGATAAAGATGCTGCTGATTGCTCAGCGACCAATTGTATGTCCTTGAAATTTTTACGTATTAGTTTGTTCTAAGAAATTATATTAATCGTTACACATTTATTATCTTCTGCTAATAGCTAATCCTTCCTAGCATGGATGTCTATTATTTCCAGCTTCACGTCTAAGCTGTTTCATTATTGCCTTATGACACTAGACGCCATTTTCATTGTGGATTTTGCTTTACAGATTCTACCAAAATGGGAAGCTGTGAAGACCGGCACGCTATCATTTAAATTCCGTACAAACGAACCAAATGGTTTGCTAATGTTCAACATGGGGGCGAAACCACCAAGGGTAGGTTGCACGGTAAGGGGTGGAGCTTTTGGGGGTAAACCAGTATTAATAAAGGAATCATCATTTATAATATTATCATTGACACTAACAAAATATTCATTGGCATAATGCTTTGTTACTGGGAAATGCAATATTTAAGTTACTGTTTTCATAAACCTAACTCTATTAATTTTGTTTTTGGATATGAGCCAATTGGGTTTAGCTAAATCTTCGTCTATTACAATCCAATTACTAAGGTATGCATTTTAATGGCAGCCTTTAAGATAAAATAAATTTAAAAGCATGAGAAAATTTTAGATTCAGTCTTTGTTAACAATGTAACATAACTATTCGAAAGCATAACTACCTTTCTTTTCAGTTAATTAAATCAGTCATTTATTTATTTAACCTTAACATTATAACATTTTACCGTAGTTATCTCTTGATAATTGACCTTACCTCCCGTGCTAGTTAAAAAACTGTGTTACAGCAAGTCAAAGTCAATGACATCATACTTATAACTAAAACATTAAACAGAAAATAATTATCTGCAGCAAAGAGCAAAAATACGAGGTACAAAAAGTTTCATAAAAGCTGTTAACTTGACTCTCAATTATCATAAACTGGAAAATTGAGTGCAGAAATATGATATTACCGTTCTATAGATATGAATACGAAATTGAAGATCAAAGACTGCCGTAATCTTTAAATTAAGACGTAATTGCATTTCCCAGTAAGGACCTGACGGATAACCGAGTTACAATCTGCAATATCTCGTGATATCTCGGTCTTTGAAATGAATAGTCGTAGCTGAGATATTAAGCTGAGAGGTAGATACAGAGTTAGATAACACGATTATTTTTTTTAAATTTTCATGAAATTGGTAGAATCAAATATGATAAATAAAAAATGATAACCTACAACAAATTAAAAAAAATAATAAAACAGTGGAAACAAATATATCGCTCTGCTTATGCACAGTACTGTAGCGATGGTGCTACGTGCTCTAGTTTTCTGCGACACCGATAAATGATGAGGGTCTGCTTATATGAAATTAAATTTTATAAAAAAACAATTATTTCTATATAAGAATATGAATTACCTTAGGGTTGCAAAACTATGGGCCTATTTTGTATCAAGATAAATTTATTTTTCTATTTCAATGTATCTCGTTTACTAAAATATTTTTATTATCAAGCAGATCATGGTGAAGATTTTAATATTGTCATTTCACTTTTAAAACTAACGTGACACAAACTGTTTATTTCATAAACACACAGTTTCGTAACGTTATAATTTTAGTTCAGGTAGACTTAAAGAACAAAAACGGCATCTATCAGACGATAGATGCCGTTTTTGTTCTTTAAGAAAACCGTCTTCAGGGTGAATGAGCGCCTTCGCCGACGAGCGTTAGCCATAACTCGCGAATGAAATTTGCACGATTTTAGGTTACCCGTCATGGCTCCTGCATGATAGGATAAAAAAAAACACTGGTTTAGGGGAATTTGTGTACGGTACCTTTATAAAGTTTCACCCACTGATACTATTGAGTGTTTTATTATGTTGTCTTCGAGAAGCACATACATAGAGTCTTGAGTACGCGCGTACAGCACATTTTTTATAGATATTGCTATTTTATTGTGGAGTTTTTAACTTTGTATTTGTATCAGTGATTGCGTTAAAAAAGTTATAATACTTGATGTTTTATTTATTTATATATATATAAACATCACTTAACTGTTTCAATGAAAGAACATTACAAGTATAACATTTAAGTATGCATATTCAATCACTTTACAAATGATTTAATGAAAATATTTGATGTTTTTACCTAAAATCGTGAGGACCGTAATGTTGTCTATCAAAACACACCACAAGAAGTATGTGTGATGCACAAGCTTCATAGAAATGCCTTAACTTAATACCTACACAAATTCGCACCATTGCGATTGTAGTTTCAAACACAAATCTGTGTTCTTGTAGTGTCTCATCTATTATATTTTCTATTAGAATAAATTCAAGAACGTTATCTTCTTTGGCTTTCATTTTAATGTTGCATAACGACTTGATGGTTAGAATTTCAATAGAGTCTAATTTAAGATCAAATTTATAGAATTTGCATGTCTAGTTCCAAATGTTGGTATTCAGATAGTTTGCGAACGGTTTGCATACATTACTTGCATGTTGTTTTTTGTTCAGTTGGTGCGCTGTGGCACGTACACTATATCGATTTTTTTGATTTTTGCCGTGTTGTGTTCTGCATCTGAATTTTCGCTATGAATATTTAGAGTTGTGGCTTTGATGAAGTTAAATTTTGATTTTGGTTGGTAGTTTTTGTTAGTGCTTTTTCACATTTTTTATTAAAGACAATTAAATGTCAAATTAGTAACTTAAATATTTAAATGAGTATTTCATCTTTATAGCGTATAAATTGACCTTATCTACTGTTATTTATTGTTCCCTACAAATCATTTGCTTGACTATCCCTTGAGTAGATTTTAATGAACCTTCTGCGATAACCTTGACCTACTGTAACTTTGCTTTATGAAGTAGACTTCTATTACAGCCAATAAATATGACAAAAAAATAATAATCTGCAATTCTCATCGATTTCCATTTCTCATCGCATGTCATATTTATCGCAGAAGTTTCGTCCTTCCACGAAGCATTTCAACTTTTAACACTGCTACATAAAGTTCAATCTTCACCACTAAATTTCAGGCCGACATGTTCGCTATAGAGATTCTAAACGGATACGTCTACGTCCATATGGATCTTGGCTCTGGAGCCGTGAGGGTCAGGGCGACTAGACGAAGGGTTGATGACTCGCTGTGGCATGAGTTCTTGCTGAGAAGGAGCGGTCGAGATGGAAGGGTTACAGTTGATGGGGCTAATGCGGAGTTCAAGACGCCTGGTAAGTATTGCCCGTGTTAACGTAGCTATAAACCCTTACTTTATCTGCTTGTAAAAGTAATGACATAGGATTTTGGTTGAACGTACTTTATTACTTTCTAGACTTAAATCTTCATTTTGTTGAGTTTTTTTGCTTTTATCTAGTTGCAATGTGATTTGTGCGTGTAATAAATAAAAATTAATGAATCAATACTTGATTCTGATATTTCCTTGAACATTTAGTATAAAAATAAAAACATATACCTAAAAGTGACACAAATCAGCTAGTAATCAATCAAATCTTGATTCTAGATCTAGATCTTGAGAAAACTTTAATTACTCGGTATCAAATAATGCTTGAAACTATCTATTCCAATGGAGGCATAGCGCTTACTTGTGTCATCTGATGACTAATAAATATTTAATATTTTTATAGTAAATACAAAGAAAAATACCCAACCCAGGACAAAAATCTGTAAACAATAAAATTACAAACGTATGTTGCGTGGCGGGAATCGAATACGTATATATCTTCCGTAACTACGGTGGTGTAATGGACGACTGTCCATTACACCAACTGAGTAACGGATGTCTGCAGATTCCTTTTCCAGGTGACACATTACACTCTTACCTTTTCAGGTGAATCCAACCAGCTGGAACTAGACGGGTCCCTGTACATTGGAGGCCTAGGCTGGGAGTACTCTGCAGCCCGGACGCCCCCCGCGGTGTGGACGGCGGCGCTTCGGCAGGGCTTTGTGGGCTGCGTCAGGGAGCTCGTCCTGAATGGCAAACAGCAGGATCTAGCGGCGTATGCGAGACAACAGGATTCAGGTAACTTGAAACATCGTAGGATTCCCTGATAGACCTTCAAATAGGAGACACCTCTGTTATAGATAAATAAATATATTTGTAAAGGGCGGTACCTACATCATTATCATCGGACTGCTGTCCACCTTAATTGCTGGGCACATGTCTCATGGATCGCCTAGATCATAAAGGGGTAGTCGCCGTACTTGTCATGTTTGGCAGGTGGGTTGGCGATCACAGTAGAGTGCTAAGACACGCTGCTGCCCATCTTCCGTAGGTATTCTTTGGCAAATTGTTTCTATATCCACGAGCAAGAGAGGAAGGACAACTTTTACTGACGGCGCTCCACGGCACTTCTTTAACATTTTATCCTCTACCTCCGTCAGTCCCTCGCTGCCGCTGCTAAGGATCGTGACTATAAGTACTTTTGCTATCGTTTTCATCCACCTCGCTTCGACTTGGTGGAGTGCGACGTTTATCGGTATCTCCAGGTGCGTTTTCAACAAATACATCTCAATTTCCAGCGTCAGTCCGCCCAGCATGCCACGTGCTCCTGAAACAATGCACCAATTCACCGTGCCAGCATGGTGCTTCTTGCAGCGAGGGTTGGAACAGACCCCTCTGCGACTGTTCTACTACTGACTACAGCGGACCTACTTGTGGACGAGGTAACTATAAATATACTGGCAACTCAAAATTTTGACGACCTCTGTGGTGCAGCTGGCGAAGGTCCACCTGTGAAGCGTTGCGGGTTCGATTCCCGCCTCTGGACAAATGTCTGTACAATCTCCAGATATTTGTTCAGAGTGTTCTGTGTGTATAATACAAAATATCTATCTATGTAGTACCTATAATGTACTAATTATATCAGTCATCTAGAACATAGAACACAAGCTCTGATTAGATTGGGGCTAGATGATGCTGCGTGAATTGTCCAGCATTATTTATTTATTTATTTAGTGAAGAGCAGATTAGGTTAGTTTATATATGTACTTCTTAGTAAATTGACACAAATGATGGATTTCTCTAGAATCTAATACAATTATCTTGAAATGGTCACCTTATCGCTTGAAGAAGTGGCCAAGCTCGTGAGAAATCCCCATTTTTTTGGGTTATTGAGAACCTCCTTAAGTTTCTATGACATAACACATAAATCACAAATTAATTTGTATAACATTGTTCTTTAATAAGGGATATAATCAGTCTCGTCTCGGCACTCATTCGAGATTATCGTGTAATTCATTACAACTAATTGTTTACGCCGTGCGCTCGGCATTCAGTGTCGTGCGTGTTGCACCTGTGTGTGCCGGGAGTATAACAATGGACGAAGATAAAGTCAAAAACCATAATAGCTTTGCGCTATTGAATAGTGACAAAATATTGGATGAAGAAATAATAACTATTAAGGATGTAGAAGCGGAACTCCAAGAAGAAAATTTAGTTGAGAAGGAAGTAAGAGAATAAAAAAGGAAGAGGGAAAATAAAAGAAGAATGGACAAAAAAGAAGTAGATTTGTCAGAAGTAGAAAATGAGCAAGAGTGGAATATGGTAAAATCTAAGGAAAAAATTAAAAGTCGAAATAATATAGACAGAGCCAAAGCTTTTTTCTTTTGCAAAGGCTTTGAAGACTCATAATATTTCAGACATTGAGAAAATAAAATTAGTTAACCCTTTCAAAGGAAACTTGTCAAGAATTCCTAGACAACGGCTGGAGAATTCATCGAGCTATAGAAAAAAACCTTTAATTTGGCGTTATCAAAAATGTGGACTTAGATATGGAGGAAGGCGATATCGTCTGAAATCGTTAAGAACATAACCTGTGCTGGAAAGATCGAGCTGTTGTCGGCATACCGTCTGAAGCGTCGCTGTACAGGTCAAGATGAAGAAGGCTGGAAACTAAGTGAATCAGTCCGCCTTTGTTTCTAAGGTTCATTACTTCCGAGTTACGTCAACGTCGATGGTATACGCATAAAAATGGAAACGAACGTCTTTCCAGTCTTGTAATGCGCTAAACGTTGGAAATGGGGCCATGTCACTAAAAGATGTCCTTCTAGCAAAACTTTTTGCTCAAAATGCGCAGGAGAACACGAAAACTGTAATACGAAGAAATATACTCGTAAGTGCATTAATAGTGACCGGCGGCATATGGCTGTGATATGGCGATGACGAAATCGTGCCCATCCTTTTTTAAAGAAAAGCGGCTTTGAGATATCATACCACCAAAGACCACCCAGAACCACCAAAAATAGAAACGAGTGCTTTTAAAGAAGAATCGAACGTCGAATATCTACATCTATTTCCGGAATGCTACCGGCCTAATACTCCATCTTTAATACCATTGTCATCGAATACGCCTTTGTATGCTGAGGTTCTGAAAACAAAAGATGTTATTCACGAAGAAGCTAAAAGACCGCTCTTACTGTCACGCCGCGTTGATCATCCGATGAAGTGGGCAGATGAACCCGAAAGTGACACGCCATCTGAACCTGTTGAACCCAAAGAAGATCAATCCTATGAAAAGAAGAAGAATGAAAGAAGTGCAAACATCGAAGATCTACTACAACGGTTGAAGGAAATCCTGTTTGTCAAAGGAGCATCTATACAGTCTAAATTGAAAATGGCGTTCAAGTGGTGTGTTGAGTGTTTAATATTTTTTCTTGTTGACTTTATTCCAGAGTGGCCAATTTTGCATTTCATCTTTGAATTTTTACGTCAAGATGGATAACACGGCGAAAAATGTTATTAAGATGAACATCATTCAATGGAGCGCTAGAAGTTTGAAGCCTAAATTAATAGCATTGGAACAGTTATTGTTACAAGAAAAAATCCACATTGCTGCCATAAGCGAGACGTGGTTAACGCCCGATGTAAACATTAAGATAAACAGTTATAATATTTATCGGAATGATAGGGACGACGGATGGGGTGGAGTCGCAATTTTAGTACATAAATCTATTAAATCTCAACTTGCTGTAGCAATTCCGGGATCGAAATTATTGATATAAAAATGTTTAATTGTGACCGAATACAAAACTTAATTTCTTTGTACTGCGCCCCATCAGTTCGAATGACTCCACAGGACTGGGATAATTTATTATCTTCGCTATCTTCAAACACGTTGAGTCTTGAGGCTAAACACTTGAGGTCATTTTAATGGGCACTACTCCAATAATTGGTCGTTTAAAACCAACATGAGTGGCACACAAATATGAAATTAAATTAAATTAAAGTTTATTTCAGACATTGTACAAGTAAAGAAGAACATTATACATAGTCCATATTAAGATTATACACAAAGAACACATAATTGAAAATCGCACATTACACAAAACAACACTAAACAGGCACAATGTATGCCCTCGTCCAGTGCTCCATGAAGGGACAGGCACAATCAAGCCTCCCAGCAATAACTTGCAGGCAGCTGTTGGCGCTGCCGCGCACCCTGCGCTCCAGTGAGGCAGCTCTCTTGCGCATGATCGCTGCGAACCCATCTACTTGCGCGATGGCGAACATGCTTGAAGCGCTACAGAAACGCGGCAGCCCCATCAGCGTCCTGTAAGCGTTATTGTATTGGACGCGCAGGGCGCAGGAAATGCATTGATTGATAATCCATACGTAACTTTCAATGATGGTCAACCTACACGAATCAAACTAAAAGATGGTATTTTGTTAAAGAGTTCTCCCGATATTTTGCTGGCTACATCGAATATCGCTTTAAGATTGAATTGGTCCACCTTAAGTGAAACCTTAGGCAGTGACATTCGTACAGAATATTTATTAAAAAGAAACTTTAAAAAAGCCGACTGGCATTTATACCTACACTAATGATCTAAGCGAAAAGTACCCTGATTTTACAATAACTGACGATTTGCAACAGTCGTATAACAAGTTTATCGAGTGAATAGCTGAGTGCCACATCCCATATTTTAAATTCAGCTCAAACCCTGAAAGAAATTTTGTTGTATATAACTTTATCCAAAATAGTTGCAGAATGCCGTCTTGCCTCTCCCACATTTTGACGTAATCCGACACCAAACAATTTAGTTAATTTACAGGAGAACGTAAAGGAAGCTCAGAAACTTATACATAAAGAGAAAAACAAGGCCTGGCAAGAGTATTGCTCATCAATAGATGGCTCCACTTCACAAGGCGATCTGTGGCGAAAAAATATATTTTTTTAAAAGCGTCTATACATCGAACTCTGAACATTACGTTGATAGGGACAACGCTTATCAGTTATATCGGCATAATTGTAATCTCGCGCCATTGGTCAGGCACAAAACCAGTTTTGTAGAAAAACATCAAAAAGACTAATCAATACAATTTTACCATTTTTAGGTATCATCGAGTATGATAGTTGGAATATAGCTTATGACATAAAGATACTACTCCTAGGTGTGATAATATATCATACTCGATGATATCACATCTACCAGATAATGGTAAAATTGTATTTGTCTTTTTGATTTTTTTCTATAAAACTGGTTTTGTGCCTGACCAATGGCGCGAGATTACAATTATCCCGATACCTAAACCAGGTCGTGATACCCAATCAGCCTTTGTCTTTGTAAAATCTTTTACAACCTTCTAATACACGGACTAGAATGGTTTGTTGAGAGAAGTAATATTTTGTCTAACAATACTATTGGGTTCAGAAAGGGTCATTCCACTTTGGACAACATACCTGGTTTGGTTACGCGCTTACAATTAGGATTTTTATATGGGAAAAAAACGATAGCTTACTTCGTAGATATAGTTATAGCACTATTATATGTGTGCAATGACATTAACAATGTATTAATTACACAGTAGGTACACGGTTGATTTCGACATATTTATCTTGTTATAGTATATTCGGAGCGGCTGACAACCTACAAATCGCATTGAATAAATTAACTCTTATTTTGTCTAAAATAGAGCTGAGTATATCAACATGAAAAAGTAAAACCTGTTT
The DNA here is from genome assembly GCA_963082625.1 of Pasiphila rectangulata. NCBI lineage: Eukaryota > Metazoa > Arthropoda > Insecta > Lepidoptera > Geometridae > Pasiphila > Pasiphila rectangulata. The sequence goes on along the minus strand of OY720254.1, from coordinate 2,121,809 downwards.
TTTTAGGAATAACTTCATGAGAGACAGTGTGACTTTGACAATTAATGGGTTACAACTAGAACTAGTGGACTAAAAAGATAAAGCAATGATCTTTTTAAATTTATTTAAGGTTTTATCCGAGTCCGGGTCGGGCATGCATTCTCGTCATTTGAGGCGCATATACATAGCAAGTATGCGAAGCCAGTTTTATCTACGGAAACAGGTGAAAAACACATTTAGCGAAATTAGATAAAAGACCAAATCAATGCATGCGTGTTATAGGTGGATTTATACGAAGTACACCTATACACGTAATGGAATGCGAACTTTTTATTCAGCCACTTTGTTTACGAAAAAATACTGGTATCGTTAAAACTCTTGGTCTAATAATGAAATAACAACTATACTAAACGAATTGTATCATATGAGTCATAGCTAGATATCTTTGCACACACAGACGAAAAACTATACTGATTAAAATTCACGACCAATTTAAAGATACTCCGATGTATTCAGGTCCTCGAAATGCGGTATATATATTAAATAATAGATGGGTACGCAGTATGGACATTAACAATATAAAAACGAATTGATACTGTAACAAATGCCAAACATACGATTCGTGTGAATTGAAACAGATCTGTAATAGTTTTTTATTATGTAAATATCCAAATCAGTGTAAAATTTACATAGATGGGTCTAAAAAGATGATGAAATCTGGACTGGCCATTTTCGATCCTCAATCTGCCTCTGCAGTTAGAATAAAGATAACGTCCGACATATCAATAATGTGTACTGAGCTGGTTGGCTATAGCGGAAGCGTTGTCTTACATCGATTCCTTGGTAAGCAGTTTTTATGTCATCTTGACGGACTCCAAAAGCGCCCTTCATCATCACGCTCGGTGCTCCGCGACGTGTCGTGGAACTCCGATAGCGTATAGCGACTTGGCGTCGCTCGATAGGTTATAGAGTAATAACAAACACATCACGCTGCAATAAATAAAATAACAAACCGTCACACGTCGGCTTATCCGGTAATGAGGAGGTCGATCGCCTTACCGGGGAAGCAATTGAAGATGGCATCTCCAAGAGTTTTCTACCTTACCACAGTGATCTTCTACGTCTTTATTTAGAAAAGTGTAATAAAGACTGGACTGAGTATTTCGACGAGAGATCGCTGAGTAAAGGTATTTGGTATAAAACCATAGAACCATCATAACCTAAAGCCTCGTGGTTCGATGGTTCGAGGATGGCCAGGTCGGATATCGTCACAATGTTGAGGCTTCGATCGGGTCACATCCCACTCAATAGTTTTGGTTTTATGATGCGCAAGGTACAACCAAATGCAAGGAGTGTGACGTGGTAGAAGATGTGTTATGTGAACCATATTGTTGTGGAATGTGTCCGGAATGAAGCGGAAAGAATAGCTTTCATTTGTAAGTACGATATTGATGTATCATTAGTAGGTTTTTGGAATAATATTTTGGCTTTCCCGTTACCTGAAGAAGCCGAAATGTTACTGAAATATGTAAAATTAGGAGTTAAGCCTAGATTTTAAGTCTTTGTGTGTAATTTTGAGGGTGACTTTAACTTGTTGATTAAACCCTCCATTATAAATAAAGACAAAAAAGGCATATAATAAAATAATATGACATTTAGCATACATAAATTATTACCGATTGTTATTGTATGTGTTTGATTGTGATTGTATGGGTTCCAATATACCCAACTCTCTCAAGTGTTCTGAAAGTTATAGAATTACCAAGTTAAAGGTCACAGAATAAATCTCCATAAATTTTCTTCCTCTTAGTCTTTCTTAAACTTTCGCCATCACCATACATTTTAATTATCAAAAACTCGGGATTACCTTTCGACCGACATTTCAACTGTGGAAAATACAGAATTTTATAGCGTACTTTTTTAATTATTTTCCCGACATTTCAACCGGATTGCACCTGGTCTCGGTCGCGGGAGAAGTTCCACGACTACCCTGAATTCGTCTTCAGAATCAGAAACGTCACAGTGCATAATTACAAAAGGTACGCGATAAATATTTTTATTTATCGCGTACTTTACAAACGCCTTTATTTTACAAACGTATTATATGTTAACAAATCGCGAAAGTTTATCATTATGTTACAACAGACGCGGTCCTGGGTAGGCTGTCTTACTTTACTTAACTTTATTTTCTTCTTCCTCTTACTCTAGAGTCTCCGACAATCTTCCTCAACGGGAGTCACCACCTCACCGCATCCCTCGGCCCGGACCACATAACGCAGACCGAAGAGCTGATGCTCCGCTTCAAGACCAATAAGGCTGGTCTACTCCTGAGGACCTCGTCGGAGCACTCAGCTGATAGGATCGAGCTAGCTGTAGCAGCTGGCCGGGTTCGGGCCAGTGTTCGGCTGGGGGATAGAGAAAAGGTACTTGGTACTGATGTTTTCTATCCTAAGTGATTATGGTCATCAGTACCAGACATACAAGACTGGTCTATTGAGGGCCTTTTTGCAGCATTCCGTAGATAATGATCTGGCGACTGGACAGGCCCGGGCTAGAATGCGGCTGGGTACAAAATGAAAGTATAGCTTAGGTATACCCAACAATGCTAGTCTTCTTCTGAGGACCTCGCCGGAGCACTGGTGATTGAATCGAGCTGACCGTGGCAGCTAATCTGGTAAGAGCCAGTGTTTGGCTGGGGATAGAGAGAAGATACTTGGAACTTGTCATTTTATACATATATTCTAGAGAATTTACTTCTCAAGTTAATGACAAACCATGCGGTCTTCTCCTGAGGACCTCCTCGGATCACTCTGCTGATAGGTTCGAGCTGGTCAGGCTCCAACTAGTTTGTGGCTGGGAGACAAAGGGAAGTTATTATGGAACTATTTGTTCAATAAGAGAGATAAATAATTACTCCGATTCAATATCAACAAGGCTCTCCTGAGGCCCTCTCCAAAACGTCCCGCTACAGGGCCGTGGCGTTTCCTTCTAAAAAAACTATCGGTCATTACTTCTGGCCCAATGCCTTAAACTTTTAATTCCCTTCTCATTATATATCAAACACGCTAACGTTCCTCAAAAACTACTGTTACAAAAGTACCTGTCATCATTATTTAGATTGATATTACACTTCCACAAGAAATATTTAGAGGAATATTTATTTATAATAATGTGTTATTTATAATAAAGACTGTAAACCTCCTTCAAACCATTATTAAGTCTAAACCAACCCAAAATATAATTGACATAGGTTAAACAGAACATTAATTTAAAAAAAATATGAAGAAACATTTGTAAATATACACAATAAATTCCATTTTACTCGGCTGATTGAATCTGCCATTGTTACTGTTGGTTACTTGGGGAGTTTAATTACTTGGACCTTTCCATTCGAATTGCGAACATTGAATTCTCGTCGATAACTTTTACGACTCGGAAGTCTTTAGGTCCCATTCGGTGCTTGTTCGTGCTTGGAATTCTACTTATTGTGGACGAAAAGAGTTATCGGTGACTTTTTGAAAAGCTTTAATCAATTATTTGATTTAAAACTTAACGCGCGCGCTCATATGTTTTGACAAAAAAATATTACTGTATCTCCATCAAATTTCAATAGAAAACATACAAATTTAAAAACATGACTTTAAGGAAGATTGTTTCAGTCATGGAAAGTCTCTAAGTCAAGTCATGCTGTTTTTTTATCTCTGAAAATAAAACAAAAGATATGCCTTACCACAAAGTATTAAAATACAATTATATGCAGGCATTCCCTGCTACCCACAGAGTAAACATAAATAAATATGAATCCGTATCTGTAACTACGTTATTAGGTGTTTTAAACCTATATTCACCCGAACTAAGCCGGGGCGGACCGCTCAAAATCAGAAATCAAAATCATCATTTTCTCTAGATTGTAATCACAAAGCTTGGACAAGTCAATAAAAACGATAGCAAGTATATAATAATTACAGATATTTAGACTTAAGGTAATAGGAAATAAGGTCCATGAATGAATCTTCTTGCTCTCCTTTTTTAAGCATTATGATGAAAAACGAAAAGAATATACAGCTTTTATTAATAGTTCGTCTTTTAGCAGAGTTGGAGCAAACCTTGATGATAGGAAATTGTTAGTATCTGAAAATGATAAAAATAACTGTTGGTATTTTCAAAATAAATTCTTGACAATGATGATGATGATTCTAATCTTGTTGCCAATCAACAGAACCTCCTAGCCGGTTCCAACGTGGCTGACGACCACTGGCACACGGTGCGTTTCTCCCGCCGCGCCTCTAACCTCAAACTACAGGTTGATTCAGCACAGCCAGTGCGCGGTATGTTATGTACGTATGCACGGGACGCACCCGCACACTTTTATTTTGACCCTAAGTAGAAGGAATAAGGTTTGTTTTGGTTTGGCCGAGTTGTCGGGTTTTGGTTATGTTGATTTGAATGATATCACCACACTACACGTGACTGACAAGAAATACGATGATGTACGATTCAAAGGAACAACCAATTAATAAACATGTTCTAAAATAATTTATCTTAATAATAATGAAGTGAATTATTTATCACTACATCACTTGTAGAAACTAACAATAATAATAATGAGGTCGAAGACCTTTGAAGAAATGCAATTGCTAAATATATAAATCCGATGCGGAAAATACTTGAACATCGCTGACACTGTGCAACTATGCAAAATTAGATGTAAATAAATGACACTCAATTCGACCAAAGCAGCAAAACAGCAACATTCTGTACAAGCTCACTATCATTCTCAAGATTTTATAAATTAAATTGCAAGAGAAATAAATTATACCATTCCCGACAATGAAGCTGAAACAAACATAAATAATAAGCAAATTTGGATTTGTTCCCGAGCGAATCCAAATTCCGGCACTTATTGAAGTGTATAAACGTTAGATGTCCTATTAGACGTGTAGTTAGAGCTTACTTTCGGTTTGTTATTAGCCGGCACTTCGTACCCACCTTTGTGTTCAGCTTTTGTTTCTTCTTTATTTCTTTCTTCAGTAGAATCCTTCGTGGTTGTCTTGTAGTTAGATGTAGTACTGTCAGTTGAACATATAAGTGTATTTGCAACTACTGTTGTTTGTTAAAAAAAACATTCTCTAACTGAATTTGCAACTGACAGTACATCGTGTTCTATATAAATTACCTGTTTTTATTGCATTTTTTCTACTTTGATTATTCATTGATTGCATTTGATAAAACTTGTTAACATTTCCTTCTTCTTTTGATAAGAACAGGTTTTGAATAGGTATGAGAACAGATCAGATATATTAAAAACAGATTATGAAGCATTATAGTTGTATTGTATCTTCTTAAGCATCACTGATAGTGCTAAGATTGTTGAATCCTTCTAGTTGCTAATGGTTGACTTCACTAGCCGTCTATCAGCTTTCTGAGACTCTTCTTTAACTGTACATAACAAAATGGCTGCTAAGAAAGTATGAACTTACTTTGCTGATTTATTTTTCTTTCGTCGATGTTGTGAATTAGGTGTTACCGTATCTGTATTTCAAAAAATTAAACAATTTCTTGTTTTACAGCTGAAACTATTTTAGGAAAGGCATCAACCTTAGAGATTTCGTCTCTACATTTAGGAGGAATGTTCCATCCGGAAGAAGAAATTCAAATGACGTCAACTCTTCCCAACTTTGTTGGACACTTACAGAAGTTTGTTTTCAATGGAATCAAATACATAGATCTGGCGAAAACACTGGGCGTTGGGAGCTCAGATGACACAAATAACATTGAAGATACATCCAACATTATTTTAACCGGAAAATACGTGAAGCAAGATTCCCTTTCTGTTTATAAATCTGTTACTTTCAAATCTAAGCATACATACGTCGGACTGCCTCTGTTAAAAGCTTACGCAAACACCTATTTAGACTTTTACTTCCGAACAACTGAAATGGATGGTCTGCTGTTCTACAATGGAGGCAAAAAGCAAGATTTCATAGCGATTGAGCTGGTGAATGGTCACATACACTGTGTATTTAATCTTGGAGATGGCGTGGTGACTATGAAAGATAAGCTGAAGAACTTCCTTAATGATAATCGTTGGCATTCAGTGTCTGTTAGGAGACCTACTCCGAAGATACACACTCTGCAAGTTGATGATGATTTGGAAATTCATTCTACAAGTAAGTAACAAGTATCATCATACAATATGCATACAATGTAAAGATCCTTCATAAAGAACAAGAGGTCAAACTGAGTGTTTAAAGTAGTTTTCAAGCGAAATCTTCAAATGAAAAAATTGCAGTTTAGTCCCTCTGGTCAAACTGATGGCTGAGGCAACTTTTAAGTCCAAAAAAATGTCAAAAACTTTGTAGATGATGTAAACTTGCTACTGTTCACAATTTTTAAATAAAAAAATATAAAGTAATTTTTGGAGGAATAAATAATTAAATTTTAAATGTTAGCAATGATTTCGCATAAGCCTGATATAAGTACCAGAAATTTTAATTGAACTGTTCGATAATACCTTTCTACACTTTACCAGTGATTACCTACCTATTTTCATATTTAATCCTATTTACAATTTCAGGTTCAAACCTTATGTTGGAGCTAGACAGCATCCTCTTTATAGGCGGGGTACCCCGAGATATGTACTCATCTCTGCCAGTTGGGGTGCTGTCACGACAAGGCTTCGAAGGCTGCATGTCTAGTGTGGACCTGCCTGGAGAGTCGCCGTCGTTGATGGAGGATGCTGTTGTTCCGAGCTCGTCTTTGGGGTCGGGTTGTGAAGGTTGGTGACGTTTTCGATCGTTTCTGGAAAAGGGAAGAGGCCTCTTTCATAAGACATCCTCTGCTGATCACTAAATACTGATCATTAGGAGTTGTTGCCATACTCACCACGCTGAGCAGGCGGATTGGCGAGCGCAGTGTGGAGGATGTTGATACACGGAAGGACGCTGCTGCCGATCTTCTGGAGTATTGATGATGGAGTATAAATTGTAGTATCCCTTAGCTCTTACTGCATCTACGGGCATGAAAGGAGGGGTAACATTCTACTGCCGCACCCCACGGCAGGTGATAATAATAAAGGTTTTCTTTCTTTTCAGGTCCTACAAAATGCACGCACAACACTTGCGCTAATAAAGGGGTCTGTGTGACACAATGGAACACCTACGTTTGTGACTGTGACCTCACTTCGTTCACTGGACCCACATGCTACGATGGTTAGTTGTAAACTTTACCACCTTGACGCGTGGCGCTTGACGATGTGCGAGTTACTAGTAGCCGACTTTTGCGGCCTAACTCAAAACTACCAAAACATTAAAAATATTTCACATCAGCCAGGCGTCCCGTGACTGCCCAATTTTTTTTGTTTGATCTAAAAAATGTAGAACTAAACCATTTTCTGGTCTAGGTTTTTCTTTAAAGCATTGACACTAGTGTTCTGTGTGATTCTGTTTTACACTTCCTGAAACTTATTATAATTGAAATATGACGTTTCTAAATAAAGTAAATAAAAATAAATAAAAAATAGAGCTGTCAGCGAAAAACTGGATATAATTGTTCCGTTTTACTGAATGCCATTTTAGTCTGTTTAACGTCAATTTATTTAGCTATATCTGAATAATGCAACACAGAATCACCATCAATATGAATATATAAGAATTAATGATGTCTTGAATTTTTATTGATAACATCTTAGTTGTTTGAGAATTGTCAAATAATAAATATTTGCATACAAGCATACGACTTCGCACGTAATGATAAACCTAATTATCTAAAGGTGCGTCTAGATCTGACGAACGCGCGCCGTTCGCGCGACTCCCTTTTCTCGCGCGTGTCTCGCGCATTTGTAAGATCTGGACACGCCCTTACATTGTTCAAGGCACTGCAATGTCTCCTAAAAGATAAATACCAGTTTCTGACGGTATTCACTCAATTATAGAAGTCATCTATAATTAGTCTTACATGATCCTAAATGCTCGATGAATGCAAGAAGGAAGAGATCGCTTCTCAACGATAAAATCTCTCATTGTACCTTGAGTTAATCATCATTTCAGCCATAGGACGTCCACTGTCTTGTCAAATCTGTCATTCTGTCTTGTATTCAGTTTGGTTTTAGAGCTAAAGTATCTACTTCCGATGCAGTTCACCAATAGACTGGCTATCTTGAACAAGAACTTGATCAGGTTAACCATATAGTAGGGATATTTCTAGACCTCGCTAAATCATTTGACACGCGCTTGCCGGTCTCCACACGAGAACTTTTCGGCCCGAGCGGCCCTGTTCTTCGAGCTACATAGCCTGCCCATTACCACTCCAGCGTGCTATTCCGTTTGTCTAAATCGGTGACCTGAGCACGTAGAGCAACTCCGAGCTTATTCATGAGGCCAGTAGTAAAAGACCACGTCTCGGTTCCATATGTCATCACTGGTAACACACACTGATTGTAGGCTTTCATCTTCAGGCACTGAGGTATTTTTGACCCTTGAGTTGTAATAATTTATTTTTAATTTGTTTCCTTCATGCATTTACAGAGTCAATAGCGTACGAGTTCGGGCCAGGCAGAGGTATCATCACCTACACCACTCCCAACCCCCTCGAAGACACGGACACCAATAAGGTGGCGCTCGGCTTCGTCACCAGCAAGGCTGACGCAGTGCTCTTGAGGATCGAGTCTTCCAACACGCAGGACTACATGCAGATGGAAATAGTGAGTGTAAATGACCGAAGACTTGATCGGGAATTTCGGAGTTTTTGACAAAATGATGATTATTCGTCGTTTCAGCAGAAATAGTGAGTGTAAATGACCGAAGACTTAATCGGGAATTTCGGATTTTTTGACAAAGTGATGATTATTCGTCGTTTCAGCCGTAAAACTTCCACTACTGAACATAGGCCTCCCTTATGTTGCCATACTCACCACGTTTGGCAGGCGGTTTGGCGAGCGCAGTATGGGATGTTAATACACGGAAAGATGCTGCTGCCCATCTTCCGAAGATATTCCTTATCAGGCTCTTACTGCATGCTTACCACGGGCATGAGGAGTAACATTCTACTGCCGGCAACCCACGGCTATAGTTGTGGTGAATTAGCATCATTATCCCTACTAGCAGAGATGGTACTAGTATACAAAAGCGAAAGTGTGGATGCTTGTATGTACTCGTATGTGTGTGTATGTATATTCCATTTTCACTTAAAAACGGCTAAACAGATTTTGATGAAATTTAGCAAAGGGAAAGATAAGACCTAGGAGATGACATAGGCTACTTTTTGCCGCGAAAATTAACAGAAGGCGTAGAAACAGGAATTGAAAGGTTGTTTAAATAAATCGTTCAATCGTTGTATGGAAAAAAAACTAAGTTAAAACTCCTGTGTTTAGCTTTCTCAAAAATAATTCCTTGAGTTTCAAATATAGGGGGTGATAATTTATATGGGGCATAGTTTTCTCACTTGATTTTTTAGTTATAAATTCGCGTGAATAGTTAGAGATCAAAAAATACAATAATTTAGTTCAGAGTTCAAATGTATTAGTAATGTATGAGTATCGTAGATAATACTCGTATAACAAATTTTCTCTCTCTTACATTGAGTAATTAGTTAAATTATTTATTACCTATACTTACTTACTTACTCTTCTGGCTCAGCGACCCAAAGTGGATCTTGGCCTCCGATACAAGACTTCTCCAGGCTTCTCTGTTTTGCGCTAGTTCTCGCCAGTTAGCAGCATCGAGTTCTCGCAGATCCGCTTCCACCTCGTCAATCCAGCGATACCGGGGGCGGCCGACTGGTCTACGCCCTAATCCGAGTCCGATGGACTCGCTGACCAACGAAGGGTGTGGTCCTCCAGCATTATTGGGGGTTGTGCGGCGGGTTAACGACCCTCCCACATAAAAACAAATGTTACGAAACCGATACAAGAAATAATACGATTTATTACCTATACATGTTTTAAATATGTAAAAATACATTTTTATAAAACTAAATCCATCAGATAATATATAGCAAGATACGAATTAATTTAATTAGAGGAAAGGTATGAGTTTGCGTATTTCATGTAAGGTCCAAGTTATAGAGGTAAAAGATCCCTGAGGCAGCAGTATCAAAAGAGTCTGAACAACAAGGTAGCCCAACCATTGTATAGTGGGAAGACTCGGAAACTCACTAAACATCATTAACGTAAAGACATCATCCCCCGCAGATCAACGGGAACCTCTTCATGATCTACAACGTGGGCGGCGGAGACCAGCCGCTGGGTGACGAGGCGGCGAAGGTGGACGATGGAGCGTACCACGTGGCCAGGTTTACGAGGAACGGCAGCAGAGCGTCTTTGCATCTTGACAACTATGCTGTCAATATAAGACATCCGCAAGGTGAGATTTTGTTGTTACAGAATGAAAAAGATTTCGCTGTTTTCGAAATAAAGTTTCCTTACAAAAAGTACTTTAAATGTTAATAAAATTAGAAATCTTTAGTATTCTACGGCACTTTACTCGTCTTGGAGGTTCCCTATTTTTTTTTGCAATGTGTACTCTCAGTTTTACATTCATACAATATTTGTTTTAGGTTTAAAATTACAGGATTTTATCGCGTACTTTTTTATTATTTTCCCGACGTTTCGAACACATTTCAGTGTTCTTGGTCGCGGGAGGACTGATGTGCTGGGAGCTACCGCCGTGTATATATGGCAGGATCCACGACTACCCTTAATTCGTCTTCAGATTCAGAAATGTCCAAGTTCACATTACGACACACTTCACTGACGGTATCGGACTGCTGTACAGTTGGAACACAACGCACACACTTATTAAACACAGGATTCCATGCAGAAGAGAGACGAAAATCATCTTCACGATTGTTTAGGTGTTTCTTGATCTCAATCGCCTCTCGAACTATCCTCTTATAATAGTGGCGGTCTTTGGATAGAACTTTTGGGTCGTGTGTAGTTCTATCCAGTGGTTAGGTCATAAATCGTAATCAGTAATTGTAAAACTAAAAAATATGTTAACAAATCGCGAAAGTTTAATAAGTTAAATTCATACAATACCTACATTTACAACAAACATAATTAGAATAAAAACCCAGAAAACTTATATTTAAAGTCGATTAAAAAGTGAGATTACAAGCAATCAGAAGCTTCAAATAAATATTTGTGATGATCAATTTCAGGAGCAGGTCAGCAATCAACAGTGTTCAACGGGATGTCGACAATCACAGTCGGTGGCGGTGCGGGCGGCTCCAGGTCTTTCAGCGGGGTGATAGCTGGTCTGGTGGCTGATGGAGTCAGGGTGCTGGACTTGGCAGCGGCTGGCGATCCTGCTGTTTCGGTCCGAGGAGATGCCAGGAGGGCTTCCACCCCCCTCGATAGAGATATCAACAGGATGCAGCAGGTAACTTTGCGTATAGAGATATATTTTAAAATTCTTCATTTCATCAGACACAATTAAGTCTCAGAGTTTCTGTAAAGGAAATCTGACTGAAAACCACACAGGATAAGAAGCCGATGATAAAGTGACACTTGAAAGAATCAAAACATCAGCAATGATGAACGTTATTGAAAATAAAGACACTTATTTAATTTTTTTTCACAAAGTTAAACCATCAATAAATATAAAACTCTTCCGTTACTGACTGAGTGACTGACAAACAACGCACAGCCTAAACCATGGGACCAAGAGACTTGAAATTTGGCACACATATACCTTGAGTATCCTAGAGGTGCACTAAGGAGGGATTTTTCGAAGTTCCCACGGGAACGGGAACTACGCGGGTGAAACTGCGGGGTGCGGCTAGTACTATACAAAATTTACATTCTTGAGCTCTCTTCCAGACGCCTCCATCAGGCTATGGCGGTCCAGGGGTGCTGGACGAGCTGGTCTACTCCGGCGCCGGCTCCGGCTGCAGGGATGATGATGAGGACGCATGTGTGCTGCCCGACGCTGGTTCTGGTGATGACCTGATCACGCCTGTATATGTACCCTCTACGAGACGGCCGCCCGCGAGAGGACATAAGGTAAAAGACAGTAACGCCCTACAAAAAAGAGGGGTGTTATTGACCGCTACGTGTGTTTCTGTCTGTAGCACTTAACGAGTAGACCGTGTTAGGGTTCCGTAATACAACAAAGAATCCTTATATAGCCGTATTTTTTGTGTGTCAACTTCCTGTACTGCGCTAGTCTACCGCCTGCCAAGCGTAGTTAGTATGGCAACAACCACCTCTCATGTCTTGGAGATCCGCGAGGGAGGCCTAGGTCCAGGGGTGCTGGACGAGCTGGTTTACTCCAGCGCTGGGTCCGGCTGCAGGGATGATGATGAGGACGATTGTGTGCTGCCTGACGCCGGTTCCGGTGATGACCTGATTACTCCTGTGTTGTGCCCTCTACGAGGCGACCGCCCGCTAGAGGACATAAGGTAAAATAGAGTTTTTTTTTCGAATTGTCTTTATAATGTTGTTGGCCGCAGATGGCCATGACAAGGTTACCGGACTATGGCGACCAGTATGTACCACCGACTTGCGATTCGACCAATTGATTCTTAAAAACAAGCATTGGTCAAAAGGTCAACAAAGGTCAAAAATGGCATTTGCGGGTTTTTGGACGTTTAAGGCCATTTGAAGACTTTTATTTTTTGGTTAGCTTTTGAGGTCACAATAACTCCGGTCCCTGTGACCCTAGAATCACCAAAATCAATCAGTACCCTTCTCTCATTAAGACGGTGCTAAAAAAAGGTTTTATGCAAATCGGTCAATGCGTTCGGTTGTAATCGTCTCATACACAGACAGACAGAGAGACAGAGCGCTATGCATATTAGGGGGCTTCGCCTCCTAAAATTTATGCATGTTTTAACGCTGAAAGAAAACATCGTGAGGCTACCCACAGCTCAATCAGCTACAGATGTATTGACATGTTCTTTCCTCTAAATATAGCCGACTAAACTGTGGTATAGGATGGTATAGGTTCTGGGCAAGCCTCATCCATCTTACATTGCCCAGGCACAGTAGTATCCCGTACAGCATGAACACCAGTTGATGATGCTGGATAAATCATCTAATTGACTTACTTTAATAGCAAAGTGGTAGTGATTCTGTTGTAGCATTAACTAGCTAAAGCTAATGACATTGACGTAAAACGGACTAAAATGACATATAGCTATTAGGTTAGTACCGTTCTAAAATTAAAACGGGACAAATAGACCCAAATTTACGCTGATAGGTCTAAATTTAGAAACGTCATATCTCTAATTATAATTAGTTTTAGAAAGTGTAAAACAGAATCTATATCATTGAACGCCTACAAAAACTTTAAGAGCATGCGTTAGTGTGTAATAGAAAAAGACTTTTACCAGGAGCCTGACGATACATTACAGATTGTTGAGGAAGGAACAACTGGCAACTTCATCAAACGTTAATATTATTATATAAAATTGATAAATGATGACTGCTTAAAACGTACGATTTAGGTTCTTCTGTTCGCTTCTTTTCCTAACTCGCGTGTCATCTGAAGGGAGTTAATTAAATTATGCGCTTTATTCTTTAGGGATTTTGTCTGTTTTATTTTGTAAATTGACGCGTCAAAAAGACCGTTGCGAGCGCAGAATTATTATTTTTTGGTTGACACACTGGTGGGTAGTGTTTTAAGTTGGCTTTAATGTCATCGATTCCGATTATATATTTTTCAAAGAATGCTGTGGGATGCCGGCAGTAGAATGTTGCCACTCCTTTCTTGTTGTAAGAATATGCCAAGGAATACCTCCAGAACATGAGCAGCAGCGTATTTTCGTGTGTCAACATTTCGTTCTGCGCTCGCCAATTCGCCTACCAAGCGTGGCGCGTTTGGTAACATAATCTCATAATCCTGAAGATACGGATCTTCAGGATTATGAGATTATGTTACCAAACTTCAAAGACAAGCCTTTTTCCAGCAATGGATAGGAGTCCAACGGCTATTATAGAAGCAAATCTTTATTTACTTCGTTATTACGATTTTAAATTTTAAATTTTGCCGTGGGGCGCCACTGCGGCAGTAGAATGTCACCCCTCCTCTCCTGCCCGTGGATGTAGTAAGAATCTGCTAAGGGATATATCCGGAAGATGGGCAGCAGCGTATTTCCGTGTAAGAATATTTCGAAATGCGCTCACCAACCCGCCTGCCAAGCGTGGTGAGTATGGCAACAACCCCTCATGCACTTGGATCTCTAAGTCAATGAGGGAGGCCTATGTCCAGCAGTGGATATCTTACGGCTGTAATGATGATGATGATGATTACGATTTTAATACTAAGACATTAACACATGCTTATAAATGTGGCAATAATAAATGTACTTACTTTACAGGGCGACGTAAGCGGAAAACTGATGAAACCTTGTGACGACGAAGACTGTATCGAAGGATCTGGATCCAACCCTGAAGAGATCATAGAGCCTGATCATCCTACCACGTGAGTTTATATTTAGTATGATATTATAAGTTTATGTAATTATATATCATTATTATTATTAAGAGCCTGTAGTGTCCCACTGCAGGGCAAAGGCCTCCCTCCCCTCCTTCCATTCCTTGCGGTTCTCCGCAACAAGGGCCCATTCCTTATTTAAAAGAGTTAAGTTCATCTCCCCACAGTTCGTGCCACGCATTTCTATACACTCTCTTAGAGGCCGTTTCCACCAGCGAGAGAATCGCAACGAGTTCGCGCTATAGAATCGCCGCGATTCCCTCGCTCGTGGCGACGGTCTCTAACAAAGCAATTCAATTTTAAATTTGACAGTTTGTTTACAAACATTCTACATCGAAAGTCACTTAGGTAAGTATTAGTCACGTTTGATTTATCATCATCTCAGCCGTAGGACTTCTGTCCAAGTCGAGTGTTGGACGTAAAATCCATAAGGGAGACCTCCCTTTTGGATTTCCAAGATCACGAGGGGGTTCCTCGTGATCTTGGAAATCCATAAGGGACATATGCGCCACGGTTGGCTGGCACTTTGCGAGCGCTGTTGAGGATGTTGATACACGTAAAGGCGCTGCTGCTGATCTTCTAGATGTATCTCTTGTTACTGCATCATCGGGAAAGAGGGGAGAGGAAACATTGTGCCGTAACCTACGGCTAAAAAATCTCCTAAATCTCCTGTAAACAAATCTGCTATCTTCCGCGGATATAATAACAAGAGTGTGTCTGTGCATATTACCATAATACAAGCACAGCCGTAATATGCAGTGGGGTGCCGGCAGTAAAATGTTGCCCCTCCTCTCTTGCCCGTGAATGCAGTAAGAGTTTGCCAAGGGTGTATCAAGATCCTGTGCTGCACTCGCCAATCCGTCTGCCAAGCTTGGTGATTATGGCAGCAACCCCTCTTAGATACTTGGTAATCCATGGGGAGGCCTATATCTAGCAGTGGACGTCCTACAGCTCAGATGATGATGATGATAAAGCGCAACCGTCTTTCGTCTTTTCAGTTCCGGAGCAAGCAGCACCCACAGTATGACATCACCCACATCCTCATCAACGGAGCACGTCTTCAAGATTGTCAAGACTCTGGTCTCCACTGACCAGACAACGCCAGCGGAGACCACGAAGGAAGCCACAGATGGCACCACACTGCCTGACCACGATAATATGCACGCCGGAACGATAGATCTTGGAACTACTCCTGAGAGGAGGACCACTCCTACTGATGGTAAGGTTTCAAATAGGATATGAAACTCTTAAGAGAAAGAGAGAGTGAGATAGAGTTGAAGAATGCATTAATTTAACACAAAGAATTACAAAGATCAACTTAGGTGTCACACATACTTTATCACAAATGTGCTAAAAAGAAGTTCAGTTCATTATAAATGTTGGGTGCCACAGCTTAACGCTGATTTTTTGCTAGATCCTGAAAAAAATAAAGATTACCTATTTATTTAACGTACAAAACACGTCACAACCACTTTAAACAATGAGGTTACATAATGGTAAATTGTAACTTGATAGTAACATAAACTTATGTACGTACTGCTGTAATATAAATTTATATCGAGTTATTAGAGTTTTTACAAAAACAGGTTATTGACATAAAATAGAAAATGGTTAAATAATTACGATTATGGTTACTAAAATTAGATTACATGATTACATTATGATTACATTATTATTTGATTAGTAGTAAGCAGTTCATTGCCAAAAATAAAACGTTAGCATTTTTCATGTCTAACATAGATAAATAAAGCTCCCCTAACTTGGCAAGTCGCTGTTAATTTAGTTTCTACGCGCTTTCAATTCTAATGAAAGTTACTATTGAAAATATGTAGTGTGAGCGCAACCTCAGCGCATTTGCTCATGACATAACCATGAAATAGACTTGTGACCTGTGCAAATGAAACAAAGAGAGATCATGGCACCTTCACACGATAAACACCTTTACACTCACCACGTCCACCCTAATTACCGAGAAAATCCAACATCCTTACACATTCAAGTTTTATTTATTTATCACCAAGAATCATTTAATTCCGTTAAGCAGTGTAAACTTTATAAAAATAGTAAGACAAACTGCGAAATTATCGATAATATTGCTTACTCATATTATCATAATTACATAAGGGAAGAAAATGCCATGTATTTCACGATGAAAACCTTAATTTTACCCATATGATATTACAGCACATACCCATACCGGTCACTTCACCCCCACGCAACATGGCAAAGACACCGACGAAACCCCTCACACGACTGAAGACGACAACCACATCCCCGACTACGAAGACCGCAACAACGAGATCGAAGCTAAGTCACCCACGTACGAGATCGACGAGCGGGCTCCGGGGAGAGTGCATCCGGACTACAATGGATACGAACATGAGATCACCACTAAGTGGTATCATCCAAAAACGACGGATAACAGAGTGGTTCCACCAGAATCTGAGTTCTTTGCTACTATTGTCGGTGAGTTTTTAATTCTTTGTGGAGCTTTGAATATGCTTGGAATCTGAATAAAAACAGACGTCAACTATGAAATATTTTTTCCGTTTCACTAACCATTTAAATCGTTTTTCGTCAAATTATATTTAGGGTCGTTAACATTTTCTGATTAAATGAAATCATTATAAACATTATGCTTGGAGTGTTCGAAGCGGGCACATTTCTGGGACCCTTCCTTTTTCTAAACGTTTGACCATCTTGTTTCAGGGATAGTAGCGTCAGTGCTAATAGCAATCATACTGATAGTGATAATAGTGCTAAAGTACATCGTGTTCAAGTTTGACCCCTCTTACAAGGTCACTGAAGATAAAAACTACCAACAGGGTGCAAGTGCTGCGTTACTGGGTAACCAGGTAAGAATAATCATACATAACTCAAAAATTAAGAATATATTTAGCTATTCGTAAGACAGAGTGTCGTGGATAAAACATTAAAATTGTAGTAACAGACTAACTTCTTAATTTACTAGAATAACGAAAACAAGATGGGATTTTAATCTCATGCTTTAGCAGCAAACCATAAAATAGCTTACAAAGACTAGATCCTAACAATAAATATGGGTAAAGGTATGTTAGCTTTAACATTAATAAATATTGGTAAAATTATTAATACTGCAACAATCAAAAGAACCAAAAAAGCTCAAGGAATTGTTATGTAAATTTTTAAAAGTTCGGTGCTTTTATCTATTTAACCCTGGACTGCGACACTTAACTTGTCACTACTAGATGAGTAGTATATAGGCTCACTGCAGTGAATTTACTTTTCTATCCAAAAAACAAAAATAAGTTCGTAGTTTGTGATAGATAAATAGGTATAAGCACTTTGGCCAGGGCCAGAATGCTCATACCTGTGAGTACCAAATCAATTCGGTTTCTATTCATCAGACTAAATAAACTATATTTCAATTTCAGAACACTCGTGAGTTACACTTTTCACTGTAGTGTGGTTAACTCACTGGTTTTCTGTTCACGTTTATTTTACGTTGAATATTGATTTCCAACGTCTTTTGTTCTTCTCTAGTTTCATCAGCGAATGGGGTGTTACGCAGCACTTTCTCCTACCCTATTACGCGCTCGCGTTGCAAATAAATAAATTCGATAAGTCATCATCATCATTTCAGCTGTAAAACGTCCACTACTGAACACAGACCTTCCTCATGGATCTCCATGAGGGGTAGTTGCCATACTCACCACGCTTGGCAGGCGTGTTGGCGAGAGAATACAGGGAAAGACGCTGCTCATTTTCCGGAGGTATCCCTTAGCAGGCTAGTTTCTTACTACATTCACGGCCAAGAGAGGAGGGGTAACAATCTCTGGCACCCCACGGCAAAGTAAAAAATCGATAAGTATTTTAATTTAAATTAATTCTGTTGGCCACCCAGGCGCACTCTAGCTACCAGACGGGTACATCATCAGGCGGCGCGGCGCGCAACCTGCAGCCGCTGCCGCTGCACCGCAGCACGCCGGCGCCGCTCACGCCGCTGCCCGCGCAGCCGGTCAAGCGGGACGGCATCAAGGAGTGGTACGTGTAAGGTGATAGTGTTACTGTGGATTCGGACGTTGATTTTACTTAATTACTGGCTTGGCGCAACGAACCAAAGTGAATCTTGGCCTCCGACACCATAGACCGCCAGCTATCGGTCTTCTTTGCCATTTTAGTCCAGTCAACGGCTCCCACCTTCTGCAGATCTCATTCTACGACGTTGATTTTAACAATGAAAATTTAAACTAGCCTCCTACATAAACAAATGCTTTTCATCCTATTCCGATCATAATACCGTGGCGTATAAATATTGTCGAAACCTGTACTTTTATTAACAAATTACACATTTGATATTTAAACTACATAAACGATCTCTGTTCATAATTTTTGGTCATCATCAGACCCTCCAGTATAAATATCGTCGAAACCTAAACTTTTGAGCTCAAACATTTGTTATAAGCCGAAATTTATTCAGAGATCTTGGAAACTGCTGGTCTGATTTTCACCAAATATAGCTAAGAATAATCTCAACCAAGTCGATCTTTCATCGGTTTATCCGTTTGATAGCCACAAAACACAAATCAATGTAAAACCAAATTTGTGGTTAATAGATACGCATTCGTATGCAATTAAACCGGAAAGGATGTTATTTTAGAAATTATTGTTGTCACCTATGTATACTTATGTCAGTTAAAATGACGATCTTAGAAAGTAAATATTCCATTGCTAAAGTTCTTATGTATTGAAATGAAAATGTAAAATCAACCGTCCAAATCCACGAAGCGAACCAAAAATAATGTATCAGTGAACGACCACCGAAAGAAAGAGACAGCCAGCGCTGTTGTTCGCCATATCAAAGACTTCAGGTGGTTTGAGTGTTACCGGTGTGATCCTGTAGTTGCTTCCACCCTCGCAAAGACTTGTATGTGAAACCAAAGCTACATCAATGTGTAATTAATGTTATCCTAGTATATGAACGAGATAAAACAACAAATAAAGATGCAACTATTAAATACGATGGAATGGAACAAAGTATGGTTGATGTAATCAGAATTGTCAATGAAGAGTTATTTGCTTTAGAGCGATAAGATAATGTAAGAGAAGAAAATACTGACTGATTCACAAGTGTTTATTATTGTAAATATTAATTATTGTAATAATGATAGAACCACTTGTGAGATCGAAATTTGCGAATGTGCGGTATTTACAACTATAGAATCTGGAATTGCGTAAGAAAATTTACTTTTAGCTACGTTTTAGTTTGAATGAGCTATCTTGATCTGTAAATTGCTATGTAATTCATATTTGCAACTTTTCTATCTACTTACATTGCCTTTGATAGTTTTATCCTAAGACTAATGTTACTTGGTTTTAGAAATCTACATTATGTATAGGTATGACATCAAAAGTTTACCCTTTTGCGTTTTGCTTTTGTTTAACACATCGTGAAATTTTGATGCCGTATCAGAACTCTTCACTAATATTTGAAACGTTATTCAATTTCTGAGTAAGTTTCAGGCTGCCATTCAAGTAAATGAAGCATATCGTTCTATTGAAGACTACAATACTTTTACAATTTCAATAATCTTTCCTATATTTAATAGAAAATATACATTTTTATTAGATGAGACGCGGTGAGTAGTGGAATTAGAGAAGATATCATAATCAGAAGGTGTTAAAATCTAAATTCGCTTGGAGTTTGTACATTATCGTAGAATGCGTAACATGTACGAGCTTGTAGATTTGGTATGAAAGGTAGATAGTGTAATTTTATGTTTTGTTTACATACCCCTGGAAGTTCATAATAATGTTGCTCAAACTCCGTATCAAAATCTTCTCAGTAATATGTAATATTAACACAAACAGGCCTAAAGTGATGAAATACTGAACACTTTTGCAAAAAAAAACTTTTAAGAAAATTCACTAAATGTTAAAACGTTTTAAGAAGATTTATAAAAATTGTGCAAAATTGTAAAGAATATTGTCATAACTAATTACGTATCTCTTTATTGTTACCAAACATTATCAAATTCTTAGAGACATTTGTTAAAACATATATGGAGTATCTCTAGGGCCTTTCCCCTTTGCCCTTTCTTTTCCTTCTTCAAGGTGTATTGTAATGTGTATATTAAACCGAAGGGGGATTCTGACTACACCAAGGAACAACTTTAGTTTTACGACTTCCAGTATTCAGTGATTTTCATTCAAGAAGGACATACGATAATGAAAACCTAAACGTAAGCTGATTCTTGACAGAGTCCTAAATCTCCCCAAAGAGTTTCTGTACAGGTACACGATTGAAGTACCTAAAACCACGTAAATATTTTTTCTCAGGATCATCTTCACTTCACCCCAACTAGTAAGGTTGTAAATAATAATATTAACATTTTCAAATCTCCGATTTTTTTTCCCCAAAAAACTACTTGTTTTCGTGGGCTCCTACGGTTTAGTACTCATATTATAATTCACCTTGTGAATACCGAGTGTTGATTCTATTTTCCTTAACTATCCTTCAATCCTCATTACTGCATACGTTTTCTCTCGTTGCAAATATAACAATGTGCTTACATTTTTGAAACTAGAGTGTATAATTCCACCGTCCCATTTTCCTCTTTCCGATTTAATTAGCCTTAAACTAAGACAAAACATATTTATATAGATTGTTATAAAGCACAGGTTCTAGGTATTTAAAGTTGCATTTATTGTAAATAGTTATCAATTATTATAATGTAACTAAGTGGTACAGTACGGTGTATGGTACACTCGTTTTAAGGCACAAAATGTTAGAAAACAGTTTAATTGTCAATTTTAGTAATAACGTTGAATGGTTAAATATAATGATTTGTACCGTTAAATTTAATAAAGTTTTGTGAAGATTTAATACAGGCACAATGTTTCTGAACTCGGAGAGGAGACCACTCTTTGATGTTGAAAATTGTATCTGTTAAAATCTAATACGTGTTTTGATTTGTAAACATAATTTAATGAAGTTGTTATCGCGCGATTTCGGTCGGACCAAGTTTTGTTTCATACAAAAGCAACAGTTTTTGAGAATAAACATAATGTAAATTACAGAGCAACGAATGTTTTACTTGTACCCTAACCTAAGCTTAGGCCTGCAACAAGTTTGTGAAATTAAAAATAAATATTTATTTATTTATTTAAGTTTTAGAACATTTATCAGAGTACGAGTAGGTATTATTTAATTAGTTTCAAAAAAATATGAATAGTTTATCCTCAATATAATTTTAAAAATGTATCCGAGCATTTTCTATCATCGCTCTATAACGACATAAATATTTATTTCTCATAAGACAACAAACAATTTCACTTATATGAGAAATGATTAACTAAGTACCTAACATACAAATTTCTCGTACCTACCAATCTAGTAATGTTTTATCTAATTGTAACTGTGATTATTCATACAACACTATTCATATTAACACGACGAAGCCGAAAGTTTGTTTGTATGGAGGGTTGTTACCTCTACGCAAAAACTAGCGTACGTATCGAGCTGAAATTTTGCATACGTACTTATAGATAGTGACTAGGATTAACACAAGGGTACAACGCATGCTAAGCGGCGGGCCCAAGCTATTAACATATAAACGCGAAAGTGCGTGTGAATGTTGTTACTTTTACACGCAAAAAATACGGAATGAGCTAAAATTTAACACCATGTATAGATGTTGACCAGGATTAACTCATAGGCTACATTTTATCCGGGTATATATACATCGCATACGAAGCGGCGGGCATAAGCTAGTGTTAAATACTTCCTAGTTTTAATACTTTTAACTATAACCTTGCTTTCACTCTCAATCATTTCGTATAGAAATCTAACAGTATTAACCCCATTTCGATCGAGTCCTAATGTGATGTCTGACGTAGGACGGAACCTGGATCATGGAACTCCAGTAGAGTTGGGAAGGACACAATGGCAAGGCGAGGTAATGACTGGTGGCACAAAGCCACGGCTGAATGGTGGCCGAGGACGGGACAAAGAAGTGTCGGGCGACCGGTAAGGAGGTGGGTAACGATCCAACGACATCATGGGAAGTCAATTATATGATACTAGCGACCTGCCCCGGCTTCGCACGGGTGCAATGCTGATACCTAAATAGATTAGTTAGTTGGTGCGACTGTAATGGCTTATCTCTTAACCCCGGTAAAACTAAATTTCTTATACTCGCGTCTAGAAAACAGACATCTGAAATTTTATATTACAACCCCAAAATATATATAAAAGGCGTTCTTATTGACAAAGTGTCTGGGGCTCGAAATCTTAGCCTACTCATAGATGCAGGTCTGCAATTTGAAAACTACGTTCTCCAAACAGTTCGTAATTGCTTTTACAGGCTATCCGTTTAATATCAGGTTCGACAATATCTAAATAGTGATATCCGCATATCAATATGTGACTCTTTAATTCTGTCCAAGCTGAATTATGTAGATATTGTTTTTGGCGAATATTTGTTGGGCCGCTCGAAAAGACTAATTCAGCGTTTACAAAATTCTTGCATCAGATATTGTTATCTATACCACGTCGAGCTCATATTTTACCGTATATAAAAGCCACGGACTTTTATACATG
Source organism: Pasiphila rectangulata (assembly GCA_963082625.1). Lineage (NCBI taxonomy): Eukaryota > Metazoa > Arthropoda > Insecta > Lepidoptera > Geometridae > Pasiphila > Pasiphila rectangulata. The sequence continues at coordinate 2,098,814 of OY720254.1, read as the reverse complement.
TAATCACGTTGATCTCTAAAAGTTGCTTCACTTCTGTGTGGTATTATAAAAAAGCCGAAAACCAATATACTTATATAAGAAAAACTTACTTTTTCTAGTCGGAACATCCGTTCAGCTACACGTTTACTATGTCCATACCATAGAACGGCAGCGTTTCATGGTAGCTGTCGCTATGCTGCCACGAAATGCTGGAACAACCTACCCCCACCGATTAGAAATTCTAATAGTTTATACATATGTACTCTTTTTTATTACAATTACAATTACAATTAGCCATAAGTGTCCCACTGCTGGGCAAAGGCCTCCCCTCCAACTCTCCATGCATCCCGATCCTATGTATGGTGAGGCGCCGCGGCAGACCGAAGAAACGATGGCGTGACGAGTTAGACCGGCATAACAGCGCATGGGTCGAATTGACGGCGGATCGGGATGCATGACTATTTTTTATTATCCCATAAAAAATATTTATTAAATCTTCAAATATCTATGTGAGTGGTAGCATAGTTCTTTGATGTTAACAACGTTTCTCATTTCTTTAATATTATTGTTTTAAACTAAGCAATATAGAGGTACTATAAAAAAATTAAAAACGCTGTTGTTCTGGTCATTAATTTACTAAATATTTCAAAGATTTTTGTTATTATTTGTATTTCGGATTATTGTATTGTATTGAGGTTGTTCTAAGATATTATTTAAACCCATTGCCCCAGGATTACTTTAATAATTTTTATTATATTTGTTTCACCGTGTGTGTGGTCTGTGCTTTGCGTAGCGCTACGGCGCCACCGAAAACCAGCGCTGCGACAGCATTCATGGTGTTACAGAAAATACTGAGTGGCGACCGATTTGTGTCTTATATTATTGTTTTTTTTTCTTTAATTATAATTATGTGTACATTGTAAATGAGGTGCAAATAAATATTTTCTGTTTCTATATCTATAAATGTAAACTAAAAACAGTAAAAACAGTAACAGTAAAGTGTATTTTATATATGTGCAAATGAAACATTTCATATAATCCCCGATATGACCTAGTTACCTACTGTTCTTAATTTATAATAATTTTTGAGACCCTTATTTTGCCCCCTTTAAAATCATAATAAGAATATTTTTTAACATTTTATATGTGCAATATTAGTAAATAAGCGTTATTTAATACCACTTCAAGGCGAAAGCATCAGTAGTTCTCAAGATATCTATCTATCTGTGATAGACAGACAGACTGACAGACAAAGTCACACCATAAGGGTTTATTTTGGTCCGTTACCCTAAAAAGTATGGCTATCCCCATATAGCGTGTAACTATATAGGATACTTTCCCTAGTGACTTCAAAAATTCAATATCACTTTATTTTATTCCAGTGGGCCGCATTTGCCACTTTTTTTTCGTTTTCCGTTATCTCAGTGTCATTATTTGAGTAGATATATTTCAAACTCCCCAATGTCTTAGGGTTCCGCACCTCTAAAGAAAAAAAACGGAAACCATATAGGATCACTTTGTTGTCCGTCCGTCTGTCTGTCGAGACCCTTTTTCTCAGGAACGCGTGGAGGTATCAAGCTGGAATTAATATCAAATACTCTAGTAATATCTAATAAATAGTCTATTGTCCCTTGGAACTGTAAAAAAATCAAACTTCTAAGCTAACGTAATCAAAAGATACAGCCGTTATGTCGCAAATTTTTGACACTCGCAAGGGTATCAAAACCTATAGGGTACTTCCCGTGAACTCAGAATTTTGAAATTTGGTACAAAGCATTTCTTATGTGCTATAAGATTAAGGAAAAATTGCAAAAACCGTAAATTTTTAGTTATATCATAATAATAAAAATATTTTTAATAATTTTAAACTTTCCCCTTTCCTCGTGAACGCGTAGAGGTATTAAATTGAAATTCATATCAAATACTCAGGTCTTATATACCTACAGGTTTGTACGGAACCCTCGGGGCGCGAGTCCGACTCGCACTTGGCCGTTTTTTTATCGATACCGGCCGTGCACCAATGGATTTTACATTCTTGAAAAATGTACGTGGATACACTTAACATGTGCTTTAACGGTGAAGGAAACATCGTGAGGAAACCCGCGGCTTAGTTAGCTTCAGTCGTATTGACCTGTTCTTTCCTCTGAATAATAGCTGACTAAGCTGAGAGGATGGTATAGGTGCTGGGCAAGCCTAAACCATCTAACAATGTCTCAGGCACTGCAGCGTCCCGTACAGCATGATTACCAGTTGCTGACGCTGTATAAATCATCTATAATAGATGCAAAGGCCTTACATATGTACATACATATTTCTATTGTTTGTTAAATTTGGGAAGTCGATGTTTTGGGTTTCACATTTGTGTAAGGGAATAGTGTGATAAAACAGATTTAAACAATTAGTTATTGACAACTTGTACCTACTTGCATTAATCAATATTAATGATAACAATAGAATAAATGAAACTCTGAAAAAATTAAAATATATTGGACTTATTGACAACTGATATGCCCATACATGACTTATGGTACTTTGATTTGATATACATAAATTGTATGGACTTAGGGTTGTTTGAAAAATACCAGTCTCCGTTGTAGCTTAACACTTTGGAACTTCAGCAAGACTGACGCCATTTTGACTAAATTTGATGCTCTGCTCTGGTAGCAATGGACATGTCATAATTTGAAATATTCCCATTGAGGATTTAGTGAAATTTGAAAAAAAACTAGTAAATTTAACGGTGTTTTTAGTGATCCCTGGGACTTATGGGGTTTTGAAGTGGGATGGTAAATTTACATTTAAAATGCGAATATAATAATATCATAGAGTCGAGTTTCGTTGTCGGTGGACTTATGGCAGTTTGAAATTTTCCTACACATTTTTATATGTCCATGAAAAATTACAGCTTTCTGGGACAAATAGTATCTTCATAATGCCACAAACATACAGGCAGACGGGCAGGTAAAGCGAAACTATAAGGGTTCTTCTACTACGAAACCCTAAAAACAACACTATTTAATTGACGATTCAGAAAACGAAGCGAACACAAGAACATTACTCGGTCGTTAAGAGTCATCATTTTAACTATTTCATGTAGATCGTATATTATGAGTATGTTTGACGGAGTTGATTAATCCGTCCAAAGTTGTTTTGTCCTGATTAGAAAATCAATACTCCTACTAAAGTTAGGTTACGTATTTATTACAAGATAACCCTAGTTAGTATCTGCCTTGACCTTAAAAAGTTAAAGAGGCAAACCTTTCTGAAAACTTTATAATATGGCAACAAAGTAAATGATTCCAAATCACATAATAACTGCTTTAAAGTTCAATGTTACTACTATGGCCTTGAATAGTAGTAGCAGTTCAGTAAAGTATTTTCTCTAAAGCATTTCACTCCGCGTCGCAACGTGGTCGTCACTAAAATGTATAAAACAGTTTCGTTGCTTCTCCTTGTGTCTGTTTCCCCAGGCTTTAGTGAGAACTCGCTGTTAATGACAACTGGAAATTCTGGTCAAATAGCAAAAACAGCTGAATGCGTTTTAAAACTATCTGCGAAATACTTCGTGGAGAAAAAGGCGCTAAGCGGCAGCATAGTGATTATCAACATCAACTCTTATGTATCTACGACGCAGATGCTACTTTTGCAAACAATCCACGGTGGCATCAAATACTCAGTTATGGTAAAAGATTCTTTTTATCCACATGCAAATGCGTCACATTTCCCTGAAAAAGCTAAAAATTATATGTTGATTTTGGAAGAGAAATCTGAGCTAAATAGAAATATATTGCAGTTGAATAAGTTGCCGACTTGGAACCCGCTTGCAAAAGCTGTTGTTTTTTACGAAGTTAAGGGAAACGAGGACGGCGAAAAAACCGCTATTGAATTAATTAATGTTCTGAGGGAATATAAGCTTTTCAAAACTATTATTTTTATTGCTGAAGCCGATGGAGAAGTTGTATCTTACACTTGGAAACCGTATAGCGAAGTTAATTGTGGAGGATTATGCAGTTCAGTATACATTTTAGACATTTGTGAGAATAATGTCATAACTCAGCATTCTGCACAGCAAGAAATGTTTCCTGCGGATCTAAAAGGATGTCCTTTGGTTACATATGCTGTTATATCTGAACCATATGTGATGCCCCCTATTGGAAAACTCACTGATGTCAATTATGATGATGTCTTCGAATTTGTTAGAGGAGGAGAAATAAACCTTGTCAAAATTATAGCCAAATTTACAAATATGACCTTGATAGTAAGGAAATCAGAGACGGATGAAAACTGGGGATATATTTATTGGAATGGCTCAGCTACAGGGGCCTACAGTGTGCTGAGAAATGACTCGGCTGATTTGGTCATCGGTAATATTGAAGTTACTCGAACAATCCGAAGATGGTTCCATCCAACTGTGAGCTACACGCAGGACGAGATGACATGGTGTGTACCAAAAGCTGGTCAAGCTTCTACTTGGAACAATTTAGTGATCATATTTCAATGGTCTACGTGGGTAGGTACGATTGTAAGTGTAATTGTAATGGGTTTGATATTCCACTGTATACATTACAAAGAGCAAGGTGGAAAAGTATCTAAATGGCCAACGAATTCTTTACTAATGACGTTCAGTATGCTACTCGGCTGGGGAGCCGAGTTTGAGCCAAAAAGCGCAACGTTCCGCATTCTGATGTTCGGCTGGCTTTGCTTCAGTATAAACATGGCAATCTCGTACGAATCTTTCCTCAGAAGCTTCCTAATGCACCCGCGATTTGAGAAACAGATAAGCAGTGAAACGGATCTTATTCAGTCCGGGATGCCATTCGGCGGTCGGGAGATTTACCGCTCCTATTTCGAGACCAATAATGCGAGCTCTTTTTATTTGTATCGCAAATATAACCCGACGACATTCAACGAGGGCATAAAGCGGTCCGCTTTTGATCGGGATTTTGCCGTTGTGTCCTCTAAGCGTCAGGCAGTCTACCAAGACCAAAAGTTAGGGAGGGGAGCTCCATTGATTTACTGTTTTCCGGAGAGACACAATTTATACAAATACGGAGTAGTGTTGTTGGCACGACGTTGGTTTCCCATGCTTCCACGGTTCAACAATATAATCCGTAGCATGTCTGAGAATGGTTTGATAGATAAATGGAACGAAGAGTTGTTACTTCATAAAGGTAATGTGGAAAGTGCGAGTACGATTGTTCCCCTAGGGGTACCTCATTTGCTAGGAGCGTTTATGTTTATAGGGTTGATGTATGGGGCTAGTGTATTGGTTTTTTTGGGTGAGTTAGCTTTCGAGTATTATGGAAAGAGAAAGAAAACCTGGAAGCCAGTTTATAAAGCCCGTCCTCAGATGCAGAAAAAGAATCAGATATTTTTGATTAGTTACTTCAAGAGGAAGCGTAAATTGCAAGCTCAAGAATAATGCAAACTCACTAAATTTTAACGTTAATTGGTACGCATTACTTAGAACACTCATGTTGTAAATTCCACATATTTTAGAAGCAAAATATATGGCGCAGGTGTACATAGAAAGCTATTACACTGTAATTGAACCTGTAAGGTATGTAGCTCATTATGTTCCATTTAATATTGTTATAATGAAGCTTTGCTTTCGTATCAATTACGAATATTGCATCATTAAAACCGATGCACAGGTTCAGGTGAAAGATTTCAATATGTTTTTTTTACAATACGTCTAGGTTATTAAGCCAGACGCATCGTTATTTAAAACAGATGTGACTTCAATATAAGCTCAAAATTGACTTATGATAATAGTATTCATTTTGTAAAATACAGTGGTTACTCACGTTATGTCATATATTACAGTGCTGTGATATTCAATCACATGATGATGATATTCTTGAAAAACTTTGCGCTGTGATATTAACTGAGTAAAATCAGTTGTTAAAAATATATAGGGAGCTTAAATGTTGGAAAAAAACTTATTTTAGAATGTTTTTACGAACAAACTAAAAGGCTGGCTTCTTGAGCAAACCTTCTATAGCTACGACGAATTCGTAGCTCATAAGGAATAAAAAAAAATAATTTAGTTACTATTATTTCATTTTAGACATTATGAAATGTATAAAAAATCACTTGTAATTATTATTACCAATTACTATTATGACTATAATGACTATTATTATAAGGGGCTTGCCCTAAAATACAGCAATGATTCTCCTACGGCGGCCATTTTGAAAGTATTAGGTATTGCATATTTTATTACATCTGTGGCGCAGCGGGCGAAGGTTGCGAGTGCGATTCCCGTACGATCTGCAGATATTTATTCAGGGTGTTCTGGATGTTTTTATATATAAAATAAAAAAAATCGATCTATGTAGTATAATGTATTAAGTATATCAGTCATCTAGTACCCAATACACAAGCTCTGCTTAGATAGATGCTGCGTGAATTGTCCAGCATTATTTATTTATTTATTGTCTCCATAACTATTGAGTGAAACATTATAGCGCAATTGGATATCAGGAGGTGGTTCCTATATAGCTTCCAAATTTTGACGGACAAACAAAGTCACAAAACATTGCAAGTTAAATACACTTCGGGGCTAGATAGTGCTGTGAGGAATGTCCAGCATTATATATCATCATTTTAGCTGTAAAAAACGTCCACTTCTGAACACAGACATCCCTCATGGATCTCCATGTAGGGTAGTTGCCATACTCACCACGCTTGGCAGGCGGGTTGGTGAGCGCAGTATGGGATGTTAATACACGGAAAGACGCGACTGCCCATCTTCCGGAGGTATCCTTTAGCAGGCTCTTACTGCATCCATCGGCATGAGAGGAGGGGTAACATTCTACTGCTGGCATTCGACGGAATTATATAAACAGGCAATTCCCAAATGTTCCAAATTTATACACCAACATTTGTACATCAACTCGCTGTACCAACCTGTACCTACATTATGATACAGCACCCGTACCGATATTAGCACCACAAAATATACGTTCAATTCCCCCTAACAGTTCCTTAGGGATGTGAGCAATATTCAGCAACGAATTTCAAAGGGGGCGTTCAGTACATAATTTTTCGTTGTTTTCGCTCATTTTGCTATGGTGCTGGTAATATAGGAGCCATATTTTGAAGATGGAAATTGATATTGCCGTCCGGGCACGCAACACTTCAGGGTTTCCAACTTGTTTTCCGAAAGTGCTTGGGAAGTTGATACTTGAGAATAGCCAAGTACCTACTGAGTTTTTATTCTTACATAAAATATTTGCGGGTAAGTCATACCGTCGATGGTTTAAGATTTTTGTATGAGTATGTCCAAAAATTGTACACTTAAAATGATTTCATAGTTACAAAATCTACATTATAGTTCTTTGTAAACTATGGCGATCTGTAGACATACGTTTTTCAAGTATCAAATACCAAACTGCGCTCGCTAACCGACCTGCCAAGCGTGGTGAGTATGGCAACTACCCCTCATGGAGATCCGTGATACCTCACGGCCTGTGTTCAGTAGTGGACGTATTACGACTGAAATGATTATGCAGTGTCAGCAACTAGTTGTCATGTTGTTTGGGACGCTGCAGTGCCTAAGATTGTTGGATGGATTAATATCCGCCTTGTGTCTATAGTACCATTGATTTGTTCCATCCATGTGATACTACTATGTGTCCTTAGTACCATCAATGGCACTACCGATACTAGCACGTGTCGCTAGTACCATTGCATCGAAAACATACAATAAATATTTAATCATCATTTTTTTTTCATCATTTCAGCCATAAAACGTCCACTGATGACAACAGGCCTCCCTCATGGATCTCCATGAGGGGTAGTTTGCCATACTCACCACGCTTGGCAGGCGGGTTGGTGAGCGCAGTATGGGATGTTGATAGACGGATAGACGCTGCTGCCCATCTTCCGGAGGTGTCCCTTAGCAGGCTCTTACTGCATCCACGGGTAGGAGAGGAGGGGTAACATTCTACTGCCGGCACCCCACGGCATATTTAATATTTAACATCGATCTGATAGACCAGGAGAGCTGATTTTATGCAAGACAGTGAACTAACGCAGAAAACAGTGCATTTTACGTTTTATTCACTAACAAGCCGCGCTCTGCGGTTTCACCCGCTTAGTTCCCGTTCCCGTGGGAACATGGGAATAAAATACAGCCTTTGTTACTCAGGGATAATGTAGCATTCTAATGGTGTAATCTTACACCTTTTTTAAATCGTTCCAGTTATTTCGGAGCTTCTTCAATGCATACAAACAAACAATCAAATCTTTCCTCGTTGATATTAGAGTAGATGTAGATGTGTTTTTGTAATATTATATTCATCTGTGATGAACGGATATACGCCTCATAGTTTTACTTTTAAAATCAGCCCTTAAATGTTATACATTCCATTCGCTGGTTGAATAAATAAATAAATAATGCTGGACAAATCACACAGCATCATCTAGCCCCAAGCTAAGCAGAGCTTGTATTATGGGTACTAGATGACTGATATACTTAATACAATATACTACATAGATAGATATTTTTATTATATATAGAAAAACACCCAGAACACCCTCAACAGATCTGCAGAGCGTACAGACATTTGTCCCGAGGCGGGAATCGAACCCGCAACCCCTTACGTGCGCAGGTCTGCCACCTTCGCCCGCTGCGCCACAGAGCTCGTCTCTCGTTGAATGTTTATTCTCAACCCTATTTGCATGGATCTCAATGCCCAAATGCCATATTTCTTATAAATCACTTTGGTTTGGAATGTATAATAATTTCATTTAAAGGGTGCTAACAAAATCTTTTAGCTATATACACACTCTGCCTATGGTACTGTATTTATGTGTATCTTTTAAACAAGTCCAATTGAAATTAAGATTATCTAATACCAAGGTCTTTTTTAAACTCTTGCGATCACAATACATTATTAATGTACATTAATAATACCCTGTATTTATCGCGTATTACCTTTAATATTTCCGGACGTTTCGACTGGATTACAGGCGTAGTCCCATGTACCATGTACCATGCCTGGTGCAATCCAATTAAGATAATAAACGCATTATATACCCGTTTATAAATAAAACCATGGTATTGTGTTATTACTACCTTAACATCATCATTCATCATCATGTCAGCGGTAAAACGTCCACTACTGAAAACAGGCCTCCCTCATGGATCTCCATGAGGGGCAATTGCCATACTCACCACGCTTGGCAGGCGGGTTGGCGAGCGCAGTACGCGATGTTGATATACGGAAAGACGATGCTGCCATCTTACGGACGTATCCCTTAGCAGGCTCTTACTGCATCCACGGCCATGAGAGGAGGGGTAACATTCTACTGCCGGCACCCCACGGCATTTATATATATATATTATGATTTTTTTAAAAATAGACATACTAGTAAAAACTGATGTAGACAGCCCAAATCACTAATCGCAGTTTTGAACCGCGGCTTAGTCAGCTTCAGACGTATTGACCTGTTCTTTCCTCTGAATAATAGCTGACTAAGCTGGGTGGATGGTATAGGTGCTGGGCAAGTCTAATCCATCTAACAATGCCCCAGGCACTGCAGCGTCCCGTACAGCATGATTACCAGTTGCTGACGCTGTATAAATCATCTATAATAGATGCGCAGGACTTACATTTTTTTTTACTGTTTTGAAATTTTAAGGGGTATTTGTTCAATTTGTGAGCCATGGGGTGCCGGCGGTCGAATGTTGCCAAGGGATACCTTCGGTCTTTCCATGTATCATCGTCTCATACTGCGCTCGCCAACCCGTCGTGTTCACGGTATTGCAGTTGTAATAGGTAGAGGTTACCGCTTAACATCAGGTCGACCTTCGGCTTATCTCGTCATTAAGGTCATCCTTAATGACGAGATAAGCCTCCAACGACATATTCACATGTTTACAAATTAATAATAATGAGACCAATAAATAAATAAACACACTATGTCAGGTAAGATAGCATACATTTAGGCCGCGCTCACTGCGACTTTGCCTCCGCGACTAGTTTGACCTTAAGTCAAAAGTTACTTAAAATAGCTTAACAGTGGTAGACGCACTTTAAGATGTAGTAAATAACAGCTTCCAGCAACAAGTGCATGGTAATTAGAACAACTTAATTGAATCCCTCAAATGTCTGAAGATACCCTTTCATACTAATGAAGATATGTTTCCTCTAATGATGACGCCACACCGCTCCATATAGATGACAACTTTACGAGATCAGTTCCATCGAAGCTAACCTTAGCTTTGCTTAACCTTTGCTAACCTTAGGTTAGGCATCATCATTTGACCCCGTGGGTGCCGGCAGTAGAATTTTACCCCTTCTCTCACATCCATGAATGCAGTAAGTGACGACCTCTGTGGCGCAGCGGGCGAAGGTCCGCCTGCGACGCAGGGGTTGCGGGTTCGATTCCCGCCTCGGGACAAATGTCTGTACGATCTGCAGATATTTGTTCAGGGTGTTCTGGGTGTTTTTCTATATATAATAAAAATATCTATCTATGTAGTATAATGTATTAAGTATATCAGTCATCTAGTACCCATAACACAAGCTCTGCTTAGCTTGGGGCTAAGCTGGGTGATTTATCCAGCATTATTTATTTATTTATTTATTTTATTTAGTAAGAGCCTGCTAAGGGATACCTCCGGAAGATGGGTAGCAGATTTTTTCCGTGTCGCCGCCAACCCCCCTGGCAACTACCCCTCATGGATCTCCATGGCCTGTGTTCGGTAGTGGTTGTTTCACGGCTGAAATGATGACGATGATTTGACTTGGCTTCTTGGTTACTTTGTTTTATTTATTTTTCCTGTTGCAAAAAAACAATACAGAAAAAAACAAATTATCGTTTCTGAATATGGAACAATAAACGTAGAAGTAAAATCAAATTTGTTAACTAAAACAGTTAGTAATAGTGAGATTAAATGGAGTCTGAATTTCATATTCAATGAACTGTTCAGTTTCTGTATCACAATACGGTTAATATCGATCTATTGAACTGAATGCTTTCATAGATATTTGTAGATTATTATTATTAAGAGCCACTTTCATCCCATTGCTGGGCAAAGGCCTCCCCCAGTTTCCTCCAGACATCTCGATCTTGAGCCGCTTCTGTCCAGTTAACCAGGTCCAGTTCGTCCCGCCATCTCCGTCTGGCCTGCCGCGTCGCGTTCTCGCCGGGTCCGGGCGACACTGGCTACCACAGAACAGAGAAAACATCTCATCGACATCATCATCAAAACTCATTTTTATCTGTTCTGTGCTGGCTACCTTTGGCCACAGTTCTCCTGGCATGCATTGTAGATACATACATCAGGAATTTACTTTGAAATATAACTAAAAATTGTTCTGTAAATTTGCCTATAAAAGAGCTTTTCTTTTTCAGGAAGAAAAGTTCAAGAAGATTAATTTGTATAAACGATAAAATACTTAAATAAGAACTATTTTATTTCCGGGGGTTTGCCGGTTTTTTTTTCGCGGAAACCTAAATTAAAAACATCAATATCAATTACAATAAAAAATCTCTTACGATAAGACCACCCGTTGTGTATTTCTGACCGCAGTACGGGTTGTTGAAAAGTGGTTAGACGCTGCGCCCATCTTCCTAAAACCCTTGGCAGATTCTGACTGCATCCACGGACAGGAGAGGAGGGGCAGCATTCTACTGCCGGCCCACGGCGGTGGATAGGTTGGCTGAACTCCGGTTAACTAAGTACTCGATGCAGTCGGTCCCGGAGAGCAATTTATCTCGAGTAGCTTGAGAGTGACACGTAGGACCTCCATTTGTAACTTTCACTATTATATTCAGAGCTTTTCAAACTGTGACATACATTTGTGACGTCATCGGTGTGTTTGTGTTCATAGGTTCCGGGTGTCTTCTACCTGTCTAATAAATTCAAGACGATAGTTCAATTCACGCTCCTTGGTTGACTTTTACATTTAAGTATGAGATTAACATTTGCCAATTGATTGCGCAATCGCTGGATTATAAAGTCCCATTGTTAATCAAAAAAATAAGTTGACGAATAGTTTATCTATTTTTTTTAATTTTAATAAAAGGAATTTGTCGCTGATCGACCACATTGTCCTGACAAGGCAACAAAAACAAAATCAACGCAACAGTATCATTATAAACAAAACACATATTAATTAATAGCTAATCCTAGGTCTGCTAACTTAATTCGTTTACTTATACATACTTACACTTACGTCTACGCCAGACAGTTTGAAAAGCACTGAAGCTTTTCAAACTGTCTGACGTAGACGTTCGTGACGTCATCGGTGTGTTTGTATTCGTAGGTTCGAAGTGTTTCCTACTTGTTTATCAATGGTTTGCGGACCCATTAGAATACTACCTCTACTCGCTTGCCCGTGGATGCAGTAAGAATCTGCCAGGGGATACCTCCGGAAGCAGCGTAGCCTGCTTTCAATGGCTGTCAAACACAAACTAAATGACGCAGCTTGCTCAAGGTTTGACAGTAATTATACAAGGTTTATTATAACAAGCCGAATGGACCATCCTAAGAAACAACTTTTGTTCTACGACTTTTCAGGATTCAGTGATTTTTATTCGAGAAAATCCACGAAAGTTTTAACTTCAACAGCTGATTATACGATAATGACAACCTAAAAGCCAGCTATTTCTTGAAAGGGTCAATGAACTCCGCGAAGAGTTCCTGTACAAGCACAAATATATAACCACAAATAAGTTTTTTTTATTAAAAGAAAAATAATCCGATTATGACCTCAGGATCCTTTTCACATCCCACCAACTATGAAAATTACAAATAAAAATATTTAAAAAAAATAGGAATTCCCGAGTTTTTTTCCTTCTAAAACTACTGGTTTTCATGGGCTGAAATACCCCCTTTTGGGTTAGTATTACATCCTGTAGATGGTAGTTATGGTGGTTATGGGAAGCAGTGATGCGTTTAAAGTAACTGCGCGGGAAATACAAAAAGTTACTGACTTATCAAATATCCCTGGTATCACTCGGCCAACACGGCTATCTATCATCATCATCATCATCATCATCATTCTGCCGTTAAAAGTATACTACTGAACACAGGCCTCCCTCATGGATCTCCATGAGTGGTAGTTGCCATAACTCACCCCGCTTGGCAGGCGGGTTGGCAAGCGCAGTACCTACGAGATGTTGATGCGCAGAAAGACGCTGCTGCTCATCTTCCGGAAGCATCTTTCAGCAGGCTCGTACTGCATCCATGGATGAGAGTGGAGGGGCAACATTCTACTCCTGTAGAGCGGAGCCCCAAGGCTATCTATATATAGATAAAACAAAATACGTATATGTTCCTTACCGAAATAGGTTGCGAATAACCTTCTGCGTCTCAGCTGACAGCCAGCTTTTATACCAACTGCGCCAAGGATCATCATAGAACGTGGAAAAATATCTCTGCACCGTATGAGCCATTATTGGCGCCGCTATCCAGATGACTAAGTTTATGCTGGCATATCTCACTTTCTGTCAAAGTAAATTCATTCAAGTACAGCACATACATAGCTCCTATGCTTCGCTGCGAGCTTGACAAATAGAGCAAAACTCCTTGATTTTCCGCCTTTAGGTTTCGTTTTGTATATGATTGTGGCCGTTATATTGCGGCCGTTCTACGCATGACATTTATATAAGTTGTGTCGACTTTTTCAATATTTTGTCGAAATACATAAGTAAGGCAAAAGCATATTATTTCTGTAATATTTTCTTCATAGCAATGTTTCGAGCGAAAAGTTTTTAAAGAATATTTACATAATTAGTCTATTAGCTACTATAAACTTTAATTTTAGACGAGCTCTGTGGCGCAGCGGACGCAGGTCCGCCTGCGACGCAAGGGGTTGCGGGTTCGATTGAATTTGAATTTGAATTTGAATTTGAATTTGAATTTGATTCCCGCCTCGGGACAAATATCTGTACGATCTGCAGATATTTGTTCAGGGTGTTCTGGGTGTTTTTCTATATATAATAAAAATATATATCTATGTAGTATAATGTATTAAGTATATCAGTCATCTAGTACCCATAACACAAGCTTTGCTTAGCTTGGGGCTAGATGATGCTGTGTGATTTGTGAAGCATTATTATTATTATTTTTTATTTAATTTTTGTTATCAACTTGCGCTACACATTACTTAGCCATTCGTTTCCAAAATCATATTTTTATATATAAAAATGAATGAAATGTTTATTTTATATGTTATTTTATTTATGTTATTTATATTTTATTTTACATTAATTAAAATATTGTAATATTCTTCAATTAGCACACTAGTCCTTCATTAGCGTGTGCATTGCGGTAACCACCAACCGTACATTTTGGTCACAACGGAAGACCAGCATTGTGGTGCGACCCGTTCTGTCATAGCAATATCTTTGCCACTAGTTTTAGAACCTTATATGTATTTTGATTACATGTACTATGTGTGATTTAATAAACGTACCTATAAATATAACAGTTAAAAAGTAATTTCCTGGAGTAAATAATAAAAATCGGCCGAGTTCGAGTCGCAGTCATGCACGTACCATCGAGAAAAATACGGCAAATTAAATCACGTCTGCTGTATGAGAGATCCCTATAATAATTTTAATTAATTTTCTATTTTTGAAATTAATATACAACTAAATATTATGTGAATATTTCAAGCGTATACCTGTTGCCGTTATTAAAGTTATTAATATATTTTTTTTACGTTATTATTAATAATTATTTCTTAAGCAAAATATTCAAAAAAAATCACGTTTGTTGTATGGGAGCCCCCTTAAATATTTATTTTATTCTGTTTCAAGTATAAAATAAATACTTCAACTGTGAAAATTACAATTGTCTAGCTATCACGGTTCATGAGTTACAGCCTGGTGACAGACAGACGGACAGCGGAGTCTTAGTAATAGCACAGTAATAGGGTCCCATTTTTACCCTTTGGGTACGGAACCCTGAAAATGAGTGCATGCTTCAAGGGAAAGAATCAACTTAGAAAAATTGAGATACATTTTAATTTTTTCTAAGTCGGTTCGTTACGCAGTCCGCTCGACAAAAAAATTTTACATTTTCTTGGAGGAGTTCAACATTAACTTACATTATGAACACTAACCCAAGCAGGCTTTGCCTACCTTTACCGATTAGATGGATTTTTAAAACGTCACGTCTAGTATTCCTTAACAACATTTTTAATGATTACGTTATATTTAAAGGAACGGTCTCCGTAATAGACCGACCACCGCTTCCAAATAACAGCACTTTATTCTAAAATTAAAAATGGCATGTGATATACGAGTACCAAGAGAAATGGAGCATCTGTCTGTCAGGACCACCTACTGTGAACCGAACCTACCATTCATCTTTATTCACAACATACCAATCACACCGACGACCTTCCACCCTTATTACAACGACCATAAGGTCGAGAATTCATCCAACAGCTGTAAATTCAACTTGGTAGTACTGAGGCGCCGGGTAATTTATGGATAAGGTCTTATCACGTCGAAATAAAGTAGGTATTCGCGTGTGCGAAATGAAAAATGAATTCTGAATAATGTGACGGTTTTGTTCCGAGTGCATTGTTTTGTTTCAGATGTGATTGCGAGTGCAGCGTACGTACAAACGAAGTATTCTGAAATGTGGACATTATAATATTATAGTGTTTTTTGTAAATGTAGCTCTAAGGAACGGAAAATATTCTTAATGATGCTTGTACGCTTTTATACAGAATAATCTGATTCCCTCGAATATCTCTAATCGCATATTATTTTAGAGTCGTTCACCAGGTCGCCAACAGGACTGTATTACTAAGTACGTTTTTCTCTTTCTCTAAAAGATAAGTCAAACTGAAAATCGTTTATTTATTGAAAACCTTACAACATTATTACAGGTAACATAATATTATAGACGAGCAACTATCTCAGGATGCATGTTATTTAAGTTAGGCGACGACATTATGAGCAAATGCCAAAATACGTAATGTCTCGAAGCATGCAAGACTCAAAAAAGCGAGCTTCTAATTCTAGTGAGGGTTACCAGATCTGCACTGATGTCCCGCAGTTGGGTGGATTGTGCATTGTCCCCGTGATACTACCCCTACCAGCTACCCTAGCTAACCCAACTCCTTGAAGTACCGGAGACGTACTCTGGGCAGCATTCAATAAGCATCCCCGAAGGATATGCAGGTGTTGTCGAAGCCTCCATGAGCTCCTGTAGTCCCGTTTTTGTTTTAGTGGGTGTAGTAACACGTGCTCCACTGTCTCCTCCTATTCAAGATACCCGCGACATAGTCCACTGTGGCCCCCTGTCTTGAGGATATCGAGGTTGAGATCACAGTGTACTGTGATGATACCCACCATCATCTGTAGGTCCTGTCTCTCATCTTAAGCAAAGTATTAGTTACCTATTAGTTTTTCTCTGGAGGCATTAGTTTTGAATGCTTCCATTCTGGTCTGTCGTTCTCATATTTTCTGGCGTTCTGTTTCAGATTTCATTATAAGCCTGGATTGCAGGGGCTGATGGTATGACGGCGCGTATCTCAACACCTCTCAACCCAAAGCCCTGGGTCAGTATTTTGCACGTAAAGTGGAGTCTTTACTGGGGTTAATGAAGGCATTTTACTCCAGGATTGCAGGGGCTGGTGATGGTATAGCGGCAATCTGAACACCACTAGACCTTTAAACCCTGGGTAAAGCTTCGCATGTTAAGTGGAGTCCTGCTGGTTTCTCGCGCGCTACCTAACAAATCTTGGAAATTAATCCGGCTCGAAGGACCATGTTATATAATGATCTTTTATGCTCGCCAATCATTTTTGTAAATTGTGCGCAGTAAATAAATGAAATAATCATTAATCTACTAATAACAATCTATAGCAGACACGAGTTTATATGGTTATTGCAGTGTACATTCCCCAAAACAAAATGCTTCTGCCCTATTTCCGCATTGTCTCGTAAATGCAAGTCTTGGAAGCTGAAAATAAAATATTAGTCGCCTTGTAAGACAGTCGTAAGAAAGGAGTGGTGCTTTTCTAAACCGCTAAATATCTTGTTTAGGGTTCCGGACCAAAATGGTAAAAAAAAACCCTTATAGTGTGACTTTGTCTGTCTGTCTGTCTGTCACAGATGGATATATTGAGAAATACTAAAGCTAACGACCTGAGATTTGAAATAGTATATGATAACGCTTTTTCAATAATATGGAACATATAAAAAAATAAACAGTATTCTTATTATGACTGCAAGGGGGGCGGAAAGATTAACTCAAAAATTTTAAGTGAAGGTACTGGGTCATGTAGGATATCATATGAAAGGCATTAAATAGCACATGAATAACCAGTTTTTATTTTTCCTTTTCGTCGTATCGTTCCAGAGTTATTTACAAAAATGTTGAAAAAATACCGTTTCAGAAAGTTTGCGTATTTTTACCCCTGAAACTTTTATTGCTAATAGAAGTATATGTAAAGATTACAGGAAAATTATAACGAACTCTCTTATTTGCAAAATGCAAATTTTTACTTTTTTAGAATTCATCGAAAGTGCGAGTGAGAGCGGAACTTATGTACCTACATTTAAAAAATGTACATAAGTTCCGCTATCAGACAAGAGATGGCGCTGTCAAGGTTCTCCAACTAATTTAACTGCCGGTGCGCGAGTCCGACTCGCTCTTGGCTGGTTTTATTTTCTTACGTGTGCTTGCAGTGAATAATGCCTCTTGTCCGTGGATGTTGCAAGAATCTGCCAAGGGATGATTTCAGGAGTTGGGCAACAGTGTCTTATCGTGTATCAACTTACTAACGACTGCAGCGGTCGTCAACCAGCCTGCCGAGCGTTTTGTGTATGGCACCCTTGTGATCAGTACCTACTCCGAGCCTTCAGGGAAACCTATTAACGTCCGATGGCTGAAATGATGGTGATGATGATAAAAAATATATGCCTTCTATCTAACCTAGCTATACATATAAATCATATATATATATATCAAAACTGCAATTTTGACGCAGCCTTGACACGCGTCATTAAAAGCTCCGTGATATTAATTCCAATTAAATAGTTTTATACATTTTAAGTGTTGTGACATACATAATCGGATTCTACAGACTGAATTAAGTGTTTTACGAGAAAAATATTTAGAAAAACATCAATTTTCAGTGAATAACTAACAATATAGTTTTGTTGCGTTGCTACACGCACACATCGACAATATTACCGCATAGAAACAGTGTCCACTCGCGCGCGTTTCGTGAACTTGGCGCCAAACTTTTATTACTTGCACGCAAACATAGACCTTACTGCATAGAAATAGTGCACTTACGCGCACGTTTGGTAAGTTTTGTGACCTTGGAGTAAATTATAACTTTACCTACCTACGTAATTCGTTTCGTCATGTCGCCTGCAACCAAAATTTGTGGAAAATGCAAAGTTGTTAATAAGGGCAGAGCTTTTCTATATTGCACCGATTGTAATCTACATTTCCATATTGATTGCAAGAACTATGAAAAATTATATTACCTTATGGATGCTGAAAAGAAGGCTAAATGGAAGTGTAATGATTGTCTGCGAAAAAATTACAAGGCCAAATCTAAAAGTGTGAATGTCTCATCGGTTTCCAAGACGCCTGGCCCCAGTTCGACGCCGACGATTTCGGACCAGTCATCTTCTGATTTTCTTGCCGTTTCCCACCCACCGGTCGCGGATGCGCCTGTAATCGATGAAGACGAGGTCATTGACCCATACCAAAATGTTACTCTGCGAAAGTCAAACAAATATAACACCAGCATCTGCTCCAACGACGAGATAACCACACATAAAGGTGAGTCATCTCTTGAGACAACTTTAAAAGATTATATTAAACAAGAAATGTCAATCTTAACACATCAATTACTTACGAGAATGGATAACCTGGCTGTGTCCTTTCAAAATTTAAATCAAAGATTTTGCGAAATAGAAGAGCGAGTCGCAGTCATAGAAAAAATCAACGACGAGCAGAATAAAAGGGTCAACGATCTCGAACACAAAGTTTGTCAGCTGACAAATACCATAAATGAAAAGGAACAGGAATTGCTGGCAAATGAGATTGAGATATCTGGCATCCCCGAGATTAGTGGAGAAAATCCGCTGCACGTGGTAAATCTCATAGGGAATAAGCTCGGCCTAAAGATCACAGAAAGCGATGTTGTTAGCGCTGTACGAATCGGGGGCCCCCGCCGCGACCCCATACGTGGACCCCGAGGCGACCGTCCCCCACGCCCTGCTGCTGCAACATCTGGCACTGATACTCTCGCCACCGCTGAAGAGCAGACAGGGCCGCGTTTGCTCGTGGTGCGCCTGGTGCGCCGCACCCAGAAGGACGAGCTGCTGCGCGCGGCTCGTGTTCGCCGTGGCGCAGACACTGCGGGCCTCGGCCTGACCGGACCACCACGACGGTTCTACGTAAATGAACGGTTAACGTTCAATAACCGTATATTATTCCGCCGCGCAAGGGAGGAGAGCCGCCGACTAGGCTGGAGGTTCGTGTGGACCCGCGACGGAGCTATATTAGTGCGCCGAGAGAACGGGGAGCCAACCCGCCGCATACGTTCAGAGGATGATCTGGTCAAGGTTTTTGGTGTACAGCCGGTTAGTGCTTAGTAGAATTATTTCATTTTGGTTTTCCATGCATAATAGACTTTTATATATTGATCTCATAACTATGTTCCTAGAATGTAATAATAATAATAATAGTATAAAATCTTCTTATTTAGTTTTAATAGAATTAATGATATATTTCTTAAACATTTTTAAATATGTTTTTTTAAGTCGTGAAGTTATTCATACAATATTATCCGCACGGTCTATTAAGTTACTGTACTGTGAAACTATTTTTCTTATGAGAGCAACGACGATGACATTATTCGAATTTTCCAGTGCGCATCATGTCTCTTGCCTAAGACTTTTTTTAGTGAATTGTAAGTTTAACCAAATACTGATTTCTTTTGTTATCCGCTTTATTAAAAATAAATACACATCTCTTGGATTACTTAACAAGGGGTCATTGGGAACTAGACATGACGAGTTTATAGTGGCCATGTTAAGGCATCCGGTTGACATCATGGCTATAAACGAAACATGGCTGCGGGACGGCGAGGAGGCGCGCGCGCCTGTGCTGCCCGGCTACACACTACGACACACGCCACGCCACTACGGCAGTGCTGTCAGTGGTCGCCAGCGTGGGGGTGGAGTCGGCTTTTATATCAAGCGCGGTGTCAGTGCGCGCCTAGTCGCTCACCCCGAGGCGCCAGGTGTGGATCAGATGTGGCTGCGTCTCACTGTCAACGGTCTAAGATTTGCTATAGGTACAGCCTATCGCCCGCCGTGGCAAAACGTTGAAATTTTTCTTGATGCTCTCACAGATACAATTACTTCTATATCCGGTTTTGATCACATAGTTCTAATGGGTGATTTCAACGTAAATCTTTTAGAGTCCCAAACTGATTCCAAAAAAATTACAGATTTCTTGACTTGCTTTTGTTTAGTTCAATATGTTAAGGTTCCTACTCATTTTACAGATCATAGTGCCACGTTAATCGACTTACTATGTTCAAGCTTACCACTTAATAATGTACATACTGACTATATTGCGGATTTAAGCAATCACTGTTTTTTATCGTGTAATCTGTTGGTAAAAAAACAAAAACCAATACCCGAATGGATAGTCTATAGGCCACTAAAAGATATTGATTTGGACACATTCCTACTTGATCTTGAAAACATTAATTGGGATTCTTTTATATGTAACAATGTAAACACAATGGTAGAAAACTTAGGGACAAACCTTTTAAATTTATTTGATAAGCACGCACCAACCCGTAAATCATTATTAAAAAATAAAATGTACCCCTGGATTACTTATAATATATAAGATGATCAAGACTAGAGACAAAGCCCACGCTCGCAGTCGCGCATCTCACTTAGAGAGTCATGTTAAATATTATAAAGAATTAAAAGGAATTGTAAACGTGGCTTTGCACGCAGAAAAAAAATGTTACTTTAATAATCACATTAATAATTATTCTCACGACCCACGAAAGCTATGGAAAAATATAAAAAAAAATGTTGTAAATTTTAAAAATAAACATTCAGACTTGCCTTCGCACCTTCAAGATTCTGACTTGATAAATAACCACTTTCTTTCATTACCTGGTAATACTAATGTAACTTTATCTGATTTGACTTATTTTGAATTTAACCGACACAGTTCATCTATTTTAAGGCTACATACAATAAACGAAAATGACGTCATGAGTATTATTCGTACCTTTTCCTCAAATGCGACTGGCACTGATGGAATGTCAATGGACATGATAATGTTGACTCTTCCACAGACACTCACCTTGATCACTTCAATTGTAAATGCTTCAATAACATCAAATACTTACCCTTCACTTTGGAAAACCGCTTTAATTAAACCACTTCCTAAAATCAATAATCCTTGTTGCCTAAAAGATCTAAGACCAATAAGTATACTACCATTTATTTCTAAAATATTAGAAAGAGTTATTTGTAAACAAGTAAGTTATTACCTAGAAAGTAATGACATTCTACCAGTAAAACAATCAGGCTTCAGGAAGGGCTTTAGCACAACTACTGCACTAATGAATGTGGTAGATGATGTCCTGTCTGCACAAGATAGAGGTGAGGGGACCGTATTGACTCTACTGGACTTTTCACGCGCCTTCGAAACAATTAATACAACACTACTGCTGTCTAAGCTCTCTTATTATGGATTTCATGAAAACACTGTTCGGTGGTTTGCTAGTTATCTCAGTGAACGTACCCAAATAGTTTAAATCCGTAAAAATGATGGATCCATTTCCAATTCGATTCAAATGTCCGTATCACGAGGCGTCCCGCAAGGTTCAATTTTAGGCCCTCTATTATTTATATTATACACTTCAGATATAATACATTCAATTAAAAATAGTAAATATCATATTTATGCCGATGACATACAGTTATACACGTCTTTCAAACCTAATAATTCTGATAAAGCTCTTACAGCTCTCAACGACGATTTAAATAGATTAGTTAAATGGTGCGAGAGGAATAGCTTACATTTAAACCCCTCTAAGACAAAGTATATTATATTAGGATCTAAAAAACAAATAAATCAAATCATATCGCAAAACCCCAAAGTATATATAGGAAATGTCGACATAGTCCGAGAAACCGAGGTGCGCAATCTAGGTTTACTTATGGACGGGTCTATGAATTTTGAAGAACATGTTCTCCAAACAGTGCGTAACTGTTTTTACAGGTTGTCTGTTTTATACAAAGTGCGTGAATATCTAAAAACAGACCTACGCGTAACGCTATGTGACTCTTTGGTGTTATCAAAACTAAATTACTCAGATAACGTTTTTGGAGATTGCCTACTTAGTCGTTCCAGAAAACTTATTCAGCGAGTGCAAAATGCATGTATTAGATTCTGTTTTCCCATTCCACGCAGATCGCATATCTCTCCCTACATTAACAGCCACAAACTCTTGAATATGACATCGAGACGTACTCTCCATTTTGCAACACTTCTTTTTTGTATAATTAAAAAAAAACACCTATATATTTGTATGAAAAACTTCAATTCTCTTCTCGACAAGCACGTTTTGCAATAATACTAATCTGTCCGCACCACAGATCGACCGCCTTTCGTGGCAGCTTTCGTTACGCTGCCACGAAATGTTGGAACAATCTTCCACCTCCAATTAGAAATTCCAACACCATTTACTCGTTTAAAACTAATCTAAAAAAATATCTTTTAAACAATCAATATATTAATTTATAAATGGTCGATGTCTGTGCTTTTATACCTTTTATATTTAAATAATAATTAGTTCTGAAAAATGTGTGTTAATACCTACTTATAATATTTAAGCTGTGTACCTATTCTAAATTTATATTTCTTGTGTCATAAATGTTAATATTTTCTATGTTTAACTTGCAACCCTTATAAGACTTTAAAATTATATAATGTGTGTGTCAAGTGCGCAGTGCGCTCTATACTACGGCGCCACAGAAAACCAGCGCAGTAACAGCTTGCTGAGCAATGCTATTCCTGCTTATGCTGAGTGGTGACCGATTTGTGCCAATGTAAACTTAAGATAATTATAATTTTATGTGTGTTATTAAGACTTTGGTGCAAATAAACGGTTTCTTTCTTTCTTTCTTTCTTTCTATATATAAACTAGCTCACCCGTGCCCACTTCGTTGGGTGGTAAACATTTTTACTTGTGATGATTGTCTTTCAGGAGTTCTAACCCGAGATGTAAGTTAACTTATAACCGCCCATGGGTAAAACACTGCTTTCTCAAGTACCCACCAGAGATATTTTTTGTTATGTCTTAAGTAAATTTTTGTTAAGTATTGTTAAGTGTTAAATATTATAATATATCATTATAATGTTTAAAAGTTAACGTCATTAATTTTGTATACCTACCACTTTATACTTCTAATGAAACTTTTAGATATGGAATGTATTTATTTCCCTCATAAAACAAGTAATTACAATGTACAACTGTACGATACTAAAACTAATACTATGTACTTTTACACGAGTATTATACTTTATACATATTTATGTAATGCGTGTAGGACTTGCATGAAATAATGTGTCTTAGTCATACTTGTTCTAACAAAATCTCAATTTTTAATTTTAACAAATTTGGTTACGTTTGTAGTCACTGTGGTCTAACATTGAGCCACCAAGTTCTCACCGGTCACCAACCAAAGAATTTATGCAACTAATAGTGGGTAGTCTTAAAATTTTTCATGCTTTTGTTAATTTTGCACACAGACCAATACAAAATTTATAATATAATTATGCCTCAAAGGAAGGAATCATCTTAATTACAGGCTAGGCCTAGTTTAGGTATTGGTGCTTTATAATTAAGTTTTATTTTAGATGCAACAACATGGTAGAACATAAACATTTTTGTCACATTTTTATGACAATAAACTTTAGTATTATTATTAGTACAGATTCTCTATTTCCAGTGCCTACTATATCTACAAATAAGTAGTTTGAATTTAATAAATATCCGTGTTGAAGCAGTTCATACAAAGCTAAACATAATTGAGTTATAAAACGCCTAAATATTTAAACTATCTAACTTATTTTTAGTGGGTTTGATATAAATGTCGAAATAGTGCTACAAGCCAACTTTATGAATTGTTTATGAATTTTAATATATTCAGGATGATGATTTGTGGATACGGCAAAAATGGCAAACTGTTTAAATTTTGTGAAGGATACAAGCAGTTTAAACTAAGGTTAAGTGTTACCGTTTCATCTTCAACATTCAGCTATAGGACTGCTATTCACATCCACTGCTGGACATAGGCCTCCGTCATAGATTTCTAAGTTCATGAGGAGGTTGTTGCCATTATCGCCACGCTGCAGGCGGGTTGGCGAGACCAAGTTATACTACCGTTTCATACCTTTCCGAAAAAAATCAATTTTGAAATACCGATTATACAGGAAAATTACCTCCATAATTTTCTTAAAGTATGTCAAAGGTCTGAGTTGAACAGATTTGCGTTTCCAAAAGCGCCTTATTAACAATTATCGCAAATTGCAGAAAAAGCACAAAAAAAATGTCCAGGGGCGGGAATCAAACCTGCATCCACCTGCGTCTCATGTGGCTAATAAACCAACTCTGCCACGGACATCGCCAAAAAATTGTGTATTAAAATATTTTTACAACACCATAAATCGGTCTCCACTCAGCATCTGCTGTGATAACACGAACGCTGTCACAGCGCTGGTTTTCAGTGGCGCCGTAGAATTTTGAGAACGCTAAAGTATTTCGAAAATTTTCGCTGTACCACATCCAAAATTTCACAGTAGCAGGTCTAAAATTTAGAATGTAAGTTAGGAGCGGAGTATGCAATAGGTATTTGGGTAGTTTACCCTCGCCGGTCGAGTGCCCGTTTCGGAGTTACGAACTAAGTTACCTGCTGAATTTTCTAGTGTTAGCGATGCCTGTAGTTAGCTTTATACACTTAAATAGGCTTTTACGATTATACCGAGAGGGTAGCGGTCGAATCCAACCGGGAACCCGCAACCCTGTCAAGTGCTAGTGCGCCGTCTAATAATTCGTCCGGTGACGAATGGTTCGACGACGCTCTGGCGCTAAGGTGAAAGGCGGAACAGCGATGGGTTTTTAGTTGGTATGCCACTGTCCACTAACACTTTGTTGGTAGCAGTGGTGAGTCCAACATACCCCTTTGGTTCTCCTCGGACAGAAGAGGATGCATAACATGCATTTTCCCATTGTAAAAAAAGGCTTTTACGATTGTAATTCGATTTATTGTACAAAAAAACAGAAAGATGTAAAAAATATAATGTTTTTGTTTTTATGCGTCAATGGATGCGACTAGCACAGGACTGTGTGGTGGACGGTAAAAACTAAGAGAGGCCTATGCCCAGCAGTGGGCGAAAGCAGGCTGTGGATGATGATGATGAATTGTAAAATGGGCAACCTTTTCGCTAAGAGCCACCTCTTCCAGATCTTTGGATAGACACGGATAATAGGTTGAAAAGAGATGACGGTCTCAAATGTAATTTAAATACAAGTCAGAATTGTTTGATATGATAATTCAAAGGGTAATTCATACTTACTAATTTGAGGTCAGCCTGAATTATTATCTTCCTAGAGTAACTAATAACAAACTAACCAAACTATATACCCAAATTTAGGCTTTCAACCAGTAGGAAAAGTATTCTGGGAATGTCTGTTAAAGTTTTTAATAAAGTTCCGTCTGACATCGTTTCTCTGCCTCTCCAAAAACTAAAAACGCGTCTTTTTTCATGGCTCCTCGATAAATGCTTTTATAACATTGGTGAATTTCTACAAAATAATTAATGTATGTGCTGATTTTGATTCATTTTTATTCTATTATACAATTAAATTAATAATTTTCACATAGATTTAGATTTTTTTTCCTTTGATTATTTTTTGTGACATTCAACTTCAATATTAATGCATGACGTTATTGTAATATTTTTCATCATTGTAAACTCCGATGAGTAAATTGTGTATGAACAAATTTTAGGTAATTTAAGATCAACCTGTACCACAATTACAATAAATAAATGGTTTCAATGGTATAATAATATATGGAATTATGGTTTGGTTCGTTTTGAAACACGCATTGAAGTTATACAATACTATTTTCTCACTTCGGTTTTTTCTAATGAGTCGTTTTCATTAAAAAGTAAAAATTGCCCAAGTGCGAGTCGGACTAGCGCACGAGGGGTTCCGTACCATGATTCAATTAAAAGGTGGATTCAATCAGGTTTGATGTATGGGAATAAAAACAAAAAAAAATAAACATTTAAGGTGGGCTCCTCTTAAATGTTTATTTTATTCTGTCTGTCTGCCACCAGGCTGTATCTCGTGAGTCCCCCTTAAATGTAATCTTATTTCCTTTTATTTATTTAAATGTAATCACATACGAACTCGATTTATTTGCCGTTTTTTGCTCGTTATTAGTAATGGCAACAGGTGGACGTATTAAATATTTATAGAATATTTAGTTGTATATTCACTTTAAAAATAAATCATTAAATTAAAATTAAACAAATATTTGAGGGGGCTCCCATACAACAAACGTGATTATAACGCAGTCACAGACATCATGAAGTCCTTCAACAGGGTCAGGCCATTTAAATTATTTTATATTTCTCTTACCCGATTCAGCGAAATGAAAACTATCGGCGTGCTCCGACTTGGATATGGCGTGATCCATGTTGCTCTTGACCGGTTTCATTTTTTCATTTAAAATGACCTCTGATTCGTTCACCGTATGTGCGAAGCCGGGGTTAGATTCTATCTGTCATAGGTGGTTGAGCAAATCAATGACAAACCACATATCCTAAGAATCGATGGTTATGGAATAGGTCATCCGTCCGTCTCACCGCAAACATCAGGCGTCAAAACACGCCCAATAGACCCTCTGGCAGCCTGCCCGGAATGCCCGCCACGTTGAATTGCAATGCAGGAGATGGATCACGAGTAATGTGTTTAACAGATTGTCGCACGGTCATCATTTCAGCCGTAGGACGTCCACTGGACATAGGCCTCCTTTCAGTTATTGTGGTTGGAAGCGACCTGCATCCACCGTCGACCTGCGTTTTCACCAGGTCGTCAGCGCACGGTAAAACGGATAAATTTTATTCAAAAGTAACAAGAGAAAAACCATAATACACAAGGGACCACCAGGGTGACACTTCGCCTAGTCTCCGAGGTTATAATGTGTACAACCGCGTACTTAGTAAAGGATACCATTTAGCCTAGTAGTACCTTTGTTTATCCTTACCTTAGGGTACTCTTACCTAAGTTAATCCCGTCCTTAGTTTATTCTTAACTTAGTGGTATACCTTAGCTATGTGCGCGACTATACCGTCAGTTTTGCAATCAACATAAATGATGCCCTTTCATTTGATACCACACTTGGGTATATCGGTATATTCGTGCACACGTTTGAAGTTACGGTGCCACAAACACACACATATACATTGCGGTCAAAATTATAACGCTTATAAAACCCCTCTGTTTTGTCGGGGGTCAAAAACAATAATCACGGCGGTATAATCCTGCCTAGTGCAGTCCTTTCGGGATTACTGTCGGGAAGCGTCCTCAGTCGGTGGTGACGCACGAGGTACACCAATCGTATCGTATCATACGTTTACGTTAGGTTATGTTCGTCACGCTTTTGAACTATTAATTTTATTTATGCAGTAAGAGCCTGCTAAGGGAAACGCTGAGTTGTAAAGTCTCATGTGCCCGTAATTTCACCAGCCTCCTTGCCCTTCAAACCAGAACACAGCAATGCAGAGATAACGGCTTGGCGGCAGAAATAGGTATGGTGGTAGTACTTCCCCGGTTGAACTCTTTACAAAAAAGCGTGTGTGTCTCGGGACGCACGACAGAAGTGATAACTTAGGCTAGCGCTGCGGGTTAGAGTGAGAGAGGAGGAGCCTACCTACCGCTGCGTGAGAGGAAAGGAAGCCAGACAGACTGGCGCCGTAACGCGTTACGTAACGAAGCGGTTTACACTTCCATAAGAAGTTATCAGTTCAAAAGTTCTACTCCTACAATGATATTTGTTACGATAGGTGATTCATGATGAGCCTTCTCATATTATGAGTTTAGTCTGTGGCTGTGTCAAAATGAACAACAGAGCCTCCACAAAGGCTGCGTTTCAGTCTCGTGCGGGATACTATTTTTGTGCACTGACTTTGGCGTGCGGCTTATAGTTGACGATATAGCGGGACGTAAAGATACAGGGCACATTTATGTGGTAATACCATCATCGTCTGCCATGGGGTGCCGGAAGTAGAATGATGCCCCTCGTTTCTTGACCGTGGTTGCTGTAAAAATCTGCCAAAGGATAGGTCACCTATCGTGACGTCCGCTGGACATAGACCTCCCATATGAATCACAAAAACGATTAGAGAGGGTTGTTGCCATATTCGCCACGCTTGGCTTGTAGGGTTGACGAGCACAGTACGATGTTGATACACGGAAAGACGCTGCTGCCCATCTTCCAGAGGCATATCTTGCAGTTTCTTACAGCATCCACGGGCAAGAAAGGAGGGGCAAGATTCTACTGCCGGCACCCCACGGCTAAGTGAAAACTTATAGTATCTTTATTACTAAGCTTTTGATTTGCACTACACAAAAAGCACAATTTTAATTTTATAGATCGAAAGACATTCATGAGATGGAAAATTTTTAAGAGTTTGCTCCGTCTCTCTCTAATTTAGTACACCTCCGACCATACTTCCTATCAACTGTATCTTCTCCATCCAAAGATTGTCTGGAAGAGATCGCTTCTGAGCGATCAGATCGCCCATTGTACCTTGATTTGTAACATTTTATTTGTAATTTGCTTATCTTCTGTACTTTGTGTACAATAAAATATTTTCATTCATTCATTCAAAATGTTGTAGGTATAAAACGCATTTAATTGGTAAATAAATCGAAAGCTTCGTAAAATCAAGTTGGTAAACATAAAATATAAAGTGTAACCAAAAAACACAATCGTCGTAATTTGGCTTTAGAGGGGCCAATCCAACTTACTTTTCATACAACGGCTCGTACGTGGGTGTGGCGTCGTAATAGATCTTTCTATGAAACTTTTGATCTAATAGGTATCTAGTGCACTATAAATATATAGGTTTCTATCCAAACAAAAAAATTAAATTTGGAGAAACAAATTTTATACGGAATTTTCACACCCACGTACGAGCGGTTGTATGAAAAGTAAGTTGGATTGGCCCCTCTTAAGTCGGCCAAGTGTGTTAACTAACTTGTTTTTACTAAGCTTTTGATTTGCACTTGGACCACACAAAAAGCACAACTTTAATTTTATAGATCAAAAGACATTCATGGGATGGCATTTGTTCTTCAGTGTTCTTTTTTCTTTGTGCCGCGGTGCCGCGTTTGTTTTAGGCTCTCTTTGTTGGTTTAGGTTTCATCGCCATTATGTTTTAGCTAATTACTAATTTACTAATGTATTTTAGTTTGTTTTGTACTTCTTGAGTTTTTAGGATCCCGTTGGGGTTGGGGGCGTTGTCATAATTAAGTCTTATTATCAAGTTTATTGCCGTGCGGTGCCGGCATTATGTTGCCCCTCTTCTCATGCCCGTGGATGCAGTAAGAGCATGCTAAGGGATAGCTCTGGAAAATGGGCAGCAGCGTCATTCCGTGTATCAACATCCTGTACTGCGCTCGCCAACCCGCCTGTCTAGCATGGTGACGTTTTACGGCTAAAATGATGATCCCGATGGTCAAACGATATTGTGAGGGTAGTAGTAGTAATAGTTTATTCATAAAAACATTAAAACTAAATAATTGTTACAACTTAAGGCGATGATATCCGAACACTTCAGGCATTTAAACGCAACTCCGCCCCGCGCGCCCGCATGCGCTACTGACACTCGTATCTCGCGCCATTGTATAGTAATTCAGTAGGGGATTGCTAAAAATTTCAAACAGTTGTCACACAAAATCATTATTTTAATGATCATTATAGTATTATCTTATACAGACTAGACTTCGAATATTTTTTACGTGCACGCCTAGGGAATTACATAGTTTTAATCCACGTATTACCATATACCACACACTTTACACACACACACACACTTTGTACACAGTTTTTTCAGGATGTTCAAAACAACTAAAATAATTTAGTTTATATGAGAAAGCGTTGCAATCATTGTCCAAGACAAACATGCCAAAAATTTGGATTTGTCTGTAATTTTTGTATATGCCCAACACATACTAAATCGGTATTGTACCGAGAGTTTTCAAGAAAAGTAGTACCTGTAAAAGTGACTGACTTCAATTTATAAAAGTTTATACTTTTTTTTGTTGGTTCATTCCAAATGTTGTGTAACTATGTTCATTATTCTAGTTTTATTGCAAAAATATTTATTAAATTTAAAAGTTTCTTAATTTAATTAGAAAAAACATTTTTTTTGTGATTGTGATCTCAAGGAAAGAAATTTGCACTCCTTTTTCTAGATTGCAAGTTTAAAGCAGATATAAAAAAAATGTTTGAGTTACTCGTTGTAGTTTTGTTGTAATTAAGTACATCGCCAATTTTTTAATCAATTAATAACCAACAAATAGGTAAAAATGTGTTTTTAAGGCTTTTATTTTTGGGGTCTCAAGGACCCTACGTGACCTACCGCGCAAACAAAAACTGCGCGACTGACCGAGGGTTAAGTTACCAGGTAAGTAGCGGGAGGCCAATGGATGCAGTTGGCGCAGGGTCGGAAAGAATGGCGTGACGAAGAGGAGGCCTATACCCAGCAGTGGGTGAACGTGGGCTGATAAATAGATAGATAGATCATCATCTTAGCTGTAGGACGTCCACTGCTGGACATAGGCCTCCACATAGATCTCCAAGTACTGATCATGAGAGTTGTGATGACTCACCACGCAGGGCAGGGAGATATTCCTTGGCAGATTCTTACAGCAAGGGCAAGAGAGAACGACAAACATACTACTGCCAGAACGCCATGACATTAATTATAATTTTCTTATTATTTTATTTGATTTCAACCAGTACTACTGTACATAGGCCTCCCATTTTATTTTATTTTGTATAGACTTTATAAAGAAATCGCATCTCAAACTATCTGTATGTAACGAAAGAAACTGTATGATACAAACTTATAAAATAAGTAGGAGTCAAAAAGTCACATTCATTTGGACACAAAGACAAGTGTGAAATGTCAATTTACAAAAGGAATAAAACACATTTCAACAACGCTTCGGCAAAGAAACTAAAAGGAGACCTAAGCGTTTTTAATAAAACCTAGCCTAATAGGCATCAGAGTCAATAGATCAGCATAAAACGGTGAAATTGGATCAAATCTCATCAATACAGAGAATAACGACTGGCTTGGACAATGTCGTTAAATCGATATTACCTGCAGATGCAAGTAATCTAACTGTAAAACCTTTCAAATAGAGAGATAAAACGTTGAATCAGCTGAACGTTATTTTTAACGTTTCTGTAACGATACTGGTTTTCTCATTTTGCGGCTGTTGCTTTTGTTAACGAAGTCTTGCTGGTGCAATTTTGTATTATTCATGTTGCAGGTAAACAGTTACCGTTAACGTCTAATAACAGTTACTTGGCCGTTGCTTTTCCAAAGTATTGTATGAGCTTTGTGTATTATTTTTATTTGTTTTTATTTTTGTATCTTATCTGATATGTAATACTTTTTTGAGATTTAAATTAATAAAAGACTGATCGATTCGTTCGTTATTTTGCCACTTCTATGCAAAGGTCACAAATTTATATATGTATAAGTAGCGGGCATCGAACCCAACTACCTCCTGCGTATCAGAAGGCTGGGCCACAGAGGTCGTATAAAATAGATGATTGATGTATCCAGCGTCAGCAACTGGTGTTAATGCTGTACGGGACGATGCAGTGCCTGGGACATTGTACATTGACGGTGAAGGAAAACATCGTGAGGCAACCCGAGGATCAATCAGCTAACGTATTTTCATAATCATAATCACAATCATAAACTTTATTTGCAAAACATATGTTATACATAGGGTCTTAGGAACTAATTATAAGAATCAATATGTTTTACCACTTTGAAGATGGCATGCAAACACTTAATTTTAATCTTATACAAAAATAATTTTAAAATAAATATTATTAAATATATACATTTCAATGTCATGTTTTAAAATTAAGTCAAAATAATACATTTTCTGCCACTTTTAGAATATATTAGAATGTATTGTTATGGCTTTTCCCTATAACTACCTCTGTTGCCCCATCGTTCTCTTCACTTGGTTGCTTTATCCTATCCATTAGTACTAAATCTATCCAGAACCATATACTATTGTCACACCACAGAATATTTTTCCATCAACCAACTAGTGGGACAAATTAACGAAACCTTATCACAGTTTAACCAACAAGGCTTTTTCCAAGCGTATCCTACCAAATATTGGTGACGAGACAATACGGGTTATAAATAGATTAAGTATTAATGATTGTTACGACCTAAACGTAATGCTGAAATAAATAATACACTTCGACAGGCTCAGCAGAGGCAGTAGGAGTTCACAGGGAGACAGGTAGGTACTCACGATTCGGTGGCTTCGTTTTTGTCCGTTGATATGTAGATAATTATCACTTGTTTTGGCTGATTTAATGGATTTACGAAGGGTTCACAATCTAAATAGTGGTTTTATCACGTTTTGGAAAGCTTTCACATTTGATTTAATTAATTTTTCACGGAGCGCACACGGCTTTTTTTGTATCCGGCAGACATCTTGATTTTTCTTCGTTCGTTCACCGCTCCTTCATTTCGTTTTTGTTCCATACCGTAGTGGCGCCAAATTCGAATCATTTGAGTTGCGGATAGGTAGATATAAGTAGGTGAAGGAAGGGATAGGATGTATTAAGTATGCTGAAGCCTGAACATATCCCCCCACTTGAAATCAACCGAGGATTTCATAAGATACATTGAAGGTTCGAGATCCTATGTTTATAACACTATGCGGATTCACACCTGTTGACTGAGGTCGTTAACCCAGTGAAGATAAGAGATTTAGGTACTTAAGCTAGGTAATTAGCATGTTATAAAATGTGTTGAGCTTAAGCATGTAGGTATATAGATGCCTATTATTGTTGATGCAAGATAAGATTATAATGTAAAGTTTACAAAAACATTTTAGCAAAGGTAAGTTATAAAAGGCTAGTTATGCTAGTTATATGACTAAAACGAATTATTTTAAAACTAACTAAGATTGGACATCATTAGGTATGTCCGGAGATGTCGGGATAAGGCAAACTTTATTCGCTGGGCGGATAAGCTCGCCTTTATTAGTTTTAACGGTGACGACCCGAATTTGGTTGTCTTTTCCTTTATGAAGTTTCACTATGCGACCGGTTCTCCAGGTATTTGCAGGCAAACCAGGTTCGACAATAGTTACAAGGTCGTTCAAGTTCGGTTGGTTATTTTGCGTTTTAAGCCATTTATTTCGCTGTTGTAAGGTGTGTAAGTAGTCTCTTGACCAAGTTCTCCAGAAACTTTGAGATAATCGCTGTAACAACCGCCAGCGCGAGCGGAGAGATAGGTTTTCGTCGATGGTTTGTTCGGGTAGTGATACTAACGGACGGCCGATGAGAAAATGACCAGCGGTAAGAGCGTCAACTTCATTAGGATCGGATGAGAGCGCGACTAAAGGTCTCGAGTTTAGCATCGCTTCTATTTTCGTAAGTACGGTATAAAGTTCTTCGTAAGTCAGGACTTGGGATCCTACGATTCGCTTGAGGTGGTACTTAGTGGATTTTATACCACTCTCGAAGATTCCACCGAAGTGGGCTCCGGAAGGTGGGTTTGTTTTCCACACGATACCACGAGACGAAAGCTGATCGCGGATGGTCATATTTTCCCTGTCCACCATTTCACCTACTTCCGATAAGTAGCGTTTCGCACCTACAAAGTTAGTTCCGCCGTCAGTAGTTATAGATTGACAAAGGCCTCTCCTAGCAACAAAACGGTCTAAAGATGCGATAAAAGCTTCAGTGGTCAGCTCGGTGACCAGTTCAAGGTGAACGGCCTTTACAGCGTGACATACTATAAGGCACAGATAAGATTTGTATATGCGGGCACTACGGCGCCGGCTTTCTTTGACCATAAAGGGACCTCCGAAATCGATTCCGATCGACTGAAAGCAAGATCCTGGTGTCAGTCGGGAAGGAGGGAGATCGCCCATAATAGGTTGAAAAGGAGTAGGTTTTGCTTTGCAGCAAGTTACACATCTCGATAATCGAGATCGAATTAAATTTCTAATACCGAGGATCCAAAATCGACGTTGAATCAGAGAATGAAGTAGGCGTGGCCCGCTATGTAGGTAAGATACGTGATAGTGGTCGATAAGTAGGTTGCTCAGTCTTGATTGTTTGGACAAAAGATATGGATGTTTGACACTATAAGGTAAGTCGGATTGTGTTAAACGTCCCCCCACTCGCAAAGCTCCAGATGGATCGAGGAAGATAGATAGTTTTTGAAGGTGTTTGGGAATGGGTTTGTTTGACTTGAGTTGAGATGAGACGTTATTAAAATCGATTTTCTGAACATGTTTAACTAAGATTTGAAGTGATTTGTCAAGCTCTGAGGAAGATAAATAACCACTTAAGTTACGCTTTGACGAAACGACCGAGGCGTTTTTGATGAAACGGTATACCCAAGCGGTTATTCTTTGCAGTCGGGTGAAGTTAGATGTACGTTCGATTAGGGTATGAAGTGCGTCAGCTGCTTGTGTCTCGGTGAGACACGAGTGTGACGTCTTCAGTTCGGGAACGGTACCCTTATCGTCAACTGCATTGACTTGCCAGTTGGATTTATCCGAGGATAGCCATGGTGGCCCAGACCACCAACGTTCGCAAGCAGCGAGTTGAGCGCAGGATAAGCCGCGACTACAAAGGTCAGCCGGGTTGTCGTGGGTGGACACATGCTGCCACACAAACGCGGATGTAGATTCAGTTACTTGCACAACGCGGTGCGCTACGAATGTTTTAAGTTTGTGTGGTTCTGTACCCAGCCACGACAGCACCGTTGAGCTGTCGGTAAATAGATACGATTGAGCAATGTTCAGTTTTATGCTAAGCAAGGAGTAGATACGTCCTACTACTTTTGAGAGTAGGACAGCGCCGCAAAGTTCTAAGCGGTTTACTGTAAGAACCTTGAGAGGTGCAACCTTGGACTTAGCGATCAAAAGAGATACTTGAACCTTTTGGTTAGTGACAACGCGAAGATAGACACAACATCCGTATGCTTTTGTTGAGCCGTCACAAAATCCGATAAGTTGGATTTCGTGGGCTGCTGAAGGTAGAACCTGGCGAGGGATTTCAATTAGTTTTAAGTTTTGAAGATCTGAGATAAATTCTCGCCAGTCATGAGCTATGTTCCCGGGTACGGGTTCGTCCCAGGTTATGTTTTGCCGCCATAAATCTTGAAGAAGCAATTTTGCTTTGAGGATGAACGGGGTCAACCACCCCAGCGGGTCAAAAATACGAGCAACGTGGGATAAGATTGAACGTTTCGTATACTCAGCTTCTTTTACCTCGGATAGTGCGTAAGTGAAAGTATCACCCGCGGGGTCCCATTGGACTCCTAAGATTTTAAGCGTAGATTTATCGGATTCTTCCGAAAATATTTTAGGGGATTGACAATGGTCTACTGGTAAGGTTTTGAGGAATGATTCCGAATTGCTGCTCCATTTGCGAAGTTCTAACTGAGCACAGCTTAGAAGTTGGCAAAGTTGGGTTTTTAGTTCAAGAGCTTCCTCAACAGATGGCGCTCCTGTTGTGACGTCATCAACAAAAGTCTCGTGACGGAGAGCTTCTGCTGCGCGTGGGTACTCAGCACCGTGGTCCGTGGCTAATTGATGAAGAGTGCGAATGCTAAGATATGGTGAGCTACTCACACCATAGGTGATAGTGCGTAGCTCGTACTCCTTGAGAGGCAGACTCGCAGACTCTCGCCACAATACGTGCTGGTAACAGCGATCAGCAGGCCTGATCAGAAAATTGCGAAACATTTTGGAAATGTCACATGTAAAGACTACTACATGTAAACGGAAGCCTGTTATGATGTCGATGATGTCTGTTTGAAGCTTAGGTCCAGTAAACACAACGTCATTTAAAGATAGACCGTTAGCGGTCTTGCAGCTTGCATCAAACACCACGCGCAGCTTAGTTGTCGTGCTTTGTGGTCGAAGGACACAATGGTGCGGGATAAGATAAGATTTGTTTGTTTGTGAAGCGGAGGTAGGTTCCATGTGATTTAAACTTTCATATTCTCGCATGAAGTCGATGTAGTCAGATTTTAGTTGGCTGTGCCGGCTAAGTTTCTTTTCTAGGTTAAGTAACCGCGACAAGGCGCTAGGGTACGAGTCACCTAAGGTGTGATCTCTGTCCTTGATGAGTATAGGTACAACGTAGCGACCGTCAGGTTCCCGGTAGGTGAGATCCGTGTACGTACGTTCGCATATTTCGTCTTCCGGTACCGAAATAGGAGTGTGCGGTGGTTCCTCGACTTCCCAGAATCGTTTTACCTGCTCGTCGAGTGTGCGGGTTGCAGCTAACAACGAGGAGGTATTGGGTGGAGGTATACCTACATCGGATTCGATTGCGCCCGTCAGGATCCATCCGAAGACGCTGTGTAGGGCTGTAGGTAGCCCGGGTCCTAGCTTTAAACGTTGACCGTCATAGATATCGTGAAAGTATTCCGCTCCGATAAGAATGTCTATGTTCGCAGGAATGTCGAAGTCGCGATCAGCTAGGGTTAAATGCCTACAATGATCTCGAACGACTGCCGGTAGTTGCGCACTAGGCATTTGAGCGGTGATGTTATCTAACACGATAGGTCTGATTTTAAAATGCGGATCATCTCCGTCGAGCGGACGTAGGACGCACCGAGTCTCGCCCCGTACTTGAAACACTGTGTTTTGTCCTAAGCCACCTACGATAAGATTGCAGTGACGGAGCTTTAAACCCAGTGTCCGGGCGCAAGCGGTTGTTATAAAACAGTCCTGTGCGCCGCTGTCGACAAGAGCGCGCACTACATGTTGTGCGCCGGTGAGTGTATTGCATACGCGTAGCTTGCATGTACCCAGTAGCACAACGCCGCGGCTGTTCCCGACATGCGCGCTAGTGCTAGCCTGAGTGACAGCGCTACTCCCGCTAGGGTGGGGAGGTTCGGTATGCAATAACGTATGATGACGTAATCCGCAAGTTAAGCACGAGATTTTAGAGATACATTTATCAATGACATGATTGGTACGTAGACAGTTCGTACATATTTTTTTGTTATCGACAAAAGCAAGTCTAGATGAAGAATCTAAAGCTTGAAAGGTAGGGCACCTGTAGGTTGAATGCGCTTGACCGCAATACGAACAGGTGACCAAATATGTTGACGGGCTGGTTTTATTAAGATAAGTTGAGCGTTGTTTTGATCCGCTGCTAATCGGGCGATTACGAGCCGCTGAGGATTTCCCGTCAAGGGTGCCTCGAGAGGTAGGAGGCGGAGGATTTATCGAAGATAGTCTGCTAGTTTCTAAAACTTTTACATAGTCTTGAAGAAACTTCAGCAATTCACTGTAAGAAGGTACTTGTGAACAATTTTGAGATTCAAAGCGCTTGCGTGTGTCCGCATCAAGTATTCTTGAAACTAAATGAAACAGAATAAAATCACCTAGATTTTGTATATTCAAACCTTTGAGAGCGTGAACAGATTCGTAAAATGCATTTGTTAGCGTTTGTAATTCTTGGAAACTACCTGATTTTATAGCGGGATAATGTAAGATTTTATCCAAATACGTGATTGCTAAGATACGTTTATTCTGATATCTCTCGACCAAGGTGTCAAAAACTACTTCATAGTTTGCCGAGGTAATAGGTACCCCCTTTACAAGTAATACTGCGGGCCCTGATAGACACGACACGAGATAATGAAACTTTTCTACTTGGGAGATCGAAGTATTTTCATGAATCAATGTTGTAAACGTATCATAAAACGTTTGCCAGTTCTCAGCTTGACTGTCGAACTTAGGTAACTCAAGTTTAGGTAAACGCGCATTTACGTTCGAGCTCGTGGCGGGCGAAATGGCCGGCGCGCTTGCGGGTATGAATTTGTCAGGTGTTTGTGGAATCAATGCGTCCGACGCTGCGATTACTGCGTAGTACAAATCGTCAAATGAGCTAAGTGTACTTTGGTCAATCGGGAGATCAGGATTCGCCGTTAACAGCAAAGCTTGAATGCTTTCATTTACTTGTACAAATTCATCACGAATAGATTGAACTCGAGAAAACCTAGACTTGAAGGAAGGAATCTTTGAACGATCTTGAACCATGTCTTTCGAAAGATCATAAAGGATTTGCATTGCTCGATAAATATATTCGCGTTGAGATAGAAAAACTTTTAATTTGTTCTGTTCCATTTTAATTATAGGATTTTAGAAGATAGGTTTCTACCGGTAAGTATGAAGCTAAGATAATGTACAAACTTAGGTAGGTAAGATTATATGTTCGAATACTTGATAGGTTAATGTAATTACGTGTAAGCTCCCTATGATTGAACTGCAAGGTTGCAAATAATAGGTTTGATAGATTGTTGAAACCACGCGGTAAAGGTAATGCGGACAAATTAAGAAGTCGTATGAATCCGAATAGATGTAAGGCTACCAACGACCAACCAGATTTGGTCGGGTTATAATGCAATTTCAAGAAAAAAGATTGAAAAATTCCCCAAAACTACGAAATACCGGCCAACTTTTCAGTTTAATATCCGGCTCGAAGCTATGTTACGACCTAAACGTAATGCTGAAATAAATAATACACTTCGACAGGCTCAGCAGAGGCAGTAGGAGTTCACAGGGAGACAGGTAGGTACTCACGATTCGGTGGCTTCGTTTTTGTCCGTTGATATGTAGATAATTATCACTTGTTTTGGCTGATTTAATGGATTTACGAAGGGTTCACAATCTAAATAGTGGTTTTATCACGTTTTGGAAAGCTTTCACATTTGATTTAATTAATTTTTCACGGAGCGCACACGGCTTTTTTTGTATCCGGCAGACATCTTGATTTTTCTTCGTTCGTTCACCGCTCCTTCATTTCGTTTTTGTTCCATACCGTAGTGGCGCCAAATTCGAATCATTTGAGTTGCGGATAGGTAGATATAAGTAGGTGAAGGAAGGGATAGGATGTATTAAGTATGCTGAAGCCTGAACAATGATTATATTATGATAGATTAAGTGTTAATCGCCGTGGGGTGCCGGCAGTAGAATGTCACCCCTCTTCTCCTGCCCGTGGATGCAGTAAGAATCTGCTAAGGGATATCTCCGGAAGATGGGCAGCAGCGTCTTTCCGTGTAAGAACATCCCGAACTGCGCTCACCAACCCGTCTGCCAAGCGTGGTGAGTATGGCAACAACCCCTCATGCACTTGGATCTCTAAGTCAATGAGGGAGGCCTATGTTCAGCAGTGGATGTCTTACGGCTGTAATGATGAAAAAAATGATGAAGTATTAATGGAAAGGATAACGTAACCAAGTGAAGAGAACGATCGGGAGACAGAGTGAGTTATTAAA
The DNA here is from genome assembly GCA_963082625.1 of Pasiphila rectangulata. Lineage (NCBI taxonomy): Eukaryota > Metazoa > Arthropoda > Insecta > Lepidoptera > Geometridae > Pasiphila > Pasiphila rectangulata. The sequence continues at coordinate 2,059,180 of OY720254.1, read as the reverse complement.
AAAACCATATCAATACGTATACTGATTGAGCCGCGGGTTGCTTTACGATGTTTTCCTTCACCGCCAATGTACAATATCCGCGGCTATATAAATTAATCATCTATATTACACTATCTCTGGGGTTTAAGCTGCACAGTACAGTTCAACACGCGTTTTTGTAATCAAATAACGGTTAGCAACAACCGTTATTTCACCAGGAATTCTACAGTAATACATTACCAGTGGTTCCGCAGCATTATAAGATCACGTATCATGTGTCTTTAATTTCCCCGGCGGCTCCGGAACCGGGTCATGCGATGAAAACATTATCCGAGAGTGAAGGAACACTTCAGGAATAGGCGTATGAGATAATATTTGGTAGGATACGCTTGGAAAAAACCGTGAAGGGTAATCTCTCCTGATTCTAAATTGAATGTCAACATTTTTTAGGTATGCTGGTATGAAAATACACATTATTCCACAATACACAATATTCCACAGCCTGCTGTGCAGGCTGTGGAATAGTCTTCCCCACTCCATTCGCAACAGTCAAACTATAAGCACTTTTAAAAGGCAAGTAAAAGAGCACTATCTCTCTCTGTAATCACTTATGTTATATATTATATATATATATATATATTTAGTATACGTATATACATTTATTTATTTTATATATGTTTGTTATTATATGTAGGTATTTATATTATTATAATGAGTAAGTTTATTTGTTTTATTTGATTTGCATAATTAGTCGGTTAATTGTTTAGGTATATTTATTTTCGTAGCAACGTGTATTTATATAATTATTACCTTTTGTTTTGTGTACACGTACCCACTTTAAAATCAGTTTTTCTATCCTCAAAGGTTTGCTGGAAGAAAACTCTTGGTAGGGTTAAGCTCGCCTTTGTACATGTCCTATATATAAGCTTTTGTATATGTATTTACTTTGTGTACAATAAAGAATTAAGAATCAAGAAAATATATCAGAAAATTAATGAGTAATTTTCTAATATATTATATAGATCATCATCATTTCAGCCGTAAAACGTCCACTACTGAACACAGTCTTCCCTCATGGATCTCCATGAGGGGTAGTTGCCACACCACGCTTGTCAGGCGGGTTGGCGAGCGCAGTACGGGATGTTGATACACGGAAAGACGCTGCTGCCCATCTTCCGGAGGTATCCCTTAGCAGGGTCTTACTGCATCCACGGGTATGAGAGGAGAGGTAACATTCAACTGCCGGCACCCCACGGCAAAAAAGATGGTAGATAATATACTTAAATACTTTTTTTCTTATAACTGTTTAGCAAACAAAAAAAATTGCCCAGACCTGTAAATATCGCCAACGAGTCTGCTAAGCTCGCTATTGGCCAGTATGGCAGCAAACACCTCAAATGGTCTAGGAGATCCATGAGAGAGGCCTATGTCCAGTATAGTGAGGTCCGCTATAATACCTCTAAAGGCCTCCTAGCAGCAATCCTAAGCGTGAGATGACGAAGCTGACGGCAGACGCTGGTGGTATATACAATCGCATAGGATATTTGTCTTGCCAAAACGCTCTATCAGATACATAGCAGGTTTAAAGTTCAGAGATTCTTGTAGAGATATTTTCAGAGATTTAAAAATAATGACAATGGCCTGCGAGCAAATTCATCAAATGATTATTTACATGAGAGAAAATCTTAACCATCATTTCAGCCGTAAAACGTCCACTACTGAACTAAGGCCTCCGTCATGGATCTTCATGAGGGGTAGTTGCCATACTCACCACGCTTGGCAGGCGGGTTGGTGAGCGCAGTACGGGATGTTGATACAGGAAAAGACGCTGCTTCCCATCTTCCGCAGATGTCCCTTAGCAGGCTCTTACTGCATCCACGGGTAGGAGAGGAGGGGTAACATTCTACTGCCGGCACCCCACGGCAAAATCTTAATAATGTTATTGAAAATTCAGAAATTCATGATCACGACATTGGGAACAAGGAATCGATCGTAACACCATACGAGACTGGCTAAAATTAAAAAAAAGTTTTAAGTGCTTATCGATCCAATTTTATGATAGTACTCTATTTATAATTTTATAATAGTTTCTCTCCTCTTGAATTAAGAAAAAAACCTGAAATTATTTATCTATTTATAAATAATTATTTGTTGAATAAGAGTAACTATACTGTTGACGAAGCTTTGGCTGATAAAAACTTATTTTGTGATGAGGTGCTATATACATAAGCTAGTTTTAAGATTTTTTCTTGTATCTCGTATACATTGTTATATTTAATATTATATTGTTTTGTTGACTTATCTAAGTACATGTAAATGTGGACAGATAAATAAATAAATCTGAATCAACCAGCAAGGTTCCGGCAGGCTGATTACATATCTCGCGACAGGTTTGCAACAGGTGTTTATTTCGCGATCATCGCGGTCAAACATCTACTTTTTGCTTTGATATAATACTAGCTTGTGCCCGCCGCTTCGCATGCGTAGTACCCGGATAAAAAGTAGCCTATGTGTTATTCCTAGTCAATATCTATAATGTTTTCAAAATTTCAGCTCGATACGTACGCTTGTTATTGCGTTGTACTAGTTTTTGCGTGAAGAGGTAACAAACCTCCGTACAAACCAACTTCTGGCTTTATTATAAAGCCATTAGTGAAATAAAATTGACCATTTACAGCGATGATCGCGAGATTTACGCCTGTTGCAGCGTTGATCGCGAGATATACGCCTGTTGCAGCGATGATCGCGAGATTTACGCCTGTTGCAGCGACGATCGCGAGATATACGCCTGTTGCAGCGATGACCGCGAGATTTACGCCTGTTGCAGCGTTGATCGCGAGATATACGCCTGTTGCAGCGATGATCGCGAGATTTACGCCTGTTGCAGCGTTGATCGCGAGATATACGCCTGTTGCAGCGATGATCGCGAGATTTACGCCTGTTGCAGCGTTGATCGCGAGATTTACGCCTGTTGCAGCGTTGATCGCGAGATATACGCCTGTTGCAGCGATGATCGCGAGATTTACGCCTGTTGCAGCGACGATCGCGAGATATACGCCTGTTGCAGCGATGATCGCGAGATTTACGCCTGTTGCAGCGTTGATCGCGAGATATACGCCTGTTGCAGCGATGATCGCGAGATTTACGCCTGTTGCAGCGTTGATCGCGAGATATACGCCTGTTGCAGCGACGATCGCGAGATATACGCCTGTTGCAGCGATGATCGCGAGATTTACGCCTGTTGCAGCGTTGATCGCGAGATATACGCCTGTTGCAGCGTTGATCGCGAGATATACGCCTGTTGCAGCGATGATCGCGAGATTTACGCCTGTTGCAGCGACGATCGCGAGATATACGCCTGTTGCAGCGATGATCGCGAGATTTACGCCTGTTGCAGCGTTGATCGCGAGATATACGCCTGTTACAAACCGGCCGCGAGATACCTAATCAGTCTGCGGGTCCGGTTCCCATTGTGGAAAATAAGGGAAATACATAACGACGGAATTTTTCAGAACATATTGGTTAGGGTTATTAATATTTAATTATTATCATTCCTTCTTCATTACTTTTTCGACATTTACGCTCATGCCGTGGGGTGCCGGCAGTAGAATGTTATGTCCGTGGCTGCAGTAAGAGCCACTAAGGGATACCTCCGGAAGATGGGCAGCAGCGACTTTCTGTATATCAACATCCACATGCGCTCGCCAACCCGCCTGCCAAGCGTGGTGAGTATGGCAACTACCCCATGGCGATGCATGAGGGAAGCCTGTGTTCAGTAGTGGACATTCTACGGCTGAAATGATAATAACATGGTTTTCTCTAATTGAAGACGAGCACGGAACGTTACACGGAAAGGCGCTGCTGCCCATCTTCCGGAGGTATCCCTTAGCAGATTCTTACTGCATCCACGGGCAAGAGAGGAGGGCATTCTACTGTTCGCACACTATGGCAACTAAGATTATGCCATAACAATCACGAAGGTAATTCCAAACCCAAATCTACGATAACCATATCCTAAGCCTGACTCAGGACGACCTTATTGAGGGACCCAATGAGATAACAACTAGATATTAGTTTATTCATAACACGATTTACCAAGATGGCTAAACTTCACTAACTGCCCCATCATAATTAGCAGGTATGCCTTACTTACTATCTACTAACTCGAGTACTGTCGCCTATGGGAATTAATGTACAATGTATGATTGACGTGGGGTGCAGTAGAATGTAGCCCCACCGATTTTGCCCGTGGATGCACCTCGCCGTCTGCTTAGCCTGCGCAATCATCTTACCAACATAACGAATGTAATAAAATCGCACTCCCGCATTCGTACAATTATATATTCACGTTTCAAATTCATTGCGTTGGGCTGGCGTCTAGTAGTTTTATCAGGAGGTGCGCAAAGAATTGTAAATATAGATGCTACTGTTTGGCGGCCGAAATAGGTGGTTCTCCTACTAATTTTCACACGACGTGAACTTTTTTCAACTTTTCATACTTACTTGTACTTTCGACAGTACCTCGTTCTAATGTCCCGTCTATTATTATTGAACCACGCTCAGATGTCCCTAATGGTCCCTACACGTATTATGTCGTCTGTAATGTGGCGGTTATAGCACGAAGGAAATGACGGTTCAGGATCATTAAAAAGTGATGTGTACATAGTAATAATGTAGAAATGGTATTGTTCCATTGCAGCCTTATAAAGGTCCCTAATCTTCATCTTATCAGCAGCAGGACTACTTTCCACGTCCACTGCTGGACATAAGCCTCCCTCATGGATCTCCATGATAATGAGGGGGTTGTTGCTGTACTTACCATGCTTGGCAGGCGGGTTGGCGAACGCAGTACGGGATGTTGATACACGGAAAGATTCTGCTACCCTCCTCCTTCTCCCTTCTCCTGATACCTCTTGAAGTATCCCGGCAAATTCTTACAGCATACATTAAGAGATGAGATGCAAAATTCTCCCGGCGGCACCCCACGGCACTACAGTGCTACAGTCCGACAGTACTTCGTTCTAATGTCCCGTATAATATTATTGAACCATGCTCAGATGTCCCTAATGGTCCCTACACGTAATATGTCGTCTGTAATGCGGCGATTATAACACGGAGGAAATGACGGTTCAGGATCATTCAAAGGTGATGTGTTCAAGGTACATAATTAATAATGTGGAAATGGTATTGTTCCATTGTAGCCTTATAAGGGTCCCTAATCTTCATCTTATCAGCCACAGGACTGATGTACCCAGGATGGTATACTCATAAGTTCTGAGCAAGCCTTGCCAAATTCATAACTATTACCCAGACACTGGTCTTTAATAGATTTGAAAGATCTTACTAAATAGCAAACATCATCATTATCTCAGCCGTAAGACATCCACTGCTGGACATTAGAATGAATTAATGAATGAATATACATTTATTTGATTAGTATCTAACAATATGGAATATTTCTGTCCAAACAGTTAGATAATCGAACTACTAGTAGGACTAGATGGAATAAACGCAAAAAACGGCACAGATTGAAAACCATATACACATTTTTGATACATTAAGAAAACAAAAGAAGAAAAAAATGTTGGGTACAATTACAGGAAAAACACACACATTTACGTAAGCCAATTATTATTATTATTTATCTATTACAGATAATTTATACAGCGTCAGCAACTGAAAATCCTGCTGTACGGGACGCTGCAGTGCCTGGGACATTGTTAGATGGATTAGGCTTGCCCAGTACCTATACCATCCTCTCACCTTATTCAACTATTAGTCAGAGAAAAGAACAGGTCAATACGTCTGAAGCTAACTAAGCCGCGGGTTCCCTTACGATGTTTCCTTCACCTTTAAAGCATGTGTTAAATGTGCACATACATTTTTCAAGAAAGAAAAATCCATTGGTGCCTGTTTTGAACCCATTCGATTGAAAGTCAGGTGTACAAACCACTCCGCCAACACGGCTTGTATAACTTTTCAAGGAAAGAAAGATCCATTGCACTGTCGGTATCGAACCGGGCGTAAATACCACTAGGCCAAAGGTTAGGAAGCTCGTCTTATGCAGAATATTATATACAGACACTTATGTAGAAGAACAATGCAAATGCTTCTTTAAGTTAATACAATACTCATATTATGCAAGCAGAGCGAACTCCGCTGCACTGTGAAAATAATCAAAATAATCCTGAGATTTTTCTCTTCATTTCATACATAATAATAAGTTGGACTGGAATTTCATTTCGGAGAGCGGCTTCGGTCCACTGTCCCTCTTAAATGAATACAATGGCTGTGACCTTTTGACCATGGAGAGAACAGCTGAGGGATTTACCTTTTGTTTTGTTTATGTTTAAAAATCTTTGGATCTTGGAAAACCGCAACAAAAAGGGGGTATCTTAATTTTGACGTGTGTCTTTGTGTCGCTGTCTGTGGCATCTCAGCTACAAAATGGCTAAAGGGATTTCGATTAAATTAATAAAATAGCTGTGACCTTTTGACCATAGAGAGAACAGCTAAGGGATTTTTGTTTTTTTTTTTTTTTCAATCTTTGAGAACCGCAACAAAAACTCCTATGTTTGTTACTACTTTATACGCTGTAAGTTTGACGTGTGTCTCTGTCTGTGGCAAAGGTAGGCTTGCTCCTAAATGGCTGAAGGCATTTCGATTTCTTTTTTTTGCGTGTTGAAAATCATTATCCCACAAAAACACATTTTCGTAGTCTTTCACTGATAGATAACCAAAAAATTTTGAATATCCCACCAAAAACATATTCAAGTGAAATGTTGCCAAGACTAACCTTTTTACCCTTATAGCATGTCCTAAATGTGCGCATACATTTTTCTAAAAAAGAAAAATCCATAACTGCACGGCCGGTATCAAGCCTTAAACCTTGGGAACGAAAACCGGGGTACACACCACTCGCCAACTTGGTTTTTTAGAGTTCCGTACCTCAAAAGGAAAAAATCGGAACCCTTATAAAATTCGGAACCCTTATAGGATCACTTTGTTGTCCGTCTGTCTGTCGGTCTGTCAAGACCCTTTATCTCGAGAACGTGTTAAGGTATCGACTTGAAATTAAAACCATATACTAAAATGTACAGCTTCTTTAAGCTGTTAAAAGAATCAATATTCTAAGTTAACCTGAAAAAATGTTACGACCGTTTGTGCCGCAAAAAACGCATGTTTTGACCTTCTCAAAGGAATTAAAATTCATAGGGCCCGTAGACCTAAAAAAATGTAAGGCCTTTGCATCTATTAAGATGATTTATACAGCGTCAGCAACTGGTTATCATGCTGTACGGGACGCTGCAGTGCCTGGGACATTGTTAGATGGATTAGGCTTGCCCAGCACCTATACCATCCTCTCAGCTTAGTCAGCTATTATTCAGAGGAAAGAACAGGTCAATACGTCTGAAGCTAACTAAGCCGCGGGTTTCCTCACGATGTTTCCATCACCGTTAAAGCACGTGTTAAGTGTGCACATAAATTTTCAAGAAAGAAATATCCATTGGTCCACTGCCGGTATCGAACCCACGACCTTTGGATTGAAAGTCGGGGGTACATACCACTCGGCCAACACGGCTTTTTACGTAGACTTAGAGCTACAAAATTTGGCAAGGTACCTATAGTTGAATTTTTAATTAGACGAAGCCAACTGACAGTAGCTACTGTCACTTTGTAAAATAATGTTGCCATATTTAAAGTAATAGTGATGCGTTACCGAAAAACTTATGATACAAAACGTCTACAAACACGTATTTGAGGAGAAAGCTGCTTCACTATTACCTATTGAGGCTCCCGAAAAAAAAGAATGTGTTTCGAAAACAGCTGACATTTTGGGAATTGGTGTGACCTTAGTTTACAGTGTGTTAAAATAATACAAAGAAAATGAACAATTTAAGTCTCCCGAGAAACGTGGACCGAAACACAGTTTCAAAGATAAATTAGACGATTTTACTCGGTATTCAGTATAGGTAGATACTATAGGAACATAGTCGTCGAAAACTAGTTGGTATGTACTATAGGAACATAGACGTCGAAAACTCGTTGGTATGTACAAAGCACGACTAAAATTCGAACCCCGTACCCGATATCGCCAGTTCGGCAAACTAACTATTTCACTAGACAATCGAGGCAATTTCATTCATTCAGGAGTTTTTTCAAGCATTCACTTTGTCACAACACTATTTTTATTTCATCAAAAACTGACAACACAGTAAACGTCAATTGACTTCGTTTAATTAAAAATACGACTTTATATCGTCTTATACTAAAGATAAAGAGAAAAATCCAAAAACTATAATTTTTATTTTTTTCATTTAGAATGGAATCATAAAAAAATCATCAAAAGTACCTAATCAATCATAGAGGTTAAGCAACCCTACGCGCGGTCCTAAGTTGGATGGGTGACCGAATCTTTTTTTTGACCAAAAGTTGTACTAAATCAGATCAGCTAATTTAAAATAATTATTATGTTCCTACATAGGTGCCTTCGGAACCCTCGGTGGGCGAGTTCACTACTCGCACTACTCCAATTTTTTAAACTTAACAAAGCTTGTACAATGTACAAGTACATGGCTTCAAATAAAACTATTTATATCCTTCAAAAGAGCATTGTGATAAAAAATTCATAACTATTCACGCGTATTTAATTCAAACCCCGCAAGCTTGCAACACTGCAGCGACATGACGGGCCGGTGCTGCCAGCTCCACTGCAAAACAACCAAAAGTGGCGCAAACAACGCGAACTGTACACAGCGAATTGTGAATACGAGTTTCGGAGGAAAATGAATGGACGAAGTGACGTTTGATGTGATGAAATGCAAATTGTCGGTTTTATTCCAGTTCTATACGCGTAGTTAGGATTACCGTTACTCAACTATAGATCATCATCATCATCATTGCGACGTAACACGTGCACTACTAAATACAAGCCTCCCTCATTGACCTCCAGGCTGGGAGTTGCCATACTCACCACGCTTGGCTGGCGGGTCGGCGAGCGCAGTACGGGATGTTGATACTCGGTAAGACGCTGCTGCACATCTTCCAGAGGTATCCCTTAGCAGGCTCTTACTGTATATATGAGTATCAGAGGACTGGTAACATTCTACTGCCGGAACCCCACGGCGCAGCTATACATCATTATTATTTGCGGGCGAAGGTCCGCCTGCGACGCAAGAGGTTGCGGGTTCGATTCCCGTCTCGGAACAAATGTCTGTATGATCTGCAGATATTTGTTCAGGGTGTTCTGGGTGTTTTTCTATATATAATAAAAAAATATCAATCTATGCAGCATAATGTATTAGGTATGTCAGTTATCTAGCACCCATAACACAAGCTCTGCTTAGTTTGGGGCTAGATGATGCTGTGTGAATTGTCCAGCATTATTAGTTATTATTTATTTTTTCATTGATTATTTATGTCATTAGCCCTTTAATTCGAAATTTGTAAGTGGGTCTCCCGCGATACAGGCTTGTCTCGTGCGGGGACTACCGTCAACGTGTTTTGTGTAAATTGTACTTTGGCATATAAATTATTTAGTATTTTGTATTATTTTTGTATCAGTAAAGTTATTGGCCTGTTACGTCTGTTGAAAAATGATTTATACAGCGTCTTCAATTGGTATTAATACTGAACAGGACGCTGCAGTGATTAACACATTGATGGATTAAGTTTGCTCAACGCCTACACTATCCTATCAGCTTAGTCGGCTATTAGTCAGAGAGGAACAGGTCAATACGTCTGAAGCTGACTAAGCCGTGGGTTTCCTCGCTATGTTTTCCTACACCGTTAAAGCACGTGCTAAATGTGCACTACATATTTTATGTAAGAATAATCCACTAGTCCACGGCCGGTATCGAACCCACGACCTTCAGATTGAAAGTCGGAGGTTCACACCACACGTAACACTAAGGAATCATTCATCAGAATGGGAGTGTCCGCTAGTGAAATGCGGGTTCGAATCCCGTCAGAATTGATAATTTTAATTGAGTTTTACATTTTCTAGAACCCTATTTGTCTTCCTCGATGTTTTGAACGCGTTGCACAGGCTGTTGCCACAGGCGCTGAAGAGTCTAGAGACGCCCTAGTATTATCGTCAGAAATGTAATCTTTACGTAATGGCCGTAAGAGTTAGTTTGGCTTGAGTACGATTTCGATTCATCGTAATTTGCATTAAAGAGTAGGGTCACTGTATCGTTAACTAAAGAAGGCTACTCCATAGCTAGTCTCCATATATGTAGGTCGCGCAATAGTTAAAGATCGCTCGGCAAAAGTAGAAGGGGTATGCGCAGTATTCAATTCTAAGGTCTATTTGGTGTTGTGCGGAGTGAGGGAGGCGGGTGTGCGCTGACGGCGTCACGTCATTGGTAGATCAGTCCCGCGTTGCGTTTACGCGTCTCGATTCGGTGCGCGATTTGACACATGCGCCGATTGCCCCCACTAGATTCATCGAGCGATCTTAAACCGCTGCGCAACCTATACAAGACTAATTATGGAAGTTGAACATAAGCGTTGTCGTTTTGTTTTATGTGAAATAGTCAGCTATAAGCTGGGAGGATGGTGCTAGGCAAGCTAATGTCCCAGCTGCAGCGATTCCCAAATTTTTGTAATTGTTCTGCATATATCGCTCATATGCGACAAGAACGTGACGAGTTAGAAAACGTGATTTCTCAGAAAACGACTTTGAAGTTTTCAAGTCCCTATATCTTCGTTTCTATTGAGCTTTCTAAACTTTTTCACCAACAATTTTATTTTTGAAAAAACGTTCCTGAACTTGTATCCTATCCATTTTAACAATAATACCATCCTTATTTTAAAAAATGGCAGCACTTGTTACGTTTTTCTAGCAAAATAATCTTTTTTTTATTAGATATACAGACGTATCACGTTTTACATGCTAATATTTTTGTTAAACTAACGAAATATCAAAACAAAACACGTTATTGCAGTTAAAATTTATGTAATTATGAAAATAAATATTACAAAAACATCGTAATATAATGTTGAGCTACATAAGTTATACTTTTTGTACTATTTTAATCAGTCTCGACCATAATTAAATTACATAAAATACTTTTTGTACTCATTGTGTCAGTCTCGTCAATAATTATAAGTCTTATTTTACCATGGCACACTTCTTACCCGATACAAACAATGATACAACAATGTCGTAGGAGTGTCTTAATAAATAAATAATTAAATAAATATCTTTAAAATTCTTAACGGTAGATAATCATCGTTTTGTTACTATTAAACAATCAAAACAGTTTAGCAATAACAATCACAGTTATTTTCTATAGTTCTACTATAAGATTAACAATGGCACTGAACATTTGCACTTATTATACTAAACATATAAGAGAAAGTAATAAATCAATATTTTCACAGCACAATGTTCTAAAAAAAGTAAAAATGCACATTTAACGAAACTCTATACAGTTGCATTTATAGAGATTCGTAAAAAGTTTTATAATATCGGGGAATGAGGTTTTTATTAACCAGTTCCATGAGGTCCGCTTTTTTTTTCTCCGGTATGGAAGGTTTTGTGTTGTACAGTTTTTTTAACTTCCACATCTATCACCCTTTTTTTTGTTTTTTTTTTGTTTAGGGACCATTTGTTCAGCGTATGAAGCAATAAAAGCCCATTGCTTTTCTATCTGCCCTAAGTTTCAGTAGTCAGTCAGTATTTCATGCTGCTCCTCGGAAAAAAATTCACGACACTTAAATGAACAATTCTCTTTGCACAGTGGTCCCAGTTCCCGAGCTGGGATGTTTTTTTTGTAGTTGATCAGACTACTTCCCACAGTTCCTTAGCTTTTTTGCAATATTTATTTTCCAGTTATCTTGATTAATCGGCCTCTTTCGTCCATTCTTAGTGGGGGTCGAATCAGTTTGCGAACATATATGTGCAGTTATTTCTACAAATGTAGTAAGTATATTTTTCAGTACCCTGAGGTGGAGTTAATCTGTCTGTAGTTAGTTATAGTGTCAAGAGGTATTGTATCAACTATTTCGTTGCCGAGTATTTCCTTATTTGTTGGCATATGAGCGTCAGCCGCAATTCCTTTCTCCAAATCAGGTATTTCTACAAATATAGACATAGTGGGTATATTTTTAGTATTCTGAGGTGGATCAAATCTGTCTGTAGTTATAGTTTTCATTGCACCAATTATTTCCTCTCTTAGCTCATTTTTATCATCACTGGAACTGTCAATGGTATTTCTGCCTTTATTTAATTTAAAATTTGGGTCTTTTACAGAATCGTCCGTATCTATAACAAGAATTTTTAGTTTTAGTTGGTATTATTTCTATCTTTTTCAGTAATGCACCAGAGTTAAATTAAAAAAAATATCTGGTACAACAATTATTATAATTTTTACCTTCATAAAAAGATGGTCCTGACGACGAAAAACAGCTGCTTGTAGAGCTAGATGAGCTTGAACTAAAATCGTGACGAGGCTTGGATCGAGGCAGATCAGGGGCTTTTTTTCCGTGAAGCATTCTAATAAGTAAAGATTTAATGAATTATATTTTCCGATCGTTATTTCTTTTAATATATATATATATATATATATTTATACTTTATTTTTAATAAACAACAGTTCATACCTACCTTCTTGCAACACCTACAGGAAATGACCAAATCATTTCTTGTAGGTCTTGCAAGAAGACCCAAAATCTTTTTGGATCGCGATCGTGACTCCATCTGAAAAAATAAAGTGGGGGTTTAAAAATGTGTCATCATCTGTAATGCAACAACTTAAGCTATCACGACAAAATGTAAACACTTTACGTCAACAACGAAATACGTGGTAATAATCGATATAAAACTTAACCTTTTGAGATCGTATTCATCATCTAAAACGGTACATATCTTTTTATTCCGAAAAAGTATAAGTTTATTGCGAGAAAAACGTGACTAGGTAGCCCAAAATTTAAATAGAAAAATATTGTTTTACAGCTAGAGTGGTTCAAAATATGATATCACGCTTTAGTAACACGGAAATAACTCAAATAGTGCACTTACCTTTGCGTCAAAAACGTGACTCACTGACTATGTCACGTTTTTGTTGCAATTGAGCAGCACCACACTCGTCGCGAGCACGTAGTCCACTGACATGTACCGATGTTGAAACGAACTTCATCGTAGTAAAAGGAGGGAGCAAGAACGCATCATAACGTCTCTTCCCTTCATACCAAGGTCAATTTTGGCGCTAGAAATATCCCGTTTTTGTAGCAAGTAGAGCGCAATATGGCGGATTTTTATAAAGGGTTATTCCAAAACGATACATCAAGCTTATAACCCGTTCTTGTCGCAAATGAGCGATATGTATCTTTGTATGACTATTAAGAATTTATTTACAAAAAATGTATTAAAGCATTTTATCAACCATTTTCCGCCGTGGGGCAGTAGAATGATACCCCTCCTCTCATGCCCATGGATGCAGTAAGAGCCTGCTAAGGGATACCTCCGGAAGATGGGCAGCAGCGTCTATCCGTGTATCAACATCCCATACTGCGCTCACCAACCCGCCTGCCAAGCGTGGTGAGAATGGCAACTACCCCTCATGGAGATCCATGAGGGAGGCCTGTGCGTTCGCGTTGAGTGATAGTGCAAGGTGTAGAGCTTTGTCTTTGTGGGACAGTAATGAGTAAAAATAATAATAATAATAAAACACATAACAAAAGCTCTGTTTACCTTTTGGCTAGATGTGGGAAATGTCCATAATTATTTACTTTTTATTATCATCCCACAGCCAGCCCACAGAATAATTAAACTATGCCTCGTTCAAAACTTGGCGTTTGCAATATTAATGCACTAATAATTTGTATCCACAAAACTAACAAAATCAGCTGAGGCTAATGACGTATCTCCGTGGGGTGCCGGCAGTAGAATATTACCCCTCCTCTCATGCCCGCAGATGCAGTAAGAGCCTGCTGAGGGATACCTCCGGAAGATGGGCAGCAGCGTCTTTCCGTGCATCAACATCCCGTACTGCGCTCGCCAACCCGCCTGCCAAGCGCGGAGAGTATGGCAACGCCCCCTCATGGAGATCCATGAGGGAGGCCTGTTCAGTAGTGGACTTTTTACGGCTGGAATGATGATGGCGTAAATATCGTGATCATCGCAGTCAAACGTCAATTTTTTTATCAGATAACAGCAAGGAATTTACATTTGCCAGCAAAAATGAATGAACTAAAGAAAGATTTACGCCTGGCGCAAACCTGTTACGAGATGACTGTGCAACAGTCTATGATGATGATGTGACTGTTGCCAAACCAGCCTGCTGGTTTGGGATGAAAACATAGACTTCACTTTACTGCCTTCATACTGATGTCTCGTTCAGAGCCAGTTAGCGAAGTCAACGCGCCGACCCTTCCATATTTTTACTATCACACTTGACCCTCCGCTTATGCATGACTGTGAGACAGTTCACAACATTTTACTTCCGCCGTGGGGTGCCGGAAGTAAAATTTTGTGAATTTTTTCACAGTCTGTTGAGTTTGACACATATGTAAGTAAGGCCTTTGCATCTATTATAGATGATTTATACAGCTTCAGCCACTATTAATCATGCTGTGCGGGACGCCGCAGTGCCTGGGATATTGTTAGATGGATTAGGCTTGCCCAGCACCTATACCATCCTCTCGGCTTAGTCAACTATTACCTAGTCAGATTAAAGAACAGGTGTCTTCAATATGTCTGAAGCTAACTAAGCCGCGGGTTTTCTCACGATGTTTCCTTCACCATTATGCACGTGACATTTTTCAAGGAAGAAACATTAATTGGTCGAGGGCCGGTATCGAACCCACGACCACGGCCAACACGGCTGAACAGTTAGCTACATAGGCAGCTCACTTTAGGTACTGCCTTCATACTGATGTCTCGTTCAGAGCCAGTTAGCGAAGTCAACGCGCCGACTCTTCCATATTTTTACTATCGCACTTGAGCCTCCGCTTATGCATGACTGTAAAATTTAACGGTTCACAATAAAGTGAGCTTAGATCCGGCGCACACTGCGCGGCAATAACTCGCGCGCCATGTGCGCCCGGCTTTACGTACGGGGTGTTTCAATTGCTTGCAGGTTTTGACGTCTTCCTAAATATTTTTGATGTGAAACATCTTTTGCGGGGGGTGAAACCGATCGGACAAGAGGTGACGCGTGACGCTTTGAGATGTGCGAGTTAGTACTTACTATGGATATAGATAGATAGATAGATAGATAAACTCTTTATTGTACATTCACCATATAACATAAATTTCACAAAGAGAAACACAGACAAATATAACATACAATGGGCAGTCTTATCACTAAAAGCGATTTCTTCCAGACAACCTTACTATGGCTAGTTACTAGGGGATTGCCTTTTGTAAATCGTGCCCATCGTGTTGACTATGGCGACTGGGGTTGCTGTGGCGACTGGGGCTGGGTTTCTGTGTCGAGTATGACGACTATGGCGACTGATGAACATGTTTTTGGTTTTGTAACGTGGGGTGCAATCTTTGGTGGGGAGTTTATTTTTGACTCCGTGGCCCAGTTCGACTATAGTTCGTAAACAGTTCTGATCTTCCTGGGAGTCTGCCCGGGATAGACAGAACGACAAGGAATCCAGTCGAAACATCGAAAAATAATAAAGATAGTTTACTTAATTTATAGATATTTAAATTTTAAGCCATGCGGTGCCAAAGAGAGGAGAGTCAACCTTCTACTGCCGGCACCAATTACTCGGCTCATTGATAAAAAATTAACATCAACCTGTATAACTACATGAGCACTTATGAGGTTTTAGTAGTGTCCGTTTTATTGAAGACTTCAAGGTACGGTCCTAATGCCCTATTAGATCCGGGATTTGGTACTTCGATTGTGTGTAGTCAGCGGGAAATGTTCGTCCTTATCCGGCGGTAATAAGGTTCATTATGTAAAATGTTGAAAATGAAAATGAACAAATATAAAATTACAGCAAAATCAAAGTAGGTATATAGTTGCCGTGGGGTGCCCTTAGTAGAATGTTACCCCTTCTCTCATGCCCGTGGATGCAGTTAGAGCCAGCTAAGGGATATCTCCGGAAGATGGGCAGCAGCGTCTTTCCGTGTATCAAAATCCCGAACTGTGCTCGCCAAACCGCCTGCCAAGCGTGGTGAGTATGGCAACTAGCCCTCATGGAGATATAATAATATAATATATAATATAATAAGGGAGGCCTGTGTTCAGCAGTGGACGTTTCACGGCTAAAAGGCAAGAGAGGAGAGGCAATATTCTACCACCGGCACCCTACAGTTTATTATATTTATATAAGACTATAAAAACAATATAGTAAAATACTGAACTCGGAACTAATTAAAACGTTACCGCCACCGTATATAGTTTCCTTTGCGAGTTTTAAAAGACAATTTTAAGAGGTTAGATTGTTTACTTGTCGACCGTCACAAGTAAAAAATCGGTAACCGTTAAAATTATGTTTTAAAACCGTAAGCCTGGCTCGCAAGCCCATAACTAAAGCATAATTAAATACCTTAAAGTAGATAGCCAGTCTCATGCAGCACACAATTTATTAGTAAACTTGAGGCAGAGCTTTTCATTAGCTGCTAAACTCCGCTAAACTCCGTCCAAGTTATCTGCTACCCGCTGTGTCCACGCTAGAACCAATTATGTGTTAGGAGTTTGTTCTTTGCAATTTTGAGTTGGCTTGTAAAGTATCTTGTCACAATTTTGGACGCAATGAGACAGTTTGGCACCGTAGGTGTTTTGTGCCGCAGATGGGAAAACATGCAAGGAGATTCTCATCTGCAAATGGTTGTTCCTAAGGCCGAGGTGTCTTGTATTTTGAAGCGCTATCACGACGGTAGCTCCGGAGGACATATGGGCGTGACAAGGACTTTGTTGAAAATAGAAAGCGGTCTTCCTGGATCCATTGCCGAGTTGACGTGGTAGACTAGTGCCGGGAATGCACTAGTTGTGCCGCTGGGAAAGGACCGGAAACGAAAAGCGGAAGGGCATTGGAAGTCGTTTACGATGGAGCTCCATGGAAAAAGCCTACGCGCTGCATTACAAGATATGCAAACGGCTTGCGCAATAAGATTTACGTAAGCGGTCGATAGAATCCAAATTAAACTTTTATGTTGTAAACATAAACAGGTGATGTTTCTAGATAAATCAGTTTTAAAAACAATAGTGCGGGTTGTAAACAAGTTGTTTACCTGTTAATATATTGTTTGTGAATCTAGATACTTCGACGTCTCGAATGTTCTTTATGTGCGATATAAATACGTGGGTGTGTTTGCAGAGAGGACAGTGTTTATTTAGTTACGAAAGTGAACAATGCGATATATACGATTGACAGTGTTTGTGTACGTACAAGTGCTATAGTGTTCAGTGAATAGTGAACAAGTATTATAGTGGTGATCAGTGTTGTTCAGTGAAAAAGTGTTCTAGTAAGAATCTGCTGAGAGATTCTTATTGGTGTGATCTGTGATAAAAGTATTAATTTTGGTTTAATTGGACTACATTATTTAATACCGAACAATATTTAATCACTAGTAATAGCAGTAATATAATAAATGGTTCTGGCTTTCATACCATTAAATTACAAGCACTATTAGCCGTAAGTATCCCACTGCTGGGCAAAGGCCTCCCCCATCTCTCCATACTTCTCGATCTGCTGTCAATTCAACCCATGCGCTATTATATTGGTCTAACTCGTCACGCCATCGCTTTTTCGGTCTGCCGCGGCATCTTACCTTGTCGGGGTTCCACAGAGTGATGATCTTAGCCCACAGATCTTCGGGCATATGGCAGATATGACCAGCCCAGCTCCATTTCAGTTTCGCAACTTTCTGAGCTACGTCGAAATTTTGAGTTTTTGGAGCGCAGTTTAAATTACATTCCCTAAAAAAATCTTTGAAAAAGTTAATAAGGTCGGTTAATATCACCACGCCAGATGGTATACAACTTTGTTTTTATTCATTTTTTCTCTAAATATTCAGAAGACATCTTTATAAGTAAGCTCTTGACGAAAACAATGATTAAATAGATTTTGGTTTAAACGCTCCATACTGACCACTATCGTTGGCAACTTGTGAGCAACTTCTCTACCATAAGCAGGCTGTCCACTGCGAGCGGTACGGGGTGTGCATGTTCCGAAATTCGGGCTGCAAGATGAATCTTAAAACTCTGAAAATTTCTGAAATTGATGTTTGTTGAATTATTCAGTTCATATAATGTATATTATAAGAAGCAATTAAGGCAAGTCATTATTAAGACATCGTCCATCGCGCATTAAACCATATTTTCACAAGAAATCTTGCAGAAATCATTTGCAGTTTTAGCAGTTTCCCAGCAATCCCGCTAACAAACCATCAAGATCGTCCGCCAACGAAACTAAATAACAAACTTCACTTAGCGCTGGTTCTCGGCACAAATCCTAATTGCTCGTTTCCAATTAACGTCGCCGTGGGTTGCCGGCAGTAGAATGTTACTCTCATGCCTGTGGATGCAGTAAGAGCCTGCTAAGGGATACCTCCGGAAGATGGGCAGCAGCGTGTTTCCATGTATGAACACCCCGTACTGCGCTCACCAACTCGTCTGCCAAGCGTGGTGTGTATGGCAATTACCCCTCTTGGAGATCCATGAGGGAGGTCTGTGTTCAGTAGTGGACGTTTACGGCTGAAATTAATTAAAGTCAACAATGACATAGAAAGCGGCGGTCCGTATTAGAAGGTTAATCTAGCATTCATCCATCTCAGCCTTAGGACTGTGCTGTTCGCGTCCACAGCTGGACTTAGACCCCCTCATAGATCTTCAAGATCATGAGGGGTTTGTTGCCATACTCGCCTCGCTTGGCAGGCGGGTTGGCGAGCGCAGTACGTGATGTTGATACGCGGAAAGACGCTGCTGATCATCCCTTGGCAGATTCTTACTGCATCCACGGGCAAGATAGGAGAGACAACATTCTTCTGCCGGGAACCTACAGCGCTTCTAGCATCTATCTAGAATAACGCCCTTGTGGAATAAACGACATAAAACTAAATGACCTTTTAGTAAAACGTCTAGAATTAAATATTTTAGGCCATGTGCATGTCAGGCCACGCGCAATGCAGGGTTCCGTAGTTAACCGTAGACCTATTGTTAGAAGTTGGTGGTTAATGTAGTTTTACGTTTATTTATTTATTTATTTAAGTTTATTTGGGAAAACACACAGAACAATAATACAATCTAAATCTTAAATATAAAGTATTACACAATCCAATAAAGTTTCCACTAATTTTTAAAACTTATATACGAAGAATTGGTGGAAATTATGTTATACCTACCTAAACGAAACATAAAAAGTGTCTTATAAATTGTGTGACTAAAGAAGGAATATTATATAATAACAGTATTAAATTTAAAATAAAAATAAAAAATTAAATTAGAATAAGGTTACACAGAATGCGATGAGAGTTGTTGATTTATAACTGCAAGCTTAAATTTAGAAAGAGAGAGGTCAAAAATATCTATATCAGAAAACGTGTTATTGTTACAGTTCAAAGATCGGTTCACAAAAGTATTAGACGCATATTTAGTTCGGGTTGTGGATGGCTGAAACAGTTGTTTATTCCGAGAACTGATTCGCGGGCATCTAAATCTTACTTTATTTAAAAGATATGGCGTGTCTATATGTCCATTTATGACTTTATATAGAAATGTTTGATCACGTAGAGTTCTTCTTTCACGTAACGAAGTTAAAGAAGGTACAGGTAACTTATTCATGGCACATCTATATACTAAATGTTTGTAAAATTTGTTTTGCAATCTCTCAATTTGTTCAATGTAAACATTGTATTGAGGATTCCAAACAACAGAGGCATATTCAAGAGTCGATCTCACAAAACTGTTGTATAAAGTAATTAAAGTAGCGGTGTGTTTGAAGTCTTTACTAACTCTCAAAACAAAACCCAGCATACGAAAAGCTTTTTTAACGATTGTATCTACATGGACGTCAAGCAAAAGCTTGGAGTCCAGGTCCCGCACCTCATAAACTCTAGCAATTGGTTGTTCATTTAAATAATAATTGTACTCTATAGGCTTTTTCTTTCGAGAAAATGTGATGACGTTACACTTTTTTGTATTTAGATACAGCCGATTGTCCTCACAATAGGCGCATAAAGCATTTAAATCTTTTTGAAGCTCTGCGCAATCGTTTGGAGTCTCGACTATTTTATAAATCTTTTTGTCATCAGCGTAGAGTAAACATTTTGAGTGCTTAAATATGAGTATAACGTCGTTTATAAAAACATTGAAAAGAAAAGGACCAAGGTGGGAACCCTGCGGAACGCCAGAGGGAACAGGAATAAATGAAGAGCAGAAACCTTTGACAGTTACTGCCTGACTCCGATCCCTCAAATACGAATCAAGCCAGCGTAAAAGATCGCCATGTATACCGATACCGAAAAGCTTCCGCACTAAAATATCATGACATATTTTATCAAAAGCCTTCGAGTAATCGGTATACACGACATCAACTTGAGCGCCATTGTCCATTGCATCATATACATAATCTAAAAGCTCACATAAGTTGGACTCCGTTGACTTCTTACTCAAAAAACCGTGCTGTTGTTCGATGAAATGAGGTCTAACCATCGCAACTAAATTATCGTAAACAATGCGCTCAAATAATTTAGGTATAATACTAAGCTTGGATATTGGCCGATAGTTTGTAACGTTGTGCTTATCTCCATTTTTGAATATGGGCACAACAAACGATCTCTTCCAGATTTTAGGCATATTGCCATGTCTAAGAGATAAATTGAAAATTTTACAAAGTGGGAACGATAGTTGCTCAAAACAATTACGAATAAATAAAGGTGGAAGGCCATCAGGCCCTGCTCCCTTGTTAACATCTACAAGCTGTAAGTATTTGCGCACAGTAGCAAGAGATAGTTGCATTGATGACAAATTAATAGAGCCTTGGGGATTGTGGATATCAAAAGAAGGAAACACTTTAGCAACATTAGAATCGAAAGCAGAATTAAAGTACGCATTAAACATTTCACATATTATCATGCCATTCGAAGAAGAAGTGCCACTATAGCATAATCTTTCAGGAAGTTCGGCAGATTTTTTCTTAGATTTAATAAAACTCCAAAATTTTTTGCTACACTTAAGAATGTTGTTTTCTGCTACTTCAATGAATGAGTCATAACATTTGGATTCAAGAAGTTTTTGTCTTTCGCGAAGCATAGAAAAGCAACTGTAATCTTGAAACTGGCCGTATGTTTTCCACTTTCTATGATACTTTTTTTTCTCTTTTATAACCTTAACTAAAGCTGGTGAATACCACACGGGAAACTTTGGAAGGTCTTTTACTATTTTTGTGGGCACATAGGTAGAAACTATTATCTCTAGAATGGCATGAAAGGTAGTTGCAGCAGCTTCTACACATGTATTAGATAAACAAAGGTCCCATTCAATTTCAGACAGAGCTTCATGTATGAGGTTGTAATCTGCTTTTTGAAAAAGACGCACCAAACGAGTAGGTGGTTTTAAAACATCATTAGCTACTGAAGTCATGTCGATTTCAATTTCAATAGCAGGGTGGTGTTCATCCTCTTTTACCAATATTAGTTCCGGATGAGTGACTACACATTCAGAACTTGCCATAACTAGGTCGAGTTCTCTATCATTTTTATTAGCAATTAAATTATATTGTTGAAAATTATTAAACGATATAAAATTGGATATCAGCATAACAAGGTTACTAGGTGTTTCAGAAGAGAGACGAGCGGAATAGCTATTTTCTATGGGCACCCATAATGCGGAACGAATGTTAAAATCTCCCAAAATAAGGTAATGATCGTCAGGGAACTGGACTACAGTTACCTAAAACATAATAACAGGAATTGATTCGAGTTTTCGGTTTACAGTATTCCGGTATGATTGGTTAACCGCATCACTATTTAAGCGATTTTTTTCGACACTGCAAGCAGGTTTATATTTTAGAATATCGCTCGAAATAAGGTTCAAACTTTAATTTTCCGCAAATGAAAGCCTTAATGTTACTATTAATGTCTCCGTAGCACCCAAGTGGTTTTTAAATACCTATTCAACGATTCCCCACACGGGAAAATCTAGAAAAAAAGTTTATCCCCACCTTACGTGTATGGGAGGTATGTATGTATGATCTGCAGATATTTGTTCACGGTGTTCAGGATGTTTTTCTATATAAAATAAAACATAATCTATCTATGTAATAAAAATGCAATAGAAATAAACAAAATCTGATGTAATATAATGTATTAAGTATATCAGTCATCTAGTACCCGTAACTTGTGTTCTGTTGCTCTGCTCAGCTTGGGGCTAGATGATGCTGTGTGAATTGTCCAGCATTATTTATTTATTATTTTTTTCATAATTTTTTCGTAGTCTTATCTTAGCGTTGTTATTTTGTATATCCATGGAAAATAACAGCTTTCTAGAACTAATAGTCTCTTCGCAAAGCTAGAGACATACAGACAGTCAAAGAGACATAAGGGTTTCTTGTTTTGCTACGAAACCCTTAGAAGCTTTAAGAGTAGGTAGTTCCCACCAATCCCACGAGATATTTCGCCAGCGAAACTAACTAACAAACTTAAGAAATCTTGCAGAAATTAGCAGTAGTTACTCATAATTTGCCGTGGGGTGCCGGCAGTAGAATGTTACCCTTCTTCTCATGCCCGTGGATGCAGTAAGAGCCTGCTAAGGGATACCTCCGGAAGATGGGCAGCAGCATCTTTCCGTGTATCAACATCCCATACTGCTCTTGCCAACCCGCCTGCCAAGCGTGGTGAGTATGGCAGTTGCCATTTCCACCCTTCATGGATGGCCTGTGTTCAGTAGTGGACGTTTTACGGCTAAAATGATGATGATGACTTATAATTTTGGCAGTTCCCACCTATCCCTAACAAACCAACAACACCTTCAGCGCGAAGCTAACCAACAAACTTAGCTTAGCGCTGGTTTTCGAGAACAATCCTATTGCTCGACCGCACCATTGAATGAAAATAAACTGACATCAAAGAGTGTCGTAAAAATGTTAGTTAAAGAAATACTTTCGCAAAATGTTACACGCATCTCATAATTATAAAATAAATCGCGCAGAAAATAGACATATGACTGTGACATAATATGTAACTATCAGAGTAAGTCGACCAAGCCTAAATAAGTAGGTACCTACCCAACCAGGAGCAGTCTGAAAATCAGCGTTGCACTGTACTTAGTGTAGGGACAACATGGAGCTGAAACTGTCCCTTTTTGGTTTACACCAGCGCAGATATCACACCCTCTGTCGACGACCTCATGACAACTGTAATATTGTTAATCTGTAATTTATTTATTTTGGTAGGTACCTACAATGTGAACCTGCTTCGATAAATCGTCTGTGTAAACCTCTGTTTTTATTTTTATCAACATATCTTTTTTTTATTGTGTGTAGGTACCTACCTAAAATGTGTTTTTTTTTAATTTATTCCCCTGTGTCGCTTTGTTGCTTTATGTTCTAACATTAATCTGTAAAGTATGTCTGTATTCTGTGATGTGTGTATACCAAATAAATGCATTATCTATCTATCTATCTACATTAGATAGATAGATGGATAATTTATTCAAAATTCAATATAAATTCACAATAAATTACAAAGAGCCGTAGCTATTTAAATGTACTAAAATATCCGTTACATTGCAGGTAACATATTATTATAGAAAAAAAAATCTCGCTGGTTTTCGACAACAATCCTATCGCTCGTCCGCACCAGAATAAAATAAAAATAAACTGACATCAAAGAGTGTCGTAAAAATGTAAATTAAAGAATTACGCATCATGCAAACGAAAAAATCTTCATAATTTAACATGGCCGCGTCGCGAAATATAGCACGCCCCTTTGATGTTTCGAGTGAAAAACGCGCATTGGATACTTACATTTCTTTACAGGGTGTATTATAACATGTGTTCTAAGCCGTGTTGGCCGAGTGGTATGTACCCCCGACTTTCAATCCGAAGGACGTGGGTTCGATACCGGCAGTGCACCAATGGATTTTTCTTTCTTGAAAAATTTATGTGCACACTTAACACGTGCTTTAACGGTGAAGGAAACATCGTGAGGAAACCCGCGGCTTAGTTAGCTTCAGACGTATTGACCTGTTCTTTCCTCTGAATAATAGCTGACTAAGCTGAGAGGATGGTATAGGTGCTGGGCAAGCCTAATCCAGGTTTCCAATTCTAACAATGTCCCAGGCACTGCAGCGTCCCGCACAGCATGATTACCAGTTGCTGACGCTGTATAAATCATCTTAATAGATGCAAAAGGCCTTCTAAGTCTAAGCCGAACGACTACCGATGGAACAACTTTTGTTCTACGACTTTTCAGGATTCAGTGATTTTCATTCCAGAAAAGATTACGAAAGTTTTTACTATAACAGCTACGATAGTGACAACCTAAGCGCAAGCTGATTCTTGTCAGGGTCATTGAACTCCGCGAAGAGTTACCGTACAGGCAATTTGAAAAATACCTATAATCATTTAACATTTTCACATAACTAGTAAAATTGTAAGTAAATAAAATATTTAAAAAAAAAATAAGAACTTCCGATTTATTTTACTTTTTTTACATGGGCTGAAACCCTCCTTTCGTGTAAGAACACAATGTTAAAATACATCCTGTATTAAATCTTTGCAAATATTGATAGGCGTATTTTCGCGATGTTTGTAAACAAGGAAATTACGAACACTACAAACAAATACAAGAAATCGGTGTAGGAAAATGCCGTGGAGTGACGGCAGTAGAATGTTGCCTCATCTCTCTTGCCCGTGGATGCAGTAAGGATCTGCTAAGGGATACCTATGGAAGATAGACAGCAGCTTCTTTCCGTGTATCAACATCCCGTACTGCGCTTGCCAACCCGCATGCCAAGCGTGGTGGCAACATCCTCCTCCAGATGTTTCCTACACCGTTAAAGCAGTGTTAAGGTCCAACAAGTCGCGGAGGCAAAGTCGTCAGTGGGCGCGGCCTAAATGTATGCTGTCTCACCTGACATAGTATGAGTACCCGCGCGCTAGAATGAAATGCACAATGATTTATTCCTAAAATGACCGTGCAAAAATATGTGAATAGACTTTTAGCACAAGGGTTATTATCGAAAAACTTGAGTGTAATCTTTTCAAAATAACATTTATTTCAACTTTTGAATAAAAAATTATACTATGTCGGAACGGCGTTAATTTCTGAGTTTTCTCTCTCCGTATTTTATTTAGTTTCGTCCAAATTTGGGCTAAAATTAGTGTAGAAATACGAAAGTTTAGAAGCTTGTATTTTTGAAATAAATACTTTTATTATGGTTTGAGGTACATATATACAAACATAGATTATGACGAGACAAATTGATATAATCCTTAGTGTTGGATGATCAACGTCAAACAGTGGAGTAGTTACCCTTCCACGTTTGTATGGAAAGATGGGCGACTCGTTCAGCCATAAGAGTGCACTACATTTCTATCTTGAAAAAAATAGGTACTAGCATCGTGGTAAATATCCCATATACACAGCAATGACATAATTATTTATAAACATCTTAGTACTTAGCAATTATTATGGAATGCACTAATTGTCACAATAATGTGGTTAATAGCTCCACCATGTCTACGACGAATCAAAACTCAAAACACTGTGGGAAAGATGTCATTATTACTTTTAGGGTGTGGGCATATTGCAAGCGTTTATTTCTAGAGCTTTTCGTGAAAGCGCTTAGTTTTCTAAAGATAGTGGTATTTCTTAAACCCCGACAAAAAAGGGGTGTCATAAGTTTTGCCGCTATGTTATATCAAAAATATTTATTAAGAACAATACACATTTTTAACTTTTTACATTAACGTGAGATATACTATACAGTTTGTTAAAATGGGAATTACCCACGCAGTATTGTAACGTCAAAGGTTCGAGAAACCGAAACGTGTCGGAATAATCTTCGACATTACAAAACTACGTGAGTAATTCCCGTTTTGACAAAATGAATAATACATATGTATTTTGTTATACATAACCTTTAAAGAACGTTGAACTACTGTGATAGTTAAGAAAACTGTGCTACCGAGTCCGCCCACCTCCGAAAAAACTAATTTACATACTATATATTTTCTATGCGTGTTTGTGTGTCTGTCCGTGGCACCGTTAATATTAAACGAGTGGGCCGATCGATCTGACTGCAGTTTATTTTATTTAAAAAGCAGGTCTTCTAGCTGTGGTTCGTAAGCATATTCTAATTGTTATTTCACTGTTTATCATTGTTGTATATTATAATGTGTGCAAATAAACGTCTATTATTATAATACCCTTTATTTTGCGATTATTTTGCAGCTATCTTATTTTTATTATTTTTACTATAAGGTATATAGTTAGCAGTAGCATATCCCTCCTTTCATGACCGTGGATCCAGTAAGTGCCTGCTTAGGGATTACTCCGTAAGATGGGCAGCAGCGCCTTTCTGTGTATCAACATCCCGTACTGCGCTCGCCAACCCGCCTGCCAAGCGTGGTGAGCATGGCAACTACTCCTCACGGAGATCCATCATGGAAGCTTGTGTTCAGTAGTGGACGTTTTACGGCTGAAATGATGATGATGATGATGAATGATACTTTGTTTGTATTGTCTTTTAAAGTGTCTTCTGCTATTTATACCTCTAGTTCTAAGTTGCATATTAAAAATTGAATTGATTGATTGATGCTTTTAATCCCGATTGAGTATTATAATCCCGAATCGCTGCAAAACACATCCAACCCCAGCTCTAAATGACTCAATGCGTAATATAATTTTTATTGGGCCGGCGTTTCCTAGAAAGCGTATGATTTACCGACCGTCAGCCATGCTGCGCGCACATGCGCATGCGCTTCCAGGAGTGCTTTATGGTTAAAAAGGAAAATAAATTGGGTTTTATGTTACTTTGTTTTGGGCGGCCACACGCCGAAGGAGTTGTTGAGAATCACAGAGATTTGCCGTGGGGTGCCTGCAGTAGAATGTTGCCTCTCCTCTCTTACCCGTGGATGCAGTAAGAATCTGCTAAGACCTCCAGATGAATCTTCTTAAGTTAAAATGTTCAAAACTGTGGAGCGGCCTAAACGTCCGCCTGTAAGGGACTAATTCACATTTAAGCAATATTCGTTAAATAAAATCAAGAATGAAATTCCATAAAAATGCAATACATTTTTACATGTACATACCTTGCGCTGACCTCTCGAAAATTAACTCTACATATAGCTTGCTAGGTTGCAGACCTGAAAGTAATATCTCTTGAAAAACAATCATTCGTACCCGGCGGGGATCGAACCAACAACCTCCTGCATCTCTGCTATAACCAACTCAGTCATGAAAGTCCTCAACTCATGATAACGAGGCTAAACAATGACATCATAATGCAAACTTTGAATTACGTTGCACCTGGAGACGTGCACATATGAAATTCGGGAACTACTATAAATTCAATTATTCAATTCAACTCCGTGATACTGACAGTGCCACGGATTCAACTTGGATTCTGAGATTAAAGTTTATATGAAACTTCTGGAGGTATGGTTTAGATATAAAATAACTGTTGAAGACGGATGAAGCTAAGGAGAAGGAAAACATGAAATGAGAAATGTCCTTAATCCGTTCGAGCGGGACGACAATGTATCCCCATCTCTTTATTTAGCTAAAAATACTGTAAAAATTATAAAATTATCATAGAAGAGCGAGACCTTCTAACACAAGTATTTTTATGCTTAAAGGAAGGTCTCTATCACAGTCATGTTTTGTAACTATTTTTACAGAAATAAACTTTATTTTTATTTATCTCTCCCTAACTTCAAAGTTGAAATTTTGAAATGTATATGAAGCTCGCTCGTTAACCCCTCTAACTGCGCAGTGACAAATAGTACCTCAGTAGTGAGATTATGTGTAAAATGAGTGACAATAGTGTAGTAACTTAAAAAGAATACAGTCCGTCAAGAAGCCTTCTACCAAAGAATCTCTGGATAGGATAACCCTTACTTATTGTGAGGGCGCTGCCGTGGGGTGCCGGCTGCAGAATGTTACCCCTCCTCTCATGCCCGTGAATGCAGTAAGAGGCCTGCTAAGGGATCCCTCCGGAAGATGGGCAGCTTTCCGTGTATCAACATCCCGTACTGCGCTCGCCAACCCGCCTGCAAAAAAAAAAAAAAAAAAAAAATGAAAAAATATTTATTGACAACATACATGAAATAGTAACAGTTACATTATTTTTAATTATAATAATGTAGAAAAACATTGGTACCCAAACTAGGATTCCCTGTATTATGGCGTACCAATGCCCTCCACCAAATACATGATCTTCACAGAACTGTTATTTAATATATCGATTATGTATTATATTGTGTAGAGCTAATTAATTATTTTGCATAACATTCATAAATTAGTGTACAAACAAAATAAAATTAAAGTAAAATTAAAAAAATTATACATTGATATTCTAATAAAATTTGATAATTTATTAATAAATATAGTTTGATTCAACATATTAACATACATAATTAAAAAATATATATATAAATATTTATCGATTTAGTAGTAAAATTAATGAAAAATTTATCAGTTTAGTTATAATTAATAGAGCTTATTATTATGATAATCTAGTCAATAAGTCCTCAGTTGAGGAATAATCTTGTTTAAATAGCCAATCTCTAATAATTTTTTTACATGTAAATAAGGTCTTAGGATACAGATTTAATATTTTATTAATTTTCTTGTATAAATAGGGTTTCATAAAAATACCACTTTGGCGCGCAAAGTAAGTGTTACATTTAGTAACTGTACATTTAAACGAACGTAATGAGTTGCCTTGGGAAGGGTCATAACTTAAGGTGCGATGAAAGTAGAGTAAAGACTGAAGAATAAATAGTTTACGAACCGTTAGTAGCTCGGCCTCTCGATAAAGCAGGGAAGTGCTATATCGAAAGGGCTTGAACATAATTACCTTTAAAAGTGATCGTTGTGCTCGTTCAACTTTTATAAGATGGGTCTTAAAAGCTCCACCCCATACTGAGACACAGTAACTGATGATAGATTGCCCCAGTGCATAGTACACTGTTTTCAAGAGTGTAATATCGGCCACTGATCGCAGGCCCTTAAAAATCCAAATTAATTTGCGTGTACGAGCTGTAACTGACTCTATCTGGTGTGTCCAATTAAGTTGACTGTCAAGAAAGACCCCGAGATATTTGATTTTTGTGACCTGTTCCAAGTAGGGACAATTACAGCTAGTGGAGTTGGGATAGTTGTAGCATGTATGCAAAGCGTGGTGAGTATGGCAACGGGGTAGTTGGAGAGTTACATGGAGATCCACGAGGGAGATCTGTGTTCAGAAGTGGACGTTTTACGGCTGAAATGATGATGATGATGATTGTGATGATGACTCTATCCGGGTCGCATATGGTTATATTTTTTTATATATTTATGAGCCGAGTTGTATGTACTACCAACCTTCAATCCGAAGGTCGTGGGTTCGACACCAGCAGCGCACCAATGGTTTTTCCTTTTTGAAAAATGTATGTATGTGCCCACTTAACACGCGCTTTCACGTAAAAATACGACGTACTGACCAGCTCATTTCTCTGACTAAGCTGAAAGGATGGTATAGGCAAAGATTTAAATCCTTCGATATGCCCTGACACCAAAAACTATGACGCACGCACACAGGTTTTGCCAATAAACCAAACTGTGCTACAATTTATTGTGCAATCATATTGCATGAACATTCGTTAAAAAATAGCTCATACTAATACCGTCTAACACTTTGTTTAGAGGGACACTGATTCCTAATGAGCGAGCTATCTTATTTCGTGTGGAAAGGAAAGAGTATTTAATAAAATTATTATATTTATTAAGATGTTGATGATTGTGTGCTCGGGGTTTCTTTACGGGATCCAATCAGAAATGAGAATATACGTAGAAGAACTCGGGTCACCGACATAGCCAAGCGGATTAGCACGTTGAAGTGGCAATGGGCAGGCCATGTAGCTCGCAGAACAGATGGCCGATGGGTTCGAAAAGTTCTCAAGTGGAGGCCACGGACCGGCAAGCGCAGCGTAGGACGTCCACCAACAAGATGAGCTGATGACCTGGTGAAGACCGTAGGTAGACGGTGGATGCAGATCGCTTCCAACCGCAATAACTGGAAATCTATGAGGGAGGCCTGTGTCCAGCAGTGCTACGGCTGAAATGATGATGATGATGATTGTGCGCTAACCCAGTACACTAACCTAGTTTCATTTAAACTTTAAAGTAACTAAATAAGTTCGTTCCGGTAGGTGACGTCATATGAAACGTCACAGTTTCTCAGTGAAAAATGGTTACGTATGAGTAATTGTGTAAAAACATTCGCTCGACAAAAACTGTGGGAACTGTTAATTGTACCAAGGAAATGGACATTTAGACTGAACGATACGACATTCTTCTCTATTCCAGCCGTGGGACATCCACTGCTAAACAAGGCCTCCCCTGATCACTTAGTACTGATCATGTTGCCATACTCACCACGCTTGGCAGGCGGGTTGGGGAGCGCAGTACGTCATTGTTAATACACGGAAAGACGCTGCTGCCCATCTTTCAGATTCCCTTGGCAGATTCTTACTGTATCCACGGGCAAGAGAGGAGGGGCAACTACTACCGGCACCCATTAGAACTAATAAATGCAGTGAAATGTGAAGAATCATCATTCCAGCTGTAAAACGTCCACTACTGAACACAGGCTTCCCCAATGGATCTCCATGAGGGGTAGTTGCCATACTTACCACGCTTGGCAGGCGGGTTGGCGAGCGCAGTACGGGATGTTAATACATGGAAAAACGCTGCTGCCTATCTTCCGAAGGTATCCTTAGCAGGCTCTTACTGCATCCACGGGTATGATAGGAGAGGTAACATTCTACTGCCCCCCACGGCAGATAATATGATGTGTAGAATGATAATTCTTAAATTTTTCAACAGAAAAAACTGACTTCAATGATAAATCTTAAATGTTGCTAAAAATAACCAAGTGCTTTAAAATATGTATGCTTATTACATTCCAGTATTTCCCTCAATCTTTATGGATCCCATCATCAGAACTGGGATTAAAAACACAAGCAAACAGTATTAAGTGAAACAAAAACCCCAACCGCTAGTTTAAATTTAGGGTATAAAAATCTACCTTGAGGGACTCCAGTGGGCTCTATATTATTTCATTTTATTTAATTGAATTTCAGTGACTATGATGATGATAATGTGTAGGTAAGCATGACGATTAATAGATAGGGATAATCTTAGCCATAGATGGATGGTCTTTTGAGGTCACCATAACTCCGATCCCTGTGACCTAGGGTCACCAAAATCAATCAGTCACCTTCTCTCATTAAGACAGTGCTAACAAAAAAGGTTTCATGTAAATCGGTCAACGCGTTCGGTTGTAATCGTCAAATACACAGACAGACAGACAGCGCTATGTAGGGGGCGAAGCTCCTTAATATGACAAGCTCTGCTTACTTTGGATACTGCTGCTAGATGTTATTGAAAGGAAATGTATAGATTAGTGTATTTATTGTATATTGCGTGTATGTACATTAGACCGTAAAAAATAGTTAATAACCTAGATATAACATCGCCTTAGGGCTTAATAAAAAAAACCTGTAATGATGTTATATTCTCAATAAATAAATAAATGTTATAATCGGCTAGATTGCTTACAAGAATATAATAAAATCGTATTGATTTAAAGTTTCCTAATCAGAAATTACTGGTTGTAAAGTCTATGATCAGTCTGTGATTAATGTGTATATGTACAGTCAAACACAAAAATACAATGTAATACCTGGTTTCCAGTGGCGCCCGTACGTACAGTGTGGCAAAACAGCAGCTGCAACACGCTGTTTTATAACAACAATGACTTAAATCGTGCGTTGCTGGCAGTAGAATATAGCCCTTGCTCTCTTGCCCGTGGATGCAGTCAAAACCTGCTAAGACATGAGGAACCGGCCTACCTCGAGTAGATGGGCAGCAGCGACCTTCCGTACATCAAAGTCTAGTACTGCGCTTGCCAACCCGCCTGCCAAGCGTAGTGGGTATGGCCACAACCGCCTCATTACCAGTACTTAGGGATTTATGGGAGAGGCTTATGTCCAGCAGTGGACGTCCTTTGAATGAGATTAGATGGGATGCCGTGGGGTGCCGGCAGTAGAATGATACCCCTCCTCGCATGCCCATGGATGCAGTAAGAGCCTGCTAAGGGATACCTCCGGAAGATGGGCAGTAGCGTCTATCCGTGTATCAACATCCCATACTGCGCTCACCAAGCCGCCTGCCAAGCGTGGTGAGAATGGCAACTACCCCTCATGGAGATCCATGAGGGAGGCCTGTGTTCATCAGTGGACGTTTTATGGCTGAAATGAAATGATGAGATGGGATGAGTTGGTAACACGTTGACTGTACCTATCTATTTGACAGCAATTTGTCATTATCTGTGTGGCCTTCATTGAACACTTTATCCGAAGCAATTATGGTGCAAGCAATTATAGAGAGAAGCCATTTAATAGCACTGTTTCAAATAAATCAACTTGCTTCGAAGAAATAGCAAACATGCACTTGCTAGACTAATCATTTCAGCCGTAGGTACACTGCTGGACAAAGGCCTCTCTCGTGGATTTTCAGTTATTGCGGTTGGAAGCGACCTGCATCCACCGTCGACCTGCGGTCTTCTCCAGGTCATCAGCACTCGAGAACTTTTGAGCCCAATCAACTATCTGTTCTGCGAGCTACATGGCCTGCCCATTGCCATTTCAACGCGCTAATCCGCTTGGCTATGTCAGTGACCCGCGTTCTTCTACGTATCTCCTCATTTCTTAGCATAGCCCTCTCGTTGAGAAACTCTGCGCTGGACTCTAAACTATACTTTGAAAACGGCCTGATTTTTTAAATATATAAATATACCTCTATCTAACTATGTTGTCTATTATAATTATATGACGTTTCTAAATTTAGAGCTGTGAACGTAAATAAGTTCAAATAATTGTTCAGTTTTTATTTTAGAACGGCACAAACCGGATTTATACATATAACTATAGCATGTAATTTTAATTAGTTTTGGTTAGAAGTGTGCCGTAGGAATTGACACTAATATCCATAAAATTAAAAGTCATACATTTTTCAATAATGCACATGTTAACGCTGTAATTCGCAATAAGATATATTCGCAATGGTCAATAAAACGCAGGATGCTGGGCAGCACCAACTGTCTGATAAGGGCTCTGGCTGACAGACCATGTAGCAATCTTCAAAGACACTGGATGTCAAGCCTAATCAACCCTTGTGACAAACAAATTTATTATTTAAATTAATTCTGTGTGTATGTACCTTTCTGTTAGCTTATTCTGAGTGTATGTCTATTTATTGTTTAAATATTGTATTATTTTTTCTAATGGATCGTGTTATCTGAAACAATAAATGAATTTGATTTAATTTGAGATGCTATACGCTATTACAGCTGTAGAATCACAAGCGATATTTAGGTTGTCAAATTCTATGAATGCGAGCGAGACTTTTTTTTAATAATATTTAGTAATGTACTTTAATTAGATATTAGATTGCACATCGACCAGCAATATTGCATGCTTTCGAATAACTTTATACAAATTCTGTATTGTATGAATTTCATTCAAAAAAGGACATCGATTAAAATCCTTTCAGACTGTACAAAAATAAAACAAGACATGCCAACGAGACGGCTCCATCTGTGAGGACGCCACTGTGTAAACAAGCACATTTCAGTCGCACCACATAAATACCTAAATAAATCTGTACATTTCTTTGTCGATGCAACGACTGATTTGTGAACGGCACGTGAGTATTGCCAAAGAGTGAACGGCACAGAAGTGTTACATAATTTAGTTTTATTTATTTTGTTTATTGTTCTGCAAATATTTGTTCCGGGTCTATGTATTTTTCTACAAATGTATTTACAAAAAACATGTATTTAATTATACTCATCAACTTGTTTCCACAGTAGGTACAAGTTTTGCTAAGTTTAGGACTAGATGGTGATGTGTGTAGTGTCCAGCGTTATTTATTTATTTAGTAAACTAAATAAAACCACAGATAATATACGTAACACACAAGTAAAACTATAAAAATGTATCTGAGGCAAAGCGAACGTAGTTTTGTGAGATGATTCACGACTCACGTTCGTATTTTTTGAGTTGCGCAATTTCGTGTGAAACAGTAATTTTAATAGTGTTAAATCACACTTAGGTAGATCATTTCAACGAAATTAAAAACCTCATCAGTTTTTACGAACGACTGGAATCGTTCAGAAATTTGTTTAGTTTTTAAATTTTCTTGAAACAGTACTTTGTTGTACTTTGCAGCTCATAGCGAGCTCAGAAAAATAGGCTCGTTCGGCCTTAGTCTTGAACATATATTATAACTAGATAGGTTAATAAGGCGAAATGCTCATAGCAAGAATAAAAAACAGTGGAAGGAAGAAGATGAATAGGATGACCAAGGTTTAGTTACAGTTATAATGTGAACAAGATGAAAGAGAAAGTTCCTGTCATGTCATCAAGAAGATCAAGTAGACTGCCCAGGACCAAAATAAATAGAAAGACAAGAGTGAAACTCTTTAAACAAGAAGAAGATTATCATACATTTTAATGGTATAAATATTGTTATTAGTTCAAAATCAAATCAAATCAAAATCGTTTATCTGCTAGAAGAATACAATTTTACAATAACGTCGTAAATCAAGTGGTAGTTTTTGTAATCAGCTAGTGTGCAAGCATGTAAAATATTATTTAAAAATGTTATATATACATATATCGGAGGTTTTAAATTATAAACAATTCATCCTATTTTTCATAGATGGTAGTTATATAGTTACGAACTCAAGTCATGTATCAACCAGTACTGTAACGTACCGTCGGTTTCGCAGTTTCTGCACCGAGTTGCCCCTTCTGCACATAAGATCCTGCTCCACAATCTCTGACGAATGCTTAGTGTTTATTAATAGTGAGAATGTCTGTTCAAGAGTCACGCGTCGCGTGTGGAACTGCCCTTGAAGCTAATGGTGTTCCTTAGCCCTAATAAGGACAACTTTGTTGCTATGAAAAATAATAAGAGGAAACGTGTTTTTGATTTCAGAAGTTTATTTTACGATAAGATCCTTTTTCTTTACATTATGGTTAACGCTCGTAAGTTTTATATAGATTGTTAGAAAGCTGTACCTTCGTGGGGCAAAATTAATGCTCCCTATTACGTTTTCTTCTATTTGGAAAGTTGTTCTGCCACCTCATGATAATAAGAACTTTCAATATTACATTAACGGACCGTAGAGTTCTTTGTCTTCTATCTTGAAAGATCATTATGTCTCTAAAAAATCGCTTTAAATTAAGGGGATAGAAAATTGTACTATACAGAAAGGATAGAATGTGAGTATTCCTGCGAAGTCGGATGGGCAACCACTTGAGTTTCTTGAGAAACTCGGAGACATGATCATATTTGCGAAGACCAAATATGAACCTGATAATGAATGAATGATGAGAAGTTTTGAAGGCGCTCAAGTCTGTTTAACTGGTCTTCAGTGAGATCCGGATAGCAAACGTCTGCCGAATCGAGGATTGGAAGGAGGGATTGGGCAAGTGCAACTTTGGTGGTAGTCGGGAGGAAGTACCTTTTTATTCTAATAAGTTTTTTTTTCTTTTGTGTATAGTTTGTGTTAGCACGCCTGTTTTCTGTCTTCGACCTTTTTCGTTGGCAGGTAGATAATGCCTTGGGCATTATTACCCACCATTTGTATACTGTTTTTTTGTAAATTGCGTGTAAAAAAGTATTTAATAAATAAATAAGCAGAAGATAAGTACTTGGCGATCCATGAAGGAAGCCTGTGTCCAGCAGTGGACGTCCAACGGCTGAGATGATCATTCCATCATTTCAGCTTTAAAACGTCCACTACTGAACACAGGCCTCCCTCGTGAATCTCCATGAGGGCTAGTGGCCTTACTCACCACGCTTGGCAGATGGGTTTGCGAGCGTAGTACGGGATGTTGATACACGTAAAGATGCTGGCTGCTCATCGGCCAGAGGTATTCCTTAGCAGGCTCTTACTACATCCACACACAAAAAAATCTTATTCCCAAAGTCCTAATCATAAATTTCCATGCGCTGTAACTTTTTTTTAAAAGGTCTTATTATTTTTTAAACTGTCTTAGCATAGCCTGATTCAGTCAATGTGATTTTTTAAGAGGTAGCAATTGCTGTAGTACTTTAGTGTTTCACATCCACTGACATCCATTGCTGGACAAAAACATTGATCACTAAGTTCTGATCGTGAGAGGTTGTTGCCGTACTCACGCTTGGCAGGCGGGTTGGCAAGCGCGGTACAGGATTTTGACGGAAAGACGCTGCTGCGTATGTTCCGGAGGTATCCCTTGGTCTTTATTCAAATACATTTATTAACAAAACAATTCCACATGTGTTTATCATTAATTCTTGGCAGACATGTTTAGCTAACTGTTGTGTTAGTAAGAGTTTCACCTGTTCTAGATGAGTTTATGAGATACGATAAGTATTGTACATAAATCATCTGAAGCTATAATAGAACCGGTCAAGTGCGAGCTGGACTTGCCCACCGAGGGTTCCGTAGGTATTTAAGATAAGATAAGACGATAAGACCGCCGATTGTCACTTTATGTGTAGTGTTTCTCTTTTTTTGTTAATTTGTTTAGTTTAAGGTGTGCAATAAAGCATTTTCTATCTATCTATCTATCTATCTCTATCTATGTAGGAAAATAATACAAATAAGTAAAAGTTTTTAAACGCACAAAAAGATTCGGTCACCCATTCAATTTATGACCACGTGTAGGGTCGCCCAATCTCGATGATTGATTTTGTACTTATTTAAAGGACTTTTTTATGATTCTATACCAAATTTATAGTTTTTGGATTTTTCTCTATATCTATAGTATAAGACGGTATGCCTTGCTAAATTTCATAGTTGTAGTATGTTGTATCTTTTTTCCAGGTTAACTTAGAATATTGGTTTTTTTACAGCTTAAAGAGGCTGTTGATTTAAGTACTTATATAGTTTTAATTTCAACTCGATACCTTTACACGTTCTCGAGATAGAGGGTCTTGACAAACTGACAGACGACAGACAGACAGACGGATAACAAAATGATTCTATAAGGGTTCCGTTTTTCCTTTAAAAAAACCAAAACCCTCATTATTTTTATGGTTCCGTACCTATGAGGGTTTGAGGGAGAGATGGCGCGCACTAGTAACATGTAATGTCACTAGTGCGCGCTTCTTTTTAGGGTTCCGTACGCAAAGGGTAAAAACGGGACCCTATAAAAACAAACTTTGTTGTTATAGAGGCAGCAGAAACGGATCATCTGTGATTTCCACTGTCTATCACGGTTCATGAGATACAACCTGATGACTGACAGATGGACAACAGAGTCTAGTAAATACTAAAAACAGAATAAAAGAAATATGTATGTATATACGTATTCATACCACAGATGCCAAATGACACGATTAGGGCCATCCCTAATTATTTTCAACGTCTTTCCAGGACGATATTGAAAATAAATAATTATGGTTGCATTTAGACATTTAGAAGTATATTATGATGAGAGATAGTAAGTAGCTTACAGCAATACAACCAAAACGCTTGCTATCACACACTACACACAACTTAAAAATAATAACAAAATTAAATAAATAGAAATAAAACTATCAACGAATATGTCGACATGCTGGTACTCAGACAGACACTTATTAAATAATGCGAGGGCCCGCAGTGTTGGTGCGTGGTTGGCATGCTGTGTACGCCCTGAAAAATAACTAAACACCCTATGGTGTCTACGACCACTTCTTATATAGTTGTCCGGCACATAGTATGTATACCCATATCACTAAGTAAGGTTGGATTGTTCACTTTATTGCGCAAAATTAGGCAAGAGTGCATACCCAATTGTTGTTTGCGCCTTAGCTGTTCAATCCCCGCCGTGGGGTGCCGGCAGTAGAAAAGAGACTGCTAAGGGATACCTCCGGAAGATGGGCAGCAGCGTCTTCCCGTGTATCAACATCCGTACTGCGCTCGCCAACCCGCCTGCCAAGCGTGGTGAGAATGGCAACTACCCCTCATGGAGATCCATGCGGGAGGCC
This sequence comes from Pasiphila rectangulata, assembly GCA_963082625.1. NCBI lineage: Eukaryota > Metazoa > Arthropoda > Insecta > Lepidoptera > Geometridae > Pasiphila > Pasiphila rectangulata. Next base: position 2,020,992 of record OY720254.1, on the reverse strand, counting down.
TGTGTTCATCAGTGGACGTTTTATGGCTGAAATGATGATGATGTTCAATCCAAGCATACCAGACACAAAGAGGGATGGGAAAAGATACAGAATATAACCATACCGTTGCGATGCTTACCGTAGCTTTTACAGCGATAAAGTTAAATATAATAGCTAAATATAAGATTTATCTCCGAAGCGTCTGGACCCTATTATGACAGGTTTTATACTGGCAGATAGCCGATATTCTTAGGAACAACTTTAGCAACTGTTTAGGAACAATGTAGAGAACGTTAGAAAAAATCGGGTTCCGCGCAATCTAAAACGTGGGCAAAGCTGCGGGCAGAATGAAGTTAATTTTTTTTTAATATCTTGCAGTGGGGTACCGGCAGTAGAATGTTACCCCTCCTTTCATGCCCGTGGATGCAGTAAGAGTCTGCTAAGGGATACCTCCGGAAGATGGGCAGCAGCGTCTTCCCGTGTATCAACATCCGTACTGCGCTCGCCAACCCGCCTGCCAAGCGCGGTGAGAATGGCAACTACCCTCCATGGAGATACATGCGGGAGGCCTGTGTTCATCAGTGGACGTTTTATGGCTGAAATGATGATGATGTTCAATCCAAGCATACCAGATACAAAGAGGGATGGGAAAAGATACGGAATATAACCGTACCGTTGCGATGCTTATCGTAGCTTTTGCAGCGATAAAGTTAAATATAATAGCTAAATATAAGACTTATCTCCGAAGCGGCTGGACCCTATTATGACAGGTTTTATACTGGCAGATAGCCGATATTCTTAGGAACAACTTTAGCAACTGTTTAGGAACAATGTAGAGAACGTTAGAAAAAATCGGGTTCCGCGCAATCTAAAACGTGGGCAAAGCTGCGGGCAGAATTAAGTTATTTTTTTTAATATCTTGCAGTGGGGTACCGGCAGTAGCATGTTACCCCTCCTTTCATGCCCGTGGATGCAGTAAGAGCCTGCTAAGGGATACCTCCGGAAGATGGGCAGCAGCGTCTTCCCGTGTATCAACATCCGTACTGCGCTCACCAACCCGCCTGCCAAGCGTGGTGAGTATGGCAACTACCCCTCATGGAGATCCGTGAGGGAGGCCTGTGTTCAGTAGTGGACGTATTACGGCCGAAATGAATATCTTAAGATAATATCTTCAACTTTTCACTAAATTTAAATAATGGGTGAAAAAATTGACAGTAAGCGGTGTTGATGCCCATCTTCCTTAGCTACACGAACCTCATCTAATAGAATCTATCAATGCACTACAATAGGGGAGACCGGCTCAAAACCGTATACCAGGGCGGTCAAGGCGGTAAATAAACCATTTTCTTAAACCTTAAAATTGATGGTACAGAGTCCCTTTAGTGTTTAGTGGGATGAGGTTCGTGTAGCTAAGGAAGATGGGCATCTACACTGCTTACTTCCAGTTTTTTCACCCATAATTTAAATTCAAATGAAAAGTTGCTAAAAAATTAAGATATTATCATAAGATATTTTGTACGTAGGTACATGGTTACAGTAATAAATTTTTAATTTTGACTTTCAACTGAATTCTGCCCGCAGCTTTGCCCACGTTTTAGATTGCGCGGAACCCGATTTTTTTAACGTAGTGTACATTGTAGTTTCATTATGAAGGCATTGAAAAAATGCTTTCAGTATACTTTGTTTAGGTACTTCTTACATTACTATATTATGTTTATAATATAAAAAAAATATATGTAATATATATAATTATATATACTTAGATATATGATATTTTCAGAGGATAATAATTATTATTTTTTGATTATTATATACTTGTTTTGTTTTATTGTTCATATCTTTAATATATCTTACATTGTTTAGATTAGTTTTTTTAATCCTTGTAATTATTTAAACAATAATATAACCGCTCGCGTGCCCCGCGCGGCGCACCGCGCGGCACCCCGTGCCCGGCCCCCTGTAGCGTTGCTAACCCAAACGCCCGGCGACAAATACTAGCACACGTCGCCGTGCCCCGCCGTTTTTACGCCTGCGGCGCGCGGGCCGGCTTTCACGCAATCGTTACTTGTGACTTAATTTGTTTTAAAAGATTGTCAAGTGTTATATTTTTTATGTTAAATCTGAAACTAGCTATACAATGTTATCTTTTGATTCTCAGATTACGACTCTGGTGCAGAGTTATGCTGTGCTGAACTTGAGATAGCGCGTTTTAAAGCTCGTCTTGTATTTAAAAGCTCATACATCAATAATAAAAGCGGTGACGTATAGTTTTTAATCTTTGATTATGTTACTTATAAAATAGATAATAGGATAAGAAATTAAAACGTACACTTGTCCATACATATTTACTAATTCACAGACCTCTGATTCCACACCATTATCTGGCGCCGCGCGGCGTAATTTATGTTAAACGTGACAAGGCATATCATGCCCAAATATCATTTTTAGGCATAAAATGAAATTAACACTAAATAAGTAGTCTTATATTCTTTTAAAACAAACAAAAACCATAGGGATAGCATTCACCACTTCTGAGAAATATGAACATTTCTGCAACAGTTCCCATGCTCTCAGTAAAATCACTTAGTTTTACTTTCACTCGAAAAAGTCAAATCTTATGTTTCATGCTGGAATTTTTATATTTACATTCCTTGATTTACACAATAAATCTTATCGAACAAAACTAAATTTCACAAGAAAATCAGCAGAAATATCGCACACATCTAACACATCCCGCACCGAATCAACACTCAATGACAAGATTGACAAGGAACGTTTTTTCTTACTTTCTTTTCTTTTGTCTATGGCTTGGATACTCGACTGGGATTAATTATGACGGGAAATTTAACGGAGAAACGAGATAAATAATACAAACTAAGCCCTAGAGCGACAAGGACGAATATATTTAACTTTTTCGACCGCGAGGTCATGTTAACTACAGGTTGACACGGGCATTTTGGCATGGCGGCGTCATGTCAACTACTAGTTGACAAGGGCATAGTAGACTGAATCGCGATGTTAACTACCAGTTAACATGGACATTTTAGCGTTTTGCGTTTTGTTAACTACTGGTTGACACGGGCAAGCGAGCGGATAATTAGTGATTTATTATAAGGAGAGGCCTTGGATCTCGAAACACAGCCTAGGCTAGTTCAATATCCTAAGGAATCAACAATACAATTGTAATATTATGTATCAAATGAATAAATGGTTATGATTATGATTGTATTTAAACAGTTGCCAAAGTTGCTCCTAAGAATATCGGCTATCTGCCAGTATAAAGCCTGTCATAATAGGTCCAGCCGCTTCGGAGATAAGTCTTATATTTAGCTATTATAATAAAGCTTTTCTTTGGTTTCGGTGATGGTTTTATACGCAAAAATAGTGTTTAATCAGCCAGCTCACGAAATTCACTATATTTCATTTATGTGAAAATTAAAAAGGTTGTCTACTTTCAATGGCTGTTACACACAAACTAAATGATGCAGCTTGCTCAAAAGCTGAAAGTTATTAATTTGCTATTTTTTTATTTTCAGCTATAAAATATCCACTAAGAACACATGCCTCCCTCATGGATCTCCATTAGGGGTAGTTGTCATACTAACTCACCACGCTTGGCAAGGGGGTTAGCGAGTGCATTACGGGATATCGATTCACGGAAAGACGCTGCTACCCATCTTCCAGGGGTATCCCTTAGCAGGTTCTTACTGCATCCACGAGCATGAGAGAAGTGGTAACATTCTATTGCCGGCACCCCACAGCATATTCTTTTAAGGTCAGAGAATTTCGGGGTCGGAAATTGTGGGTCAAATTAACAATTCCTCGATTGTACTTAGAAAAGGACCGTTTTGTTCGAGTCTCCCCAACAATTCTATTGCGAGTAAATATCCAGAAACGCCAGAGCCTCACTCAATAGACAGGCTTTACTGGGAGCGTTAAGGATGGGATGCTCCACTCTCACGCTGAATTCATCCTATTTTATTCGGTTACATTTATCTTTGTACCGTGGAGTGCCGGCAGTAGAATGTTGCCCCTCCTCACTTGTTCGTGAATGCATTAAGAATCTGCTAAAGGAGACCTCCGGGAGATAGGCAGCAGAGTCTCATCTCAGCTGTACTATGTCTACCCTGTACCATGTCGCCCTCCCTCATACATCTCCAAGATCATGAGAGGGTTGTTGCTATACTCACCACGCTGAGCAGGCGTGTTGGCGAGCGCGGTACGGGATGTTGATCCCTATGTGGGTAGACATAGTACAGCTGAGATGAGACTCTGCTGCCTATCTCCCGGAGGTCTCCTTTAGCAGATTCTTAATGCGGGCAGCAGCGTCTTTGCGTGTGTCAACATACACGCAAAGACGCTGCTGCCCATCTTCCGGTGGTATCCCTTGGCAGATTACTGCATCCACATGCAATAGAGGAGAGGTAACATTCTACTGCCGGCACCTATAAGTTATGCCTTATTTCAAGTGTTTTACTTTACAAGTAGTTTATTTAAAGTGAAGAGAGTTCAATACCATTTATTGAACGAGTGAAGTGACGTAGATCCGAGTTAACTGTTTGTCTCATTGATATAAATTCAATGGGTTGTCTACCATGAGTTGTCACTGTCAGATCGCCTGCCGTTGCAACAGTAGTAATAGTACGTTACCATGACATCTGTCAGATTTGTAACTGTCAGATTTGTATGGTACCAAATTCTAAGCAAATGAATCCCAAACTACTTTAGTATAGTTTACTGCGTATTTTAGTACCAAACTATCCGCTAGAGACGCTGTAAAAGTTTTCATAAATTTTTAACTACAGTCGCTAGTGAGTATAGATTGTGAAAACTCATGGTAGACCTACTGGCTCCATTCCGACTAGTGCAGCGGATTATAGTAAGGCGAGACGGAAAACGTTTTGGTTCGAGTGCAAATTGTATAGTAGGTTCAAATACCTATGTAGTACAACTTATTGGGATTTATTGAGGTGTATACGGGTCGGCCGAGTGGATTCTCTAGACTTTCGAGCCGTAGATCGCACAATAGAAATCATTTATTCCATAAATTTATGAACGTACACTTGAATTGCCGTTAGGTGCCGATGGTGGAGTGTTGCCCCTCCTCTCATGCCCATGGATGCAGTAAGAGCCTGGCTAAGGGATACCTCCGGAAGATGGGCAGCAGCGTCTATCCGAGTATCAACATCCCATACTGCGCTCACCAACCCGCCTGCCAAGCGCGGTGAGAATGGCAACTACCCCTCATGGAGATTCATGAAGGAGGCCTGTGTTCATCAGTGGACGTTTTATGGCTGAAATGATGAATGCGCTCGCCAACCCGCCTGCGTGGCGAGTATGGCAACAATCTACTTGTGATAATGAAGATCCATAGAGGTGCCGAGTTCCTCCATCGACTTTGCCATGACCACAATATCGACGGCAAACCGAAGGTGAGTCATGTATTCGCCGTTAATGTTGATGCCTAGTCCTTTTCATTCCAAGATCTCGAAGGCATCTTCCAAAGCGGTCGTAAACAGTTTCGGAGAAATAACATAAAATAATAATAATATAAATTTACTTACATTTAAATGCAGCATTCAAGCAAACTAAACTACGAAGCATAATAAATCCTTTTACGGAAAAGTCTTTTAATGCCAGTTATATCAGACGTGAGTTCGGATGTATCCGATCTCAACGCAAAATCCGTGTTGGCAATAGCAGCTTTTTCAAAGCTCGCACGTTGCCTCATCCGTGTAACTCCTGAGGTAGGGTGACCATCATGTATTATAGTATAAACGTTATCTCAGCGCATTCCATATAATACCATAGCTTAACTTATAGTATCTTAGGACCAAATGTAAGCACAGAAGACCTTTATCCAATATCCTGAAAAATGAAGCTTTTCCATTCAACTTGTCACTACGTTATTACATGGCGACCTTACTAGGCTTTATTCAAAAAAAATTTCTTACACTACAATAATCAAATAACAAATAATGCTGGACTACTGTCCATAAATAGTACATCGAGTGTTATCATTGAAGTCGGTTATATTTAGCTAAAAATTAACGAATTATTTATTTAAGAATTACATGTGTGTGTTGGACTACCATCTAGTCCCAAAGTTAGCAAAGCTTGTATTATAAAATCCAGATGATTGATGTTATTCTTAAATAAATAATTCCTTAATTTTTTACAAAAAAAAACCGACTTCAATGATAAAATCTCAATTGTTGCTGAAATTACACAAATCGCTTTATGTATGCTTATTACATTTGAATATTTCCGTCTATTTATTATGGATCCCAGTATCAGAAGTGGGTTTATAGGTAAGCAAACATTATTAAGAGTAACAAAATAAATTTAGGGCATGATTATACCTTGAGGGATTCCAATGTCTACTATCTGTGTGAGTCTGTGGTTCCAGTACACCTAAAGGACTCTCCGAATCCAGTTTAACAATGCATTCAGGGCACTGTTGCAGCATAAAAGACGCTGCTCCCCATGTTTCGTAGGTATCCCTTGTCAGATTTTTACTGCTTCACTGCTGCAGGGGCAACTAAGTCAAAAATTCAAGTGTTTATTCAATAGAGAAAAACGCTACATAGAATACTTACAAAAGAAGAACAAGACACATTTAAATTGAATAAAGCACATAATTGATAACTTTTTTTATCCAAAATTCTACCGCCGGCACCCTAGGGCAAAAATGTCCTAAAAGACGATTATTCACGTGCACCCTACTACGTGCTCACCTGTAATCTGATCGTGACTTGTATAAAACAATTTGTTTGGCCGCTTTTCAATTTGCACCGTAGTGATAGGGTTAAAAAAAGGATTCCGACTCCCTACCGGATTAGAATGGTGTAATGAATAGAAACGGCTTTCAGAATTGGAATCAGTGCCGTGGATTGAGAGTATTAGTGAGGATTGAATCTTTTAAAATACTGTATAAATGTGAACGCATTTAATTAAATTTCATGTTTATAATTTCAGCCGTAATACGTCCACTGCTGAACACATTCCCTCGTGGAGTTCCAGGAGTAGTTGCCATACTCAGCACGCTGGGCAGCCGGGTTGGTTAGCACAGTATGGGATGTTGATACACGAAAAGACGCTGCTGCCAATCTTCCGGAGGTATCCCTTAGTAGGCTCTTACTGCATGGGCACGACAAAAATTAATTACATTTGATGTTATTGAATTACTAGCGTTCCGTGGGGTGCCGGCAGTAGAATGTTACCCCTCATCTCCTACCAGTGGATGCAGTAAGAACCTGCTAAGAGACACCTCCGGAAGATGGGCAGCAGCGTCTATCCGTGTATCAACATCCCATACTGCGCTCACCAACCCGCCTGCCAAGCGTGGTGAAAATGGCAACTACCCCTCATGGAGATCCATGAGGGAGGCCTGTGTTCATCAGTGGACGTTTTATGGCTGAAATGATGACTAGCGTTCATTTTTGTCATCATATCAGCCGTAGGTCTGTTGTCCCCGACCACTGTCGGACATAGGCCTTCCTCATGTATCTCCAAAATCATGAGGGAGTTGTTGCCATACTAGCCACGCTTGGCGGGTTGGCGAGCGCAGTACGGGATGTGGATACATGGCAAGACACTGCTGGCCCATCTTCCGGACGTATCCCTTAGGGCTCTTACTGCATCCACGGGCATGAGAGGAGATAATATTCTACTGCCAGAACCCCACGGCAAATATGAAAACATCTCGTGTAAATATATGAACGTAAGTTATTAAAAAACTGGAAACAGTTTTCAAAATTGAAACCGCAGCTGCGGTCAGAGTATTAGTTGTGATTGAAATTAATAAAGTTATGTGTAATTACACATAACTTTATAAATGAACGCTTGCAATGTAATTATTAAATATTCAACAAAAAAGTCCAACTTTAATTATGAAATATAAAATGGACTTGTTGCTGAGTCACTATCAAATGTGCTAAAGGTGTTTAGAATACCGGATAAACTGGTGAGGATGGAGAAAGTCGCCACCAGCACGAGTGAAATGACGGTCAAAACGGAGGTCGGTCTTACGGACCAATTTAACGTTGTCACGTGACTTTAGCAGGGAGATGCTCTTTCACCTCTACTGTTCAACATAGTACTCGAATACGTCATCAGAACAGCTGCAATACCTGACGCCGGAGTAGAGTTGAACGGAAAACACCCGATTATTGGTTATGCTGACGATCTCGCCCTTCTGGGAAGAGCGACGACGCATTGATAAACAATTACTTGAATGTCTAATTACTATTGCAAAACACGGACTGACGCGAGCCGACTGTATTTTAATTGAAGCGAATAACTAGCTTGCTTAAAAGCGTACGCGCGAAATAGTAATTATTGTAAAAAATAAAACCTGTTAGTTGTAAGTTTTTAGGGTTCCGTACCTAAAGGGTAAAAACGGGAACCTATTACTAAGACTCCGCTGTCCGTCTGTCTGTCTATCACCAGGCTGTATCTCATGAACTGTGATAGCTGAAATTTTCACAAATGATGTATTTATTTCTGTTGCCGCTATTATTACAAATTATAAGAGAATAAAATAAATATTTAAGGGGGCCTCCCATACACCACAAGTTTTTAAGCTGTTTTTTGCTCAAAATTAATAACGGCAACAGGAATACGCTTGAAATATTCGCAGTATATTTCAGTTGTTTTGCCAAATAATGGTACTGAACCCTTCGTGCGCAAGACTGATTCGCACTTGACCGGTTTTTGTTGTAATTTCCAATTACTTCCTTAAAAAGACTTGTTCACCTGAAAGTGAAAATCTATGTTTTTAATATCATGTTTTGAGATTTTTTTCTGTTGTAATAGTTAAACAACCGTGTTAACCAATTTCCAATAATATTACGTATAAAACACGAATAATTGACGACCTCTGTGGCGCAGCGGGCGAAGGTCCGCCTGCGACGCAAGAGGTTGCGGGTTCGATTCCCGCCTCGGAACAATTAATGTATGTATGATCTGTTCAGGGTGTTTTGGAGGTTTTTCTAAATATAATAAGAAATATCTATTTATGTATTATTGATATGTACTATATACAATACCAGAATGCCAGAATGGACGCATCTCGCTGGACCAGGCGTGTGTTAGAATGGAGACCCAGAGCGGACACGCGAGGACGCGGCCGACCACCAAACCGTTGGGTAGACGACGTCAGACGACACGGAGCACACGACTGGATAAGACGGGCACAAGATCGCCAGGAATGGAGAAAACGGGAAGAGGCCTATGTCCAAGAATGGATCACAAAACGGCCCCAATGATGATGATGATGATGATGATGATGATATGTACTAAGTATATCAGTCATCTAGTACGCATAACACAAGCTCTGCTTAGCTTGGGGCTAGAGGGTGCTGTGTGAATTGTCCAGCATTATTTATTATTATAATTATTTTAATTTTAAACATAAAATCTCAATTCTGAATGTTTTGTAACTGCTGATAAAAGTTGGAATTACTAACGCCAATAGCGTCAATGCGTCGTCTTCATGCTGATGATGGTGATAATGATGGGTATATATATAAACCTTTACATTTGATAAGATAAAGATAAAAATAACCATTGGTACGGGGATACCTGAAAAGGGGGCGAAGGCCGCCTCAAAAGGTCACCAAAGGTCAAAAATGGCATTCTTGGGTTTTTGGCCGTTTTTAGCCATTTGAAGGCTTAGTTTTTTGGTATCCTTTTGAGCCACGCGTTCGGTACAGCGCTATGCATATTAGGGGGCGAAGCCCCCTCATAATTTTAATTGGTGAACAGGGTGAAAACGAACAAAATAATAAAATTAATAACACGAAAATGGCCACCACTCAGCGTAAGCTGAGGCAGAATATCCTGCCACAGCGCTGGTCTTCCGTGGTTACTCTATTAGGCAGGCGCTAGCGGCTGCTGTAAGCGACACAAGATGATAAAGATTGACTACAAAATTCTTTATTAAAAACAATAATTTTATACTCATTTGTGAAGCTATTATTTTAAAACAATTTTCTTTGTTAAACCTTGGATATATCAGAAAACAAATAAAGTTAAGCAAACTTTTTCTTAAGAAACAATATCAGCGTGTGTTTAACATGAGTCGCGTCTGGAGGATGTTTGAAAGACGATTAATGTAGAAATAACAGGGGTCCTTAGGTACACGTCCGAAGATTAGTTTATAAGAGTTGTACTCACTGTTTAGCAGTTGGGTAAGCGAAGGTGGACATTAATAGCTCCATCATCTCAGCCGTAGGACACGTCCGCTGATGGACATTAGCCCCATGGATCTTCAAGGTGTTAAGGGGGTTGTTGCCATACTCACCACGCTTGGCGGGCGGTTTGGCGAGCGCAGTACGGGATATTGATAAATGAAAAGACGTTGCTGCCCATCTTTCGGAGGTTTCCCTTAGCAGGCTCTTACTACATCTACGGGCATAAGAGTTAGGTAACATTCCACTGCCGACACATATTATATTAATGAAATATGCCATAATCTTCTGTAATAAGATTAAATTCTAGTCTACACACGCAATTTTCCGACGAATTGTTTTGTCTCTGAAATTACGAAATTAATTTCGAAAATCATATCACTTTAGTATGTTGCCCTATTAATTGAAGAGACACATTTAAGTAATCGTGTAATATGAAGATTCTAATTCACGTATAATTTGGAAGTATAATTAATGTGGCTGTAAAATTCTAGTAATACTAAATGATTTCTAGAAGAGTAGTACCTAAAGACTTGGACTTGCCGTGTCGTGCCGGCAGTAGAATGTTGCCCCTCCTCTCTTACCCGTGGATGAATTTGCCAAGGAAAGAAGAAGAAGAACTGATGTCCACGTCCACTGCTGGACATTGGCCATGTCATGGAAATCCAAGATCATGAGATGGTTGTTGCCACAATCGCCACGCTTGGCAGGCGGATTGGCGAGCGCAGTACGGGATGTTGATACACGGAAAGACGCTGCTGCTCATCTACGTACTCTTTGCGGAGGTCAATGACCCTGCCAAGAATCTGTTGGCGTATGGCCTTTAGTTGCACTTAACATCCGACCGATTTCGGCCATGGCGATAACTTCAGCTCCAATCTTAACATATAATCAGCTGTTGTAGTTAAAAATCTCGTGGTGTTAAGTTGAATGAAAACCATGGAATCCTGTAAAGTCGTAGAACTAATGTGTTTCTTTGCGGTTTGGTCTAAATCACCCCCTTTCGGCTCAGTACACATACATGAGATGTTTATTTATTTATTTATTTAATACTTAATTCACAATTACAAAAGGTGGGCTTAATGCTAAAGCATTCTCTACCAGCCAAACCTGTAGTTTAGAGTGTGGTTGGCGTGCTATAATGGTATGTATATATGTTATGTAGGAACATTTTGGATATACTATTTATTAGGAACATTTAGAAAAAAGTTTTCTAGTAATGTATATCGTGCTTTAATGGTGAAGGAAACATCGTGAGGAAACCCGCGGCTTAGTAAGCTTCAGACGTATAGACCTGTTCTTTCCTCTGGCTAATAGCTGACTAAGCTGCGAGGATGGTGTGGGTACTGGGCAAGCCTAAACCACCTTACAATGTCCCAGGCACTGCAGCGTCCCGTACAGCATGATTACCCGTTGCTGACGCTGTATAAATAATCTATAATAGATGCAAAGGCCTTACTACTAATATTGACTTTTTAACTACACCACATATTTTCACCTACTTAATCTTAAATTAAATATTTTCTGGACTTCCCTCATTCACAGTTTTAATTGTGTTGATGGCATTCGAAAAAAATACCTTGCTTGTATCAAAATGAGTGAAGTCATGAATAAACACAATAGAACAAATAAAGAAAATCTGAGTTTTATGAAAGGAATCGAATAAATTTAATGCAATTCAAATGGAAACGCCTAAGAATTGTAAAAGTCAGCCAATCAAAGAACGGTAGAAAGTTTATAATTAGAAACACATTGAGCAAGCTATGTGTTTCATCCGTGAAACGTCCACTACTGAACACAAGCCTCATGGAGATCCATGAGAGGTATTTGCCAAGCTTGGAAGACGGGTTGACAAGCGCAGTACGGGATATTGAGTAGCAAATAAATTATGTCTTTGTCTATGTCTATATTGATACACGGAAAGACGCTGCTCCCCATCTTCCGGAGGTATCCCTTAGCAGGCTCTTACTGACATGAAAGGAGGGGTAACATTCTACATCCGGCACCTCACGGCAAGCTTTGTGTTTGGTAGGAACATCATTTCATAATCACGCAAGAGTGCACTTGTCTGTGGGGTGCCGGCAGTAGATTTTGCTTTTCTCTTGCCCGTGGATGCAGTAAGAATCTGTGAAGGCAAGATGAGTAGCAGCGTCTTTTGGTGTTTCAACATCCGTACTGCGCTTACAACCCGCCTGGCTAGCGCACCTTATAGGATCACTTTGTTGTCCGTCTGTCTGTCTGTCTGTGTTTGTCTGTCTGTCTGTCCGTCTGTCTGTCCAGGCCCTTTATCTCGAAAACGTGTAGAGGTATCGAGTAGAAATTAAAACCATATACCTACCCAAATCTAAAGCCTCTTTAAGCTTTGAAAAATCAATATTCTAAGTTAACCTTAAAAAAAGATACGACTGTTTATGCCGCAAAAAACGCATATTATTTCGACATTCTCAAAGGAATAAAAAATTATAGCGTAGATCTAGAACTATGAAATTTTTCAAAGTAAATCTTATTGTACTGTATATACAGAGAAAAAACTAAAAACTTTACATTTGCGATGGAATCTTTAAAAAAAACATCCTTAAAAGAGTACGAAATCAATCATAGAGGTCAAGCAACCATACGCGCGAGCATAAATTGGATGGGTGACCGAATATTTTTGTACATTTTAAAAACTTTTACTAATATTTATAATGTTCCTACATACCTACGGAACCCTCGGTGGCCGAGTCTAGCTCGCACTTGTCCGGTTTTTTTTTAGAGTAAAGAACCATAGTTGGATCCATTTTAACGGACCACTCTCAGTAGATCCAGTCAACAGATCTAGCAACCTGGGTGAAGTGATGTTTACCCCAGCTATGAACAACAGCGATTATAATAATATCCAAGATTTCTATAGCCTTATAAACATATCTCTAATACTCACATCAAAGAAATTACATCTTGAAGATTGTAATTTTCCTCGTCCATTGTGTTTTGGCGGGAAATTATAATGAAACTGTAACATAATTATTTTTCGTTATTTTCCCAGTCGACGCGTGAATTCATACATTGGGAGTTCTGCTTTTGGTATGACGCTGTTTAATTTGAAAGCCTTGTTTCGCGACTGGAGAGATGGAACGGAAATAATACTCACTCCTCCTTTTGATGTCAAACATCTTTTGCGGGGGGGTAAACCGATCGGACAAGAGGTCACGCGTGACGCTTGGAGATGTGCGAGTTAGTACTAGGACGACCGCCCTAGTAACTAGTTACTGCTGCTTCTTGACAGCTGCTGCTGCTGCTGTTTGACTGCGACTAGGGTGACTATGGTGACTATGGCAACTGGGGCTACTTTAGCGACTTTGGCGACTGTGGCGACTGCGGTGATAATGTTACAACTGCCAGGCATCCCGCGACGGTACAATTTTTTAATTGAAGTGTGAGTGCAAATCTATGCAAGTAGGTACAGGCGTAGTTCCCTTTTTAGATTAAAATTTATATAATACCAACTAAAGATAGTGATTAAAATTAACATTTTTAAAACTGATTGTGAGTGAGTGTGTGAGTGTGAGTGTCGGTGTGTGTGAGTGTGTGGGTGTGTTATTAGTGGGTGTGTAAATGCGAATCAATCAAAAACAAACACAAAACAGACCTACGAGTACTTTTAATATTTTAACGTTTATGGACGTCCTACGTCGCCGACGCTGGTAAGATGATAAGTAAGACGTCTAGCGTCTCCCCGCACTTACCGCCTTACCATCTTAGCTCACTTCATATATTAGCAATCTCGCGAACATAGCTGTCAAGCGTCAATTTTGTATTAGCTAACAGCCAGGAATCGACGTTTGACTGCGATGATTGCGAGATTTATGCTTGTTGCAAACCTGTCGTAAGATACGTAATTAGCCTGCCGGATACATTAATTTATATTAATCTTATCGTAAGCATATTATATTATGCTCCTTAGCTATACACCACATCTATACAATTCTGTTCTCCCGGCTTAGTCGGCTATTAGTTAATGGAAAGGACAGGTCTTCTTCTTCATCCTTTATGGCTTTTGTGTTTGTACAATTCTGCCAGTACAGTATGGTAACATATTAATATGATTAATTTTATCGCTTTTCTCACGTGTTTGCCACTGGGTAACCATTTGGGTCACCCGCAGGCTGATTACGTATCTCGCGTCAGGTTTTGCAACAGGCAATTGACAGTAGACATATTGCTGTCAAATGTCAATTTTGTATTAGAGATCAGCAAGGAATTGACATTTGATAGCATTATTGCTGCCAATTGCCTGTTGCAAAACCTGTCGCGAGATACGTAATCACCCTGTCGCTAAGTAGTTTCGTTGCAAGTGTCCACCCATCACGTGGAATAGATGGTCAGCACGGATGTGGGGCTTTGAGGGGAGAAAGAACAGGTCAATACGTATAAATAATAATAAATAAATAAATAAATAATGCTAGACAAATCACACAGCATCATCTAGTCCCAAGCTAAGCAGAGCTTGTGTTATGGGTACTAGATGACTGATATACTTAATACATTATACTACATAGATAGATATTTTATTATATATAGAAGTATGAAGCCAAACTGTCAATGATGCCTGTCAAAAATGACCTACATTTCAGAGTTTTACAAAAGCTGACATCAAAAACGGATTCTCGCAAAAGAACTAGCTCAAGTACATCGCACAATGCCATAGACCTTGGTATAATTATAGACATTGTCTGTCTGTCTGTACGGTAAACACTGCCTTTTATCGACATGCTGTGAGATTGAACGAAAGGAGATCGGACGTAATAATCATTAAGTTCATGTATGGAAAATAACCAGTTTGGTGGTATTGATAATTGATACTTAAAATAGATACTAAGTTGGGAAAAAAAATATTTAATGTACATAAAAAAATTAAAGACAACACAGCTGACAATCAGGAATAATAAAAAAAATAGCAATTAGAAATGAACCCGGTCAAGAGTGAGTTGGTCTCGCGCACCGAGGTTCCCTTGTAATCATACGTATTAAAGGCGGTTTATATTTGTTGTAGAACCTTCACAGCGCTATCTCTTGTCTGATGGTGGAACTGATAAAGATATATTAAACTTTCGATGATTTTTAAAAAACTATGCTAATTAGAGAGTTCTTAATAATTTTCCTGTAATTTTTCCATAATTATACTTCTATTAGATGTAAAAGTTTCAGGTTTTTATATCTGTAAACATCGGAGATACGGGGTTTCTCCCATATTATTCATTATACAGGGTGTTGAAACTCGGAAAAACGCTGCTGCCCATCTTCCGGAGGTATCCCTTAGCAGGCTCTTACTGCATCAACGGGCATGGGTTACATTCTACTGCCGGCACCCAACAGCATACAATCATTAATAATTTCATATTCAGCTATGTCAAATCTCTTTTTTAATTAATCTCGTACGACAAGTTTTCAGTCCTATTCCTTCGTTTCGTTTTATGTGAGCCATGTGTTCTATTTGATTATGTACATTTGTTTATATTATTGTATTTGGCAATGTGTATGGAAACATTACTACTCCGGAGGTAATGTAGAGCACCAAATCCGTTAAAAAGTGTACGGAATGTTTTTTTTAATTTATTTATGATCACCTCACCTTTTACAGAGGATGGTGGGAGTCTGCGAATGATGGAGGTGGTTGGACGAAGTTGGGCGAGACGTTTGCCTAGCAGTGGGACGACAAAGGATAACAAAACAAAATATATTTAAGGACAAAGGAAAACAAAACAACAAAAATCAACACAAGCAACACAACAATAAAAAAATAAACAACAAAAATCAATCCTTATCTAAGCCTTACTTGTACAATTAAATCAAATTCTTAAAGTCACAACAAAGCCGATCGTCCACCGCCAACTAAACTAAATTAGTTTAGCTTAGCTCGCATAGTTGAGCCAGTTTTTCATACACGTGCGTCCACGGCAAACTATGCCAGCTAAGCTACGTAAAATAGCCCAGCTAAGTCGAAATGCTCACCAACCCGCCTGCCAAGCGTGGTGAGTATGGCAACTACCCCTCACGGAGATCCATGAGGGAGGCCTTAGTTCAGTAGTGGACGTTTTACGGCTGAAATGATGAAGTCGAAATAACTCAGTTGTGTATCCGATCCGTTACTACGTGAGTTAAACTAAGCGCCCCTCACTCCCTTGCCTTACCCCTCAGGAGCCTGTCGCTAGTGTTGTGTTGTTCGAATGTATTTCTTGTACAGTGACCGATCGTGCGCAGGCAGTGAAACACGTATTTAGCAGCATGGAGATATTTACTGAATCGATCTGACGACTGAAGCAATCTCACTAAGATTATAAAGCCGAAAGTTTGTTTGTATGGAGGTTTGTTACCACTTCACGCAAAAACTAGCGTATGTATCAAGCTGAAATTTTGCAAACATATAGACGTTG
This sequence comes from Pasiphila rectangulata, assembly GCA_963082625.1. Classification (NCBI taxonomy): domain Eukaryota; kingdom Metazoa; phylum Arthropoda; class Insecta; order Lepidoptera; family Geometridae; genus Pasiphila; species Pasiphila rectangulata. Next base: position 2,004,407 of record OY720254.1, on the reverse strand, counting down.
ACTAGGATTAACATATAAGCTACTTTTTATCCGAGTACAACGCATGCAAAGCGGCGGGCACAAGCTAGTAAGGATACTAGCTTGTGCCCGCCGCTAATAATATAGGAATATTGCTTAATAATCAATTTTCTTTTCCTATGACGATTGTAATGCACCTATGAACTCTCATCATAGCTCGTCTCTTCTTTCATCATGTCCGATTAATTCAACGTTCTAGCACAAACTGGCAATCACTGACGTAGTTTAAGCTTATTTTTTGGTAGACGTATTATTATTTCCCAGATTAGCTTAGTTTACTGAGCTTAGTTTTCACTTAGTTTAGCTGGCGGTGGACGGCCGGCTTTAGGGTCAGCTGATATACAATTTATAAAACCTATTTGTGCCAAACATTTTTTTTACGATTAAGATTTTAAAATTATTCCAACACATTCTGATTTTTCAAAAAAATCATCATCATCATCGTGTCGTGTCGGCCTGACGCGCGGACGGGAATTCAATCCCATGATGATGATTTTCTTGAAAAATCGAAATGTGTCGGAATAAATTTTGACGTTACAACACTACGTGAGTAATTCCCGTTTAACAAAAATAAATAGATAATTATATTAACTTCCAAGATGTGATTACTTAAAAGTACATTGGAGTAAACTCTGTTAGCACACTTCCTAACTAAAACTGCGTAAAATTAACGAATGTCATTTTATGACTTAAAGCTATTCTGTCAGTGATAAAATTAAAACCGTAACATCATCATCATAATTTCAGCTGTAAACGTCCACTACAGTACACCGTTCCTCATGTATCTCCATGAGGGGTAGCTGCCATACTCACCACGCTTGGCAGGCGGGTTGGCGAGTGCAGTTCGGGATGTTAATACAAGGAGAGACGCTGCTGCCCATCTTCCGGAGGTGTCACTTAGCAGGCTCTTACTGCATCCACGAGATGAGGGGAAAGGTAACATTCTACTGCCGCTACCCTACGGCAAACCGTTTGTTCCGTTTTTTAACTAATTTTACGTTGACGTTTCGTTGTACGTAGCTCTATGACAGTTCCTTTTTGCTTTCATCAACAGAAGTTACTACAACTAGTTTAAAATCGTGTTAAAATAGGAATGGACCATGTTTACTGAGTAGTTCAATAGTCTAACAACATAGTACAAGTAGTACTTGTCTCATTGAAACAGTAGCTTAGGCAAGTGTTGGCTGCACAAAACGATTAGTGTTTTAGATCATATCATGTTATGACTGGAATCTCGGTCGTTATTTTGTGGCCTGTGACCCCCTAGCACGTATGGGTGTCGTGCAAGCCGAGTTTGTTTTAGTACCAGCTTCTTTAAATAATAATACGTAAATAATGTTAGGTATTTCAAAAGTCCAAACATAAGAGTTTGTGCTATGGCTTACCCATAGCACAAACATGGAAATTATGGCATATATAAAATGATACAACGTGTTCTATGTTTGAGACGCCTTACCTTGCCGTTACACAGTTTTTTAACTAGCACGGGAGGTAATGTTTTGAAAACTGCGCTAAACATATTATATTTTTTAAGGTTATATTTATGAATGATGATTATGATTTTATGTTTTTTATTTATGTATTAAAAATAAATATTTATTTACTCGATAAGACAAAGGTGAAATGGAACAAGTTCATACATGGATTGTTACCGGTTTCAGAAAGGAACTTACAGAAAACATGAACAACCAGACCCAACACTCCTGCGCTAGTATGGACTTGAAAAGGCCCCAAAATTACTTACGCCCCCGCGAGATCGCGGACAACCTCTATGAGGCTACTGAAGCCAAATTAACGACTCTTTAATCATTACTAAGGGCGGAAATACACACCGTAGTAAAGGGCTAACTCCAAAACTGCCTCCGCACGCGGGGAGTGTGATAGATACACTTCGTCCACGCGAGAAGACAATCACTGCTGCTATAAAGCAAACATTTTCAACATTTTGTAGAGCACTTTCTGTGTGAAGAGTTTATGCGGAGAATTACTACCACTATACCTATTTCTGCTGCCAAGCAGTAATATCTTCATTGCTATGTTCCGGTTTGCAAGGTAATGGCACATGAGACATTACAATTATGTCTTAGGGTGACGGGCGCAATGCAATGCAGCATTAGTAACGTGCTTAGTAACAGTATTGCAGTTGTTATTAGGTCACCGCTTGAAATCAGGTGGGGATTCGGCGTGTCTCGTCATTTAGTGTTACAAAAAAATATCCCTCGGCAGAGATCGTGCCCGCAGCATCCCGTGTGCCAGCCGGATGCTAAAAACCAGTAAACTTAAACCAGTTTGCTATGGAGGTCGTCTCTTAACACGGATTAATGAAGATTTTAAGAAGATTGACAGTTCAATTAAGCCTCTGTCCTACAGTAAGATGAATCTTTTTTTTAATACAGAAGCCCGGTATTAGATGCAGAATTTCTAGAACTACTTTAGAATTAGCCTAGAGTGTCTGATGTCGTATAGCACTTCCCATGGCTCGCTCAGCAACTTTCATTGTAATTTTATATATTTATTTAATTTTAATTTATTTATTAATTTGTTAACATGTTTAAAAGTAAACATATGTGATTGAAGACGTTGGTACCTTCTTTCGACTTTAAGCACGGATGAAGTGTGGTTCACAAATTAACTTTCGCTAAAATCATGTAACACGTAACAGCGCCGTCTTATCATAAAGCAGTTGATCCAATCTTGTTTATTAACGTTACGACAGTTTAATATGAGATTCTTGGTATGCTTGGAACATTTAGTTATCTTTCAAATAGCCTCATTTCTGATATTCATCATCATCTCAGAGCTTAGAATGCGCCCTTATTGTTTTGGATAAGGGTGGTCTTTCCAATGCAATGCGTTGCAATGATGTCCTCATCATCAACATGAGTCGTCGCTCCCTAAGTTAGCGAAACTGTGGCCTCGACTTCTTAAGTCTACTCGAGCGGTTAACTGTTCTTGGTATGTCGGATATCATCATATCAGCCATAGAACGTCCACTATTGGACAAAGGTCTCATGGGTCTCCAAGTACTGACCATAGGGGATTGTTTTACCTTTGTTTGTGCTTGCGTGCTTGCAAATGTGTCCCTTTAGCAGAATTTTACTGCACCTACGGGCAAGAAAGGAGAGGTAAAATTCCACTGCCGACATACATTGGTGTGGCATACCCACAGCAATGTATGTCGGTAAATTTATCATCATTACTATCTTCCGGACCCCTTCGGGGGTCTCCGGGTGGGGCCTCGAGGTTAGACCTCCTTACCCCGGCTTCAACTCCTGGGGCTACTACCCCAGGGTCCTTTGATAAATGCCTTTCAGGCTGGTGTAAATTTTGTCAAAATTGACACCAGCCAAAATTGGTAAATTTAGTTATCTGTCATCTAGTCCCATTGTCTTTCAGATATACAACCGCACCGCTTTCCATAGCTCGCTGAGCGACTTTGCAATTAAGTGTGGTTAACAAATTAACCATCGCTAAAATCATGTTCCACGTAATAGCGCCGTCTTATGATAAAGCGGTTGATCCAGTCTTGTTTATTAACGTTACGACAGTTTAATATGAGCATGCCGGGCGATGTACTTTCAAAGGCATTCCCTGGATGTTGCAAATAGTGGGCTCAGCTTAGAATGCATCCTAATTGCTTTGGTTTAAGGCGGTATTTCCACTATGGATATCGTAGCTTCAAACTTGCATAATGTTTTGTCTGTGTGAATTGGACTTTGACGCGAAGGGCATTTACTCTGTCGGGGTGCCGGCAGTAGAATGTTGCTCTCTTGCCCGTGGATGCAGTAAAAATCTGCCAATGGGTAACTTTGGAAGATTGGGTGCCAACCCGTCTGCGAAGCGTGGCGAGTATGGCGAGTGTGGTCATAAGAGATGAGGAAGGCCTATGTCCAGCAATATGCGTTGACAGCAGTCCTAAACTAATTTGAATAAAATATTTTTAGGAACCATCGCTAGAAAAACCTTTTTTTTATAAAAAATCTGCATTAAATCGGTCCACTGGTTCATCGCCGTGGGGTGTCGGCAGTAGAATGTTACCCCGCCTCTCATGCCTGTGGATGTAGTAAGAGCCTGCTTAGGGATACCTCCGGAAGATGGGCAGCAGCGTCTTTCCGTGTATCAACATCTCATACTGCGCTGGCAGCGTATGGCAACTACCTCTCATGGAGATCTATGACCTGTGTTCAGCAGTGGACGTTTTACGGCTGATATGATGATGATGATGACTGGTTTCAGAACTACAGTCACACACACACATAGCAATTAAACTTATAACACCCCTGTTTTTTGTTGGGGTTTAAAAAGGGCATGTTGAGGGTACCCTCAGTTTTGCAATCTACACAGCATATTACAAAAAAGTCCAAGATTAGGTAAAATGTCGGTGTTTACTTAAAATGTTTAACTATTTTGTTTGCCCAAGGGATACAAAACCAAATTTTGCTTGAAAATTCGTGGACTACATACCTGAATACCCACAGTACCTACAAGTACAAGCAAGCCGTTCTGCAGCTACGTATAAATCACAAAAATCTGAAAGCCCGCGGTTGCATAACCGCAGCGAAATGGAATTAGGATACATGTGTTCCAGCTTGCCAAGCTGTGAAATTGATTTTAGAGTTCCATTAGCGATGGCTAGTACGTTATATAAATAATTCTGGACATTTCACACAGCATCTAGCTCCAGTTTCTTCGTATTTGACATGATAATGACGAGCTCTGTGGCGCAGCGGGCGAAGGTCCGCCTGCGACGCAAGGGGTTGCCGGTTCGATTCCCGCCTCAGGACAAATGTCTGTACGATCTGCAGATATTTTTTTCAGGGTGTTCTGGGTGTTTCTTCTATATATAATAAAAATATCTATCTATTTAGTATAATGTATTAAGTAATATCAGTCATCTAGTACCCATAACACAAGCTCTGCTTAGCTTGGGGCTAGATGATGCTGTGTGATCTGTCCAGCATTATTTATTTATTTATTTTCTCGACCAAGGTGAAGTCACCGTCTCTTCAAGCTCTCTTTGTTGCAGCTATCATATTCACCTCAGTGCTACAGATGACGCTGACATGATTGTCGCTGGGTGCGCTGGGACTTTTGCGTATCTCTTCAGCTGCGCCTTCTTCGACACAGATATGAATGTCGTCTAGGGGGCCGAGGTCATTGGTGCTGGGGGTTTATCTCCCTGTGCGTCGGTAATCGCGCCTGCGTTTCTTGACAAAATACTGGCTACTAATTTGGGAAATACGCACCGCTCCACACACGTTTTGCGCTGACTGCGGTGAAATCAACGATACTGCATCTGCATTGAAGCGAAGTGTGGCGAGCTCAGTCCGTCAGTAGTTCAGCAGTTCATCAATGGTTACATAACCGCTTTGCAATGCTGTGGCACGACCTGCTCTGCCACAGCAAATGCTGAGTAGTGGCCATTTTTGTCACGGTATTATTCTATCTAAACTTAATTAGTTTTAAAAATATAATATAGTGTTATTTTTGTGACAAAATAAACAATTTTTATCTTTATCTTTAACCAACATTCCTGCAAAGTTAGAGGAATTGAAGCATATCATTGATGAACTACTGAAATACTCGCTACACTTCGCTACTTATAATGCAGTATCGTTGATTTCACCGCAGTCAGCGCAAAATGTGTGTGAGCCTTGAGCTGCATCAAGGCGGTGACGGTGACTTGTTCCAGAGTATAGGGAGTGTCCGGAAGATGAGCAGTATTAGACAGAAGCGTCTTTCCGTGCATCAACATCTCCTGCAATGCTCGCCAAGACGCAGTCTTTAATGTTTCTAATGTACTCCATGACAAACGGGAAAAAAAAAACAAAAAAAAAACAAATTGCAATCAGCCAGAAAGGCAATTATCGATCGACCCAGGGGTAGTAGCCCCTGGAGTAGAAGCCGGGGTAAGGAGGTCTAACCTCGAGGCCCCACCCGGAGACCCCCAAAGGGGTCCGTAAGACAGAGATGATGATGACAAATGGGGAGTCGATTTTTCCTGAAGTTGCCTTATTGCTCAAGCGCTTATTAGTGTTAAAGGTTGGGGAATTGTTACTAAATTATTTGTTGTTATCGTTAGGATTTCCGCCAAGTCACGCCTGAGTCAAATTATTTCTACATGTGATGTCCTAAAAAAAATCCAAGTTTCAGATCTGGCAGGCGTCTCATGACGGCAAATTTTTTATTATGTTTAATTGTGTGTAAGTTCTAAGTAAAACAAAATAGAATTAACACGTAAATCAACAATTCAAAGCGCCTTACGCAGCGATTGTAAACGTTTTCCTTGAAGCGGTTGTTTGGATAGCTTAGCGATAGAAACGTTATAAAACAGAAGCGATTTTACACGGTAACTTGGATGCCTTTAGTTCTTTTACTTGTTTTATTACTTTTTAGTAAATCTGTTGGAATTCTTTGAAGCCTTGTGAATATCTGGAGTTCTTCCTTAAAGTTTGGGTATTATACAAAATACTCTATACATCACCGATGGTCTCTAACCGCCGCGCCGTTATTTTACATTATCTTTTATTACATTAAGATAATTCTTTTAAAAAAATCTACATGACGGACAAAGTCATTAATTCACGTTAAAATTATTATACTATGTCATAATTTGATGTTGACATTATTATACTATGTCATTATTTCACGTTCACATTATTATACCATGTAATTATTTCATGTTGACATTTTTGTATTGTGTTTTAGGCATATACTTCGTCATTTTTCATTTTGGACCTAGGTCTTGACGATACTCATGAATATAATTGTCAAAAGGTGTCTCGCGACAGGTTTTGCAACAGGCGATCGATGCTGTCAAACGTCATTTTAGTATAAGAGAACAGCAAGGAACTAATATTTGACTGCAACGATTGCTTGTTGCAAAACCTGTCGCGAGATACATACGTAATCACCCTGCCGTACTAATCCTATGACGTATTATCCTATTAGGTATATTATTCCTAACTCAACTAATAATATTATTCCTTAGCTCGACCGAAATGTATTCCTTATTCTTTCATAAACAAAGAATACCAAGAATACGCCTGGATAGCATTAAATTGAATTTCAGGTACCTAATGAATTTAATTCGAGGAATGTTGGTTGGAAGGATTTGGCAGACCTTTGCACACCTGTGAGACTAAACAGTTTAGTAAAAAACATAATATATGGTTGTCTTACAAGATTATTACTTTTCATTAAAAAAAATATGCTACTTAATGACGAGACAAGTCGAAAGCACACCTGATGTAAAGTTTAACCTCTACCTAGTACAATTGCAAAACCGCAGTGATCACGTTCACTAAGCTCGTGAACAACACTGCAATGTTTTGCGACCGTAATGAGACAGAGTTGAAAGGTCTCATGTGCCTGTAGTTTCCCCGGCCCCCTAACCCTTCAAACCGGAACACAGCAGTGCAGACATTACTGCTTGGCGGCATAAATATATGGTGGTAGTACTTCCCTGGACGAACTCTTCACAAAAACATCTACTACTCCAAAATGACTTCTGCAGTGTTGACGTTAGATGACTTCCGTGGCTATTTGGTCTATTGGCGGGCTGAGATGCTTGAGGTTTCGGATTCGATCCACACTGGGGATGACAATATAATTATGTTGTTGACCGCAGATGACCATGACAACGACCGGACTATGGCGAGCGCAGAGGGCGCCCAGCCGCAAAAGTTAGGTTGGGGCAACAAGCTCAAGGGCACCACTTAGGTTCGAACCACGGCTTGGACTGTTGTCAGATTTTTATATGTAATGATGGTAAACGTCCAAATGCAAAACTGCAGCTTAAGACGGAAGAGTGCTCGGCTTCGGCCTCGCCGGCGAGACCGGTTATTAAATGTGTGCCTAGCAGCTAGTGTAGGACGGGTTGACGTCACCTCTGGGTTAGCGGCGGTGAGCTCGTCAACGGGCAAGCCGAGAACGTGTCTCGGCCGACGGAGGAAAGAACTCGTGGGCAATGGCTCTATCGGGTAGTCGGAGGGATAATTGTCTCGGGTCTAGGTGTTCTATTTATGACAAGTAAGTCTTCATCATCAACTCAGCCGTAGGGCGTCCACTGCTGAACATGGATCTCCAAGTACAAATCTTAAGGGGTTGTTGCTACGCTTGGCAGGCGGTTTGGAGAGCGCAGTACGGGATGTTGATACAGAGCGACGCTGCTGCTAATTTTCCGGAGGTATCCTTGGTAGTTTCTCACTGCATCCACGGGCAAGAGAGGAGAGGCAACATCCTACTGCCGGCACCCCATGGCATATTCATCAGTTCAAAGCGGGATACTTAGAAACATTTTAATTACATTATTTGGGAGCCTGTGATTCGTTACAGGGTCTTTTGTTCCGCGTCCATTGTCAAGATTTTTGCGGTTTCCTTTGTTATTTCCGTTAAAATATTCTTATTCAATTTCGCTTTTCTGAATTCTGAAAAATGTAAAAATAATTAAAGGAAGGGGCGGTTGCTGTCGCAAAACGTTATTCGTAGGTTAGGCCTTTACTATATTATTTATTTATTTGCCCTACCAACAGAGGATACACGAAAAACGTAAAAAAATAGAAATATTAAAATAGCTTGGGCTAGTGTTCCCTCAATTAGGCAGCTACATCTATTATAACAAATTAGAATTTTTTTGATTCATAGCAAAAATCAAAATTTAAACAGTTGTTTGCATCGCATTATAGATGATTAATACAGCGTCAGCAACTGGTATTTATGCTGGTCAAGCTGCAGTAGCATAGACTTTCTAACAATGACCCAGGTCATTGTTAGATAGTCTATGCTTGCCCAGTAACTAAAACATCCTCCCAGCTCAATCGGCTATTAGTCAAAGGAAAGAACTGGTCAATCGGTAACGAAAACATCGTGAGGAAACCCGCGGCTTAGTCAGCGTTAGAAGTATTGATTGGTAGGTACACAAAAATTATCATTACAAACAATTTTTGATGAGATTTTTTTTATGATTCTGGACACTATACACAATAACATCTAGTACCAAACTGAGCAAAAACACACACAATTTATCACACACAAATATAACCTCCCTTACACACATAATACTCATGCGTACACCCGCACACATACAATCACACACACAAACAAACACTCATACCTAAAATCCCTAACTCAAAAATAAACTCAAACTACTCCAGACTAATAAATACCCGAAAAATTTCCATATTTTATTTGCTAGGTATATCATCATTTCAGCCATAAACGTCCACTGATGAACACAGGCCTCCCTTATGGATCTCCGTGAGGGGTAATTGCCATACTCATCACGCTTGGCAGGCGGGTTGGTGAGCGCAGTATGGGATGTTGATACACGGATAGACGCTGCTGCCCATCTTCCAAAGGTATCCCTTAGCAGGCTCTTACTGCATCCACGGGCATGAGCGGAGGGGTAACATTCTACTGCCGGAACCCACGGCAGGCTAGGTATATAAAACGCTAGGTATATAAAAGATTATAATAAGGGTAAACATATTATATTAATATATAAGAAACAATATAGTAATTTCATGTAAGTTAGGAATGAAGCCAAGAGCGAAACCCTGTGACCTCACTATAAAGGCATTCTGTGTCCTAGTGTGAGGAACAGTGCCTAGTTTACGGTACTGCAACCTAACTGACATCTCTTTTTACATAACATATTGTACGAATATTGTAAGTGTGGTTTGTATAATAAATTATTCGTTATTCTGTATACCGCCTGCCAAGCATAGCAACAACCCCTTAAGAGGGCCCAATCCACCATACTTTTCATACAACCGCTCGTACGTGGGTGTGGCGTCGTAATAGATCTTTCTATGAAACTTTTGATCTAATAGGTATCTTGTGTTCCAATTCCATAAAATTCAGTATAAAATTTGTTTTTTCAAATTTTGATTTTTTGTTTGGATAGCAACCTAGATATAGTGCACAAGATACCTATTAGATCAAAAGTTTCATAGAAAGATCTATTACGACGCCACACCCACGTACGAGCGGTTGTATGAAAAGTAAGTTGGATTGGGCCCTCTTAAGGGCAGTACTTGGAGATCCATGACGGCCCATGTTCAGCAGTGGACGCTCTACGGCTGAAATGATGATGAAGACTTACTTGTCATAAATAGAACACCCAGTCCCGAGACAATTATCTATCGAAATAATATAATAATAAATAAATAATTGTACGAATATTATTAACGTACATATAACCGGGTATTTATCGCGTAAATTAATGTTTTTTTTTTAATGTAGCTACTTATGTATAAACCTTTTGCACTTTAGATATCTTTTATAACTGTTAGTGAATAATTTTAATTTCTGTCTTATTTAATTTGCCCATGTATAAAATGTAGGTCCTGTATTGGCCTTAAGTCTTAAAATTAAGTATTTTTAAGTTACTAAAGGCTGTTGGATTTTGTCAAACAAATAAAATAAAATAAAAAAAGAATATTGTAACTGTGGTTATTCTTTATTCTATATTCTCTGAGCAGAGCTTGTACTATGGAAACCAGATGATTGGTAGAATACTTATTTTTTTTTCTTATCGTGCCGTGCGGTGCGCAGAATGTTCACCTCTCTTGCCCGTAGATGCAGTAAAAATCTGCCAAGCGATACCACCGGAAGATAGGCAGCAGCGTCGTTCCTGTATCAACATTTCGCGCTCATCGACCCGCCTGCCAAGCGTGGCGAGTATGGCAACAACCCTCTCATGATCTTGGAGATTCATGAGGAAGGCATAGTCCAGCAGTGAACCTGGACAGTAGTCCTACAGACTAGATGGGGAAATGGGTTCGTCCATGAAAAATAATCGTCCATCGTAATAGATCCAGTCACCACATCTAGTTTTAGAACAGCAATAAATTATGAATCTAGTAATGTTTAACCTGTTTGTACTCTCATTAGATTCATTTTCGAAATTTACAAAAAATTTAACTATTAAAAGAAAAGGTATACAACCCTTTCTTGGACTGCCAAGGAAAGGAAGAGAGTGCAACTACAGTTAGTTGGGTAAAAAACGAAACCTACAAAGCACTTGTTTTTCTTCATTTCAAGGGTAAAATACGAAACCTACAAACCACTTATTTTTCTTCATTTCACTCTCTATTGTTTTTCTCGTAAACAAATACCTGGTAAAATTCTCCGCGCGATTGTTTGTGTACCTAAGGCGCCCAAAATTGAGTCGTTTTCCTTGAATTAATTAGCTGTAAACGCTATGTGGGTATGTTGTTACACAGAGTTATAATTAAGACTAAGGAACTTTATTAAAACACATTTTTTTTTCTTCTTTGACCTGTATCGTCCTACTGCTGGGCAAAGGTCTCCCCCAAATCTCTCCAGTCATCCTTTTCTCTAGAGATCTTCCACCAATCTCCGTCAAATGTGTCGAGATCGTTCCGCCATCGCTTCCTCGGTCTGCCCCTATGACGACTACCGTTCTTCTGGCTGCCATTCAGTAGTTATAAGTGCCCATTTTTCCGGTTTCATTCTACTAACGTGGCCCGTCCAATCCCACTTTAACCTTGCGGTTCTGTATCCCACGTCAGCAATACCAGTAGGGGGGCGTAGAATGGTGTTAGGGACTCGGTCGGTCCGTTTAAAGCCGGAATGCTACGCTCCATCGCCCTTTGACAATTCTTGAGCTTGGACTTCTGTGCCTCAGTCAAAGACAATGTCTGCGCACCGTGGGTAAGGAAGGGCAGGATGCACGTGTCGACGAGTTAGCGTTTAATTGTTATTGGAAGAGCCTTTCACGTGTTCCTTCACGGACCAGTAGCTCTTCCAGGCATTTTGGATGCGGCGATCGATTTCTCGATCTTGCTTGTTGTCGAAGCTAACTAACTGGCTCAAGTAGGTGTACTCGTCGACGTACTGTATCACCTGCCCATCTACTACGACCCTACGTCTCGTGCTGTTTGATATCATTTGCGTCTTCGACCGGTTCATTTGTAGTCCAACTTCAATGCTCTTTATTGCCCATGAAGTAGCCAGCGTCTAAAAAACTTCTTTGAGGGTATAAGTGAACAATATTGGTGAAGAAGGGTCGCCCTGTTTTATGCCTTTTTTATTCGAAATGTGGGGCCAGTTGAGTGAAGTTTAATATTCGCTGTGCTTTGTTTATATAATTATTTTAAGGATATCTATTATATATTTTTTCTACATTCTGGTTTTGCAGAGATCTAAAAGTTGCGGAGTGCTTAAGGCTATCAAAGGCCTTAGTGTAGTCCACAAAGGCTATGAATAGAGGTTTATTATGTTCGGTATATTTTTCGATGATTTAATTTAGTGTATGTAGATGATCTATTGTAAAAAATTATAGACGAAAACCGGCTGTTGTTTGCCTAGAAGGCTGCTAATGCGGTTCTGTATCACTTTGATGAAAGTCTTATAAATATGTGATACTAAGCTGATTGGTCGATAGTTACTAAGGTTGCTTTTGTCCCCTTTCTTATGAAGAAGGACAATGTTGAAGTGGCATAATTGCCTAGGAAAACGACCAGTTTGCAATATGCTGTTATAAAGATTAGTTATATGAGGAAGTATCAACGGGGCACCTATTTTGAAAGCCGTGGATATAATTCCGTCTTCTCCTGGGCTTCTGTTATATTTTAAAGATTTGTATACGTCATGAACTTCTTTTCCTGTTCTAAAAGGGATACTGTCGGTCTTAAAGTAGTCAGGGATACATAATAAAATAAAATAAAAAAATCCTGTTATTTCTTACAAAAGTACTCTTTTCATGCCCGTGGATGCAGTAAGAGCCTGCTAAGGGATACCTCCATAATATGGGCAGCAGCGTCTTTCCGTGTATCAACATACCCGTACTGCGCTCGCCACCCCGCCTGCCAAGCGTGGTGAGTATGGCAACTACCTCTCATGGAGATCCATGAGGGAGGCCTGTGTTCAGTAGTGATTTTTAATATGACTTTTTACGGCTGAAATGAACCCAGATTGGGTAAAGGCCTCATCCAAAGATGCCCACATGTATCTGTCTTGTGCTAAGTATTTGGTTCCAGTTTGGGCCAGCTGTTTTAGCTTTTGATATTGTCATTCCAGCGTGTCGCTGGTCTTCCGCTTCTTTTCCTCTGTGAAAGTACATTATAACCAGGTATTTATCTCGTAAATTACGTTTATTATTTCCTCGAAGTTTCACCTGTATTGCACCAAGCATGGCCCCGGGAAGACTGACGTGTTGGAGGTACTACAGCAAAGTGAAGGCGTTTGTTGAACTACCCTCATTTGATCTGCATAAAAATTATTAGGGCCGGTTCTAATGAACTTTAAGTTTTAAAGCTATAGGCGACCGTCACATTTAAATATATTTAATACTTTTTTATAAATATTTTATAACACACTTTTGCCCGCGACTTCTTACGCGTGTTCTTCAGAAGCAAGCAGGTAAAGAAAACTAAATTTCTATTGACAAAAAAAAAAAAAAATTTGGTCCCATATTTTTAGTATTTAAATTTATACATATTTTAAAAATATTATTATCAAGTAGGTATTAAGTCACAGGTATCATGTTTTTTATAGGAATTAAACAAAAACAGCGCCACCCTTGAATCCATCTGTGTTCCTCATTAGTTTCAGTCCACCACATCATATTTTATGAATGCAAATGCTTGACCTCATGCTGTAATTACTGTTACGAGCTGGGGTTTAAATAACTCCATAAGTCCCCTTCTAACATGTTACATTTAAACACCGGTCTTTTTTCGATCGTTCGCTAATTTTGTTGTCGCTTTCATTCAGCGCAACAACACCATTTTGATACCACCGTCATAAAAAAACGTATTTTATTATCATACGTATGCGATAAAAACTAAGGTTTTCATTATAAACTTGGATTAAAAACGGAAAACATGGAAAAGTAACACACGAATAAAATGGATCATTTAAATAAAATATATAAAAAAATGATAATATAAAAAAATACCACCTGGTTTCTGCAGTACAAGCTTTGCTTGGTAACTAGATGGTGCTGAAAGTAGTGTTCATTTCTAATTGCCAGCCTGCAGTAGAATGTTGCCTCTCTTTGAAAGAATCTGCCAAGGTATTCCTCCGGAAAAGAAACAGCAGCGTCTGTCCGTGTATCAAAATCTCGTGGCGAGTATGGCAACAATCCCTTCATGAACTTGGAGATCCAGAAGTGAGGCCTATGTCCAGCAATGGATGTGGATAGGAGTCCTAAGACTGAGATGGAATTTATAATTAGTACCACTGTTACTACATATTGAGGCAACACACCGCTCTTAAAACGTTTTAAACTGACGCTTACAACAGACCTTACCATGCTTTCCGTTCACACTAATCTCCACAGCCTACCCAGCCAAGTGAACACAACTCCACCACGTAAACGTAACGTGTGCCGTTAATTATGGAATCACGTTCCGCCGCTGTTTGCTCGCTGCTTAGCAGTCGCGATGTTCAATTGAGTTACTAAGTGGATTGTGCTAGCTTTATAAAAAGTTTAGAACTTTTTGTAAAAAGTTTATCCAGGGAAGTACTGATACCATAGCTATTTGTGCCGCCAAGCCGCTATGTCTACATTGCTGTGTGCCAGTTTGAAGGGTAAGGGGGCCTGGGAAATTACGGACACGTGACACCTTACAACTCTATGTCTCAGGGTGACAGGCGCAATGCAATGCAGCGTTGATCATGTGCTTCGTGAACGTGATCACTTCGGTATTGCAGTTGTTATAGGCAGAGGTCACTGCAGCAGGTTAATAGCAGGACCTTCGGCTAGACTCGCCATTTAGTAGTATTAAAAAAGTTTATGTTGACGACCCACTATGTATGTACAATACGCTTAATATTTAGAAGCAAGAACTTATGTAAAGAATAAGAGTAAAGAATAAAATCAAGTTTATTTGGAGCTTCAACATTTTTTTACAAGCAAAGAACTATACGTTTATACAACGGATTTAAAGTTGTTATAAGGTACTCTGGCTGTTAGATTTTAAGATTATTTGCGTAAACTGTTATGAGTTTGCACCCACCCAAAACAGGACGTTAGGTTCAGATCTGTATGTCTACCATGTGTTGTTACTGTTAGATCGTCTCTGTTACTACAGTAGCGTAGAATCAATACGTTACCAACGTTACTATGACATTGTCATATTTGTTACTCATATTACCTAATTCTAAGCATGAACGTAGAAATGAAATGTAGCTGTACTTCGTATTTTAGTACCAAGCTATCCGCTAGAGGCGCTGTAAAACTACAATCGCTAGCGAGCATAGTGAAAACTCATGGTAGACCTTCTGGTATTTCCCATTAAAATTAGACAGTTAAATACCCGCACAACACCAGCAATGACTCAAAACCAAATGATTAAGTTTGGTTCAGGATCAAAAGTTTAAAAGTATGTATATAATTTTATAGACATACTTTTAAACTTTTGATCTTGAACCAAACTTAATCATGTATAGTAATCTTAATCATGTCAAGCAGTCCTTGGGCTAAAATTAATAGGACGGTTATCATCATCATCATCATCATTTCAGCCGTAGGACGCCCACTGCTGGACATAGGCCTCCCCCATGGATTTCCAGGTATTGCGGTTAGATTATGAAAATACGTAAAATAAAAAAAAAATGAAAATAC
Organism: Pasiphila rectangulata; assembly: GCA_963082625.1. NCBI lineage: Eukaryota > Metazoa > Arthropoda > Insecta > Lepidoptera > Geometridae > Pasiphila > Pasiphila rectangulata. The sequence goes on along the minus strand of OY720254.1, from coordinate 1,988,791 downwards.
GTAAATTACGTGACGGTTATATTGGGCTAAAATTAATAGGACGGTTATATTTATAACCGTCCTATTAATGTTAGCCCAAGGACTGCTGTCCAAGTCTACTGCTGGTTATAGGCTCCACGCCGGATTTACACGGTCATGAAACAGTAGCTGCCATTCTCAAGGCAGGCGGGTTGGCAAGCGCAGTACGGGATGTTGATACATGGAAAGACGCTGTCGCCCATCTTCCGGAGGTATACCTTGGCTTATTTTGAATGCATCCATGGGCAAGAGAGATGAGACAACATTCTACACCGCATACGACCGTCACATTAGCATCCATAAAAACAATATTTCAAAGTTGCTGTCGCTGATTTTGAAATAATGTAATTTCAGACACATTTTTGGAAAATTTTAGCCTTAAAGGCAAAGATTTAAATCGGTAGATACGCCCTCACCGTAATGAGACCGCACCGTTTTGTTCCCAAACAAAATAAGCGAGCACATTCATTTGGAATCAGTGTACCTCTAAACACAGTGTTAGCCAGACGTGGTTTGTGTTATTTTTTTTACGAAAGTGCGTGCAACATGTTTGTACAATAAATGGTAACAATTACAGTTTGGTTTAGTGGCAAAACCTGTGTGCGTGCGTCGCCATTATTGTTAACACATAAATGCCACCGTTTTTGGCACCAGGGTATATCTTACGATTTAAATCCTTGCTTATGAAGGACAAATAAGCCGTCAAACTAAATAAAACTAAAAAGCAACTAATCGTACAAAGTCGGGTGCACGCATAAGTAGTAAACCAAAGTAGAGATGTCTCTTAGTGCCCTGTCAAAGGAACGAGCACATTATTGTTTTATTATGAATCGTTTACCATTTGCCGAAAGCGCGGATTCGGCCCTTGACAGTAGGGAGGGGGTTGAAACAAGATAAGTCTTTAAACACGAGAGTCTGACAGATTTTTACTGCATGCACGGAAACTGCAAAAAAGGAGACGCAACATATAACTGCCGGTAAAATGTTGCCTCTCCTTTGTTATTAGGTATTAATAAATTATTAATTTATTGAAAATACACTGTCATTAAAAGTATTTACAAATAGCCGTGGGCTGTCGGCAGTAAACATTTCACTACATCTGCATCTAATGCAGACCATGATGTTTACCTTCACATGATTTTTTGCTTTTAATTGCATCTTATGTTCTTATATAGAGGTATTTGGTTTTCAAATATCAATTTTATTTTATTACAACAAAATCTACCAAGAAGTGTTGGACTTCTAGACTTAATTTTACTATACTTACACAAACATGAACCCCTATTTCAATTTGCGAGAAAAAATTTGAGATTAATTTTTTTTAGAAACTAGGCTAAGTTAGATCGTAAAATAGACTATAAGTAAATTTCTTTTTACTTATAGTCTTTTCAGCAATACCTATATCAAATAATTTTTGTAATTGTCTGTTATTGAAGAGCGAAACCTTCCAACACAAGTTTCATACTTATATTAATGTTTAAAAGCTTAAAACAATTTGTTTAAAACCAAATGTACAACTGTTACAGAAATAAACTTTATTATTATTATTTATTTATAGACTCTTTTTAATGCAAATAACAAGTTCGTAATATTCTCTAAACACCAAGACCGCATGCCCCAACACTAGCTCTTACCAGTCCCGCTGACACCGCGTTTATGGTCATCCTAATAAAGAATGAGTACGTCCCTAATACGAGTACATCCCTTCTGTCAGTTTAGTGATTTCTAGCCTGGGTTTCACAGTGGCGCAGATGTATTAGAAAATGTTATGAAATACAGCTACTGAATATTGTTACTGAATACTAGTAGGTATAATAAATAAATAAATAAACGATGGATAGGTTTGGCGCAGGATTGAGGTGGATGGCACAAACTAAGGGAAGCCCAGACCCAGCAGTGAGTCAGGCTGTGGGGTGATGATGATGATGATAATAAATAAATAAAAAAATTGACATTTCACACATCAGACATGGTGATGTCTGATAGGCCTCTCCAATGGATCTCCGATAGGGGTCGTTCTCACTACGCTTGGCAGGCGGGTTGGCAAGCGCAGTACGGGATGCTGATATACAGAAAGATGCTGCTTTCTATCTTCCGGAGGTATGCCTTGACAGTAAGCTGCATCATGGGCAAGACAGAAGGGACATTCTATTGCCAGCTCACGTTTAATCAATTATCCCGTTGAAGGAATTAAAATTCACCTCACGGTGAGATTCCAACTTTACTACTCTTAAACTAAAGCCAGCCTTTTTCTTCATCTTCATATACTCGGCCACGCCCTCAGCTGTCACGGCGTAGTGGACGCGTCAAACGTAGAGTTGTGTGGTCGGTATCTCAGCACGCTTCTGGTTGATAACCTTTGTAGGTTGTCGCCCAGGCTTCTCTGGAGTGGCGGCGAAAGTTGTGAAGTCACGTGTCGGGGTTGAGATGACACATGATACGTCCGGGGATGGATCTGTGCGGCGGCGGCGGCGGCAAGGGGCGCGGGCGCAGGCGCGATGGCGGGTATACACGTGCCGACTCGAGGTGATTCCGCTGACGATGCCGACGTTGAAAAAAACTTAATGCTGACGCGTTTAACTAACCGCCTCGCCGAACGTTGACGTTAGAAGCCTCAGGTGACCTAATTACCGCAGCGGAGTTTCGCAACGTCGCAACTTCGGTACGCTGGTCAGTGGTGATATTCTCAGTAGCTTCCAACTTCAACTCCATGGCTTCCAAGCGATCATGGAGGATCATCAGGATCGATGTGTAGGTAATTCGAATCGATGCAATGACACGTGCGATCGGTACCGCAGCCTGCACTGCACTGCACGGTATAGGTGCTTAGCAAGCCTAATCCATCTAACAATGTCCCGGGCTTTGCAGCGTCCCGTACAGCATGATTACCAGTTGCTGACTCTGTATAAATCATCTATATTAGATGCAAAGTTCTTACTTTTTTAGTTGCCCAGCAACGAAAAGCGCCACTGCTCCGTGGACGTGTTTCCCCGAACCGTAAAGTCACGTCTGAATCAAATTTTTTATCAACAGAATATTTTCTATCAACGTTAAACCCAACCCTATGTAAGCGTCCAAATGACACCGTAAAAGTAAATATTTACGACTGACCACTGACTACTTTACAACCGCGGGTGCAGGAGCGAGCGTTTATGTGAGTTGGGGACCGTGGTTTGGACTATATTATTAATATTATTATGGCCGTAGATATTAATTTAATTCCCTTAACCCACATCACAGTTATGATTTGTGGCAAGGGAATCCCTCCTCTTGTCCGTAGACGCAGTAAACTCAAAATCTGGGTTTGACGACTTTGGTCTTAAATGAAAAATGACAAGGTTTATTAATGTCCACTTGTATCAAATTGTCAATGTGTAACAATACCAACAATCAATTTTGTCAATGTAGAAAAGTACTAAAGTATATTTTGGTCTTAGTGTAAAAATTTCGATGTATAATAATGTCCACTCGTATGCTATGCTTCGCAGGCGGACCTTCGCCCGCTGCGCCACAGAAGTCGTCAATGCGATGTCTTAAACCTACTTTTTAAATATCCTAACGTCTATTTATAATACTTGTATATATTATATCTGTCAATCTCCGAAGCAGCATTATGATGTAAATTCAGAAAGAATAGGTACATTTACGTTTCCAAGAGCGTACCTATTGTTCGCGGGCAACACTCGTGACACTTGCCCGCGCTTTGTCATGCAAATTGCAACTTTACTCGGTCGTAATAACGCCGGTAATGTTTCGGTCGGTGGTAACTTAAGGGTGCGAATAAAAAAGTAAACTTTAAACCTTATGGAACCCCGTCGTTCCGTCGTCGTCGTTCGTCGTTCGTTAACTGAAAATGTACTGCTTCAATAGTGATGGAGGATATTATTATGTTAGTAACAGACTAGTCTCTGTTAATAGTTTTGTTTTTACCGGCCGGCAGTAGAATTTTACTTCTACTCCCTTGCCAGGTGACGCAGGTAGAATCTGGCTTAAAATAAATTTAAAATAAATAATCGTTTATTTGACATAAATGAATAACTAAATAAAGTAAAAAAACTTAGTAATTATTCTAATTTATATTTGCATATACAATTTAAGTTTTATAGTAAGCATGTTATACTACCCTAAATAACTGTAAGTATGAGACATAGCTGAAGCTATTTTTATTTAAGGCCATTATTGTAACCTATGTTTTATACAAATAAAGTTCATGTATCTTCTTCTCTCTCTTCTATCGACACCTGTCCGAAGAGTTTGAGTATGCGAATGCGCTGGAAGACGCATTTTTCACTAAATTTAAATTAATTAGGCCAGGTGCGTGTCGGGCCACGCGCCGCGTAGGGTTCCGTAGTTACCCGTAGACCTGTTGCTTGAAGTTGGTGTATATTTTATCTTTCGCGATCACAACACATTATTACTATATTGGATTATCGGGTATTTCAATTCGAATAAAGGTAATTACGAGATAAATACCCGATAATCGAATATAGTAATAATATATTTTTTACGTTTACCAAAACATAGAAACTGAATTTTCTATTTAAAGTTTTCCGGTAAATGTTTGGTAGGTAAACCGTATCACTTATTTGAGCGGCAATAACTCCGAAACTAAAAAAGCTTTGTGTTATATTTTCCTAAAACATTCATGGTTAAAATTGCTTATATGAGTTTTGTGCAGATTTGTAAAGCTAGCAGTTAAGATTTTAGGTTTATCACCATATGAAGTGTATGGGCCCCAAATTAATAATTTTTTAGCATTTGTTTTTGTACAATTATCTTGGCGTCATTATTTACCCACTAAAAATGACAACTTTCTAAGACTAAAAGTCTCTTTTAAAAGCCACAAATAGACAGAAAGGCAAAGCAAAACTATAAGGGTTCCTTGTTGTACTACGGAACCCTTAAAAAGAGACTCAACTCTTTACAAATGACAGAAACTCCTTTCTACCATTTCGCGTTTATCGTAGATTCGTGCTAATCACAACAGTTTCACAGCGAACTGAAAACAGTTGCGAGATATTTATAGCTATGAGTATCTCGCTAAGCCATACACGTAAATTAGTCGATCCCGAAGCTCTGCCCACGACGCGCGCGCATCTAACGTCATAAAATAAATGACAGTTCGAAATGTGTTGTCACAAAAAGTCAGAATTCTAAATTCAAGTTGCAAAAATGGCGGTATTTTAACATTTCAAATATTAGTTTATTTAACAATTGACGGGTGGAATATGTTTGAAAAAAGAATTGCGGAAAACTGGCGCCTTTTCAGTGTTTGACAGTGTTCGATTCGATGTTTGAATTCGCATTGTTGTGGGATTGTGATGGATCGTTTTCGGACCTAAAGGTTAGTTCAAATATTTTTTGTGGACATATTTTATAACGAACTAAACTACAGCATAAATAAAAATGCTCTAGAATTGTTTTTTTTTTTTTAATTTAGGTAAGTAATAAATAAATCATGTTTGAAGGTTTATTTAAGCTAGAATTCGGAACGATTTTTTATTTGTTGTAATATTGTCTTGCTTCTTTAAGGTTTTAATAACAACAAGGAAAAGAGCCCCGGTTGTAGCCACTTTAAATTTTTGAGGTCGATAAATAAAGCAATTTAAAAAGACTTGCTGTTAACACAACAATAACAATTATGCAAAGCAAAACAAAATATTATAAGTACTATTACTCCTCTCATGCCTGTGGATGCAGTAAGAGCCTGCTAAGGGACCTCCGGAAGAAGGGTAGCAGCGTCTTTCCGTATATCAACATCATGTACTGCGCTCGCCAACCCGCCTGCCAAGCGTGGTGAGTATGGCAACTACCCCTCATGGAGATCCATGAGGGAGGCCTGTTCAGAAGTGAACTTTTTACGACTGGAATGATGAAGTTCTAATAAATCCCAAAAAGTAGTTTATACAACTTTTGAAACTATCATGATTGTGAACAATACAATATAGATAGATAGATAGATAAAAACGTTTATTTTGTTTCACACATTACAAATAATACAACAAAAATAAAAATATACAGACATGGAAACAAAAAAGGAAATCGCTCAGCATGTGCACAGTAGCGATGGCGCTACGTGCGCTGGTTTTCTGCGACACCTAGAGTGTGTGAGGTAGCGGTGCGACACACGCAAAGACATTGACACACGTTACAAATGACATACGAGTACTAAAGAAAATTATGTTATAATCAAGTTACATAAATAATAAATTTAGGAAGCAATAACTACAACACAATCAGAAAATATAACAGGTGAATAGAAAGAAAGTAAATAAAATATTGAAATATAACACAACAGCTAAAATATAATAAAATTAACAAAATATTTAAGAACAATTATTAATATTAATACGGATCGGCTCAGAACGTCTGCTTGTTGTTGGTAATTTCTGTGATATTAAAAGATGTTTCTTAAGATATTTTTTTTAAAGGTATAAATTGATATAATATATTTACCATGATTTCGGTCATAAGATAGTCTTAAGAAGGGTTAATCGTTTTGTCTACCAATGACTACCAACTCCCAAAAAAACTACAGTTTACCCGTGATCATGACGTGTGAAACTGCGTCTAAATATCGGAAAACTCAAAAAGACTCGACATAGTAAATATCCCGTCAATATTGCATTTTATTAGTTTATATATCGCACTTAACGTCTCAATTCGACTCCACTGGACAAAATTGATATTGTAACATAAATTATATACCATCATAACACGGCCAATATGATGACAGCATGACAAATGGTCCCACTTCGAGATTTATTGAGAGGGCTTGAGATTATGGAGGTTTTTGTTGAAATTTTATGAGCAGAAAAATGGTTGCCTTTGAAAGTGTTTTTTATATCTCCAACATAAGGGCTTCAAAAAAATTAAAACCAATCATGAGGAACCTAACTACTATGAGTAACGCTGGATTTTTTATTTTATTGGACTTTGTTAGTTTCTATAAATAACTGTAATGTGTCTTCACAATCTCAGCCTTCCTGCATCATCATCATCATTACAGCCGTAAGATATCCACTGCTGGACATAGGCCTCCCTCATTGACTTAGAGATCCAAGAGCATGAAGGGTTGTTGCCATACTCACCACGCTTGGCAGGCGGGTTGGTAAGCGCAGTTCGGGATGTTCTTACACGGAAAGACGCTGCTGCCCATCTTCCGGAGATATCCCTTAGCAGATTCTTACTGCATCCACGGGCACGAGAGGAGAGGCGACATTCTACTGCCGGCACCCCACGGCATACTGATTCATACTTCCTGCATACTGATGGACAAAGGCCTCACTCGTTGATCATTAGAGGATTCTAGGCATACTAAAAACGCTTGGCAGGCAGGTTGGTGAGCGCAGTAAAGGATACACGAGAAGGATACACGCAGCAGCAGCCCATCTTCCGGAAGTTGGTGTCGATTTTTAGGTAGTTATTAGATTTTTTTAGTATAAAAAAATAATGATGATTTATAAATTACTTAGCTTCTGCCCGCCGCTTCGCATGCGTTGTACCCGAATAAAAATGTCTATGTGTTAATCCTCGTCAACATTAATACGTGTGCAAAGTTGCAGCTCAATCCGTAGCATAGTTTTTGCGTGAAGACGTAACAAACCTCCATCCAAACAAACTTTCGGCTTTATAATATTAGTGGGATATAATATAATAATAATAATATAATGCTGGACAAATCACACAGCATCATCTAGCCCCAAGCTGAGCAGAGCTTGTGTTATGGGTGATTGACGATATACTTAATACATTATACTACATAGATAGATATTTTTATTATATATAGAGAAACACCCAGAACACCCTGAACAAATAGATTCAGATAGAAACAAATAGAGGCGGGAATCGAACCCGCAACCCCTTGCGTCGCAGGCGGACCTTCGCCCGCTGCGCCACAGAGCTCGTCGTATGATTTTTATTTAATGGTATGCAATGTCTGACGTTAAAACTACCCAGTTATTTTACTTTGTCCAATAAAAAGATTCTAAATACACGTCATTGCCAGTTATTTTACTAAAGTAAGTAATTATCATCATCTCAGCCCTAGGACTGCTGTCTACGTCCACAACGGCCTCCCTCATTGATCTCCTTGAGCATTAGGGGTTGCTGCCATACAACCATAACACCATCATCAACCATAAAGGTGGGTTGGCGAGCGCAGTACGGGATGCGCACGACGCTGCCTTCCTTCCGAAGGTATCCCTTACTAACTGCAACATTCTTCTGCTGGAACCCCACGGCTAAATATTGAAGAAGAAGAGGAAGAAATACATTTATTGGACACACACAGTAAACTTAATAATAACTATAGTAAAAACACTGACTTATTTCTAATTTTAATCTAGAAGTACTTACCCAGTTAAATATTCTGCGAAATAGGTAGTGACAAATAGATGGCAAGCAGCTCACTCAGCGGTTCAAAGCAGTATGAATACTATTTCAAGTAGGTACCTAACGAACAAACCAGTTCACAAAGTTGTGTGAGTCCAAAGGGGCCTGACTCAGCATTATTACACATAAGGAATGCTAGGAAGCGCTGGTTTTCAGTCAGACCCTATTTATCATCTGTCTCGGTAAAATAAACATCATGTACCAAAAGAAATAAATAAATATATATAATTATTAGTGCATTGCAAATAATATAAATAAAATAGCTAAAGTAATATAATATAAAGCTAAATATATAGCTAGTAATATAGAGGTATAGCTAAAGTAATATATATTGCGAAGACAAATATACATTTACTAGCCGCAGCCCGCAGTTTAACACGCGTAGTTCCCGTTCCCGTAGGAGTTTCGAAAAATCCCTCATTAGTGCACCTCTAGGATACTCAAGGTATATGTGTGCCAAATTTCAAGTCTCTAGGTCCAGTGGTTTAGGCTGTGCGTTGTCTGTCAGTCACTCAGTCAGTAACGGAAGAGTTTTATATTATATTGATTGCGTAAAAACAAACGGTACAAATCAGTTTTTCAGTTACTTGATTAGACTTAATTATATTAATAAAAAAAGTTATTCATCATTTCAGCCGTAAACGTCCACTACTGAACACAGGCCTCCCTCATAGATCTCCATGAGGGGTAGTTGCCATACTCACCACGCTTGGCAGGCGGGTTGGTGAGCACAGTACGGGATGTTGATATACGGAAAGACGCTGCTGCCCATCTTCCGGAGGTGTCCCTTAGCAGGCTCTTACTGCATCCACGGGTAGGAGAGTAGGGGTAACATTCTACTGCCGGCACCCCACGGCAAAAAAAGTAATTATAAGAATCTAATGTTTTTGTAATGTTGGACGAGCTCTGTGGCGCAGCGGGCGAAGGTCCGCCTGCGACGCAAGGGGTTGCGGGTTCGATTCCCGCCTCGGGACAAATGTCTGTACGATCTGCAGATATTTGTTTAGGGTGTTCTGGGTGTTTTTCTATATATAATAAAAATATCTATCTATGTAGTATAATGTATTAAGTATATCAGTCATCTAGTACCCATAACACAAGCTCTGCTTAGCTTGGGGCTAGATGATGTTGTGTGATTTGTCCAGCATTATTTATTTATTTATTTATTTAATGTTTAACATTTTACAACAGCCAATCCCGAAATACCCAAGGGCACACGTCAAATAGATGCGCATGCGGTAACGGGACCCCTATAGATCACACGCTCAGTAAGCGGCACTTACCTGTCTCAATTCGATGCTTCCTCTAGGTACCGACCTATCAAAGGGTTAGATAGATATACACTTCATTAGTTTAGTCTTGGTAGCGGTTGTTGCCATACTTACCACGCTTGGCACGCGGGTTAGCGAGGCTAGTGCTGTTGATAATGTTAGACGAAAGACGCTGCTGCCCATCTTTCGAAGGTATCCTTTCGTATTACATTCTCGCTGTATCCACGGGCAAGGAAGACAACACTCTCCTACCAGTACCCCACGGCCCAATATAAATAATATCAATAGCTTTTGAAATAAAACGCGTTTCATATTTTTTGCCATAAAACGTCCACTACTGAACACAAGCCTCCCTCGTGATCTCCATGAGGGGTAGTTAACATACTTACCACGCTTGGCAGGCGGGTTGACGAGCGCAGTATAGGGTGTTGTAGACACGGAAAGACGCTGCCGCCCATCTTTCGGAGGTATCCCTTAACAGATTCTTACTGCATTCACGGGCAAGAGGGGAGTAGTAACATTCTACTGCCGGCACCCCACGGCATATCGTTTAGTGATCATAAATTCCTAAAATATGAATTGTCTATTTAAGAAATATTCAGTTTATTTTGTAATAGCGTTACCCATACAAAATGTACGTGATACCCAATAAAACGAGAATTATTAGTCTGGGATCGAAAGAACTCGACGCTTTGTATACAGTGTGTCTACCATGAGTTTTCACTGTTAGATCTCCTGCCGTTACTAAAGTAGTATAGCACGTTACTATGACATCTGTCAGTTTTGTACCATGGTACATTGTCCATTTTGTACATTGGTACCATGTACCAAATTCTAAGCAAATGAAGCGCAAACTACAGTCGCTGTAGTAGAATTTACTGCTTATTTCAGCTTATTTACCAAAGTATCCGCTAGAGGCGCAGTACATGTTTTCATATTTTTTTTAACTACAGTCGCTAGCGAGTATAGATTGTGAAAACTCATGGTAGGCCTACAAACAAGCATTTAATGTAAATATTCTAGTATTTACGTTTGTACGTGTTCACTTCATAAAATTGGAGTTACCCGAGTATATTTCATTTTGGGTAGCTGAACGTTTTATGAATAACATTAAATGTAAACACAGACATTTAAAATTCAATAATTTTCTAATGGTTGAACAGTTGTTTTTAGTCGTACTACTCTCGGCGAAACCAGCTCTGAAAATAAAAAATGCTAAATCAAAATCGGTTCATTCGTATCGGCGCTACGGTGCCACAGACAAACACATAGGAATAAATTAATGCTGGAAAATTCACACGTGCACCATCAGTCTAGCCGCAAGCAAAACAGAGCTACTGGATGACTGATATACATAATACATTATACTATTTATAGCAGTATTATTTATAATAATTTATTATAATATTCAGGATGTTCTGAATATAAAATATTCAGAACGCTCTGAACAAATAACTGCAAATCATACAGATATTAGTACCGAGACGGGAATCAAACCCGCAAACTCTTGCGTCGCAGGTTTTTCACCCGCTGCGCCACAGAGGTCGTCAAATAATATATTTTTTTTTGTTTATTCGTAGGAAAATCAACAGCAATATCGTCGCTGAATAGGCAAAACTACTAAAGCGCCATTTTGGTCAAAATGAGTTACATAATTGGTTAAACTGCATTTTTTTTTCTCTATCTATTAGTCCGGGTCTCGTGGCGATTGCAGCATTTTTTTGGCGCTTTAGCATCAAAAAATAGGCGAAAATCTCGAATAATTCCTACGAATATTTACTAATGTGTCCCTTATTTTGGCACATTTTTAATAATTGTCGGTTTAGTATTTCACTCGCAGCAACTAGCTGTATAAAGCTTTATTAGTAATTTTGGAAAACATACTTTTGATAGCCGATGGCCTTTAAATAACTTTCGTTTAAAGCAGTTTTGTTATCACACATCTTTTAGTCAATTAAGATTAAGGAAAAACCACAAGATGTGGTACTTTAGTAGTTTTTACAAATTGAAATCTTGCATAATCAAGTTTATAGGTAATTTACAAATATATAGATTCCCTATTGGATAATGAAGAATTTTACTGCAGTTTAAGTACTTCTTGGCAAGGATCTACCGATTCAATAAGTGCATTATCAGAAAATTCAAAAAATAATTCGTGCAATAATAAAAATGGGAAAAAAACTACGAAAAAGGCAAATCTGAAGAATAAGAATAACGCTGAGAAAGACAATTGCCAAAAGAGAAGCTGAATTTATTTTTGCCATAAGTCTGTTTGAAATATTTTATCTCTTAGTAAATTTCGCTTACGAATATATATTTTTTTAATTTGTAAGTATTTTCTTTGTAAGAGGACGTTATGATAGTTAACTCTTTAGTATTTAGTGACTCCTTACCGCGAACTTAATTTGGAGATTAGCAATTTTCCTTTGCTGAGTTTTTTTTGGGACTTAGAATATTTATCCTAAAGCGACAGGTAACTCTAGATATAGTTGAAATAAGAACAATATAATATATCCACTGAGTAAATAAAATAAAACTATGATATGTTTCCTTTTACAGCATTTACTTTCACGCAAAAGAAAAAAAGTTGTGACAGGTTAATCACAAAAAAAAACTTTAAATTGATTTTTCTCAAAATAGCCCTTAGGCACGTTAGTAGTTTAGCCTATTCAGCGACGATATTATCTTAATATTACATTAGTGTATATGTTTAATTATTTTATTTTACAAATTATAGGAAAACTTACAGCTACCCTTAAAAACAAATAGTTATCCTCCCCATACTGACTCACGGCGCGCAGACTTGCGTCACTCACCAACACAAAGGCCCAAACTCGAGGTTTGCCGACAGGCAATGAAGCGCAGTATACTCGAAGTAAAACGCATAGAAATGAAATGCATTAATATCTCATGCCCGTGGATGCAGTAATACCTCCAGAAGATGGGCAGCAGCGTCTTTCCGTGTATCAACCCGTACTGCGCTCGCCAACCCGCCTGCCAAGCGTGGTGAGTATGGCAACTACCCCTTATGGAGATCCATGAGGGAGGCCTGTTCAGTAGTGGACTTTTTACGGCTGGTGTAATGATGATTTTTGCAAAAGGCCCCTTTTTTACCATTACAATTTAAAAAGTTTCACTCATATAATTGTATATTAATGCGTCGCGTTAAGTAGACAATAATTTCGAAATGATGGGGAAAGTTTTAGCTTGATCTGTTCGTTATATGTTGCTTGAAGTGGTAACAAACACTATACAAACGAACTCTCTGATTTTTATTATAAGTAGCATTATATAAATCTGCCTTAAGACGCAAAACCCTAAGACCTCTAAATTCATCGAACCCCAGTAAGTTAAACACTTAGAAAAGTGTATTTTCTTAAGTAACCTTCCATTAACCTCAGGTTAAAGTCGTTGCCAGACCCCCGAAAGAAAAAGCTTGCCAAGTCATTACTTGGTAAGCTTTCTCTTTTAAATGGATATCCTAATTTATAAAAGAAAAAAAAAATAAGGCCTTTGCATCTATTATATGTAGATGATTTATACAGCGTCAGCAACTGGTAATCATGCTGTACGGGACGCTGCAGTGCCTGGGACATTGTAAGATGGATTAGGCTTGCCCAGCACCTATACCATCCTCTCAGCTTAGTCAGCTATTATTCAGAGGAAAGTACAGGTCGATACGTCTGAAGCTAACTAAGCCGCGGAAAAAAAAGAAAAAGTAGTAGATTAAATAAAGATTTTATAGTTTAATTGTCTTTCCGTGACCACGCGGGGTAGGTTATGAGTAATAATATCGAATAGTCGTGATAAAAAAAAATGCTTATTTAATTTTAATTCATAGATCACTACGTATTGATATTGTTGCCTTACTCACTACGCTCGGCAGGTGGGTTGGCGAGCGCAGTACGGGTTGTAGATAAACGGAATGACGCTGCTGCCCATCTTCCGGGAGGCAGCCCTTAGCAGATTCTTACTGCATCTACGGGCAAGAGAGGGCAACATTCTACTTCCACCCAGCGGCACCAATAATTTCTAAATAGCTTAGGTGATTTTGATTAAATGTCTAAGAACCAGCGCTTAAATTTTCTTTTAAATTTCTTGGAAATCTTAAATTTTCTTGAGAAAAGCCTATCCAAATCGGTTTACTCGTACGATGGCACAGACAGACACACACGCAATCACACAGTAGTCAACTTTTAACACCTTTTTTGCGGAGTAAAAAACTAATTTAATACGCGTTAAATAGCCTTATATTTAAAACTATTCTCATGTGATTTTATCCTCGCTTATTATAACTTCAGCTTTATTAGACGTCAGCCTGTTCGATTTTAATATTATATGTGATCGCAAACTGTTAATAGATTAAATTTATTTTTGCAGAATAAAACAGGATATTTAATAATAATAAATAATAATAAATAATGTTGGACATTTCACACAGCACTACCTAGCCCCAAACTAAGCAAAGCTTGTATTATGGGAACCAGGTAGTTGATATAATACTTAATTACTTTTTTTTTGTAAATACATACATAATATACATAGAAAAACATCCAGACGCGAAAGAAACATTTGCGGTTCGCGCAAACATTTCTCCCGCCGCGGGATTCGAACCCGCAACCTCCTAATTTAATTAATGTAATTATTATTACTTAATTTGTCTATTATTTAATAGACAAATTAAGTAGTGCAAGAGCAGCTAAGCAGTACTCCTTGTTTCGCTCATTGATTTTTTAAATTATCCTATCCTTCTGTCACCAGTCTTATTATATAAAAAATAGACTGAGTCTATTCTTCAAGATTTTAAAAACAACTTTGCAAATTAGTATTCACCTTCACTTGACTAACTCGCTAACTCAATAAAAACAATTCGCAGTATGACGTTAAAACTATAAACGCAAGTATTTTTTTCATCTTTGCATTTGAAGAGCCTTTGGTAAGCTGGTTGAAAAACAGAAAATATGATTTCTTTTGATGAAACTATTGCCATAAAATAAAGCGTTATATTCAATAATATTTGGTATAGGCAAGCTTTACCCAAGTAAGTTAATATTAGAGAGAGCGAAATCGGGGTAGCCTCAAGCAAGGATTTGTCATTGTAAATACAAATCTTCAGTACGCTTGTATTTTTACCCCTAATGGAATACTGGAATTAATAGTCTAGTGAAAAATTGCGGGCCATAAGGACCTCCAACTTAAGTGCTATTTTGTGATGAAACTAAATAAAACGATTTATTATTTTTATGTTGGATTTATCTCTTTAGAAAAATGTAAAATGAAAGAAATATTGTAAGGCTTAGTTAAATTCAGACGTGTTAACTAGTTCTTTCATCTGACTAATAGCTCACTGCATTGGAAGGATGGTACAGATGCTGGGCAAGCTTCATCTATCTAACAATGCCACAGGCACTGCAGCCGTATATGTATGTATTGTATACCAGTTGCTGACGCTGTATTAATAATCTCTAACAGATGAGAAGGCCATATACTCTAAAACCATAAAGAACAAACGCGGAACATGTGTTTCCGTCTCCTACTAAAATTGGTCGCTGGCAGGAAAACGTTGCTCTTCCTCTCTTGCCCGTGGATGCAATAAGAATCTGGCAAGGGTAACCACCGGAAGACGGGCAGCAGCGATTTCCCGTGTATTAACATCCCGTACGGCGCTCGCCGATCCGCCTGTCAAGCGTGGTTAGTATGGCAACAAACCCTTGACCAGTACTTGGAGATCAGTATGGCCTATGTCCAGCAGTGGACGTGCTACGGCTGAGATGATGATGCCTAATAGTAACTTACCTTTTATATTATCTATCTACCCTCCCTCAAAAGCCATAGACAAACGAAGGATGACATTGTCACGGCCAAAATGGACTTTATCGCCGGAAACCGTAACAGTCAATTAGAATAATTGACGTCAGCTTCCGGTTTCCAAATAGTTTAACGCCCGGGAAATTGTATGAAATGGTACGTTAAATAATTTTATTATAATTTATTGTGACGATCATTTCATTGGTCGGGTAATGTAGAATTATGGCGGTCTCGGGCGTAGACTCGTAGAGGGTTGAGTATTAGTTTCATCATTTCAGCCGTTTTCAGGCGCGTTGGCGAGCGCAGTATAGGATGTTGATACACGAAAAGACACTGCTGCCTATCATTCGGAGGTATTCCTTAGGCTCTAACTGCTTCCACGGGCATGAGAGGAGGGGTAACATTATGAACCCACGGTAAAAATTAGAGTTTGTTTCTGCTGCGGTACAAAGAAAGCCTGAAACAAGATTAGCTCGTGTTTAAGTGGACTTTACTGGAACACCCGGAAAAGTCAGACGAAAGACCGTGAGCTGTGGAGGAAAATCATAGCCGACGGAGTAGTGACAAAAAGTGTGAATTTACAAACCATCTCATTTAAGACTAAAGTATTACCTCTCTACTCTTGCCCGTTCAGTAAGAATCTGCCAAGAGATAGATAACAACATGTAAGATGTAAGATGAACAACAGCATCATTCCGTGTATTCATTGATTTTTAAAATCCCGTACTGCGCTACGCTTGGTGAGTATGGTGTCAACCCCCTCATGATCTGTAGATAGAGATGTATAAGGGAGGCCTGTATCTAACAGTGGACGTCCTACAGCTGAGATGATGATGATAATGATGATTAAAGTCCGCGCTTATTACATAACCTTGCCCCTACACTAATCAAAACAAACAGTTGGGGGTGAACTGAACAGCAAATATCATTGACAGTTGCATTAATCATTTGTTTAGCCGGTGTCAGTGTGGACGCACCCTTATTGATATTAATTGTTGGCGCGATAACTTAATTATTGAAACTATGAGGGTGGTTTTATTGGTTTTGGAATGGACACTAATTTAGTTATATAATGAGTTTTGGTTATAGCGTTAGGAAGTTACATTATTTTACAGCTATTCCCCGCGGCTTGCGCGTTTGAAATAAATCAATAAAGTCTGCGAGAAGATCGAGCTCAATAATGTCTGGATCTAATGAAACAGCTAATATTGATTGTCGTTTTTAGGGTTCCGTACACAAAGGGTAAAAACTAGTCACTATTGCCGAAGACTCCGCTGTCAGTATGTCTGCCACCAGGCTATATCTCATGAACCGTGATAGCTAAAAAAAATTAAGGCTTGTGCATCTATTATAGATGATTTATACAGCGTCAAATGGTAATAATGCTGTACGGGACGCTGCAGTGCCTGAGACATTGTTAGATGGATTAGGCTTGCCCAGCACCTATACCAACCTCTCAGCTTAGTCAGCTATTTATTCAGAGGAAAGAACAGGTCAATACGTCTGAAATCTAACTAAGCCGCGTTTTATCACGATGTTTCCTTCACCGTTAAAGCAAGTGTTAAGTGTGCACATACATTTTTCAAGAAAAACAAATCCATTGGTGCACGGCCGGTATCGAACCCACGACTCGGATTGAAAAGGGGGGGTACATACCACTCGGCCAACACGGTTTAATACGTGATAGCTAGCCAGATGAAATATTTACAGATGATTTATTTCTGTTGCCGCTATAAAAACAACTACTAAAAGAATAAAATACAAAAAAAACGTGATTATGTGCCGATTTTTGCTCAATATTAATAACGGCAACAGGTGGACGCGTAAATATGCACGGAATTTTTTTTTGTATATTTACTTAACTTTTTTTGATCAACCTGCACTGTCCTGTGAAATAAATAAATAAATAATGCTGGACAAATCACACAGCATCATCTAGCCCCAAGCTAAGCAGAGCTTGTGTTATGGGTACTAGATGACTGATATACTTAATACATTATACTACATTGTTATTATATATAGAAAAACACCCAGAACACCCTGAACAAATATTTGCAGATCGTACAGACATTTGTCCCGAGGCGGGAATCGAACCCGCAACCCCTTGCGTCGCAGGCGGACCTTCACCCGCTGCGCCACAGAGCTCTTCAAAAATAATTTAATTAAAATAAAACAAATATTTGAGGGGAGCTACTATACAACAATTGTGATTTTTACAAGATGTTTTGCTAAATACTGGTAAGGAATCCTTCGTGTGCAAGACTGACTCTCACTTGTTTTATATATTTCCATTTTTAGGGTTCTGTAGTACATCAAGTAGTAGCAGTAGTAGTAGAAGTAGTAGTAGTAGTAGTTGTAGTAGTATTAGTAGTAGTATTGTTTTGCTTCGTCTGTCTTTCTGTTTGTTTTCGGCTTTACGAAGGGACTATAAGTCCTAGAAAGCTGTAATTTAGCATGAACATAAAAAGTAATAACACTATAACATTTAAAAAAATGCTAAAAAAATATTAATTGGGTCGCCTCCCATACACGTAAGTTGGGGATAAGCTATTTTTATTTTTTGATATTCCCATCGTGTAGCACATCGTTGAATAGGTATTTTGACCATTTATCATTTAGGAGTTGCGAAGGCAATTTTTTCAATTATTTTGTTTGCTTAATATTAAAATTTAAATCTTTTTCGAGTGATTGAAATTTATAGAAAGTTCAATCTCAGTCGTGGGACGTCCACCGCTGGACAACGGACTCCCTAATGGATCTAGAAGTGCTGATCATTGGCGAACGCAGTACTGGATGTTGATACACGGACAGACGCTGCTGCCCTTCTTCCTGAGGTATTCCTTGGCACATTCTTACTGCATCCACGGGCAAGAAAGGGGCAACATTCTCCGGCCGGCACGCCACGGCAATTAATCCATACACCGTCAACAATGGCAACACTTGCATCAATTACAAGCAAACGAGCACATAACTCGAATTATCTTACAAAGCACTAATTAAACCGCTGGTTAAACCGCGGCCGACGTGCGGCTGTGGATTGTAAGCTGCCGTAGCAATGGCTGCTAATTTAGTATAGACTAGTCGCACTCCGCGGTTCCAGCCGCGCAGTTCCCGTTCATATAAAATATAGCCTGTGTTCATCAGAAATAATGTGAGATTCTAATTGTAAAAGACCGATTTTTCAAATCGGTCCAGTAGTTTTGGTGCCTATTCAATGCATACAAATAGTTTTTCGTAAACTTTCCCGATCACAATTCATTATAATATAATAATATAAACTCGGGAATTTATCGCGTAATACCTTTGATTATTCCCGACGTTTCGACTGTGTTTCAACAATCGTGGTCCCGGGTTGACTGGAGATTTAATTGGAGTGTCTATCAAGAAGCGATGGTAGTTTTGCAACTACCCTCACTTTGTCTTCAGAAGGCCGTGTTTACATTGCGGCACACAACACTAACAGTATCTTCACTATGCAATGTTACATCACGACGCACACATCTATCTATATCCCGATATCTTGGAATCCAGTGATAAGTAGGTTTACTACTTATCACTGGATTCCAAGATATCGGGAGCCTAAATCCATCTTCACGGTTGAAATTCGGGTGTTTTTTGATTTCGATATACAATATATATAATGCACACAAATAAACAAACAATCAAATCTCTCCTTTTTATTATTAGTGTAGATTTGTGAGGCATTTCGATGTCTTAGCATATTTACAACAACGGCCAACAAAAATAAAACATTTCTAGTATTTGACGACCTGTGGCGTAGCGGGCGAAGGTCCACCTGCGATGCAAGAGGTTCCGGGTCCGATTCCTGCCTCGGGACAAATGTCTGTATGATTTGCAGATATTTGTTCAGTGTTCTGGATGTTTTTCTATAAATAATAGAAATATTTATCTATGTAGTATATTGTAATGAGTATATCACACAAGTTCTGCTTAGTCACGTCGGGAAATAATAAAGGTAATTTACGCGATAAATACCCGGTTATATGTATGTTAATAATGTGTTGTGATCGCGAAAGTTTAAAAAAGACGGGGCTGGATGATGCTGTGTGTATTGTCTAGCATTATTTATTTATTTATTAGAAAATCTATAAAGTTATGGTATTCTAGGTTTTCCTGTAATGATAACGGTTAGGGTACCTGCTATTGCTGTCACGTCTCAAAGATATGCCTTGTATTTTATATCGAAAGAAGGCAAAGAAGGCAGACGATCGCGGGCAGACGATGGATAGGACTGACGCAGGATCGTGGCGGATGGCACAAACTAAGGGAGGTCTATACCTAGCAGTGGGTGAAGTTAGGCTAAAGATGATAATGATGATAAAGCCGAAGAACATCTACTGCTAAAAATAGGCCTCCCTCATGGATTTCCAAGTAGTGGTCATGAGGGGACTGTTACCATACTCACCACGCTGGGCAGGTGGGTTGGCTAACGCAGTACGGGATCTTGAGTTGACGTTGTTGATAGACGGAGTGACGCTGCTGCCCATCTTCCGGAGGTTTTCCTTGGTAGAATCTTACTGCATCCATGGGCAAGAGAGGAGGGGAAACATTCTAATGCTGGCACCAATGCGCCACTGAGGCGGCTAAAAATATATAAAAGCTAAAAAATAACCAAGCTTGAAAGGATCTTCTTCCAGAAAATCCCAGCGAATTTCATGCCTCGTGGACGTTTAAACGGAATACTCTTCATAAATAATTCACTAGCCACATTCATACCAAAACAAAGAGTACAGTTATCTGCAACTTTAAAACCTCCGGAATAAGTATTCTTTTATAATGTAAATCGTTCTGTTACCCACTTTAACCAATTGTAACTAAATGGGTCAAGCGCGAGCAGTATGCTAGGCACCGTGGGATGCTAATTTGTTCGGGCGTTAGTGGTTAAAATGGGGTAAGTTCAAGTTCACGAAAATTTAAATTAAATTTATGACCTCCGTGGCTCAGTTGAGAACATTCGTGGCTCAATTGACAACTTCCATGGCTCAGTTGACAAGCTTTGTGGCACGGTTGGCCACCTCCTGGGCTCAGTTTTCGACTTACATGGCTCAGGTAATAAACTTCGTGGCACAGATGACAACCTAGATGATGAAATATGATGCCTTGATTACATTTTGATTGTTGTTCTGTTTTTTGTGCCGTCATACATTTGGTGAATACGCTTATACATATAGCACAGTCGACTCTCGTTCCGAAGGTCGTGGGTTCAGTAGCGACCGTTTACTAATGGATTTTTCTTTCTTGTAAAGTTTATGAGCATATTTAAAATAGCCTTTAACTATGAAGTCCGCTTAGTCAGATTCAGACCCATTGACCTGTTCTTCCCTCTAACAAATAGCTGACCAAGCCGGGAAGATGTTATAGGTAGCCTAATCTATCCATAAATATCCCAGAGCGTTGCAGTGTCCCGTATAGCATAAATAGCAGTTGCTTACGCTATATAAATTATCTATAGCATAGTAAATTTGAAAAAAAAACTTAAGAGTAATAACCAGGTAGAACCTCGTAACTGCAATGATATAAGTGAGTACCTACTCTATATAGTGTGGGATAAAGGCATACTAGCTCCTGGTCTGCACAGATTTCTGAATAATTATCGACAGCTTGTTTACGCCCATCGAATAATGTAGCATTCAACGTGGGCACACAAATCAGTGTGAAGGAAGTCAATAACCATTTGTCATGGCGTAAATATGGCCAAACTAACCACAGCGAATGTATTAGGCTATTTGCCTGGCAAATGATTTTCCTTTACAAAATTTTCTGATTGTTCCACCTTAATTATCTGGACTAAATCACTTAAGTGGCGTGATAAATAACGGCAGGAACTAAAAAATAGTTTTAAATTGCTTGTGAAAAACAATGCATTTTTGGTATAATTCAATCACCTGCGTTCTTGTAAGGATATCTACTTTTTCGATGATAACCGTCATATTTATTCACCTTGGTAGGAAATATTATGTTATATTCGAATATGAATTTCCAAATTACAGTTGCCGTCTCTTACACGGTTTTGTCGTCGTAATGCCGACCCTCTATAACTATGAATAGCTATTTAAATAAGTTCTTAGTGTATGTCATAAATAAAAAAAATGAAGTGTTCAATCCAAATATTTATGACGACCTATTTATGACGATCTCTGTAGAGCAGCGGGCGAAGGTCCGCCTGCGACGCAAGGGGTTGCGGGTTCGATTCCCGCCTCGGAAAAAATGTCTGTATGATCTGCAGATATTTGTTCAGGGTGTTCTGGGTGTTTTTCTATATATATAATAAAAAATATCTATCTATATAGTATAATGTATTAAGTATGTCAGTCATCTAGTACCAATAACACAAGCTCTGCTTAGCTTGGGGCTAGATGATGCTGTGTGAATTGTCCAGCATTATTTATTTATTTATTTATTTCGAATATGAATTTCCAAATTACAGTTGCCGTCTCTTACACGGTTTTGTCGTCGTAATGCCGACCCTCTAGAACTATGAATATCTATTTAAATAAGTTCTTGGTGTATGTCATAAATAAAAAAAAATAAGTGTTCAATCCAAATATTTATATTGAACAATCTAAAATTTACATAATTATCACCTTAAATATCTGGGCTAAATCATCTTATTGAATGAAGGCAGAAATAAATAGTAGAGTTAAATCGTCTGTAAAACATACGGTATGTATTTTTGGTATAATTTAATCAGAGTTGTCCTTGAGATGAGATCTATTTTTTGCTCACACAGCTGTCATAATTTCAGCTTGGTAGACCCTAGAAATTATTATTTTCGAAAACCAATCTCCAAATAACAGTATACCGTCTCTTACACGGTTGTGTCGTCGTCATACCGACACTTTAGAACTATGAATAGCTATTTAAATAAGTTCTTAGTGTGTGCCGTGAATCCAGTAGCAAACGGGATTTTTAAGATTTGTAGACATGGTAGTTGTATTGTTGCTTCTAACGCATTGTCTTGTAAAACTGTCTACATAATTATGTACATACAAAGAATTTTTTTGAAAAGTAATCAGTAATGGTGCTTTATTAAGATAACGGCGCAGTTATCATTAAAGCACCATTCATCATTTCAGCCATAAAACGTCCACTGATGAACATAGGCCTCCCACATGGATCTCCATGAGGGGTAGTTGCCATTCTCACCACGCTTGGCAGGCGGGTTGGTGAGCGCAGTATGGAATGTTGATACACGGATAGACACTGCTGCCCATCTTCCGGAGGTATCCCTTAGCAGGCTCTTACTGCATCCATGGGCATGAGAGGATGGGTATCATTCTACTGCCGGCACCCCACGGCAGCACCATTACTGACTTGTTAAACTTTTGCGATTTGTTAACATTATTCGTTTTTTAATTTATGTACAGGATTTAATCGCGTGCCTTTTTATTATTGGGAAAATAATAAAAAGGGAAGGTGCGAGTCGGACTCGCGCTCAAAGGGTTCCGCACCATTATTTGGTAAAATAACTTGTTATTGAGGTAGCACCACCCAATTTTGGTTGTGATTTGTACATTATACAATATCGAGCAAAAAACAGCACTTTTGTTGTATGGGAGCACCCCTTAAATATTAATCTGTGAAAATTTTAACTTTCTAGCTATCACGGTTTAAGAAATACAGCCTAATGACAGATAGACAGACGGATAGCGGAGTCTTAGTAATAGGGTCCCGTTTTTACACTTTGGGTACGGAACCCTAAAAACTAATAATATTGTAAGAGAACTCACGGCATAGCCGTTTTAAATAGACAAATAGCGCTGGGTATTTCACACATCACCAAAATAAACGGAGCTTGAGGTATGGGTACTAGATAATTTAGTTTAATATAATAGAAAATATGTTTCTTTGGAAAGTGTATAATATATTATATTAAATACTTTCCAAAATATCCAGACCAAAGACAACTTTAAACATTTGTCCCGCGGCGGGATTCGAACCCGTAACTTCCTGCGACTGTGCTGCGAGCTAGCTATAAACAAACTTTACCACAAAGGTCCTCTTAGAAGGTATTGTGAGATGATACTGCTAATGAAATTCACAGTTATCATCTTAAATCAAATAAATCCCCATTCATAAAATCCAGCATCTAAAAGTCATCAAAATATTATTTATAATAAACCGTTTATGTCCACAAATGCAGCCACTGTGCTTCTGAACAAACAAATAAAATGCAAATAGGACAGGAAACTGAATAGACATCATATCTGAATAGTCATTAAACTCTATCCAACGCGTTTTATTGTATTTTGCTATTATTACAGCCAGTAATAGGATTACGAAAGGAAATTATGAAGAGTTTTTTCGTATTGCGTGGGTTAGCTTGTGTATTTACTCTGAATTTGCTCCTTTAATGTTGTCTAACATCCCACACAACACATTCACAATGTAAAAGATCAAAATGTTTCTAGAGATTTCTAGAGAACAGATTAAGTGGAAACCGAACGTTTGTGGGTAATATGGTAAGACACGAAGCTGGAGAAAGCAAATACAAAATCAAAAGTTAAGAATTCGTTTAATTGGTTCAAAGCAAAGCTCCTTCATCTTGATTCCACCATAAATCGAACACAGAAGGGGAACGAAAATAGAGTGCAAATAGGAAAAAACCCACATCAAGTGTACAAATACACGTCAAGGGAATTATAAACAACGTATCATTAGGGAATATATCAGAACTTATATCCAACTTTGTCGTCAACTTAAAAATAGACGGAATAAATCTCGTAGGCCACACAAAGAATACGCAGCTGCGGACAAAAATGAACTTAAAGCGGACGAGTCTAACGATAGTTTAAGAGGAGATAAAATGTTGTGGCTCATTATATGCCCGTTTGATGTTAATTCCTTTGAAGTAAGTGACATTTTGTAAACTGTGGAGGATTCGCCTCGCTCGGTATAGCACCTTGTGTAGCCGAGAATGATGTACCGCACATTGTTAAAATCATTGTTCAACTAATTATAGATCTTCACTAGATTGATGGTGTGTGAAGTGACGAGGATGTTGGAATGTTAGGAGAGAAAGAAAAGGCGGAAGATGCTATAAATAAGAAATATGATTAATGTGAAACTGTCGCGGGTTGTAATGTATAACTTTTTAAATGACGCAATGACGTTCAGAATTATAAATTTAAAAGGGGTTACTTAATGTAGCGTTACATCTTGCGTTAAGTAAACATTAACTTGTCATGTCTTAAGAGTTAAAGAGATTAGATGATGCAAGTTTTAAATATTTATCATACACATCTTCAAACTAATTAACTAGGTACACATTTAGAATGTTAGAAGCAGCTTTTAATAATTATAGGAGTTTCATGTAACGCAAACCACTGTTGAATTAGAAATATCAACACTGTGTTAGAACTAACCAACAAAAACTGAAACAGTAAGTTCTGATTTTTAGATTATTTGGCAAAACTTACCATAAAATCGATTCGTGTTTCAAAATCAGTATTTTTTGTGTTAGCAGGTAAAATGTATTGTGTTTTGAAAAACATCATCAGCCGTAGGATATCCACTGCTGGACATAGGCCTCCCTCATAGATCTCCATGTGATCATGAGGGGTTGTTGCCATACTCACCACGCTTGGAAGGCGGGTTGGCGAGCTCAGTACAGGATATTGATATGCGGATAGACGCTGCTGCCTATCTTTCGGAGGTAGCCCTTGGAAGATTCTTATGCATGCACGGGCATGAGAGGTAGGGTAACTTTCTACTGCCGGCACCCTACGGCCATTTTGATAATGTTTACATAAAATTAAACTGACTAAGGACATTCAAGTTTGGAAAACTCTATAACCTTGTGGCATGTGTTAACAATGCACTTGGACTTCGAAATTGGCTTTAAATCAATTATTTTTAAATGATTTAAACAACGTCAGTAGCTGGTATTTATTCTGTACGGGAAGCTGCAGTGCCGGGGACATTTTTAGATAGATCAGGCTTACTCAGCACCTATACTATCCGCCTAACTTAGTCAGCTATTTGTCAGAGGAAAGAACAGGTCAATTCGTCTGAAGCTAACAAAGCTGCGGGTTTCCTAACGATGTTTTTCTTTACTCTTAAACACGTATTAATGTACTTTTGAAAACAGAACATTCCATCCACAAACACAGAATTATCATAAAATGCACGCTCTCCAATTAAATATTCAAAGATTGGTTCCCGTCAATAATTGTTGAATTTCTGCTTCTAATAATTCTGAATTTGTATTTAAATAAACCAATCTGGCGGGCCACAGCAATAGAGTTTTGAGCGTCGAGCTAAAATGGAACATGACGCAGAAATCATTTCAAGTTCATAGACAACTTGAGTGCTTTAGTTCTTTAGTGGTTTGTGGATTAGCGGGTCCTTATTATAATTGCCAACTGACAAGGTAAAACCCGTAGGCATTAACAGACCGAAATAGGTAATCCAGGACTTAATCCTTTTTGAGACTGAGTTACTAAAGATAAGCCCACCTGTCGAGGAGGGGCCTAGACAACCGGCATTCGCTATGAAGCGATTCGATTTCTACAATCGTCATAGCTACAACGATAGCGAAGTTCGATTGGTAGACAAAGTAACCTTCGCTTAGCGATCGCCTTGTCTATTCGTCTGATCGCTAAATACCGCACTTAGTCTATGGTTTTCGACATCAAACGTCAAATGTGTCATTCACTTACTTTGCCCGTCTCTGTTACGTTCCGGTCTACGCAAAACGCAAATCTTTGATTATAAATACGAATAGGTTTTCTATTTTTTTTTGCGAGTGGAGGCATATTAGATATTGAGTTTTTGATAATATGAGTGGCGTATTTGAATTTTACGGCATAAACAATACTTTGAAATGGAAATAAAAATTATTTGATTTTTCGAACTAACATGATAAAAAAATCTTAATCCATTGAAATGAAACGCACATTGTCTGTAAACAAAACATTGTAAAGTTGAAAACCACTTGAAAACTTCCGTAAAACTTTGATTTGATTTACCTAGGACTTTAAATAAAAGTCTGTGATCTTTGACGAAATTGGAATCCTATTGGAAATTAGTAGTTAGTGTTATTTTTGTTTTGTTGGAATGTGATGGAATCAAGAGCACGAGCCAGCGCCGAACAATTTTTAACTCTGGAGTTTATGGAAAGGTAAAAATTAAATATTACCTAATTTATTGCTTACTTTTCTTTGTTATAGGTTATTTGCTAGGCTAGAGTATCTACCTAAAACATTTTAATATCTACCTATACAAAGGCGTAATCAATAATCATAAAACACTTAAAAGTTTCAAGCCGGAATTCAATACTGCAAACAATGACGCGATTCACAAAGAAATATTTAGAACAAGAGCTCTTTAATTTATTTAAGTTATGTTGCAGCCACGGTGACCTTCCAAAACCTCAGCCTGGCGCGCAGGGACGTTTGAGGGCTGATCGTTTGTGGCAAGAGCTGACCAACACCTTAAATTCTGTTGGTGGTGGTGTCCAAAAGACCATGGAGAAGTGGAAAAAGGTACCTACATACATAAACAAGTACTTAAAGCACTTTTATGACTTAATCAAGTAAATTAATTACTGAAGTAATTTTTAATTAAAAATGTACCTACCATAATATGCATATTTTATTTAACATAAACTGACAGCTAAACTAAAACTCTAATATTTTAAGGTGTGGGAAGACGGAAGAAGACAGGCGCTAACTCCATTTGACCAAGCGACAAGTGAGTTTGTGGCTATAGAGCAGAGATGTCTTCAGTTGGAGGAGAGACAAGCACAGACTGAAGCCCCTAGGGTAGAGGTGGACAATGACCGAAATAATCCCCTCAGCCATTTCACAAATATTGCTGAAGGAAGGTTTCTAGGCATCTAGTAGTGCTAGGGACAGCGGTTTAACGGTACGGCTTGATAGTGAGTGAGTTTATTAGACACAAACTCACGGTTTATTTTATTATTATCGACACGGACGGCGCGTTGTCGACGGGAGCCTTCGACATGCCTGCCGTGGACTGTCAATTGTTACATTTATGCAGCAAAATGTGACAATTGACTGCCACGGCTGGGCTGCCGTCGATAACGTGCCATCCGTGTCGATAATAATAAAAATAAACATAGTTTAAAAATAAAAGATGTTTTTAACTTTAACTATGTACTTTTATTTATAATCCACTTCTGACACTGACACTCTGTCTTTAAGCAAGCACCTCCAACAAGACTTCAGCAAACCATAGCAACGCTTAATGCAGTTTCTGGCTTGCATGTGGTGAGATGTGTATATTTCTTCCCGAGACCCGGGTGCAGCATTTTAAACAGGCATCATCAGCCAGGGTTGCTGTGGATAACCAGAATCCCCTGCAAGAAAACAAACAGCACTTACTTAACATTGGTTGTTTATGAGGGCAGGTACCTACCTGCCCTAACTAAATTTAATATTAATGTCTAATTAGAAAAGAAACTTATTATTTACTATAGTTATTCCCAAGGTTCTCTTATCTACTACTAATTAAATTTAATGTTTATTGTCTTACCCAGCAATCAAACATGTTCCCCGCTTTCATGAATGCATGTATGGCTCCACTATACTTGCAGACCATATGTGGAAGTCATGTGTGGCACCACCAAATTTGGAATTGACATTAATTATTTCTAAGTTGTGGTTACATACCTATAAAAATAATAAGCCATTATAGATATACTTAAGTAAAAAGATGTGTAGAGGATGTTTTATAGACCGCATTAACAAAGTGACTTTTAAAGCATTTCACCTGTGTAGTAAGTACCTAGGTAAGTGTAAGTAATAATTACCATCTGAACATTTAAAGAGTGATATCTTTTCCTATTATAATAAAGATGTTCGTTCTCCACCGGCTTTACAAATGCAATATGAGTGCAATCAATGCACCCTATGACCCCTGGCAAACTGTTTCCTTTGAAAACTGTAAAAATAAAATGAGATGATGAAAAAAATATAAGAGCATAATGTTTATTACTTAATATCTTCTTAGGTAGGTAATGGTCCAATTTGGTAAATTTAAAAAGATATTTCATTCTTATGTCATACATAATGATTAATGTGTACTGGTTTTAATGAATTTGATATAACTTTACTGATCCTCAATTGAACTCTAGGTGGGTAACATAGGTAATAAATAATAAGTACTAGGTACGATACAAACAACTACTTACGCTTCTTTGATTTGAGAACGTTCTTGTGGTGTTTGAGGGAAAACAATCCATTTTTTGATGATGTTGTTGTGATTGAGAGCTACAACATCAAGTCAAATGCTGGGTAACTCCCACAACCCTTTGATACGACCCTGTCGCAAAAAAGTTTAGGGCGCAAAGCACCTGAAAAAAGGAAATTTATAATAGAATGGATAATACAGTATTTCATGTGACTACCAATACCAATACACAACAAAAAATATACATAAGACTTACCTTTATTTCCAGAGATATCTCTAAATATCCTTTTAATGAGGTTGAAGAACGTAATTCACGACAAAGCTTTTTATTTATGCCTTTGCTGAGTCTAAAGTGTTCTCTAAGTAAATAGTGATTCTGGCATTTCATCAACACTTTCCATTCTTAGAATAAAAACACTACTAGGTACACCTAAGTCACACTAGCACTAAAAT
Organism: Pasiphila rectangulata; assembly: GCA_963082625.1. Lineage (NCBI taxonomy): Eukaryota > Metazoa > Arthropoda > Insecta > Lepidoptera > Geometridae > Pasiphila > Pasiphila rectangulata. The sequence continues at coordinate 1,959,671 of OY720254.1, read as the reverse complement.
TCTATTGAAATAAGAAAAAAAACAACACATTAAACACTTCTAACAATGATTTCTTCCCACAGCTGTTTATGAAATTGCCATGTTGTTTCGTTATCTACAGGGTCTTAGCGTTCGCTAGCGTTTCGATCAAGAGAATCGACTACGAAGCGAAATCGCTTGTCAAAAGTGTAACTTGGCTAGGCATTTGTATGGAAATAATCGTTCGATGTTGTCGATTCGTTTGATGGAATAGAAATGTGTGTACATTGTCTACCATTATGAAAACAGATCACGTGACTTATCTAAGGCTTATGTCAAATCCATACATTTTTGGACTTTTCTACTATCGCTTTCGCTAATCGATTGTTACGTTGTCTAGGCCCCATACTAGAGAGGTAGATTTTCTGCAAATAAAGTCATTTCTAAAGTCAAAGTCCTATGGTTGCACGAGTGTATAGCAATGGACCGTAAAACAAGTCAAAGCATAGTTTTATTGTTACCTATTTTATTTATTTTAGTAATTTGCCGAGGGGTGCCGGCAGTAGAATGTTACCCCTCCTGTCATGCCCGTGGATGCAGTAAGAGCCTGCTAAGGGATACCTCCGGAAGATGGGAGTAGCGTCTTTCCGTGTATCAAAATTTCGTACTGCGCGCGCCAACCCGCCTGCCAAGCGTGGTGAGTATGGCAACTGCCCCTCATGGAGATCCATGAGGGCGGCCTGTTCAGTAGTGGACTTTTCACGGCTGGAATGATGATGATGATGATGAAGTAATTATTCTGATAAGTATCAAAACATTTCAGTATTAGTATTTGAAAAAATATAATTACTCTTAACTTAAAATGCTTTCCACGGGCTTCTACAAGTAGTTTCCATTTCTATACTTTAATTTAAAGAGGAAAGATTTGTATTTTGTGTGTTTGTAACAAAGAAACTCAAATACTGGACCGATTTTCACACGTTCTTTCACCGTTGGAAAGCTACGTTATCCCTGAGTAATAAAAGCTATATTTTATCCTCGTATCCCACGGGAACGGGAACTACGCCGGTGAAACCGCGGAGTGCGGCTAGTGTTCAATAAAAAAAACAAAATAAAATATAATTTTCTTGTATTACTTATAATGAATTAAAAATCACTGGAACAGTAAATTATGTACTTTTATTTCCCATAGTGGTTGATCTAAGCCGTATGTCGTACTTTTCGTAATATGCATCCGGAGCCCAACCTTGACGCATGTGCAAGAGAATTTGCACCTTATCACCATAGACATAAAAATATGTACGATATCCGCCTACGGCAGTCATGCCTCAGCTATGTCACATTTATTATTAGCATACATATAGAATACTCGAAATCGCTAAGATCGTAACACTCGTGACCCTATCCTATTTCAATACACAATGTAAATAACGTATGACAGCCCGCGGAGTCTCCTGTCAACGCACTACGTCATATCCGGTCTAATAATACACTTCCCCTCGTCAGTTACCTTACACACGTTAATTATTTCATTAACGAGATATGTCGAGTTTAAACTCTAATAGAATGTTCTGGAACAAGCTGGGCTTAATCAATTTTGTAAAGTTAATTTTTTTTTGGAGCTATTGTTTTAATTTCGTTGAGGTTGGAGGTTGCTATGTGAATTTATTACCGAACCGTGTTGGGACTGGATGAACTTTTCAGCTCGGTGGGATTTGTGCCGAACGTTTTTGTTTTCTAAAAGTAACTAGGCTTGAAAAGAAAAATTTGGAAATATATTTTAGTTTGTAATTTTTATAGTGTTTAACCACACTTACATAGGTAGAACATTACAAGGATCGATTTGACGGACGCGGGTTCGAATCCCACCGAAATCGTAATTGGTTTTTAATTTTCATATTTAAGTTTATTTGCTAGCCCTTCTTTCTTTCCCCTCCTTTCCTGTCCTTTTTATTCTTATTTCCCCTTGGTGTGCTCGTCAGAACATTTATTTGTAAGCTCTATCTTTGTTAACAACACCATAGACTATTTTCCGTAGAATGTTGCCCCTCCTCTTTTGCCTGTGGATGCAGTAAGAATCTGCTAAGTGTTACCTCTGGAAGGTGAGCAGCAGTGTCTTTCCGTGTGTCATTATCCCATACTGCTCTCCCCATACCGCCTGCCAAGCGTGGTGAGTATGACAACAACCTCTCATGATCGGTGAAGTAATCAATGACAGAGGCCTGTGTCCAACAGTGGACGTTCTAAGGCTGGAAAAGAGACGAAAGAGACTATAACCCGACAAAGTGCGCTAATCTGGTCTGTATTCTAAAATGTTTTCTTAAGACAAGTAAATAAGCTCTATCACAGATAATGTAACACTTAAGACCCTTTGGTCCGCGGACCACTTGTGGTCTGCTAGAAAACCCGGAGTGGTCCGCGAACTAATTATAATCGGTATACTATTTACTGCCACTCTACTAAGCATATACAGATTTTACCAAAACCTTTGACAGCGTTAAGCATAATTAAATTTTAACCGCTTTTAAAATCAAATCAACCGCTTTTAAAATCAAGGTCAACATCGACCAAACCTACATCCAACTTATTGAACAAATTTATAAAAATAGCACTGCAGCAGTTAAAATCAATAATAGCATCAAGCCAACCTTTTCAATTCAAAAAGGATTTAAGCAAGGCGATCCGCTTTCTCCAAAATCATTCACTGCTACGCTCGAGGAAGTGGAAAAAGGAAACTGCCAGCCAGCTGGAATGAGAGGGGAACTTTCTTCGGAGAAAGAAGACTCACTAACTTGCGCTTCGCTGATGACATTGTCCTCTTCTCAAATTCAGCTACTGAGTTGACCAAAATGCTCGACGACCTGAGCAAGGCAAACCACGACGTCGGCCTGAGTATAAACATGTCAAAGGCCAAAATAATGACTAGCAGCTTAAAACACAAAATATTTGTGGGAGGTGAGGAGATTGCATACGTAAATGACTAATATACCTTGGCCAAATAGTCTCCTTCCAGGCGAGACAAGAAAAAGAAGTTGCTCGACGCACCGAGAGCGCCTGGAGGAGCTATTGGGCCGTGAAAGACCTAATGAAGGGAGATTTACCACTGTCACTCAAACGTAAGCTCATGCTCACGTATGCAGGACTCCCATCCTCACTTACGACGCTCAAACTTGGTTTTCGACTGTTCAACAAAGATCGACACTCGAGGTTTGCCAACGAGCCATGGAGCGCAGTATTCTCGGTGTTAAACTTACCGATCGAATACGTAACATCATACTGCGCTCCAAAACTCAAATAATAGACGTCACTCTAAAGTTGCTAGGCTGAACTGGGACTAGGCTGGGTACGTCTGCCGTATGCTTAGAGACCTTTGGGCTATAAGAACAACCGAGTGGGCCCCTAGCGCTGGAAGACGGCACCGCGGCAGACCTAGATTGAGATGGCAAGACGAACTTGACTCGTTTTTAAAAGGGTGGTCCTCCATAGCATAGGATCGCGAAAAATGGAAGGGGGATAGGGAGGCCTTTGCCCTACAGCGGGACGAAAACGGCTAGTAATAATAATAATCATACTATTTAAACTATCTACACGCTCTAAACCATAGGTCGAGTTTAGTGTCGAACGCACTGATTTTGTCTTCAAAGGCAAAATCGTAACGCAAGGGTTGTGGTACATACCAATTTCATATTTCTGGGTTATGTATAACCTCTTAGTGGTGCGTTAAATAGTCTCTTGTTACTAAAAGGTTAAGAACCACTGCTTTAGACTGTTTGCTGACTAAATGAGCTAATCTGGACTGTATTTTAAGCAGTTTTCTTTGAATTTACTTGTCCCAAGCGGAATTTAACCGACTAAAGTAAATTAAACAGTCAAATTCTAATTCACAGAGCTAATTTTGGGCCGCATGGAATTGTTTGGGGAACGCGCAGCGCTCTGGACAAAGGCCGAAATAATTATGTACCACAACAATAGAAACACTATTGAGCTCTGCTTAGTAGGACTTTGTAGGATATTTGCTAGGTTTAAAGTCAAGGTTTGTCCTCAGTTTGTTTACATTCACGATTCATGCAGTTTCTGATATTGATAATGAGGATAACTAGTGGGTCTTATTATGCATCTAGCATTCATCATCATAATCTCAGCCATAGGACGTCCACTGCTGGACATCGGCCTCCCTCATGGATTTCCAGTTGATGGGTTGTTGCCATGCTCGCCACGCTTGGCAGGCGGATTGGCGAGCGTAGTACAGAGTGTTGAGAAACGGAACGATGCTGCTGTCCATATTTCCGGTGGTATCCCTTAGGAGGCTCTTACTGCATCCACGGGAATGAAAGGAGTGGTAGCATCCTTCTGCAGTTACATTTATTATGTTGTCTTTTTTAAGCTTTTGCTATCACAACACATTTTTACTGGATACCGGGTATTTATCGCGTATTTACCTATAATCTTTAACCCCTGACAAAAAAGAGGGGTGTTATAAGTTTGACCGCCATGCATGTGTTTCTGTCAGTGGCACCGTAGCTCTTAAACGAGTGGACCCTTTTAAATTAGAAAAACTGCTTAAACCAGCGTACTTCATATTTTTATCAAAATTGGTTTAGAAGTTTACAAGATATGGGGGTGAAAGATGGGATGATTACTGTTATGTTTCTAAATATAACCGAGTTTGGTATCAAATGAAAGGAAATGATGTATATGAGAATGCAAAATTGAAAGTTTTATATAAATCGGTTCAGCCATTCATAACATATGAGTGTTGAAAATAAGGATGAACAATCGAATGTTTTCATATACCCAGGTGTGGTATCAAATGAAAAGTCATGTGTAGATTGCAAAATTGAGAGTTTACATTACAAAAAAAAATGTAAACTCATAGACTAGCTAAGGTGTCGGGTGTTACCTAAATTTTTATTTTTTTATATTTGTATCCTGATATTCTAACAGGATGGCACATTATCATAGTCGCGGAAAGACTCGACATGGTGTACATAGATAAGTAAGCCAAAGGGTTGTAGAGAACATGTATAATTCCGTAAGCCAACTCTGGTTAGGTAAGTAGGCCTCTTTTTGAAGACAGCCTGTGCTAAAAATAAAAAAATCTTCGCAACCAAATATATTGTACGAAAACATTTAGCAAAATTCACAAGAATTTTAAACTAAATCCAAGAGAAATAAAGCAAGCGGCACGAAATCTCTCCAATGACATCCATCATAGGATAATCCTAAGCAATAAACACGAACCATTAAACTCCATTTTGCTTAGCCAAAGCCGAATACTTCGCTTTTGTAAAATGTTAAAACTGACCGCTGGATTAGCTCGTGGATATAACAGCTGGGTGACTTTAAACATCTTAATTGACATTTGCATCTGAATTGTACATTATTAATAACAATGCCTTTGGGTTTATGAGGTTTGTGTGGTTGATGAATCAACTAAATCTAGACTTCATTTTATCTTTAAGACTTTGACATAATAGATGATTTATACAGGGTTGGCAAGTGGTATAACTTTTTTTTATAAGAAGTGCGAAGAATATAGCTTTCTAAACTATAATGGTTGTGAACAACATTCCGTATATTGCATTATAGTTTTTGAATCATTCCGTTTGGGAGCTAGCTACTTATGTCCATACATGTTGACCCTAAGGCTGAGAACACGAAGTCAGCGGCCGGGGAGTGGCGTGGGGAGCGGAATGTTTTGAATGTATTATAGAGGTACATTATACACTATTAAGGAACTAGCCTCAAAGGCAGAGGGGTACAAGCGATGCGCGGTCCATCAAGCAGTGCTCGCGCGCCTGTATTGGCGTTGTGTTGTATTGTTTTATCTTTTAGACCGACGCCGCGACTTCAAATCATTTAGACATTTCTTCACGAATCTAAACACTAATTTCTAGTAAACACAACACTAGTGTTCGCCTCTCCAGCGCCGCACGATCTGTGCTCTGGCTTCAAGGCCGGTAACCCGATTACGCATCTCGCGACAGGTTTGCATCAGGCGTAAATCTCGCGATCATGTTTGTTAAAAGTAAATTTTGTATTAGACTAGCTTTTTCCCCGCGACTTCGTCTGCGTGTACTTTTAACCTGTCTGTCTGATTTGTATCTGTCTTTGGAACTTTAGCAGATGCTGCGGTAGCCTAAAACATTTTTTGACTGCTTTTTAATATTCAATTGGACAGAGGAAATATAATAAAGTCTGTTTTTACCCAAACTTACGAACACTGTGCAAACCGAAAATAGTTAACCAATTTTTAAACTAACAGAAAAGGCTGCGGTAGCAACAAAATAAAAGTGATTTTTCAGTTTTAATGTTCCTCAGGTTGTTAAGTAGAATTTTCATGACCTATTTTCAAACTCTACTCGTTTTTTGGAACTTTGGCAGACCCTGCGTTAGCCGAATTGGCAACCGCAAACGATGGTAATTCGGAAGACCAGCGCTGTGGTAAGACCTACTCTGCCACAGCAAATGCTGATTAGCGGCCTTTTTTGTCACGGTATTCTACCTTAACTTAATAAGTTTTAAGAATATAGTATGATAATAAACAAATAATTCTTATCATTACCTTTATTTATAATTTTAATATCTATTTCACTTTCAAAATTAACGTGAGATATACTATTCATTTTGCAAAAACGGGAATTACTGACGTAGTGTCCAGTGTGAGTAATTCCCGTTCTTACAAAATGAATTTTAATATCACTATTTTTTTATTCGATGTCCTAGTTATATTGGCAGAAAAGAAAATTATGACTTATTTCTCTAATTTTACCTAAAGGAAGCTCATAGTAAAAAATAAATCCAGAAATTTACTATTTACCAAGTCTCAACCTGAAAAATATGAGCTTTTATTAAATGCTGAGTGGATGGGCCGTTCTATCCGTCTACTTTTTATCCTTCCCAAGAAAAATACTTCACAAATACTTATTAAGATATTCAGTTTTAAGATAAGAAGTTAATGTTGTTTTAGGCCCGAAGGAGCCTTTAGGGTTTCTGTAAATCTTAGAATGGAATAAGTGAGTAGAGGTTTTTGTAGACGGAGAGAAAACGCAAGTGTTTTTCACTTAATCCCTTACTTGAAGTAAGTTTGATCAAATCTTCGTTAGATAACTCATTTAATGTTCGGTAGGTATAATAAAAAACAATCTGTATAAGACCGTGGGTTCGTGGGGTGCCGGCAGTAGAATGATACCCCTCATGCCCATGGATGCAGTAAGAGCCTGCTAAGGGATACCTCCGGAAGATGGGCAGCAGCGTCTTTCCGTGTATCAACATCCCATACTGAGCTCATCAACCCGCCTGCCAAGCGTGGTGAGAATGGCAACTACTCCTCATGGAGATCCATGAGGGAGGCCTGTGTTCATCAGTGGACGTTTTATGGCTGAAATGATAATAATACCGTGTCATTATCTCAGCCGTTAAACGTCCACCACTGAACACAGGCCTCCCTCAAGAATCTGCAAAATATATTGTATACTTACCCCTCATGATCAGTACTTGGATCTCCAAGTCCATGAGGGAGGCCTTTGTCCAGCAGTGGATGCCAAACGCCTGTGATGATGATGATTAATAAATAATTGAGCATTGCTGTTACATTATGACACAACTAGCTCCTTACCTATTGGCTTTATTCAAAATCTTATAACTGCTTTTTATAAGTTTGCTTATGAAATTTTTGTTCATTTACTATTAATATTCAGATTTTGCTTTTTGGGGCAGCTAAGAACATTATTAACTATCTTGAGCATCAAGAGACTAATTTAAATTATACAGCAGGTGACTTTAAAGTTTCTATTCATAATTTCAGCCGTAAAACGTCCAGTACTGAACACAGGCCTCCCTCATGGATCTTCATGAGGGGTAGCCTTACTCACCATGCTTGGCAGGCGGGTTGGTGAGTGCAGTTAAGCAATACAAAAATAAAAACACTAACAATAAGGCATACAAAGAGGGACCGGCACTAGAATGTTGCCCTGCCTCTCTTGCCCGTGGATGTAGTTCTGCTAAGGGATACCTTCAGAACATGGGCAACAGCGTCTTTCGTGCCTTAAACACCCTCCACCCTTACTGCGCTCTCCAACCCGCCTGTCAAAGGGGAGTATGGGAACAACCCCTCAATATCCAGCAGGAAACGTCCTACGGCTGAAATTATAATGATGATGAAGCAATGCTGAATATTAAATACTTTTTCACAAAATACTTTAAATACATAATAAACATACACTTTTCAGCTCTCAGACATAGAGATAAAGATAAAAATAAGTTTATTTCGTGAATATTACATGTATATTATTCATCATTTCAGCTATAAAACGTCCACTGATGAACACAGGCTTCCCTCATGGATCACTATGAGGGGTAGTTGCCATTCTCACCATGCTTGGCAGGCGGGTTGGTGAGCGCAGTATGGGATGTTGATACACGGATAGACGCTGCTGCCCATCTTCTGGAGGTATCCCTTAGCAGGCTCTTACTGCATCCATGGGCATGAGAGGAGGGGTATCATTCTGCTGCCGGCACCCCACGGCGGCACTAATGTACATTATTAGGGTTGTCAAAATGTTAGAATTATTGACATGAAAATGGCCACTTAGCGTTAGCTGAGGCATAATGCATTGCCACAGCGCTTCCGTTGTTACTCTTTTTAGCAGGTGCCAGCGGCTGTTATATGCGACACAAGCTGTGTGATTATGACTGACTACAAACTAATCACAAATACATATTACCGAGATGTTAAATACCTGAATCTCGTTTCGTAAATAACTATAATTAATTAACACCTAATTAGGAAGTGACGACGGCTGTGACCGCGAGGGGTCGGCCTGCGAGGGAAAGATATTTAATACGGAGCCCTAAGCCCGTGCGGTATTGCGGGTTATGCACCGTGAATCTATAGGGCGGCACAGAATATCTATGCTATTTCAGATTTATCAATGTTGATTCCGTTTCTAATGATAGCAAATAAACAACCACTGTGGATCGGTTGGATTAACAGCTTACAGATGATCCCTTGGCATCTTCTTACAACAAGAGAGGACCGCGGGGTGCCGACCGTTGAATATTGCCCAATATTCTATTACATTGTTATGCATAATCTGATAGTTTATCGTAGGCTTTTTATTTTTGGTACATTTTATTATTAATTATTAAAAATAATAAAACGCACCTAATCTAAAAAAGCCTACGTATAACACTATTGAGGGACTCCAGTTCACAAAATTGTTGCATTTCTTTAGGAATTATATCGTAGTAGCGTGTACATCGACTGTTTATGGGCCAACCTGTACTTTCGTATTGGTAATTCTAAGTACGATGATGTAGCATTGCCATCAATTCAGGAACTGGTGAAATCATTTGACAAATGCTCATATTTGAATGCCGGCTTTGAGCTTCGGTTCAAAATGGCTGTCCAATTCAATTGTATGGATGTAGCTTTAGAAACTAATTATACAATAATGAGTTTTTGAAAAATACTGTTTAGTAATTTAATTAGAAATTATTTATTCACGACTCATAGGTACATGTACGAGTACATAGGTAAATGAGACACAAACATTAAAACAGAATAAAAATGTTATGTTAACTTACTTAACTTACTTATGCTGAAGACAGGGTGAAATGGCACAGATTTGGGGAGGCCTATGTCCAACAGTGGACTAATATAGGCTGATGATGATGATGTTAACTTACACTAATAAAAGGTTCAATCACACTGCCAATATTTTCGAATGGCATCGCAAGAGAGCGAGTTTCCGTGGGCCACCATCGCGCCGTATGTTTCGTTCCAAAAAAAACTTACTAATGCGTTTCGTTTGTGCATTAAATATTTTCTTTTTCTTTAATTTTATAGTAATGCTAACACTTGAGACATAAATTGGTCAACAACTCAGCACACGCCGCAAGAACACGGTACTGATATTTAGTGGCGCCATAATTGCCCCACAGATCTATGCTATGCTTTAAATATGCCTTTGTAAAATGAAGTAGGTACTAATAATAATGACAATACTATTTCAAAGAAGACAAAGTATCCTTGATTGGGTTTACTGAACAACTGAGTCCTAAGATGTTTTTATTCAACCAAATTTACAAGTATAAAATCACAACTCCATTAGGAAGTTGTTTGTCACCGTTGATTTTGTTTCCACACAAATTGAGATAGAATGCTCATTTAGAATCAATCTACCTCTAAACAAAGTATCGTGTACGTTATTTTTTTACGAAAGTTCGTGCATTATGATTACACAATAAATGTTAACAGTAACAGTTCGGTTTATAGGCAAAGCCAGTGTACGTGCGCCGCCATTTTTTATAACATAAAGACAATGCCAGTTTTAGTGTCAGTGCACATACTAAAATTTTAATCTTTGTTTTTCACCACTTTGGTTGCGCTGTGTGCGTATCATTATCTACTTCTCTTTTATATGTTTTTTAAACGCGGGGGCAATCGCTGACCGCTGCCATACCAGTGCCCTCTTATTCAAGTTTTTCATCAAGAAGGTTCCACTTCTCGCAATATAGCCAACACAAGAGAAAACGAAATAGGTCCAGACACGTATGTACATAGACCTTTTTAGTTTGTCTGCGTTGTTTAAATAAAGCGATCTTGGAAGTTAGTATTATCAGCATTTACAGCCTCGAGATAATCGAGTTAACAGTAAAATAAACATTCGTAATGATGTTAAAACTAAAATTAACTCACAGAGCGTGGGCGTTCCGAGATCTCTATTTTTATCACAAAAACACTCATTCATTAAACCAAGTGCTGTGTAATTTTATTAAAATAAATATTTTTTTCTTTCAGATCTAGTTCCTGCTCAAGATATTCCGTGCAAAAATTGGTACAAAGCCAATTATTTTAAAAAAATCGTTCGGGAATAGACGCATTTGACGAAAGAGTTCAGTAATACGTTTTGAAATAGGAACGCGGTAACGAAAATGAAAAACTGCAATCGAAAATCGAACAGTGCAACCCGTGATTTGAAATGAAATAAAAGCCACAGTGTAGTGTTGTTACAGAAGTGCAAGTGAGCTGAATCAATGTATCAGCTAAAACACAAGTGCATTCAAGGTGATGTGTTAGTGTGGACGTGCTATTATGGCGAGAGATGTGAACGTGTGGGTGACTTTGCTGGTAGTGGTGATACTGCTAATAGACAGCAGTGTGGAAATCATAGATTCACGTGAGTACATCTTTAAAAAAATATAACCTGAATAAGTCATGCTATTTTGTATTTGATTTAACATATTTTATTTCAACGTGATCGAGTTGTTGGCATTGGTTGGTACCCTTCGTGAGCCCCTTTCAGTAAATAAATTAGGCCAGGTACGTGTCAGGCCACGCGCTGAGTTCCGTAGCTAGCCATAGACTTGTTGATATGAGTGTAAGAAAGTATAAGCATAGTATAGTTTGTATAAGTGTGTTTTTACGTATAACAAATCAAGTATTTCTTGAATTTATCTGTTAAAAGTATTTCGTTATGTTTGGTTAACCGAATCGCCTATTTGGACTACAATTTCTCCGATACTATAAAGTTCATGGTTTAACCAAAAAAAAAAAACATTTGTGTTTTAACGCAAATTATTTTTTTCAGATTTATAACACCCTTGTTATTTTAGAGATGGTTTTAGATTTAGTTTAGTAGAACCGTACTAGTTCATAGTACTAAATTTACAACTGATTTTTTTTTAGATTTGTATAGCCTAGCATAGCAGTTAAGACTAGAGTGTTTATGCAGTGGATTATTATTATCTGTAATGTTATAATGATTGTGTAAATAAATAAATTGAATTGAATTGAATTTAGAGAATGGTCTAATCCCTTCTTTAAAATCTAAGCGGTATGAAGTGTCCAGAATTTTTAATTACTTATAATTATCTAAATAAATATAATTAAACGCTGACACTTCACACAGCATCATCTTACCCCAAAGTAAGCAGGGCTTTCTATAAAGGGTTATTTACGTTTGATAGAATACTATAATTTGAGTTTTTTTTTAAATATATTCTTATCACTTAAAAAATACCCAGACCCGATACAAATATCTATAGAAAAGCACACATTGGTCCCCCGCGGGAAGCGAACTCGCACAACCGTAATTAAACTAATTAAACTGTCTGTGAAAAAATATGCCAATATAATTTTTCAAAAAGCCGGAGCATATAAAACTTTTTATTGTTAAAACATTTTTCGCGATACGCCCGTAAATTCGATCAAAAGCTTTTAATGAAACAAGGCCTATTGACAAGGCACAAGCGAACGCGTGGGCCCTTTAAAAACGTGATATTTAAAGAAAAAACAAGAAATATTTTAATAATTTCCTATAATTATCATCACCATTTTCATCATCATTTCACCCGAAAACGTCCACTGCTGACACAGGCCTCCCTCATGGATCTCCATGAGGGGTAGTTGCCATACTCACCACGCTTGGCAGGCGGGTTGGCGAGCGCAGTTCGGGATGTTGATACATGGAAAGACACTGCTGCCCATCTTCCGGAGGTATTCCTTAGCAGGCTCTTACTACATTCAAGGACATGAGCGCAGGAGTAGCATTCTACTGCCGGCACCCCACGGTATAAATACATATGTATACATCCAACCGGGTATTTATTGCGTAAATTACTTTGATTATTTCGCGATGTTTCGACTGGATTGCACCAGGCATGGTCACGGGGAGACTTTTTTTATTTATTTTTTTATTTATTAGGGAAACAAACAGTACATATTTCAAGACTAGAGATAAAGTAAAACAATACAAAAACCAGCAAAGTTTCCACCATTAGGTTGTACAGATACAGCAGGTGAACAGTGAAAAAGAAGAAAAATAAAAAATTAAATGATACAATACAACTTTAGAGACATTAAATTATACAGTAAACGAGACCTTAAATAAATTAAATTAGACTAAATTGTGGCAAAGCTCCTTTAAAATTTCTCTTTTTAAAGATAGTCCATTTAAATGGTATGGACATAAGGTAACGTACGCGATAGATACCCGGCTGTAGAATGTTGCACTTCTTCTATTGCCCGTGGATGCAGTAAAAATCTGTCAAGGCATACCTCTGGAAGATGGGCAGAAGCGTCTTTTCGTGTACCAACATCCCATACTGTGCCTGCCAACTCGCCTGCCAGGCGTGGTCAGTATGGCAACAACCATGATCACTTGGAGATCCATGAAGAGACCTATGTCCAGCAGCGGACGTAGTCAGCATTCCTACGACTGAGATGATCAGGTCAGACACGTGATGCGAAGGAATTAATGTTATTTAACAATTTTACCTAAAATTTGTTTAAGCGTTGGTCAAATCGATTTTGACCTTTTCTAAAGTCGGAAGTGCCTTAACTACTGAACCCTGACGGGCCGAGTTAAAACTGAGCACCGATTATCGAGAATTCAACTCGGCCAGTCAGGGTTTCGTTAGCAGTTAAAACACTTCCTGCCACAACTGATACAAAGTCTAAGTTGTATAGGATATTTTGTGTACTAAAAATACTGTTTGTAAGTCCAAAACGTGGGTTGTAAAAGGAAGTATCTGAATCGTACGCGCTCGACATACTACCCGGCCCAATTTGGACGTCAGCCAAAAACTATGAAATTAGGTCGGAGTGCGACACTTCTGAAATAGATAGGAAAGTTCATATTGTCAGCTGAACAGCTGCAATACTGGTAATGAATTTGTTTTTAAAGTTATTAAATGCGCGTCAATACTTATGTACTGTAAAAAGTTCTGGGTTTTATTATGACTGAGTGGGCTCGAAAAACGTTGTCACTCCCTGAAAATAAATAAAAAATTCGAGAAGCTGATTGTAGGTAGTATTGCAGTAAGAGCCTGCTAATGGATGCCTCCGGAAGACGGGCAGCAGCGTCTTTCCGTGTGCCTGACAAGCGTGGTGAGTATGGCAATTACCCCTTATGGGGAACCATGAGAGAGGCCTGTGTTTTGTAGTGGACGTTTTACGGCTGAAATGATGAATATGTATTAATAATGTCGTCGCTGAATAGGCAAAACTACTAAAGCGCCATTTTGGTCAAAATGAGTTATATAATTGGTTCGACTGCATTTTTTTTTCTCTATCTATTAGTCCGGGTCTCGTGGCGATTGGAGCATTTTTTTGGCGCTTTAGCATCAAAAAATAGGCGAAAATCTTTAATAATTCCTACGAATATTTACTAATGTGTCCCTTATTTTAGCACATTTTTAATAATTGTCGGTTTAGTATTTCACTCGCAGCAACTAGCTGTATAAAGCTTTATTAGTAATTTTGGAAAACATACTTTTGATAGCCGATGGCCTTTAAACAACTTTCGCTTAAAGCAGTTTTGTTATCACACATCTTTTAGTCAATTAAGATTAAGGAAAAACCACAAGATGTGGTACTTTAGTAGTTTTTACAAATTGAAATCTTGCATAATCAAGTTTATAGGTAATTTACAAACATATAGATTCCCTATCGGATAATGAAGAATTTTACTGCAGTTTAAGTACTTCTTGGCAAGGATCTACCGATTCAATAAATGCATTATCAGAAAATTCAAAAAATAATTCGGACAATAATAAAAATGGGAAAAGAAATACAAAAAAGGCAAATCTGAAGAATAAGAATAACGCTGAGAAAGACAATTGCCAAAAGAGAAGCTGAATTTATTTTTGCCATAAGTCTGTTTGAAATATTTTATCTCTTAGTAAATTTCACTTACGAATATCTTTTTTTTAATTTGTAAGTATTTTCTTTGTAAGAGGACGTTATGATAGTTAACTCTTTAGTATTTAGTGACTCCTTAGCGCGAACTTAATTTGGAGATTAGCAATTTTCCGTTGCTGAGTTTTTTTTGGGACTTAGAATATTTATACTAAAGCGACAGGTAACTCTAGATACAGTTAAAATAAGAACAATATAATATATCCATTGAGTAGATAAAATAAAACTATGATATGTTTCCTTTTACAGCATTTACTTTCACGCAAAAGAAAAAATGTTGTGACAGGTTAATCACAAAAAAAAACTTTAAATTGATTTTTCTCAAAATGACCCTCAGGCACGTTAGTAGTTTAGCCTATTCAGCGACGATGTGATGGATCGCGAAAGTTTTAAAAAGACAATTGGATCTAATAAATTGTTAGTATAAACAATCCATTCAAACAATTTGCCTTTCAAAATCAAAATTTTGCCCCTCCTATCTTGCCCGTGGATGCAGTAAGAATCTGCCAAGGGTACCTCAGAAAGATGGGCATCAGCGTCTTGTCGTGTATGAACATCCCGTACTGCGCTCGCCAACCCGCCTGACAAGCGTGGTGAGTATGGCAACAACCCCTCATGGGAGGGGTATGTTTTCAGCAGTGGACGTCCTTCGGCGGAGATGATGATGAAGATCCATTCAAACACATGCGCTTGGATGTGAAATATCTTAAGTGGGTTAGGCAGATTGCGCATGGCAAAGCATAAATAATTTTGCTAAAGCCCAAGATTTAAATTGTTAGATATGCCGTCACACCAAAAATTGTGGCATCGCCTTTACATGTGTGATTACAATAATGCCGACGCACTCACACTGTCATTCACGATTGGCCTCATGAATAAGCTCAGAGTCGCTCAACGAGCTATGGAGAGGGCTATGCTCGGGGTTTCTTTACGGGATCGAATCAGGTATGAGGAGATACGTAAAAGAACTCGGGTCACCGACATAGCCAAACGGATTAGCACGTTGAAGTGGCAATGGGCAGGCTATGTATCTCGTAGAACAGATGGCCGATGGGGCCGAAAAGTTCTCGAGTGGAGGCCACGGACCGGCAAGCGCAGCGTACGACGTCCACCAACAAGATGGGATGATGACCTGGTGAAGACCGCAGGTCGACGGTGGATGCAGATCGCTTCCAACCGCAATAACTGGAAATCCGTGAGGGAGGCCTATGTCCAGCAGTGGAGGTTCTACGGCTAAAATGATGATGATGATGATGACTCACACTGGTTTTGCTAAAAAACCAAACGATTACTGTAACCATTCATTGTGCAATCATGTTGCACGAACATTCGTGGAAAAAATAACACATTTCACTTCTAGCTAACACTGTGTTTAGAGGTACACTGATTCCGAATGAGTGAGCTCACTCATTTCGTGCGGAAACAAAACGGTGCGGTATCATTACGGTGAGGGCGTATCTAACGATTGCAAAAGGTCGTCTTGCGTTGTACCCGGATACAAAGAACATTTCGTGACCTGGTCTTCAACGAGACAACATTTCTGAAGAACGTATTTTCTCTTACTCAAACGTTCGCGATATGCCGTGGGGTGCCAGCAGTAGAATGTTGTCTCCTTTGCCCGTGGATGTAGTAAGAAAGAAAAATAAGGACATATTTTTTCTCTTACTCAAAACGTGCGCGTATGCCGTGGGGTGCCGGCAGTAGAATGTTGCCTCATCTCTCTTGCCCGCGGATGCAGTAAGAAAGAAAGGAACAGCAACGACTCTTCGTATATCAACATCCCGTGCTACGCTCGCCAACCCGACTGCCAAGCATGGTGAGTGTGGCAACAATTCTTTCACGATCTTCGAGATTGAGAAGACCTATGTCCAGCAGGGAACGTGGACAGCAGTCTCTAAATAAAAATGCGCTAAATAGTTTTAAAATAATATGGACATTTTGATTATGTCGTACGTCACAGTTAAAAATAAAAAGACTTTTCTGTTTTATCATGTCCTTCTGTAATGAAAATTAAAATATAATCATGCTGACCAATATGACCAAACGATGGTGTAATCATTTCAGCCGTAAAACGTCCACTACTGAACACAGGCCTCCCTCATGGATCTCCATGGTAGGTTGATATACTCACCACGCTTGGCAGGCGGGTTTGCAAGCGCAGTACAAGATTTTGATACACGGAAAGACGCTGCTGCCCATCATCCGGAGGAAACGATGGCATACTAACAATTAATAACTGACTTAATTATTTTTCCAATTTAAAGCGCGCAGAGAATAAATACTGCAAACACTAAAATATTGAAACGCATCCAAAGCCATAAATTCGAATTTGCGAATAAAGTAGCTCATATAAAACGGCAGAAATATTGCAAAAACTTTACAGTGCACTGAAGGGAAATCAGATAATCTTACCAATAACGCGAACCCAGCCAGTGCGCGGAACTAAGCCAAGTGTTGTATTTTACTCGAGGATTATGCCACAGCGTAAGCAATGATAGCAGAAGAAAAAGGATTATTCGGCCTCATCATCATCATCGTCTCAGCCATAGAATATAGAATAAATAGTTGTGTATTCTATGATCTCAATCGTAGGACGTCCACTGCTGAACAAAGGTATCATGGATTACTACTTACTGATCATGAGGGGTCGTCGTACACGCTTGGCAGACGGGTTGGCAAGCCCATCTTTCCGAGGTATCCCTTAGCAGATTCTTACAGAATCATCAGGTAAGAGAGGAGGCGCAACATTCTACAGCGCCTCACGCCAAGCGATTTTACAAAAAAAATATGTAATAGAAATTCTCAAATATATTTTTCTAAATTCTAGGTTAAGCACTGATGAATCTTGGTTTATTAGGATGTTTGTGGCTGATTCTTTAATTTTACTCGAAACATCGAAAAGGATTAGGATTTCAGCAGATCAAGTATGTGTATAATGTACGGACGTTCCACTGCCGAATGACTTCCCAAATAAGGTTGACACCTCATTGGGCCTTCGTTATCCTTTTTACACCTTTTATAATTAACCTATATCAAGAAAAGGATTCGATTTTCCACCGTAAACTCCGTAAAAGATTTCAATCGAGTTAGTTGAACTACTTATATTGTTATCAGGTTTCCGAATAAAGATGATAATTATCATTATAACATTTTGAAGTAATGGTTTAGCAAAACATTTTTTACCCTTGTTAACCCACTGAATTATTTATACCATGCGCCTGCAGCGCTCCTAGATTCGGCGCGCCTTTATCTGGCGCATTAAAATAGTTTAGTGGCGTTGCGACCGCACTGTTCCTTGCAGGGCGAGCTTATAGCTAGCATTCAAATCGTTTGTTTTGTCGCTAACACTAACTCATAAACGCCGAATAATTAGCGATAATTTTGACATAATTTGTAAACGGTGACACATTTAAATCATCATCATCTCAGCCGTAGGAGGTCCTCTGCTGGACATAGGCCTCTCATGAATTGACAAGTAAGGATCAGAAGGGGTTGTTGCCATACTCACCACGCTTGGTTGGCGGGTTGGCGAGCGCAGTACTGGATACACGGAAAGATGCCCATCTTCCCGAGGTTTTTCTTTGTTCATCTACGGGCAAGAAAGGAGAGGCATAGTTCTACTGCCGGCACGTCTCGACGTCGTAATAAAATACTTTTTAAGCTGAAACTAGCATTTATAAGTCAGAAATAAGGTCCGTCACAAGTTCTTTAACGGAGACATCGCAAGGAAACAGGCGGCTTAGCTAACTTATGTATTGACCTGTTATTTTTTATAAAAGTTTTCCTTCTTTAGACTAAGCTGATAGGATGGTATTGGTGTTGGACAACCAAATCTACCTAAATACGTCCCAGGCAGTGCAATTTACTCATTTAAATATCTGTTTAGTTTTCCACATAAATATTGCAACAAATTTTTCGTCCAACATACCTTAGTGTCCGAAGACGAAAACCTTTATTCAGTGTGTGTTATTATTGATGACAATATAATTGAGGCGTGGTCTTTTTGAGCATAAGAATAAACTATATCTTATTAAAAATGATATTTATGAGATCATAATATTATGGATGGTGATGTTTCGGTGACACTTGTTACGGACGGTGATTTTCGGACAATCGATTTTCGGAGACGAAATGTGCTCCTTTTCTGAGTTCAGAATCGCTTAACAAGCTATAAAAAGGGGTTTGCACGGGTTTCTACAGGATCGGGTCACTAGCATAGCCGAACGGATTGGCACGTTGAATTGGCAAGGGGCAGGTCGTGTAAGACCTGCCCCTTGAACGTTTGAACCCTTGAACACGCAGATGCCGATGGGGTTGCAAAGTTCTCTTATGGAGTCCACGGATCAGCAAGCGCAGGACGTTCACCTAGAAAATAAGCAGACGACCATGGCGCCTACACTAGAAAACGATAAGGATATTATCGTCAGAATTACAATCTTTACGTAATGCACAAACGAGTTAGTTTGGTTTGATTACGACTTTAATTCAACGCGATATGCATCCAAGAGTGGGGTTAAGATGTGTATGTTGTAAGTCGGCAGTGGATAAAAGCCGCTTCCAACCAAAGTACTTGGAGATCCATAACGAAGTCCTATGACCAGCAGTGGAATCCCACTGCTGAGAGACTGATGACGACTCTATCTTGTATACCTTTGCTAAAAGAGTAGATAGGATAGCGCGCGAAACATAGTTCCAAGCTTAAAATAGTACTATTGACAAAACAGTAATTGGCAGTGCCTGAACTAAAGCAATAATTAGACTTCACAGTTTGGTGTGAAGTTCCCACAGGTCATCGAACAGCTACGACTTAAATTTACCTGTGCTACGGGAACCCGATAACTTTTTATTATTTCAGCCGTAAAAAGTCCACTACTGAACAGATCTCTATGAGGGGTAGCTGCCATACTCATCGCGCTTGACAGGCGGGTTGGCGAGCGCAGTATGGGATGTTGATACACGGAAAGATGCTGATGCCCATCTTTAACTGCATCCATGGGCATGAGAGGAAAGGGAACATTCTACTGCCGGCACCCCACGGCGATTTTTGTATGTTTTCTGTGTATCCTCTGTTGGTCGCACAAAGAAATAAATAGGAGAAAGAGAGAGATCGTATCCGGTAATTTAAATAGTTCAGAGTTACTAGTGCAACTCTCAGCAAGTCCTTTTATTAAAAAAACCTTCTATGATTTCTAACTAGTTTTTTTAGAAATCATCGAAAGTGTAAAAAATCTACGTAAGTTCGGCTATCAGACAAGAGATGGCGCTGTCAAGGTTCTCTAATAAATATAAACCGCCTTTATCATTATATTATTATTGTATGATGGCGGAACCCTCGGTGCGCGAGTACGGCTAGCACTTGCTAGCTTGCCAGTTTTATTTTACTATAATTATTCTTTCTGTTGTGTTATTAATTTTGCTATGTTTAAATAGCCTGTCGTGGGGTGCCGGCAGTAAAACGTTACCCCTCCTTCATGCCCTTGGATGCAATAAGAGCCTGCTAAGGGGTACCTGCCTGCAAGGGGTATGCTAAGGGGTACCTGCCTGCAAGGGGTATGCCGTGGGGTGCCGGCAGTAGAATGTTACCCCTTCTTTCCTACCCGTGGATGCAGTAAGAGCCTGCTAAGGGACACCTCCGGAAGATGGGCAGCAGCGTCTTTCCGTATATCAACATCCCGTACTGCGCTCACCAACCCGCCTGCCAAGCGTGGTGAGTATGGCAACTACCCCTCATGGAGATCCATGAGGGAGGCCTGTGTTCAGTAGTGGACGTCGTACGGCTGAAATGATGATGATGATGAAGTGAAGCAGACCGACCCTGTGCTAGAATACATTTTGAACTGGAGACGCCATTTGCATGTCAAGGAAGGTGTTCCGTAAGTTAAGCAGTTTTTGTTGTGTGAATAGATTGCTTTAGAATGTTGTCTATAAAGTTTAACTTACTTTAAGTCTTTGGAGCGAACATGCTTGAAAACGTTTAAGAATATAAAAAATGTCTTAGCATTTTTAAAATTCCTTCTACAGTTCGTAATGTTTATAAACCTTTTTTTTTTGCGTGGGGATTATCCTCATGGATACCAATCCAGCACGGGGGTGCCAGAGTAGTTACGCCGGACTCTTACCGGCTAAAAACCCACGGTGAGTAGACACTCCGCCAAAATGAGGCAAGGTGGGGTCGCGTTAGCATTCACCACCTTGCCCCGGCGGCAGGCCCAGTTTCGAGCAACCGGGCCCCGGCACGGAGGGGGCGTCCTTACTCACTAGGACCCCCCCTCAAGACGTTTGGGGTCGTGCAAGCCGGCTGAAAGTCCCCCGACTCTCAGCCAGTGACCCCAATTATGCAGGAGGAGCAAGGAGGCGGAAAAACCCCCTACTCCCATTCGCTCGTCTACGACGGAGCGGGTCAGATGAGGCATCGTCCTCCCTGTCCCGCTTCTGGGTCTCCTTCTGCGTCATCATCTCCTCGCAGAAACCTCTGGGGTGGCTTGGCTATCAGCCGCAGGGTTGGCTGGGGCCTTACCCTTCGTCTTTTGGGGGCAGCTGCGCCCCCCCATCACATGCCCGGAAGGCTTCCCCGCCTCCGCGCATATCGCGCAGCGTGGGTTGACCTTCTCGTAGCAATGTTTATAAACCTAAAGTAACTTAACTCATCTCAGCCGTAGGACTGTGCTGTCCGTATCCACAGCTGGACATACCTCCCTCATGGATCTAAAGACCATGAAGGGTTGTTGCCCTACTCACCACGCTTGCACGCAGCAGCGTTTTTCCGTGTATCAACATCGCGTACTGCGCTCGCCAACCCGCCTGCGAAGCGTGGCGTGATCTTGGTCTCTCAAGATCTTGGAGATCCCTGAGGGAGGCCTATGTCCAGTAGGACATTGTCACCACGTCACAGGACAGCAGTCCTACGGTTAATATGTTGATTTTGCGATGATTTTGCTATCACTCAAAATTTTTATTATTTATTATGCAGATGTAGGTATCTGCCTGTAATTTAGGGAACACTAGCCCAAGCTATTTCAATATTTCTATTTTTGTATGTTTTCTGTATATCTTCTGTTGGTGGCACAAATAAATGAATAGGAGAAAGAGAGATATCGTATCCGGTAATTTAAATAGACTAGATAGAATAGATTTAAAGAGACGAAGGAAGTTCGCCTGGAAGTAGTCAATAGGCAGTGATAGACAAGGCCGAGTCCAATAATCTAAACCAATTGAGCCTGACCAGATCACTCTAGAGAATACGAGGGTAAGCCTTAGATCAGTGTTTAGACGCATGGAATAAGGAATATTTAATGTGAGAAACTGCCGTGGGGTGCTGGCAGTAGAAAGTTTACCCTGCTTTCTTGCCTGTGAATGCAATGAGAATCTGCCAAGAGATATCCAGCAGCGTCTTTACGTGTATCAATCAATATTATCCTGTACAGCGTTCGCCAACTCGCCTGCCAACCGATCATAAGATGGTTTTTGCCATACCACGCTTCGCAGTCCGGGATGTTGATACACGTAAAGACGCTGCTGCATTTTTCGTAGGTATCCCTTGGTAGATTCTTATTGCATCCACGGGCAAGAGAGGAGAGGCAACGTTCTACTGCCGGCACCCCACGGTGGAGATAGTAAACATGACATTATAATCCCATCCACGCCTCGAGTCAGGATCAAGGAGTCGCCTATTTGACGAGGGTATCCTAAAATAGGCATTGAAAGGATCATGCCAAGCCTGTCAATAATTAGCTAAGCCCTGACACCTGTCAGGGTATCCCGGAGCTCACCACGTGTGAAGTGGGCATGTGCTCACTTGCACGCTGTTTGGGTAGAGCTGCATCTGTCAGCAGTGATCAGTATTAGTACCAAAACTAATCTACATCAGTACGGGAGCAAAACGAATAGAGGTTTTTTTTATTTTTTCAGGTCATGTGAAACAAACCAAAATAACATAATATATTATGGAGAAATCCCTTAATAATATACTAGGAGTTTGGTAATTAATCATATTATTCATAGACTCCTTATTGTACTTTTACATTTGTTTTTAGTTTCAAACAAAGGAATTGATGCAACTGATTTACAAAATGTATAATAATTAATAAAAGTAAAAGAGTGAGATGTATGTATGTATATATCTATTCTATCCCTCACTTAATAACGTCCCTGTATATCTTTCTAATCAATACATGTTTTTCTTAACATTATTTAAATTTGAAACTAACGTCACATCAAGGTACAATTAACAATGTTGAATTAGAATTTATAGTTCATGAAATACTTTAGGTTTTCTAGTTTAAAATAATATACTTCTCATAAGAATAAAACTCACTTACATGAGAAAACAAAACTTAAATTCAACATTTTAAGGGCTAACTCGTTCAAGTAAATACATTTCATGAAAATTACATACTTAACTTATTTTAAGTGACATAATATTGTGGTCAAAACAAAGCGTCATGCGGCCGCTCCGCTCGCCAATAACACAGAGTTTGCCGCCCATTATAATCCTGAAGCATGCTGGCAAACATGGTTGAACCATGGTCTGCTCGTACCCTGGCAAACCGCCAAAATTTCCTTCCCCTAGTTTGGAAGTCTTCTCAAAGCGTTGCCTCTTTGCACTTGAGAAATTGGCTAAGCAACTACGGGTTTGAAGTTTGATTAGATTTTATAATTGTTTTTTGGGTTCTGGATATCAAAGGGATATAAATATATTTTACGGAGTATTCAAATGTTTTAAAACAGAAATTGTACTAAAAATTACGGAAGAATTACTTATTTCGAAATTTTCAAAGCACAGGATATTCCATAGCCTAGCTAGGAGAACTAACAGCACTTCACCCACTAGATTTAAGATAAATAAAATGTACCTACCCGCAATTCTGTAAATTTGTAAAGTTCAATGTACCTCAATCTGTCTAAAAAATATAGGGAAATAAACATTATTGGTTATTTTACGACCTTATTTTAATACAACTTTTCATCCTCCTAGCATCATCATCATCTCAGCCGTAGGACGTCCACTGATGAACATACTCGTACTGGATCTCCAAAAAATGCAGTTTTGCACCTAGACGCTATCCTTCAGTAGATTCAAAAATTCTGGCAACAGTCCAAGCCGTGGTTCGAACCTAAGTGGTGCCCTTGAGCTTGTTGCCCCAACCTAACTTTTGCGGCTGGGCGCCTTCTGCGCTCGCCATAGTCCGGTAACGTTGTCATGGCCATCTGCGGTCAACAACATATATTGTCATTTCGAAAAAAAAAAAAAAAAAACTGGATCTCCAAGTACTAACCATGACGGCGTTGTTGCGGTTCTCGCCACTCTTGGCAGGCGGGTCGACCAGCACAGTGCGGGATGTTCATACACGGAAATACGCTGCTGCCCAACTTCCGCAGGTATCCCTCGGCAGATTCCCTCGGCATCCACGGGCAAGAAAGAAGGGCCAACATTCTACTGCCAGCCCTCCAGCTTAATCGGCTCAAGTGAAATATGCACTAACATCGTGTATTGTAGAATTTATATAACTACTCCACTTCTTGCATCATCATCATCATAGCGTCATCGTCTTTTTCAGACGATTTAAACCCTTCATACAACAGAATAACAAAACCTCTAGATACATTCGCAATCTCTCATCATCCAAGGATTCCTAGTATCCTATCTGATCCTATTTTGATAAATGCTTGCAAACACTTTGCTTTGCTTTATTTGAGGTGGCGCTTAGGGCAGATGCTAATTCTGTCGCAGTGATCTCTGGCGCGCAGCCAAGACATGCCGAACCCTAAATATATTTGTCGCCGAGTGCAATTCTGGATTTAGGACGGTTTTGTTGGGGGAATGGTGTATATATAGATTTTGAGGTTTCCTTGAAGTTTTTGAGCTTTACTTAGTTAGATTTGAAGTCTTTTTAAAACTTTCGCGATCATAACACATTATTAAAATATGACATAATTATTATCGCGTAATTGACTTTATTTTATTCCCGACGTTTCGACCGAATTGCACCTGGCCGTGGTCGCGGGGAGACTCGGGAATAAAATAAAGGTAATTACGCGATAAATACCCGATAATCCCATATTGTAATAAGATTTGAAGGCGACTTTTTTCAGACCTTCGTTTATCTATTGTGTTAACTACGTCCTTAGATTCCATGTCTACTATGACTAATGTATTATATTAATGATTGTAATACTGTGATTCTTCTAATAACGTTTTAGATGTATCTCACCAAAATAAGAGTATTGATAGATGTATGGATGTTTGGGACCCCTTCACGCAAAAACTAGACTAGGGATTGAACCGAAATTTTGCACATCTACAAATGTTGACTAGGATTAACACATAAGCTACATTTGGCATTTAGATATTAGCACAAAAGCACTTCTAAACCGTTTTCGGTCATAGTTTTCGAAGCGTAATATTACATAATTTTATAGGAGGTTTTTTTTTTCCGTGAAACAGAATGAATAGCCCTTCCTTCTTCTTTAGCAATACTTTGCGAACACGACTCCATAAACAACAAAAAAATCTTAATTAATAGAAGCGCACACAGTTTCCCATAAATGATTTATATATTTTTTTTCTATTTGTGTGTGCAAACAGTAAGTTTTCATAAATATATTGCGATATAACAGTTAAAATGTTATTTTTCTTAAATCGTTCCCAAAGTGAATCGCGAGGTTTCATCTTGTAAATAGCACGTATCGCCCTTTTTTGAAGGACAAAGATTGTCTGTATATCAGCCGCCCTTCCCCAAAGCTGGATACCATATGACATCACACTATGGAAGTAGCTAAAATAGGTAAACCAGTCTACAAACATCCTTTAGGATACTAAGTGTAGTACTTTTCCACTTTCTGCATTTATTGATAACGTTTTATGTTTCTGTTGCACTGGTTTATTATTAAATACGTCGCTGCTGTACAACCCTCTTTACTCAGGTTTCAGCTGAAAATCAGCGTTGGGCTGTGTTAACGCACCCAACATTTATGCTGAGCTGAACGCCTTTTTAGCACAAAAGGAAATTTGTTTATAATAGGTACTTATATAAGTAATTATTAGTTAAGTGTCTGTGTAGCGCCTAAGTTGATTGTTGATATTTTGTGTTAAATAAATGTATTCTTTATCTTTAGCTGTAGCTTCGTCAGTAATAGATCTTATTGTCCTGACTGCATAAGCTGCTGAACTAAGCCGACCTGCAAGTTCATCAATTTGCAGTTTCCATCGAAGGGTAGAATCTATGTGTATACCTAAAACTACTGTGGAATTGACGGGATTGAGCATTTCCCCGCCCAACATTATGTTTATAGAATATTCTTTTACAGAGGGGACTTACCGGTATATAAATGTTGAAATCTCCACAAATAGTTAAAATTTTATTGTTAGAGAATATTTTGAGTAGAACTTCCACCATGGTGGACTCAAAAATATCCTGGTTTGCATCGGGGGGGCGTACTTTATTTATTATTTATATTTAATACTATTTCTAACTTATAATTAAAGAGCCACGTATTGCGGTCTTTCTTTTGAAATAACTTAAGAATTTGAAAATACTAAAGTGAGGGAGTAATTCATATTTTACAATCCAATGTTCTGTAATAAGTACACAAAACATCTACACTCAAATAATTTAAAAATAATTCTAATTCTAAGATTTTGCAACTAATTCAATACCGCGCAAACAATAAAACAATTTTGGTTTACAATACAATTAATAATAACCAATTTAACCCTTTACATGATACGACCGACTCATGCATATCAAACACCCCATCGGCGCATGGGGCCAAGCCCCCATAATAAATAGAGGCCGTCAAAATGAGAAAATCCTAAATGTCGATCACGTAGACCCCAGATTCCAATGTTTTGATCCCATCCGTTGAGATTATGGCGCTAAATAAGGTTCTGGGTGGTTTTAGGAAACGAAATGCTTTTTAGGGTTAATGGTCATGGCGCAGTGAGCAGGATCCTAAATTTTAATTACTTTTTAACAGTATGTACTTTCGTACTTTCTTTCGAATATTGAGCGTGTTGTTAAAGACGGCAACACCGTTACCCAACTTTCGCAGCTGTATGTATAAATTTATATATTTTGATGTTTTGATTCCTAACATAGCGTGCACCATGGCTGTCAGTGCTGTGCAACTCTCTTTCGGTACGAAGCTTGCGTGCACGTCCATGCATCGCCAGCGCAAGTCGTGGTGGAAAGGATGCATAGGTTGTATAAGCGGATCTTCAAGTATTGCATGATTTTGTTCGCTAAATGCGTAGCCGTGTTGGCAGAGTGGTATACCCCCGACTTTCGATCGGGTTCGATAACGGCCACTGGATTTTTCTTTCTTTATAAATGTATGTTGTCGTGAGGTGCTGGATTTAGAATGTTGCCTCTCCTCTCTTGCCCGTGGATGCAGTAAGAATCTGCTAAGGATCTGCTCTGCTACAGAAGATGGGCAGCAGCGTCTTTCGTGTATCAACATCCGATACTGGACTCGCCAACCTGCCTGCCAAGCGTGGCGCGAATGGCAACAATCCCCTCATGATTTTGGAGATGTATGAGGGAGGCCTATGTCCGGCAGTGAACGTGGTCCTACGCCTCTTTTGATAATGTATGTGCACATTAAAAACGTGCTTTAATGGTAATGGTACACATCATGATGACAATCGCAGCTTAAATCGCATCCACACGTAATCCCCTCTGACTAATAGCCGACTAAGCTCGGATGGTATAGAGGCCAGCCTAATACATCTACCAATGTCCTAGGTACTGCAGCGTGTACAGCATGAATACTAGTTGCTGACGCTGTAAAAATCATCGACGAGTTTATTAGATGTCCAAGGTCAAATTACGTCTTTCAAGCCTCAACCAGACACTCTTTTCCCTAGAGGAAGTACCAGAGCACAAGGCAGTCACATTTTATAATTATATCCGCTCCCGACTCCTTGTAAATACGGCGCCGGCTTGACATATGCATTTAATTTGCATTCTGCTCTTCCCAGCTTAATTTCTTGTGCCGTTTGCCTTTGGATTAATTATAAGCCTGTGTAGTTGTGTAGTGGGGAACGGATGTTGCTGTTTTATGTGTGGTTGTTTAAGATATAACACAACTACCAGAACAATCTCACTAATATTAACAAGCTTAAAAGCTTGACGAGCTCTGTGGCGCAGCGGGCGAAGGTCCGCCTGCGACATAAGAGGTTGCGGGTTCGATTCCCGCCTCGGGACAAATATCTGTACGATCTGCAGATTTGTTCAGGGTGTTCTGGGTGTTTTTCTATATATAATAAAAAATATCTATCTATGTAGTATAATGTATTAAGTATATATCAGTCATCTAGTACCCATAACACAAGCTCGGCTTAGCTTGGGGCTAGATAATGCTGTGTTATTTGTCCAGCATTATTTATTTTTTATTTTATTAAAAAAAGCTACAGAATATAATAAAACGTCACGCCAAGAAAAGAACATACATACACGAGATATAACACAACTACCAGTACAATGTCACTAACATTAAAAATCTTAAGTTAATTGGGTGTATGAGGCCCTGATAGAGACATTAAATGGCGAAAATAAAAAGAAGCCATAGAACTTTCCCTACTTTTCGTCTATGGAGCCCGTTTTGCGAGAATTGCCGCACCTGTGAAGCGTTTTTTTTCTCGCTTTTTTCAGCGCGATACATCGGCTCCGTGGATAACGATATCTCTAAAGTTTTGTAGAGGAATTCAATGACATTGAAGTGTTTTAGCAATTTCAGTTTGAAAATCAAAATAATTATTTTTTGTGAATGTACATGTTAACGTAAACAACAGAAAAAAACTTCATAATTGTCTAATCTGCGCTCGCCCGCCAAGCGTGGTGAGTATGGCAACTACTCCTCATGGAGATCCATGAGGGAGGTCTGTGTTCAGTAGTGGACGTTTTAGGCAGAAATGATTATAACGATTATCCCACTAATATTATAAAGCCGAAAGTTTGTTTGGATGGAGGTTTGTTACCTCTTCACGCAAAAACTAGGCTACGGATTGAGCTAAAACTTTGCACACGTATTGATGTTAACCAGGATTAACACATTGGCTACTTTTTATTCGGGTAAAACGCATGCGAAGCGGCGGGCAGAAGCTAGACTTATATAATTTAATGTTGTGTATACAAAATATGTGTTGTAGAATGATGCCCCTCCTTTTGTGCCCGTGAATGCAATTAGAATCTGCCAAGGAATACTTTTGGAAGTTTGGCAGCAGCGTATTGCCGTGCTTGTTGTCGCTTGCCAACCCGCTTGCTAAGCGTGGCGAGTATGGCAAACCCCCTTCATAATCTTGGACATCCATGAGAGAGGCCTAAGTCTAGTGGACGTGGTCAGCAGTCCTTCGGCTGGGATGATAATGATGAGTTAGCTACTAAAAGTAGCTATCGCAACGTTTGATATTGTGAAACATAATTAGTTCAAGTCTACAACGCAACCTAAGAGAACAATTATTATTATTATTATAAGCCCATCTGATCCCACTGCTGGGCAAAGGCCTCCCCCGATTCCCTCCATGCATCTCGATCCTGAGCCACTTCCCTCCAGTCCACTCGGTATTGATCGAGTTCGTCCCGCCATCTACGTCTTGGTCTGCCGCGTCGCCTTCTCGCCGGGTCAGGACGCCATTCAGTGATTGCCTTGGCCCACAGTTCACCTGGCATACGGCAGACGTGGCCAGCCCAGTCCCACTTCAGTTTGGCGGCTTTTAGAGCTACATCTGCGATCTGAGTTCTGGAGCGCAGTTCAGTGTTGCGGACCCTGTCGGTTCTCTTTACACCCAAAATGCTGCGCATAAAGAGAAAAATAATAACCTAAATTATAATTTTCTGTTATCTGTCAAATTTAGGGATTTGCACCTATCACTAAAGGAAATATTTTTTTTGGTATAAAAATAACAGTTCAACTAACAGACGTTCTATTAATTGTATCATACATAGGATATCATTATGTGTATTCTATGCTATTCATAGATTTTAGTTCACGCCCGTTTTATTTTGTTAAAAATACTTCAATTCACGAATTTGCGTCTGTTGGAACGACAAAATTACCTGATTTATCTGTCAAATTAACAATTGACAGTATCTGTCAAGTGGACATTTGACAGTTAAATAACCTTAACTTCGGCGACATCAATTGTTTTGTTTACCTAGGTTATTATCAAAAAGAACACCTACTGGATTGTGTAATAATGTATTTGTTGTACCTTGTATAATAATGTGTCTGTTGTTATCATTACTATCGATTATTATTGCATATCTAGGTAGGTTAAAAAGCGATCAATCGATTAGTATTGGCCACGGTAAAAGTATCGATTTAATCGATTATTTTAAGCGATCACTATCGATTAATTGACAATAGTTTTTTTTATATTTGTGGCCAGGCAGGACTACCCTTAGAATTATAGGTGGGATTACTACTTTTCAGTGTTGCTGTTTATTAATTTTGCAATAATTATCTACAAAAGTTATTATTATAAAAGTAACGGACATCTTATTGGATTTGGAAGTTTCACATAAGGGTATAGTATGACGGCATCTTTCATTTAGTATATAGTTCATTTTTGTTAATCGTGTTGTTATTTTAGTACCATCACCTAAGGAAAAACAATTTTGTCTTTTGTGAAGAGAACACTTCATCTTGCCATTAAATAAATATAAAACGACGTCGGTATTTTTGGTGAAGGTTTTTTTCAATTAAAAACGCTCTTTGTTTATTTGTGAAAAGTGTTTTTTATTCAACTGTGATTTTATTTGTACAATTTTACTACATAATATTTTTGTTTACAGTACAAAATGGGAAACTCAATATTGTTAAAACAGCGTTCATCAAAAAACGAAACGCGGAAACGTTGGTCCATTATTGAAGCCGCGTTAGTAAGGCCTTTAACGTTCCGTGAATGGCACGATTAAAAGAGACCTGATCACAACAATCCTATCTTGCCTTTCATTTTATCTCTCAACCAAAATGAGGGAATTTTAAAATGTGAGTAATTCTTGGCATCGTAACTCCCAAGCGGATGAAATGACTTAAATTTGCTTTTTTTTTGATAGGTGAGAGTCAAGAGTGGTGAAAGTTTGATAGAAAATGGGACTAGCCAGAGTCAGGGCATAAATTCGAATTAGAAAAAAAATGTTTCAGCTAAAACGTTTAAGTTTCAATGATAACTATGAGTCGTATGTTATTTAAAATTTAGGTTTTAAATGGCGATGATCAATTGCGTGATCAATTTGCTGGATTGCTTGATATTTATTCATTAAGATTAATTAGATAAGATAATTTATTTATTTGTAACAACAAGCATTCCCATACAAATAAACATTTTATAACAAAATAAAATAAGAAAAATGGTGACGATACTCTTATAATAGTAAAATAACATTATAAAGCACTACTGAACAAATAAAAATAAATAATGCTGGACAATTCACACAGCATCATCTAGCCCCAAGCTATTCGTAACCAGAGCTTATGTGTTGGATACTAGATTACTGATTTACTGATACTATATACTATTACTAATATCATCATTTCAGCCATAAAACGTCCACTACTGAACACAGGCCTCCCTCATGGATCTCCATGAGGGATAGTTGCCATACTCACCACGCTTGGCAGGCGGGTTGGTAAGCGCAGTATGGGATGGTTACTGATATAGATTTTTTTTGTTATTATATAGAGGTAAAAAAACATCCAGAACACCCTGGAATAATATCTGCCCCGCAGAAGTCATCAGGCTATTCTAAATTATTTATACACCGTCAGTAACTTTGAATCCATGCTGTACGGGACGCTGAGTGCCTGGGACAAGATTAGATGTGATAGGCTTGCCCAGCACCTACTCCATCATCATCATCATCACTTCAGCCGTAAAAAAAAAGTCCACTACTGAACAGGCCTCCGTCATGGATCTCCATGAGGGGTAGTTGCCATACTCACCACGCCTGGCAGGCGGGTTGGCGAGCGCAGTACGGGATGTTGATACACAGATAGACGCTGCTGCCCATCTTCCGGAGGTATCCCTTAGCAGGCTCTTACTGCATCCACGGGCATGAGAGGAGGGGTAACAATCTACTGCCGGCACCCCACGGCAACTACTCCATACTCTCAGCTTTGTCAACCGTATGCGAAGAAGTATGTACGTATACATACATACGTCTGAAGCCAACTAGGCCACGGGTTTCCTTACGATGTTTTCCTTTCCTTTAGTGTATTTGTTATATAAATCGCACATACATTTTTCGAGAAGAAAAATAAATTTACGGTGACCAGGAACCGATCCGACCTTCGGACTTAAAGTCGGGTGAACATCCCACTCAGCTAACACGGCTCGCTTCCATTAGTGTACCCACAAAACCTTTACGCGATTCCAAACTTTTAAGACGCCGGAAGTAGGCATGGTTTCCGGATGCGGAAACTACCCCCTTGTAATCGTGGTGAGCGTATACATAAAACATGGAGTGTAGCCACATCGCTCCACCAATGATCTAATAACGTGTTGCGTAGTGCTTTGACTGTGCACATTGTTGAGGACTGTACGATATTTAAACGGATTAATTTAACAGATTGGGCTTATATAAAATATCTAAAATGTTGCTGAAAATACCAAAACTACTATGATGTATGCTAATGACCTTTGGATATAACTTTCGATTTATCATGAATCCCATTATAATAAATGAGTTTAAAAGCAATCAACCATTAGAAATTGAAACAAAAAACCCACCGCAAGTTTAAATTTAGGGCATATTATTAAATTATTATATTAAACTTAAGTCGTTGTGGTCAATTTACCAAAAACTCTTCTCAAATACCTAACTCACAGGGTCACCAAGATACAGGCATTGCCTAGTTTGGGACCCATGGCCAATGTATCTATTTATGAAATAGTTTAGAAGATAGATAGATAGAAAATGCTTTATTGCACACCTTAAACTATAGTTTAGTCTAGTATGTAAGCCTTAATAATATAATAATAATAAGCTATAACGCTGGACAAATCACACAGCATCATCTAGCCCCAAACTAAGCAGAGCTTGTGGTATGGGTACTAGATGAGTGATATACTTAATACATTATACTACATAGATAGATATTTTTATTATATATAGAAAAACACACAGAACACCCTGAACAAATATCTGCAGATCGTACAGACATTTGTCCCGAGGTGGGAATCGAATCCGCAACCCCTTGCGTCGTAGGCGGACCTTCGCCCGTTGCGCCATAATAAGATACACCATGTACATAACTTGAATTGATATTAATAAATTTATCTTATCTTATATAACTATGCCTTGTGGGACTCCAGTGGACACCATTACAAAAGTATTTAATTTAAATTGACCTTAATGATGATGGTGATATTAATGTGTAGGTAAATAATAATAATAATCCACCTAGCCGTTTTCGGCTGCAGTGACTGGTAGATATGATGATAAGTGTATAAGGATATCGCATCTTGGCCATCTTTCGATGTCGTCACCCTTTGTTGCAGGCAATCAATAAATTGATTTTGGCGTTTTAAAAATCTAATATTCAATTAATTAATTTAATTTTAATAAATAAAACGACTTCATAAATATATTGTCTTGATAATTATGACAATACAGTGTCTGTATCATAAAATCAGCCGACAAATGCGGCCGATGGGGCCGCAAAGCTCTCGAATGGAGGCCACGGACCGGCAAGCGTAGCGTAGACGACCTACAAGATGAGCAGACGACTCGGTGAGAACCGCTGGTCAGCAGTGGATGGAGACGGCATCCAACCGCAGTACTTGGAAATAAATGAGGAAGGCTTTTGTCCAGCAGTGGACGTCCTACGGCTGATACGATAATGATCCTA
Source organism: Pasiphila rectangulata (assembly GCA_963082625.1). Taxonomy (NCBI): domain Eukaryota; kingdom Metazoa; phylum Arthropoda; class Insecta; order Lepidoptera; family Geometridae; genus Pasiphila; species Pasiphila rectangulata. Next base: position 1,926,157 of record OY720254.1, on the reverse strand, counting down.
AAATCGTGTGTCCAATGGAAATACAACTACTATATTTACTTTTACTATTACACCACCTTTTACCGCGACCCTTGATACGTTAATACGAGTATCATCAAATTCAGCGCCTGTTTGACAAAAGGAGATCTAAATAATTTTACGATTCTGGAGTGAAATGGTACACAAGGAAACTTGTTAACTTCTGTAAGGTAAGTTAATATCTATTAGGTACGCGACTAACTCAATTTGTCGTTACGTTCTTCTAAGTAATAATAAAATATGTAGTATGTAATACAAATAAATAATATAATTGTATACAACGTGTCCCAAAATTAGACTATGAGATTGCACCGGTGGTCGTGAATACTCAAGAAAAAAAAAATATCAATTATTTTTTAATTACAAAATACCTTAATGAAATGAGTCCTTACATGATATTTTTAACAGCAATCACAATTTCAGCCGTAAAACGTCCACTACTAAACACTGGCCTCCCTCATGGATCTCAGTCTTTCAATATGGTTACGCCGACAGCATTGCGAGCGTAACTTAATTTAAACGTTAGATAAACGACATTGCATAGTTAATTATCTATAGGTAAACTAAGGGTTGGTTTACTTTTCTGGGAATTTTGTGTAATCCCATATTGGGCTATTACGCGATGTTCCTACGTGTCCGTGTGTGCGTACACTATAATCCACACGACGGATATTTTGCTGCGTATGCACTCTGCATTTTTTCTAATGTCGGTCACCTTGACTGACAAGAGTTGCAATCAAGACGCCTCGCTGGTCGGTCGCACGCAACTCAATTATATTTCCCGCATGTGTCCCCGTCGCGATTCGTTCTTTGGAATCGTGGGACACTTATTACCGAGTCCCATAATATATTTGGGAAAGGTCGCATTACCACAAAATAGTTGCCAGCCAAAGGAATTCGCCTCTCTGTGTAGTGAAGTGAAAGGATTCCCGCGCAGCCCTGGACCCTCAGAGATTGCTGGACTTGCCAGGTTAGTAAGCCTTCCTAATTACCTAGTGATTTTAGCCTGTGCAACGTCGTTATAATTACTATACGCATCTTTGAGAAACCTAGAATTATTGGATTTCAGCCAGTCCATCCCACCTTGGGAAACGCATATTAACCCAAATGATATAATCGGTTAGCTTTATGGTCTATCGTACCATGCATCGCGGCATGCGGCCGGTTATATCTTCCATATATTTGGTCCTCACGAACCGGATAGAAATCTAAAATTTTGGGTTTATTACCACGTGTAATTGCATATAATCATCATAGGAAACTCGTCCTTATTGCGTTACATGTAAGGTCCATTGTGTGTCCGCACTTGTACACGAAGTCCCGTTATAAAATTATTTAAATTCGCATTTTTCCTAACTGATTCACAAATAGGTGTGTATAAGTTATTTACTACTTTAGTGTTTCATGTTGTGAAATAGATTTTACGTTAAATTGCGTTAATTACGCTAATTTTTCATTATTTTATTTAATTGACGGTGGTTTCGTGGAAAGTTTCGTGGCACAAAGATTGGTCTGGTTAACTTTGTTAGCGAATCCAAGTAAGGATCGCCACTATAACATCTTGTTGGTTTATTTTTAACCTAATAACTAAACATTGAGTTTATTTATTTACATCGCAAAAATATTACAGTCCACACCGCATTTATTGAAGAATTTTAGTAGGTTCTGAAGTAACTTATTTACTAGGTTGTTTGTTCTTAAGACAAGATAAATTATTTCTCACTCTTACGTTCATAAGTACCTATTATTTCGCATGCACAGCAATTACGCTCGTGCTATCTATACTGTTCCTATATCGTGCCAGCTTGGTCAGTTAGTGCCTATCTATACTTACTAACGCTGCTGGTAGGATAGGTGTTTATTTGTTTTATCCTTACGCGTCGTATTGCACGTTCGCTAGGGTTCCGCATGGTCGGGAAAATAGTTCCACACCTATTTATTTTTTGTTTTACCCGTGTGTCGCGTCGTATTGTACGTCCGCTTTATTGCTTGAAATAGAGTTCCGTTCTATATACCATATATAAATCATATAAGTACCGTTTGTTTTTACAAGCTTTTTTTATTTTTCGATTTCGCCATTGTCGTGTCGTATTGAACACACGCTAGGGTTTCGCATGATTGGAAAATTGGTTCCGTACCTACCTATCTTTTGTTTTTTAAAAAAATATAAATATTTAATACTTTGTTTTGCATCCATTAGCTTAGGCTGGAATTTCGCTTGGACGGATAAGTGGTTCCGTACCAATTTTATATTAAAGTTTTTATTTTTTATTTTTAAACACAAATTTTTAGTTTAAAATGGAAGACTTAAATAACAAACTTAAACTTTACGAAGGCAAATGTGCTTCATATTTTGGTCGCGTTCAAAAAATATATGATTTAATTTCAAATCTCAATGACGAAAGGTCGAGAAATACTTTCATTGCGAAAGCCAGAACAGTCGATCAAATTAGAAACGAAATTATAACTACAATTGATAATATAAATATTTTGTCAATGAAAATTAATCCCGACTATGAGGTTAATTACAACACGTTGTCGGCCTTTGACGATCTTTCGTGCGAAATTAAAAATGTATTGAGTTCATTGACCCCAGCTCCCCCTACTAAGGATTATGCTATGAGTAGTACTAATTCGACGAGTAGTAAACTCGGTTCAAGTTCAGGGTTATGTCATATCAAAATACCGAGAATCGAACTGCCTACCTTTGAGGGCGACATTCAAACTTTTCCGTTTTTCTATGAAACATTCAAACGTGTAATACATTTAAATCCCGATTTATCGGACTCGGATCGTATTCACTATTTACTAAGTCATCTCAAGGGCAAGGCTCAAAGTGTTGCCGCCGGTATTGTCCCCGCTGCAGAGAACTATCGCGTAATCTGGGACGCGCTTATCGCAAAATATCATGACACGCGCGCATTAGCGGTTAGTTATCTCAATCAGCTGTTTTCTATAAAATCAGTTGGTACTTCGCCTGCTAATGTTGAACAGGTATTTGATAAATTCACTGCAATTGTGGCAGGACTCAAGCAATTGAAAATAGATAACATGGATGATTTTATTTTCACGTACGCGGGTCTTAAGTTATTAGACTCCGACATCGCAAAACATTACGAAATGTCGCTTCGCAATTTGAAAGATCCTCAAGGGGTAGATTATAATTACTTTGTAAAGTTTGTACGCGAACAAATAAAAATATTATATCGCACCGCGCCGTCGAATGCTGAAAAGTCGACCGCCGGCCGCAGTGGCGCCAGTGCGGCGTCTGCTACGTCTTCTAGGGCGCATGTATCTACATCGCCTAAATGTTCGCTCTGTCATTCATCGCATATCCACTTATATAAGTGCAGTGCCTTTTTAAAATTAAACGCGAATGACAGATTTAAATTCATTAAGGAACACAATATGTGTGTCAACTGCCTTAGTGCGCAGCATACAGCGTCTAAATGTCAGTCTTCTGCCACTTGTAAGAAGTGCCAGGGTAAACATCATTCCTTGTTGCATTTCGAACAAAGGCCACAGAAACCAGCTGCTAGTGTCAGCACCGCACCGGCTACTAGTGCCGAAGAACCTGAGCCATCGCAGGAACGGGTTTCTTTTTGCACGCACTCAGCCACGGTTCAAAGGTCGTCGCGCACTACTGAAGTGCTAGCTACTGCGAAGGTATTAGTGGTAGGTAGGAAGGGCAAGGATGCTGTTATTCGCTGTCTTCTGGACCCAGGTTCCCAGAAGAACTATATAACTACTCGATGCTTTCGTAAGCTCGGGTTACCTATCCGCGAGGATTCGGTGGTTACCGTCAAAGGTATTGGTGGTACCTCTCAACCAGTACGAGGTTCAGTTGAACTCAAATTTAGTTCGCGTTTCCGTGTGCAACCCAAGTACAACATCGACGCTCTGGTTCTCGACGAGATAACGGGTCAGCTCCCGTTATGCCCGATAGATGTCGCTAACTTAAATCACATTGATTCGAGGCTACTTGCCGACGATACTTGGGCTACGCCGGGGAATATTGACATTCTGCTAGGAGTAAAACTGTTTTCTAAGTTATTGCAACCAGGTCATGTATCTTCTACCGCGGGATGTCCAAACGCATTAGAGACAGTGCTTGGCTATATATTAATGGGAGACGCACCTGTCTTGGAACGTCCGAAAGCCACCCTGTCGTTTTTCGCTACTTCCCCTTTGGAAAGCTGCGACTTGCGCAAGTTTTGGGAGATAGAGGAAGTTCAACCCTCTTCTATCACTAGCGTGGATGATAAATACTGTGAACAGTTTTATTGTTCCACCACTACTCGCACCCAATCTGGCAAGTATGTCGTTGCTTTGCCATTGAAGACAGACGCATCGGCGTTAGGTAATTCTTTCGAAATTGCACGTCGTAGATTTATTAGCCTCGAACGAAAACTTAAATCGCATCCTAACGTCAAATTACTCTATGATGACGTCATAAGAGATTATCTAAAAAATAATTACGTTTCCCTTGTGCAAGGAATTATTCCTGGCGAGGTATCTTACTACATCCCGCACCATGCTGTAATTCGCGAAGACAAGGCAACCACCAAGTTACGCGTGGTTCTTGATGCGAGCGCGAAGACAGCCTATGGTACATCACTAAATGATATTCTCTACGCAGGTCCAGTTCTTCAGTCGGACCTTTTTAATATTCTTTTAAATTTAAGATTCTACGCTGTAGCTATAACGGCTGATGTTAAAGCTATGTACCTCAGAATTTCAGTACGTCCTGAAAATCGTCCTCTTCAGCGTATACTATATCGCTTTCACGAAGACGAGGAATTGCAAATTCTGCAATTTTCCGTTCTTCCCTTTGGGTTCAAATGCTCGCCCTTTGTCGCCATCCGCACCATTCAACAATTGTGTAAGGATGAGGGTCAAAATTGTCCTCTCGCAAGCGAGATTCTAAATAGAGATATTTATATCGATGATATCGCTAGTTCTATTCCTAGCATTGCGCTAGCAATAGATTCCGCTCACCAACTGATTAAGTTGTTTTCACTTGGTGATTTTGAGTTGACTAAATGGTCAAGTAATAGCCCTGAGGTTCTTCAGGCTATTCCCGAGTCACTGCGGCTCGCGCACAGTGTCGATCTAAGTAAGGATCCGACTCTAAAGGTTCTTGGGCTTCGTTGGTTTCCCGACGAAGACTATTTCGCATTCCAAGTCAATTCTGACAATCGCCCTTGCACGAAGAGAAATATTCTGTCGTCTATCGCTCGCCTCTTCGATGTTCTGGGTTTAGTCGCGCCCATGATCTTGTACGCCAAGCTATTGATCAAAGATCTTTGGCTTGTAAAAATTGGATGGGATGATGTCCCACCAAACCGCATAGTTCGTCTGTGGCAGCAGTTTCAAGATGAACTGCCGCATATTTCGCAGCTTAAATTCGCACGTCACATTGGCGTAATTGAGAACTGTAAAATTACCTTAGTTGGCTTTGCAGACGCTAGTGAGAAAGCCTACGGTGGTGCTGTCTACGCCCACGTAGTGAAACCAGATGGAGACATAACCATCTCGCTAGTATGTGCAAAGTCCAAGGTCTCTCCTCTTAAGGTTATTTCGCTGGCTCGCCTGGAGCTATGCGCCGCATTGCTTTTATCAACTTTGATAAAGCGAGTTGTTGATCTTTATTCCTCCCGATATGCCATTGAGGCTGTCGTAGCATTTTCAGACTCAACTGTAACTTTGAGTTGGATCCACTCTTCGCCACATCGCTGGCACACGTTTGTGGCCAATCGCATAGCCAAGATTCACGAAAATCTCTCGGCAAAACACTTCTTCCATGTAAAAGGATCAGATAATCCTAGTGATTGTCTTTCCCGCGGTTTGACGCCAGCCCAGCTTATCCATCATCCACTGTGGTTGACTGGACCGCCCTGGCTCAAACTACCCCGCCACAAATGGCCTATAAAACCATTCGTTCCAGGTGAGACGCAAGAGCTTCCCGAAATGAAGCCAGTGGCTCTACCTGCTTTATCGCCGGCAATGTCAAAGGTGAATTCTCCTGCCGAAGACATTCTGTATAACCTCTCCAATAGGTTTTCCTCCTGGAAAAAATACTTGAAAACAATTTGCTTTGTTTACAAATTTCTAAAGCGGCTTCCTATAGGCCCAATAACCGCGCTCGATTTGAACTTTGCTGAATCAGTTGTGTGGCGAACTGTTCAACGAATTCATTTTGAATCCGATGCAAAATCGTATCTTCGTGAACTCTACCAATTCTTATCGCATGAATATAGCACATATTGGGAGAAGGAACTGGCGGATGATAACTCGCGACCGCTCTACGCGCTTAGCTCCGATCCGTCAGAACCCGCCGCATTAACTCCTGCACATTTTCTTAACACGAAACCACTCGTCTTTTTCCCTGCTCGCGAGGTAACTGAAACGCGCTTACATCTTATTTCGCGACAGGAACTAAATGATCAACTTGTTCATTCTAAATGGAACACACCTGCTAATCCTTTACGGACTGGTATGGTTGTTGTTTCTATGCAGGACAACGTTATGCCTCTACATTGGCCGATAGGCTTAGTGACTGAAGTCTATCCGGATAAGAACGGGGTAGTTAGAGTCGCAACGATCAAGACTCAGAGTGGGTTTTTTCAACGGCCAACAGTTAAGTTGTGCCCTTTGCCAACACAATAAGTTTTGGTATCTAATTTTTATAATGCAGAAGTTAGGTTTAATTAAATTTATTAACTAGTTTATAAAATTCCTTCATAAATTTAGTTTCTTTCATAAGGTAGAGTTTTCATGATGATAATATGCAATTGTTAATTGTTGTTTCCTCTTTTTTGTTTTGAAAGATTAGGACCTTTCAAGCCGGGGAATATGGTTACGCCGACAGCATTGCGAGCGTAACTTAATTTAAACGTTAGATAAACGACATTGCATAGTTAATTATCTATAGGTAAACTAAGGGTTGGTTTACTTTTCTGGGAATTTTGTGTAATCCCATATTGGGCTATTACGCGATGTTCCTACGTGTCCGTGTGTGCGTACACTATAATCCACACGACGGATATTTTGCTGCGTATGCACTCTGCATTTTTTCTAATGTCGGTCACCTTGACTGACAAGAGTTGCAATCAAGACGCCTCGCTGGTCGGTCGCACGCAACTCAATTATATTTCCCGCATGTGTCCCCGTCGCGATTCGTTCTTTGGAATCGTGGGACACTTATTACCGAGTCCCATAATATATTTGGGAAAGGTCGCATTACCACAAAATAGTTGCCAGCCAAAGGAATTCGCCTCTCTGTGTAGTGAAGTGAAAGGATTCCCGCGCAGCCCTGGACCCTCAGAGATTGCTGGACTTGCCAGGTTAGTAAGCCTTCCTAATTACCTAGTGATTTTAGCCTGTGCAACGTCGTTATAATTACTATACGCATCTTTGAGAAACCTAGAATTATTGGATTTCAGCCAGTCCATCCCACCTTGGGAAACGCATATTAACCCAAATGATATAATCGGTTAGCTTTATGGTCTATCGTACCATGCATCGCGGCATGCGGCCGGTTATATCTTCCACAATATTTCAACATCCCATACTGCGCTCGCCAACCCGCCTGCCAAGCGTGGTGAGTATGGCAACTACCCCTCATGGAGACCCATGAGGGCGGCCTTTGTTCATTAGTGGACGTTTTATGGCTGAAATTATGAATGATGAATTTAGATGATTAGGAAGATACATACATAACACTCTTTTCTTGCATTCGGGAAATAAACTAACTACAGGAATCCCATACACAAAATTGCGGGGAAATTCCGTAATGTCAAAAACATTTATTTGCATTGCTAACGGGGTCGAGCTGGTAAGGGTCAAAATTTAAATTTAAGGTTACTAGGTAACATTTAAGTGGTTAATTTGCAATTCCAGAACTATTTTACCATAATTTTACTAAAAAATCTTCGTTTACAGGGTCTTCATAAAGAGGTAATTACAATGAAAAAAACAGCTAAGTACAAATCGGACTCGCGCACGAAGGGTTCCGTAACATTATTCAATCAATATCACGTTTGTTGTATGGGCGCCCCTCAAACATTTTTTTTATTCTGTTTTTAGTATTTGTCATTTGGCCTTTGCCCAGCAATGGGACCCAAATGGCTTATAATAATAATAAATAATAACTGAATAATTATAATAATAATAATTTAGTATTTGACTCTGCTGTCCATCTGTCCGTCTATCTGTCTGTCACCAGGCTGTATCTCATGAACCGTGATAGCTAGACATTTGAAATTATCACGGATGATGTATTTCTGTAGCCGCTGTAACAAAAAACACAGAAAACAGGATAAAATAAATATTTATGGGAGCTCCCATACAACTAGGGTCCCATTTGTACCCTTTGGGTACGAAACCCTCAAAATATACCTAGTTTAAAAACTTTAACAGTAATCAAAAATAAAAGTATACTTTTTCCCCACGATGTGTCCCTTTAACTTTAAAGCACGTGTTAAATATTTTATTAAAAACACATTATTAGACATAAAACATATTTATATTAAAGAATACTATTATTATTATTTTGTTTATACTATTGAGTATAACCGCTCTTTTGGTTTCGCGAAAATAATATTTCGTTTGGTTTCGCGAAAATAATATTTCGACCGTCATCTGGTTTGCGTTTTGGCGCGAAAAACGGCGGGCGCTCCGCGTCGGCGCTAAGTGGATACTGGCTCAGTTTTTAAAATGACGCTCCATTTTGCTCCATCGTGGTATTTACGCTCTATGGAAAGGGATTGAATGAAGCTTGTCAGTACAATCATTCATAATTTAGTCTGTGTTCGGGATATACAGCGTAAAAATTATTTTCTATTAATTATTGATTTATTTTTATATAAAACGTATTGTTATTAAATAATTGTGTTAATATATTTCTCCTATCTATTGCTTCACATTTATGTACGCATTTCCTAACTGTGTAATTTATTTTATTATCTGTGCTCTAAATGTACGTATATATACGTTTAAATCTAACCGGTTTATTATCCTTTATTTAGGTTCGTTCTTACTTTTATTTTTATTTTTGTTTTTTATATATATTGCATGTGTGTATTTTTGACCTTAGATGTCCCCCACACAGGTACTATCTGAAAACCAGCGCTGCTTCCAAAGATTAAGCTAAGATAGTACCTATTTGGCCGCATGCGAGTGATGATTAAAATAGTTCCGCAGGGTGTACTTGTCTAATGTTATTCTTATATGTCCTACTAGCTTCTGCCCGCCCCCTCGCACGCTTTATACCCGGATAAAAAGTAGCCTATGTGTTAATCCAGACCTACATCTATACGTGTGCAAAGTTTTAGCTCAATCTGTAGGGTAATTTTTGCGTGAAGAGGTAACAAACCTCCATACAAACAAGCTTTCGGCTTTATGATATTAGTGGGATTTACCTGTTTGACTATAATTTGCCTTATTTCTCTTTTATCATGTGTGTGTGTATGTCAAATAAACATTATTGCATTTCATTGCAAATGTGCACATACATTTTTCTAAAAAGTAAATCTATGGGTCCAAGGCCTGTATCGAACCACGACTTTCAGATCTAAAGTCTTGGGTACCTACAGTCCGCCCGCCACAAGGCTCGTCGCTCTAATAATTAATAATCGCATAAATAATGATATCATTCATCTAATAGCCAATTAATTTGGCCTAATTCGTCCGCTTCAGCCGATATTAGACGAATTAAGACTAAGAAGGTCGATTTTATGGGCAACAGCTGGTCATTGTTTAAATCATAAAAGGGAGACTTTATGCTGATGATTTACACCACAGATATCAGGATACACACATGTGTTTCGCAAATAGTACAAACACATTTCAAATGCCGTGGGATGCCGGCAGTAGAATTTTGCCACTCCTCACTTGCCCGTGGATGCAGCAAGTCTCTGCCAAGGGATACCTCCAGAAGAGGCAGCAGCGCTTTTCCGTGTATCAACATGCCGTGCTGCACTCGCCAACCCGCCTGCCGAGTGTGTTGAGTATGCCATCACCCAGTCATGATACTTGGCGATCCATGATGACGATGACATTTTAAGTAGTATATCAACATCGCTTCTTGAATGGAATATACATAACTTGAACCTAGCTCGTAAATAATACTCACGAGCTAGATTCAAGTTATACAAGTTGCTGCAAAAACATTATATAAAACCGTGTTGACTGAGAGGTATTATGTAACCCCGACTTTCAATCTGAAGGAGGGGTTCAATACCGGCCCGAACCAATTATTTTTCATTCTTGAAAAATGTACCTATGTGCACATCACACGTGCTTTAACGGTGAAGGTAAATATCGCGAGACAATCCGCGGCTCAGTCAGCTTTAGACGTAATGACATGTTCTTTCCTCTGACTAATAGCCGACCAAGCTGGGAGGATGGCATAGGTGCTGGGCAAGCCTCTACCGACCTCCCAAACACTGCAGTGTCCCGCACAAATCTGCAGTTCGTACGAGCATTTGCCCCGCGCTAGGAATTGAAGTTTTGTTGAGCTCCTGCGTCTCATCTGGCTTATTTAGGCCAACGGAACCACGTAGGATTTTTTAATACTACTTAATGACGAGACAAGCCGTAGGCCCACCTGATTACCTATTACAACTGCAATACCGCGGTGATCACGTTCACTAAGCACGTGACCAACGCTGCATTGCATTGCGTCCGTCACTCTGTGACGTAGAGTTGTAGGTCTTATGTGCCCGTAATTTCCCCGGCCCCCTACCCTTCAAACCCGAACATAGCATAGCAGACGTAACTGTTTGGCGGTTGAATTAGGTTAGGTGTTATTACGTCCCCGGAAGGGAGTTGTACAAAATATTTTATAAATCTTATTCAAGGTTTTTAAGGTAATGAGGTCATTTTAATTCAGAATACTTTGCATTGCTAATTAGCTGATGGCGTTTATTACTCAGTTTAATATAGCTCATCAGAACGGGACGTTATTTCAGGTCTTTATATTTTTATTTCGCTGAAAGCTTTCAGTTTAATTTATTAATTTATACTATAGGAAGTGCTTGATAGCAAACGTACTTAATTAAGATTATACTTACTACCTAACTTTATACTTAACCTATTTTAAAACTAATATTACCGTTTATGTGAACAGTTATTATATTATATAGTAAATAATCTTCTGATTTACATAATATTACTCTAAAAATGTGAGTCCTTTATTGGCTCCAAGGTAGTGCATAGGTTTTGAACTGCATTTAATTAAGAGCTGTGGAATTTGCTACGTAAATAAAATAAAATGATTCAGTTTTCTTACACGATCCTTACGAATATAACTTCATAGGCAGCGGTAAAAAAATATTATAGGGTAACTTGTAGTTTTTTCTCTAATGTTATGTTTATTATTTATTTAATTTGAAGTGAATCGTAACGGGATATTATCAAAAAGCTGCTTTTAGGCGCCATTTTTTCGTTATCCCTTGGCAGATTCTTACTGATTCCACGGGCAAGAGAGGAGGGGCAACATTCTACCCCACGGCAGATTTTTAAATTACTTATATTAAAACTATAACTTCTGGTAAAGTTTCCATTTAACCACCAAATGATTGTACGATAATTTCTCCTCTGGAATTTGACAGTTTTGAACCTAATTACACGTCAGTTTTTATCAGAACTTATGTTTGGTTAGACTTGGGTGACACATCAAAATCATGTTTTTATGGACCTGTCACATCCAGTTAAGAACAAATTTTCTAAGAACATCTCCATAGCTATCTATGAGTCAAAGTGATTTGTCATCGTTTTTAACCGCTTGTTTTAATTAGTGACTTTGCATTTTCTATGGGACCATCCTTACGCGCATAATTGAAGGGGCAATTAGTAAATCTTTGGATCTATCTACATTCAAATTTGAAGATTTCAGACAGGCAAATATACTACTACCCTGCTTGGAAAATAAGTTTTATGCAACAGCAAGTTATAACAATAGTTATAAACTTGCTGAATTCGTTCAGTATTTTTTAAATATTTGGGATCACTCTCACTAGATCAAGTCAACAGATCCATGACAACCTAAAAACGTCATCACATCGTTCGTGTAAAATCTATAGGAAAATGAATTTATGTTATAATTAAATTTTCTGTATATTTTTACGGTGTTTAAATAGCATTTATGTTAACTTGGACTCATATAAATCTAATACATCTTAGATTATTGAAATCGGTCCAGCCGTTCTCAAGTTTTAAGTTGTGTAACTAACACGACTTACTTATTTATAGAAGACTTGACTGTTCGCTTCTCTTATTATTTAATTGATGTGCAGTTGTAAGCAATGCAGTCCAATTTACTATAATTTTGTTTACCGTTGCAATTTGTCTTATAACATGATGTTTACGCTTGTTTAACTTTCATGACACTTAAATATCGGTGTGCTAAGCGCTCCATATAGTTGATCAATTTATATGGCGATGGCATCATCACCCTGATGAGGAACTGTGGGAACTTAGGGTTTATACTCAGCAATGCGTATAGAGTCTTAAATTACAGAGAATTAAAGTACTGAGCAATGTTTGTATTATCTATCATATAAGCCTTATGACGTCCACTATTAGACACAAGCCACACTCATCTCTAAATACTGATCATGAGGGTTGTAACCATACTCACCACGCTTAGCAGGCGGGTCGGCGAGTACAAAATGTTGATACACGGATAGATGTTGCTGCCCATCTTCCGGAGGTATCCCTTAGACTCATATTGCATCTACGAGCAAGAGAGGAGTGGCAACATTCTTCTGCCGGCACCCCACGAACAAAAAAAATTGTTTTTACTGGTGTCGTTAGATGTGTTCATTGTTGATTTTACGGTTAAATTTGTAAATATTAACTAAATTCATTAAAATTTAAATAAACCGAACTATGCTATATCATGGAGGCGGGCGAAGAGGCTCCACAGTTTTAACGTTTGTGGTCTTCGTTCCATAATTTAACCGTGTTTTAAATCATGTAGGTACTAAATTTTTTTATTTTTGTTATGAGATTATGCAAAGGTTCTTGGTTAATCTAACCTAACCATGCACGTGATATGCGCCTGCCAAGCGTGGCGAATTCGTCAAACATATGATCTTTGAGATTCGTAAGGGCGGCCTATGTCAAGCAGTGGACGTGGAAAGCGTCCTGCGGCTGAGATGATAAAAAGGATAATTTTGTATTTCTAAACTGGGTTAGCAAATTTTGTGACAAACCCTCAATCGATGCGGTTCCCAATGAACATCGTTACATTTTGTTTAAGACATTATTGCCTATCTTTATCAGCACAGCATAGTGAGCAGTAAAATTCAGCAGATACTTTATCTACCCACGGGCAATTTTTCTATCTATGGGCTAAAATAACCACCAATTATATAATAATTCTATCTATGTAATATAATGTATTAGGTAAATCAGTCATCTAGTACCCATAACACAAGCTCTGCTTAGCTTGTGGCTAGATGATGCTGTGTGATTTGTCCAGCATTATTTATTTATTTACTTATAAATGGCACCCTGACTCAGCAAGAAGGCAGCGCGGCAGGCCAAATGCATGGTAGGAATTAGCTGGGGATCGAAGTGACTAGAAGACGTGTAGGCCTTTCTTATTCTTATTCTAGTGGGGGTAACTAGATCTGCACTGACGTCCTGCATAGGGGTGTATTGTGCATTGTCCCCCGTGATGCTAGCCCGACCCCAGCCAGCCCAACTCCTTAAAGTACCGGAGAAGGACTCTGGGCCGCCGGCAGCATTCCCTGAGCATTCCCGAAGGATATGCGGATGTTGTAGAAGAAGAAGGGCATGACTCTATGAGCTCCTGCAGTCCCGTCTCCGATCTGGCGTCCTTTGCGTGACGTGGAGCACGTGCTTTGCTCCACAGACAGTGGAGCAAAGCACGTGCTCCACTGTCTCCTCCTTCTCAAGACACCCGCGACATAGTCCACTGTCTGTGGCCCCTGTCTTTAGAAGATGGTGGTTTAGATCGCAGTGTCCCGTGATGATGCCCACCATCATCCGTAGGTCTTATCTTGTCATCTTGAGCAGTGTGTAGGTCTTTGCCCAACAATGGGATGATTCGGGCTGACGGTTACAGTAAATTTTTCTATTCATCGAAATAGTAAGTGGTAGGTATCTGTCTCCCTATTATTGTTCTTTATAGATCCTTACGTTTTGGGGTTCACATTCCGTAATAATTTATATGATTTATATTTATATGGGTAGTTGTCATTATCACCACGCTTATTTGGTGGGTTGGCGAGCGCAGAACGGGATGTTGCTTCACGGAAAAACGCTGCTGCCCATCTTCCGGCGGTATCCCAGGCAGGCCGGCAGGGTACTGTGCAAAAAAAAAAAAAAAAAAAAATTACCACTTTTTCCTTGATTCAATATTTTCGTTAGTAAGCCGTAAAAGCCAAATTGTTCCCGTGAAGTTTCAATCATATCAATAGTTATTATTTAAACGAAAGTAAACTTAAAAAGTAAGTAGCCAGCACGGGTTGTTGGGCAGCCCGCTAGATGTGTGATGATGTGAAACAAGTACAGACGCGTTCATACTAAATGATACTGATGACTGGCGGACTAATATAACTGGCCAACTTAATGGTATATTTTACTATGAACGCGTCTGTACGTGGAAGATGGTACCTAACTAAATAAACGTTATATCAATCTTTCTACCTAACTAATTGCTTCGGATAGCTTTATAACGCCCTCAAGTGTCGCTTTTCGCGAGGGCGATGATCCGTTTATCCTGATGAAAAATGACATAAATAATTGCGAATAAGTTACTCCTTAAAGTAGTTTAGTATCCCTCTCCATTCCCACTTTTTCCCCCATGTTGATAAGGCGGGACCTTCAATAATTCGTTAGCGAGATCGATCATCATGCATTTACAACACGAACGCACTTATTGGTTGTTCCATAGTTTTTATAAGCTAATTTGTAAAAAACTGTTGGCCGCCACGGGATCCGGTAGTAATAATGATGATGATGATTATTTCTATCCTTCTATCCATCTATTGACTGAACAAGCAATTTAGTTAGCACTTCTTGCCTCCCCATCTCTATTTTTTCCCGTGTAGATAATTATGACGAGATCCTAAATATTGCGTGTAGATATGCGAGAGCGATCCATCCTCATGCATAACTCAATTATGGCCATAGCTTTTTATAAGCTAATTTGTAAAAAATGTTCGCCGCTACGGGATGCCTGGTTGCGAAACCAGATTTATTTTATTCACTAAACAATTTAGTGCGGAGTTTCTCCCTTTCTCAAGTCGGCTATGCTGTTCTCAAGTGACGCGGCTCCCAACAACAGCATTACATTAAGATTTTTTATACAAGATATAAAATAAATAAATAAATAATGCTGGACCAATCACAGAAGCATCATCTAGCCCCAAGCTAAGCAGAGCTTGTGTTATGGGTACTAGATGACTGATATACTTAATACATTATACTACATAGATAGATATTTGTATTATATATAGAAAAACACCCAGAACACCCTGAACAAATATCTGCAGATCGCACAGACATTTGTCCCGAGGCGGGAATCGAACCCGCACGCCTTGCGACGCAGGCGGACCTTCGCGCGCTGCGCCACAGAGCTCGTCTCGTATATAATTATTTCTCTCCATCTATTGACTGAACGATTTAGTAAGCAGTTCTTGCCTCCCCATCTCCACTTTTTCCCCGTGTTGATATGACGAAACCCTCAATATTCGTTACCGAGATCGATCCTCATGCATATTCACAGCACGAACACAATTAGCTGTGCCATAGTTTTGTTCGGGGTCCGCCAATTATATTTCAGTGCTGCAGAGCTTTTTGCGATTCCGTTGGACGAGTGGCGAGAGGACTAATTAGTGGATTTGGTATTTGTTGCTGGATAGGAACCTACATAATATAATGTGACCCCTAGAAGCCCACTTGAATTTAAGGATATAACTCCAGCGTTAAACCCAATAAAACATTAGGGTGTGGATATAATGTTATTTGGGTAACTTTATACAATTTTTTTTCTCTGTAACCTTTATCAAAAAAGCTTCAAAAAATGTATAAACTATGCAATATAAGGCATGCGTTCTTGGTTTAAAAAAATATCTTTATTGAGTATCTGAAATAATTGTGCTATCTGTTTTTTTAATCTAAATTAATTCCTAAACTATCAATTCCAAGATGTTTTTAATGTCATCACCATAAAGCAACTGCAGGCTATTTCAGCAAGTAGATGTCCTATTAGTTTGTAATTATTTTTTTACGTGTAACGCGCGAACAACGCCTCTGCCGGCCCTACAATCAGTGCGGGAAGAAAGAAATAAAGAAAATACATGTACTTTGGACACACACACAACACCTACAAATTATATAAGAAAAAGCAAAAAAATATTAAATTAGGTTTACTATGGTCTAAAACTTTTGACATATAAACAATGCTGCGTTTAGTTGGATCACATAGCAAGCTATGCGGTTGCGGCGCTGATTTTCAGGCAGGTCCGTGTAAAGAGACGTTGTGGTAACGATGAGAGAGATAGAAAAATAGACGTTAGCAAGGTCATCGGTAAATACAGATGAGAATAATTACTTTTAAACTTCTGATCCTATAAAGAGTCCAGCTCTTCATAGTATAACTATTATATCTTTATACCATTACGATAAAGTATTGGTGTTTGAAAAAAAAATAAGTTTTATTATCGTCATCATCGACAGCCCATTGGTACCCTATTACAAAAATAAAGCCTAACGCTTTATTTTTGTAAGCGCCACAATACCCTCCTGCCTTAAAAGTTTTATGTAATCTTAACCAAGTCGGTGAAAGTCAAAGAGTTAGGGTTTCTTTTCTGCATTTTTCTCACATTTGACAATTATTTTTCTGAAGCGAACGAATTCAATGTGGCTTTATTTCATAAAAATCATCGACGTCACCTAAGCCAAAATACTGTTGTCCACCTGCGGGCAAAATCGATCCAATGAGGCACTTAAACTACCGCGGATATCCATTCTGTGGATTGAGGAGATGGGCTCGTACTTTTTTTCGAAATGACAATGTACGTTGTTGACCGCAGATGGCCATGACAACGTTACCGGACTATGGCGAGCGGAGAGGGCGCCTAGCCGCAAAAGTTAGGTTGGGGCAACAAGCTCAAGGGCACCACTTAGGTTCGAACCACGGCTTGGACTGTTGCCAGATTTTTATATGTAATGATGGTTAACATCCAGGTGCAAAACTGCACCTTAAGACGGAAGCGTGTATTCTTCGGCCTCGCCGGCGAGACTGGTTATTGAATGTATGCCTAGCAGCTAGTGTGGGACGGGTTAACGTCACCTCCGGGTTAGCGGCGGTGAGCTCGTCAACGGGAAAGCCGAGAACGTGTCTCGGTCGACGGAGGAAAGTATTGGGCTCGTAGTCAAATTAATTTACTTTTTAAACCAAACACTAAACCCATAAAATAAGACACACTACAGCGGGCCTAAAACTACAGTATAAAGAAATTTTGTTTTCAAAAAATTCTATGATTTCAAAGTTACCTTGTGTGTACTTGGGTGTACTTAGTCTGTAGCAAAACACTAAAACCGGGTCACATCAATTATAACACTGTAATGTCTTCAAAGTAAGACAACAGGAAGCAGTAAAGACCAGCTCCTCAGAAATCCTGACCGTGACGAAGTCTACGTCATTGTCAATTAGTAATTAGTGGAAAATGAAGCTTGATACAACGTCTGAAGATTCAATTTTGTGGCCTTCTCTAATGAAATGCACAAAACTGAAGATTATTATTTATTTATACTTATATTGACACAGTTTAGACAGGTGACATACTCACCATGCTTGGCAGGCGGGTTGGCGCAGTACACGATGTTGTTACACGGAAAGACGCTGCTGCCCATCCTCCGAAGATATCCCTTGGAAAATTCTTACTGCATCCACGGGAAAGAAAGGAGGGGCAACATTCTACTGCCGGCACCCCACGGCTACTGACACCGCATCCGAGTTATAAAGTCAGTTGATAAGGAGTGAAAATTCTCTGTTCTATATAGTTATAGGTACTGGGCCACAATTTAGGCGAGTTTGTCAGCAAAATTAATATATCATGTCGCCACATGTCTCCTACGTTTGTTACGAATAGGCGGCATCTACACAAGACGGACATAGTTGGAATAGTTGTAGGATGATTACTAAAACATCATCATTTTATAGGAAAATAATATAAATTATTTGAATTTATTTAAAGCTGACCCGGTAAACTTCGTACCGTCTCAGAATCAACTTCTTTACTTCTGCTAACTACTACTACTTTACTACTAACTTCTCCTACTCTACTACTACTAACTTTACTACAACGTCAATTCATCGCTTTTATTAACTGCCTTAAAAAAAGAAGGTTCTCAAGTCGTCTGTATTTTTGTTACCTCAGAACGCCGTCGTTTTGAACGGAGGCTGATTGTATTGGAAAACAGCAAGGAATTACGTTTTATAGCGATGATCGCGTAATTTACGCCTGTAGCAAACCTGTCGCGAGATAGGTCAGCCTGCAGACAAAGATTTAATTTGTAAGATGTGCCCTTACCGCAATGAGATCGCGCCGCTTGGTTTCCACGCACTCATTTGAAATCATTGTATCTCTAAATCTCTAGCCGAACGTGGTGTACGATATTTTTTTTCGAAGGGTCTTGCATTGTGATTGGATAATCTATGATAACAATAAAAGTAAGGCTTTTGCATCTATTATAGATGATTTATACAACTGGTAATCATGCTGTACGAGACGCTGCAGTGCCTGGGACATTGTTAGATGGATTAGGCTTGCCCAGCACCTATACTATCCTCTCAGCTTAGTCAGCTAAATTCAGAGGAAAGAACAGGTCAATTCGTCTGAAGCTAAGTCGCGGGTTTTCTCACGCGGTTTGCTTCACCGTTAAAGCACGTGTTAAGTGTGCACATACAATTTTCAAGAAAGAAAAATCCATTGGTGCACTGCTGGTATCGAACCCTTCGGATTGAACGTCAGGGGTACATACCACTCGGCCAACACGGCTTTTTTAATTGTGATAACAATAACAATTTGGTTTATTGGTAAAACTAGTGTACGTGCGTCAGCAATATTTTTGACACGTTTCAAGACAATGCCACAGTTTTTGGTGTCAGAGCACATTTAACGATTTTAATCTATGCCTGCAGATAGGTTTTAAAATTGGGTTTATAGCTCTTTGTTCACAATTTATCTCATTAAGCGCAAAATTATCTGGACTTTTCTGAACGCGTTACTTTACTACGTTTGACTTTGGGATCGCAAGATGCAACTTAGTTCGAAACCCGCTGAGTTTTACGACTAACTGTTCAGTTAATTAACTTTAGAACGCTTTGTAGTTGACAATCTCGTGCAATCTGCTGGTGTGCAGTTTTATTAATCATCACCTAAGCCGTAGGACTGCTCTTCACGTCCACTGCTGGACAAGGCCTTCCTCATGGATATCCAAGTTCATGAGGCTGTTGCCATACTCACTACGTTTGACAGCTGGTTAAGCGAGCGCAGTATAGGGTGTTCAAGACGCGTAAGACGCTGCTACCCATCTTCCAAATAACCGATTCTTACTTTATCTCTGGGTAAGATAGGGAACCAGTATTAGGTATTACGAAAATTGAAGTAGCCTAAGTAAGGAGCTGCTTAAATTTTCGTCAAATAAAATTAATGCAAAATCTTTGTCCATCAAGTTGTTACGCATCGCCAACTTTCTAGCAATATGCTTAAATGAAGCATTTGCTGTATAATGTTTCTTCAAGACATTTAACAACGAAATCGCAAAGCATCTGGCCCACTTCAAGCAGTGCAGGAAAAATGAGTCTTTCAGACTCTCAATGCAAATTGAATGCTGCACTTCGAAGTAGTCCGAACAATCGTAACGGACGCCCTACTTATAGAGTTACTAATGCTTAGAACGGACATAAAACAAACCTTGCGCCTATTCTTTGGTCACTACGGAAGACCAGCGCTGTGGTATGAACCCGTTCTGCCACAGCATATGCTGAGTAATGACCATTTTTGTCACATTTTTATTTTATTTATTAAACCTTATTATTGAATATGTATTAATTATAAATTGTGTGACAAAATAAACGTATCTTTGGAGGATTATCGGAAGTAATAAAATCAAGCGCTCTTACGCAACTCTTGAATTTTCAACCCCATTTTTTACACATACAATTTTACAACATTCCTCTGCACCAGTAGTATGTTGCCAAGAGATCCCTCCGGAAGATGGGCAGTAGCGTCTTTCCGTGTATCAACATCTGCACTCGCCAACCCGCCTGCTAAGCGTGGCGAGTACGGCAACGTGGGGGTGCCACATGTTCTTGAAGATCCATGGAGGACTATGTCCAGCAGTACCGTGAACAGCAGTTCTAGGGCTGAGGTGATGATAATGAATTATCATGCTAAAGCGAGCCTTCCACTGCATACAAGTTAGTCATATTATTTTAGTTTACATAGTTCATTCAGTCAGACACATAACAATTTTAAGTACGAGTAAGAAATAAAAATCTGCCGTGGGGCGCCGGCAGTAGAATGTTACCCCTCCTCTCATGCCCGTGGATACAGTAAGAGCCTGCTAAGGGATACCTTCGGAAGATGGGCAACAGCGTCTTTCCGTGTATCAACTACCCGTACTGCGCTCGCCAACCCGCCTGCCAAGCGTGGTGAGTATGTCAACTACCCCTCATGGAGATCTATGAGGGAGGCCTATTCAGTAGTGGACTTTTTACGGCTGGAATGATGATGATGATGATGAAGAAATAAAATATTAAAGAGCCTACTTGAACGCTGTTATTCATCTTTTGGACACCGAAATCAAATTAAATGTAAAAGAAAAAGGCCTATTACACGACTACCTCGTGCTTGCTGTTGCAACATATCACATTTTTAAAATCATAAACCCAATCTCACCTTAGCACGTTATAAAAATGTTACCTTTAGGCGTCAAAGGTATAAATAAATAAATGAACACAATCTCACTCTCACTTTTTATAAGACTTGCTATAAAGACGATGTAAATCCCACAGTATTTAACACACATCCATCACACAGCGTCACATTTGTCATACGTAATGTATGATGACATTTGTCATACATTACGTATGACAAATGTTAGTGTCAGTGTAGTGTTATTTCTTTTAGCCGTAAAACTGCTGTTCACGTCAACAGCTGGATAATAGTCCCCATTATGGATTTCCAATATCATGAGTGGATTGTTGCCATACACGCCACGCAAGACAGGCGGGTTGGCAAGCGCAGTACGGGATGATGATACACGGAAAGACGCTGCTGCCAATCTCCCGGATATCCCTTTGCAGATTCTTACTGCATCCACGGGAAACAGAGGAGAGGCAACATTCTACTGCCGGCACATCAGGGCAATGGTCATACAAATGTGACATACTCACGTCAATGTCATAAATATTTGTTCCAAATTAAAATTTTATTATACGCAAATTATTGAAGCAAGCTGTTTCAATTCGCAAGAGATCAACTAATCTAATATATTGGTAAAAGCATCTATTGCATCTATTGTAAATGATTTAAATAGCGTCAGCAACTGGATTCGTGCTGTGCGGGACGCTGCTGTGCCTGGGACATTGTAAGATGGATATGGCTATATGTACCTATTCCGTCCTCTCAGTTAAGTCAGCTATTAGTCAGAGGAAAGAACGGTCAATACGTCTTAAGCTAACTAAGCCGCGGGTTTCCCACGACGTTTTCCTTCATCGATAAAGCACATAAAATATTCATGCAAGAAAAAGTAATTTGTGCACACACGACCCTGCGATTGAATGTCGGGGAAACATACCATTCGGCCTACAAGGTTCTAAACGGTGTAACATAAGAACTATCATACTTGTAACACTAGATGACTAAATTTTAATTATTATTATTTAAGGCATTCAAGATTTTCAAACCGACAGTTAGTGTCTCGTAGCCGAAATGGTAAAGGGAAAACTCAGGCTGCGTTAAGGGTGTTTGTCTGTGAACCCGTAACGGGTTCGAGTCCTGTCGGAAACAAAAATTGAGATTGCATTTTTCATTTCCATAAATTTTAATTGTTTGTCCTTCATGTAGATTAATAAAATGTATTACCCACTAACAAGATGGGCTGACGACCTGGTGAAGACCGCAGGTAGATGCAGATCGCTTCAACCGAAACAACTGGAAATCCATGAGGTATGCCTATGTCCTGCAGTGGACGTCCTACGGCTGAAATGATGATGATGATTAGACATGTATTTTTTATTTTTTAACATAATCCATGAAGTCACACGCTGGTACAGAATTATGACATCGGTTATGTAATCGGTCAACGCGTTCGGTTGTAATATTGTCTCATGCACAGACAGACAGACAGACAGACAGCGCTATGCATATTAGGGGGCTATTGTTTTATTAACATGAAAGAGAAAAAGATAGGTGTCTAATATTTGAGTATTATCTAACTGACAAACTTAATAGAATATAGAATAGAACATTCACCATATAACATAAATTTCACAAAGAGAAACACATATATAGAATATAGATTATCATACTCTATCATCACGCCTATTGCTGTATCTAAACCTTCTCAGGCCTGCCCCCTGCGAACAAAGATATCGACTGCGCGCAGCCAGAATGCTATCTCAGTAAATGAACGTTCTTGCAAATATGGACGACCATTGTTCGTGCCTCGTTCTGAATTAGTTCTATTTATGTCTTTGTTGTCAGTCTTCTGTTATGTACCTAGTTATAAGGTTGGTTTTGTACTGAGCTTGCGTGGGCTTTCTCATACAAACTGACCGTGATGGCCGTATAGCTAGCCCGCATATCAACTGACGTGATATGTGGGCCATACGTTATTTTAACACGCTTTATGAATGTATTATTTATGAAATTATGCTTCACTTGTATGAATGTATGGAATGGATTCTTCGAATGTGATTTTCAGCTTAAGTTTTTTAGTTATTTTTAGGGTTCTGTATTACAACAAGGAATCATTATAGTTTCCTTTTGTCTGTCAGTCTGTCGTTTACGAAGATACGATAAGTCCTATAAAGTTATTATTTTACATATAAAATAACCTATAAAATGCTAAGAAAAAAATTGTTCCATACATCTTAAATGGGGATCACCTTTTTTTCTTGTTTTTCTTATCGTGTAGGGTAAAAAAAACGTACACAATTAACAGGTCTACGGTTCACTATGGACCCTACAAAGCGCGTAGCCCGACACCCACATGGTCTAATATATTTATCTATAGGAATTTGTGTTAGGATTTCTCAAATCTATGTCTGTTAGTAAGAAAAAAGTCCACGAGCCACGGTGAGCTGCAAATACAACAGAAGAAAACGTTCCTTCCGCTGAACTTTGAAAGTCCTTAAAAAAATTAAGAAAGAAAAACTGCTTTCTTTTTTGTTATTCTTGTTAACTTGTCCACTTATCATTCAAGCCCAGACGGCTTGAATGATAAGTGGACAGGTATAATTATCAATATCAAAATAACCAACAAATATTAACATTTAGAAGTAAAATGCAATTTCCCATGTTAAGGAACAGATTCCTAACACGCTATTAAGTTGTATGTATTATTTATGTACCACCTCAATAAATACTATAAGATCATCATCATTTCAGACGTAAAACGTCCACTACTGAACACAGGCCTCCCTTATGGATCTCCATGAGGGCGTAGTTGCCATAATCACAATGTTTGGCAGGCGCGTTGGTGAGCGTGATGTTGATACACGGAAAGACGCTGCTGTCCATCTTCCGGAGGTATCCCTTAGCAGGCTCTTATTGCATCCACGGGCACTATGTATTAGATAAAATTATTAATCGCCAAATTGGCTGAAATACCTACTAACATTATACTGTAAATAACTCATAATGCTTGAACTTGAGAAGATACCTCATGGGTGCCATCTGAATTGAGTTTTTAAATTAAATAGAAAACTCGAGACATACTTGTTCCAGGACCGACGCTTTTCCGTGATGATAAAACTAAACCTCAAGTCCGCACCAAGGCAGACGAACTTTATAAATTAAAGTCAAAGATATCAAGTAGAAAAGCAAATAAAGATAGCTATAAGCAGCTCATAACTTCTACTGCGAGGTGTCAAAGGCACTTGTCACCGAGTTAAAAGTAAACAGAACTATTCACAGATCAAAAAACATTCGTTCATTTTGTAACGGAATTAATTAAGAATAATTCAAAGCGTACTGTCAGTTCTGAATTAATTCCCATTTTAGGGGAGAATAGTAGCATTCGCGTAATTTCCGCAGGATTTCACGCTAGAGGGCGCTTTAATAAGTGTTTTCTCGAATGTTCTGTAGTTTCTGGAAGAGAATGTTGGAGTGCTTTTACTGCTGCACTGTTTGTGGCGAATGAAGAAAATAATGAGTGTAAATTTTCCTTTTGGATATCTTAAGGTGATAATTGTTACTGCCCGTGGCTTGGTATAAGTTTTAAATAAATAAAAAAACCCCTTTTTCCAAATGACCTTATTATAAATATGTCTCATAAAATTCATTTTTATAAAAAGTTTAATTTAATTGAAATTTCTTGGTTATTTTTATAAAATTATTAATCCATTTGCTTATAGGTTAGCGTCATTTCGGAACTCACAATCGATTCCATTCGCAACGATGTAACCCAAAGTTGCATTCCTTTGAGACCATTTTCCTAGAAAATTTTCTGTTTTTCTTGGCGCAGATGCTTTCCGTAACGTCTTTACGGTAAGACAAATACTAAGTCTTTATTACCACACAGGGAGGGTTCAATTTCATACTAATACAATTAATAATTTCATACAATAAAAACTGTAATCGCACCAATTATTTTGGTAATGGTGTCGATTCTTTCTAACACTTCCTTAAGCTTATTATAATTAGAGATATGGCGTTTTTTTATACTACTAAATGATGGAACAAGCCGAAGGCCCACAGATGTTAAGCGATAACCTACAATTGGCGCTGAAAAGGTAAAATTTCATATAATTGTTCTGTTTTAATCTTAGAACGGCACCAGTTGAATAGTTTTATGTCATTTAAGTCCGTTTTAAGCCGGGTCCGCAGCGCCAATTTTCTAACAAAACATGTTAACATAACATGTTAAGCAAAACATGTTTTTAAAACAGCCCGTTTGGTGTGTTCTGTTTTGTTTATTGTTTTTGTTTCATTCCAATTCATTTCAAAAATGAGTTCCGACGAAGAGGACGTAGAAGCTGTAATAGCTATAGTGGATTTAGTTCTACAAAGACGTAACCGAAATAGATTCCGGGTCCGACCCTACCTGCTACCTCGTTCCTTCAATATTTATCAAGAACTGAAAATCGATGATAGATTCGGAATAAAAACATTTTTTTAGATTTTCGGAGAGTGATTTTGAAGAGCTGGTATCATTAATTTCACCAGATATAGAGAATTATTATTAATTATTCAAAACATAACCTCAACGAGTGAACGAACGAATGACGTCTTGCTTCAATGAGCGTGAACATAAAATGCAATGCTTCCCCTCCCCGCAGGCGAACGCGGGTGATGTTATCCATTTGTCTCGGCAAACATGTTTTTGTGTTTTTGCTAACAAAACTGTTAAGCCACGCCCCTATTCTGTTTTGTAAACATGTTATGATGTTAGAAAACACGAAAACACGGCGCTGCGGACCCGGCTTTACGTTAATATAATTATATTTACTTGTTAGTGAAACAACAGAATTGCCACCGTTATTTTGTAAGGTTTATTTTTATGAATTGATTTGATGAATGTTGATTTGATGCGCAGAAGTAAACCTGGAGTCACTATTACTGATATTTAACGACAAGCAACTGCAGTACAAAATCCTGCTTTTGTGTAATGTGATTTTAAATTGACTTCATACATTTATGCAAGCTTCAATTTGCATTACAAATTAAGATAAACACCCAGGAAAATAAATTTATCGTTATTTGCATGTTATATAAAATAATATGGTAACGTTATACAGAATACCTTTTACCAACCCTGAAAACAAACAAATGATACAATATTTGTTTAGAAAAAAAAGAAAGAAAGAAACTTTACTTTTTTAACTTTTAATATTACTCTACAAAGCCGTG
The DNA here is from genome assembly GCA_963082625.1 of Pasiphila rectangulata. Taxonomy (NCBI): domain Eukaryota; kingdom Metazoa; phylum Arthropoda; class Insecta; order Lepidoptera; family Geometridae; genus Pasiphila; species Pasiphila rectangulata. The sequence continues at coordinate 1,900,013 of OY720254.1, read as the reverse complement.
TTGGCTGAGTGGTATGCACCCCTGACTTTCGATACAAAGGTGCGATCGGCAGACTGATTACGTATCTCGCGACAGATTTGCAACAGTCGTATATCTTGTGATCAATGCTGTCAATGCAATAAGAACCTACCAAGGGTTACCTCCGGAAGATGAGCAGCAGCTAATTTCCGTGTATCGACATCATGTACTGTGCTCGCCAACTCGCCTGGCAAGCATGGTGAGTATGGCAACAACCCCTAAACAAACCGCAAATAAATATTCATTAATTCATATTTATTAATTTGTTTATTCATTTAACCAAAACCTAAATTTTCTTAAATAAGTAAACAGTTCATAAGTAATTAAATGGCTACAAGGCTTAGGTTTTGCTTATGTACTGTCCGAGATCCGATTTCCTTTTATTAACTTTTCCAATTTGCCTCTGGTAGCCTTCTCAGAACTAAAACTAAGTAATGAGATGAGAAGCTAAGTTGTATAAAACTAAGGTTTTACAGGACTGTTGTGGGTATAAAAATGTTTCGCACTTTGTTCACTGGAGTTCCGGTTAACTAGTTAGGAGATTCTTTTATACCAACGTCTTTATTGTCAGTTCTTTAACGTCTTTATAGCTGTCAAAGTTTTCTTTTGTTTTGTCTGCTTATATACTTTGGCCGGGTGTTACACAATGCTGAGTTGGGAACCCATTTTCCCGCGCCGCATCCTCTTCTTCTTGTCCGCAATGTATGTATGTTATTGTTATTGTTTTTTTCTACCTATTTTTGTTTATTTAATATGTAGAAAAAATAATGACGTGTGCGCGGTATCTTGTGTAAGGCGGCCGATAAACTTCCTAAACAAGTCAAAGTCAAAGAATATGTGTTTATTCAATAGAACAAAACGCTACTTAGAATAATCAGTTTACAAAATTAAAACAAAACACATTTAAGTTGAATGAAGCACATAGTTTAAATAGTTCGTTTCGTAAAACTTTTTTTCCAAGTGAAGGAAAGAAGCGAAGATGCAGCATTCATGAATATTGAGAGCTATTTCGTTGGCACTCCTCATCATTATCATTACAGCCGTAAGATACCCACTGCTGGACATAGGCCTCCCTCATTGACTCAGAGATCCAAGTGCATGAGGAGTTATTGCCATACTCACTACGCTTGGCAGGCGGGTTGGTGAGCGCAGTTCGGGATGTTCTTAGGCGGAAAGACGCTGCTGCCCATCTTCCGAAGATATCCCTTCGCAGATTCTTACTGCATCCACGGGCAGGAGAGGAGAGGTGACATTCTACTGCCGGGCACCCCACGGCATTCCTCACAATATTTTAAAATTAACATCACGTCGAGATTTAAACTACGCGACTCTTATGGAAAAGCCAGTCTTCTGCTTCTTCTGCCACACCCTCTGCTGTCACGTTGTAGTGGACGCGCGAAATGTAGTTTTAGGGTCGGTAATTACCTAAGCATGTTTACAAGTTGTATTGAGGTGTCTATTGGGGACTTTCATAAACCAATAGTTATCTTTAAAACTATTATTAGTTTTTAAAATACAGGATTTTATCGCGTTCCTTTAATAATTATTTTTCCGACGTTTCGACCGGATTGTATCTGGTCATGGTCGCGGGAGGACTGAAGTTTCTGAGAGCTACCGCCGCGAATTAATGGTAGGATCCACGACTACCCTCAATTCGTCTTCAGAATCAGAAACGTCCCGGTTCATATTACGACACACTACACTGACGGTGTCAGGTTGCTGTACAGTCGGAGCACAACGCACACACTTATTGATTACAGGATTCCACGCAATTGAGAGACAAAAAGGTAAGGAAGAAGTCCTCCCGCGACCATGACCAGGTGCCATCCGGACGAAACGTCGGAAAAATAATTAAAAAAGGTACGCGATAAAATCCTGTATTTTACAAACTAATTAAATTATTATGTTAACAAATCAAGAAAGTTTAACGAGATCTTTTAAACTGGATTGGTGGGTGCTTTTAGATTTTTTGTTTAAAGTTATCTAATTCACGATATACATTTTCTTATCGCAATTTTATTTGCGTTACCTTCACGCACACTGGGGCGAGAAACGCCAAAAAGTTACAAAATGTGGACTAGTCAGTGGATATTATTATACTAAGCTGTGGTCTATCGAAGCTTCATGCGTTTTATACGTACCTTTTAATTATTTTCATGGCAGGTCGTAGGTGAAGTCAAAGGCTTAAGCGGGTTACGTAAACATGTATATTTTGCGCAGTGAGTTTTGATTAAGGACATTAAAACATCATTCATTTCCTGCACAAATTCATATGTAAATGTATAATTATGAGCTACTTAGTGGGTTTTCTGTTACAACCAGTTTGCTGTACGATCTTGGGCCTCATAAAAGATGCATTTGTAAATTTAATGATATAACTCAAGCCTAAGTGGGGGCCGGCTGTAGAATGTTGCCTCGGTTACAGCGCTTTGGGTATGTTCCGTCAGAGATTGTACCAGAGAAGGTTTTTTTTATAAAAAATTAAGGCTTATTCCATTATGCTCCCACTCTCGTGATCCCAGTGGGATCATACAAAACTTTTGAGTTAATTAAGCTCCCACTAGGGAGCAGTGAACACTCATCGTTCCATTATAATCCTACACAGGAAATTATATGATTATACTCCAGAAAATTTTAGCTCGATACGTACGCTAGTTTTTGCGTGAAAAGATAACGAACCTCCATACAAACAAACAGACATTATATATCTAAGGCAAACAGTAAGTCGCGTACTTTTTTCCATAGATAGAACAGCCCTATGTAGCTAGGATCGACATGGAATAAAACCGGAGGAGTTTTTAATCCCACAAATAGTGGGAGCTTAATGAACTAAAAAGTTTTGTATGATCCCACTGGGATCATGAGAGTGGGAGCATCATGGAATAAGCCAAAATTAAAGAATTATTTTCTTGGTTTGTTTCTAGAATCTTAGAAGAAGTAGTACCTAGCATTGTTTGAGTCCACTCGCCAGCAAACAAATTAAAGTCTGTACAAAGCGGTTCTCGGAATAAAAGCTACCCATATTTTCGTCTCGTTTTTAACCACAAGACAGAACTAAATTAAACATGTTAGCACAATCATTTGTACTGGGACATTGAGCGGGCCGTGGGACGGCAATGTTGCTCCTATTTAGTCCGTGGAAGCAGTAAGAATCTGCCAAGGGATACCTCCAGGAGATGGGCAGCAGCGTCTTCGTACTCGACACTCATCCTCTTTTATTACTGGTACTAGTAAAGAATGGAACTCGCTGTCGGCGTCTGTTTTCCCAGGTCAGTATAACCTTGGAGTCTTCAAGGCCCGGGTGCATAGATTATTTTTAGACAAGCGTGTTCTATCTCAGGCTCAGCGCAGACAGAACGGAGCGCAGCGGAGAGGATTTTATTAACGCAATTGAAAATAAACTTTAAAATTATTAAAAAAATGCTCGCGCGTCCTCGAAGATACGCGGGAATCCCCGCGCGGCGTTTAGCACTTTATTTTACTGTTTTTAAAGTTTATTTTCAAGTGCGTCAATAAAATCTTGTCCGTTGCGCTCCGTTCTAGGCCACATCTACGCTTGAATATCTATACTGTTATTATAAATATGAAGGATTTTTATAGTCTTTTTGAACTTTCGCGATCACAACACATTATTAAAATATGGGATTATCGGGTATTTATCGCGTAATTACCTTTATTTTATTCCCGACGTTTCGACCGGATTGCACCTGGTCGTGGTCGCGGGGAGACTGTCTCCCGGAATAAAATAAAGGTAATTACGCGATAAATACCCGATAATCCCATATTTTAACAAGGATTTTTATGTTGTATTTTGTATGTTTGTAACAGATAAATACAAACACTGCTGAACCGGTTTTCAAAATTCTTACACTTCTTCATATACTACATTATTCCTACGTAACAGAGGCTATACTTTATATTCGTACTAGCCGCACCCCGCAGTTTCACCCGCGTAGTTCCCGTTCCCGTGCGAATTTCTAAAAATCCCTTCTTAGTGCACCTCTAGGATACTTAAGGTATATATGTGTGCCAAATTTCAAGTCTTTAGGCCCAGTGGTTTAGGCTGTGCGTTGATATATCAGTCAGTCAGCCAGTCAGTGAGGACTTTGAATTTTATATATATAGATTACCACGGAAACGGCAACTACGCGGAAACCTGAAACTGCGGGGTGCGGCTAGTTGTCAATAAAAAAAAGGTAATCGTTCACTACTGTAAGCTCATAACTCCCTTGCCCATAGTTTGCTCCCTCACTCTTCGCCACAGAGTAAGTTAAATAGATGGTGTGGCCATTACCGTTTTTCCGGTAGGTACTTTATTATACGAGGCTCAAAATTAATTATTTCCAGACGTAGGCCTTCGCTTGTGTATATCACTTTGTGGCTTTAGGTTATGTGGTTCATGAATCAACAAAATCTAGACTTCGTTTTGTGTCTGAATAATGATGAAATTGGTAACCAGAAGCTTAGTCAGCTTTAGATGTTTGTTATAGTATTTTCTTAGAATATAACTGACTAAGCTGACAGGAATGCCGCGTGGCGTGGGGTACCGGCAGTAGAATTTTGCCCCTTCTCTCATACCCGTGGATGCAGTAAGAATCTGCCTAGGGGATACCTTTGGCAGATGAGTAGCAGCGTCTTTTCGTGTATCAACGAATGATGAACATAAAATTCGTAAAGACGTTACGGAAAGCATATGTCCCAAGAAAAACAGATTTTTTTTTAGGAAAATGGTCTCAAAGGAGTGCAACTTTGGGTTACAGTGAAAGCGTACAAAAAAGATCGTTGCGAATGGAATCGACTGTGATTTCCCAAATGACGTTAATCTATAAGCAAATAGATTAATAATTTATAAAAAAAAATATTCCAATTAAAAATTTTAAAATTAAAATTAAAAATTAAATTCTCATTAAATTAAACTTTTTATATGAGTTAATTTTATATGACATATTTAAATTAAGTTTATTTAGAAAAATGGCTTTTTTTTATTTATTTAAAACGCGTACCAAGCCACGGGCAGTAACCAGTATCACCTTAAGATATCCAAAAGGAAAATTTATACTTATTATTTTCTTCATTCGCCACAAACAATACAGCAGTAAAAGCACTCTAACATTAACGAAAAGTCATATCACTTACCATAGAAATCATCATCATTTCAGCCGTAAAACGTACACTACTGAACACAGGCCTCCTTTATCTCCATGGAGGTAGTTGCCATACTCACCACGCTTGGCAGGCGGGTTGGCGAGCGCAGTACGGGAGGTTGATACACGGAAATATGCTGCTGGCCATCTTTCGGAGGTATCTCTTAGCAGTTCTGCATCCACGGGCATGAGAGGAGGGGTAAAATTTTACTGCCGGTACATCAGTGAGTGTATAAATCATCTAGAACAGAAGTAAAACGCTAATTTTCTTACAATAGAATGTCATTTAAAAAAATAACCGCTACGACAATAGTATTAAATAATACATACTATAACAACGGATGAAGGTGCAGAGTTGTTCTTGCAATTTCCGTATCGCAGATGGCGTTCGCAACTCAACTAGACTATGAGTAAGTATGCTATACACAGTATAGTCCGCCTGTAGTATACAAAGATTTAAATCGTTAGATACGCCGTTACCGTAATGAGACCCAACCGCTTTGTTTCCACAGGAAATGAATGAGCACGGCGCTCATTTGGAATTAGGGTACTAAACAGCGTTAGCCGGACGTGGTGTGTTATTTTTTTCACGAAAGATCGTGCAACATGATTGCGCAATAAATGGTGACAATAACAGTTTGGTTTATTGGCTCAACTATCTATGCGTGCGTTGGCATTATAGTTAACACACGTGATAAAGACAAATGCCACAGTTTTTGGTGTCAGGGCACATCTAACACTATAAATCTTTCATAGTATCATTACATTGCACGTACGCCTTGCACTCTACAAACCTTATCTTTCTGAATTTACTGTCACACGAGAGGATGCGTTGTTTCTTGTTATTGATGCCGTGGGGTACTGGCAGTAGAATGTTGCTTCTCCTCTCTTACCCGTGATAGGCCAGTAGATAGGCAGCTGCGTATTTCCGTGTATATACCGCGCTGCGCTCGCCAACCCGCCTGCCAAGCGTGGTGAGAATGGCAGAAACCCCTCATGAATAATACTAGCAGATCTTTGAGAGAGGCGGACATCTTATGGCTGAGATGATGATATTATTGAACATCAAACTGGATCGTAGCCTGTTAACTGACTTTATATATAAAAACAGTTTGTTAGCGGATCTTATGTAAATATCGAGGATTCCTAAAAATCTATGCTTATTAGGGAGTTTATTTTATTTTTCCTGCAATCGATACATACACTTTTAAATAAAGCATCTTTTTAAATAAGTCACAAACTACACGGCAATGAAAACTTAACTAACTTATTTAATTATGAGCGAATGACGTCCTTTCGTTATATCAAAGTCAAAGTCAGTAAATGTTTATTAAATAGAGCAAAATACTATGTACATAGAATAGTCAATTTACATAAGCATCATCATTTCAGCACTAAAACGTCCACTACTGAACTAAGGCCTCCCTCATGGATCTCCGTGAGGGGTAGTTGCCATACTCACCACGCTTGGCAGGCGGGTTGGTGAGCGCAGTATGGGATGTTGATATACGGAAAGACGCTGCTGCCCATCTTCCGGAGGTGTCCCTTAGCAGGCTCTTACTGCATCCACGGGGGGAGGAGGGGTAACATTCTACTGCCGGCACCCCACGGCTAAGTGATAGATAATACATAAGCATAACAAGACACATTTTAATTGAATAAAGCACATAATTGAATTCGTTCGCTTCAGATACCACTTTTCCAAGTGATGGAAAGAAGCGAACAAGAAACCTCACACTTACACTCTTACACTCTAGTACTGACTAGGCCATGTGGGGACAGGCTATAAGGTACTCCATTCAAAAAGTTTAGTCTTTACTCCCCTTTACATTTAAAATAAGAATAATTGACCGAGCGAGCGTACCGCCTCGATTTCAGATTGAGCTAATTGTGTAGGATGTTCTCCGTCATAGATCGTATTTCTAAACAGATTCTCGCGAAATTTGGCGAGCAGGTTCGAAAAAAAATGTTTTTTTTTGCCAGTTTATGATTTTTAATTAATGGTGAAGAAAATAACTAAATGTTATTGTTGAAATCTTTGAATAGAGCTTTAGAAAACAATGAGGGTTGAGAAGACCAATTGGCAAGTTCTATAGCTCATTGAACCTTGGTTCAACTGTTTTTATGATTAAAATATGAGAAAGTAAAGTTATCTAATACTGTTTAAAATTTCAAGTTGATAGCATCAGTAGGTCTCAAGATCTATGACAGACGGACATGCAGACAATGTGTGATTTTTAACACCGTTCATTGTTACCATTTTTATGCGGAACCCTAACAACTCGCACTAAACACTAAGTTCTACAAATTAGAACAAACGCTGCTCTACAATTCCATTCCAATATCAATATACCAATGTCTCTCTGTTATTAAATTTGCACAAAAGCTGTCAAAATCTCTATTAAAGAGAATTCTCTGCATTCTCGTAATCTCGCGATAGACAAATGTCTATTACAAATCGACCGTGATGCATCGTCTTATAAAGAACTACTAGGTGTATGATCATGATGATGATTGATTATGATTATGATTATGATGTGTTATTTATTTATTTATATATTTATTTATATTAGGAAGACCATCGGCATAATAATGCTTAAATAGTATATAGTATAGTTATATGTGTACTTAGCCGAAAGGGGGTGATTCTGACCATCCCAAGGGAAAACATTTGTTTTAAGAATTTTTAGGATTTTTATTCTAAAAAATACCACGAAAGTTTTAACTTCAATAACTGATTATGCCATAGTGATAATTTAAACGCCAGCTGATTATTGACGGTGTCATTGACCTCCGCAAAGAGACCCCCTTTCAAGTTAGTACACATACTATACACCTTGTATAGATAGTAGACTTTTAGAGTGATGTGACAAATTCAGAATAGACACTGAGAAGTGAGATGAGACAAAGTATCACAAAACCACAAGACAAAATCACGATTCACCAGAATTGGCCCCCAGTCCACTAACGACACGCCGTCAACCAAACTCAGCGTCACAGCAGATAGTAATTCAGACAAAAGACTCTTTAGTTCGAAGTTTGAATCTTAAATTGGAATGCAATGGCGTGCCAATATGGCGCTCTCATAGAGCAATTTCCTCTGAGATGCCGGAGACTGCGTCAAATGTTCTATTTTACGGACGCGACGTATGTGCCGTTTGCATTAAATTATTCCGATGTAGCTTTTTCACAAGCGAAATTATGCAAGGGCGTAAAGTATTTTTACCCGAAAGTAAGCATTTTTTCGCGCGTTCTGCTTCAGTGATAAAACGAGGTTGAATTAGGATTATCTGCTTTGATGTTTATGAATTTGACATGTGATTTTGAAATGCGAAAAGTGGTGCAGCCTCTTTTCGCATAAAGCTAGTTGTGTTCGCTAGGTATAGGGATAGCATCGCATTAGTTTAGTTTCACTATAATAGTTTTTAGGATACCGTACTCAAAGGGTCTTTCTTGAAAAATGTATGTGCACACTTAACACGTGCTTTAACGGTGAAGCAAACCTCGTGAGGAAACCCGCGGCTTAGTTAGCTTCAGATGTATTGACCTGTTCTTTCCTCAATGATAGCTGACTAAGCTGAGAGGATAGTATAGGTGCTGGGCAAGCCTAAACCATCACTCAATGTCCCAGGCACTGCAGCGTCCCGTACATCATGATTACCAGTTGCTGACGTTATATAAATCATCTTTAATAGATGCAAAGGCCTTATTTTTTTTACCCAAAGGGCAAAAACGGGTCCATATTACTTAGTCTCCACTCTCCGTCTATCTGTCCCTCTGTCTGTCACCAGGCTGTATCTCATGAACCGTGATAGCTAGACAGTTCAAATTTTTACAGATTATGTGTTTCTTAATTCTCTAAATACATAAACAAAAGCTTATATATAGGACATGTACAAAGGCAACCCTACCAAGAGTTTTCTGTTACAACAACAAAACTAAAACCAGAATAAAAAAAAAATTAGGGGGGCTAGATGGTACAAACTTCACTTAGTTATTTATTTTATTTTTTATTTTATTTTATTTTACAATTTTAGGAAAACCAACAGCTAGTTTAAGTCTTAAAGGTAACTATAGTAATTAGAGGCTAATTATAGGTTTCCACAGATAATAAACAAAAGTTATATAAGTTCAACAGTCCTTTGAATTTTAACTAAAATACTAATTTAAAAACTATCACTAATTATCAAAAAAAGAATTACTTAACAAACGTCTTAGACGTTTTGGAGAGGTGTTATATAAATCTATATCTAACGACACATTATTCGCTAATACATCATTAAATAGTTTGCTTGCTCTTATAATAAATGAATTCTGTCTGTAGTTTGTTCTCACTAGTGGTTCGTATAAAAGATTAGGCTTACGAAGCGAAGATATGTTAGTACGTATACAAACTAGTTCAAGGAGTATATTCTAATACTACTGGGTAAAAACTACTCTTATTAATTTATTTATTAAAACACACATTTAATTATTACTAGTTTGTGCCCACTGCTTCGCATGCGTTGAAAATGTAGCATATGTGTTAATCTGGTCAACATCTGTACGTATGCAAAATTTCAACTCAATCTAGTTTGGCTAGCTTTTGCGTGAAAGAGTAACAAACATCTACGCAAACAAACTTTAGACTTTATAATATTAGTGAGATATTAGTGAGATAAATGGGCTAACGGCTTATAGTGCTCAATCCACAACAAATACAAGTGGGTCAGTACACGATAGCTAGATCTAAATGTACAAAACTTGTTCCAAGACACGTCGGTGTTAACTATCAAAGGTAGCAATTTCAATCTAATCCTGTCTCAAGCCAAGTTCACCTCAGCGTAGGATAACTACTTTATCAATTCATGCAAAGGCTATAATGCAACATTGAAGTGGCTTTAACAACTTGTAGACGGAACATCCGTCATTATCAATGGTTGAGAAGTGGATCCACCTTATTCTTTAAGAACATATAATTTGGTGTATAGTATATTATGAACACACTGCTGCATTGTCGCCCGTTCGGTTTGCTTGAACTTGACTGGACACGCTGCAGCGTGTTTAGATAACTTGATAGTTTCAAGTATAGTCAAGATTATCGAATGGAGGACACGGACCGGCAAGCGCAGCGTAGGACCTCCACCAACTATATGGGCAGACGACCAGGTAAGGTCTACAGGTTGGTGTGCAGGCCGCAGCCAGCCCGAATACTTGGAGATCTGTGAGCCTATGCCGAGCAGTGCACGTCCTACAGCTGAAATAATGATGATGAAGGTTTTTAGTCAGTGTGGGGGATACGGAGGGTTTGGCTCGGTGGTGGTGAACATACTGAGCAAGAAAGCTGGTTATACTGTGTTTTGAAAATCATTTGCTCATAGAACCATTTTAAGCTTATTTTCTGTTAGAACATATCCTGAAATCTGAATAAGCTAAATAACTTTATTTTTTATTTTAGTTTGACAAAAAACCACCGGCTGTAAGCTGGTGGTGGTGGCATTTTGAAAGATTGTCACTTCCGCTAAAGGTGTGTGCAACAACAGCTTAACCGGATTTCAGAAAGCGATTCAAATTTATCTTTCAAGATAAACACCCGGACAAACACAAAGTAGTGAATGCCTGATTACACACATTTCAATTTAAATTAAAGCTTGAAATATAAAGGACGATGATATCTCTTAAAAAGGAATTTCATTTGGAAATAACTTACGATTAAAATGATTAAACAATTCCAAGGCAACACTAAACATTCAAACAAATAAATTAAAATGTCTTTCTTGGAACGTCGGGTAAAAATGTATCGTACCTTATACCTTCTACACTTCAAAGCCTTCTCTTTATTATTGTTATTAAATCAACAAAATAAAACAAGTATCTGTCGGTACAAATAGAGTCAGTGATCTGAATTAGATTAAAAAAGCTGAATCTGCAATAAGTTACTGAGATTTTGACAACTAAATAATCTTCGTCCACCTCGATCTCTTCCACATCTTTTTTTCCGAATCGAAATTACTTCTAGAATCCTGTTTGCCTCATTTGCCGGCAAATCGACATAACCGGGAACTTTATTGTCCCGGATACACTGGGACAATTTTACATACCTGCATCATGTCGAGGTAAGCCCTGTAACCCAATGTTACCCCAAAATCGTGTAACCCCTTAAATCAAAGTTTACGAGATAGGGTTAGTAGTTACGGGGATTTTAAAATTATAAAAAAAAATAGATGCGTTTGCTTAAGGCAGGGTAAAGCAGTGAATGCCTGATTACGGAAAACGATTGTGATAGGTTTATTTTATTAGGCGTTTATATAATAGTATATAATTATATACATATTTATATAATGAGACTGGGCCGGACATGTGTGTCGCATGTCGGAAGAAATGTGGGCAAAGATAGCCACCGAGTGGGTCCCACATGCAGTACAACAACCGCGCGGCCGGCCCAGGTGCAGATGGCGGGATGAGCTGGACATGTACTGTGCTGACTGGTCGACCAACGCCTTGGACCGGGAAGTATGGAGAGAGGGAAGGGAGGCCTTTGCCCAGCAGTGGGATCCTACAGGCTGATTAGATTAGATTAGATTATATAATAGTATGGTTTAATAGGAACCCATTTTAATTGAGTCCTAAACACAGATATTTGATTAAATTTGCACAAGCTGTTATTAAACGAAAGTTTTGCAGGCGCTTTCGTTGGCCTGTAAGTTTCTCATTCACCCCGTAATATGTATAGCGCTGTGTGTATGTCTGTCTGAGTATGGGACGATGACAACCGAACGCGTTGACCGATTTACGTGAAATCTTTTTTGTTAGCACCGTCTAATTGAGAGAATGGTACTGATTGATTTTGGTGACCCTAGGGTCACAGGGACCGGAGTTATTGTGACCTCAAAAGGTCATCAAAATAATAAAAGTCTTCAAATGGCTGAAAACGTCCAAAAACCCAAAAATGCCTTTTTTGACCTTTGGTGACCTTTTGAGGCCTTCGCCCCCTTTTTTGGTACCCCCGTACCCAATGCTTGTTACTTATAGTCAAGAAGATGTAGTAATAGCGATTGAGTAGGTGTGAATATCGTTTTAGAACTTCTAGATGTGCTTAAGAGTGGAAAACACCTTTCACCTTTGTACTTTGAAAGTAATCATTAAATTGAATCGAATTAGAAAAAAATATTAACATACATATAACCGGGTATTTATCACGTAAATTACCTTTATTATTTCCCGACGTTTCGCTTGGATTGCACCAAGCATGGTCCCGAGAAGACTGATAATAAAGGTAATTTACGCGATAAATACCCGGTTATATGTATGTTAATAATATAAAAAAATCATCTAGAGACAGATAGGATTCTAAATACTCATAATAACAGATCATCATCAGTTCCCTGCACATCATTTTCCCAACGTGTTTCCCCTTAATCGCCTCTCTCAGTCGTCATTTAATCTGACACTTCGATCTTTCTCTCATCTTCTTTCACACAATCTAACCATCATTTCTTTAACCTGCCTTCTACACCCCATTCATTCACATTCATTCATCTTCTTCATTATATTTGATTCCTCCCCATCTAATTACCTAGGTACAGCTCATACAAAGTCAAAAACAGTTACTTTTGCCCTAAAATTTCTAACACTAGTTGAACCTAACTTAATTAGTAATTTTACGACCAAAAATCTAATTTCCCAGTCAAAAACCCAACCCAGCCAAACAAACAAGATTTTCCCCGCTTCTAATCAGCAATTTAAACAAACGAATAGGTTAATTCCACAAACGGCTGCTACTGAAGTATCACAGTTCATACATTGGGCAAATAGAGCTATTCTATATAATTGTATCGCTCTTTGTCACGGTACACCACACAGTTTATTATCAGATACGGGTTGCTGCTTAAAAACATTGGTTACTGGGTTTTTATGTGCTTTATGTGACTTTTCCGTGGGGTGCCGGCAGTCGATTGTTGCCCCTCCTCTCTTGGCTGTGGATGCAGTAAGAGCCTGCTAAGAGCTACCACTGGAAGATGGGCAGCGGCGTCATTCCGTGTATCAACATCCCATACTGCGCTCGCCAACCCGCCTGCCAAGCGTGGTGAGTATGGCAACTGCCCCTTAAGGTGATCCATGAGGGAGGCCTGTGTTCAGTAGAGGACGTTTTACGGCTGACATGATGAATGATGATGTGACTTTAACGATGGATTGACTTTGACTTCAACTTTCATCTTTTCAGCATAAAACGTCCACGATTGAACACGAGCCTCCCTCATGGATCTTCATGAGGGGTAGTTGCCACTAACTTTAATGGGGTGCATATTTATTAACAAAGTAAGTCATAAACTAAACTCTCTTCAGGTGTTTCACATAAAGCTTCAATTACCTATTGAAAATGTATATTACGTTTTTTTAAGTAAATTATTATTTTTGTCTTGTTCACTAACTCCAAAACGTTTTGGCTTACGCTAAAGGTTTGTGAGAATTTTTAATAAATAAATAAATAAAACTAAAAAAAACTCAAAACATACATTATTTAGTGCGGCATCAAAAGGTCCGTGCCTTCTTGATGCGTAAATTTGCAAAAAAACACACAAATTAATATAAAAAAAGATATTCTTTCAACTTTTATAATAATATCACAAGCTTTGTTTACTTTTAGGCTAGATGGTGTTGTGTGAACTGTGTATTATTGTGTGTGTATTATTATTTATAAATTTATTTATAATAAGCAGCGCCCCGCGGTTTCACCCGCGAAAAACTTACACCAACTTCAAACCAGGTCTATGGTTAACTACAAAACCCTGCATAGCGCGTGGCCCGACACGCACTTGGCCTAATTTATTTTATAATCCATTAACTATTTTAATCATTATATCAGTCGTGAATCCCCATTTCGCTTACATTTTCAGACCTGATCTTCTGATCGCAATACGCGAATATATCATCTACAAATCCCAAATACTGTTTATTGAAAGCTTTCAACACACTTTATGCTGTATTCAGCTCGAATGCTATCAAATCTGACATGCGTTGCATCTTCAAAGAGATTCAAATAGTAATAGATGTAATGTTTGCTATCAATAACTTCAAATCAACTGTAGTAAATGTTACAATCTAAAACTTTGATACTGTAGGCTGTATGTAGGTTTATTTTTCGCTTTTGAGAACTTTTTTGCAAGTGAGAGAATCGCTTGGAAAAAAGTTGCTGCAGCGAACGAATTCAATAATTATTCAATTTATATGTGTTTTGTGTTTCTTTTGTAGTTAACATAATTGTCAGTGCCAGCAGTAGAATGTTGCCTCTCCTCTCTTGCCCGTGGATGCAGTAAGAATCTGCCAAGGTATTCGTCCGTAAGATGGCCAGCAGCGTCTTTCCGTGTATTAACAACCATTACTGCGCTCGCCAACCCGCCTGCCAAGCGTGGTGAGTATGGTAACTACCCCTCATGGTTGTCCATGGTTGTCCAGATGCCTGAAATTATGTTGTAATCAAAGGAAAACATCCAAGATTTTTTTTACAATAACACATCACGAATTATCTAAGGTGGTCTTAATGCTAAAGCATTATCTGCCAGTCATCAAGAATTATAATATATATGGAAATTACCTGTATTGCATTTTTTTTAAATCCGACGTTTCCTTGTCGTATAAAAAAACATTACAAAATAAACGCATTTACACAAAAAAATCTTATTGCGAGTAATTTAAAAACAACTCACAGAAGTTATGCCAAAAGAAAAATCCTACTAATTCCAATACAATGCCTGCAAATTGAGGACGAGCAAAAAACGTTCCTCATTACGACATCACATTCAAAAGATAAAAGATCTTTCAAAGGAAATCATTGAAACTGGAAATTCAAGTTTTGTCAAAAAGAATTTCCCGTTTTGTCCGGCGTTTTGTGCGAGGCTCCGCTATCCAACGGTTCAACCGACTTGAACAATTGCAGCAGTGTTGATCACAGCAGAAGAGACGGAAAAAATGTTTATCTACTTTTTACTCGACTGCTAAGGAAGGGTAATATTGTTTTTCGCGCGTAACTTGTGTTTGTGAATTTCTTTATTGCCACTTTTCTTCCAAACGGCTCAATGGATTCCGACAGTTAAGCTATCGTTAGATTCGTCTCAAAAACCCAAGTGTCCTTAGATAGGTATTAAAAATAACAAAATGGCTGATGCTCGGCGCCAAATTATAAAATGTTCAAAATTTTCGCGTCTTTTTTTTTAATTTCTCATGTCTGCGGGTTTTCTCGTGATGTTCTCCTTCACCAACCCAATCCCGGAATGGTTAAAATGCGTGTGAAATATGCACTTAAACTTTTCAAAAAAGAAATACGACCTTTGGATCGAATTCGGTGATACCTCCACTCGGTCACCAGGGACTACAAAGTAAAGCCACTATTTTGAAGGCAGTTTCCGGCATATTAGGCCTCATGCCGTAATGACGGAGGCTGTAACTCGATTCACGCGTTTGATCTCGTAGCTTTGAAGAATGTAATGTGTCCATGAATAAAAGAGGGGACAGGACAGGAAACAAGACATCTAATTATAAGGGATGCGGTCATTAGTGGCCGAATTGTTGTTTTTGGAGGGAAAATTCTGGGAGGACACAGGGACAGTACCCTTGGCAGTCGGGTAAATGATATTTTACCCAACATGTTTGTAAATTTCTTTATTGCTACGTATCCTCCAAACGGCTAGGTTGATTTCGACAATTAAGGTATCGTTAGATTCGTCTTCAATACCCAAGTGTCCTAAAATGGGTATTTAAAATAAAAAAACAAAATGGCAGATTTTTGGGGCAGATTGTAAGTATTCCAACATCTTTGTCGAACTAAATAGCCTACTCCAACATTACTGATGCCGTGCGGTTCCGTCAGTAGAACGATGCCTTTCCTCTATTACTCGTTGGTGTAGTAAAAATCTGCCAACGGAAGATTAGCAGCAGCGTCTTGCCGTGTATCAATATCCTGTACTGCGCTTGCTAATCCTGCCAAGCGTGGCGAGTATGGCCAAAACCCTTTCATGATCTTGGAGTACATCAGTCTTATGGCAGAGACGATCCTGATGAGAGAGAGATAGACAACTCTATATTTTTCACCACAAAATACATTTTAACAAAAACATAACATTATAAACAGTAGGTAAGTAGTTCCCAATAAATATAATACTAGAGTTGTAAGACAAGACCAATCCAGGCAGTGTTAAAATATTTTTACACACTTCTATCCTGCTTCGAAATTTCACGGAACCCTGTTTTTCCAATAATTTCATTTTGCGCATTGTTCTTTTGTCCAGAGCATCCATTTTGATTGGATTTTTTCAAGCATTTCGGGAAAAACTCGTTGAATATTCATTTTGTGTTTTTGTACAAGAAAATCAATGTAGGGAAGTGGAGACAAGTAACATTTTGTAAATCTATTTTACGATCAAATTGAATTGGGGCCAGAGAGTTTTTTTGACTTTTCAATTAACCAATGGAATTATTTACACCGCGAGTCTCTTTTTTAGAATCATCATCAACATCATGATAAAACAACAACTGAAGGATCTACGTCCACTGCTAAACAAAGGCCTTTCTCATGGATTTCCAAGATCATGAGGTTTTTGGTTCATTGCAATACTCACCACGCTTTAGGCGGGTTGGCGTGCGCAGAACGGGATGTACGTGATATACGGAAAGACGCTTGCCCATATTCTAGAGGTATCTCTTGGCAGATTCTTACTGTATCCATGGGTAAGAGAGGAGGGGCAACATTCTATAGCCAGAACCCCACGGCTTATAATAATAATAAAAGAATAATAAAAATGCATCTTTAGAAGTTTTTGAACAACTAACACTTCTTGAAATAGTGTTAGTTGTTCAATAACTTTCTTGTGTTAAGCAGAGGCCATGAATAAATTTAACCAAGTAATAAAATCCATTATAGAAATAGTAAAACTTTTATTTCGAGTCATAATATACCTACAGACGTCATCTTTACTAATGTTACATCTATACAAACATTGAATTCAAGAATTCAAGTAATATCTTAGAAGATATCACAGTTTTACCGTGCGCGCATTTTATTATGCGGAATGAGGTGTGCGGGCCGGTAATGAACATTCAAATGATTCAATAAGCATTACCCATTCCAGAGACACTAACAATGTCCGCATGATTATTAATAGTACTTAACTTTTATATTTTTTTCAGTTAATAAATAAATAATCCTGAATAATTCACACAGCATCGTCTAGCCCCAAGCTAAGAAGAACTTGTGTTATGGGTACTAGATGACTGATATTCTTAATACAATATACAACATAGATACATATTTTTTTATTATATAGTATAAAAAAAATTCAGAACATCCTGTACAAATATCTGCAGATCATACAAACATTTTTCGCGAGGCGGGAATCGAACCCACAACCTCTTGCGTCGCAGGCGGACATTCGTCCGCTGCGCCACAGAGGTCGTCAAAGGTTCTCAAGTGGTTGGTGGATAAAATAACGAAAGTTTCAGCTACTTTACCATTGTATTATATGTGCATACGACCCACTCTCTCTCTCTTTCTCTCTTATGTGACGCATACATAGTTGTAATCCGACAATAACACAATATTATTTTATTATTATCAAATTACTAGTGTATTTTATTATCTGTGCTTCCAATCTACATTTCTCTCCACCATCGCCTTAGACCGTCCACGAATTCAACCATCACACTATTCGATATAATATCTCGCCTATTCCACTCCACAGTCTCTTGCTGACATCAGCTTGATCGAAATTAATAACCATGAAGTACTTTATATTTTATTATATTTTAACCCCAAAAAATCCGCTGGACCCGACAACATACATTCAACTGTATTAGTAAACTGTGCTAAGAGCTTAGCAAGCCCGATAACTCTATCATATTTCAAAGATCCGTCACTGACTGTATTTTTCCAAGTATCTGGAAATCAGCTTTTATACTGAAGTAATTAATAATAGACCAATCTCTAAGCTGGGTTTTCGCTTCTGAAGACTTTTTTCTAAATGAAAAATCACTTAAAAAAACAGTTACTGAGGCGAATTAATTCAATAAATCGATTATAATAATTATCTCATCATATCTTATTAAAGGCAAAGGACTTAATGCTAAAGCATTAAAAAAGCAAACATACCATGGCTTGCTCAGTACCTACACCATACCCCAACTAACTCGGCTATTAGTCAAAGGAAAGAACAAGTCAATACGTCTGAAGATGACTAAGCCGCGGATGTCCTCACGATTTTTACTTTACTGATTTTCACGTGTTAAATGTGAACATACATTTTTCAAGAAAGAATAATTCATTTGTTTATGGCCGGTATTTAAACGACCTTAGGATTATTCTTTAAAGTAGTAGAATGCAATAGTATGTGTGTAAAAGTAAAGTTTCCAAACCTAAAATAGTATTTTTTCCATGTTCCAGATGTAATCCAGGTCTGGGCAGCCCCAGGCGGCGGAACGCGTCTGCCCTGCGACCTGGCAGCTCCCACCAGGGACGTCGCCATGATGCTCTGGTTCAAGGACGGAGACAGGATGCCTATTTACACGTGAGTGGCTATTGTAAATTTTATCCTATCAAAAACATAAATGTGGAAATGAGAGCCAAGTTCAATACTTGGAATGTCGTGGTTGTTGACATCGCCGGCAAAAGAATTGACATCTAAATGACGTCAAGTTCTGTAGATAATCCAAAAAGTTATTTAATAGAATATTGCTGATAACTTGGGATCGATCAAGCTCACGGTTGAATGCAGAATAAACTGCAGTTAATTGCAAAATTCAATTCAATGTTAAGAATCATGTCCCCTCCATGGATCTGTTTTTGTGAAGGATGTTGTGGCAAAGGGATCTGCTGCCGGTGTCTCCCATTGCTTCGTGGAGCCATTAGTCTAGAGTAGAACTGATCAGGTCGAGGGTATCGGCTTTACGGTCTTTTCCCTTGAATTTTACCTTTTTCCTGACAAGTGAATAGGCTACCGAAGGTCTCATTGGATGCTGATGCGAAATAGCCTAGAAGTTATTTAAAGTTCTTCTCTTGAGTTCAGTATTGACACGTTTGTTGTTCGGTTTCACATAAACATGTCTCGTGATCGGCCTAAATGAAGAATTATATAGTCCGTAACGTTGTCATAGCCATCTGCGGTCAACAATATTAAAAGTCAATTCGAAAAAAAAACTAGATAGAGAAGCGCTTGCACAAACTGGCTGAAGCCTGGTCTAGACTGGGATAAGTGAAAGAGTTGCCCTTATCGGATCTTGAACCAGTGCTTTCTATACCTTTTTATCGTAATCATTTCAGCCGTAAAATGTCCGCTTCTGAACACAAGCCTCATGGATCTCCGTGAGGGGATAGTTGCCATACTCACCACGCTTGGCAGGCGGGTTGACGAGTGCAGTACGGGATCTTAACACACGGAAAGACGCTGCCGCCTATCTTCCGGAGGCATCCCTTAGAATGCTCTTACTGCATCTATGGGTATGAGAGGAGGGGTAACATTCATTTAATACCATAATATTTTTTTTATATATTTTTTTTAATATATTTTGATTTTTATTTGCTGTTTTTTTTTTGTTTCCTGTTATCAAAGTTTAAATTATATAAATATATATATTTAAGTTAGTTATATTAATTATTGTTAAGTAAGTAACTTTAGTTTTTCAACACATTTTATTGTTGTTTATTTTTTGCATAAACTGCATTAAGTTAAGATGCATAGGTATTTAAGTACTTCATATAACGCAGTGGATTATTATTATCTGTAATGTTATAATGATTGTGTAAATAAATAAATTGAATTGAATTGAATTTATGCTGGAATAAAATCAGTTGAGGGGTGAAAAGCCCCTTTAGTGCTATTAAAAGAAATAGTCAACCCTTTTCATATCGCTCCGTAAACATGTGAACGCTCCACCTGACAGCACGTTATTACTGCATTGAGGCGGAACAATGACTTCATTACCGTCACCGGTGATGAGACCCTTTTTAATCCGACAGTACTTATATCATCATTTCATATTTATATCACAGATTTTAGAATTGCGGGCCATTTTGAGCCTTATGGTGTGACTGTTCTGTAATCTGTGCTGTGACTTTATGTAAGATAAGATAAGATAATTTATCTATTTGTAACAACAAGCATTCGCAAACACAAAATAAGAAAAGTAGGTGACATGCTTGAGTCACAAAAAGGTCTCTGTCTCAGCATAAGTTGGTTATGGTAACAACCAACGCTGGTCTTCCGACAGAGCCGTTTGGTGACGTCACGGAAAGCAACATATTAAATAACAAAACTAAGCAAAACATTGACAAATTACGTTGACATACACAAACAGTTAAAAGTTAAATAATAAAAATCAAGCAACTGAAAACTAAAAAAAAATATGTATAATAATTAATAATACAATAATATATATGTCTGTCACAGATGGATATATTGAGAAATACTGATGCTATTGTCTTGAAATAAAAAAATAAGAGTTACTAGGTCATGTTAGGCATCATTATTATAATAACTCCATTCGCACATTAATACACAGCCGTCTTGGTGTGAATTATAAAGATATTTAAAAAATGCCACGTGTGAGTTGGCTCGCGAATAGTTCCGTACCATTATATCAATTTAATTATTATACTATATAAATTTATTTATAAAATTAACATGCAATTAAATATTCTGTTATAATAATTATTCCCGACTTTTAGACTGTTAGACTCACGGAGACCACGACTGTTGAAAAAATGACTGTTGAATGTTATTTATTATAATATAACCAACTTGTATATAAGCAATAATGATGATAATGATGAGTCTAGCTAAACCAACTTGTTTATATAACTGAGCCTTTATTAAACGCATACTAAGATCTCCAATCAAGAGAATGTCCGTATTCCATTACACAAATGAACAGAGATGAACAGGAAAATGTTCGCAGACGCAAAAGAGTCATCATGGGTCCGTGTGCGTATCTGTGAGCTGTTTTTAGGGTTACGTACCCAAAGACCCTATTACTTAGACTCCGCTGTCCGTCTGTCTGTCTGTCACCATCCTGTATCTCATGAACCGTGATAGCTAGACAGTTGAAATTTTCACAGATGGTGTATTTGTGTTGCCGCTGTAACAACGAATACTAAAAAACAATACGTGACTTCGTGATTTCTTTACTATGTTTCGCTCGATATTAATAACGGAAAAAGGTAGATTGTTTAAATATTCACAGAATATTAAATTGTATGTTCACTTTAAAAATAAATAACTAAATCAAAATAAAAAAAAATTGAGGGGGGCTCCCATACAAATTGCGTGATTTTTTTACCGTATTTTGCTCGATACTCATAACAGCAACAGGTAGACGCTTGAATTATTCACAGAATATTTACACACGACGGTACCCTTCATGCGCGAGTCCAACTCGCGCTTGGCCGATTTTTAAAATTTTATTTTGTACAGAAAAGTTTATTATTTCAAATCACAATTTCTATCACTAAATAAATTAAGTAACCCAGGATAATTAACCTAGTCAAGGAGGTTACCTATTTTTTTGCAATGTGTAACCCTCAGTTTTGCCATCAACGCATAATGCCCTTTTTAGGGTTCCGGACCAAACCGGCTATCGACTTGAACAATAGTATCAGTAGTCACTGAATTGAAAGTATCAGTAGTACCAACTATACTACCGGGAGGGCGACCAACAGTCCCAAGGAGGAGTTGGGTTTCTCGTTCACAAGTCACTCATCAACAACATTATCATTAGGCAAGAGAAGCGATGATGAGTTGAGAGTGGGGCAATTTGGGTATGGGCAACGGAACCCCAGGGGACTGAGGCTGGTCGATTTTCTTGAGAGAGAAGGACTCTATAAGATGAATTTTACAATCCATAGAATGGTATAACATAATGTTTTCTCACTAATATCGTATATAAAAATGTTGAAAAATATTCTTATTATGATTGCATTGTTACTAGGATACATAACCTAGGAAAGGGCTTTATTTGAACATTAATAAACAGTTTTTAGTTTTCTTATATGTATACTGTATAGTTTTCGACTTAATTACAAAAATATTGAAAATATTACAGTTTCTTAATTCCTTATCTTCGAAGTTTGAAACTTTTTTTTCTAATAGAAGCGTATGCAAAGATTACAGAAAAAATATAACTAACTCTCTAATTTGCATAGTTTCTTAGAAATCATCGATAGAGTAAAAACTCTACATAAGTTCCGCTATCAGACAAGAGATGGCGCTGTCAAGGTTCTTATTTTGACAGTACTCTATTTTTCATCATCTTCGTCCAGGTACACTGCTAGACGAAGGCCTTCTTTATAAATCTCCAAGATAATGTGGGGGTTGTTGCCATACTCGCCTCGCTTGGCAGGCGGGTTGGCGACCGCAGTACGGGATGTTGATACACTCAAAGACGCTGATGCCCATCTTCCGGAGATATCTCTTAGCAGATTCCCACTGTATCTACGGGCAAGAGAGGAGAGGCAACATTCTACTGCCGGCATCCTCTTTAGGTGCCACATCTCGTTACAGTTCTGTTGTGTATGTAAACATTTACCTGTTCCATCTTCAGACACGAGAATTTTGATGAAAAGTGATATCCATTATGCGATTATCACAGCAATGACTGACGGATCGACGATAATTGATCGTTCATTTAAAAATTATTGCGAACGGAATCACTTTATGGCAACATTTTCAGTTGAACACTCCCCAAAATTGGGATAATTATTCTTAATTGTCTTCCTGAAAGGTAAAATGTATATTGTTTTGGAATCATTAAAGCTGTAAAGATTTTAGAGGTTGCGAAACATTGTGTTGATTATTTAATCGTTCATTATCTTAGCTGTACCACGTCCACTGCTGGACATGGGCCTCACTCATGGATCTCCAAATATCATGAGGGGGTAGTTGCTATACTCACCATGCTTGGCAGGCGGGTTGGTAGTGCGGGTACCGGGTGAAGGCAGGGAAACCTGGCGGGTGGTAGGGCCCAACTTTGGTCTCCATTGAAATTGCGGACTCGGTTAATTTCAATGGCTTCACGTACCGCCTGAGGCACAAAGAATTTCTCTCGGAAAATCACACGCGCTTTGTCGAATCGGATGTAATGGGAAGCACCGGCGGTCAGCGCGTGCTCTGAAAAGACAAAGACCGAAGACTGTCTCCTTATCCCGTAGGTGCTAAATTTGCCATGGGAGACGATATCGGATTGGGTATCAACGGCAACCTTGTGGTGACTGCTACAAGATGATTCATCTGACAGAAGCCAATTTAGACCAGCTTGGCTACACTGGTTTACCTCGGAGGACTGACCCCACAACGCGTGCTCTGCGATGGCTGACTTTTCTTTTCTACATCTCAAATTCTTACTGCATCCACGGGTAAGAGAATAAGGGCAATATAATGCCGGCACCCCACGGCATTGGAATCACGCACCAGAAACAATCAATTAGGAAAGGTGTGTGTCGGTCCACGCGCTGTTTAAAGTTCCGTAGTTACTCGTAGACCAGTTGTTAGAAGTTGGTGTATGTTTTTTGCGTTTATAAAAAAATGGCCATGTACGGCCAGCTATAATAATAGAACTTAGAATTAGGATTTTGTTTATTTTTACCATTTTTTATTTTATTTAGAATTTTGCTATGTTATTAAGAGGTGACATTTATTTTAGGTTCTGTAACATAGCCAAGTGTACTATATGTTCCTATGGTGAAATAAATGAGTATGAGTATGATCAAGTATTAATTGATTTCTTAGTATTTTCAGGGTTTACATTATTCGAATAGGTGTGGTAAACCGGCCGTAAAAAACGCATGTTTTGACATTCTCAAACGAATCAAAATTCATAGGGTACTTCCCGTAGATTTAGAACTATGAAATTTGGCAAAGTATGTCGTCTTATACTGTAATTAAAAAAAAAACAAAAACTATACCTCTACATTTGAATGGAATTATAAAAAAATCGTCTCTAAAAATGTACGAAATCAATCATGGAGGCTTAACCACTAAGGTTTATCTAATTGCTGATATATACTAATATACTATTGTCTTCATCAAAGGTAAAATAGAAAACAGTATCTTAAATAATAATAATGACTAAACAAACAGAAATTAATATCCAAGAAGCAAGGTAACCGCAATATTTAATTTATTAAAAAAACATTAAAAAAACTAAGTATAATTTTGATATTTTGGAGGCTGAGATACAATTGATGCCGATTGTATTACGAAACCCTAAAAATAAGATACTATACTTAGATCCGTATAACAGAAAATAACTATTCAAGTTACACTTATCATTGACTGTTCAGTTTGTGTTATAAATCAACCCGGAAGTCTCTGAGCTCAGAGCAGTGTCAATAATTTAGTGCTGTTCAGTAAAACAAGCAACTGTCATTTGGGAGGGCTCGGGTCGTCAATCAAAGCGAATCTACGTGCCAAAAACATAAGTATTCAGTGTATCTACTATGTGTTGCCACTGTTAGGTAGAAATTAATCAGTGTGCGGCACTGTGCGGCACAAATGTTTGGTTGCTAGAAAACACCATAATGACATTCAAACATTTGTGCCAGCTGCACAGTGCCACACACTGTTGGATCGCCTGCCGTTACTACAGTAGTAATAATACGTTACTATGACATCTGTCAGCTTTGGAACTCATGCCACCAAATTCTAAGCTAATGAAGCCCAAACTGCAGTCTGTATAGTTTTCTGCGTATTTTAGTACCAAACTATCAGCTAGAGGCGCTGTACATGTTTTCATACATTTTTTTTATTACAGTCGCTAGCGTGTATATATTGTAAAAACTCTTGGTAGACCTACAGCTTAGAAAATAGACTTATGCTTTGTTTAAGGACCATGCCAGGTATTAACTCTGGTACTCAACTCCATTTAGTTACCTATGTGTGATATACCATTGAATAGGAAATTTATTAGATTCGAGACCTATAATAATATTATAATGTATAATAAAAAATATAAAATAAAATAAATAAAATTAATAAAAACAATCATGATAAAATTGACATAACTTATAATGGAACTAAAGAAATAACCAGGTATATTCTTCGAGCCGAGTGGGCACTGACCCAAAATTGACATATCTATACGAAATGCTTAAATTTGTCAGACACAACATGCATCTTTTTGCTGCATCAAAAAGAAAGATTGTATAGAAGCCATTAGTAGAATCAAACTTTTTGATAGCTTGGTCCGGCCTTTGACTGAGTACTGTTCTGTTATATGGAACCCTCAGTACGAAGTTTACTCGAAAAGAAAAGAAAGCATCCAGAGTAGATTTTTGTATCATTTAGCATACAAGGATAATAAAGCTAAGAAACTTTCTAGCTATAATTTAAGACTCAAAAACTACAGGATGACTACACTTGACAGGAGAAGAAAACTTAATAATCAATTATTTCTTCACAAGGTTTTCAATGGAAATAAAGACTGCATGGAACTCATCAACTTAATTCTTATTTCTGCATCAGCTAGACTACCAAGAATACGGGCTTACAACTTTTTTAACCTTCATATCACACATACATCTATATACATATTTACTTTTGCGAGTACCATCGTTTTTCATATTATTTGTCAAATTGTTATTGTTTCAAATACATATTTGCTATACTCACCACGCTTGGCAGGCGAGTTGGCGAGCGCAGTACGGGATTTTGATACACGGAGAGGCGCTGCTGCCCATCTTCCAGAGGTATCCCTTAACAGCCTCTTGCATCCGTGGGCATGAGAGGTAACATTATACTGCCGCACCCCACGGCAAAGAATCGCCGTGGCATCGCAGTAGAAACCCACTTTGAACCATAAACGAACAAGAAACATTTTAAATCGCTCATCAACTCTAACAAACACAGCAGATATTAATTCGCAAACAAGACGTTATTAATTAAGCACGCATGCCTCAGACTGTTGACGAGTTGATGAATCGCTGCCGAGTGGCACAGTCTGCCATCATTTATCTTAAACTACTGCTGCTTATAAGTAAACTAGTTAAATCTGACTCATTTACGCTTGTATTAAGATTTCGTGAGGAAACCTGCGGAAACAGCTTCAGACGTATTGTCCTGTTCTTTCGTCTGACTAATAGCCAACGAAGATGGGAGGATAGGTGCTGGACAGGCCTAATCTATTACAGTCCACGGCAGCGTTCCATAGGTTCTGTAATCAAAGGTTATCAATGTGACATCATCATTTCAGCCATAAAACGTCCATTAATAAACAAATGCCTCCCTCATGGGTCTCCACGTGGGGTAGTTGCCATACTCACCACGCTTGGCAGGCGGGTTGGCGAGCGCAGTATGGGATGTTTATATATGGAAAGACGCTGCTGCTTTCGAAAGTATCCCTTAGCAGGCTTTTACTGCATCCACGGGCACGAGAGGAGGGGCAACATTCTACTGCCGGCGCCCCACGGCTAGGCACGGCAATCTGAGACATACATCATAAATACCAGTTGCTGACGCTGTATTATCTACAATAGAAGAATTAAACAAATAAATAAATAATGCTGGACAATTCACACAGTATCATCTAGCCCCAAGAACAGCTTGTGTTATGGGTACTAGATGACTGTTATGCTATAATACATTAAACTACACATAGACATTTTTTACTATAGGTATATAGAAAAACATCCAGAACACCCTGAACAAATATCTGCAGATTGTACAGACATTTGTCCCGAGGTGGGAGTCGAACACGTAACCTCTTGCGTCGCAGGTGGACCTTCGCCTGCTGCGCCACAGAGGTCGTCAATTGATAAGTAAACGCCAAGATTTCTTACCTAGTCGACTTGAGGACACAGGAGCACGTGGCAGACCACCCATGAGAAAGAAGTGAGATTCCCTCGAAATATGAGAGAAAGATGAACCTAATCGCTTCAGAAGGCTTTTCTTTCTAAGTGAGGACTTGGAGAGAAACAATTATGAAGCGAACGAATGTTCCCCTTCCTCTCTTGCCTATGGATACAGTATGGATGCAGTAAAAATCTACCTAGGGATACCTTCGGAAGATGGGGAGTACCGCCTTTTGGTATTAACATCCGTACTGAGATCGGCAACCCGCCTGCCAAGCGTGGTGAGTATAGCAACAACTTGATCTAAGATCAACCTAAGTTCTATGAGGGAGGCCTATGTCCAGCTGTGGACGTGGACAGCAGTCCCACGGCTGACGGAGATGATAATAAGGACCAACAACATTTTTTGTTGGGGGTTAAACAGAATAAGATATATATTTAAGGCCCTGTCAAACAGAGAGCGTAATTAGCGCGCGTCAAGGCGCTAAAGCGTCCTGGCCTAGCGCCGCGTTATAGCGTCGCGTTGTGTTGTACTGAACAGGCTACAACCTGTCAAACAGCGCTAGCGAGCTACCAGTACGCGACGCTCTAGCGCCACGTCATGACGTCGCATTGTATTTTATAACAGAATATTAGTTAGCGCCGGGTGTGTTCTTCGTAAATTATTAGTGAAAATGACTGAAAAGTTAATAGAAAGTGTTAGAAAATACCCGTCTTTGTATAACACAAGGAACAGTGCAATCAATCAATCAAGACATCGTGACCAAGTAGTAGTACCTATTCGATACCGTGAGAGACGACTACTGTGAATAGCGTCGAAGCTGTCACACACAAAGTGTACGACGTTAAGGCCAGGACGCTTTAGCGCCTTGACGCTCGCTAATTACGCTCTCTGTTTGACAAGGCCTTTATTGGTGATATCATCAATGCTATTCACGTCCACTGCTGGACATATGGCCTTCTTGGACCTCCAAGATCATGAGTTATAGCCATATTCACCACGCATGACAGGCGAGTTGGTGAGCGCAGTACGGGATTATGATACACGGAAAGACGCTGCTGCCCATCTTCCGGAGGTAACAGCTTATAAAAATATACTAGTTTAGCATGTAACGATGTTGGCGACAGGAATTTCAGCTATTTTATAACATTTAGAACTTACATTATCTGATTTGAATTTGCTCGTTTTTTACTTTAACTTGATAGGTACCTAACCCAATTACCGATTGGTTACCTTATTACAACATAATAAAAAACTTAAAAACTCCTCTATGAAATATTAATTTTCACTTTACAGGTGAACGAAACCGATTTACCTATGCCTCTAAATTTTTTGTACATTTAAGTTTATACACCCTCTTCAAAATAGTAAAGGGATTTTACATAATTACTGTTTTGGCACTTAAGTCATTCATTTCAAGTTAGCTTTTCGCGTCAGTTTTTACGCAGCTGACCCCCTAAGTCTGCGTGGTCTGCGTTACCATTGTCATTTGAACAATTACATTCACGTAATTGTTTATCAATGCGTGTCGCCCTAAATCTGACTCATTAATGAGTCAGATTTATTTAAATCTTATATTAAAATTTCGTGTAACGAAATTTGTCATAGAGCGGAATTTAATTAAAATATATTAAATTACTTATCTTCTCGGCATTTCGTTCAAGTCAACGCTCATAAGAGGACTAACTTTACACGCCAACAAGACGATTGGTTACAAATGTATAATTTTACATAAGGCGATTCAGCTGCATACCTTGCAGTGCAATCAAATTGAAGCCACACATGCCAGTTTCAGTGTCTAAACGGACCTAGGCGGAATCTAGTTTCAACATCCGACTTCAATATCAATAATACTATACCAATACAGTATCTTGGTTTCCTAACAGCTATCCAAGAGCAAAGCAAACAAAATTGCCTGTCTTGGCAGTGCAGGCCGTCTCACTATTCAGTGTTACGTGGCCGGGGAATTAGTTATTGCGTAATTTGTGTAAGGCTATTGACCATCGTTTGATATAGCTTTGAGAAATAGGAGAACATGCTTGATATTGTAGAAACGGTTAATTTATTCAGAGTGTGCAAGCTGTAGTATAAAGGGCTTTAAAGCATTCAGATTCGATCAATAGATGTGTTTATAGATTATTTATTCTCAAAAGAAAAATACATTTCACTCAAATGAAAAAGAAACTTAAAATAAGTAACTTAATATAACTTCGAGCAGCTTAACAATTACAGATTATAAGTTGATTATGTTCAATTACTGTCATTAAAAAGTTTTATAAAACTAAAAATAAAAACACATGTCTAATTATTGTCATAGGTCCTTGACAAGTAGATAATAATGTTTGTCAGAAAGCGGCCGAAATTCAGCCCAAATAGGCATGATGACAGAGTATGGAAATCAATTTTCCATTTATTCCGTGTTAGATAATACAAGTTATTACATATAATAACATCCGCGGCAGACCGAAGAAGCGATGGCGTGACGAGTTAGACCGGCATAACAGCGCATGGGTCGAATTGACGGCGGATCGGGATGCATGGAGAGTTGGAGGGGAGGCCTTTGCCCAGCAGTGGGACACTTATGGCTAATTGTAATTGTAATTACATATAATGGTACCCTTCGTGCGCGAGACGGACACGCACTTGGCCAATTTTTTTTCTTAAACAACACGTCATTCTTTTATTTAAAGCTACAGTCTCCTACATCTCTTTTGCCCTCATGATTAATAAGTCTCATGATCAAAAATTATATCTGGTGGGTACTTTAAGCGCAACTGCGTACTGAAAGCAGTTTTTTCCCATAGGCAGTTATAAATTTACTTATATCTCGCGTTGGAACTACTGAAAGACAATCACAAGTAAAAATATTGACCGCCCAACGAAGTGGGCACGGGTCAGCTGGTTACATTATTAAGTGGAACCGAAATCCCGACTGCAAGGTCCAGCACACACTTATTTGTAATTTAGGCCAATTTAATGCCAAAATACGACCATTTAAATGAAATGATTACAAAATTTTAATATAATATGTCCAGTAGTGGAAGACCTACGCTGTTGTGATGAGAAATTATGACAAATACCTACCGTATTTATTGTTATGAGTACGTACCTGCAAAGTAATGCATATAATACTTAAATAGACGAGCTCTGTGGCGCAGCGGACGAAGGTCCGCCTGCGACGCAAGGGGTTGCGGGTTCGATTCCCGCCTCGGGACAAATGTCTGTACAATCTGCAGATATTAGATATATGGGTGTTCAGGGTGTTTTTTCTATATATAATAAAAATATCTATCTATGTAGTAAATGTATAAAGTATATCAGTCATCTAGTACCCAAAACACAAGCTCTGGTTAGCTTGGGGCTAGATGGTGCTGTATGATTTGTCCAGCATTATTTATTTATTTATTATTTATACATTTTAGGCCGAAAGCCCACCTGATGTTATGCAATAACCTCTATCTATTACAACTGCAACACGCGGTGATCACGTTCACTAAGCACGTGACTCTGGATTGCATTGCGCTCGTCATCGTCACCCTGAGACAGAGTTCGTAAGTCCTCATGTACCCGTAATTTTCCACGTTTACAAGCTCTACTACTACAAAATGTTCTTGTTTTAAATACATTAATACTATACCTACAAATCACGCAGACCCAAGAGAAATAACTGCAGGTAAACATTTGGTCCCAACGCTATATAATACGGAGATATATGCTGTCGTTGCCGTGGAGTGCCGGCAGTAGAATGTTGCCCCGCCTCTCATACCCGTGGATGCAGTAAGAGCCTGCTAAGGGACACCTCCGGAAGATGGGCAGCAGCGTCTTTCCGTATATCAACATCCCGTGCTGCGCTCACCAACCCGCCTGCCAAGCGTGGTAAGTATGGCAACTAGGCAACTACCCCTCATGGAGAACCGTGAGGGAGGCCTTAGTTGAGTAGTGGACGTTTTACGGCTGAAATGATGATGATGACGTGGATACTGTCCAATGTCAGCCGGGGGGTGCCAGCAGAAAAATATCACCCCTTCTCTCATGCCCGTGGATGCAGTAAGAATCTGCTGAGGGATATCCCGTGCTGCACTCGCCAGCCCGCCTGTCAAGCGTGGTATGGCAACAACCCCTTATGATCAGTACTTGGATCTCTTAGTCCATTAGGGAGGCCTATGTCCAGCAGTGGATTGCTTACGGCTGTGATGATGATGATGTCTAATAACTATGTCTGAATGCTTTTTGTTCTAATGATTACTCCCAGAACTTCCAATAAAACCATTATCAAAGTTCCCAGGACATTCCCATCGAAATTGGGTCAAACTTATCTAGTCCCAAGCGTTCGCTAATACGGACTTTCAGAGATTATAACGGCAAAGTCTCAACTTATGATTGAGTTCCCGATCAATGGACCAACAGATTCTGGTAATCGCCGGCCGCATTATTATCGAGTTGACTTTTTGACTTCTTTGCTAAAGTTTGAGCTTGAGATGAACTCGTTTAGGGTTTATAGTAATTGAAGAGAAAATTCCATTATAGATTTATAGAGCGTCAGCAACTGATAATAATGATGTACAGGACGCTGCAGTGCATGGGACATTGTTAAATGGATTAGGCTTGCCCAGCACCTATACCAAACTCCCAGCTTAGTCGACTATTCTTCAGAGGAAAGAACAGGTCAATATGTCTGCAGCTGACCAAGCCGCAGAATTCGTCTCTTGGTTCACACGTATTGACCTGTCATTTCTTTTACTAAAAGCCGACTAAGCTGGGAGGATGTATCGGAAATTAAGCGTCCCGGGTTTTTTTTGTGCCTATTTAAAACGTGCTATATCGGTGAAAGAAAACATCGTTAGGAAACCCGCAGCTTAGTCCGGTTCAAACGTATTGGCTCGTTCTTTAAAGCCGCAAAATGGAGATAACTTCGAGATGACATGTTGATTATCCATAATTATTAATACAAGGGGAAATATGCTCTCGCCGTGGTATAGGAAAACAAAAACGGACACATGAGTTCTGGAGACGCTGTATTAACTTCTTTGATCGTGCGAGTAAACACTCCCCAAACACGTTGTCTACATAACTAAGCTTGGATAGTATAAGGGAGTCACATAGCTGTATGCGAATATCAGTGCTCAGAAACTCACGCATCCGGTACAGCACAGATAACCTGTAGAAGCAGTTGTTAACTACGGTTTGCACGTATTTCTCAAAATGTAATGAACCATCCATAAGAAGCCCAAGGTTTAGAGCTTCCGCGACCTACAGAGATTCCTTCTGCATGTACCTTTGGATTCTTCTTCACGATGTTTTCCATTTTAAGTTTAGATCACAGTACAGTATCATATACATATATTTGGCAGGGTTTAAGACAAGACAGTTTAATTTGCTCCACCTTGCCACGCGTTCCAAATCTTCATTTAAGCTCGCGATAGCTTTATCAGTTTCGTCAGGTTTAAATGAAATATATAATTGAAGATCATCAGTATATGTTTGATTTTTACAATTTAAAATATTCGAGGGTAAATCTGCACAATAAAGTATAAAAATAATAGGAACCAAAACAGACCCTGAGGTACTCCACGTGTGACTGATAAAGGTGTTAAATAAGAACTGGAACCATCAGCATTATTTAACTCAACAAACTGTAAGTGCCCTGGCAGATAACGACCTAGATAACCGTTTTGTGGTACATATAT
This sequence comes from Pasiphila rectangulata, assembly GCA_963082625.1. NCBI lineage: Eukaryota > Metazoa > Arthropoda > Insecta > Lepidoptera > Geometridae > Pasiphila > Pasiphila rectangulata. The sequence goes on along the minus strand of OY720254.1, from coordinate 1,867,358 downwards.
CAAAACCTTAATACGTGAGTTATGATAGAAGTCGCGTCGTATTTATAGTATCAAATGCACGGGAGAAGTCGAGTAGTGCCAGAGCAGTCCCTTCACCAATGTCCTGAGCACACAACACATCGTCTACTACGTCTAGCAAAGCCGTTGCCGTACTGTGCCCCTTGCGGAAACCTGACTGTTTGGTGGGTATAATTTTATTCACTTCCAAATACAATTCACCTATTAATAGACTTACTTTGGAACAACGCTTGCAAATTGGGAAAATTTATTTCGAAAATCACGGTTTGATTCGCCAAACTTACCGGACGACTTACAAAAAATTTTTTTTAGTATTTTATCAAACATCTAGATACAAATCACAATTATTATAAAAACAACATATTTTTAACCACCTCTTTTATAATAATCGAGTGTTTTCCTCCATTATTTTTTATTTATGTAACTCTAGAAAAATTACATCACGTGCCCTGTCCATACCTTCCAATATTTGTCAAAGGGCAACTTAACTAAGAAGCTTTCACATAAACGTACCCATGTCCTAGTGATGCGGTGAATGGAGTAAGCTCGGCATAACATTTTTTTTCATGAAAACGAAACGATTAAATGGAAACGGTTGTTCGTCACTGAAAACCAGCGCTGTGATAGAATTCGTGATGTCACAGCAAATGCTGAGCGGTGACCGTTTTTTGTCTATTTTAGGGTTTTGGAACCCTTATAGTTTAGCTTTGTCAGTCTTTGTTTGACTACTAGATCTGTCCGTCGTCGGTTTTACGAAGAGATTACTAGATAGATACTAGAAAGCTGTTATTGTGTATGGTCATATAAAATAAACATGCTCAACAACATCGCTACTAAAATGCTGATAAAATAATAAAATTAATTTGTTACCTCTGATACACGTAACATGGGGACGCTCTTTTTGTAATTTTTTTACCGATCGGATTGGAGTGTTACGCGGGACTTTCTTCCCTCTTTCGCGCTCACGTTGCACTCCAAAACGTATTTTGTCTTTTAACCGGCCAAGTGTGTGTTGGACCTTACAGTTAGGTTATTTGTTTCACTTTAGAATATTTTTTTAGATTATATATTGGATTTCCTCAAAGTCACGTCTGAATCAATAACTTCAAGAAAGCCATTATATGCATTAAGGATCTCTGATATAGTCGGCCTTACGAGCATTTGATAACCAAGATTTCCCGTCAAGAAGCCCGTCTTCCGAAGGTTTTGACAGATTCAGATTTTGACTGCAAGAGAGAAAGGGAATCATTCTACTCCCGGCACCCCAAAGTATGATGACATGCGAGTTAGGAACAAAACCCACAGAAAAACCTTACCTGACTGTTAAGTCATCATTAACAATTTTATTTTGGTCGGTATTCCTTTATATGAGACTAGCATTGCTCCGTAGTTTTACCTACGTAAAACCTAAAAACCTTACCTGACTGTTATGTCATCATTAACAATTTTATTTTGGTCGGTGTTATATGAGACTAGCATCGCTCCGTAGTTTTACCCACGTAGTTCCAGTTCCCGTGGGAAAACGAGGATAAGAAATAGCTTTTGTTACTCAGGGATAACGTAGCATTCTAATCGTATAAGAGTTTTGGAAATCGGTCTAGTACTTTTTTAAGTTTATTCGTTACAAACACACAAAGTACAAAACTTTGTAATATCAGTTTAGATTAGTCTGAAACCTTTAAAACTATTCGGAAAAACGATTGTTCATCTATTGTATCAACTAAGTTATACATAGGGCAAATCAGCCAACCCTAGCGAACACCGCCAAAATTACAGCACAGCATTCCAGGCACGTCGGCGAAAACATTGCAATTTTTATAACAAAACTCCTAAACGACAACAGGGAATAGTATATTTGTATTTTCATTTCACATAAAGTAATTTTATGTTTTGTACGGAATGCTACTGTGAATGTGGTTTGGGTTGTGTTCTAGGACTAATAATTCTGTTGCTTTGAAATTTTTAGCGCTAAATTCAATACAGAGAACTTAATAATTCATGAAATTAGTTTAATTAGGTTTCCCTAGTAATATAAGTAACACCGCGAAGACGGGAAGGGAGGTCATTGCCTTGTGGGACACTAAAGGGTTTTTTTTTAATAAAATCCACTGATCTAGGAATACTACATTTAATTTCTACTAAACAAAGGTAAGCAGCTTAAGCTGAGCCGTTGGGTGCCGGCAGTAGAATGTTACCCCTCCTCTCATGCCCGTGGATGCAGTAAGAGCCTGCTAAGGGATACCTCCGGAAGATGGGCAGCAACGTCTTTCCGTGTATCAACATCCCGTACTGCGCTCGCCAACCTGCCTGCCAAGCGTGGTGAGTATGGCAACTACCCCTCATGGAGATCCATGAGGGAGGCCTGTTCAGTAGTGGACTTTTTACGGCTGGAATGATGAAAGCTAAGCAAAAACATAGCCACAGAACGCTGAGCGACTTTGAACTGCCAACAACAACAACAATGAACAAGCCGCACGGCCGACAACCTCGTTGGCTCTATGGTCTACACATATTCCGGCTAAGACGCAAGAGGTTGCGTTTTCGATTCCCGCCGTTGGTCAAAGTGTTTGCTACAAGTTTCGGCTCCGTAACACGCACACGTTCAGCCTAATTTACTTGCCTTTTTAACCTAACTTGTTACATTCACTAACCTTTATATACCCAACGCACTAAACCCTGAACCGCAGCGACCTTGGAATTATATTCTCCATAAAATACGTACCACAAACATTAGCCATCATATTTTAGTGCCATGATACGTTCCGCTCACATGCAAGCCATACGGTATTTCCGGAGGTCAGACATTAGCATTCTGTTATATGTTTGAGGGTTGAAGGGAATGGGAGATGTCACAGTGGTGTATAAATAGAAGTTTTTTTCTGAAAAACTCAAGGAATTGTCCTACACTGCATTGCATATTCTGACTTCTCCTTTGTCATATGCTTATTGTATTAAGGTATTGTTATGTATATAGGTTGATTTTTTGCTCATATCTTTAGAACAACTGGGGGCCGCCTGCACACAAACTGACCCCAAAAAGCTAGATTGATATGAAAAGTCCTAAGGGCGTACAATTATTCTCGTTTAAAATAAAAGTTATTGGTTAGTTATGCTGGCCTGCAAAAGAAGGTATAACAGTTTTTAAATTCAATTTTCTCCTAAACTATTAAACTTAGAGACTTGAAATAAATACTTAGAACAGTTAAAAAAGATTTTTTGAATATAAGTTTATTTTACATAACTTATGATTTTAATATAAATGAAACATAAAAACAAAAAGTAGTCATTTTCACTGTATGGCAAAAACTTAAAAAACCCTGAAAAAGGTGTTTGTTCTTCTGGCCCCGATCACAACTTTGAGTCTGTTACACTTTGAGTCAGTCACCCACTAGGATTATGGGAGATTGATTTTCGTACGGCCCACAAACACTTATGTAGTAGGTTTTAGGTAGGTTCACAGCTTAGATTGAAACGGTTATGTTAAGTTTGAAAATTAAAGTGAGATGAACTTCATTCATTTTGTAAAATACGCGGATTACTCTAGAAGTCAAAAGTTTAGTAGTAGGTTTTAGGTAGGTTCACAGCTTAGATGGAAACAGTTAAGTTTGAAAATTAAAGTGAGATGAACTTCATTCATTTTGTAAAATACGCGGATTACTCTCGAAGTCAAAAGTTTAGTAATTTAGTGCCCATAACACAAGCTAATTCTTACTTTGGGGCTAGAAGGCGCTGTGTGAATAGTCCAGTATTATTTAATTACTTTACCTATAAAGAGTTCCACAGCTGTCGTAAATTCACCTTTATACATTACTAGAGGTCCCGGCGAACTTCGTATCGCACATACTACAACCACTACTTACAACTACCCGATAACTACTCTACAACTACACTACAACTACCCTGCAACTACCTTACAACTACCCCTACAACTACACTACAACTACTAATTTACGCAACGAAAAGTAGCCTATGTCCGTCTCCATGGTCTAATCTACTATTATACTAAAATTCATCCAAATCGGTTCAGCGGTTTTGATGTGAAAAGGGAACATACATACGTACATACATTCTTACTTTCACTTTTATATATTATATACCAAAGTATATTATAGGATACACTCGCGTATTTGTAGGTGTTATAATGGTAACGCCAGTGACCATAATTAAATTAAATTAATTAACCTGCATTACCCTTGCAAGTGATTTCAATGGAATGGCAGCTGTCAACGTTCATATTGTTTTTGTTTCATTTGTTTATTTTTTATATAAATATATTTGATAATGGAATCATCTAATAAAGGTAGTGTTGTATTTACAAATTTGCCGCCAGTAGGCTTTAAAATTTTTGTCGCCCCTACAGATACTTATAACCACAGAACATAAAGAAGCCGCAAGTGTAGGTACCTTTGCGGCGCGAGTACGAGACTATCAACAAACATTGTACATCCGTCATTCAGTCCGCCCTCGGTCTTTGCGACAACGTCAAAGAAAAAAATATAAAAATTCCCTTTAGAAATAAACGTAAGACTCTTATTTTAATAAGTATGCAGGGTGTATTGTGTGTACAAGACCGGTGGTTCTGACCACACCGCGGTACAACTTTAGTTCTACGACTTTCCAGGATTTGGTGATTTTCATTCAAGAAAAGACCATGAAAATATAAACTTTAGCAGCTGATTATACGATAGTGACAACCGTGACAGCTGATTCTTCCGGATCATAACAGGATTATTGTGAAGAGTTGTTTGGTTGTTTGCAATGCACAAATCTCATGGAAATCGAAATACAAAAATCGGTGTGGAATAGCGCAATTATAGAGGAAGGCTTGGCTATAAAAAAATCACACTAATAAGAGCGCAGCATCATAGGAAAATGTTGCATTAACGGGAAAAAATTGTTCTTTTTGAGAGCTTCCGTACGTGGCGAAATTGTTTCTCTTAAAAAGTTGTAAAAAAAGTTATAGCTATGTTATAGCATATGTCTATCTCTTAAGGTTGATCCTCCAAAACCTTTTTTATGGTTATAAAATTAGTTCTAAAATTATGCATTATTTGCCAAGGTGTTTTTATAACCAATAGTCGACTAAGCTGGGAGGATGGTATAAGTGCTGGGCAAGCCTAATCCATCTAACAATGTCCCAGGCACTGCAGCGTCCCGTACAGCATGAAAACCAGTTGCTGACGCTGGTTAAATCATCTATAATAGATGGAAAGGCCTTACTTTTTTAAAGATAGTATCAATCCTTATCCAAATAAATAAGGAATTGTCTTGTACACCATTTGAATTAATGGAATATTTTAGAAGATATTACAGTTATACCACGCGCGCGTTATAATTATAGGTGCCGACGATCAAATCTCTCTCTTAAGGCTCCACTAGTCGCGGAGGCAAAGTCGTCAGTGGGCGCGGACTAAATGTATGCTATCTCACCTAACATAGTGTGTGTACCCGCGTGCTAGAATGAAATGCACAATGATTCATTCCTAAACCGACCGCGCAAAAATATGTGAATAGACTTTTAGCACAAGGGTTATTATAGAAAAACTTGAGTGTAATCTAACTTTTGAATAATTTAACTATGTCGGAACGGCGTAGTTTTCTTTCTTCTTATATTATTTAGTTTCGTCCAAAGTTGGGCTAAAATCAGTGTTGAAATACGAAAGTTTAGCTTGTATTTTTAAAATAAATACTTTTTTACAGTTTGGGGTGTATACAACATAGATTATGACGAGATAAATTAATATAATCCTTAGTGTTGGATGGTAAACGTCAAACAGTGGAGTAGTCACCCTTCCACGTTTGTATGGAAAGATGGGCGACTCGTTCATCCTTAAGTGACGCAGACGAACTTGCGCGGCACAACTAGTAAACATATCGGGGAGCAGATTCAAATTAACTTGTGCGCAAGTCAATACGATCAATAACGGCGGCGACAACAATACGGCCTTGTTTAGTTATGTAATCCCTTGTTGCCTACAGTAAAATTTTGGAACAAAATAAATCGAGTTGCCGGTTTTTAGGGTTCCGTTTTAGAAGGATTCCGTAGAGGTATTATTACTCAAAGTTAAATGTTCGTTTATTTTATACTCTTTGAGTTAGCCACTGTCACACAATATGGAGAATATGACAGATTTTCAAATTCTATGGGCGTATCTAGAGAATTTGAGAATTTGTGTAATAATTATGATAATATCCTAAAAATACCCGTGCGATGCCGGAAGTAGTATGTTGCCTCTCCTCTCTTGCCCGTAAATGCAGTAAAAGATCAGAAAAAAGGCAGCAGCGTCTTTCCATTAAATTTCAATTTGAATTTGAATCCAAGTATACAGAGATATAAGAACATAGAAGAGAAAACTGCTTTGAAGCAAAACGGAATAATGCACCTTTATTTCTAATCGAAAACGTATCAGTTTTTAAGCAAAATAGGTATAATTTTGAAGTTATGCCTTTCATTTTAAGGAGACCGACAACCTATTAAAACAAATTTATTTTAATAGGTTATACTAATCAAAAAAGCCCTAATTAAAGTTAAGGCTAACATATGTTATGCCGTGGGGTGCCGGCAGTAAAATGTTGCCCCTCCTCTCTTGTCCGTGGATGCAGTAAGAGCCTGCTAAGAGCTACCTCCGGAAAATGGGCAGCAGCGTCATTTGTATCAACATCCCATACTGCGCTCGCCAACCCGCCTGCCAAACGTGGTGAGTATGGCAACTACCCCTCATGTATATCCACGAGGGAAGCCTGTGTTCAGTAGTGGAAGTTTTACGGCTGATATGATGATGAAGCCTTACATCCTTATCTACTTACATCTTTGGATTCAGACGAGTTAGAGCATTATCTCTAAGAGTATACGATAGTAGCATATTCTTTGCTGATTTCAGATCTGACCTATATAACTAATTTTGGTCAAAAACCCTAGTTACGGCTTTTCTACCTGTGACGGCAATATAGTTCTCCAAGACTACTTTAAAAACATTTTTTTTTACAAAGTTTTTGCCTCGGAACCCTCAGAGCAAAATACTTCTACTTCACCGTCTTTTAGGCTTTCAGCGCAGTGGTTCCGGTTTGTGGCGGCGCGTTCAAAATTGTATTAATTATTCAATAAAGCCTTGCCATTTTTGTATCTGCCGTGGGGTGCCGGCAGTAGAATGTTACCCTCCTCTCATGCCCGTGGATGCAGTAAGAGTCTGCCTCCTCTATATATACACCTCCCTATAGATACCTCCGGAAGATTGGCAGTAGCGTCTTTCCGTATTTCAATATCCCGTACTGGGCTCGCCAACCCGCCTGCCCAGCGTGGTGAGTATGGCAACTATCCCTCATATCTAAAAGAGTTATAGCGAAATTAAAACTCTCGCACGACAAAATAAGTAGAGTGTTACAGGCGTACGTTTAACTCGTCCTAAACAACTAGACCGACACAATTGAACCCAGTAGATGGCACTGCTGTCAGTCGGTCTCCAAATCAGCTGGCAGGACAGCGTCTGCCGGGTCCGCTGGTTATTAATATAATTATTATATACGCATATTTATGGCGCAAATTACCTTTATTATTTACTGATGTTTCGTCTGGATTGCTCCAGGCATGGTGCAGGGAAGACTGACGTATTGGAGGTAACAGAGCAAAGCGAAGGCGTCTGTTGAACTACTCTCACTTAATTTTCATTAAAAAATATTGTGTTAATAGGACAGCACACTACACTGACTGTATCCGCATACTGAGTTGATTTTTCACGCCGAGTAAACTTTGCTATCGCTGGATTCCACGAGGCAGAGAGTCTTAAACTGTCTTTTGACGATCGAAAGATAGTTAAAATAATACACGAGTGTATAATATGTTTACAAACCCAAAAGTGCGGGTTATATATTTAAGCCCATGAAAAGAAGTAATTTTGAAGGAAATAAATCGGGAATTCTTATTTTTAATTTTTTTGCTCATTTTTCTAGGTGGTATGGTGTAAAGGTGAACCTGAGAAACGCATACTTAGATACAAATCAAATTCTTAATATATACATATAATTATGTTTTTCCATTTTGTTAAAAAAATCTCTGTGTGGATAAAGGTTTTTTTTTTGTGCTTCTACGGCAAATCTTCACAGGAGTCAATGAACCTGTCAAGAATCAGCTGGCGTTTAGTTTGTCGGTATCGTTTAATATAATGTTAAAGTTGACTCTTTCGTGGTCTTTTCTAGAATGAAAATAACCAAATCTCGGAAAGTGGTCAAACTGAAGTTGTTCCTTCAGGATTATCACAACCACCTCCTTACGAGTTTTTATACTATTATAAAAGAGTCAGGCCTATTGCATCTATTATAGATGATTTATACAGCGTCAGCAACTGGTAATCATGCTGTACGGGACGCTGTCGTGCCTGGGACATAGTTAGAACCTATTTCATCCTCTCAGCTTAGTCAACTATTATTTAGAGGAAAGAACAAGTCAATACGTCTGAAGCTAACTAAGCCACGGGTTTCCTCACGATGTTTCCTTCACCGTTAAAGCACGTGTTAAGTGTGCACATACATTTTTCAATAAAGAAAAATCCTTTGGTGCATGGCCGGTATCGAACCCACGACCTTCGGATTGAAAGTCGGGGGTACATACCACTCGGCCAACACGGCTTTTGATACTATTATAATACACCCTGTATACCCATATACCTACTACACTTAATTATTATCTTGAGCAAGTTGATTGAAGGCGGTGTTTAAAATTAAGATCTACGTACTGCAGATGGATTTTCAGAAACTTACGCAACTTGTAGAGTCTACTTAGTTTTGTAATTTTCTTAATACTACAAACTGTGTTTCTTATTTCTATCATAAGATGTGCGGTTGTTAACAGTAAAAGAATACTTGTTTAAGGTTTGTTACGAGATATAATTCTATTATATACATATATTCATAGCTCATTTCTCCTTATTTCCGTTAAGATGATATTATAGATAAATAACATGAAGTATGTTAAGTATACAAAAGTAAATAAAATAAATAAGTTGTAAAATAATAAATAAAAAGTATCTGGTATTCCACTCTGACCAACTAAATGGACCAACTGAAACGGATCAACTAATTTACATCAGTTATTTATGACTCGTGATAAATTTCACGAGTAAACAAAAGAAAAGACAGATGGGAAAGTTTTAAGTATATGGGGTGATTTTCAACCTCCGCAGCCGACTATTAAACCAACGCAAACTCAAAAAATACTTTATTTAGTGCGGCCGTAATGTTGTTTTATTTTGTAATTTGTGACGTGACGCGTCACAAATTAAAGAAAAAAGAAATATTGTCCTCTAGGTAATTTTCCTCTAGGTAAGCAATACTTAACTGCGTTATTTGTTGGAAAAAAGTAAGCAGAAATCAGATAATATCTGATGATCTCTGTTGATCTTCCATCGCTGGTACAAGACACAAGATTCGTTATTTTGTTCGCGCGCGATATGGAGAGGTCTTATTCTAGGGCTATATCTACGATCAATATGAGGAGATACGTTAAAAACTCGGGTCACCGACATCGACAGCCAAACTGATGTGGCAATGGGCAGATCGTAAACCGGGAAGAACGGGTGGCCGATGGGGCCGCAAAGTTCTCCAATGTAAGCCACGGACCGGCAAGCGCAGCGTAGGACGTCCACCTACAATATGACCGGACGACTTGGTAAGAACCGCATGTCGGCGGTGGATGTAGGCGCCTTCCAACCGCAGTACTCGGAGATCAATGAGGGAGGCCTTTGTCCAGCAGTGGACGTCCTACTGCTAATATGATGACGATGATGATATAACGTAAAGTTGTAATTTTTTTAACAAATCGACACTCAAGCACTAATCAATGCTTTACTTTAAATACTTTTGATGATAGTTAAACCGGATTATTTTATCTATTGTTAACCTTTATTTGTTAATCAGCTAAGTGTGCTGCTAAGCATCTTTCATTTCAACGAGCCTACACCCTTTTAGGGCAGAGGACTAGAATACAATTTTTGTACTCTATTTATCACAAAGTCAGCACAAAACTTACTTACTGTATGAACATGTATTAAAGTAAGCGTATTGGACCACCAATTTCAGATATTGGTTTTAGTCTTAGGGCTGCTAATGAAGATCATAAGATGACGAAGCATTTCACTTACAAATTCACGTATGTTACTTAAAGTAAATTTTCCTTATTCGGAGATTGCGTATTGCACTACCCAATTTCCGGAGTTTTCCATTGGCAGATTCTTAAGCATCCACGAGCAAGAGAGGAGGGGCTACATTTTACTGCTGGAACCCCACGGCAAAAAGCTATTATCTCCATTATAATTGTTTTCTCTCCGTGTTGTATTCTAACTAGATTCGGTTCGTGCTATCAGTACAGTATCTGGTAGGCTCTGGCGTGGCGCCAGTCGCCCTCGCCATAAGTTCCCGATGGATTTGCGCGAGCGACAACTCATGCATCACACTAGATCTCTTTGTCTGACGCGACTTTTGAATCATCATCATTTGACAACGGCTGAGTTGATTCACAGCCGAAGGAGACCCATATGTTTCCCTCATGTATCTCTAAATACTGATCATGGGGGGATTGTTGCCGTATTCATCACGCGTAGCAGGCGGATTGACTAGTATACGAGAGAGCAATACGGATTTTGATACACGGAAAGACAGTTCTGTCCATCAGAAAAACGATAAAATCATTGACTTTTTTATTATTTCTATATTAATTACATAACTTTGACACGTCATCTTCTTAGTGTAAGTTCAGATGAACGCGCGGCACCGCGCGGTTGGCTCGGCGCGCGGTTTGAGATTGTAACAAATCAATGTTGTTGTTTACATGACCGCGTGTCAACGCGCGTGCCCGCGCGCACCGCCATGCACCGCGCGGAAGATCTTGAACCGCGCGTCACCGCGCGGCGACGCGCGGCTTAAGATCTACAATCCTGTATCGAACTGTTCAGTTGACCCGCGCGGTTCGAGGCAGACGGACGCACGGAGCCACTAAAAAATGGAGGACTAGATATCAATTGATTAACTAATTGACGAAATTGAAAAAAGAGATTGGAATTTTAATTCGAATGGACATCCTAAAGTAGTTGAAAAACCGATCTTCGTGTGTGGTGGGATAAAAAGTCACAGGCTTAAAGAAAATGTTTGCCTCAAAATAGGGTGCACCCAGTATCGTCTTTGCTTTCGACGACGACGTCGCAGTTTGCGGTATAAAACCCACAAGCAAATAGCCTCCTCCACCTTTCCTCCGTCGACCGAGACACGTTCTCGGCTTGCCCGTTGACGAGCTCACCGCCGCTAACCCGGAGGTGACGTCAACCCGTTCCACACTAGCTGTTAGACACATTTTCAAAAACCGGTCCCGCCGGCGGGGCCGAAGAATACATTCTTCCGTCTAAAGGTGCAGTTTTGCACCTAGACGCTATCCTTCAGTAGATTCAAAAATTCTGGCAACAGTCCAAGCCGTGGTTCGAACCTAAGTGGTGCCCTTGAGCTTGTTGCCCCAACCTAACTTTTGCGGCTGGGCGCCTTCTGCGCTCGCCATAGTCCGGTAACGTTGTCATGGCCATCTGCGGTCAACAACATATATTGTCATTTCGAAAAAAAAAAAAACTCCTCCACGTCCATTCTCACTGAATGTTCGCCGCGCGCAAGCCGCCGCCATCTGAATAGCTGAACCGCGCGGCAGCGCGCGTCGCCGCGTGGTCATCTGAACTAAGGCTAAAGGTAGACCTTGGCAGATTCCTACTGCATCCTCGGGCCAGAGAGGAGGGACAATATTTCACACCAGCAACACTTTACTGCTAACACGCCACGGCGTCACGGCGTTAATGTTTATTATCATCATATCAGCCGTAAGTCATCCACTGTTGGACATAGGCCTCCCTCATGGATCTCCCAGTACAGATCATGAGGGGTTTTTACCATACTCACCACGCTTGGCAGGCGAGTTGGCGAGCACAGTACGGAATGCACACACGGATAGATGCGCCTGCCCATCTTCCGAAGGTATTACTTAACAGATTCTAACTGCATCCACGTCCAAGAGAGGAGTGGTAACATTATACTGCCGGCATCCCATGGCAGTTAATGTCTCTTCTGTAAAGTTATAGAACTTGCGACATAAAGTCGCGTCTGCATCCAGTTTGTTTGAGGCATTATTCTGGTAGCACCACGAGTAACGGACGTGAGGATGGCTCTAGGTTTCGAGCAGGCATTACGTAATCGCAATTTTTAAAGTTTTCAGGATTTATTTAAATGACAGCGTTAGGGCTAAAGAAATCATACCTTCATAATAGGCAATGCTAATTGAACCAATTTTGACATACCCCCAAAAATACTACCGCAGTATTATTATGAAAGCGCCATTTTGTTCTCGCAACGCTTGGTCGGCGGGTTGATTAGTGCAGTGCGGGATGTTGATACACTGAAAGAGGCTGCTGTCTATCTTCCGGAGGGCATCCCTTAGTAAATTCTAAGTTAAGTTGTTATCTGTTTCTTTATGCACGCCAAGTTGTATGCCTACAATAATTGGTTGACAGGTAGAAAATGCCTACGGCATTATGTTCGCCTTTTGTGCATCTTTGTTAAAATTTTGTGCAATAAAGAATTTATAAATAAATAAATAAATTCTTACTGCACACACGGGCAAGTGGTAAAAAGCAACATTCAACTTCCGGCACCCCACGGCGGAACTAAATCGTATTACCGTTTAAAAAATAGCATTCTCACACGAATATTCAATTTAGTTTTCTGTATAGTCAAATTTCACTTAAAACAGCTTCCTTGAGATTTTAATTTGATCATCACTACGAGATCAAAGCGTACTCACGAGCTTCTTATAGAGATGTTAAGAACAATTAACGCTTCGAGGAAATTCGTGGAGGACGCAAATCATCTCCTATGACAAACGAGGCGATTTTCTTGGAAATAAATATTTACTTATTGCCGTTAATGCCGGCAGAAGAATGGTCCCCCTTCTGTTTTGCCTGAGGACGCAGTAATAATCTGCCTAGGGATACCTCCGGAAGTTGGGGAGCAGTGTCTTTCCGTGAATCAACATTTCGCTTGCCAAGCGTGGTGAGTATGATAACAGCCCCATGACAACTTGGAGATTCACAAGGGTGGCTTACGTCTAGCAGTCGACGTCCTACGAATGAGATGATGATGAATACTTATTTATTTTATTTATTTATTTGACTAGAACGGATTAACCAATTACACTAATTAATATTTATTCACCACAGAAGTTTTTTTTTATTCTTACCTATGCTGTGTCCCACTGCTGGGCAAAGATCTCCTCCATCTCCTTCCACAATAACAAATAATATTTATAAAAATGAGTACAGTATATAAATAAGCAAATATATAAATTGAATTGACTTTGACTTGAATTGACAACCTCTGTGGCGCAGCGGGCGAAGGTCCGCCTGCGACGCAAGGGGTTGCGGGTTCGATTCCCGCCTCGGGACAAATGTCTGTACGATCTGCAGATGTTTGTTCAGGGTGTTCTGGGTGTTTTTCTATATATAATAAAAATATCTTTCTATGTAGTATAATGTATTAAGTATATCAGTCATCTAGTACCCATAACACAAGCTCTGCTTAGATTGGGGCTAGATGATGCTGTGTGATCTGTCCAGCATTATTTATTTATTATTATTTATTAATACATTTAGATGAAATAAATGCAATATTCTAAAATAGTTGATGATTACCAACAATACAATATAAATAGGTCAATAATTAAAATTACTATAAAATATTATTATATAAAATAACAAATCAGACTCATCTGACTTCGAACGGATACAAAAAGCCATCTCCACAGCCCACAGTAACTCAATTCCAAATTATATAATTAAACAACAACGTCTGAGGACTAGAAGCGCTCCAAATTAAATTTCGGCGCCGGCGCACTCTGTATTGCAATTAGCTTGATTAATTACATGTTCATGGTTTTCACTCGGGGATCGAACAGGGTTTTGTTTATACGCTCGTGTACTGAGGCGAGGAAATACCGGGCTGGGAAGGTTTGTTTTTCCGCGCGGGACAAATGTTTAGACTGTTAAGTCTTCGACCCATGTCTGTGTGTGCTTTTAACCGACATCAAAAATAAAGCCGTGCCATGGGGTGCCCGCAGTAGAATGTGACCCCTCCTCTCATAGCCGTGGATTCAAAAAGAGCCTGCTAAGGGATACCTTCGGAAGATGGGCAGCAGCGTCTTTCCGTGTATCAACATCCCGTACTGCGCTCGCCAACCCGCCTGCCAAGCGTGGTGAGTATGGCAACTACCCCTCATGGAGATCCATGAAGGAGACCTGTGTTCAGTGGTGGACGTTTTATGGCTGAAATGATGATGATACTTGTAACAAACTTAGCCATGTTTTAGTTTTAAAATTGCAGGATTTTATCGCGTACTTTTTTATTATTTTCCCGACGTTTCCAATACATTTCAGCGTTATTGGTCGCGGGAGGACTGATGTGCTGGGAGCTACCGTCGTGAATTGATGGCAGGATCCACAACTACCCTCAATTCGTCTTTAGATTAAGAAATGTCCAAATTCGCAATACGACACTCTACACTGACGCACACACTTATTAAACACAGGATTCCATGCAGAAGAGAGACGAAAGCCATCTTCATGATTGAAATTAAGGTGTTTTTTGATCTCAATCGCCTCTCAAACTATCCTCTTTTAAAAGTTGCGTTCTTTGGATATAACTTTTGAGTCATGTAGTTCTATTGAGTAGTTAGGTTCTGACTCCAGCAGATGTTTGACAGTCGCTCAGTCGCTGACTTATACACTTGCCTATTTTTGACCGCGGTCATATGCTCCTTGACACGTTCGGCTATTGTGCGTTCAGTTTGCCCTATGTATGAACCAACCACCGCGACCAAGAACGCTGAAATGTGTTCGAAACGTTGGGAAAATATAAAAAAGGTATGCGATAAAATCTTGTAATTTTAAAACAAAAATATGTCAACTGATCGCAAAAGTTTAACAAGTTAAACTTATATATCTATCGTATCTTTATAACTCCACATTTTCAAAAACTTCCTCCTGTATTTTTCACAAAAGAGTTTTCGGTTATTTCTCATTGCAGTTACAACGAATAAGCTCTAGTAAAGATATAAATTTCCAAACTACCCCTATGGAGTGCTTCTGGCACCGTGCCAGTGCAGGTTCGATACCCGGCTCCAACTGCTAATGACCGCGTTTTAACGTAACGCCAATTGTGCGTTTAACCTAAAAATAACTGCTGTTACGTGGCTGTTACGTTTAGTAGTAAGGCCTTTTACATCCATTATAGATGAATGAATGAATGAATGAATAACTTAATTGTACACCAAAATCAAGAGAGTTACAGGAAAAGGAAGAGTTATTAAAAATAAACATTGGTACAATGGGCGACCTTATCGCTAACAGCGATCTCTTCCAGGCAACCTTTGGATTAGATGAGTTGCCATGAGGTGCCGGCAGTAGAATGTCGTCCCTCCTCTCTTGCCCGTAGATACCTGCCAAGTGAGAACCTGCCAAGGGACACCTCTGCAGCAGTGTCTTTCCGTGTCAACATCCCGTACTGCGCTCGCCAACCTTCCTGCCAAGCGTTGTGAAAAAGGCAATTACCTCTTATGTAGATCCATGAGGGAGTCCTGTGTTCCTCATCATTCATCATTTCAGCCGTAAAACGTCCACTACTGAATACAGGCCTCCCTCATGATCTCCACGAAGGATAGTTTCCATACACGCTTGGCAGGCGGGTTGGCGAGCGCAGTACGGGATGTTGATACATGGAAAGACGCTGCTGCGCATCTTCCGGAAGTAACCCTTAGCAGGCTCTTACTGCTAACTATGAACCATGAACTACTGCATCCACGGGCATGAGAAGAGGGCTAGCATTCTACTGCCGGCACCCCGCGGCAGGATTTTTAATTTACTGAGAATTTTCAATAAACAACGTCGTCTAGACAGCTGAATTATAAGGCTATCATACATCTTCGTTTTGTCTTCCTATATTCAGTACAATTCGCTGGCTTTGCTCCAAGTATGGGCGGTTCTAAGTACAATAAACCTGGACTATTCGCGATTTGATTAAATACTCTGCATTGCAATAAAACTACGTGCTCCAAGAACCAAGCCGGTTAACTTCAAGAGAGAGAGACAGATGATGTCTGACCAATAACAGGCCGGCCGTGCGAGTGGCCGTACCCGCTGCGACACGTCGGCTATTAAGGTCCGTTTATATCTACAGATATCGAGTGCCCCACTACCCACACAGACGACTCTCCAGTACGACCAGGCTCACCTGAAGGTGCTGGACGCAGCACGACGTCCTTCAAGCGATCTGGCAGGGGCGAGCGCAATCCCGCTGATCCTCAGCGGCATAGGGACGCAGCAGCTGCGCTAGGACTCATCCACGCCCGATTGCACGCGGGCTAACATCACGGGACTTCAAGTTTTTTTTAGAATTGACTTTTATAGTTGTTGACTGCAGATGGCCATGACAACGTTACCGGACTATGGCGAGCGCAGAGGGCGCCCAGCCGCAAAAGTTAGGTTGGGGCAACAAGCACAAGGGCACCACTTAGTTTCGAACCACGGCTTGGACTGTTGCCAGATTTTTATAAGTCATGATGGTTAATGTCCAGTTGCAAAACTGCACCTTAAGACAGAAGAGTGTATTTTTCGGCCCCGCCGGCGGGACCGGTTATTAAATGTGTGCCTAGCAGCTAATGTGGGATGGGTTGACGTCACCTCCGGGTTAGCGGCGGTGAGCTCGTCAACGGGCATGCCAAGAACGTGTCTCGGTCGACGGAGGTAAGAATTCGTGGGCAATGGCTCTATCGGTTAGTCGGAGGGTAATCCCGAGATTTGGGAGAGATCGGCGGAACCCGTGATCGGCGGAACACCCCGACCCGAGGGTTGGTGTGTTCCGCCGCCATAAAAACGCTTTGAAGCAAATAGGAGACTTCAAGCCATACCCTGAAGTCACGGACCATCACGAAACTGCTTCCCTACGCGTATTCGTTTGTGTGAGCAGAAGACCCGCCGGAGATATCGAGTGTACCAGACAAGTACGGCACGTGTCTAGCACGCTCGATGTCTGTAGGCAGATAAAGTCTATGGCAACACGGCATACCATCTTTGTACTTTTCTTAAGCTGATCATAATAAAGATTTAACAATTTATTCGCCGAAGGGTGCCGGCATTGGAATGTTACCTCTCCTTTCATAGCCATGGATGTACGAGCCAGTAAGAGCCTTCTAAGGGATACCTCTGGAAGATGAACAGTAGCGTCTTTCCGTGTAACAACATCCCGTACTGCGCTCGTTAAGCCGCCTGCCAAGCGTGGTGAGTATGGCAAAACTACCCCTTATGGAGATCTTTGAGGGAGGCCTGTGTTCGGTAGTGGACGTTTTCGGCTGAAATGATTATTAACTCTATTTATTTATTTTAATAATAAGTTTTAACTTGCAAGCCGTATATTGCATAGTTTTCAAATGGCTTGTTAATGGACCGATTATTTTTATTTTAACTGGAACGAACGCGAAGTTGAACTGCCGAGAATGTTACCCCTCCTCCCTTACCTAATGACCTCCGAATAAGATCGGCTTAAAGTTAAAGTGTCTTTCGGGCTAAAAACATCCGGTACTGTGCTCACCAACCCGCCAGCTAAGCGTGGTGAATATGGCAACTACCTTCTCATGATCAACACTTGGGTATCAATGAGGACCCATAAGAAGCCTTTGCCTTTGGCTCTAGCAGATGAAATGCATCATAAACCTCAATCATTTTATGAAGCGTTTCCTTGTTGGCAGTGTCGAGATCGGAATTAAAACCTTCGAAGATTTTGTTGGGTGTCCAGTCTTAGATTTTTATGAGGAAGGCCCACCTGATGTAAAGTGGTAACCTCTAGGTACCCATTACAATTGCAATACCGCAGTGATCACGTTCACTAAGCACGTGACCAACTCTCTGTTCTTCAGTGCATTGCACTGCGTCCGTCACCCTGACACAGAGTTGTAAGGTCTCAAGAGCCCACATCTCCTGCAAACCTGCAATGTAAACATTATTGCTTAGTGACAAAAGTATACATAGTGGTAGTACTACCCCGGGGATAATAAAGTAACACCTTAATCCAGAAATTGTATTAAATATGGTCTGGTTTAAAGCTTAGCTTTAAAGTAACTGGTAGCGTAATTTCCCAACCCACAATTCAAGATAAATTCCTACAAAAGATTCCAATCCCCAGCAAAATACAAGGTATCTTTATAACGAACGAATAACGAACCGGGAGCAAACAATAACAGGATCCCCGTAATATCTCCTTATTGATTCTTCAGGGAACAGTCCCGATCAAAACAAATATTATCCCCTTTGATTCAGAAGGTACAGTACTTACTCTTCCTGGAGTTCTTCCAACGTTTACTGGACGGGGGCATTTTGTAGTATTGCTTCCTTCCGTTAGAACCGCGGCTCGTGGCGCAAACAAGTGAACTTTGTACGAACAATTTTGTTGTCTTTTGCTCACCACAACACATTATTTAACATATAACCGGAGAAAAAAAGGGGAGACCTTTGCCCAGCAGTGGCACAACGTGGGTAAGTTAAAAAAACTTGTTCGGCTGTTACTTTACTTGCGTTGATATTTTTTTTATTTCTATTGCTGTTTCTATTATTATTTGAATTTGAAATGTAATGATTTTCGTTACCAATAGCTATTATAATTAACTTTGTTACTTCAGAACTGCGTCGTTTATGAACCAATTTGGAAAATAAAATTATTTTTCATTCTAATAGATACCTATAAATATATATACCTATATAAACCTTGAATTACGGTCCCATTTTTAGCGGTTTAGGTATTTTCAGCAACATTTTAGATTTTATCATTGAAGTCTGTTTATTTGTTAAAAAATTAAATAATTAATATCTACGTGAAACTGCGGTTTAACCTCGCTTGTTTAAAGTCCTTTTAAGATGTGACTCACAACCGAATTTTCTAGTTTTTCGTAGCTCTGTTGGGGTTTGGCAATGCCGACGCCCCTCTCATGAATAAAGTACGGACGTATTTCGAGCTCGGCTTTAAAGTATGTGGGATATCGCCTGAAATAGACTTACTGTGTCTGGCCATTTGAAACTGGACTTGATCTATACTTAAATGCTTATTACGAGTAGCTTATAAGTTTATAAATTAAAAATTTCAAGTAACCCCCACACTTTTCCTAGTATCAGACCTATTTTCTTCTGTAATAATTATATACTCTGAGTTTAGCTTTTAAACTCATTAAATACACAGAATTAAACATACCTCCATACATTATTACAATTATATTTAATTTTATACATTTATATTGTTACCCGCCGTGGGGTGCCGGCAGTAGAATGATACCCCTCCTCTCATGCCCATGGATGCAGTAAGAGCCTGCTAAGGGATACCTCCGGAAGATGGGCAGCAGCGTCTATCCGTGTATCAACATCCTATACTGCGCTCACCAACCCGCCTGCCAAGCGTGGTGAGAATGGCAACTACCCCTCATGGAGATCCATCAGGGAGGCCTGTGTTCATCAGTGGACGTTTTATGGCTGAAATAATGATATTGTTACATTTCACTTTTCTTTCCAGGGTCGACTTCAGGAACGGCCCACCAGTCCACTGGGCGGTGGCCGGCGAATTCGGCACCAGAAGTCACTTCGTCCTGAACGAGTCGGATCCGTCGTCAGCTCACCTCGCCGTGGAGAAGGCAGCGCACCAGGACGAGGGCCTGTACCGCTGCAGGATAGACTATGTAGACTCACCGACTAGGAACTATAAAGTCAACCTCACTGTTGTTGGTAAGACTTTCAACAATTTTATGCATATTTTTATACTAAATATCGAGACAATCTAAACTGTGGAGAATCAACTGGCGTTTAAGTTGTCTCTATCGTTTAATCAGCTGTTGAAGTTCAAGTTGTTGAGGACGAATGTTTTAAACTTTCGTAATCTTTTCTTGAATAAAATTAACCGACTCCTGGAAAGTCGTAAAACTAAAACTTAAGTTGTTAAAATTGGCGTGGGTAATTCTGACCCCAATTCGAGTAGTACACATATAATGTTAATTACTCTGCATAATTTCAAATCGCAATCGTATAATAACAGGCCGCAAAGTTCTCGAATAGAGGCCACAGACCGGTAAGCGCAGCGTAGTACGTCCACCTACAAGATGGAGACCACTTGGTAAGAACCGTAGGTGGGCGGTGGATTCCGCTTCCAACCGCAGCACTAGGATATCAACGACGGAAGCCTTTGTCCAGCAGTGGACGTCCTACGGCTGCTATGATGATAATGTCAAATGAACTCATGATCATCCGATCATCCTAAAATAAGGTAAACTTGACATATCCGACAGGAACACGATTCCACCGTGTGAACATCAGCTTGATCACATTCGCAATATGAAGTGCTCTCAATAAATCCGTGCAGGATGCGGGCTATGATGCCCGGCCGTGACCCAAAACAGACGAGTGGAAGTCTGAATAATTGGTCCATATTAAACGTAAAAAGTTAAATAGTTATTGTCTATGTTCCAATATATTTTCAAAGTCTTGAGGATAGCGAGTCTGATTTCTAAAAGCGTTGTAAATCTCTATTGAAGGCGTAAGTAATAAAAAGGGCTCTGAAATTACCTATTATAAAGACAAGGGTTGATTCCATTACTGCGACACTTAGTTACTTTTCTACCTACAGACCTTTGCGGAAGCAAATATGCCATTTAAAACTGCTTCTTGAACTCTTATGCCGCTATAATACAACAATATAATTAAAGTAATAAAACAAGCTGCAATTTCCACCAGTGTGTTAGTTGGGTAAGCGACATGCCGAATGAACAAACGAGCTGAATGCCAATTCGGCTCGTTTCGTCTTGATTTGGAATTCAAGTTTTGTAATTCGTTATTCTTATGAAACAAGCAATACACTAAAATAAAAGTTAACGACTTCTGTGGCTCGGTTGGTTCAGTAGCCACCTGAGACGCATGAAGTTGCGGGTTCGAACAACATTTGGTGAAACATAATATTTTAAATATTGTCTCGTGTGTTTTCTATATTATGATAATTTTATATTTACAAGAACATGGTACAAAATTATTAAATTCATGACCTGTGTGTCTACCATGATTTGTCACTGTTAGATCGCCTGCCGTTACTACAGTAGTAATAGTAAGTTACTATGACATCTGTCAGGTTTGTTGCTCATTGTATCAAATTCTAAGCAAATGAAGCCCAAACTACAGTCGCTGTAGTAATAGTTTACTGCGTATTTTAGTACCAAACTGTCCGCTAGAGGCGCTGTACAAGTTTTCATTCATTTCTTAACGACAGTCGCTAGCGAGTATAGACTGTGAAAACTCATGACAGGCCTACTGGTTTCTATAGTTCAGATTTGCGACTAGATGTTGTGTTACCAGTATTAGTTATTTTATTATTTACTATGTACTTTTCCACAGTGCCACCAGAATCTCCCAGAATATACGACTATGAAGGAAGAGAGATTATAGGCACAATAGCAGGACCTTTCAGAGAAGGACAGAACGTGCTTCTGTCCTGTCAAGCTGAAGGAGGTAAGAACTTCTCATCTCAGCCGCAGGACTCCTGTCCGCGTCCACTCCTGGACTGGAAAGTCTTTATTAATAATATTTTTTATAATGAACCCTCGACACTATGTTTTGGATTTTACACACCAAACTTGGGTATATTTGGAAACATTCGATTATTTATTACCATTTCAGAACCACCGATATACAGACACACAGACCGGCAATGTGATATGATTACGTATCTCGTGACATTTTTGCAACAGGCGTATATCTCGCGATCATCACTGTCAAACGTATTTTTTTTTTGGTTTTATAGACTACAAAATTGACCATTGATCGCGAGATTTACGCCTGTTGCAGCGTTGATCGCGAGATATATGCCTGTTGCAAGCAACATGTCGTGAGATACGTAATCATGTCGGACACACTTAGTGGTAAAATTTAAATACCTCTCTTTTTGTGTCGGGGGATAAAAATCAATTAACCTTGCACATTTATTATTAGCAACCTAAATATATAGATAAAACTAGCTTGTGCCCGCCGCTTCGCATGCGTTTAACCCAGATAAAAAGTAGCCTATGTGTTATTCCTAGTCCACGTCTATACGTGTGCAAATTTCAGCTCAACCTGTTGGGTACTTTTTGCTTGAAGAGGTAACAAACCTCCAAACAAACTTTCGGCTTTATAATATTAGTGGGATTATGATTGTCCACAGGAAAACCTCCACCAGATGTGTCCTGGTATCGTGGAGACGAGGTTCTGGCTACCACGAGAGAAGGTTCAGTCTGCCAACTGCATCTGCCCGCGCTGAGCCGGGAGATGGCTGGGATGCGGCTGCAGTGCCGTGTGGAACCGCCGCTCCTGAAGGCCCTGTATAGGGATGTTAGCGTCAAGCTTTTCTGTGAGTTCTTGATTATCTTTAAAACATTTTGGTTATTCTTAATCGCAAGAATCTACACTCAAAGTCAATAAGTTTTTATTCAATAGAGCAAAAATATACATAGAATAGTCAATTTACAAAAGAAGAACAAGGTACATTGAGTTTTGTAGCAAAGCAACGACACCATTGCAATAGCAGATCTGTCTGCGCTAAGCCGGGAGATCACTGGAATGCGGCTGAAGTGCCGCGTGGAACCGCCGCTTCTAAAGGTCCTGTACAGAGCCGTTAGCATCAAGCTGTTCTGTAAGTTTTTGAGTTGTCCAATCGCATCTTAGCATAAAGCAGTCCATAAGTCAAAAGGCTCAGTAAGTAATCTGTGATTGTGATTATGATTCAGCTGGCACAATCATACCGTGAGAGCTAAGCCAGTTATATCCACATGTAACTTTTACGGCAAACGACAACTACCCCTCACGAAGATCCATGAGGGAGGCCTGTGTTTACTAGTGGAGGTTTTACGGCTGAAATTATGATGATGATGATGATGATGTACATATCTTGATTTATCTCTGTCTCCCTCAGTGAAACCGCAGTTTGTGCGAGTGACTGGCAGTGGGGCGACTCACGCGGGCCAGGACAGATCCTTCGTCTGCACCACGCGAGGGTCCAAGCCAGCGCCGAACATCGACTGGTTCCTCAACTCGCAGCTAGTCGACTCTACAAATACACAAGTATGTCGTGCATGATCATATCATGGCAGTTGGATGTTGCTCTTTCTCTCTTGCCCGTGGATGGAGTAAGATTTACGCAGGGATATCTTCGGAAGATGGGCAGCAGCGTCGATTCGTGTATCAACATCTCGTTCTGCACTCGCTGATTAGATATGCTAGTTGGAGAGTTTGTTTTAATTTTCCTGTAATCTTTATTTAATTTACTTCTATGGGCAATTAAACTGGAAACGGTATTTTTTCGGCATTTTTGTAAATAAGTCGAAAACTTTTTATGTATGTGCAAACAAAGCCCTTTCATATGATACCTCACATGTCTTAGTAACTCGATTTAAATAAAATTACCTGCCTCGCCCCTTTGCAATCATAAAAATAATATTTTTTTACATTTTTATACGTGCAATATTAGTACCATTTCAGATTTTATGTCGATAACACCAGTAATTCCCAAGATATCAATCGGTGACAGACAGACACAGTTACACCATAGGGGTTCCATTTTACCATTTTGGTCGGAAACTCGAAAAAAATTGGTTACGCATCTTCATGCTTGCAGGGCTACTTCTAAACATCACTGATGCTCAATTACTATTACAACGTTACGAGACAGTCTCAACATAACAGTGTTCAGCAGCTGACTGTCTGTAAGGCTACGGTCACGAGGTCAGCGGCGGCGCGTGTCGTTGCATTTGTAAGGAACTGGTTTTGAAGGTAGCGGCGCGGGGAGCGGTGTACGAGCGATGCGCAGCGCCTGCTCTTCTGCATTGACGTAGTGTTGCATTGTTTTATTTATTGACCAGAGCCACAACTTTTCAAAATATTTGGACATTTCGTCGGGTTTAGACATTTTGTTAACGAATAAAGACATTATTTTAGGAGGCGAAGCCCCCTAATATGCATAGCACTGTCTGTCTGTCTGTCTGTACATGTGACGATTACAACCGAACGCGTTGACTGATTTACATTAAACCTTTTTTGTTAGCACCGTCTACCGACAGATGGGTACTGATTGATTTTGTTGACCCTGGTCACAGGAACCGGAGTAATTGTGACCTCAAAAGGTCACCAAAGGTTAAAAATGGCGTTTTTCGGAAACCTTCGCCCCTTTTTCTAGTACCTCAGTATCAATGCTAGTTTTATCTATTTATCTCGCTACAAGTTTGCAACAGGTGTTAATCTCACGATCATCGCTGACAAACGACAATTTTGTGCTGGCTAACAGCAAGGCATTGACAGCCATGACCGCGAAATTTACGCCTGTTGCAAAACCTGTCGCGAGAATGATAATTTGCCTGCGTTGCCGCGCCGCTACCCGCGCCGCTGGCTTCGTGACCATAGCCTAAATAATACATCAGCTGTCTTGTACGTGCAAAAGGGGCGAACCACCACAAAGACTTAATACTCCCATACATCTCAGCACTCCAAAACCTCTCAAAAAATCAATTATAACGCTGACAGCTTGATCGATTTATGTAATAGAAGAAGACGTCGGGATGCAGCAACTTGTGAGGGGTAACTTACATGGGGAAGCCGCAAATTAAATATTTGAACCAAAGATTTAAAGCGTTGGATGTGCTCTGACACCAGAAACTGTGACATTGTCTTTAAATGTGTGTTCGCAATAATTCTGACGCACACTGGTTTTGCGAATAAGCTAAACTGTGTTAATGTTACCATTTATTATGCAATCAATATGATGACGTGAAGTACCGACTCACGCTGTTGACAACGCCAAGTTTTTTTAAATTTAATTTGCTAATTTGGCATTACCTTCCAAATGGTCACGGAACTAGATGCTACTCGAAATGTCAACACCTAGGATTCCAATACTCTTAGAGATATTAAGAGGAATGTTCTGAAACCTCGGAGCTTCGTCGAATGGAGATTTTTTAGTGGAGAACGCGCAAACTTGAGTCTTAGCGGGGTTAAAGTGAACAAGATTTTGTTCTCCCAGACTAAGACTTGCTCCATAGAAGCCTCAATTTCAGACACAAGTAGTAAGATCTTGAAAGTTGCGTTAAATATGTAAAATGTTGTAAAGGTTTTAATAAATAAATGATTTGATTTCATTGATTTGAGCTAACACTGTGTTTGTGTACACTGATTCCGAATGAGCGCCTGTTTCATTTGGTGTGGAAACAGAACGGCGCGGTTTCGTCACGGTAATGGCGTATCTAACTATTTAAATCTTTTATTTAAACGATATCATTCACCCTCAGTACATAGTAAGCAGAAGTTTGCCGAATATTTGTTGAGAAATAGGATATGTTTACTAACATGGATATATGTAAATATTTTCTGTTGTTTTTGCTAAGTTAGCCTGTGCTTTTGGTGTTGTTGTTACAAAGTTTGTTGGTTGTTCGATTCGTTTGTTTAAGAGCGTCTAGTGGGGTACAAAAGAGGTTAAAATATTATGTTACATGGTTGAAGGAAATATAGTCTCATGCCCACAAAATGTTATAAATCAAAAAGGTAATTTAGTTGCCGTTTGGTGTTGGCAGTAGAATGTTACCTCTCCTCTTGCCCGTGGATGCAGAATCTCCTAAGGCATACCTGCGGAAGATGGGCAGCAGCATCTATCTCGTACTGAGCTCACCAACCCGCCTGGTTAGCGTGGTGAGTATGTTAACAACACCTCATGATCAGTATTTTAAGATCCATGACGGAGGCCTATGTCCAACAGTGTGGACGTCCTGCGGCTGAGATGATGAATTAAGTTACTTCTTTAAGCAAAAACCACTAAGTCAATAAGTATTTATTTATAATCCTAAAGAACGTCTTAGTAGTCAATGGATACAAGACGAACAAATCACATTTAAATTGAATAAATCTCAATCGAATTCGTTCATTTCAGAAAATATTTTCCAAGTGAGGGAAACAAGCGAAAATAAAGCTCACACTTTCGCTTTCAGTGTAACAAATGTATTTCTACTACTACTCTACAATTACTTACTTCTACTTTTATACTAAGACTAAAATCACCTAGAGTTTATGTTTAATCCATAAGCGAGATAAAACCGTTTAATCACTAAAATCAAAAGTGTCAATTGGGACACTGTGTCCCAATATATTTTGTCCGAATCGTCAGCAACCCCATTATAAACTTTCTGAACCAACCTTTAAATTTGACAACCAAAAAACGTCATCACCTCATCCGTATAAAATTTTACGATGTTTTAAGTCTATATGTTAACCTTGGCTTAGATAAATCAAAAACATCTATGATCATTGAAATCGGAGCAGCCGTTCTCGAGTTGGTTAAGTGATGTAACTAACACTACTTTGTTTTATACAGGGTGGTTGGTAATTCGATACAATTCATAAGGGGGTTATGGAAGAGCTCATTTCCGATTGATTTCGTTGTGTATCTTAAACAAATATATGGTATAGATATTATCGTCAAAATGACAATGTAAGACCAGTTCCACGTAAATGTATGCGTAATGGCCATAAGAGTGAGTTTGGCTTGAGAACGAATTCGTTTCATCGCAATTTGCATTGAAGAGTAGGCCCACAGTTCTCGTCTCGCGGTCCTCGGAGGCCACGAACGGTGCTCATGAAGAAGGGCCTCTAAACCGTCATTTATAGTCATTTATTCATAATTTGTTAAATTACACGTCAAACATTTCCAAATACAATAAAATAAAAATAGTTTAAATTTATGCTTATGTCTAATTGATAGAAATTAAATGAAATTAAATATAATATACATGTCAAGAATTTCTTAATGTCAATACATTCTCAGAATTATAAATAAATATTTTAACATAAAAAAAAAACTTAATAATAAACTTAACATAAATAATTTAATTCAAATTGCAATAAATATTTTAAAAACAACAAATAGACTGTATGTATTTAATTGAAAAATGAAAAATGAAAAAATATTTATTTAGCAAATTAAAAGTTATACTTAAAATTATGTTATATCTAGTGGTTTCCTCACTAGGCAAAGCCTGTATCGAGGAAACCTGTTCATTACTATTTATACAGAACAAAAATGCTACTTGTTTATGTGATATGATATGCTTATAAGAAATATATATATATATATTAGATTAGGTATCTACTTACTTACAAAAATAATAATATATACTTAAATAAATAAAAATTAAGTTAAATATAATTTTCTTATATTATTTTATTGCATGCAGATATTTTTATTATACAGTAGGTTTGTATTATTAAAAATTAAAAACTATGTAATAGTTCTTAAAATTTCCTCAGTACTGTCATACGTTAATGCTAAGAGCCAGTCTTGTATGATGTGTTTTGCCTCAATTAAACTTTTATTTTTAATGTTGCAATGCTTAACAACTTTGTTGTAGACATGAATACGCACAAAGTTACCTACACGTTGAGCGAATCTTGTGTTAACGGAGGGAGTGGCTAGTCTGTAGACTCGACGGTTGGACAAAAATACGGAGTTAGGGGATGAAATTACAGTTTTGTGAACCCCAAGACAACTTATAAGAACATAAAGTTGTCGGACCGTTAGTACTCTAGCTTCCTTATAGAGTAGTGAAGTGGCATATCTGTATGGCTTTCGTAGCATTACTTTCAGAACAGAGCGCTGCGCTCTTTCCGCCTGAATGATTGTAGACCGAGCTGCGCTACCCCAACAGATTATGCAATAGGTAATGAGCGATTGACATAATGCGTAGTACACAGAATATAGTGTGTCAGTCCATGCTACATATCTTAAGGTTTTCATGATGCCTACCACCTTTCTTATACGGGCTGAGAGAACATTTATGTGCATTTTAAAGGTGAGGTTTTGATCTATGTGTACACCAAGGTATTTTATGGTTTCAGTGCGGGTTATCTGTTCACATTTGCAAGTGCCTAATCTTAAACATGTCTTAGAGTGCAGATGAATTTGCGCACTGGCATCTGGAGCAGACGCTGCTGTTTTGTGAAAGCACAAGTACATGGTTTTCTTAGTGTTTAATGTGAGCAGGTTTTCCTCAAGCCATGCATTTATGATTACATGCTATGAATTCCTCGAAGGCATAAAAAGTTATGTCGATAAGCCAGCGTTTAAGTCTAGTTTTGAAAAATATTATATTTGAAGCTTCCACACCGTCCACGAAACGTCAGCAAAATGATAATAAGTTAGTTACGTGGTGTAAGCCGTATTATATTAATAAAAATTGTCAGAATATATAATTTACCATTTACTACTTTGTTAACACGAGATTCATAATAAAGTTATTTTAATCAGCATAATAGTTAAATGTAAAAGCTAAGGTTTTATTTACTTCAGAAAACCTGTGAACAATACACCGAGGTTCATTACGCCAAGACGAAAACAAGCGAGATAATTAACGCTGCAACGTGTGGCTTTCTAATTAGATAGTTGTTCTATCACGACCTCTGTGGCGTCGTGGAACTAAAGCCGGGCTGTGTTTGAATCCCATAAATATTTGTCACCGTACACGAAGACCAGCGGGCGAAGGTCCGCCTACAACGCAAGAGGTTGCGGGTTCGATTCCCGCCTCGGAACAAATGTCTGTAAGATCTGCTGATATTTGTTTATAGTAAACAAATATATAGTACATATAATAAAATATATCTATCTATGTTGTATAGTGTATTAAGTATATCAGTCATCTAGTACCCATAACACAAGCTCTGCTTAGCTTGGGGCTAGATGATGCTGTGTGAATTATTTATTTAAAAAAAAATTACGTGTACAAACTTTTATGGGAATTTTGTGACGCGTCACTAAGGTCCATGCGGCCGCACTAAACGAAGTATTTTTTTGAGTTTTGAGTTTGTTTTTATTTCTAGTATTGTTCAAGAAAGTGGTCTACTAGTTTTGACAAAAATTAATGTGATTTAGGGGGCGAAGCCCCGTAATATGTCTAACGCTGTCTGTCGGTCTGTCTGTGTATTTGACGATTACAACAGAACGCGCTGACCGCGTTACGCTTAAAATAACTGTATATATTTACAACAGCTTAATAACTTCTTTATAAACCCAACAGGTGGAAGTTGATGGTGAGGTTACTAAAAGCGTCCTAACCTGGCACATCCGCCGAGAAGACAGCGGAAGGCAGCTGGTCTGCCGCGTCTCCAACCCTTGGTTCGCGGCGTATACCCTCGAGGATTCTGTCATGCTGGACGTTATGTGTAAGTGTCACTTGTGGGGAAGAGACTTAACTGGTTTCCCTTTCCCTCTCATTAATTTAAGCACCCGGCGCAAAACAGAGGGTCTGGAAATGTTCAAATTACAGCTTTCTAGGACTATAAATAGTCCATTCGTAAAGCCGCAGACAGACATATAGGAAAAACTATAAACTATGGGACAAATGTCTGTACGATCTGCAGATATTTGTTCAGTGTGTTCTGGGTGTTTTTCTACATATAATAAAAGTATTTATCTATGTAGTATAATGTATTAAGTATATCAGTCATCTAGTACCCATAACACAAGCTCTGTTTAGCTTGGGGCTAGATGATGCTGTGTGATTTGTCCAGCATTATTATATTATTATTATAGGTAAGTGTTCCTTGTTGTACTACGGAACCCTATAAAACGCATCATAATCCGCCTTATAAGAGTGATACCACAGATAGACCTGCGACGGTCGGTGTGTAAGTTTTTCAAGAAAATCTAACCACGACGTTCGGGTCAGAAGTCTGGGGTACGTACTCCAACACGTCTCAAAATATGAGTTGGGAACTGCAATAACCTCAAATACAGATGGCGGTAAACCTATTACGTATATCCGCTTCCCGCCGCCGGAATATACACAAGTTGCTGAACAGTTGCTTCTAAGCTCTGCGTATATTTGTCACAATAAACATGTAAGGTTTCCGACATCACGACTGCGAAATTATTTTAAACCCGACACGCCTGCGATATAAGTTCCGTAACAACTTCAAAAAGTTTAATCAGTAAAGTGTTATGGCTGGAGTTAGGATGGAGCATATCCGCGAACTCCAGGTTCATTGTGGAATCATTGGTGTTTCAAACATCATTGTACCTACGTTTTTGTGCGTGTTTTATGTTTACGACGTTTTTGTTTTTGAGTGCTGTTCGCTGTTATCGCTATCATCATCAGTAAAATAAACTGGTGACCTACATTTCACATCATTGAACAACTTGTTATACATTCGCGATTTGTAAACTTATAAGTTTTTAAAATACAGGATTTTATGGCGTACTTTTTTTTAGGGTTCCGTATACAAAGGGTAAAAACGGGACCCTATTACTAAGACTCTGCTTTCCGTATGTCTGTCCGTCGGCCACTAGGCTGTATCTCATGAATAGCTAGATGGTTAAAATTTGCACAGATGATGTACTAAAACAAATAAAAATAAATATTTCAAAGTCAAAGTCAATTAGCGTTTATTCAATAGAGCAAAACGCTACTTAGGATAGCCAGTTTACAACATAAAAACAAAACAAATTTAAATTGAATAAAGCACGTAATAGAATTCGTTCGCTTCGGAAAACTTTTTTTCCAAGTGAGGGATACTTAATAATAATAAAAATGTTTATTTACTTTAATAAACGTTTACATTACAGTATTAGTATAATGGTAAATACATTTGATATGTTCTCTATCTAGCACAAATATGCCTAATATAAACCTTCTATGTTAGATAGATAGATAGAAAGAAGCGAACAAGAAACCTTACTCTTTCACTTCTATTCATTGTTACAATATTTGTCTTAATATTATGCTTAATTTAATGCCCGCAAGGATGTTGGATGATAACAGCATTTCTTATCGCAGTTGAACCGAGCAACACTCGGCCAAGGGTCAATATCATTCAAATAAGCATCATCTAGAGTATTAGGCTTTTTTTATGAGATTTTGTATGATGAAAAGCTTAAACCTATGAACTGATGGTTAGGTCGCCTCAGATGAAAGCTTATTATGAAACGCACACAGTTTCCCATAAATTATTTATTTGCTTTTTGGAGCCTACATTTAGGGTTGCGCAATTTATTTTTGTTTCTTGTATTTATTAAATTTAGATTAAATTAGTTAAGGAGGGCTCCCATACAACAAAAGTAATTTTAGTTAAATTCGTTTCAGCCGTAAAACGTCCACTACTGAACACAGGCCTCGCTCATGGATGAGGGGTGGTTGCCATACTCACCACGCTTGGCAGGCGGGTTGGCGAGCGCAGTACGGGATGTTGTTACACGGAAAGACGCTGCTAAGCCGCGGGTTTCCTTGCGATGTTTTTCTTCACCTTTAAGCACGTGGTGAATGTGAACATACATTTTCATGTTGGTGTGTCGGTCCAACATATTGGTGTGATGCCAGACACATGAGCAACAATAATATAGGTGCTCAAAAAGGTCAAAAGTTATCAAAAGTTAATATTCTAATGGGAATTAAACAACTCCACTGATCAGTGTTGCTAAGGCAAACTTCATTACTTACCCCAAAATAAAACCACTTCCCTAACTTGCCAACTTCACACCCAACTCGACAGCAAAGATAATGTTTTAACTTGAAATGATAAACTTGACGATATAACTCCAAGTTGCGGTAATAAAGTTTCTGTATAACATGAGAATACAAAATAATTTTGTAAAATATGCTTACGGGAATTTGTGGAAGTTTTGTCCAGAAACCCCCTTTGCGTCCCCTTTGAGAACCGGAAGGGGATTCCTGGACAAAATTCCAATACATTATTAAAATATGGGATTATCGGGTATTTATCGCGTAATTACCTTTATTTTATTCCCGACGTTTCGACCGGATTGCACCTGGTCGTGGTCGCGGGGAGACTGGCGTGCTGAAGTTAACCGCAGCAAAGCGAAGGCATCTTTTCAGACTACCCTCACTTGGTCTTCATAATTAGAAATTTGAGATTTAAGGCCGGTTCACACTGGGACAGCACACTACACTCACTGTATCAGCACACTTTGGTTTATTCACACGCCGAGTACACTTGGCTATCACTGGATTCCATGAGGCAGAGAGTCTGAAGCCGTCTTCACGATTAAAATTAGGATATTTCTTAATTTCAATCGCTTCCCGAACCATTCTCTTGTAGTAGTGCCTCTCGTTGGAAATAATCTTGGGATTGTGGAGTTCGATCCAGTGATTGGGTCCTGAGTCCACTACATGCTCCGCTATAGCTGACTTGTTTACTTGTCGATTTTTGACCGCTGCGATATGTTCCTTAACACGTTCGGCGACTGTGCGCTTCGTTTGGCCTATGTAAGAACGACCACAGCTGCAATCGACTTTGTAAACTCCAGGTACTTGCAAGGGTACTACATCCTTTGGTGATCGTAGACGCTTAGCCACTTTTGTGTGTGGACTGTAGACTGTCTTTATTGAAAACTTCTTAAGCAAGTTTCCAATTTTGTCAGTAACACCTTTCACGTACGGCAAGAAAGCTGTTTGTCTTGCAACTTCAGGGTGTTTTTCTTTGCGCTTACGAGTGGGATGCCATCTATTGGTCCTGTAGCCATTCCGTTTAAGAACCTCCTGAACATGATCTAGCTCTCCTGGTAGATGTTCAGGGTCACAGAGGTCATAAGCTCTGTTCATTAGTGACTTAACTACAGAATCCAGATGCGACGGATGATGGTGTGACGCAGCATTCAGGTATCGGTCGGTGTGTGTCGGCTTTCTGTACACGGTATGCGATAAGGACCCATCCGAATTCACGATTACTTTAATATCAAGGAAGGATAGAGATCTATGCTCCTCCATCTCATAGGTGAACCTTATCTTAGGGTGTATGGAGTTTAGATGTTCAGTCAGCTGATTGACTACCCCGCTGTCTCCGCTAATCACGCAGAAAACATCGTCAACGTATCTCTTCCATAGTTTTATACCGCAGGCTGTCAGATCTATCGAAGTTTCAAAGTGCTCCATCCAGATATTGGCAAGTACGGGGGCCACAGGACTTCCCATAGCTACACCGTCAATCTGGAGGTAATGTTGCCCTTGGTACAAAAAGAAATTTCCATCGAGACAAGAATATCATCGAGAATAATGTGTTGTGATCGCGAAAGTTTAAAAAAGACTAAAATTCCAATAATCCCGTTCGCAGGGGATCGTCGCATGACCGATTAATCTACATACTTAATACATTATACTACATAAATATATATATTTTATCTCTTCTCTATCACTTCTCTATCTCTACATAGTATTAAAGTCACTGCCTGCGTCTGTCTGTTTCTCCTAAACGAAGCAACGGATTTTGAGTGTTTCAAGAGTAAGGTTTAGGAGTAAAATTCATTTGGTGAAAGTTCGCTGAACTCTGTTGAAGATTGTTGAAGTTGTCGGTATATTTCATGCCAATTGGAAGTTATTTTGGCGTGCGCTGCGTCAACCATTGAAGTTATGTGAAATTGATGTATTGAAGAATTGTTACCCTTAGAAAAGTCTTAAGAGGGGCCAATCCAACTTACTTTTCATACAACCGCTCATACGTGGGTGTTTTTTTTTTTTTTTTTTTTTTTTTTTTTTTAGGTGTGGAAATCATCATATGACTTCTCCCGCTCTGGGTGGAGCGGGAGGGCGTGTCAGACTTTTACTGACTAAAACCACACCTGTGTCCTTCAGTTGCCCTTTGCGTTCTAGGACTACGGGTTTCCTTTTCAGAAATTCCCCGCGGTCCTAGCTTGCGGGCATCGGCCCTATCGGCCCCTACGGTTTGTACCATCTCTTTGAGGAGCGCGTGGATCACCACGCGCTGTTGACGACTGGGCTTGGTCTGGTCGATTACCGGACAGCCGGACGGCGAGCTACCCATTGCTCGGCGTCCGCAAGCCCGCGTCTACCGTGGCTGGTAGTCGGGGTCGGAATCACGGCGGCTGGGGCGTGAGGACGCTCGTTCCCTCACCCAAGCGGCCTTCTCCTTCGCTAGCATTACTGCTTCGCAGAAGGAGGCGACCGCCTGCCACTCCTCCTCACTCCGGACCATAGCCTGAACCAGGGCCCGGCGCGAGAGGTCACTGCCACCGATTGCCTCCACGAGGACACGGCTCATACGTGGGTGTGGCGTCGTAATAGATCTTTCTATGAAACTTTTGATCTAATAGGTATCTTGTGCACTATATCTAGGTTTCTATCCAAACAAAAAATCAAAATTTGAAGAAACAAATTCAGTATAAATTTTTTTTCTCCAAATTTTGATTTTTTCAAATTAAGATCTATTACGACGCCACAACTACGTACGAGCGGTTGTATGAAAAGTAAATTGGATTGGCCCCTCTTAAGGTAAACTAAACCTTTATTCAATATAAAGCAATATGTTTATCTATTATGGTTACTTCATAGTAACTATTTTTCTTCTATAAATTTTGTTTAAAAGTATGCATTATTTGCGAAGCTATTTTAAACATCTTGGTATATTTGATATTACTGATTGATAATATTGGTAATAATATCTTAATTAGTATTTTAAACATTTTGAGTAGTTCATACAAATCATATTTTTCCTTTAAAATTATGTAATTTTAATCAATATAATTATGAGTTATGGCGAAATCAGAAAAATTTTGCATTTCGCGCAAAATTTTTATATGCTTATTTACGGCGACGGATGTTTACACGTAAGGCAACTTTTTGCAAGTAGGATCTTACGATTGTTTATTTTCAAGCGCTCATTAGATATAGATTCGCGGATTAATAAATATTCGTTTAGACAATTTAATGGATTTTCGCTAAGTCACGCCTGAATCAATTAATTTCCTGTGTTTTTTATATTTAAAACTTGCTGTATCGGCGAACTCGTAATCCCTCAGAACCAATTACCAATACTACAGGTACTACTCTACTACTACGACTTTACGAATACTCTACAGCTACTCTACAACTATTACAACTTCTCTTCAACTACTGTACAACGACTTTACAACTACTTATCTTTTGTTGTAATCTACAACTACTAACTATTACTAAACTAGAACGGTTTACTACTACTAATTACTACATGAACTAGTACTTCTACGACCTTGGACTTCAACTGCTCTACATCGAGCCTAAAGCTGCTTGCATCTAAATTAGCCGAAAACCTAAACAGCTGGAGTTTAATTTTAAACATAAAAATGTAAAATATTTTATTTGCACAAACATAGGAAACTTAAAGTTTATAGTTACAGTGGTATGAATAAGAAATGCCTAGCATAATAGACCCTAAGTATCCTTATATTGTTGGAAGATGAGACCGAAATAATAAACCTAAATAATCATCATCATCATTTAGACCGATAAACGTCCACTACTGAACACAGGCCTCCCTCATGGATCTCCATGAGGGGTAGTTGCGATAGTCACCACGCTTGGCAGGCGGATTGGCGAGCGTCTTCCGGAGGGATCCCTTAGCAGGCTTTTACTGCATCCACGGGCATGAGAGGAGGGGTAACATTCTGCAGCCGGCACCCCACGGCAACAGCACGGCAATCTTAATAATATGTTAGCATAATACCTCGTAAATTAAACATTTTAACCATATTTGTATCAGTGTTCTTGTAGCAAAGCCACAAAGGAAAATCAGTCAAACGCAATCCTTCAGCTTGTAAATTCCAATGTTTTGATTCTGTTAAAAGGGGTTCCGTTTCAGAAGCGCTCAGATAACAAACAATCTAACTTGAGTTTCAAACATAATTGAAATCATAAATTATTTGTCTCTCTATCCGGCAGTAGAATGTTGCCTCTCTTGCCCGTGGATGCTGAAAGAATCTGCGAAGGGCTACCACCGAAAGATGGACAGCGGCGTCTTGATGTGTATCATCATCTTATACCGCACTCGACAACCTGCCTGCGAAGCGTGGCGAGTTTGGTTATAACCTTCTCATGATCTTGGAGTTCCATCCATCTGTCCAGAAGTGGACGTAAATAGACGTAAAAATAAATAAATAAATAAATAATGCTGGACAAATCACACAGCATCATCTAGCCCCAAGCTAAGCAGAGCTTGTGTTATGGGTACTAGATCACTGATATACTTAATACAATATACTACATAGATAGATATTTTTATTATATATAGAAAAACACCCAGAACACCCTGAACAAATATCTGCAGAGCGTACAGATATTCGTCCCGATGCGGGAATCGAACCCGCAACCCCTTGCGTCGCAGGCGGACCTTCGCCCGCTGCGCCACAGAGTTCGTCAGTTGATAACAGTGCTACGGTTGAGATGATGTTGAATTTATTTATAATACTTTATAATACCTTCACAATATATTTTTATTAACTGTCGCGATCCCGACACATTACTGTATACTGAAGGCCCGTGCACCAGCTGACATACGGTACAATTTTGTCAACGGGGTATTAACGTGCCCAAAGTGCTCTCGTACTTTCTCTTATAAGATTGGGTACACAAGTCTCCTTAGAGCACATGAAAGGGTAGAAAACCAGAACCCTCCTATGAGACTTCTTATCTGAATACTCATTCGCCATGGCCGACATCGGCTAGGAAACATCATCATCATCGTCACTTTATATTTCTGTATTTGATTATCGGGGGGTGACCTTTCAGTCATAAAACGTTCACTACTGAATACAGGCCTCCCTCATGGATCTCCATGAGGGGTAGTTGCCATACTCACCACGCTTGGCAGGCGGGTTGGCGAGCGCAGTACGGGTTGTTGATGCTGGGAAAGACGCCGCCGCCCATCTTCCCAAGGTATCCCTTAGCAGGCTCTTACTGCATTCATGGGTATAAAAGGTAACATTTTACTGCCGGCACCCAACGGCACGGCACATCAAAAAATAGAGGTAATTATTCCAAAATAGTAATAATCCTTTGCCACATATTATTTTATTTTCTATATTATATTATATTATTTTTAATTTTCCAAAATTTCAGGATAATTTCGGTAATATTTGCACATAATTTAGCGCAATTAGAAATTAACAAAGTAAAACCTTAAAAAGTTCTAATCAGAAGCTCAAATAACGAACTTACGGTTTCAAACAGAAACTGAACCAATCTAATGAAATTACAAATTAAATTTTAATGAAGCTTCGGACATTTCGGCTGAATTGGATTTGTCTATTCGGTGCACGGACACAGTTCAGCCTTTTGGCACGATGCAAAAAAGGGTCGACGAATATATAACTGTCGACATTTTTGGGCGGCAAGTGAAAAATGTTGAAAAACAGTATTTTTATGATTTTTCATCTGTTTCAACTCTAGGTGTTTCTAAACTAGCAGAAAAAGGAAATGCAGGCATTTATATATGCTCATAAGCCGCCAACAGAAATAACAAACAAACCCTTCGAAATAAAAATAAAAAAACAAAAGGAGAAGCAGTTATTACAAACGCAAACCTTCACCTTGTAAATTCCAATGTTTTGATTCACTTAAAAGGGCTTTTGTTTACAAAGCGCTCAGATAACAAACATTTTAACTTGAGACAAACAATATAAATTATTTGTCTCAGTATCCGGCCGTAGAATTTCTCTTGCCCGTGGATGCAGTAAGAATCTGCGAAGAGATACCTTTGAAAGATAGACAGCAGCGCCCCCGCAGTGGACGTGGACAGTAGAGCAACGGCTCAGATGATGATGAAAAGAGTACCTACCCAGCGAAACGCGAGTTGCCACAAAACACGTGACTGCTCCGTAATTTTCACATCTGTGCAAACTCCTACTTGGCATCGTAATAGGATTAAGACAAAATGTTATTTCCGACCGCAACTCCAGCATAAAATTATAATTAACATCATAGATACGGCTAGTTAGTAACGAGTCGTAATGTCCCAAAACACGGTTAAATTAGTTTACGTGCTACCGTGGAGTCCGTGCTGATAACGAGGTAATAAGATAAAGACTGGACGCTCTCGAGATGGGGTTACAAATGGGGGAGGAAAGACGGACATTGCCCGGAGCGCTTTAGCGTGCCGGCAGTAGAATTTTGCCCCTCCTCTCCCGTGGTTGCAGTAAGAATCCATACCTTCGGAAGATGGGCAGCAGCGTATTTAAGTTGCATTAACAAAATCTACCTTGCCGTGGGGTGCCGGCAGTAGAATGTTACCCCTCCTCTCCTACCCGTGAATAAAGTAAGAGCCTGCTTAAGGACACCTCCGGAAGATAGGTAGCAGCGTCTTTCCGTATATCAACATCCCGTACTGCGCTCACCAACCCGCCTGCCAAGCGTGGTGAGTATGGCAACTACCCCTCATGGAGATCCATGAGGGAGGCCTTAGTTCAGTAGTGGACGTTTTACGGCTGAAATGATGATGATGAAAAAAATCTAATACATATTATGTTAACTAACGATCTTAAACCAAATGTCACTTTAACTATAAATGCAAACATCACGCAATCACAACAAAAATAATAAAATTTTAATAACAATATATAATCATAATTCAAGTTTAAGAATATCCCGCACTGCGCTCGCCGACCTGTTTGGCAAACATGGTGAGTACGGTAACACCACCTCATGCACTGTGCACTTGGCGATCCATGACGCGGGACATCGCGGCCTATGTCCAGCGCCTGTGATGATGATATTTTGAGTATATGGTCGGTTGGAATGAATGGATCTCCCATCAGTGAAGTATTTGTATCTCTATAGTTAAGATAAGAAGTAATAGATATAGTTTAGATAAGGATAGTTAAGATAGAAATAAGACTACTTATTATTGGTGGTTACATGAAAAAGCAGCCACATGGACTATGTCCATTGAACGTGATTGTTCTTAAATGCTGCCTAGATTATAAATGCCCAGAAAAATAATTGTTTATTCATTATTATTATTATTAGATATAACCCACTGCAAGGCGAATTGTTGTCTGAAGGAAAAGTTTTTGAGGCGAACGAATTTATGTGTTTTATTCGATTTAAATGTGTCTTGTTTTTCTTTTGTAAATTGACTATTCTATGTAGCTTTATGCTCTATTAAATAAACACTTATTGACTTCGACTTTGACCTCCCTATTTTTCTTTCACACTTCTCTGTCAAGAAAGAGATGTGTGAAAAAGCTCAAGAGCTACTGTGGTCCAGGCTTCCAAGTGTGCGTCTAGTTCCTCCCTCCATAGACGTTTATTCATCGGAGTACAAAAATACTTTAAATGTCAAAAAATACTTTAAATGTCAATTTACACATAATAACAAAACACCTGTAAATGTGTAAACATTGTAAAAAATCTTAGAATTTTTAACAATTTTAGTCAAAAACTAAATTGCTCTTGGCAACCTTACAAGCCGGATAGTTGAAAACCCTACATAGTGGCCTCGTCACGTAATAGTGTCACAATCTCGTTCCTGCCCCTGAAGGAGACAGACGACAGAAGACAATTCAATTGAAACGCATAGAAATTCAATGTGTTGCTTCGTTTGAGTTGTATTAGGTCAACTGCTCACTCGAAGTCCGTTGAGGTTATTTTTCCGTTATGAGGCAAACAAAAGATATAAGAGATCGAAATGTTTATAGACTGAGGTTTCATTTTCGTGGTCCTCTTTCATGGACCTCCGAGATCATGGAGGGGTTTTTGCCATACCCACCACGCTTGGCAGGCGGATGTTGATACACGGAAAGACGCTCCTGCCCATCTTCCGAAAATATCGCTTAGCAGGCTCTTCTGCCTATGGGTATGAGAGGTGGGGTAACATTTTACTACCTGCACCCCACGCAAACTTATCTATAGCTGCCTAATTAATATTATAGCTTACTCTCCTTGTTACAGACTCGCCAGTGGCGCAGATCTCCCTGATAGAGCCAAAGGATCCTCGACTCCTTCGAGAAGACGAGAACGCAGAGATCCTTTGCTCTGCTGATGCCTCACCGCCAGCCGTCAACTTCACCTTCTACAGAGGGGCTGAGGTGAGCTTTATTTATTATATACATATATACCTCTAAATAAACAACAAACATTTAGTAGCGAATCCGCAAACCTACATCTAACAAGCGCTTGAAAAACCACTCAAAAAGAATTCTAGACATGTTTCACCTCTCTTCAAGGTACCTTAAGGAGAAATCGGCTCCATGTTGGTCCGGAATACTCTAGAAACAACGACCGCCAAACAGATAAGTGTAAGATATTATAGTTGAAGAGAATCAGAAAGAAATCAGAATAAGATTTAAGAGATTGTTGTTAGATATTACCTCTATAATTGATTTCTACAAAGTCACGCTTGAATCAATAAATTTCTTATTTGCTTAACACACGCGCGGGAGGTAGCGGATTCGATTATCGCCACGGGACAAATGTATGTAATTGTTCTGCAGATATTTGTGCCGAGTCTGGGTATTTATCCACGTACGATAAGTACGTATTCACAAAAAAAAATATTTAAGTATTCTATCAACCATCTGATTCCATAGTATTAGCTTTAGCTTGGGACTAGATGGTGTTGTGCGTCGTGTACAGCATTATTCATTATTATTTTTTGTTGTCAAAATTTCAGCACCGTCTAAGTTTTTACCAACAATCCGTCGATAATCTAGCCAAGAAACGGTAATTAATTGAGCAGTAAAACATCAATAAAACAATTAAACAAGCTCTTGAAATTCAAAGAAAAGTACAACCAACGACACAAGTGAGTTATTGAAAACTGCAAGCTTAATTCACTTGTTGCGACTACGCCATTAGTGACTTTTTTGTTTTATCGGTAGAATCGGTAGGGAGTTTCACTCGGAGGTTTTAATTAAAAACACTTCTCGACAGAAATATAGTTTGTATTTTTAAATGTGATTTCAATAGTGTAGATTTCAACACTATAGAAATTACAATGTTCTTCCTTCCATGATCGTGACTTAGATATCGGCCGTGAAGCAATGGACTTTTCTTTCGAGAAAAAATAATGTGCCCATTTTACACGTGCTTTAGCGGTGAAGGAAGACATCGGACAGAAACCCGCAGCGAGTCAGCTTCAGACGTATTGTATATAAAAATATTATTTTTCCTTCACCGTAAAGCAAGCGATATAGCAATATTTACATAAATTTTTCATAAAGGAAATATCTATTAGTGCAAGGCGGGTATCGCCCCCACGACCTTCGAATTGAAAGTCGAGGTTTCTGGTTTTCACGGCTTTTTGCTTGTACTAAAACTATAGCGTTACAAATCGCTTAACCAGCGTTTTGCAAATTACATCATCATCATTTCGGCCGTAAGATATCCACTGCTGGACATAGGCCTCCCTCATGAATTCAAGTGATCATAAGAGGTTGTTGCCATACTCACCACGGTTGGCAGGCGGGTTGGCGAGCGCAGTACGGGATGTTGATACACGGAAAGACGCTGCTGCCCACCTTGCGGAGGTAGCCCTTGGCAGATTCTTACTGCATCCACGGGCAAGAGAGGACGGGCAACATTCTACTGCCGGCACCCCACGGCATAGTTGCAAGTTGACATTCTATTTTTTACTTTAGCTATCGAGCAAAAACTCACACAAGTACGTTAACTACTTATGACGAGCTTAAAAAGTTCAGAGTGGAGCTTTTCACAAAGTTATTTTCTATTATAAAATTAATACGTGGAGCTATAATTTAATTCTCATTAAGTACGAATATAACTCGCTCACGCCAAATAATACTTAGGTCTTGCGTGAGGCTAATTATCCTACAGAGTTTACTTTGAAGACGGCTGCTACTGTTCCTCATCATCATTGGTATAACGACGGCAAAAACGAAGCCCCAACTTATTCGATTTTATTATTAACACTAGCTTTTGCCGGCGACTTTGTCCACGTGGAAGTCATAAAACGTAAAATCCCCTTTTTCACGCAGAGCCACTTTGATTCGAAAATATAAATCCCATTTATTCCCTTTCCCGTGGAATTTCAAAAACTCTTTTCTTAGTGCACTTCTAGGATACTCAAGGTATATGTGTGCCAAATTTAAAGTCCTTAGGTCCAGTGGTTTAGGCTGTACGTTGATATATCAGTCAGTCAGTGAGTCAGTCAGTACTTTAACATTACAACGTTTATCTTTCGC
This sequence comes from Pasiphila rectangulata, assembly GCA_963082625.1. Classification (NCBI taxonomy): domain Eukaryota; kingdom Metazoa; phylum Arthropoda; class Insecta; order Lepidoptera; family Geometridae; genus Pasiphila; species Pasiphila rectangulata. The sequence continues at coordinate 1,825,262 of OY720254.1, read as the reverse complement.
CTTTTCCTCTCATTACGATCGTCATCGTCCGCAGCCCTTTACTCACTGCTGGGTATATATGCCTCCATATATCCGTGCGATATTCCACGGTTCTGTGCCAATCTTAACCAGGTCACGCTTGTGATGTCGTCTGCCCATATCGCTATTGGACTACTGACGTTCCTGTATCCAGTACTTGGACGCCATTCAGTTAACACCTATTTTTCCTTCACTTGAAAACAAGGTTTTCTGGAGCGAACTAATTAAATTATTTCATAATTTCAGCCATAAGGCGTCCACTCTTGGACATAGGCCTCCCTTATTTACCTCCAGGTATTGCAGCTGGCGCTTCCAGCTGCATGCACCGTCGACCTGCATACCTTAGTAGGTTCTCCGCTAATCTTGGTGGACGTTCTAAGCTGTGCTTTCCATGGCCTCCACTCCATAACTTTTTGGCCCCATTGGCCTTCTGTTCTTCGCGCTACATGGCCTACACATTGCATTTAACGTGCCGATTCGCTGGCTATATCGGCGACCCGAGGTCTTCTACGTATCTCCTCATTTCTGATGCAATCCCGTAGAGAAACCCCGAGCATAGCCCTCTGTGAAGAACGACGTCTCTATTTTAAATTTCAAGGCATTAGTAGTTCTCGAGATATCTATCTGTGATGGACAGACAGACAAAGTCACGCCATAAGGGATTTCTTTTGACCACTTTGGTTCGGAACCCTAAAAAGGTAGAGTAACTTGATTTATGATGTGAAAATACTTAACACAATATTATCGTGAATGGAGTAAGAATCTGCCATGGGGTTCTGGAATTTGGGCAGCAGCGCCTTTCCGTGTATCAACATCCCTTATTGCGCTCGCCAACACGCCTGCCAAGCGTGGTGAGTATGACAACAACCCCCTCATGATCAGTACTTGGAGATGCATGAGGGGGGCATATGCCAGCTGTGGACAACCTACGGCCACAGATTACAGAAACTAACTACGGTTGAGATAATGATTACATTGATTTTGACTTTTGAGGCACTGTTAATTATAACAGATTTTGAGCAATCTAAGCAAATGAGATATTAATTTTAAATGTAACTTTCAACCAATATTAAACCGATTGAAAGAGTTTAAAAGTTTCCGCCGTGGGGTGCCGGCAGTAGAATGATACCCCTCCTCTCATGCCCATGGATGCAGTAAGAGCCTGCTAAGGGACACCTCCGGAAGATGGGCAGCAGCGTCTATCCGTGTATCAACATCCCGTACTGCGCTCGCCAACCCGCCTGCCAAGCGTGGTGAGTATGGCAACTACCCCTCATGGAGATCCATGAGGGAGGCTTGTTCAGTAGTGGACTTTTTACGGCTGGAATGATGATGATGATGAAAAGTTTTCGGACGGACTGAGTTTCTAAATGCTTTTAAATGAATATGGCCTTTTCGATTTTAAATAGCTAATGAGGTTTTAAAATTCTAGCGTTATATAAAGTTGGGTTCAGACTTTTATAAGTAGCTTAGGCACGTTAGTAGACGAAAACGAGTTCTGTCTACAAGTCAGCATTATGATTGGTATATTAGCTTGCGTCAAATTCATTAGAACCCTTATTGGCCGGCTCATTTTAAGAGGATTAAAATCAAAACCATTCACTTTATCTCCCTTGTTCGTTATTACAAAACTTCGACACACCAATAATAACGCCTTTTTGGATGTATTGTAGATGATTTATACAGAGTCAGCAACTAGTTATCATGCTGTACGGGACGCTGCAGTGCCTGGAACATTGTTAGATGGATTAGGCTTGCCCAGCACATATACCATAGGTCAGAGGAAAGAACAGTTCAATACGTCTGAAGGTAACTAAACCGCGGGTTTCCTTACGATATTTCCTTCGCCGTTAAAGTACGCGTTAAGTGTGCACATACATTTTTACACATACCAATAGAGGGTGTATATGTGTACTAAAAGTAATAAAAACTTATAGTCACTAAGAACTTATTTCTAATGGAGCAACATTTTGCAACACGGTAAACAGAAGGTATATCTGTCACGTTTTGTGGCAAAATACATTAACAATAAAAATCACTTTTGTTATCGGATGTTGCTCAGTAACACCTGAAAACGTTGCTTACACGCACGTTAAAAAAAAATTAAAATGAAGTGAAAATGCATTTATTGGTACACCAAACCTGAAGGTTACAATTTTTCATACAAGTGTGGTGTGTCAAAAGGTTCTGTCTCAGCAATAGTTGCACCTAAGATAAAAGATGTAACGCTGGTATTCTGACAGAACCTTTTGAGTACCGCAACAGAACACATAAAAATAATACGAATAAACAGAAATGTCAATGTGAATGAAATGCAGGCATCACTTGAAAAATAATTTTACGTAGCCCAAGGAGACCAGCCGGAGCCATGGTCCGAAGCACGTTAAGGATTAACATCATTATACTTTCTTTAATTTATATGATTATTGTGTGTTACAAGGTCAAACGTAACGCAAATTATGTCAAGTCAATGTCAAGTGTCAAAATGTCAGTGTTCTATCTAAGCAATTTTTAGTCTATGAAACACTGAAGCATAAATTTTATACTCTAACGAATTTCACGAAGAAAGCACACACGTGTTTAAGAAAAATTGAGATGTGATTAAGATTATACCGCAATATCTACACGAACCTGAGTACTCAATTGATCATCACCTCATCACCCGCTGCAACATTGTGCCTATATCTATAAATGATCTTCTCAGTAAATAAATTGAATAAAAAACGTAAGAAATACGCATCTATTCAAGACTTCGCCTTCAGAATTCTTCTTTTTTTTATCTGTCGATTATCCATAGATCTTTTCATTAGGTCCATCTTCTACGAGACGACCCCATCGCCGGGATATCAGTGGACAGGAACAGACTCCTGCTGCGTGGCCTGAGGAGGCACCATGCGGCCGTCTATAGATGCAGGGCCAGGAATGCTGAGGGGAGTGCCTTGAGCGAGCCACTCACCCTTAACGTTCTGAGTAAGTATCAACGCAACGGCAATGTAACACTCCATTTCCTGACAAAAGTTCCCCTAGAAGGAACCGATCACGTTTAAAACCTATTTTCAACCAATACACACACAATAAACAGTCTGCTGCGAATATTGAGACGGCATCATGAGTTGCTGAGTCATGTTACTGAAGCCAAATGACAAAGTTCTTTATTAAAACTCAGGGTCTGGTTCGCGCGCGGCTCGAATGCAGCTCGCGAGCGGTGCGTAAGCTAGATCTGAATCCATTTTCGTCTACCAAGTTCTTACTCTAAAAATTACCAGTTTAAAATAAATATTTCTGGCCATTAGCTTGTCCGGAAATAAATAAAATTTGTTTTGTTTATTTGTTTGATAGCTCGACCGGAATGCTCAGCCGGCTCAGTGGTGCAGCAGCTAGCGGGGGCTCCTGGCGGCGAGGTGCGTGCTCGGTGCTCGGTCACGGCACCATCTACGCACGACGCTGGGCCGCTACGGTTCTATTGGACTTATAATGGGACAAAGGACGTGTTACCGGTAGGCTTTTGATCATAAGTTAAGGAATAGGTATGCCAATTTTGGTTCAATAGCTATCATCACCTCAGCTTGTAGGTAGTTCACTGCTGGACATTGGCTTCTCTCATGGATCTCCATGAAGTACTTACCACGCTTGGCAGGCGTATTTTAGGGTGTAAAAAAAGTCCTCGTTGTGTCTCACTGCGACGTAAATTCAATCGGCAATTTCAGTTGAACGTTAATTATCGAATTACGCAACGCAAAACTAAAAAAAATACGCTCGTTTAGCCCTTGTTTGTGAAATACTGTTTTGTTTAATTTCTTGAGCTACGCCGTACGCCAATTAACAGCAATTATCTCGAAAGCCTTACGGTGTACCTTTTCATTTAAAAATTATTGAGATAAATACTGGTTTGTTAAAATATATTGTAAGATGCTAGATATGAAAACCAGCCAGCTTTAGCAGACCTTTGATTGAGTACATGGTGTGAAGTTGACAGTTTTGACAGTTGCAATAAGAGGTCGGCCTTGACCGCAAATTAATGAATCACTTTTTTATAATAAACCTTAACAACTGCTAACACATATTTACCGTAATTATAAAATTCACTTATAGCTCGAAATAGCGCATTCTACTGGCGGCTGTACGAACTACGTAAAAAAATGATCTAAATACTGATATAGGAACCAGATAAGTATGTAGTATAGCCGTTGAGACACAGATGGCGCTCTGTAAATAAAAAAACCCTCTGTGTGCTTTAAGGTATTTTTATTTGTATATACACAAGACAATCATCTAGTAAAAATGTTAATTGGGTTTTTATTTGTATATCTACAGCCAGTCTTCACGGAGGTAAATGACGCTGTTAAGTGTTCGCTGGCGTTAAGGTTGTTATAATGTTATAGTCATTAAGAAGACTTACAAAAAAGAAGATGTTGCAGTTAAAGTAAAAAAACTAAATGGAAATGACTGATGGTGGTACATGGAAGAAGAAATGGAGCAGAACGGTGATTGTTTGGTTCCTGATATACAATAAACGAAAGAAGGGGAGACAGTTTAGGAGATGGGAAGGCGAGATAATGGCAAGCAAAACGTGGTTAGAGAGAGAGAATTGGACGAGGTTGGATGTGGCCTTTGCCAAAAACAGGCTACCAGATTTATGTCGTAGTGTTATATTAGTTAAATCATTTTATCTATACTAATACAAAGATAAATCATTTGTATTTTGTTTGTTTGTAACGAATAAACTCAAAAACTACTGGACCGATTTCCAAAGTTCATTCACCATTACAATTCTACATTCCCCCTGAGTATAATGGGCTGAGTATAAGTCAGGGACAATGTTGTAGTTAAAACTTTCGTGGTCTTTCACACACAGTCATGGTCACAGTTTAAAAAAGTACAGTCGACTTGGGAATCTCCTTCTTTTAAAACTGTTAAACAGAAAATGGAAGCAACAGAATCATAAATCAAACGTATTACAGGTGCCTGCATCAAACGTGACTGTCATGGAAGCCAGCAGCACCGTCGTGCACGGCCTACCAGCTGATGAGGGAGAGGATCTCGGCTGGCTGGCGTGCTGGGCCAGCAATGATGTGGGCAACCAGCGGGAGCCTTGCCTCTTCAGGATTATGCCTGCCGGTATATCATTATCGCTTTTATTAGCCAAAACAATAATCTGGGTACATCGATTAATGAATGAAGGCCGAAATGTCAACACAAATCTTTCGTTACCTTACTTCATTTTATTATGAGATTTTTTTTTATATTTTCTGTATGTGTAAATAAAAAAAAATAAAACCGGGCAAGAGCGAGTTGGACTCGCGCACCGAGGGTTCCGTGCCATCATACAATATCATCATCATCATTACAGCCGTAAGATATCCACTGCTGGACATAGGCCTCCCTCATTGACTTAGAGATCCAAGTGCATAAGGGGTTGTTGCCATACTCACCACGCTTGGCAGGCGGGTTGGTGAGCGCAGTTCGGGATGTTCTTGCACGGAAAGACGCTGCTGCCCATCTTCCGGAGATATCCCTTAGCAGATTCTTACTGCATCCACGGGCAGGAGAGGAGCATATAATATAATATATGACAAAGGCGGTTTTATATTTGTAGGAGAACCTTGACAGCGCCATCTCTTGTCTGATAGCGGAACTTATGTAGATTTTTTACACTTTCGATGATTTCTAAAAAAGTATGCTATGTAGAGAGATTGTAATAAATTTCCTCTAATCTTTACATATATTTCTAATAGCAATAATAGTTTCAGAGGTTTATCTTCGCAAACTTCGGAGATAAGAAGGGGGGAACGCTATTTTTTTCAACATTTTTGTAAATAGCTCAAAAACTATACAATTTAAAGGAAAACTAAAAGCTGTTTATTAATGTGAAAATGAATACCTTTCATATGATACCCCACATTACCTAGTAACTTTCCAAAAATTTTGAAAACGCCCCTTCCACCCCCATTGTCTAAAAAACTATGCAAATTAGAGTGTTCGCTATAATTTTCCTATAAAGTTTACATACACTTCTATGATCTATTAAAGTATCACGGGTTTATCTCTGCAAACTTCGAAGATAAGGGGGGGGGAACAGTCGTTTTTTCAACATTTTTGTAAATAACTCAAAAACGATACGTTTTAAAGAAAAATTAAAAACTGTTTATTAATGTGCAAATGAATACCTTTCATATGATACCCCACACGGCCTAGTAACTTCACTTAAAATTTTTGAGATCCCCTATCCGCCCCCCTGCAATCAAAATAAGAATATTTTTTAACATTTTTAAATATGCTATATTAGTAAAAAAGTGTTGTCTTTTACCATTTTAAATTTCAAGTCGATAGCATCAGTAGTTCTCGAGATATCCATGTGTGACAGACAGACAGACAGAGTGATTCTATAAGGGTTCCTTTTTACCATTTTGGTCCGGAACCCTAATGAATGCAAAGTTTGATCCTTTAGAAGGGGTTTAATTTTGAAAAAAAGATGTACTCCATCTTTTCCACTTCTAGAAGCGTTTTAACACTCATTTTATTCGATAACAAAAAAATTGCACCCACAACTTTCTAATGGATTAAGGCAATTTAAAATGTGAGCTTGCATATTTTGCCTTTTAAAATGTATTTCCTATAGATATTGTTGTATTGGATTTCTTAGTTGCAAATAACAAAAAATATTGATAGCCCTCCCCGAAGCGCCAAGCAACTGCGAGATCGACAACGAGCTGCTCAGCTGCGAGCCAGGCCACGACGGCGGGCTGGCGCAGAAGTTCCTGCTGGAAGCGCTGGAGGTACGCCCGCGAGAGAGCGCCGCCGACAACGAGATCTCCACGCTGAACGACCAGGTGAGCGCGGCGAGCCGTGCATGACTTTTATATCTCACCGATTAAAACTGAGCGAGTGTCTCGCTCAGTTTTATCGCATCTATCTCATCATCATATCAGCCGTAAAACGTGCACTGCCTTAATCAGGCCCATAAGGGGTAGCTGCCATACTACCGCGGGCGCAGTACGGGATGTTGATTTACGGAAAGACGCTGCTGCCCATCTTCCGAAGGTATCCCTTAGCAGGCTCTTATTGCATCCACGAGCATGAATGGAGTGGTAACATAATACTGTCGGCACCCCACGGCAATCTATCTATTACAATTATCTATTTATCTATCTACAGGGTGTCGATTCTGTTGTTACGATTTTGGTCTGCCTGGTCACCATCTGTAACCTTCGCAGGGCCACCAATCTGGCACCACTTTTGTCCATCTGCCGTCATTCTGTCTTGCCAAGTGTGTCCTGTCCATGTCCGTCTTATTTACACAAACATCTCATTTTAATCTTATCAGCTTTGCCAGTGGGATCATCCCATTGGCAAAGGTTCTTCTCAACCACTTATCTCGATGTAGGACTTATGTTCGCCAATGTGTGAAATGCGGATCAACGCGCGACCACGAGAAATGATTCATATGCATTCATTCAAATGAAATATTGACGAAACTTGAGTTACAAAATATGTCAATAGTATTCATATTTAATATCGGGAATGTTTACGTACTTGTTAAATTGGTGGAGGCACCTACTGTTTTCACCCTTATCGAGGGCCTTGATCTATGACCCCGAGTAAGAGGCGCTCGATAAGGGTCAAAAGGGAATGCGAAAAGTCACAATAGTTATTATATGTAGTAAGATATCAATAGTGCTATAATTGAGTCATCATTCTCACAAGCATGCAATAATTTATCAGTCACATTTTGGTTACAGTATGAATTTTAAGAGTTATATTCATAAGCTACGAATCAAAACTAATAATTTGTCAGACAAAGTAGTAATAAACGTTGATCTAACGGCAGCGCCAGTTGATTGCTGGTGCATGATCATTGAGATTTATGTTTACGGGCCAAGTACATAATTATAAATTTTTGAAATGCAGGATTTTATCGCTTTCTTTTTTTATTATTTTCCTGACGTTTCGACCGGATCATGGTTCGAGTATATAATGTCATTAAGTTGGGAAAATTTTGCCAACAATTTTTTGGTCTCAAGGCTGCGACAGTCAAAACGATTTGGACTATGCACGGTTGAATACGGGACATGCATAGTTGTGTCTCTTACCTTGAATTAAAAAATAATCATTTAATTTGGCCTTGAAAAAGTTTTGCGCGTTTTGGCAGAAGCCTTATGTTATTGTGAATTTTACCAAATTATGCAAATAATATGAAAATTATGGTACATGTCTCTATATTTTAATAATTTTAATATAATTTTAATATTTTTCCTTATAACTTTAAATAACTGTCAACGTTTGCAGGTTCTAATTGTGTGCATGCTCCTTGGATATCTTACTAATCGGGTACAATTTGAAAGTATTTATATATTATGCTAATGCTTTACTTTTAAACAGGAAAAGATAGCTCCTTAAATATCTAAAATGTCCAAAAATACATTAAACAGTATGATCGTTCTGACTTGTAGGGAATCTCCGGCCGTGGTCTCTCAGAAGCAATCTACAGAGTACGAAATGATAAACCACAGTTCTCGTTGGATGCATTATCGCCTGGAAAGTATACACTGCTGGTTTACTCCGAGACGCCTAGAGGCAGGTCACCTAGGCCAGCGGCTTTGCACAGCGTGTCAATACGTACTGACGACGATTTGGACAGACCAGGTAATAAAAATCTGATTCTCTAGCTTAGCGGTCAAAGGACTTCCGGCTCAAGGAAGCGACACGTATCGATTTGACGGACGTGGGTTCGAATCCCACCGGAAACGTAAAATTTTTGATAAGGTTATTCATTCCTTTGAAAATGTTCTACCTAAGTGTGGTTAAACTCTATAAAAATAACGAACTATAGAATAAGCTATAGCGACATCTCTAGTCATTATCAACTTAGCAACTTCAGACAATGAACAGGGGAACTAGTATTTACCTGTAGATGGCGCTCTTCGGTTGCTCAAACCGACATCACCTTATCAAGAATTTCAGCGGGTCCCGACATGGGTTCTGTAGCTTAGCGGTCAAAGCACTTCCGGCTTAAAGAAGCGTCAAGTATCGAGTTGAGGGACGTGGGTTCGAATCCCATCGAAACCGTTAAATTTTTAATAAGATTTCTGTGAAAATGTGTCTTAAGTTTAATATCATGTGCGAATATTTGCACTTTTGGCGTTTTGGATTGTAAATAAGTTGCAAGCATGCAAAATAAGAATCACTTCTTATAACGCTTAGCATGCTAATTTAAATTATAAAGATCAACATTTTTTTAAGATAAACCAGGGCGAAAGCCACAGTAAAATCCGTAAACTGCTCTTATATAAAACTGTTTTTTACAGGTTCCTTACAAACCATGACGCCTACGCCTCCTCCAGCGACATCGAGCGACAACAGCGTTGCTTTACTCATAGGCGCCGTGTTATCACTCATAATGCTTACTATTTTGACAACGTTGTGTGTAGCGCTAATCATTATGTGCAGAAAGAAGAGTAGACCGCGTGATGACCCTGAACAGAGGTTAGTGGGTAAATTATCTTTAGGAAATATTTCAACACTAGCCTAAAAAATACTAAACTTCTTTATTATTCTCATTTTTAAGTCAACTATATTTTATTTCTCATGAGAATAAAAACTTTTATCCGATATACATATACTCGTATAATAACCAAAAAGATGAAATAAAACGGCACAAATTGTACTACTTCTGCTTAGCGCCGTGTTAAAATTTATTAATAATAATAATATCTGTAAAATATTACATACAACGTTCACACCGATGGCAGTTTTTAAAGTTATACCACTTAACTATCTCACACAGCACAATCATCCGGCGAAACGTCGGAGTCTCCATGTACGGTGGATCGGTGACCTCAGGCGTGATGCCTACCGTCGTGGTGCGAGGACACAGGGGGTCCAGGGTGCTGGCTGCCCGGTGGTCGGGAGTGCTGGACGAGGCGCCACTGGCTGTTCTGGCTTTAGACACTAGACCTCATGGTTAGTTGTTATAGTCTATGAAAACTCATCATCGTCTCCTACCCTTACTTATTGGTCGGCAAAACATGTTTTCCTCCTCCACTCTCCTCTCTTAATGGGCATCGCATATTCACTGCTTTCTTTCTCAAACCCATCCATCGCTTCTTTGGTCTGCCTCTTGCGCCTTAATTATCGACATTCATTCCTCACATTCTTTTTCCTGTATTCCTGTAGTAGTTGATAGTAGGTGTAGTAGTAGGTAGTTGATGCTGAGGAGTTACAAAGTTCGCCGAGACAGCTAGTAAAATAAAAACAGCACAATAAAATAAAAACTGATCGACTTTTATTAATCATCTCTGTGTTTTTTTTTATTTTAGGTGACACTGATTCAAGTAGAAGCGAAGATGAACACCAAGAAACTGAACTGACAAGTCACATGATGACACAAACTGACTAAGTAATATAAGTTTACAAGTTTAACGTGCACGATTTTGAACCTTATCTGAGGACGTAGAGATTCCAATTCTACTAATATATAGGCAATATTTACCATGATTTGAGTCCTTTTGAGTTTCCCGATATTTCGGAGCAGTTTCACATGTCATGATCACGGATACACTGAAATCATTTGCGAATGGTGGGTAGTCACTGACAGACGAAACAGTCTACCCTCTTTCTAGAGTTATTTCTACGAATAATGTCTTAAATTAGGTATATGATCCGAATGTATGGTGCCATCCAGCGAATTTTTACATTGTACAAATATTTAAGGAATTCCTTAGTTGGGCAATAAAAACCAAAGTATGTTTGTTTAAAAAAATATTTAGGTACTTAGATTTATGTTTTGTTGCATGTTGTTTACTTAAATTTGTTACATTTACCATTCTTAATGTCAACCTACGTGTATAATAATAATCCTAACAAGTTTTTGAGCCAACCTGATGTTCCGTAGCTTAGTAGATTTTAGGTAGGTCAAGGCGGCTCGATTTGACCATTGCGGGTTTGAATCCCGTCGGAATCAAAAACTTGGAAAGGAACTTCAAATGTAACCATTAGAATAAAATGTACAAGTGCATGATACAGTATTATATTGTTAAGTAATTAATGTAGCAATTACTATTATTTGTCTTGATTTTATTATATTTAATTTGTTAGCAATATTTTACATAGTTAGTTAGCTTAGTTCTTAATTAGTCTATATGTATAGAAAAAAATATAATAATTTACAATTAAATAAAAATCATAGTCGTAACCTCCAAAGCTAAAAAATGAAGTAGTAGAACTTTTATTAAAATTATTAGCTTCTGCGCGCAGCTTCGCGCGTGTTTTCCTCGGATAAAAAATGTGCTACGTTTCAACTGGTTCTGTCTGGTAGTATTTGCGTGAAGTGGTAACAAACATCAATACATCTATTTATACAAACTTTCGGCTCTTTAAAACTTCATATACATCTTCGCGTTCCGATTATTGTCAGAGAACAATAATACTATACAGCGGTCTAAACGAGAGAAATGATAGCTGATATCTCGCTTTTGGATCAAAATGAAGTTAAGGCGACGCATTGACGCATCCAACTTTTTTTGTACTACTAAATGACGAGATAAGCCCAAGGCACACTTTTTCAACAGTAATGAAGCATTTGAAAATTATATTTGAATGTTTTATGTTTTTTTACTTTATATTGGTTGTTGGTTTACGGCATTGGCTGTTTGCCTGTTGTAACTATCACAACTTAAACATAATCCAAAAACCGCTGCATAAAAAAATAAATACACTACATAAAAAAGTAAATATACTTTACGTTTTATGCCATCAAAACACTTTTCTGGACATATAATACACTCCTTCAAAATGATAATTTCATTTTACCAAATTAGTAATAGATTTTTATTTAAATCAAGAATTAATGTTTTGGCGTTTTAATTTAAAGCTAGCTTTTCGCGTCAGTTTGTATGCAGGCGGCCCGTGTAAGTTCGAGTTCCATTCAGGGCCTATTTTTCAATTGTCAGATATCCTTATCCAACGAATTGAGAGTGAGACAACAATACAGTGTTAATGAATGTTAGAGAGGAATAGACGATATCTGACTGTTTATCTGATGAATGAAAAATTGTAATAAACAAGTATATTCAAATACCTAGTTGTTAATCGATGCGTCGCCGTCGCCTTTAAGGAATTTTATAAGTACACTCGTTTGCAATAAGATGTAAAACTACTTGGACCATGTCGTAAATTATTGCTCTATTCCACTCTGTTCCACTGACAAGTGGATATGTTTTCGCTATTTTCATGATCAGTTTCTACATCACATCGATGGATCTGTTTCTACTTCTTGTTATATTCTAATCCATTGATGGATCAGTTTCGAATTTTTGTTCCACTATAATGTAACGATGGAACGATTTCCTAAATATCAATACCAATACTATTACTTATTTAATTACCTAGTTACAATTAAATACGGGTACAATTATTATATTCCACAATTTAGATGAAATAGTTATTGTGATACTACTCACCGATAATAATAGAATTAATTATGTATAATAGTGTAGGTCTAAATAATAATATAAGAAAAATACGGAAAATTTGAAGAAAACTTTGTCCAGCTGTGGGTCAGAGTATTATAAGTAAAAACTTATTACTTAGTGAACGTAAGAAACCAAAGTATTGTTTAATAAATTCATTAAAATTTGAAATGATTCCCATTATGGTCACTTCTACTTATTATCAATTTGTAATCATCATCACAGGCATAAGACATCCATTGCTGGACATAGGCCTACCTCATGGACTTAGAGATCCGTGTACTGATTTGGGTAGTTGCCATACTCACCACGCTTGAAGGCGGGTTGGGGAGCGCAACCCGAGATGTTAATACACGGAGAGACGCTGCTGCCCATCTTCCAGATATATCTCATGCCAGGTTCTTACTCCATCTTGACAGTCGAGGGGTGACATCTTCAATTTATAATTCACCCAAAAAATCCAAAAAGCTTTTAAGGTGGTCTGTACTCTGCGAGTGGATCGGGCTTATTAATGACATATTTTACTCAATACTCAATTATTGTTTCAGTATTTATAGGTGGTAATGTCCTAAGCTCTTGTGGTAGATAGCCACTACCACATGATCATACCTGGCTGTGTTATGTAATCTCATGATTGCATTACAATAACGAGATTACATTGGCCACTTTACGCCGTGGGGTGCCGGTATTTTTTGCCCATGGATGCAGTAAGAATCTGCCAAGATTCTTACAAGATTATTTTGGTGGATGGACAGTAGCATCCTTCCGTATATTATCATCATCCCGTACTGCGCCCGCTAACCCGCCTGCCAAGCGTGGTAGCAATCATGATCAGTACTTAGAGATCCATGAGGGGGAGTCTGATGTCCAGCAGTTTACCTCCTACCACTCCTACGGCCTATGATGATGATGGATTAACGTGAGTAGAAAACCCGTGTAACATTACAATTAATGTAATGTAAAAATGTGACCCATTTGTTCAATAAAAGTTGTATTAGTTTTTGAAATGCAGGATTTTTTCGCGTCCCTTTTTTGTTATTTTCCCGAAGTTTAAACCGGATTGCACCTGGTTATGGTCATAATACAAAAAGGTACGCGATAAAATCCTGTATTTTAAAAACGAATAATATGTTAACAAATCGCGATAGTTTACCAAAGTTCAATAAAGTTTTTAAAAAAATCTTCTTACCAAACCATTAGTAGCAATAAATAAACTTTATATTGAACTTAAAATGTGTACGTTTTAGTATAACATTGTAGACTCCAATAAATGAATATAGCAAATTCCAGACGTATTTTATTTCAACATTACATTAGGAAATGTGTATTTATTTTATTTATTTATTTAGGCCACCATTATGAGATACACAATAATGGGATTTAAATAAAACAATAGGTACTTAGGGCTAGTGTTCCCCTTATTAGAGGCGGATACAACGTGCGCACAAATAAAAATAAAACTCAACTAACTAGAATATCTAAGGTGTAGGTGTCTGGTAGGTGAGTTTATTGTATCAATTACTTATATTTAACTCTAAATATCTCATTAAAGTTATTATAGCAAGGTGTAGGTGGGTCTCTACAGGGCGACCCACGGCTATGCTTCATGGAGAGAGGCTAGATTAAATATTGCAGATAGAAAATTTTACTGACAAAAGACACCTTCTTCAGCTTCGTCATCTGGCTCTGCCCAATAGAACTATCTCTCGCGAACACAAAGAAAGAAGAAGAAAGAAATATAGGGTAGTAAAAGCGCAGTATAGGGTAGTGAAAACACGGAAAGATGCTGCTGTCCATCTTCCGGAAGTAACCTGTAGCAGATTCTTACTGCATCCACGGGTAAGAGAGGAGGAGCAACATTCTACTGCTGGCGCTCCACGATGGCATACTTGATTTAAAAAGCGCCAGCATTTAGTATTAATGCTGAACGAGACGTTGCATGCCTTAGATAATATACACGTACAGTGATTTTTCTTAAGACTATTTAGTCAATCCAATCTTTAGTGGTATGTAACCGACTTCTTTACAAGCTAATAAGAAAATTATTAGTAAGCCGCATGAATACGTTCCAGCAATTAAATTCTAAGCAAATACGAAAGCATTTTCAATTTACCCGCCCATATACCGCTAAACCACTTAACAAACCTAACGTCATTCCAGGCTATAAACTCGACGCAACAAAATAACAGAGTAAGTGCATTCGCACTAGTAAACTGAGCCGTTACGACTTAGCTGTGGCCTGAGTCATAAGCTGAGCGGTGACCAAAGTGGGATTTTTTATAGTGGGCATAACTCCCGCTTGCTGTTGGTTGCTGGGAGTAGAATGCTGCCCCTACTCGCTTGCCGCTGCAAGCGCCTTTCTGTGTATCAATGTCCTCTACTGCGCTCGCTAATCCGCCTGCCAAGTGTGGTGAGTATGGCAACTACCCCTTATGGAGATCGATGAGGAAGGCCTGTTCAGTAGTGGACTTTTTACGGCTGGAATGATGATGATGATAAGTTAAAAACGCGTCCGCAATTATTTCATTCTAAATAGGCGACAATGTTTAATATGATATGTAATAATGGGATAGTAAAAAAGACGATAACGTTTACTTTTAAAGCCAGTTAACAAACCCAACGTCATTACGGGCAATAAGATCGAGGCAACAAAAGAACATAGTAAATGCATTTGCACTAGTAAACTGACGTTACGGCTTAGCTGGGATGTAAGTCATAAGCTGAGCAGAGCGTGATTCTTTCTAGTTTAGAAAATTATACCTCAGGAACTGCGTCTAAACTTCCCGGACACAAATAAATGGGCTTTTAAAATTTCAAATTTTAGTTATTAATTTAATCTAGTTTAAAAATCTCGAGAACTGCTTCTCCTAGAATTTCCTTCGTAAAGAGGTAAACTTTTGTTCTAAAAGCATAAGTCTCGCTCTAAACTTCATTGCAATAGGCTTACTTTTAATTTTCTGGTTCTTTTATTTTTTTATGGAGCGGAAATTATGCCTTATGACTTTACACACCTAAACCTCCGACAGGTGACAATGTCGATGACATTGTCGGCAATGTTTTACAAGATTTTATGTCGCATATATATGATTCGTGTGATTCTGTGTCTAGCGTAAGCGCTACAGAGCTACATATATGTCTTCTCTGTGTTCTGTGGTACGCGCCCAGTTGTCTGTCGATACTCGAGGGATGTATTTTTATACTTCTCATATATAAAAATGTTTAGTTTAAAGCCGAGAGTCTTTCGTTCGTGGGCTCAAAATATAGGAAAGTTTTAGTTTTGCCGTTGACTTGGCTTGTGTGACAACACTTTGCGCATTACAATTTAGATTTATTTTTATGTACAAGACACATTGATGATAGCGAGTGATCACTCGCTACGCTCAACGCTCCGCTTATAAAAAGTGCTTCTCTTGTTGTTTTATGGGGCGAAAGTTAGTAGGACATGCAAAGTTACCTACAACAGTTGAAGACGTACCACAGTTTAGGTAACACAATGGCACTAAAGCGTCTGGGAGACAGAAAAGTGGCGAACACAAGCTATGCAATTCTCTAGATAGGATTCTGGGATATGTGCAGGGTTGTTCGATTTTCATCTTTATGATACTGAATTTAGAACTGATTTTGTGTTTTTGTACGAACTTGTGATTTTTACAAATACGTTGTTTGGTTTACAGCGTTAATATTGTACATGAAAATTACTATTTTCGCGGTTTATATTTCGATCGGCTAGAAATTGTCTGAAATTTTTAAAAGTCCATTTTTGTTACAACTTATAAAAATAACGAAAAATGTTCGATCACGTACTAATGTAACTGTAAAAAAGATCCTTACATCTACAATAGATTATTTTACAGAGTCAGCTGGTATTCGTGCTATACTGGACGCTGCAGAACCTGGAACACAATAAACTATTAAGATCATAATATTATTTGGTGGCTTTTTTTGTATAACCTTAGGACATACTAACACATTCGTGAAAATGCATCCTTCGGTGGTGATTTTGTTGTTGAACTATCTAGCTTCAGCTAATTAAATTGACGTAAAATGGTCGAAAATGACTTATTAGCTATTCGGTTCGTGCCTCTGTAATAAGAAATCGAATATAAATGTACTCAAATTTACGCTGACAGCTTTAAATTTAGAAACGTTATAGCTCTAATTATAATTAGTTTTAGTAAGTTTAAATCAGATACGAAACCATAATTCACTTATGACAAAAACATTCAAATCAGTAAATTAAACTTAAATAAATAATATTCACTATCTGGCATTACTTATATCTCAGTGCTCTCCATAGTAAGTCAGTCCCCCTCACACTTAACCTTTTTTATACTCATATCTCAAACATGCCAAAGCTTTTACGACTGCATAAACATTATTAATATCACAACATGAATTTTCTCATTCTTACATCATAAAAAAAGGTTTTTCTTGCTTAACCATTCCATACATTTAAATAGCTTGGGTTTGAACACTCTTATTCCTTTCGGAATAAGGTTGGTAGTTAAACAGCGTGGTGGTAAATCCTTGAATGGTATTTCTGTACGGGTAATGTCCCCTATATCTTCCATAATGTATAGCACTTTAGTTTATTGCAATCAAATGTTAATAACTTCGGGGTCCCTGCACCATCCACTTTACAAAAACTCATGCAAAGTAGTTCGTTAAATCGCGAAGAGTGGAAGAAGGGAAGCGAGGCCTTTGCCCTGCAGTGGGATACAAATGGCTGAAAAATAAATAAAAAATAATAACAAACAAATTTGCAAGAATGAAACTTTAGAGCATAGGTATATGAGATAGCACTGTGTGACATCGTCATCGTCACACAATGGGTGCCCGAGGACGGGCGAAGACCCTGAGGCAGGCCCAAAAGACGCTGGCGGGTGATCTGTATTAATATAGGATTGATAAGTGGGACCTAGTGAACGAGAGAGATTCCTGGAAGGACTTGCGGGAGACCTTTGCCCAGCGGTGAAACTGTATAGGCTAATAAAAAAATATATATTAATATTGCCAGCATCGAATACAGGATAGGGATCAGTGTACAAATAAGGTTCTTGTATCTTCAATTTCAATTTATTTATCTGTCTGTGAACCTAGGCTAACAATAGATTGATGTACTAAAATTATAGCCACTAGAACCTGCTGATAAGCATACAAATAATTTTTTTAATTTATTTTAACATGTTTAATTGATTATTGAGCTCTTCTATTTAGCCATTTCTAAGGCATGTGAAAGTTAAGTAGGTAGTTGTTTTAGTGGAGGCATTTAAAATTGAAATTAAATAATAAAAAACAGTATGAAAACCATCCACTCAAATTATAAAAACACTTTTCAAGCAGCCATAGTCTAAGTTAGCACATAGCATAACAATTTTTCTGTAACAGCTTATAAAGTTATAGAGGCAGGTGTAAAGTTATAGACCAGCCATTCACCCAGCAGTGGGTGAAGTCGGGCTGTGGAAGATAATAATGATGGCGTATCGACGATCTTGTTATCACCCAATCCATCTAAGCAATTTTTACGTCAGGATAAACTTATGTTTCAAAATTCAGACTTCGTACTCAATTATATCTCTTGCCGTGGGATGCCGGCAGTAGAATGTTACCCCAGTAAGAGCCTGCTAAAAGATACCTCCGTAAGATAGGCAGCAGCGTCTTTCCGTGTATCATCAACATTCCGTACTGCGCTTGCCAACCCGCCTGCTAAGCGTGGTGAGTGTGGCAATTGCCCCTCATGGAGATCATGAGAGGCCTGTGTGTGGACATTTTACTGAAACGATGATGACGATTCAAATATATATATATAAAAATATTAGCCCAATAGTTATTGCCGTTTTCACACAAACATTGAATAAAATAAATATAAAGAAGCCAAAACCGATAGCCATTTATCTCTCGAGGCATTCACCAAAAACTATTTCTTTTACAGCAAGTCTCAGCTAAAATTTACGGTGTACGGGAATACAATAACTATTGCTTGAATTTACGTGCGAGGGCGTGTTTCATACAAATTGATGGAAATCAAATGTAAAATGATTTGATTGATTGACGAGCTCTGTGGCGCAGCGGGCGAAGTTCCGCCTGCGACGCAAGGGGTTGCGGGTTCGATTCCCGCCTTGGGACAAATGTTTGTACGATCTGCAGATATTTGTTCAGGGTGTTCTGGGTGTTTTTCTATATAAAATAAAAATATCTATCTATGTAGCATAATGTATTAAGTATATCAGTCATCTAGTACCCATAACACTAGCTCTGCTTAGCTTGGGGCTAGATGATGCTGTGTGATATGTCCAGCATTAATTATTTATTTATTTACTTTGTTTTTTAAGTACAAAACTTCCACACGCAATAATAATAAAATATGTATTTCAGAACAGATATTATACAGAAAATACATTGGAAGCGATGGTTCCTGCAATAGTTTAATATTAAACTGTGACGTAGTTACCAACGCCCACCTCAAGACTAGGTGGCAAACAACTTTTATACTGTTCATGATGGGTTGTTACTACTCACCACGCTTGACAGGCGGGTTGCGCAGTACGAGATGTTGATACACGGGTAGATGCTGCTGCCCATCCTCAGGTAACATTCTACGGCCGGCACTCAACGGCAACGCTCAACTTTGTTTACCTTCATACAATTAACCTGTTACAAGCATTTCAAACATTTGTATGGAAACATTACTAGCTACTCCTTAAGTAAAAACATGGGTTTGCCAAGTTATTACAGTCCCAGAAGTTGGCCGGGGTCCAAATTTTGGCAGTATACGCTCATTTTACTTGATTACTCCGTTGCTCGACCGAAAGAGATATGATTTTAATGACTTAATTGATGCTTTTGCTGCAAAGTGAAAATCGTCGGGCATTCCTTGCTTGAGCTTGCTACGATAAGACAGTTCTTAAGGGTGAAGTTTTATCAAAATTTTAATTATTTAATGATTCTGGATCGTTGGATCCTTCAGTTAGGAAATAAAAATAATGATTTTCAAGCTGATTTCAAAGGCTTTGTTAAATCTTGAGGATGGTCAGTTGATCAGGTTTCATCATCATCATTTCAGTCGTAACTCGTCCACTACTGTACACAGGCCTTCCTCATGGATCTCTATGAGGGGCAGTTGCTTTACTCACCAAGCTTGGCAGGCGGGTTGGCGAGCGCAGTACAACAGTGTTGTTGATACACGGATTGACGCTGCTTCCCATCTTCCGGATGTATCCCTTAGCAGGCTCTTACTGCATACACAGGCATAAGAGGAGGGGTAACATTCTACTGCCGGCACCCCACGGCAATATGACCAGGTTTAATACCTTCAAAATATTTTTTTCTGACGGTGTTTAAGCTATTTATATGTTCTGGAACCTGTTTTAAAAACTAATTTGGCGTTTCACTCCTATGAGAAGAGGTCAATAAATTTGAAGCTAACTAGCTGACTTAACCCATCTAAATCTTTAATTTTACATTATAACAAAACCAAGTCAAAAATAAATACTTGAATATTATGTACTGCCGCTGATAATAGGGTGTATCTATGTTTTTTACATATGCGAATTACATCATATTTTCTTGATTAGGGTGAAAGGCACCTGTTAGTAAATACAACTTAAATATGTTAAAATTCTGAGATGCGCCCTTTTAACTATCGGAGTCAGTAGCGGAGTAGTTTCGATAGCACACGAACAGGAGATAGGAACAAATTAAACAATTATTGCAAGTTTTGTACTAAAGGTAAGCTGTTGTATTGCATACTCTGAGCTCTTTAACTTCAGAGCTTATAAATTACGAGCAAACCTTCCTCTAGGTATATAAGATAGACGATTTGCAACCCTATTACGTTGTCACAAAGTTGCAAACACCACCAAAATATATGACGAAACAAAACAGGTAATCGGTTCGTTGTTTTACGGGTAGCACCTCGTAGCGTTTTGTAACAGTTTCGTAGAGGTTTCGTTGGAAATTGTAGAACTGCTACAGTGCGATCACGTTGGATTAAACTTTAGATTCACTTGGGAACGAAATGAGGGCTAACTTTAAACTAAGATGCAATATCATGTATATATTATTTGTTACTGATTATGTATTGATTATTTTAATTGTGTAAGATTGTACTTGAAATGGTTTGATAAATGTCATTTAAATTTGCGCGGGTTTTCTATACAATAGAAGTAATTTGTTATGGAAGTTTTCGGTGAAAATTACGGCAAATAGAAAAACGTAAGTAATTATCACACATGCCACAGAAGATCTACTAAAGCGCTCTATGTAATTATATACCAATAATATTATGTGTAATTGCCGTGGGGTGCCGACAGTAGAATCTTACCCCTCCTCTCATGCCCGTGGATGCAGTAAGAGTCTGCAAAGGGAATCCTTCGGAAGATAAGAAGCAGCGTCTTACCGAGTTT
Organism: Pasiphila rectangulata; assembly: GCA_963082625.1. NCBI lineage: Eukaryota > Metazoa > Arthropoda > Insecta > Lepidoptera > Geometridae > Pasiphila > Pasiphila rectangulata. The sequence goes on along the minus strand of OY720254.1, from coordinate 1,804,372 downwards.
TTAACAACTTGTACTGCGCTCGCCAACCCGCCTGCCAGGCGTGGTGAGTATGGCAAAAACCCCACATAAACAGACACTCAAGGACCAGGCCAGTCCCCGGCGGCCCCACTAGTGGCCCCACTGTCTCGAAGTGGACGTGCACAGCTACGACTGTAATTATGACTAGATAATGTTGGCACGACACTGTTTTTATTTACCTCTGTATAAGTAACCATAAAGTGAAACCTTATTATGCCTTTTGTGTTTCTATAATTTTGTAAGCAATTGTTTCGTACAAATAAAGTTATTGTTTCTTGTAAGTAGTATACTTTAAAAAGGAGATTTCGCTTTCCCAATAGTTATAACAAATTAATTAATGAATTACATTAAAAAAATAACAACATTTCATTAAGGTATCTAAAACATTATATATTAATTAATAACAATATAATATATAAAGATATTAAAAACACAACACATATTTCAAACACAAAAACCTGAGGGTAGGAAGTAAAACGACACAAGTTTACCAAATTCACGTGAGAACTCTTAATTCAGAAACATCATATCTCTGATAATAATTAGCTTTAGGATGTGCACAAACAGAATCTACACCAGGTACTAAATAAGACGAATATTGTAACAATGAATAGAAGTGAAAGAGTGAGGTATGTTCTTCGCTTCTTTTACTCAATTTGATCAAAAGTTTAAAAAAATTCAATTATGTGGTATCAATAGTTTTTCGTAAACTTTCGCGATCACAATAATTCATCTTCTTTTCTGCCTCGCTTCCAGCCGTAGGTCATCCATGCTAAACAAAGGCCTCCCTCAGTGATAACTTAGTACGAACATGAGGGGATGGTGCAATACGCACCACGCTTGGCAGGCGGGTTGGCGAGCGCAGTACAGGATGTTGATAAACGGACAGACGCCTCTGTCCATCTTCCAGAGGTATTCCTTGGCAGATTTTTTGTCTCTTTATAACGCGGGATCACTTAATACCGGTCACGACAGTTTTACGTTTGCAATGTTACGTAACTGTGCGGATATTGTCGCAATAAATGAAACCTGGTTAAAAAAGGGTCGACAGGCGCTTGCGCCGACTATTCCCGGTTACCGACTGCGCCTCGCTCCCCGTCCCTTGCACATGCGGAAGGGAGTGGGGGGTGGTTTGGGATATTATATAAAGAATGGTATAAGTGTGCGTTACTTATCTAGACCTAATGACCTTATAGAACAAATGTGGTTGTCTACGCGAGTAGCTGGTCTCCGCCTTGTTATAGGCACTGCGTATCGACCAGAATGGGTTAACGTTGACATATTTATTGATGCGCTGACTGACTCTTTAAACTATTTTTCTAATTTTGATTATACCGTATTTTTGGGAGACATCAATATAGATATGCTTGCGAAGAAGAATACTAACACGGTAAAGTTTGACCAATTCCTGACTTATATGAATTTATGTCAAATTGTTACTCAGCCTACGCACTTCACGTCACATAGTTCAAAACTTATTGATGTAATTTGTACAAATGCACCAGTGAAGGACCTCTCTGTGGACAGTATAACCGGTGAGTACGGGCATGCTATGGTTACGGTGACTTTTTCTTTATGTAAACCTAGTCCGACACCTCGATCTTTCTCTTATCGTCCATTTAATAACATTGATTTGAAGGCATTTAATAAAGATCTCTATGCTACTGACTGGCATTTAATCACCTTACAACCGACTGTGGATTCGATGGTCAATCAATTTAACTCCATGATAACTTCACTTTTTGATAAACATGTACCACTTAAAAATATAACCATTAGAAATAATCATTCGCTGCCCTGGGTGACCAATGTATGTAGTCTTATGATATCAGAGCGCAATAAAGCACACGAAGCCTATCGAAGGTCACACTCGGAGCGCGATGGAATTTATTATAGAGAAATTAAAAAGATGGTTAAAAACAGTATATCTGCTGAGAAGCGAGCTTATTTTAATAGTTTAGTTAATTCACAAATAAAAAACAGTGGCAAATTTTGGCAAAACATGAAAAACAAAATTCTTGTAGATCCAACAAAAGATAAGGTATTGCCCAAAAGTTTTGATGACCCTAACAAAATAAATTCATATTTTTTAAACATACCAGGACATAACACAATAGCTGCCACAGATATGGCCTTTTACATAAAAAACAAATATTCTTCAAATATATTAAGCCTTCAGCCTATTACATCAACGGATTTATCTAAAATAATTTTGTCAATAAAGTCGAATGCAATAGGTGACGATGGCATTTGTAGGGAAATGATTATGTTCTCGCTTCCTTGTACGTTGGATGCTATAACATCAATTATAAATAAATCTATTACTACGGGTAGGGTTCCACAACAGTGGAAAACCTCAATTGTAACGCCTATACCTAAAACCAATAACCCGGTTGAACTTAAAGAACTTCGGCCTATAAGTATTCTCCCGTTTTTGTCGAAGCTCCTTGAGCGAGTTATCAGTGACCAGTTATCTAAATTTGTGGAATTCAATAATATTTTACCTCCCCTACAGTCTGGTTTTCGTAAGGGCCGGGGAACGGTTACTGCCCTTCTAGATGTAACAGACAATGTTATAGCAGAGCAGGATAAGGGGCGATGCACCGTACTAACTCTGCTTGACTATACCCGCGCTTTTGACTGTCTCAATATACCGCTCCTTCTTGCCAAGCTTTCTTACTACGGGTTGAGTCAGTTGTCAGTGATGTGGTTTAATAGTTATTTGACCAATCGTCTACAGACTGTGAAGCTGGTTAAGGATGATGGATCTACAGTGCTGTCAGAACCAATGCCAATTGTTCGTGGGGTCCCACAGGGTTCCATACTGGGTCCTCTTCTTTTTATAATTTACTGTTCTGATTTAACTAATGTAATTAAGCACTCCAACTTTCACTGTTATGCTGACGATGTTCAAATCTATGTCTCTGAGGAGCCTAGTAAATTAGAGCAAGCTGTGCAAGAGCTAAATACAGATCTGAATGCCATTGCTGATTGGTCTTGGCGAAATGCTCTCGTGTTAAACCCAACTAAGTCGCAGTATATGGTCTTGGGTACCAAACATCAAATTGGCAAGCTGAGCTGTGACCCTGACGTTTCGATCAATGGTTCTAAAGTTGACAGGGTTGAAGAAGCGAGAAATCTTGGTATCATTCTTGACAGCCAACTCAGATTCGAGAAGCATGTCCTGAACCTAGTCAGAATCTGCTTTTATCGTTTGAAGATCCTTTATAAGATTAGAAATTATTTGTCTGAAGCATCCCGTATTGTTCTATGTGAATCTTTAATAATGTCCAAGTTAAATTATGGAGATATTGTTTATGGTCCAAGATTACTTTCACGAACCCAGCGAGCCGTGCAAAGAGTACAAAACGCGTGTTGTCGCTTTTGCTTCAATATTCCTCCTCGAAGCCACATAACACCTTACCTAAATGACAGGGCTATGTTGAACATGGAGTCTAGAAGAATGCTGCATCTCGGAGGCCTGGTTTTCGACGTGTTTAAATTTGGAAAGCCGGAATACCTGCATTCGAAACTCCGTTTTGCTATTAATCAAAATTCACTACGCTCTATTCGATCTGCGCTTTTGTACCACAATCATAAAACTGCGTCCTTCAAGGGTAGTTTTAGATATTTGGCAACGAAGTGTTGGAACAATATTCCTCCGCCGGTTCGTAATGTAAATAATAAATGCACTTTTAAAATAAAACTGAAACAGGTATTATTGAAAAAACAAATTGAAGGTATACCTAAACACTTCGTTTGCCAAAAATAAGACTACAATCTCTGCAAAACGTAATAACAACAGGCTTAGATTTCACTTCGAAACGTACATAGGTACACAATACATGCTATCAATATTTATATAATTAATATCAATCTATTCACCATAACACTTAAATAATGTAGGTACACAATACACGGATTGCGTCTCGTTCAGCTTGCACTCTACAGGCTATGGCTGAAAATCAGCGTTTGCTCCTTGAGCATATCTCACGCTGAGCCATGACCTTTTGACGTGCTGCAGCACACACATTACATTTTAGATTGCTAATTATATTGTCTTAATTTGTTATATTTTGTGTTTAATTGATGTATTGTAATGTTGTACTCAGATTTTGTTTCTTGTATGTGTGTCTGCAGTCCTAAATAAACGTTTTATCTATCTATCTATCTATCAGATTCTTACTACATCCACGGGAAAGAGAGGAGGGGCAACATTCTACTGCCGGCACCCCACGGCACTTTGTCCCTTAATTTGGCTTTTCACATCCGACCAAATTCCCTAAAATATCTAAATTCCCAATAATCATTTGTAAATGAGCATTGAACATGCAAAGGTATGGATGTCGTATCGATTTATTAATTGAAATACAGACAGACGGACGGCCACTGCTGATTGTATTTACATCCGTAATTACTCGCTTGACTTGGTGATTAGTTCTATGTTAAACACGATTGATGCTTTGATCAATATTTTAGTTCTTTCGACGTGATATCAATGGCAAAAAGTAGGATAGATTATTTATGTGTTTATACAAATTGTTTTGCCGTGCCGTGGGGTGCCGGCAGTAGAATATTACCCCTCCTCTCATGCCCGTGGATGCAGTAAGAGCCTGCTAAAGGATACCTATGGATGATGGGCAGCAGCGTCTTTCCGTGTACAACATCCTGTACTGCGCTCGCCAACCCGCCTGCCAGCGTGGTGAGTATGGCAACTACCGCTCATGGCGATCCAAGAGAGAGGCCTGTGCTCAGTAGTGGACGTTTAACGGCTGTAATGATGATGATGTAACTTGTTAAACTTTCGCGATTTGTTAACTTATTTTTAGTTTTAAAATTACAGGATTTTATCGCGTACCTTTTTTATTATTTTCCCGACGTTTCGAACACATTTCAGCGTTCTTGGTCGCGGGAGGGTCGAAACGTCGGGAAAATAATAAAAAAGGTACGCGATAAAATCCTGTAATTTTAAAACTAAAAATATGATGATGATGATTACAAATTAAGTGAAAAATGGAAAAGATATGGGAGGCCTTTGCTCCTTTGTCCCAGTGGGACGAAAATTACTAATAATAATAAAAAAAAAACAGTAATAATTTATGGCGCAGCGGACGAACGTCCGCCTGGGACGCATGAGGTTGCGGGTTCGATTCCCGCTTTGGGACTACATGTAAGTACAGATATTTGTTCAGGGTGTTCTAGATTTTTTCTATAAATATACTTCTTATTTTATTTTATTAATAAACAAATGAAACATAGTTTACAATAATGGTCTTAAATAAAAATAAGTTCAGCCATGTCTCGCCGCAGAAGGGCATACAAATATTAAAACCTAGATAATGATATGATATAATTACTTAAAAAATAATAATAATAAAATGAAATTAGATATTACATATTGCTTACAAGGAGGTTTCAATTTATTTTGTTGATGAAAAAAATTAAGAAATGAATAACGCTTCTGTTTTCCCCGAAAACTACAACCTGATTCTTTTCAAGTCAAGAGTGTATAGGTGTCTTTAAACCTTTGTGATCCATCATCGGCTACATCGTCGCTTACCATCAGGTGAGATTGTGGTCAAACAAAGGTCTATCTGCAATAAAAAAAATAAAAAATATTTCGTAGTTGTATTTACCTTTCCTCTTAGAATGCCACTAACCCTCACTAACCGAATAGCTTTATGTCATTTTTGTCCATACGCAATGTTAGTTAGCTTTAGTTGGGTGGGAAGTGTGCAACAGAATTTACGTCAATATCCATCTATGCTAATAATAGATAAACAGATAGACCTGGTGGCCGATTTTCGTAAATCGAGATTTTGCGTGATACTTAGTCTCATCTCACTTCTCAGTGTCTACTCCAAACTTGTCACATCCCTAAAAAGTCTTCTATCATCTCGATTACCGCCCTTTACCAGTCGATGCATCACGATCAGTTTGTAATAGACATTTGTCTATTGTGAGATCACGAGAATGCAGAAAATTCGTTTCAATATTGACTGTGAATGTTTTTGTAAAATTATAAGATCGTCTTAGATAGATAGAAAATGCTTTATTGCACATCTTAAATATAAAATAACAACATTAAGAGAAACACTGATCACAGGGTGATCACAAAGTGCCAATTGGCGGTCTCATCGCTAAAGAGTGTATGTCTACGTGACAGTCTTTCCGTGATTCATCATTTCGTACTGCGTTTCCTTAAGAACCCCTTAATGATTTTGGAGATCCATGAGGAGCCCTAAGTTTAGCAGTGGCCGTGCTACGGCTGAAATAATGATGATCATCTAACAAGAATACCAAAGTTGAAGAAACTGAAAGCATATCCATCGTAAAGGCGAGACAAGACAGTCCTCAGAACCGTTCCAAATCGGATTGAGGGACACGGCGACGATCCGGGCAAATTGCACGACGGATCAGATCGAAAATATTTGCCGTTCGGAGCACAGCATTTTTGATATGTCGTATTTGTTTCTATTGAATGTCTGGGACTGCGACCCTGTGATCTCGAGGGAGTTTTCGAAAATGTTTACTTGGGAACTACGATTTAGAAGGTATGTAAAATTGCATTCTTCTAGAAGCGGCTTCAAAGGATCATCATCTCAGTCTAAGACGTCTCCACTGCTGGACAAGGGTCAAGGATCAAGTACTGATCATGAGAGGGTTGTTGCTATACTCACCACGCTTGACAGGCGGGTTCGCGAGCGCGACGTTGATACAATGAAAAGCTCTGCCCATCTTCCGTAGGTATCCCTTGGCAGATTTTTACTGCATCCACGGGCAATAGAGAATACATTATTTTAAGTACTAATATCTGTTAGTCATCAATGTTTGTAAACAAATAAAAGTCAGTGCAGGACGCGTTCTAGAACATCAAGTTTCAGTCAAATCGATAAATGTTTGTAAACAAATAAAAGTCAGTGCAGGACGCGTTTAAGAACATCAAGTTACAGTCAAATCGATCACTTTTGAATATAGTTCAGTCACAGTCATCATCATCATCATTTCAGCCGTAAAACGTCGACTACTGAACACAGGCCTCACTCATGGATCTCCATGAGTAGTAGTTTCCATACTCTCCACGCTTGGCAAGCGGCTTGGCAAGCGCAGTATGAGATGTTGATACACGGAAAGACGATGCTGCCCGTGTTCCGGAGGTATCCCTTAGCAGGCTCTTACTGCATCCACGGGTATGAGAGGAGGGGTAACACTCTTCTGACGGCACCCCACGGCACAGTAGTGATTTATTTATTTCGAACACCAACATAGCTGGAACTTAATCATTTATAAATAAGAGTTAAGAGTTTGATTTGCTAAGTGCAAATATAATTAAAGGTGAAGACAACATGCTTAAGTGATTACTTAAAAGTTAAAAGAGAAGTATTACAGTTTTTTAAAGAAACAATGTATTCTATTATATCAAACATTGATTAAAATTAAACATAAAATTAAAAGAATTAAAACATTTTGTTACTGTACAAACAAAAGAAAAAAAATACCTCAAAAATTAGCACTAAATTAGCGAAAGCTAAGAAATTGAGAAATTCATTCATTTATTTCAATAATTTACAATTATAAAATAGACACGTCCACTTACAATAAAAAACAAAATTTTATCTTATGTTACATAACAGGAAATAAAGCACAGGAATCTGGTACTTCTCATATTCAAAGCTACAAGCTAAAGGAAGAAACAAAATGGCCACGGGTCCAATCATTGCACTCCACACCAGCGTAAGAGCAGTGTATGGCCTTGTAATGTAATTTTGCCTATCAGTTTGCAAAATACGTTTGGGTTACGTTCGTCAGCGTCCACCTTCAATCAAGGCGCATTCACTGTACATTTTGGGTACGACTGACCGTCTGAGCACAGGTACTGGGAGACAGCTAACACATTTATCTCTATTAGCACTGTAGTGTTTGCGATACTATTGCATACATACGCTGTCTCGTGTGTCCTGTGTATTGACGGGTACTAGTTAGCGAACTGTCACTGTCTCAATGAGAACTGTCATGTGAGCCAGAAGGGCGGGAATGATGTATGTTTCATGTGCGTGTTGATTAGGTCGAGGCATGATCGATTAGTTCGAGGTTACTTAAAATATAAATACGGGGGCATTGTCGAGCCAGTGTGTAATAATATAGATCGTAACAACCCCTACAAACACAATATTGAACCGGGTATTAACCCCTTTGTTTACTTTTATTATTGCCCGATGCTTCGACAGGATTGCATCGTGCTCCCGGAAAGACCAAGTGAGGGTAGTCTGAAAAGACGCCTTCGCTTTGCTGCGGTTACCTCCAACATGTCAGTCTTCCCGAGACCACGATGGGTGTAATCCTGTCAAAACGCCCGTCAATAATAAAGGTAAATAAACGCGATAAATACCTGGTTAAATATGTGTTAATAATGTGTCGTGATCGCAAAAGTTTAATAACGACATTTATCTCCTCCAAAAGTACAAAGTTCTCCCTCATTGTTCACCAGGTACTGATCAGGGATTGTTGCCATCCTTACCACGCTTGGCAGGCGGCTTGACGAGTGCAGTAGGGCGGCTTGACGAGTGCAGTAGAGGATGTTTAAATAAATAATAATAAATAAATAATTCTGGACAAATCACACAGGACCTTCTAGCCCTAAGCTAAGCAGAGCTTGTGTTATGGGTACTAGATGACTGATATACTTAATATATTATAACTACATAGATAGATATTTTTATTATATTTAGAAAAACATCCAGAACACCCTGAACAAATATCTGCAGATCGTACAGTCATTTGTCCCGAGGCGGGAATCGAACCCGCAACCCCTTGCAGCGCAGGCGGACCTTCGCCCGCTGCGCCACAGAGCTCGTCAGTTATACAAGGAAAGTTTATACAAGGAAAGACGCTGTTGCCGATGATGTTGAATACATCTGGTGGCTAAGCTGTTCTCGCTTACCTACCAATCTGGACTTGCGAATTCTAGCCAGACACAGAAAATGGTTTTATACAATGCGACCCTGATTCTGATTGGATCTTTGTCGCTTTGTGTTTAAATTGATTGATTACGTTATTGGCTAGTCGTTTTGGAATACCTTTTATCTAATGCTGGGTGAACAGGTTTTATTTTATTTTCTTTGTGGCATTGTTTTGTTAGATTGGAGTAAGATGTTTGCGATGGAAAATTCTTTTTGATTAAATCTGACAAAGAATTTTGTTTTTAGCAAATAAATTTATAAAACGGTGAATAAGTACATTTATTGAATCTTACGCATAGGTGTTAAATGCCATTACAATACCTGAATTTTATACAATACTAGCTTCTGCCCGCTGCTTCTCATGCGTTGTACCCGAACAAAAAGAGGCCAAGTTGTTATCCTGGTCAACAACAACACGTGTGCAAAATATCAGCTCAATCCATAGACTAGTTTTTATGTAAAGAGGTAACAAACCTCCATCCAAACAAACTTTCAGCTTTATAATATCAGTGGGATGAGATTAGTGACCAAAAGTGTGTAGAGTCGGCCAAAAGTCCACGAAAAAATTTACTTCAGCAGCAAATTGTACGATAATGACCTTAAACTTAAACACATTCACAACAAGATGGGCAGCAGGGTCTTGCCGTGTATCAACATCCCGTACTGCACTCGCCAACCCGCCTGCCAAGCGTGGCGAGTATCACAACAACTCACTTATGATCTTGGAGATTCATAAGAGACCTGTGTCCTGCAATGGATTTTCCACCAATGGGATGATGATAAAATATATATCTAAGGTAAATCGCAATTCTCAAACCAATATTCATAATTTATAGATGCAAAAATAAATATATTAAAAGCGTGGTTCTGAACACAGTTTTCATAAATTATTTGATTGTACCCCGTTGTCACCTGAATACACGTATCGTCATCAAAAGCACAGGCTTATACCCGAAGTCCAACCAAACTCATTTCCAAAATAGAACTAGTCTGCAAATAAAAATATTTACAAGACAGAGGGATCCCAATTTTCTCGAGGTCCAAAATAAACAAATGCAAAGCAATCAAGCGGGGAACAAACAGTGGATGTGGGCGCCCCTATGAAGCGAAAAATGTAGATTTTGATTACTCGCAAATATAGACATTATTGTCAACTTTTATTTGGTTCTCAGATGGGCTTTTAAGTGGAAGGATAATGGATTGAGACTACTACGGCGTTTTCTTTTAAATACGTTCTACGTACATACTTAAAAAAAAACGCCGTGTTGGCGGAGTGTTATGAATTTGTTTTTATATAGTTGAAAGACAAACAGTACTTAATAACTAAAAAAGCTATGTAGGTATGAAAGTAGTTATTTACCGTTAAAGCTTTATTTAGATTTAATAGTAGAGACGCCACATATTGAATTTCAATAAAGCTTGCTTGTTAAAATATTGATAAATTGGACATTAGAAACAAAAAACAAACTGAGGTTAAAGATGCCAAACAAAACAAAAAGAAATAGAAAAGAATAACAAAAAAAAAATTCAAGCAGTTATGTAGAATCTTATGCAAAGCAGGTCCGACATTCAATCGGAAGATCGCGGGTTCGATGCCGATGGAATTTTTCTTAAAAATGTATCTCCAAAAACCTTTCTAAGGTACATCTATACTTTATGATAATATTAATAGAAAATATTTGTATTTTGTATACTTTAACTGTATATTTGTAACAAATAAACTCAAAAACTACTAGACCGATTTTCAAAATTTTTCAACATTACTAGTCCTTGTTACATCTCACTATAGATGATTTATACAGCGTCATCAACTGCGCCTTTCATCATTAGAATGAATGAATGAATGAATGAATATAACTTTATTGTACACCAAACCTTAAATTAAATACAGTACGAAAACTTAAAATAAACACAAATGCACAATGGGCGGCTAGAATGGTACATTATCCTTGAGTAACATAGGTTACATTTTATACCCGTATTCCTACGGGAACGGGAACTACGCGGGTGAAACCGCAGAGTGCGACTAGTATAAAATAAACCAGATGAATCAAGGAATGAAAAACCGCATCCAAGTCGATTTACCCGTTGGTACGATGATACATACATACATACATAGTGGTCAAACTTATTTAACAACCCTCTTTTTGCGTAGGGAGTAAAGAAGATAAAATCGGGTTATAAATCTGGCACTAAAACGGCAATGCAATTCAGAAGGCACGCTTGTCGCGAAACTTAAATTACTTGCATAAGTGCACTCGCGCGCACTGCTAACTTATTTAAAGTACGCTTTGCAAATTCATAACCTGTTTATTTAAAGATTCTGCGTTTAATAATGCTTTGGAATACATATTTATGTAGGTCATCATTATCATCATCAACAATGAAACGTGAAATTTTGAACAGTGTGAACGGAAGACGTGTTATGGAATAAGTTAGCTTGTCGAACGAGTGAGCGAAGCGAACAAAGTTCTTAGTGGCACTAGACGTTTTGGCTGAATGTATGTACATATGTAGGACGGAATATTTTGTTCGAGAATAACTTTGGAACGGATTATCCGATTTTGATTTATGCAGTAGTTTTTAAGATATAAATAAATAAATAATGCTGGACAAATCACACAGCATCATCTAGCCCCAAGCTAAGCAGAGCTTGTGTTATGGGTACTAGATGACTGATATACTTAATACATTATACTACATGGATAGATATTTTTATTATATATAGAAAAACACCCAGAACACCCTGAACAAATATCTGCAGATCGTACAGACATTTGTCCCGAGGCGGGAATCGAACCCGCAACCTCTCGCGTCGCAGGCGGACCTTCGCCCGCTGCGCCACAGAGCTCGTCGCTATATGGGGGTATGATGGATTTTCTTTGTCCGAAGATAACTCTTGAACGAATGATCAGATTTAGATGAAATCTACAACAAAAGGAAATACAAACTGATTGACTTCAGGGTTCTCCTCTCCTCACTTAGCAAAAACGCCTCTAGCAGATAACTTGGTACTAAAATACACAGTAAACGATACTACAGCGACTGTAGTTTGGGCTTCATTTGCTTAGAATTTGGTACCATGTGTTACAAATCTGACAGATGTCATAGTAACGTACTATTACTACTGTTGTAACGGCAGGCGATCCAACAGTGACAACTCATGGAAGACACACAGCTTTCCTAATCGGCCAACACGTTTCTCTTTGCATGTCCTGTGACAAATATTCCCATTGCCAACCCTATACTGTATATTTTATACTACGCAATAAAACTCACGACCCTAACGAATAGCCAGTGATAAATCTAGCCACCCGATCGTGATAACCTATTGTGTGATGATAATGCAGTAGTGCATTACTGGAAAATGAACCTTTGGTGGAGGGTGGACGGTTCATTTGATGTGGACTTGCAAGTGCAATAAGGCTTTGAATATGATAGCGATTTATTTAAGGTTAACAGGATATCTATCTTTGAGAGAACGAAAGGCCTGCGCGGCGTAGTTGTTGAATAGCTGGCTGAGATTAAGATGGTAGTACAAGATGGGCTGACGACTGAAGACCGCAGTTCGACGGTGGATGCAGGTTGCTTTTAACCGAAATACCTGGAAATCCATGTAGGAGGCTTATGTCCAGCAGTGAACGTCCTACGGGTGAAATGATGATGATCCTTCTTATGTATGAAAGGGTAGATTAAGGAAAGGGAAGCTTTTGCCCTTTAGTGGAACATTCATCATCACAGCCGTTGGACTGTTGTACACGTCCACAGCTGAACATAGACCTCTACAAGATCATGAGATGGTTGCTGCCATACTCGCCACGCTTGGCAGGCGGGTTGGTGAGCGCAGTACGGGATGTTGATGTCGGAAAGACGATGCTCCCCATCTTTTGGAGCAGAGCAGACCCTTAGCAGTTTCTCATTGCATTTATGGGCAACATTCTAATGCCGAAGACGATGCTCCCCATCTTTTAGAGCAGAGCAGACCCTTAGCAGATTCTAACTGCATCCACGGGCAACATTCTAATGCCGGGACCACACGGCAGTGGGACATTACTATCTGAATAACAATAACAATTCGTACTACTCGAGTTATGAATTTTGACCGACGCTACGGTAGCTGAAATTGTAAAGGCTCATTCGTGCCTCTCCATGGAAGCTGCTGCTAATCATCCTATCAGATTCTGAAAGGCCTATTTATTTAACGAGTCCCTCAAGTCCAAAAAGCAATTACTCCAAAAAAGCACGCTCATGGTACGCAATTCAAAGTGTAGACTTCATTAGCAGTTGCACAGCTTTGGCAAAGGGCAAAGTTGCCTGACTCTACAAAGCTATGTTAATACGACCTGCAGTGTCTGACCGTGCCTCCGGGATTAGGGCCGGGAAAGGATACCAGGACTCCATGTTTAAAAATGTCTCATAACAATAATACTAATTTAACTACATATAAATCAAATGTAAGTGTATGTTTGTTTTTCATGACATTGTAACTTTCGAACAGTTATCATCATTTCAGCCATAAAACGTCTACTGATGAACACAAGCCTCCCTCATGGATCTCCATGAGGGGTAGTTACCATTCTCACCACGCTTGGCAGGCGGGTTGGTGAGCGCAGTATGGGATGTTGATACACGGATAGACGCTGCTGCCCATCTTCCAGAGGTATCCCTTAGCAGGCTCTTACTGCATCCATGGGCATGAGAGGAGGGGTATCATTCTACTGCCGGCACCCCACGGCGAACAGTTATAAATAATAGTGAATATAATATTTGCAAAGCAAATCAGTGGATCCCTAAATCCTCGCAATAATTTATCTAGTTAAAAACCTGGAGGCCGATGGACTAGGGCTGTTACTGATTCGTGGCCAAAATCAACCCAGAGACGTCATAGTTTCGAAAGCGCGACAGGATGATATTATCGCTTTATTATTGCACTAGACTGTCTCACTGATAGTGGGGTGCCGGCAGTAGAATGTTACCCCTCCTCTCTTGCCCGTGGATGCAGTAAGAGCCTGCTAAGGGATACTTCCGGAAGATGGGCAGCAGCGTCATTTCGTGTAATAACATCCCGTTCTGCGCTCGCCAACCCGCCTGCCATGCGTGGTGAGTATGGCAACATCCCCTCATGGAGCTATCTATGAGGGAGGCCTGTGTTCAGTAGTGGACGTTTTACGGCTGAAATTATGATGATGATTGCACTAGAGACCCGCCCCTGCTTCGCACAGGTGTACGTATAAACCAATCATCGGTCATCTTGTATGAAGAGACAATGATGGTGGGCATCATCACGGGCCACTGTGATCTCAACCACCATCTTTTCAAGACAGGTGCCACAGACAGTGGACTGTCTGTTCTGGTGGCGGGTGTCTTGAAGAGGTAGAAACCGTGGAACACGTGGTGCTGCACTGTGGTGCCATAATCTAGAAAAGTCTAAATCTAGCCTAGATTAGAGACAGGACAGCAGAGTTCATGGAGTCATGCCCTTCTTCTTTCTCAACATCTGCATACCCTTCGGGGATGCTCATGGAATGCTGCCGGCGACCCCGAGTCCTTCTCCGGTATTTCACAGCTGGTTAGGTAAGGGTCGAGGCAGTGCCTCGGGAGACAATGAACAATACACCCCAATGCGGGACGTCAGTGCAGATCTGGTAACCCCACCTTGAATTAGAATAAGAAGAGACAATGATTAGAACTTACACGCGAAAAGTTATCGTACATGTGAACAAACACCCGCCGCCGTAAATATTTTGTCGCGCGAGAACTTTAATTTCGCTATAACTCGTAAGATATTTTTTAATGATATAGTATAAAGAGAACATATGCTCTTTATGAAGTACTCAAGATGATTTTATTTTATTTATTTACAAAATCCACAGCTCTTTATTATAACAAATAAATTATAATGTATCACTGACAGCCAATAAAGAATTTACATTTTTTTTTTCCTGTATTATTTTGTTAAGGTGTGCAATAAAGTGTTTTGTATTGTATTGTATTATTGTAACTACGACAGTCACTAAATTATAAATACTAAATAACAAACTTATGAACATGAAACATACATGTGTAAACTTATCCTAGAATATTTTTAACTAAATTACAATCTTATGTTGTACGTTATGACTTATGATTTATGAATATGATGAAATAATTTCTTAGTCAATTAATAAAAGTCTTACATGCTTACCTAAACAAACTTTAACTTATAAGTTATAATATAAAAACAAAATAAAATAAACAGCGTTCGTAGGAGATATATATGAGCTGTAGCTGACTTTTTTAGACCTTTTTATAAGGAACAATCATTAATTGCACATAATTACTTAACGTGGCATGGTTAAGGAGGAGAAGAAAGCCAAACTGACAGACAGACAGACGCGAACAGCGGCTTCAATTTATACTATGCAGAGAATACGTATAGCGCAGTTCCATAGTTATCTCGTGGACATTCCATCTACCCGTACTAATCGGTTCTCCTCCACCTTCATCATCCACATCGCTAAGGTCTAGAACTCGCTGCCGGCTTCTGTTTTTCCCGAAAAACTACCACATGGGTCTCTTCAACTTAAGGAAAACTCTCACTAGATCCAGACTGGATCTGTTAACTGGATCTACTGAGAGCGATCCCTTGAGTTGAGACTAGAACTGTCTTCTACAACTTTGTAATAGTGAGGTATGGATATATAGCAAAGAAAGGTATTATCTGATATTCATCATCGCAGATTCAAGACGTCCACTGCTGGACACGGGCTTGCCTCAAGAATTTACCAAGTACTGATCGTGAGGGTGGGTTTTTGCCATACTTACCACACTTGCCAGGCGGGTGAGCGCAATGCGGGATGGTAAGACACGGAAACCATTTAGAGAGGAGGGACACTGCGATCTAAACCACCATCTTCTAAAGACAGGGGCCACAGACAGTGGACTATGTCGCGGGTGTCTTGAGAAGGAGGAGATAGTGGAGCACGTGCTATTGCATTGCACCGCAACAAAGGACGCCAGATCGGAGACGGGACTACAGGAGCTCATAGAGTCATGCCCTTCTTCTTCTACAACATCTGTATATCCTTCGAGTATGCTCAGGGAATGCTGCCGGCGGCCCAGAGTCCTTCTCCGGTACTTTAAGGAGTTGGGCTGGCTAGGGTCGGGCTAGCATCACGGGGGACAATGCACAAACACCCCTATGCGGGACGTCAGCGCAGATCTAGTTACCTCCACAAGAATAAGAATAAGAGGGGCAGCAGTCTACTGCCTGCAGCCCACGATATGATGAAGGTTATATAGTTTTAGCAGGATAAGCATTTAATACAACTTGGCAAGTTGTATCGTGTTCCCATCACTAGAAGGTCAGCGGATATGAGTTTGCTTTTAACGAAAAAACTTTTGGAAAACTTTCCGTGTTAACTGAGGACTCACCTTGGAGTTAATCGAGGATAAAAAGGTATGCCGTAGGGTGCCGGCAGTAGAATGTTACCCTTCCTCTCATGCCCGTGGATGCAGTACGAGCCTGCCAAGGGATACCTCCGGAAAACGGGTTGCAGCGTCATAACGGGTATCAACATCCCGTACTGCGCTCGCTAACCCACCTGCCAAGGGCATGAGAGGAGGGGTAACATTCTACTACCCGCAGCGCACGGCTCGCGTACACGCCAGACTTGACGGGTGGGTTGTCATTGTCAAGCACAGTACGGGTTGTTGATACACGGAAAGACGCTGTTTCCGGAGGTATCCCTTAGCAGGCTCTTACTGCATCCACGGACATGGTAGAAGCGGCAACATTTTTCTGCCTTATACATTTTAGCCACAACCAGATATCCTTTTAAAAAACACATCTATCCCCACTTTATGGGCAATAACAAACCTCTACATTTAACGTCTTATTTATCTCCTTTGGAATTGGTTGCGTCCGTTACGGAGTAGTTATACTCGATACATACAATACTATGTATAAGGTAGAGTAGGAGTACAATGTAGGAAACATACATCAACTTTATTAACATATACCTATTTAAGCGGGTATTTATCTTGCTATTAACCTTTATTATTTACTCATACATACTCATTTTATAACACCGTAGGAACATTGAATACACTTGGCTAAGTCACAGAATCTAAAATTAAATGGCATTTCTTATAATAACATAATAGCAAAATTCAATATAAAATTAAATAAAACCGGGCAAAAGCGAGTCAGACTCGCGCACCGAAGGTTCCGTGCCATCATACAATATAATATATGATAAAGGCGGTTTATATCCGTTTGAGAACCTTGACAGTGCCATCTCTTGTCTGACAGCGGAACTAATGTAGATTTTTTTACACTCTCGATGATTTCTAAAAAACTATGCAAATTAGAGGGTACGTTATAATTTCCCTGTAATCTTTACATACATTCTTATTATCAATAAACGTTTCAGGGGTTTATCTCTGCAAACTTTGGAGATAAGGGGGGGGGGGGGGGGGGGACGGTCGTCTTTTCAACATTTTTTGTAAATAACTCAAAAACGATACGGTTTAAAAGAAAACTAAAAACTGTTTATTCATGTGCAAATTAATACCTTTTTTATGATATCCCACATGACCTAGTAACTTCACAAATTTTTTCATAACCTTCCTTCACCCCCCCCCCCCCCTATCTAAAAAAACTATGTAAATTAGAGAGTTCGCTATAATTTTCATATGTACTACTACTATTAGCTTTAAAAGTTTCACGGGTTTACTTCGGAGATAAGGGGGGGGGGGGTTCATAATTTTTGTAAGTAACTCGGAAACCATACGGCTTAAAGGAAAAATAAAAACTAATTATAAAGGTGCAAATGAACCTTTCATATAATAATCAAATAATATTTTGAGATCCCCCGTCCGCCTCCCTGCAGTCATTATAAGAATATTTATTAACATTTTCATTGCTACATTTTTCATTTCATTACATTACATTTTCATTGCAATGTAAAAACAAAAGTGTTACCTGTACCTGTGGCCATTTTAAATTTCAAGTCTAGCAACAGTAGTTCACGAGATATCCATTTGTGACAGACAGACAGACAAAGTGATACCAAAAGGGTTCCTATTTACTCTTTTGGTCCGGAAACCTAAAAATGTTAAAAATAAACAAAATCCTAATTCTAAGTTAAATGGCTTGCGATTCAATGTAAAAAAGAGTGAATGCATGGTATTTCCAGCCAGGGGTCGCCAATGTCCAGGGACAATGCCGACAATCAAATTGTACGCTACACCGCTTCAGCGAGTTCACCAATTTAAGTACCTTGGACATTGGTTTACCTCTGATTTGAAGGACAATGTAGATATTGAGAGAACCGGAGGGCGCTATCTGTCAGAGCGAACATGATTGCTCGCAGGATTGCTCGTTGCTCAGCTAATGTAAAAGTCTGCCTGTTCAGAGCCTATTGTACCAACTTTTATACATGTAGCCTGTGGGTTAACTATACTTACTCAAAAACAGTATAGCGCCCTACGTGTCCAGTACAATAACGCGTTCAGAGTGTTGATGGGGCTGCCTCGATTCTGCAGCGCGTCGGGGACGTTCGCCGCGGCGCGAGTGGACTGTTTCTGCAGCACCTTGCGCAAGCGGTGCAC
The DNA here is from genome assembly GCA_963082625.1 of Pasiphila rectangulata. Classification (NCBI taxonomy): domain Eukaryota; kingdom Metazoa; phylum Arthropoda; class Insecta; order Lepidoptera; family Geometridae; genus Pasiphila; species Pasiphila rectangulata. The sequence goes on along the minus strand of OY720254.1, from coordinate 1,785,800 downwards.
ATCCCTGGGGCGGCGGATCAGAGCCAGCTCCAACGGTATTCTGAGTGTGTTTGCAAGCAGGTTCGATTGCGAGCATGTGAACCACTGTAGCATGATACATGCGCAGTACAGGGAGACAAGGATGTCAAGCTTTCCTATATATGGAAAGCTTGACATCCTTGTCTGCATCCTGCAACTGCTACTAGATATATCTAATTTGTGTTCTGTATTGTGTTTTGACATTGTGATTATGGATTATTTAATTTTATTTTATTGTTAATACGTGTGATTTGTCCAGCATTATTTATTTATTATTTATTCCCTTTCTATAACAAACTAAATTTTGTTTCATGGAAAATTAAATACTTTGTTAACTATCTATTCTATATAACACACAAAATATTTAAGTTGTTTTGCCAACAACTAAAATATTCTGTGAATAATTCAAGCGTGAATATTTTATTCTAGTTTAAGTATTTGTTGTTAGAGCGGCAACAGATATACCATCTGTAAATTTCAACTGTCTAGCTATCACGGTTTATGAGATACAGCCTGGTGAAAGACAGACAGACGGACAGCGGAGTCTTAGTAATAGCGTCCCGTTTTTACTGTTCGGGTACGGATCTCTAAAAATACTATTATGCCTCAACTTAACGTGATATTCAAAGCGCCTTGAAGATTTGCGTGAGCAATGTCATAATGTTTTTCGGATAATTTGATCAGTAGTAAGGTCTTTACATCTATTATTGATAATATATACAGTGTCAGCAACTGGTGGTAATGCTGTACAGGGCACTGCAGTGCCTGGTACATTGTTAGATGCATTAGGCTTGCCCAGCACCTATACCATCCTCTCAGCTTAGTCGACTGTTAGTCAGAGGTAAGAAACAGGTCCATACGTGTGAAGCTGTCTAAGCGGCAAGTTTTACCAGTAGTAAAGTAGGAAATAGCCGGGGGGTACGGCAATAGAATATTGCCTCTCCTCTCTTGGATGCAGTAAGAATCTGCCAAGGGATACCTATGGAAGATGGGCAGCAATGTATTAACATTATCGTACTGCGCTCGCCAACTCGCCTGAAAGCGTGACGAGTATGGCAATAATCCTCTCGTGATCTTGGATATGAAAGAGACCTGTGTCCAGCAGTGGACGTGGTCAACAGTCCAACGGCTGAAATGATGATGATGAAAGTAAGAAAAATGTTTTACTAAATATAATACGGCTTTGCCGTGGGGTGCCGGCAGTAGATTGTTACCTCTCCTCTCATGCACGTGGATGCAGTAAGAGCCTGCTAAGGGATATCTCCGGAAGATGGGCAGCAGCGTATTTCCGTGTATCAACATCTCGTACTGCGCTCGCCAACCCGCCTGCCAAGCGTGGTGAGTATGGCAACTACCCCTCATGGAGATCAATGAGGGAGGCCTGTTCAGTAGTGGACTTTTTACGGCTGGAATGATGAATACGGCTTTCACCACGTACCTAACACGTTCTTAAATTATCTTACGTAAAGTCACATAAGTATAAAAATGTATAATTATAACACGCTTTCTCTGTGACCTCCTTATCATTTACGACTTTGTCCATCGGTCAAATATCCCATATTTGCGTTTTTCCTTTGAATATGTTTTAGAAAGCGTTACGTATTTTTTTGTAGTTTAAGTTAATTAATTGTTTTTATTTTCTGTATGATTTACCCTTGGATTGGGTATGGAATTGTTATACACGGAAAACCGATGCTGCCTATCTGCGGGCAAGAAAGTCGTCTATTCCCACTAGTTCAGTGGTCCAGTTCAGTTGACTGAACTAGTGAGATTTCTTTTCTCGTTTGTTCAGTCGACTAGAATAATGAGATTTCTTTTTTCGTTTGTTCAGTTCAGAAACATTTTTACAATGTAAGTAGGAGGCACATTATTTTACTGCCGGTACCCCATGGCTATTATCTTTACATCTTTAGTTTTGGATCATGTTTTAGTAGTTATATTTAATACTAGCTTCTGCCCGCGACTTCATACGCGTGGAATAGTTATGATGTATAGCCTTCCTCGATAAATGGGATATCTAATACTGAAAGAATTTCAAATCGGACCAGTAGTTCCTGAGATTAGCGCGTTCAAGCAAACAAACAAACAAACTCTTCAGCTTTATAACATTAATTAATATATATATAGTATAGATTTTGCTGACCGCCAATGTCACTTTGTGTTTAATGTTTATCTTTCATTGTTATTTCTATATATAAGCTGTGCAATAAAGCATTTTATATCATATGTTTTTTTTTATGTTTAAGCTTGGCGTTCATCACGAGCAGTGTACATAATATCCTAGATACGAATAAACTAACTTGAGTCTAAATTATTGACACTCGTATAACACAAGAGATTTCCATCTTTAGTGGTATGAGGGTTGCTTGTAAATTAGGAAATTAGGATTTACGCTACGTGTCAAGGTAACTTCAGATACGGTTTGGCATAATCAAATGCCTTCTAAGTACGAGTCATCATTTTTTTTTATCTTTTCAGCCGTAAAACGTCCGCACAGTCCTCCCTTATGGACTTCGTGGTGGTTGCCGTACTCAGCACGCTTGGTGGGCGGGTTGGCGAGCGCATTACGGTATATTGATACACGGAAAGACGCAGCTGTCCATCTTCCGGAGGTATCCCATAGCAGGCTCTTACTGCATCCACGGCCATGAGAGGAGGGGAAACATTCTACTGCCGGCGCCTTACGGCAGTTTCTACGAGTATTCGTTCAACAGTTCAACAGTTTCTACTGTGGGGTACCGGCAGGAAAATGTTGACTCTGCTCTTTTGCGCGTGGATGCAGTAAGAATCTGCTTATGGATACCTCACAACGATGGGCAGCAGCGTCTTTCCGTGTATTTACGTTTCATACTACGCTCCCCAATTTTTGCCAATAGTTGTTTATTTTTCGAAGCATTTTGATGTGAAACATCTCTTGCGGGGGGGTGAAACCGATCAGACGAGAGGTGACGCGTAACGCATGGAGATGTCCGAGTTAGTACTAGGGCGACAGCCCTTCGTCCATCGTACCTATCGTGTTGACTGTGGTGAGTCTGGCGACTGTGGTGACTGGGGCTACTGTGGCGACTGTGGTGACTATGGCAACTTGGGCTACTGTAGCCACTGCTGTAATTGTGGTGAAAATGTATTACATCTGCCAAACGTCCCGTGAAGGTTACGTTTTTTTTAGATTCACGTGTCACGGTTTGTATCTGTTATGAAATCTTGCAAGTTAATTTTTACTTACTTCCTGACAACCGATTGAGCGTTTGGCATGTACCTTTAGTTCTCATGACAATACATTATAACGTTACTCAATACATTTGCGATGTATTGAGTAACGGGCCACAATATGGTGGATGATGTACTTTAGTATTATGAATGAATAGGTTTTGCTTTGTAATAGGTAGAGGTTACCACTTTACATCCTCGGGCCTTCGGCTTGTCTTTGTTAATTAGCTGTATAACACATTATTGAACTAATAAAAAAAAACAATTAAAATACAATCAGGTAAACACGTAAAAACAGGTGACCTTATTGCTGAAAGCAATTTCTTAGTAGTCTTACTACATAAAAGTTCCAATTGTGTTGCCTGTAATTTAGGGAATAAGGAATTACGCTACGTGTCTAGATATAGGCAACGACAGATGTTGAACAAAAATGAAATGAAAATGCCGAGTTTAAGAAAATGAATTATTCAAATAAATATTTCAATGTCGAGTCATATCTGGAAACAGAATAATTTTGCATGCATTGGTCTCCTAGACTTCCCTGTATTATTAATGTGTGTCTGTGTGAGCACCGGGTTTGGTGAGTCCCGTCGATATAAGCCTATAATTCACACTCGTCTTACTACACAACGGTTCTATCTACGAGGGTTGCTTATAAATTAAGAAATTAGGAATTTCACTACGTGTCTAGGTATCCTCAGTTGTTGTTGAGAAAGCCCGTCCCGTCTGAATAAAGTCTAGTATTAGCTTACAATAGGGGTTCCTAAATTATCTTGCGTAAAGTAACAGAAGTATAAAAATGTATCATTAAAACACGCTTTCTCTGTGACCTCCTCGTCATTTACGACTTAACCATCCATCGGTCATAAATCCCACGTTTGCATTTTTCCTTTGCATACATTTTAGAAGACCTTACGTAATTTTTTTATGAGGCTGGGGAGTGTTTTCTTTTTTTTCTTAAGTATTATGGAGTGTTAGTTAATGGTTGAACTTACCTTACATAGTAAATACAAGGCCCCCGACTACTGTTGTAATACGAGTGTTATGTTAAATAAAATCTGTCTTTCCACGTGAATATAAACAACCATTGTTTGTATATTTTTCAATGTCAGTTAAATAAAACGCGTGTTCAACGTTTGTACATTTTTGTGTTAAGATAACAAAGGTTATCTAGGATGTGGAGCTGTGGTGGATTTAATAACCTTATATCATCATCATCATAACAGCTGTAAGATATCCACTGCTACACATAGGCCTAAAACCTATATAGCCTATTATTAACCTTATATACTTATATAAATAGATCAATAATGTCCACATTACTCCAGATAATCTTATTACATTCCATTAACCTCGGACAACTTAGTGTAGCCACCAAAATAAACCATATTTCCAAAAAAAAATTATAATCTTATATCAAGAGACATGCGACAAGCGCTGGTATCTGTCATTGCTTTTATTCGGCCTTCCATTTATAAAACTATAAATGGAACGCCGCACTAACTTGCACAGCTATAAAATAATACCCTCCAATATTTTGCGGCGCGCGTCACCCCATCCCAGCCGACAAATATCAGGTTGACAGCTGTCAAAAACTAGACGTTCCGTCAAAAGTCCATATTCCCGAGCGCCGGCAGCAGTTAGCCGACAGTGTTTATTGAGGCTATATTTCAACGCGATCACGTTACGAGTCTCAATATTATTTAGGGGCTTTGTAGGAGCAGGTATTTTGTAGTGTTTGTACTGAAATCTCACTGGCTAACAGTATTCATACTTGTAGCACTTTGCATATTGTGGTATGCTGATTGAACGAAAATGTGTATTTACTTAGGCTGAGGAACTTAGGGTCTTATCTGAAACGCGTTGGTTACTGCCACTGTCACTGTGACAGATGTTGCTTATAGGTAAGCCCTAAAAGGAAGAAGATAGTGATACCATCATTTTCGTGTTTCAGAGCTACGGGCGAGGCCTCGTCTAGCAGTGGAATGAAAATGGCTGGTAAAAATAATAATAATTTTTAACAACTTTCTCAAGTACATATGTAATGTTATTGTAACTGCATTTTTTTGTGATGAAATGTCTAACATGTAGCTTTGAAACAAATAAATAATTATAAAAAAATATATTTAGAGTATCAGATAAAGCAAGCCAATTTAAAGTACAGGCAGCGTTTTAGATAACAACAAGATAACAAGAAACCCAGATTAAAATCCCTACGGGGCGGGCGCGACTAGGGGGGGGGGGGGGGTTACTTAATTGTAACGCCCATTAAACATTAATAAGGGTTAACTTTTAACAGTTCTTTAAACAGTTTAAAAAAAAAACTACTGCAGGCATTATCAAATTCCTTTATGTTGTAATCACTCTGTACTATGTGACCAAATAAATAGATAAAAAATAATAATAATAATTGCTGTAGTACCTACTTCCTTACTTTTTATGAATAGAAGAAAGAATAGAATAGAAATAGACGTTACAAATTGGTGTCTTTATGCATGGAGCAGTAGACTGATCAAGTTTTAAAGGAATTCTCGCTTGGAATTAAATAATTCTATAATTTTTCATCAAAAAAGAATGGTAGGGTGAATACGTATCTCGCGACAGGTTTGCAACAGGCTTATATCTTGCGATCAACGCTGCAACAGGCGTTAATCTGCCAAAGCGATCAAACGTCTGTCAAACGTTAATTTAAAATTGAAATTTCACTAATAATATAAAGCCGAAAGTTTGTTTGGATGGAGGTTTGTTACCTTTTCACGCAAAGACTAGGCTACGGATTGAGCTGAAACTTTGCACACGTATTCATGTTGTCTAGGATTAACACAAAGGCTACTTTTTAGTAACATGTTATAAAATTAAATTAAATGTGTTTATTATATTAGTATAAGGTCTATAATCATAATATTTTGATTTAAAATGGCGAGGCTACATACGTAAGATTAGAATTAATTTTATAAATATTATTGTTGCTTAACAGCCCAGAGAGCCAAGATTCCAGTACAATTGTACGCCGAGCGATCGGCCACAACAGCCAGCATATAGTTAGGACTATCGCGTGTCAATGTTTGGCTTATCGTCGGGGTTTTCTTCTCACGCGGACGAAGTCCGCGTGGGGAAGCAGCTTCGGGCGTGAGCCCCTGACTGCGGTGATCTTTTACGCCCTTGGTTACAACCAAGGGGTCCTCGGGACGGCTCACTGAGCCTATTGCTTGGGCCCGCGTTATACGGGCGTGGGTTGGATTGGAGGCCATTTTTTCAGGTCCCCTGGCGCGGCTGCAGCTGAACGAGCGTCGCTATGCCGCTGACGATATGCGGGATCGGGCTTATCCCCTGCCGGATCGCTAGCAACACGTCGTTCAGGATCTGTAGCGCTGCGTCTAGCACCTCCAGGTGGGCCTGGTCGTGCTGGAATGAAATTGGTGCTGTGGTGTTGGCTGCGGGGCGCAGTTGGTCCGGTGTGGGCTTCTGGGGCATCGGGTTTGTTGGCGGTGCTGCTGCTGTGGTAAGTTCCGGCTGGGCCATTGCTGGTGCCGGGGGCCGGGGCGTCTGCTTGGAACGGGAGGTCGTCCCGGTTTCGGTGTCTGAAGGCAAGACCAGGCTTACCTTCTTCTTCCTCCTCCGTCTTGGAAGGCGGTTCGACCGCGCAGTGGGGTCGTTGGCTGGGGCCATGAGGGAGCCGCCGTGCTCCGCCCGTGAGTGTTGAGCCACAGTACTGGGCTGTGGCTGTGGTGGTCTGGCTGGCGGCTTGTCATGGCCGCCCCGGGATGTGGTGTAGGCGGTCGTGCCCGCCTTCTTGTTGCGGGCCTCCCGCTTGAAGATTGGACAGCTGGTCTTGTTGGCCGTGTGGGGGCCACTGCAGTTGACGCAGTTAGGCGGGTCCTCCTTCTTCTTGGGGCAGTCGCCTGCGTAGTGTGGCCCTCCACAACGGACGCAGGCGAGGGGGCGATGACACTGGTGACTGGAGTGGCGGAACCCTTGGCAACGGTGGCACTGCGCAGGGCCCCGCTTGCCTCTCCAGCTTTCCACTGTTATCCCCGGCATCAAGAGTACCTCCGTGACTGCGTAGATCGCGGGTAGGAGGTTCGGGGTCGGCTTGAAGATGCCGAGGAAAATGCAGCCAGGACGTCCTCTGCTAGCTCGTATGGGCTTGATGAGCTCCGCCGTGAAGCCCTTGGATTGGAGATCCTGCACAATCTCTTCGGGTGGTGTGTCGGCTGGGATGCCACGAATGGCAACCTTTACCTGGCGCTCCTCGGGGTGGGAGTAGGAGAACCAGCTAAGTGGCTCATCCAACTCCGTGAGGTATTTCTGGATGGCGCGGTATTCGCCAGCCGACTCCGGGGTGAAGCGAACGCCCTTTCCATAAGGCCGGGCGTTGGGGGTGTGGCCTAGAATGCCTTTGATGGCCTTGAACTGCCGTGGCCAGTTAGGCATCCGTTCGACGACAATCGGCGGGTAGCGGGTCTTGGGTTGCGCACCTGTGCAGGATGGTCCTGGGCGCGCTGACTCGGAGGGGCGTTCCGTGTTGCCCTGTTGGGGCAGCTGTGGCGGGCGAGCGGGCGGCGTGGCCGCCAGGGACGCGTACGTCGTAGACCTCGTCGAGGAAGGCGACGGTGGTGGTGGAGTAGACTTCGCCTTTTCCTCGGCTCGGTCTTGACTCTGGTCGTGGTCGGGCGTTTGGCGGTCGATTGCCCGCTTCTTACGCTCTTCCGGGGACGGCTCTTCGCGTTTGCGACGATGGCCTGATGGCGGTGGCGACGGCGGGTGTTCCCTCTCCGTTTCCTGGGGGGGTGGCGGGGGAAGGGGCTCGGGCGCGGGCACGGGTGTGCCGCGCAGTTGTTTCTCCTTCTCCTGCAGGAAGCCTCTCAGGAGCTCGGCGACTTCCTCGCTCATCATTCCCTGTTCCATAAGCTGCGCAAAGACGGCGAGATCGACGTTGTGCGCAGACATTGGAGACAAGGAACGTGGGGGCGGGGGTTGCGGGGATGCGGCGGGGGGGGGCATCGCCTCGGAAGGCGTCTGCGCCCGCGGGGTGGTCCTCCTGGACCTTGGAATGGACAGCGTCCGTTCGCCGTCCGAGCTGGTGGAGTCGATGCGGGACGATCTACCTTCACGGGAGATCAACCCCGACCGACTGTTGCGGTCAGACGCTGTGTGTCTCCGCTGGGCCTTCGGTGCTTCGGCGTGGTGCCGGGGGTCGTATGCCGACGCGCGATCTATTGGTGGACGGTCCGGGGGATCCCGTCGTCCACCAACGTCCTCCTGCTGCATGGCTGTCTGCACGCCTCTCCGACACTTCCGCGACGAAATTCGCGAATGCGATCGGCCGAGGGGCCGAACTCGACAGGCGTATTCGAAAATACGCTGCCGAGATCGAGGGGGGGGTATAGAAAAGATCCGTGCGCGCGCGTGTGTGCTGTACGGTCAACGATAGCCACTCCGTTTGGCTTATAAATACCATGGACCAAATAAATACTGGACTTCTAATGTCCATACTAGAAATCATCAAATTCTCAGCGTATTTCTAGATGGCGCTTTACGTTGAGCTACTTATACGTTGCCAATAATTTCCGTTTGGAGCGCTAGACGCTGACAAAGAGTACGAAGTTTAAATAATGCAATCAATTTTTTGTTAAGAATTAGCTACAATAATTTATGTTAGCGCCATCTATATTTTTAACTGCTGTATATTTACGATCACTAAATCGTGTTATGGTTCGTTTAGGTGTCGGGGAATCACCAATTTATGTTAAATCGTTACTCCTCGCGCTTTTTAAGTCTATGACTGCGAATAATGGCCCGACTACCATACGTAAATATTGCATAATATTGATACCTCAATTCGTTAAAGGAATAACTGCACTTTTCTTCGAAAATAACTTCCAAATAAATATCGATATTAATACTATATTCACAACCATGATATTTTCAAAAGTTAGTAACTTGTCTCTACAACTCAACCAGATCCTTCATACATTATCAGCAGAAGCTTCAACTCGGAGTGAAACAGGCGATTAACGTGTTTCTACGGTATCCATGTTCGTCTTAATCGGGGGATGATCTACGTGGTGGTTACGTGTAACGGCAGCAGATAAATTGAACAGCTTCAAGAGTGCTTCTAAGGAAGCGATTGTTGCAGAAGTTGGCTGTACACAGGTGTAAGAGTGTAACCCCATAATTTTAAAAGTTATTATTGTTTTTGTGAGGCACTTTTAAGTTTTATTCAGATACAAGCTGCAGCATGCGACTTCCTATCTTTTTATGTTTATGTTTTGTAACTGCAGACTATGGAAATAAATGAATGAGTTTCTGAGTTTTCCATGTCTCTGTATAACATAAATTAAAATAATAAAATACAATTAATAATATTTTTTTAATGATTATAAGAATATATATACCTACCTTTATTTAATTCTATGGCGGACAAACAGGAATTAAAAAGTTTAAAGAGATTTGGGGACAGATAAAACATTAAGGCGGTGAATAAAGTTCGAACTGTCCCCTCATCGGTAACAGGGCACATATCAACCTTTTTTGTCCGTTCTGTCACCTCATGGGGATAAAGCAAGGTGACAGATTGGAATAATTCATTCTTATAAACCTTTGTTACCACAGAACTCCGTTGTTTATAAATTGATTTGAAAAATTATCTATTAAAAATTATCGGTTCAAGAGAAACACTTTCAGATTTGTCTTTTTCATAACTCAGTTCTGATAACGCGATGCATAAGGAATAAAATAATGTAATAGGGTCTACTGGAGTTTTTCAGGAAGTCATAGTCACTTGCCCTAAGCTTGGGGTAGGGATCTGTGTTTCACCTAATAATGTTTGTTTGCTATTAAGCCCAGTCCTGGTGATGGGAGCCATGATAAATCGAGGGCACTTATTAAATATTAATGGCATTCATATAAGGTAGAGGTTTGAGTATTTTCTGCAGCAAGTCAAGATTTTAACAGAGTCGGGTTTTTGTTTTTGAAAAATTAAATAAAAATATTTACACGTTCGGTTTTGCCATACTCACTATGCTTGGCAGGTGGGTTGGCTGGCATAGTACTGGATGTTGGTAATGCAAAGAAAGACGTTGCTGCCCATCTTCCAGAGATATCCCTTGGCGGATTCTTACTCCATCAACGGGAAAGAGAAGAGGGGCATCATCTGCTGCCGGCACCCCACGGCGTTAACTAAATTTAGCAAACAAAAATTCCCACTTCTGATTTGTTGAATAAAATACAGAAGCAGCAGCGATACCAGTTTATTCATCAGCGGACGAAAAGGAAAAGAGAGCTGTACATCATGTTTTCTTAATTTATAGGCTTGTTCTATTACCACCTCCACTTGGTCGGGCCTACCGACATTCATCATGCCGGCCCTTCTGCGACAGATGGCAGCACTAGTCTTAACGTATCCGATTCGTAACATTTCTTATAAATTATTTTAATTGTGGCCACACTGTGACAGATACCATGGAATGATTTAAAACGAAATGTCAACGTCAAGACCAGCTGTCACAAGTCAGTTGTTTACATTTGAAAATATCAATTATATTTAATGCATGAGATTGCGGTTAAAATATTGTAAAAGTTACTATTAATGACAGTAAATAACATGAATAGTGAATACTAGGTTACAAAAAGGTGCAAAGCTTGCTTTCAGACATAGTGAATACATGGATTACTGAATTTATTTAAAATGATGGCTTACACTATCTATAATTAATTATTTCTTGGTGTATTCTTTATTGTACACTCAGTAAATATGTACATGAAAACTTAACAAGATGGCATCTACAAAGGCGAGCTTGACCCAAAAAAGAGTTTTAATATCTGTGTAACACCTAAGTCGATTTTTGTTATTCCTTTGTTGTAAATAAAAGGATTACTTACCTCCTTTATTTTAAATTGTTATTTATTATAAAAAAACAAAAGTTTATTTAAGTACGTGAATACATTTTCACGAAGCGAAAAGCCAAGTCCTTTATAAGCGAATGCTTCCACATCATTCGATTGCACATTCAAAGCACTCATACGATGCCGAAGTAACAGCCATTTAGGAAGTCGAGTAAATATCAAAGAATCGTTGAGAGGAATCAAACACAGCTCGAACTGTATAAATACCGCAGTGTACGTAATCGATGTTTGGTGTCAGTTTGGGAATTGATAACTCCACCGAGAAAACGTTATCCTATTTATCGTATACGAGCTGCACTCCGCGGTTTCACCCGCGTAGTTCCCGTTCCCGTGGGAATACATGGATAATATATAGCCTATGTTCATCATCATCTTCTCAGCCACAGGACGTCCACTGCTGGACAAAGGCCGAGTACGGCTCATGAGGGGTTATTGCGATACTCACCAAACTTGGCAGGCGGGTTAACGCTTGCAGTACGGAGTGTTGATTCACTGAAAGATGCTGCGGCGGCATCCTTTGGCAGATTCTCACTGCGTTCTCAAGTAAGATAGATAGATAAAACATATTTTTGTAACACTCATAACTCATAGCAAAACACATAACAAAATAAGAGACAACAAGAGAAAGAAAGTACCTAACAAATTAAACTAAGAAAAAACAGTTACAAAAAAGCGTCTGACTCAGCACTATGTTGAGTCTAAGCACAACGCTGATCTTCCGTCCATACAGGGCAACATTCTACTGCCTGCACACGGAAAAGGTCTACAGAACACAGTTATTTATGCAATCTACAAAGTAAAAGCCACAATCTAAACAAAACCTTATGAAATAACCTCAACATAGCCCCGCGAGAATCCCTCAATTTTTCCAAATCATTTAGCACAATGAAACGTCAAATATATCAGCGCAGAATGTGTTTTTAATTCCAGTGAACCAGAGCGGGGTTCTTAGCTGAGTGCAGACCTGAGTACAGAGATACGTGGTCACTGCCGGCCAGAGCCGCAGATGTGGGACAGCGTGGATGTGACATCCTTTGTTATAACTGATAAATAAATAATGAATGGAGATCCATGAGGGCCTGTGTTCTGTGTTGTAGTGGACATTTTACGGCTCAAATGATGGTGACTGCCGCCGTAGTGCCGTGGGGTGCGGTAGAATGTTGCCCCTCCTCTCTTGCCCGTGGATGCTGTAAGAATCTGCTAAGGAATACCTGCGAAAGATGGCCAGCAGCGTTTTTTCGTGTATCAACATCCTGTACTGCGCTCGCCAACCCGCTTGCCAAGCGTGGTGAATATTTATTTTATTTATTTGGTTTTCAAACAGACTTAACACTTAAAATTTACAAAAAAATACACAAATTAATCAGAATCATAGTGAAAGTCCACTAACAGGAAAACACAACATGCAGTTTTAACTTAAACAATTATAGTAGTATGTAAGAAGTGTGCTACTTATAAACTAAGAATAGTCTTATACGAACAATGATTACTTAAACTAACAAGATTACAATGCATTAGAAGGCCATTCGCAAAATAAAGACGCGTAGCGCGCAGAACAGATGGCCGATGGGGCCGCAAAGTTCTCGAATGGAGGTTACCCTACGCAGCGTAGGAACGCTGCGCTTGCCGATCCGTAACCTCCATAACAAAATAAGAGACACAACAAGTCGTCTGCTCATCTTGTAGGTGGACGTCCTCGTCCACCTACAAGATGGGCAGACGACAGCAGATGGCAGATGGTGAGAATTGCTGGTCGGCGGTGGATGCAGACGGCTTCCAACCGCAGTACTTGGAGATTAATGAGGGAGGCTTTTGTCCAGCAGTGGACGTCCTACGGCTGAAATGATGATGATGATGATGAGAAACAAATTAATTAAGTGCAAAACTTAAAAACTGCAAAACTTTTGTGTTATTCTAGTTGTAGATTGTTGTGTTGTTTTTTTTTGCTATAGCTTTTATTGTCTCTTATAAAATTATTGTTCAAGCTGCCTTCACCTCCATCTGAGGTTTTTACCTTTGTATAAGTATCAAATGTATTTTCTTTGTATCCGTGGGTTGGGGGCCTGGTGACTAGTAACACAGGCTGTGCGCCTATAACTAGCACCAGTCTCTCATAATACAGGTTAGGATTAAGCTTTTTACACCATCAACATTCATCTTTCACTGTGCTGTAACCTTTATGAGAGAAAATAAATATATCTTTATTATTATTAATTCATGAAAAAATATCATGCATATGACAGGAACTAACAGCTGTTATTATTATATTTATACTTGAACATAAGATTTTTAAAGCCGAGCAGTAAACAGTTAAATATATCCACTTGCTTAGCGTTAAAAAGCTTAGCTTAGCTTTATAAGTATGGCAACAGCCCCTCATGATCTTTAGATCCATGAGGGAGGACTTGTCCGGTAGTGGTCATCCTATGGCTGACATGATGATGATGATGATCATGAAATAATGTTTAAATGATGGACTGCCTCCGTGGCTCAGTTGGACTGATAGCCGACTGATACGGGTTGATGCTGAGGGGGTTCGATTCGAGGTTTCCAGGTAGCATCCTCTTGCAAATCAAATTAAATCAAAAAAATACTTTATTCAGTGCGGCCACATGGACCTTATTGCGTCTCAGAAGACCAGCTACGCTATAAACAGTGAAATATTATTCACTTGTTTTTTTAATTGATTTATATTGTTCTAGAATAATTTAAAATACAATTTTAGGAACAAAACCGCTCCACCTGGTCTTGGGGTGGGGGTTGGCAACCTTACTGCTTCACAGTTGAATACATATTAAACTATTACTATTATTATTATTTACATAATTTTAAATGTTCAAAAATAATATTTTTTTGTGTGATTGTTTTAATTGTTTTAGGCACTTTGGTCAAACTGCAAGCCTGCTGACGGGTTCGAATAAATAAATATAGATGATGTTTGTTATTTGTAATTTTGTATTTCTATGTTTTAAGGTGTAGGTACGTGCAATAAAGCGTTTTCGATCTACTTTGTCTATAATCTTTATAAATAAATAAATAATACATATTATTATTAGTCGACTAGAGGGCAAATGCGTCATGCTCCATGTAAAACCTAGCTCTTCCGTAAAAGTGTATTTTGCATGGCATCGACTTTTGACAATCAAATTCCTAATTCCGTTCGTGCCCTATCCATATTTCAATTCAAGACCCGCTGTAAGCGACGCGTTAGATTGCTCGCGGATTTTAGTAGGCACTCAGGGTGCGTATCTACCTGTAGTAAATAGATACGTATGCAGTGTTGTTAAAGTTATTTGTGATTAAATATTGAGTTTGCATTTAGTAGGTATGTTGATATATTTGTTGCCTATATTAATTATCTATTGTATAAATTGTTGTGTTTTACTTATGAACTTCTGTTGTGTTAGACTTTCTAAGCATTTTAATGTTGTCATTCAAATATATAAAGAGAATAAATAATAAAATCTGGCGCGCGCGGGAAAAATGCGCTTGGATCGGGAGAGGGACGCGGTAAAGCCGACGGCCGCGCCGAGCGCGCCAGCGCGGCAAAATAGTATTCTTTTACGCGACGCGTGGACGTTTTACGGCTGAAATGATGATAATGGTTGGTGCAAAGTGCCACCTCTCGTCTTCGCACATCGCGCGGTACATTAGAGTCCAGTTTACGGCGTCGACGATGCACAAACAACAGCCATCAGGCGCCGGCCGCGCCCGCCCTATTGTGTATCTCATGAAATCTTTGTTTTCTGTATTTTAGTGTTTTTCATCATCATCATCATCTCCGCCGTACGACTGCTGCCCACGTCCACTGACGGAGGCCTCCCTCATCGATTTCTAAAATAATGAGGGGTTTGTTGACATACTCACCACACTTGGCAGGTTGGTTGGCGAGCGCATTACGGGATTTCAAATCTTATTCTGGTGGGGGATACCAGATTTGAACTGACAACCCGCATCGAGGTGTATTGTGCATTGTACTCGGTGATTCTACCCTGACCCTAGCTGGCCCAACTCCTTGAAATACCGGAGAAGGACTCAGGGCCGCTGGCAGCATTCCATGGGCATCCCCAAAGGACATGCAGATGTTGTGGATGAAGGGCACGCCTCAATGAGCTCGTGTTATCCCGTTTTTTTACGAGAGCGGTACAGGATATAAATAAACAGAAAGACTAGAACTTAAAAGTCGTAAGCATTCAAATAGTAATTGTCGTTTTAAAAGTAAGTTATTGGTAACTATGTTAAATGTTATAACCATTTTGAAAAGGGTATGATATAGACTTACATATGTATATCTTCAGAAAATAAAGAGTCATACATCGGTTGCGTTCACCTGTAAAGTGAAAATCTGTCTTTTTTTTATAGAACAGTTTTGTTATGTTGTAATACCTAATTAATCGTATAAAAACTACCATTTTGAAGTTACAAACATAAACATTAAATATCAATTTTGAATTTTTTGTAACTGCTGAAAACAGTTGAAATCGTTCACGCCAATATCGTCAACGCGTCGTCATTATGGAGTTTTCGGTTAAAAGTATTCCGGTTGTTTGATCTTTGTTACGTAAGTCGTGGGATGCCGGCAGTTGAATGTTACCTTTTATGCCCATGGATGCAGTAAGAGCCTGCTAATGGATACCTCTAGAAGATGGCGAGCAGCGTGTATATCAATATCCTATGAGAAATCAAGGGTATCAAATCAATTAAATCATATGTAATCACTAATCAGCTTACGTAAACGGGTTTGAGTATTTTCAGCAACATTTGAGATTTTATCATTTAAGTCTGTTATTTTGATGAAAAAATAAAGAACTAATAAAGCAACAATTTCTCCAAAACTAAAAACCTAGCTTATAGTTTTCACTTTCACATTAATTATAGTTCGTTACAGCTTAATTTTCTATACAAATACAGTAAAACTCATAATTAAATTAACATTTAATACTCCTAAATTTTCCAATAACTTGTGAGTATTAAAGTTTAACCCAACAGCTCAGTGGAAACTATATTAATAAATTTTGAAACAAATACGATACATTATTGGAGTTGTAAGATAGTTCGTATTTCGATGGCATGCCAGTTTCAACATTGTTTTAAATAGGGATGGGGTACTGCGGCCTAGTTCTTGAAAATTTTTAATTGGTATGCTGTTTTAGGGTTTCGTAGTACAACAATGGTTCAATGGTTCATTTATTGGTAAAAATATACATGTCACATTGTAGTTATTTGAGGTATAAATTAACTTATAATAATACACTAACTAAAATAATAATAAATAACACACAAATGATTATAATTAGCCATTAAATAATTGAATAGAATATTTGAATGATTAAATTAAACATTTAAATAAAATAATAAACCTACAACAATACAATATTATGTCAGGAATTCGTCAATCAAAAAAAGAAAGATTTTTAACTGCAAGCTTTAGAAAGAGTGATGTCTAAAATATCAATATCAGAAAACATGTTATTATAACTTTTCCTAGATCGGTTAACAAAAGTATTCGACGCAGATTTAGTTCGGGTTGTGGACGGCTGAAACGGATATTTTCTTTGAAAACTGATTCGCGGGCATCTAAATTTTATTTAATTTAAAAGGTATGGCGTATCTATATGTCCATTTATGACTTTAAATAGAAATGTGTGTTCACGATCAGTTCTTCTTTCACGTTCGCTTCGCTCACTCGTTTCACTATCTTTAATAGATGCGAAAGACCTAACTTCTAAATCGGTCTGGTTGAGACCCATCTCTATTCTCTCACCCGGAATACTTCGTCGAAATGAATTATTGTACTTGTAATTTCAATAGTTCAAGTTGAACCTAGTGATATTTTTAATGAAAATCCACCTTATATGATAATACTGAGGTTTGTTTGGGTGTCTGTATAAAATAAAAAAAATATTTTAGGAGGCCCTTACGGTTCCTCTAGGCTTTTCGAGTTTTGGCGTGGGTTGCCGGCAGTAGGAATGTTGCCTCTTCTCGGATACCCGTGGATGCATTAAGAATCTGCAAAGGAGAAGAGAGCGCGTCTTTCCCTGCATCAGCATTTCGTACCACGCGCGCCAACCCGCCTGACAAGCGTGGTAAGTAGAACAACATCATGTGCATTAAGAGTTAACTTTGAAATCCTTTCAAATTTAATAAAATAAATCACAGATTTAGTGAAAATATCGTGAAACATGAAGCAAAGGTCCAGAATTTTATGAAACTTAAAATTATAAGCTGGTAATAAAATTGAAGATTGCAGACGAACTGGTAACGTAGTATGCAGGTCCGCCCGCGGTGGATGCAGGCCGCTTCCAGGCGCAATAGTTGGAAGTCCTTGAGAGAGGCCTATGTCCTTACAGTGGAAGTCCTATGGCTGAAATGATGAATAACCAAATTATTGGAACTCTCAGTCAACAAGCTTGAAATACTTGAAAATACTTTCTACTTGTAAAAAAAAATACTTTTTACTTGAAATACTTGAAATTACTTGAAAATGCGTATATCTCAAAAAACAACACAATGTTTTCAGCTCTTCTCAATCAATTAGCTCTTGGAGATCCATGAAAAAGGCCTTTATCCAGCTGTAAACGTCTTGCGGCTGAGATGATAATATAGAAACAAATACAGTAGGTTCTCGGCGTATTGCCATCTTATGCCGTGGGGTGCTGGCAGTAAAATGTAGTAAGAGCCTGCTAAAGGATACCTCCGCGTCTTTCCATGTATCAACATCCCGAACTGAGCTCGCCAACTCACCTGCCGAGCGAAGTGGGTATGGCAACTACCCTTCATCCATGAGGGAGGCCTGTGTTTCAATCGTTTGTTCATTTCAGCCATAAAACGTCCACTGATGAACACAGGCCTCCCTCATGGATCTCCATGAGGGGTAGTTGCCATTCTCACCACGATTGGCAGGCGGGTTGGTGAGCGCAGTATGGGATGTTGATACACGGATAGACGCTGCTGCCCATCTTCCGGAGGTATCCCTTAGCAGGCTCTTACTGCATCCATGGGCATGAGAGGAGGGGTATCATTCTACTGCCGGCACCCCACGGCGTCTCAATAGGGGACGTTTTATTGCTGAAATGATGTACTTTAGGGAAGCGAACAGATCTATTCATGCGCCTTATTTCATGTTAAAATAAGATTAATACATATATTATTATTCTGGTAATAGTAGGTAGAACTTTTTGTGAAGAGTTCATCCGGGCAAGTACTATCACCATACCTATTTCTGCCGCCAAGCAGTAATGTCTACATTGCTGTGTTCCGGTTTGAAAGGCAAGGGGCCAAGAAAATTACGGGCATATGAGACCTTACAACTCTGTCTCAGGGTGACGGAATGCGCGATGCAGCGTTGGTCACGTGCTTAGTGAACGTGATCACCGCGGTATTGCAGTTGTTATAGGTAGAGGTTACCACTTAACATCAGGTGGACCTTCGGCTTGTCTCGTCATTTACTGTTGTAAAAAAAAAGATTATACCTATAAAGTTTTTTTTATATTGTTAGTGGATGTGTCTTTGATTTGTAATTACAAACTTTGAAAATAAATAAGTGAAGATCTGAATTTCTATTCCCACGCATGAGTAAACCAGGAGGCTGGAGCTAGCAAAACAATATTCTGAAGGGAACGTAAAAGTTTGAGATATGAATTTCAGATTTTTTCGCGAAATTTTAAATTGAAATCAGTTTTGTTGGAGCGTTACTTTTGTAGGGCACGGAATATGGTTTGTGGACGTGAAACTCGATTCTGGGTAGATTGTATTTGTGCTGCGGGGTGCCAGCAGTCAAATGTTCCCTCCCTTTCTTGGCCGTAGATGCAATATGAATCTGCTAAGGGATATCTCCGGTAGATGTGCGGCAGCGTCTTTTCGTGCATGAACATCCTGTACTGCGCATTTTAAAGCAGGTTTTTTAGCGTTGGTTCTTAAATAATGTTTAATCAAAAAAACGTTTACAAGATTATGGGGGTGAAAGATGGGATGATCAAACATTTCCAAATATACAAAAATAAATATAGGTTTGAAATCGAAATAGAAAATATTTATTTGCACCTTATTTTAACAATGTACACTTAATTAATAAAAAAATCAATAAAATAAGACACAAAACGGTCGCCACTCAGCATTTGCTGTAACAACACGAATGCTGTCGCAGCGCTGGTTTTCGGTGGTTTGGTATCAAATAAAAGGAAAAATGTGCCGTGGGGTGCCGGCAGTAGAATATTGCCCCTCCTCTCATGCCCGTGGATGCAGTAAGAGCCTGCTAAGAGCTATCTCCGGAAGATGGGCAGCAGCGTCATTCCGTGTATCAACATCCCGTACTGCGCTCGCCAACCCGCCTGCCAAGCGTGGTGAGTATGGCAAACTGCCCCTTATGGAGATCCATGAGGGAGGCCTGCGTTCAGTAGTGGACGTTTTACGTCTGAAATGATGATGATGATATCCCGCCGTTTATCATGGATCCCATCATTAGAACTGGGTTTATAAGCAAGCAAACATGATTTCACCTTCTTTTTTTTAAGGTCGCTTAAACATAAAGGCGGCTAGAGGACCTCCTCTACTCTTGGAGTCAGTTAAAGTGGTATGTACCCCCGACTTTCAATCCGAAGGTCATGGGTTCGGTACCGGCGGTGCACCAATGGACAAAAAAAGAGGACACTTAACACGTGCTTTCAGGATGAAGGAAACATCGTGAGGAAACCCGCGGCTTAGTTAGCTTCAGACTCTTGCATCTGACTAATAGCTGACTTAGCTGCGAGTGTGGTATAGGATCTGGGCAAGCCAAATCCATCTAACAATGTCCCAGGCACTGCAGCGTCCCGTGCGTCATGATTATCAGTTGCTGACGCTTTATAAACTATCTATAATAGAGGTAGATGCAAAGGCCCCAAGATAATCGTACTGCCCTTGATAGTATAAAGAGCGTATCTCATCTTTTTCCCAGATTTGAGTTACACTAAGCTTAATAGCATTAGTCAGACAGTAACAAACCAAGATTACAAAAAAAATATGAAATATAATAAAATATTATGGCTCTACGAAGGTCTTAAGGCCTTACTAAGGTAAAAAATAAAGCTGCTCGTACGCCATCTCAAATATTCAAACTACACTCAATGAAAATCTTATATCAATAAAATGCATTCCACCATTAAAATCCACAATCCCCAGCCAATTTGAAGCTCATCGTATTCTATCAATGGAATCGCACAATACGTCTTGTACAGTCACGTATTTTATTCGATTTCTCGACACCGAGCGGTGTTATCCTAAATTGAGTTTTAGCACTGTACCGTTACGGCCACTTTAGATGCTTTCTAACAAATAGAGAACTTTGTAGCATTCATACATCATCATTCATCATATCAGCCATAACACGTCCACTACTGAACACAGGCCTCCCTCATGGATTTCCATGAGGGGTAGTTGCCTTACGCACCACGCTTGGCAGGCGGGTTGGCGAGCGCAGTACGGGATGTTGATACACGGAAAGACACTGCTGCGGCTTTTTTTTTTTTTTTACGGCTGAAATGATGATAAGAATAATTTTAGGCAAGAAATTAGTATCAGTTTACACAAGATGCGGATCGTAATTTTTGAGTCGTATTAACACCCAATATTCAACATCGTTATCTCAAAAAACAACTAATTAATACCCCTCCTCGCATGCCCGTGGTAAGAGCTTACAAAAAGAACCTCCGGAAGATGGGTATCAACGTCCTGTACTGCACTCGCCAACCCGCCTGCCAAGCATGGCGAGTATGGCAACAACCGCTTATAATTAGTACTCGGGAATAAAGAGGGAGGCCTATGCAACTGTTAATGCGCACATGCTGTTTATCAAGAACGACAATTCTATCGGTGCACCGCCAATCAAACCCACCACCTTCGGATCCAAAATCAGCTAAATATACCACTCGGCCAGCACTCCTTTTAAAAGGCTTCCATAATTATTTTTAAGCTATCTGTGATCGTTTAACTATATTTTAGCTAACTGATTTCGACGCTCAACAAGTATTAAACTCTATAATCTATTTTTGTATTTTAAAGCGTAAAACAAAATTTTGATTGCATTTTTCATTTATATAAGTATTAAACTCATTTTCCGTTCCCGTTCTTGGAAAGTGCATCAATATAAAATGGTCAAGCGAAATTTCTACTGAACCGCTTACTAAATGACCGAGTTATAATTAATTTTAACCGCATGTTCCGACATTATTACGGCACGTAGAAGTAAGTCTAGCACGTAGCGTATTACCGTAGGTGAGTACGCAGAGATGGGGTAATTACGGTATTATCTTGACATTATGAAATTTGTATTTTCACCCCCAATACAAGAACAGGGGTTACAAGTTTGACTGCTTTGTGTGTCTGTCTGTAGCACCGTAGCTCGCGGACCAATTTGAATGCATTTCTTATTATTTAGAAGCAGGTTAATCTTTATATTGATTGTGCTATTTATAAGATAAGGAGGAATTAATGTGGGGATTAGTAGATATCGAATGGTTTTAAATAAACCGAAGTTTGGTATTAAATAAAAATAAATGAATACAGGGTGTACTATAACATTTATGTACTAAGCCAAGAGAGGGTTATTCTGAACATCCCAAAGAAAAACTTTTGTTATACGACTTTTCAGGATTCAGCGATTTTCATTCAAGACCAAGAAAGTTTTAAACTCCACAGCTAATTACATGATAATGAAATACTAAATTGACCTACGCAAATAGTTGCCGTACTAAATACTACAAAAAAAAACTACAAACTACCGTAAAAAAATAATACAAATACATAATTTTTTAAGTAAAAAAATAAAAATAAATAAAAATCTCAGGATCGTTGTCACATCACACCATCTAGTAAAATTATAATTTTATATAAAAAAAATACATTTTCCCTATATTTTTTTTCCTTTTAAAACCGCTGTTTTCATGAGCTGAGAACAAGTGCATGGCCCTCTCAGGTTAATACACATTTTATATTACACCCTGTATAGATGGCAATATGACTATAATAATATTTTAAGAAATGAGGTGTAGATTAAAATTAAGAGTTACAATAAATCAGTTGCATAAAGTTTTAATTTTACAAACATGTAAAACTCTAACTATAAAATAATTTGTAAATATTTTTAATAATTTTTTCGCTTTGTTTAGCGGTTTAAAGTTATTACAATTATTTGAATAAGATTTTGATAGAATTTGAAACAGGCCCAACACTAGGCGCTCAGCCTTATTAACTGTTTTAGCCAATTTCAAGTGCAAGTCATTTTGTTGCGCAATAAACATGGGATTGGGGTGTAAATTGAGACAAGGAGATTCCCTCGGAATAATAAAACATAGCTGGGACTGATTAACGAACAAAGTTTGTTAAAATGTGCTTTGGGAACACTTTGTAATGTTTTTAATGTTGTCGTGGGGTGCCAGCACTAGAATGTTGCCCTTCCTCTCTTAATCGTGGATACAGTAAGAATCTGCTAAAAGATATCTCCGAAAAACGAGCAGCAGCGACATTCGTGCCTTAAACACCCCTCGCCAACACGCCTGCCAAGCGTGGCGCGTATGGCAACAACCCCTCAATGTGCGCCTATGTCCAGTAGGCGGACGTCCTTCTACTGAAATGATGATAATGATGAATGTGTATATTCATTAGCCCAAATGAAAATATTGTTGAGAAAAAAATTATAATTAATTTAAAATCAGATCATCTAAGGCAATTTATAAATGTATTAATTAATTAAAGCAATTTATTAAAAAGACGATTATTTTTGTACCTGTGACTATAACTCGATTTGAAATATTTAAACTTAATTAGCAGAACCTTTGAGATTTATCTATAACAATATGGAAATAATATAAATCAAGTAATAAATAAGTTAAAACTTAAAATGAAATAATATGATATTAATGAAAAAGATGCCGTGGCATTTGAAGCTTTTTTCATTTATATCCCTATTTTGACGACAAAATCTTTAAACTCTTCTCAAATATAGATGTTCCGGTGGGATTCGAACCCACGTCTCTCACGAGGGTTCGTGGATCCCATCATTGGAAGTGGGTTTGAAATATAAATTTTAAGTGAAGAAAAAACCCAACCGCAAGTTAAATTTATGGCAAGTAACTAACTCTTGTAGTAATCCGCCAGACTCCTTTACAATTATTAAATTCCTTAGAAAAATATACAGGTGACTTGAACCTCTTCCTTAACTCCATTAAAAATAACCCAATTTTAGCCAAACATTCAGGTCTCTGAGTTCGAGAGATTATTTATATACATTTTTATCTAACAAATGAATCAAGCATTATGTAAACAGGATACCGTAAAATCTTATTTATCGGAGGTTTGGATCCTAATTACCTACATTTTTAAAAGCCTCAAACCTCGGAGACCTTGGCCAGAGACCTTGAAATCCCAATCAATTCAGTGCCTAAATAAACAGAGAGATGACCCCATCTTGTATTACCCGTCAAACAGGCCCCTAATTTCTAGTAAGCACAAAAAAACAAATTGTTAGCAGTAGGTACAGTTTATTACAAACACGGGAAGCGACCTCACGGCAGACCAAGACGTCGATAGAGAGACGAACTCAACGCACACCTATACTAAACCACAGTAGCAACCGCAAGTTTAAATCTAGGGCTTGAAAACAACTATATGTTTGCTCATGGATCCCATTATCAGAATCGAGTTTCGAAACAAGTATTCAATTATAAAGTGAAACAAAAACCAAACTGCAAGGTTCAACACACACTTGGCCGATTTAAAGCCAAAATACGACCATTTAAAACTATAAATTTATAAGAATGATATAATTAAAATAGTTGTATATATTCCTAAATAATTTTAAATAATTCATGCATGTCATATGTATGTAATCTCCTTTTGAATCCCTTTATTTTGATATCCTACTTAATAGGTTTGGTTACAAAAAATGTTTGAACTACTCACAATTTGGCGCCAGAATCCGCCATTTTGTTTTTTATTTAAATACTTACCTGAGGACACATGGGTTTTCGAGACAAATCTACCTTAATTGTCGAAACCCATCTAGCTATATGGAAGATACGTGGGAATAAATAAATTTACAAACAAACAAACATGCAAGATAAACAAGAGAGATTCTCCGACGTATAAGTTGGCCCAATACTTTTCTAGTATCCTACTACCTTATAAAGGGAAGTCTACTAGCTACGTCAAAAAATCCGTCCTCTTTACACAGTTTGATTTTGGACAGTTTTGACGTGGCTTCCCTGTTTACCAATGTACTGATAGCGGACACCATGCTATCATCCGGAATTTTTATCTATCAACAAACATTCCTACCGAGTAGGTACAGGAAGGTAATCGAATACACTCTGACAAGCGGCTACTTCTCGAGGAGGAGGGTATTACTTACAGGTGGAGGGAAAAGCGATGGGTTCGCCAATAGCCCCAGTAATCGCGAAAATATTATAGTAGTTTGAGGTCACTATTCATTATAATAAATAACAAAAACATGGAAATTTATCGCGTAATACCTTCGAATGATTCCCGATTTAAATGACTGTGTTTCAACAATCGTGGTCCCGGGTCGACGTCCAACAAGCCGAAACATTGGTGGCGCTACGTAGATGATGTGTTTGCAATTGTTAATGAGGAGCACATGGAAGGTTTGTTGGCACATCTAAACTATAGACACCCTAACATAGCGTTCACTGCGGAGCGAGAACGGAATGGAGAGTTGCCTTTTCTAGACGTGTTAGTTAAAGGAGGATATTCAAGATGCTTATCTCACGCAGTATACCGCAAACCAACACACACTGATATGTATCTACGAGCCGACTCACATCACCACACCTCTCATCCGGAAATCGATCCGGAAAGCTATTGAAATCAGTAGAGTCACAAATTTCAATAGGGATCAGGGACGGATGGCTCCACAAGCATGAAATCCTTGTCTGAACCGGAGCGGTATGAAAACAAACGATGAGCCTTCTATATCTAATGTAGATACAGTGAGCGTGGTTTGTTCTTCTACGCAACAACACGCAAGCAGTAGTGATGATGAACCCGCACTGGACTCCGCCACTTATTCAAAAGCGCCTCGTCGCCTGCAGCACCGCGAATACCACCTCCAAGAGCGGCACCTACGACCCCGCGCCCGCGCCCGGCACGCAGTGCTGTGGCATGCCTACGCGCAGAAGGGGCTCATCATTCAACCCTATAAAGATGATCTTGAAAAATTTAAAATCGGAATTAGCTTCGACGTTGAACTATGTGAGTAAGGTCCGTATTTTACAAAATGAATGTTACTTCTATTTCACTGATTTACCATACTGTGCCATCGGCAACATCAAACAATTAGTTAGACGCAGAGCACAAGTTTAGGTAATTAATCGAGAGCTTCTTCCAGCTTAGAACTCCACGAACTTCATGATGGATTAGAATTAGCTGAGGGTAATGAAGATGTAGGTTAAATTTAAGTTTTTAGTGTGAATTTTGAGGAAGAATTAGAATGTTATTCATTTCAGCCGTCAAACGTCCACTACTGAACACAGCCCTCCTTCATGGATCTCCATGAGGGGTAGTTGCTACTCACCACGCTTGGCAGACGGGTTTGCGAGCGCAGTACGGGATGTTGATACACGGAAAGACGCTCTACTCTTCTTCCGGAGGTATTCTTTAGTAAGCTTTTACTGCATCCATAGGCATAAGAGGAGGGGTAATATTCTACTGCCGGCACCCCACGCCAAACGGAATTAGACTAATATTTATAGACGAAATTCGTTTGGAAATATTTGAAAGATTGAATCTTCTTCTGTTGGAATAAAAAATATACAAATTTAAGTTCAGGTATTGTATACCGTACATCAAACACTGTTGATCAGTAGTTATTAAATAAGTATTTAAATCTCCTTGTTTTATTTTACTAAAAACATAAATATCCGTTTTACAGGAAAGGTTTATTAAAAATAATTTGTAAAACATTCGATAATGATGGTCTTTCATTTTTTGGCTTAAATATTACAGCTCTTTGAATCAGTACCTTGAGATAAATTTTTGGCGAGATATTAAGTGAAGTGTAAAGTGAAATAGCCAGCGGTATTAAACATTTATCTCACTTTTCCAAAGTCAAAAAAACACTAAACACCCACCAACGACACAGACCTAATTGTTATAACTTCTTGTTCATTCAAAAGGTCTACGTACGATAGAAATGTGTCTTTTAAAGTGTACTTTGTCTTGGTAATTGTGGCGTTTCAATAAACCTCTGCGTTTTTAACACTTAAAACAGAATTTAAACTTTCCGTAAAATTCATTATCTCTATCATTTTCTCATATTCAGAACCAGAACATAAAGGTGTATCAACTTGTACCGTCTCACTTAGCTTTGAAAAGTCAACGTCATAGTAAGGCTTTTCAATATCGTTTGTTACCATTGGAACAAATCTATGACCCCATAGAATATCCTTAACCGTATAACTTGTTCTAGCTTGTACAGGTTGTCCAGTTGATTCTATTAGTCCTTCAAAGACAGCTAGTATTTCTATCTTTCCACATAAGAGATCCGCAGCTGATATCGAAAACAACGGACTATCTTTGTCTATAACATGTATAACTGACATAGGCCATAAGAAAAAGGTTGAGTCACAACCATCTCTTTCAGTTTTTAATTCGATTTGCTCAAAGTCTTCTAAATACTCGTCAAAGATAGCTAATCTCAATACAAACGCAGTCACTTTAACATTCAGTAGCTTGGATTTTCTTACGTCGCCAACCCGAAATATAAAACAAAGCTTATCGTTCCTCAAACTTATCACTGCTTGTTGACTAAACAGAATTGTGAGTGTCCGTGATTTTGGTCTTGTCAGTTTTGCAAACAAGATTCCGACCATAAACGCTGAGAATATAGAGCTCAGTATACATTGTAGGCACATTGTCATTATTGTCTGTGGACACTCCATAGTTATAGCTCTTTTTCCGTAAGCTACCGTTGTGTGGACTTCGACACTGAAGAGAAAGGTGGAAGTGAAGCCGTAGATGTTTCTGACGCAAGGGGTCCATGAAGCATTTTTGTTGTGTGGTAAATGCTCTTCGATCAAGTCGCCATGGGTGAGGGCTATGACCCAGTGGATGAAACCGAACAGCAGCCAATCAGCAGTGAAGGCTCCGAAGAAGGTGATGAGTGTCCACCTCCAGCGAGCCTCGACCATGGTTATGAACAAGGAAGTAAAGAAGCTGAAGTTGTTTGAGCATTTGTTTTCGACATTAAACTGTCCGTTTTTGTGGACAACTTTTCTCATTGTTGGCCGTGACGATATTTGGCGGCGTATTCCTGGAATGGATGAAACAGTTCTTTTATCATAATTTAAACCATCGACTCGAGTGGTCACAGCGAGCGAGAACCAATTAAACAATATATTTATTAGGTTATTGATTATTTTAGGAGCATATATTGATAATTTGTAATATCATACGATTGTATATTTCAATGCGTAACTTACTGTTTCTTGGATAATAGACGCCAGGCACTACTAAAGAAGATCCATCGAGCGTTTCTTTATCATCTGTCTTATCAGTTTCGTCTGAACTGCGTAATAGAGTAGCATTATCGATATCCTGCAAGTAAATTGTTGAATTGTAAAGATAACTTTGTACAAATAAGTTTTAAGGTGATGCATTGACAAACAGTTAATTGAATGTAATTATTTGAATAACAATGGTAAAACGCGAACTGAGACCGCCTGCATACAAACTGACGCAAAAGCCTTGTGAAACCGAAAAAACTTTGAAATTAAAAGTCGTATACATTAGAAACTATTAGTAATTACGTAATACATAATCACCATTTTAAAAAGGGTATAAAGACATATTTTCGATTTGTCGATTGCCGTGGGGTGCCGGCAGTAGAATGTTCCCCTCCTCACATACCCGTGGATGCAGTAAGAGCCTGCTAAGGGATACTCCGGAAGATGGGCGGCAACAACACCCTGCACGGCACTCACCAATCCGCCTGCCAAGCGTGGTAAGCATGGCGAGTATGGCAACTCCTTTCCCCCTCATCCATGATGATTCCTGTGTTCAGTAGTGGATATTTTACGCCTGAAATGTTGATGATAATGACCCAAATTCAACGAACCAGTGATTCGCCTATGTTGTAACCTCTTACACATTTTGCGGTATGCGGTGGCGGGCAAACCAAATATATAATGTTGAACACCAAAGTAAGCAGAACTTGTGTTATGGAAACCAGATGGTTTATAATTTATTTATTTATTATCAACATTTCACCTATTTTGATTCCCCTAATACAAATAGTGCAGTCATCTTATTAATTTAAAATTATATTACAACAAACATTATCATAAATATTGAATTCAATTCATAAAGATACACATATTCATATAAATACATACATTATCATAAATATAAAATATCCAGAACCGAGACAAATATCTGAAGATTTAGCATACATATTGTTCTCCCAGCGGGATTGAACCCGCAACGCGTCACAGTCAAATATTAATCCAACAGTGCCACGGTCAAAAGATTAGGATTTGTAATCTAATGTAGTATGTATTAATAAATATCATTAAAGTAGTAGCCACTGTTTTGCCTACCTTCATACAACACTTTTGCGTGCGTGACCACGTTTGCAAAAAATGTTTGCAAAATTTTTTTTGCAAAAAATAAAGGTATCACGGCTAACGGACTCGGTTTTTTATCAAGTTAAAAAATAATAAACGTAAAGCTGACCGTAACAGGTTTATATTTGTATATAAACATGTAAATAAATATAAAAATAAATTTATAAGCTATTTTTTTATTTCAGGTGTAAACCCACACTAAGGCATCATTTATAGAAAATGAAAAATGCAACCAAAATTTTGTCTCCGATGGGATTCGAAACCGTCAGCCTGCGTTAAAGGTGTTCGTCTGAACGTTACGGGTTCGAGTCCTGTCGGAGACAAAATTTTGATTGCAATTTTCATTTTCTATAAATAAAAATAATTAGCAATTCGATCGCAAAGTAACCTGACATGACACCACGCAAAAACATTATAAATGGCCGACCGCAGTAAAACTTTTTCAAACGGTTTTTGTTTATAATTATTTTTTTATTAAAGGTGCATAAAATTTAATTTATGACTATATGTTACCGAAACGGCCAAGAGCCTTAAGTGATCAAAAAAAATGACTTTCGCATAAAATAAAAGAAAGAAATCATGCTTAGTGTATGTTTTCACTGCGGTATTGCAGTCGCGGTATTGGTATAAGAGTATCGAGGTTACCGCTTCACACCAGTTGGGCCTTCGGCTTGTCTCGTCATTTAGTCGTATAATGGTAACTACTAATAGTATATATTTACTAGTGGTTAATCCTTCTTCGACTTATCGCTCGCAAAAAGATACTATTAGAAATATAATAAGAAAAATTCGAACGACAAATTACACAAACAAGATCAGAAATAGAATTCGCAGGCCGCAAACCGTGAATTTTAAAGTAAACACTTACCATTTTTAAACGAAATTCACGATTCACTCTACTGCTGAATAATTCAAGTAAGAATACAACGTGTATACCATCTTTGAGGTTCCTAGAGCTACTGATATCGTAATCCCTAGATTTCTCTCGTGGTGTGCTTTTCACCACAATGTTGTTGTATAATTGTATTTCCGTGACGTGTTTTATTTATTTAAGGGATTATGGTGACACTCATTTCAACAACTCGAAGTATAAATTAAATTTACGCTGTACTATACGCACAATAATTGTGCGTTATGTTTTGGTTTTAATTTAGCTGGCTTTGAATGAATATAGCTAAACAAATTTTCAAATAAAATGTGAATAAAGTTCCTAGCAAAATTGGTCTTATAAATTCAAGTCATTTTTCATATCTTAGTACCTACTCACTAACTCTAGTTGTTGTTTTAACTCTAGTTTCTTTTTATTTTATTCAACCTTACGTAGAACGTAGATATTTGTTTTGTTTAAAAATTCTAATTCATAATATGTTCACTTTTTCTATGACAACTTAATTTGTAACCTAGATGTAATTGCTGCCTGTAATTGGGAGAACACTAGCTCATGATATTTATTGTTTTCACTTTTGTAATTTTTCTTTTTGTATCTTCTGTTGGTGACTCAAATAAATAAATAAATAAATAAAAACTCTTCGACATGTTAATCTTTTGTAAATTTCGATTTATTTTACTAAAAATAAGCTTTATAAATGATTCTGAAATTGATTCGTACCTATTGTGTCTAAAATTATCAATGATAACTCCAGTAGCTGTGTTATGCTGTTACCATGTACAGTTTGTACAAATAGTTATATTATCTATTTTGTTTGCAATCTCTTTTAATTTCGTTTGCTTACTGGCGTGAGATAAGTAGCAATATGTGACGCAGATTTTTAAATAGTTTTATATTGTATGTTTGCCTGCATACGAGGCAAACGAAGTGATCATCTAGCTATTGAGAACTTCTTTAAAACGCATATCTGCAGATAGAGCAAACATTTTGTGCCCTGGCGGGGATCGAACTCGCAGCCTCTTGCGTCTCAGACGGCTTTTAAACCAACAGAGTCAAGGGGGTTGTCCAATTAATTTATTTATTAATTTAAATTTATCAAGATTGCATCTTATTAAACTTTCTAACGGTATTGCAGCAAAACAACCTATAAATAATTATATTCGATTAGAGAATTAAAAAAACCGGCACTTAGCCGGCGAGTCGGATTCGCACACCGAGGGTTCCGTACAAACCTGTAGGTACATAAGACCTGAGTATTTGATATGAATTTCAATTTAATACCTCTACGCGTTCATGAGGAAAGGGGTAGTAAGTATAAAATTATTAAAAATATTGTTATATTTTGTAACTAAACATTTCGGTTCCTCAAACCCACATCACCTTTACAAGAATTTCAGCGGGTCCCGACATGGGTTCTGTAGCTTAGCGGTCAAAGCGATTCCGGCTTAAGGAAGCGTCAAGTATCGATTTGACGGACGTGGGTCCGAATCCCACCGAAACCGTAAAATATTTTTTTTCATTTTTTATATTATAAAGTGATCCTATAAGGGTTCCTTTTTTTCCTTTTGAGGTACTGAACCATTATCATCATCATCAGCCCACGTTAATCCACTGCTGGACATATGCCTCTCGTCGTGGTCTCCACTCAAGAACACATCCACTCCAGCGGTTGAAAAAAAAGATGCTTTATTTAGTACGCTAAAGCATCTTTATACGCTAAAGGTTTTAATTTTACTTACTGTGGAACCTATTAAATTATGTATATAACTTGTCAAAGAATTCTCTCAGAAATCATAAGCGAACATGCTCTTAGCAATCAACCTGGCAATCTGTGAAATACAATATACACTATCGATACATAGGTACATGAGTTATCGCATGCAATACGTAAGAGTGCGGTCCCAGCAGCGTACCTTGTGGAATTCCCCTAAGTTTACTCAGATCATATCCATGTCATTGATGGAACTTTTCCCCCTCACCCCTGTGTATCGTGTAATGAATTACGACATTGTCTATCGGGGACTGTTTGGAAAGCATTAGTGGTGTTGTGTCAGTTTAGTAATGGCGACCGAGCGAGAGGTACTTTGGATTTCGGCATCATGTGAATTAAAACAGACCCCTGTCTTTCTTTTAGTAAAATGCTATGGTTGTACAAGCTTTTATTTAACTTTCAATGTAAGTTTATCTGTATATATTGTATCCAAATTATTTAGTTTTAAATATTGTTTATCATAAGAATTTACTGTAAGCATTGTATTTTATGGAGGCCTATGTCCAGCAGTGGACTAATATAGGCTGATGATGATGATGATGATGATGATTGTATGGTGGAGGGCATTGGTCTCACTCTTGAGGGCACGTCTACAGCTGGACATTTTTTTTTTAGACTATTAAATGACGAGACAAGCCGGAGTCCCAACTGATGTTAAGCACTAAGCACGTGACCAACGCTGCATTTCATTGCGCCCGTCACCCTGAGAGAGAGTTGTAAGGTCTCATGTGCCCGTAATTTCACCGGCCCCCTTAACATAAGCCTCCCTCTTGTATCTTTGTTCTGATCATGAGGGCTTGTTGTTATACTCATCACGCTTGGAAGGCGGGTTGGCAAGCGCAGTTAGGAATGTTGATAGACGGAAAGACGCTGCTGCTCATCCGGAGATATCCCTCGGCAGATTCTTACTGCATCCACAGGTAAGAGAGGAGGGGCAATATTCTACTGCGAGCACCCCATGGCATTTATGAGACATAGATAGATAGATAGATAACTCTTTATTGTACTTAACTTAATACTAACACAAAAATTAACATAGAAAGAAACTTACAAAACAAAAAGTAGAAGTACAATGGGCGGCCTTATCACTATAAGACATATGTATTTTTATGAACGGACTTTAATATAAACTTATTAAAATCAATCGTTTATCAGTTTCTTTCTTAAGTGGCAAAGAGAGGTGGAGATAGCAACCCTATGGGGAGACGAAACGGACTAACAAAACATTACGACGATAATGAATAATGATCATGGACCTTTTGATCAAGTTTATGCAAATGCTAATTAAAAGCAATAGATGAAACATTTGCAGAAAAAGGTCGCTTTAGCAAAAGGTTTTGCTATTCCAGGTTAACAATTCACACATTAATTAATTCAAATAGCGATAGTCGGAATACACGAGCCAATGTTTTATATCCGACTAAGTTACTTCATAAGCACTTCCTAACTCTTTGTACGTCAATCAGCTTAGTAAATACTCCATATTCAAACCCAAATTCCTAAGTCTCCTAAAACCGGTCAATGAAACAACATTTTTCTACTTACCGCATTTTATCACGCCCGCCCGTCCGGGCGCGCAGGGTGAAAAGGGATTCTGACAGATGACAAGCAATCTCCCGCGTTCCGGGGTGTTTGTCATTCTATTAGCGGAGAAAACATCTTCGGTGCCAATAAGGGTTCTCAGAACTATCACATACGTGCAGATTTGCTCCGTTTATTTTGGTTTTTGAAGCATCGCAAAATTTTCTGGTATCATCATCTGTCAGGCTTGCCGTGAAGCGCCGGTAGGGTTGGTGAGCGCAGTACATGGTAAATTTGGTAGTGTTTGTCATTCTGTTTGTCATTCGTGTCTATTTCACAAGTTCAAACTTAGAGCGATGAGTCCCAACTATATCAAAGCAGGTCTGTAAAATTTCCTTTAAGGTAATATTTACGTTGCGACTCAAAATTTGTGTATATATTACTAGTTTTAAGACCTTTTTTCTGAATAATTACATTTTTCATTTTCATTTCATTCTGTTAGCGGAGAAGACATCTTTGAGGCCAATAAGGGTTCTCAGAACGATCACGTACTAGCAGATTTGCTTCGTTTATTTTGGTTTTTAAAGCAGAATTTTCTGGTAAGTATCCATAAAGCAAAGCTCTGTAAGTGTGAAATGTTGGGAAATGGAAATGTTAGGCTTGCCATGGAGTGCCGCCGGTAGAAGAATGTTGCCCCTCATCTCCTGCTCGTGGATGCAGTGAAAATATAATTATTACATATTATCTTGCAATTTTTTTTATCACTATTCATGTTTCTTCTTATCTGTACAAATAAATAATTGAAATCCTTAAATTTTTGATGCGTGCCTAAATTGGACTTATAAAATGAGCATCGAGTCGTTTTTTCCCGTGTTTCGAAACGACCCATTTCAAAAGAATCTTGGGCGATTCGCACCGAGGAACCATTCAGAAACAGAACTTGGGTTTTTCGCACTGCGGTTCGAATCGCGTGTGGTGCGAAACGACTAAAGACCCCGAAAATCAGCCAACGGATCCTTATGGAAGACGAGCGGAGAGCGGGATGTTGATGCATGGAATGACGGAGCAGCCTACCTTCCGGAGGTATCCCTTGGCAGATTCTTACTGAATCCACAGGCACAGGGAAGAGGCTATGGCAAGGAGCATCGCATCGCAAGATTCTGCGTTGCGTTGTGCCTCCGCATGTGTGTGTCAGCCAATATTAGCGAATAGGTTCGCGCGCGATTAGACATGTTACGTTGATTGTGTTCGGTGTTTGGGCGGATACGCGGAAGGGACTAGGTTTGGACACAGGTCCAATACTATTCATAATGTTTGAATGGAAATACATGCCGTGGGGTGCCGGCAGTAGAATGTTACCCCTCCTCTCATGCCCGTGGATGCAGTAGGAGCCATCTAAGAGATACCTCTGGAAGATGGGCAGCAGCGACTTTCCGTGTACTAACATACTGCGCTGGCCAACCCGCCTGCCAAGCGTGGTGAGTATGGCAACTACCCCTGATGGACAGCCATGAGGGAGGCCTGTGTTCAGTAGTGGACGTTTTAAGGCTGAAATGATGATGAATGACATAAATATATAGAATGTTTAATACGTTTTTACATTTAACACGTGCTTGACGATGAAGAAAAACATCGTGAGGAAACCCGTGGCTCAGTCAGCTTCAGACGTATTGACCTGTTCTTTCCTCTGACTAATAGTCGACTGAGCTGGGAGGATGGGTATAGGTGCTGGGCAAGTCTATCTAAGAATGTCTCAGGCATTGCAGCTTCCTGCACAGCATTATTACCAGTTGCTGACGCTGTATAAATCTATAGACGTGAAGGCCTTATTTTAATCTTTTTTTTAAGTTTTAATGCATAATTATTATTTTAGCAACATACCCAACACAGGTAAGATACCAATAAGAGTTTTTTAAGTCGGCTGTAAGTAAATATTTTTGTCACCTTAGAACTTAGCAGTTTAGGAACCGATTTGGAAAATTCTAGGAGTTTTGAGTTTTTGTTACACTTAATTGCTTGCTTTGTAACTCTGTTATTGAGATCCATGGTGAATCAAGGGAAATACTGAAATGCTATTAGCATAAGTACATATGTATGTATAGCGGTGTAGGGTTTATCAGCAATTTTTTTTTTTATGTAACCTGTCTAGGTTAGCTCTTGATTTCATCTTTGCCATCGCAAGAATGAGATCGACGATGGCTTCCCTAAAAAATGCCTTATATTAATGGTTATATCATTGATGATGTTTTTTTTTGAAAAATTTTAGAAATATCTTGTTTTATGGAAGGCGTCTGTTACTGTTTTGTTTGTTGATATTTTTTACAGAAATAATGATTAATATTTTCAGTCATCATCATCATCGCAGCCTTCTTTCACGTCCACTGCTGGACATAGGCCTCCCTAATGGATTCAAAGATCTCAAGGGGGTTATTGCCATAGCTTCCACGTTTGGCAGGCGGGTTGACGAGCGCAATACTAGATGCTGCTGCCCATTTTCCGGATGTACCCCTTATCACATTCTTACTGCTTCCATAAGAGAGGAGGGGTAACAATCTACTGCCCCGGTACCCTACGGCATGAAAGGCTTCATCATCATCATCATTTCAGCCGTAAATCGTCCACTACTGAACTAAGGCCTCCCTCATGGATCTCCATGAGGGATAGTTGTTATACTCACCACGCTTGGCAGGCGGGTTGGTGAGCGCAGTACGGGATGTTGATATACGGAAAGACGGTGCTACCCATCTTCCGGAGGTGTCCCTTAGCAGGCTCTTACTGCATTCACGGGTAGGATAGGAGGGGTAACATTCTACGGCCGGCACCTCACGGCTAAGCTATGTGAGGCTTGCAAGTCATTAATGCTCCGTCCGTTCCGCGATGACCATCCCACATGACTATCCCATACCGAGGTTTTATGACGGGTTAGGGCAAAACACGAGTCTATTTAAATTTGTCGTCGGTATGCTTAATAAGAAAATTTCTCGTAACAACGCCGCTTCGCTGCCATTTTCATTTCGTCCGTTTATAACTTCCAAAGCGTTGCCCAAAGGGCCAATAGGCATGCCCCAACCTTTGGGACCGGATATGAGGCACTGGGCAGCGCGTGATGAAATTCTTATGCTAACGACCTGCTAGGGTTTGTTGTTCCGCCCTTATAAATAAGTTTTTGTCTTTTTTAAACTTTCGCGATCACGGCAAATTATATATGTATATATATTTTTTTAATTTTATTTATTTATTCGTTTGTGAACCTAGGTTTACAATAGATGGTACTTAATATTAGATTCACTAGATCTTGCTGATAAGCATTATTCGTTTGTGAACCTAGGTTTACAATAGATGGTACTTAATATTAGATTCACTAGATCTTGCTGATAAGCATTATTCGTTTGTGAACCTAGGTTTACAATAGATGGTACTTAATATTAGATTCACTAGATCCTGCTGATAAGCATACAAACACTTTTATAGTTAATTAATACACCACTAGAAAAAACTAATTCTATTACACAATTAATATATAAAAAAATATATGTCAAGATATAGGCATACAAAAAAAAATCTTAAAATGTCAAATTATTTCACATTGTCAATTCAAAATATTACGGTCAATTAGAAATTCATTTATAGTATAATAGGTTTTTTTTAACTAAAATGTCATTAAGGCGGGTCTTGAATGTACTTATGGATAGGGCACGAACGGATTTAGGAATTTGATTGTATATAGTGGATGCCATGCAAAATACACTTTTACGGAAGAGCTGCGTTTTACATGGAGCATGACGCATTTTGCCCTCCAGTCGGCTTATATATGTACATATATACATATATTATACATATAACCGGCAGACTGATTACGTGTCTCGCGACAGGTTTGCAACAGGCGAAAATCCCGCGATTTTACAGGTTCTTGATAGGTTCGGCAACTTTTAAAAAATTTAAAGCCGGTTTTTTGTAAAAAAAACATTGAGGATTATAAAAATTAAACAGTTCTCCAACCAGCATTGAGTTCAGTTTAGCAAAAGTATTGCGATAGGGCTGGTTGAGAATCCACTTTAACTTGTAAAGGTCTAACAAGTCACTAATGAGCTACACACT
The DNA here is from genome assembly GCA_963082625.1 of Pasiphila rectangulata. Lineage (NCBI taxonomy): Eukaryota > Metazoa > Arthropoda > Insecta > Lepidoptera > Geometridae > Pasiphila > Pasiphila rectangulata. Next base: position 1,748,770 of record OY720254.1, on the reverse strand, counting down.
CGCTCGGCTTAACTTTAAATCAGTCCAAACGGCTTTAGCCATACAAATCGATAAAAGGAAATCAGCTTATGACGATAGCTAATTTTGGGCAACTTTAAGGAGTACATATAACTTCTGAAACTATCATGGTTGACAACATCATATTTAATATTTACGGACCGCGTTGCGTTTGCGTTCTGCCAAACGTGGCATCACATTCATTCATTCATTTAGGCAACAACCCTCATATGATCAGTAGTGGAGATTCAAAAGGAAGACCTGTGTCCAGCAGTGGACGTTATGCTTGAGATGATGAACGAACTTGATTACGGAATGGCTGGTAGCCATAGCCACTGCCATATGCTGATGCTGCTTCAAGCATAAAGTTTTCAACTATAATATCGACTCATTATCTAGGCACGAATATTGGTCCCAATATTGACTAGTGCAGATGAATTTGAACCCTAATAATATAGTCATAAAAATTTTACTATACTTTGCCGCTGTGAAAACATTAGCTCGCTATAAAAATACAGATTTGTAATATCAATAAACCTTGATTCAATTACTCAAATTTTCATAGAATTTAATAACGAAAGTCCTACAGGACTAACATTCTGGAAATATTTCAGCACAGGGCAGACGAATGTTTCCCCTTCTCTCTTGCCCGTGCATGCAGTAAGAATCTGCCAAAGGATACCTCTGGACGATGGGCAGCAGCGTTCTTCCATGTGTTTACATCCCGTACTCCGCTTGCCAATCCGCCTGCCAAGCGTGGTGAGTACGTGGATTACCACCCATAATCAGTAATCGGTCATAAGGGAGGCCTTTGTCCAGCAGTGTACCTCTTACGGCCGAGATGATGATGATGGTGATGAAAAGAACATATTTTATAACATTATACACGTTGTATTTTAATATGAGTGTATTTCATTAAAAAATTACGAAACACGCTGTATAAATAACAGCATAAAGAAAATTTTACTACGTGAGGATTTATACGTCTGAAAACTTACGTTTGAACACAAGAGGAACACTTAAACAAAATAAGTGCCACGCAGATGCATTTATTTAGGCGTGTTCAGCTAGTTTTACCACGGATTTTCTCCGGGAAGTTGTGAACAAGGTAGTGTCTTTCCACTCCCATATCCCTCTCACCGTCTCAGACAGAGAACGAATTAAATATTCATTTTTAAGTAAAATCACGTGAACCAGAAGATTCCCGGCACTTAACGGGGGAAGTTTCCGCGAGATTTTTCAAAAAGTTAGAAATTATGGCCATTAACCACAGCCACCTTTATAATTCAGCCAGTCAGACTGGCTTAAATAAAATATTGGCGGGAATCTCGGATGGTTTACGATTTAATTTTGAAAATTATTTAACTTTTTAGTTTATGAGCATCGCGTGACCCTCGAACGGTAGTAAAATTTGAAAAGCAGTGGCACGGTAAACCAAATGTCATCATCATTGTTGGCATAATGCCATTTGTAATAAGATGAATAAAATTAATTAAAAACCCCTTCATGATCAGAAATTGGAGCCTAAGTCCAGCGGTGGATGTATACAGCGGTGCTACGGCTGAGATGGCTTTGAAATAACTTTCATTCTGCCATTCGTATTTTCATTTTAACATTCATATTTTAATACCTTTAGCGTACACATTAGGATAAATAAAATTTTAATACTTTCTCTCTGTGTTTTATGAATTTCATAAGCTCGAGTTTCCCTGAAAACTCAGAATACGGAACCAAACGGGCAGGTTATTCAGCTAGGATTCAATTAGCACTAGACTCAGGTGTGACTTTGTACCTTCGAGAATGGATGTCGTTTCTGTGTGTATTGTAAAATGAGTTTTATCTAGCTGTGTTACGGTTGAGTTTGACTTTTTAGCTAGAAGCAGCATTTCACTGTTCCTTGTTACATAAAGGCAGTTTTGTAAATTAAAGGTATCATTTTTCTTCGTAGCACATAGCGTGTGCAAACGCATGTTACCATTTCACGAACTCTATTTATCTAATTCGGTGGTATTTATATAAATAGTCTTCTAATGAATGCGGAATGAAGTGCGCGGGCGGTCTTGAATCTTCAAATTAACTAATAAATTTTAGCAATAATCAAAATGAATAAAAATCACTTATTACAGACACAAATTATGGTAAATATTCCATATATATGTATATTACATTGTTACTAACAATGTCCGAATAATTATTTAGGTACAACTTTGTTTTTTTTTCTTTAATGGCTCCCAAGTGGTTCTTGAATAAAACTAAGAAAGTTTCAGATCTTAAAGAAGCGGAAACTAAGAAAGTTTCCGCTCGTTTAGAATTATTATATTATAGGTGCCTACGACCCACTATCTATCTTATGAGACGAAGACGAAGTTGCGCGGAACAGCTTGTCTTATTGCTGGATCCGCAAGATGACTTTGACAGAAGATTTAAGCAGGTACTCATATTAACTTTATTTGAAAAAAAAAAATTATCAATTAGATCAAATTATTTAATTATCTTATTTATGTAAACACATGTTAAGAATTTATATAACATAATCATAATCATTTATTTATTTGACACATAATATTACAATTGTATTGTTGATTCCTTAAGATCAAGATACGTTGACCCGGGACCGATCGCCGTAAATGGAGTCTCCCTCGAAGTTTTTTCAGAGTATGTGTGCTTAGGGCGATTGCTTCAACTAGACAGGAACAACTTTTATAAGGAGCTCAAGAGACGGATACAGCTGGGCTGGGCAGCATTTGGCAAACTTCGGCGAGTCTTCACATCGCCTCAAATCCTAAAAACAAAAGTTATTAATCAGTGCGTCCTACCTGTAATAACTTACGGAGCTGAGATGTGGCCACTGACCGTGTGACTTTTTCACCAGTTCAAGGTCGCTCAGCGAGCTATGGAGAGGGCTATGCTTAGAGTTTCTCTGAGGGATCGAACCCGGAACGAAGTTATTTATCGGAGAATCAAAGTTACCGACATAGCTCAGCGAATTAGAAAGCTGAAGTGGCAGTTGGCACATATGCCGCAGAACCGATGGCAGTTGGGGCAGGCTGGTTTTTGAGTGTACACCGCGTATCGGCAAACGTAGTGTAGGGCGCCCTGTAGCTAGGTGGGGCGATGATATTCGTAAGACAGCGGGTAGGGATTGGAGAAAAAAAGCGGAAGATCGAGCTCAGTGGCGTGCCTTGGGAGAGGCCTATGTCCAGCAGTGTACTGACACGGGCTGATGATGATAATGATCTATTCAAGGAATCGGAGAACCAAAAAGGGTAATTTTTATTTTTACTTGGTCTCGATCTAGGCTTAATAATGCTTAATAATAATTGGTTTAGTTAATTTATAAAATACCGACAACATATCATTAACATCAACATATTTAACGAATTTATCATTCCATTGTAAATGGTTTAGATAATTTAGGATTTGTTCATAGTCTGTTTTATAAAAATGCAATTTAAAATGTCGTTAGGCAGCTAGTATTTCAGAACAATCCAGCATCGTGGAAAACTACAGTGGTGGATGATGGGAATCTAGTTTAATCAATCTTCAGAAACGACAAGTTGTGAGACAGCTATAGAACTAAGTATGAGATCCAGAATCCTAGTATTGATATTTAACTCTTTAAGCGCTTGGAGTTCACCATTTGTACGTAAGTTTAAACGCCCCGCGAGGAAATTTGACAAGGCTTAAGTCGCGTAACGAGTTAAGTTTGAGTTTAATTGCGATAGATTATTTAGTGACATAAAGTCCTTCAACAAACTATTCAATAAACTATATCATGACGATTCACTTTCCTTTCCAATGGGTTTAAAGTGAAAACACGACTTCCCAATGTACGAGAAGTCCTTCAGGAGCTGCTGATGTAGATGTTCTTTGGATTTAGGGTGGTTTAACAAGGTAAGTAAGTGTTTTAACTATTATACTACATAAAAAAGGGAGCTATATTGTAAAACTGTTTACTTGAGCAACGCAAACACACCTCTCTTACATATTTTAGGTGAAAAGCTCTGTGGCATCTGTTTCGAGAATTCTCCCTACTTCCACATATTTTGCATGGAACTTAGTTTAATTTTCTGCGAAACTGCGAGTAGCTTGTTATTGTTCCACGTGTTTTTATTAAATTTCAGTGCTGAAGGGAGTTAAAAAAATAAAACTTTAGATAAACAGGTGGTTCGTTTCCTTGAAGTGGGTATTTCTAGTGAGGTTATATTACAGTGGAATATGCTACGGAAAATAATAGGACAGGTTTATCTATTTGCTTGGTAACAGTCTAACTGAATGCCTCACACAAACAAAAGTCAACAGGCAACTGGGTTTCGTAACTGGTTGCGGAAAAAAATACAAGGAATTTTAAACCCCCTCGTGATCTTTGAGATCCATGATATAATTATATATATGTATATACTATATAGAGGTATATATCTATCATCGGGGTTCTTGCTATACCCGCTACGCATGGCATGGGGGAGCCGTGGGGTGCCGGCAATAGAATGTTACCCCTCCTCTCATGCCCGTGGATGCAGTAAAAGCCTGCTAAGGGTTACCTCCGGCAGATGGGCAGCAGCGTCTTTCCGTGTATCAACCTCCCGTATTGCGCTCGCCAACCCGCCTGCCAAGCGTGGTGAGATGACAACTGCCCCTCATGGAGATCCATGAGGGAGGCCTGTTTCAGTAGTGAACTTTTTACGGCTGGAATGATGATGGCATGGGGGTTGAGCGCTCCCAGTACTGGGATGCTGATACACGAAAAGACGCTACAGCCCATCTTACGGAGGTATCTCTCTTGGTAGATTTTTACAGAATCTATGGATAAGAGAGCAGGGCTAAATTTTACTGCTGGCACTTTACGGCAACTTAGCTCATATTTGAGTAAATAATCAACGCCATGGAATCCAAAATAACTTGTGTGCGTTTACCAACAATAATGTTGATTGCAATAAATGAGCCGTTAATAACCCAAGTTAATGAGGCGCGAACAGAATATTGAGTGCTGATCCCGTTACAGATTATTAGCTATAGCTAAACAGATATTTTAGATTGTTTAGGAAATTATCTGTTTCATGGTAATTGGAACGTTTGAAAGTAATAATAAATAATTAATAATAAATAATTTACAGACTTCGAGCGAGCCATACGTGTCAACCACACATGTTGGCAGACAAAACAATATAGTAATAATATAGAGCGTAAGATTGAGTTTAGCTGTTCCGTTTTAATTTTAGAACAGCACTAACCGAATAGCTGTATGTCATTTTAGTCCGTTTTACGCTAATCTGATTAGCTTTAGCTTTTTAGCGTAACAACCGAATCGCCACCAATATAAGATAAAATAAATAAATTGAACTAAGTAGGTAGGTACATTTTATAAGTTCGTTATGTTCACGAGAGCTGCTGCCGACAAACTATTGCACAGTTTGGCAGACTTTATTTGAAGATAAATGTACATTTAATAGAAATAAATAAATAAAATAAAAAAATGATAATTACAGTGATTATAGACGTCTAACAATTCTTAAAATTAAACAAAACCTACGTGAATGATAACTTGAAAAACTATCATCTGTGATACATCACAAATGATAGTTCACACATGTGTGAACTATCATTTGTGAACATTTTATACTATTTCACTTTCAAAATTAACGTGAGATATACTATTCATTTTGTAACACCAGTGTCGTGTCGGCTCCACGCGCGGACGGGCATTCAATCCCATGATGATGATTTTCTTCAAAAATCGAATTGTGTCGGAATAATCTTCGACGTTACAATACTACGCGACTAATTCCCGTTTTTACAAAATGAATTTTTATACTATATTTATTTACGGGATATTTACTTTGATTCGAGTCTTTTTTAGTAGTAGGGCCATCAGAGAAATTAGAAAGAAGATAGATCGTTTCGTACGCCAATTAACTACCCACTCGCAAAAAAAATCAGTTTATCCGTGATTATGACGTGTGAAAGTGCGTTGAAATATCGGGAAACTCAAAAAGACTCAAATTATCGTAAATATCCCGTAAATATTGCATATAATGTTCACTATTATTGAACATCGTATGCTGAAAAGTCTAAAATGTTGCTGAAAATACCCAAATTGCTAATAACATGTATGCTTATTTCCTTCGATTTATCACGGATCCCATCATCAGAACTGGATATAAAAGCAAGTAAAAATGTTTAAGGGTAACAAAAAACCGGCAAGTTTAAATTTATTGCATACTATACATGCACTATACATTGAGGGACTCCGACACACACAAGGCCTAATTTATTTTAATGGTTTTAATTATTGACTTATCACAAAGCTAGGGTACAAGGCTCGAAATAATAAGTGCTGTTATTAGATAATCCATTATATCAAATGACATTTACTTTAACACGTTTCAACGATACACTGAACTAATATATAACTGTTACCTACAACGAAAACTATAGAATCCATTTCAAACACTGAATGCCCAATCAAACGCTCGCATCAGAGAAATGGATGCCTGCATAAAGCATTTCAGCATTATCTAGATTGCTACAATTATCGGGAAACAACGCAACTCTTAAAACTTCCGATAGTACAGTCGAAGTCAGACACATACATATCCCTTTCATCCCTTTCATCATTTATTAATTTATTTATTAAGACACTCCTACGACATCTTCACATTACATTCACAAAGTAAATTAACAATATACTGGTCCCGTGTGAGACACCTTTACAGGAGTGTACAGCACTCGATATAAAAACTAAAAACAATATTGCTCATACAGTCATAACCTTACAAAATTAAAATTAAAATCAAAATAACCTAACTACAAATTATACAATAAAAAGAAAAATTACGAAAATAAACATTTTATTTGGTCCCAGAAGTGGTCAGAAACTTGCGTTTCAAACCACTCAGTGAGACCGAATACATGTCAATGTCAACGTCACGAGACTCTTTTACAAGTCATCATCATCACTATTCACAGCATATAGTTGCCTACTTCTGGGCAGAGCCCGCCACCTGCGATAATTGCTCTTAAACGTCAGTTTCTTGCTGTCAGCTGATAAAAAATTGACGTTTGACAGCTATGATCGCGAGATTTATGCCTGTTGCAAACCTGTCGCGAGATAATCAGACTGCCGGTTATATGCTAAGCCAAGAATATCCCGCGACTTCACGATTGTCGTGAGGCAAACGTGCCACCAAGTAACCATTCCATAAACAAGAAATAAAAAAAAAACGCTAGGCATTTCACACTGCACATACTGGTCCTTCATTCTTAGCTTACATACCAACTGAACCGCAGAGCCAAAAGAGCTGACATGGAGCGCTTCTAGACCGAGCACGTTGCCGGCTACGTTTTTGTTGCAGCTGGATAAGTTGCTTTTCATTATTTTGTCATCACATCTCCGCTCGTTCATCTTCCGCTGTATTTTCTTACTGCTAGGCATGACGATACACCTTATAATATTGTTAATTAACACAATTTATACTCAAATCTTTTAAAAAATATTTTAATTTTGTAAAAAGGAATACGAAGCGCGGAGCGCGAAGAAAAACGTGACGAAGGCGGCTAGGGATGCCACATACAAAACCAAAAAACTGCACTAATTTTTTTTTATACTCTAAAGCGCGACGTAAACGAGCAGTGAACGGAAAATACTACTTTGTTAACAGTTTGTGTTTCAGATTAAACACGTAATAGAATAAAAGATCATCATCATCACATCAGCCGTAAGACGTCCACTCACTAAGAACCAATCGTGCCATACTCACAACGCTTGGCAGGCGGGTTGGTGCAGTATGCACAATAATACGCAGAAAACGCTGATGCTCATCTTCCAGAGGTGCCCCTTGGCAGATTTTACTGCATCCACAGGCAAGTGAGTAGGGCAACATTCTACTACCGGGACTCCACGGCACGACTATAATAAAACTTCACTTTAAATAACAATCCGACTGTACCATTGTTGATATAACAGTTCGACAAGCGGAAACGGAAGCGAGGAAGTTTGCGAAATGAAATGCGGGTAGGAATTGAAGTAAAATAAAAGATTTTATGCCGTGGGGTGCTGGCAGTAGAATGTTGTCCACCCTCTCATGCCCGTGGATGTAGTATGAGCCTGTTAAAGGATACCTCCGGAAGATGTGCAGCAGCGTCTTTCCGTGTATCAACTTCCCGTACTGCGGTTGTCTAAAACTAGAATAATTTCGATGACCTCTGTGGCGCAGCGGGCGAAAATACGCCTGCGACGCAAGAGGTTGCTGGTTTGATTCCCGCCTCGGGACAAATGTCTGTACGATGCAAATGTTCTAGGTGTTGTGGATGTTTTTCTATACTTATGTAATAAAAAAAACCTATATTGTATTATGTACATCAGTCACTAACCCATAATACAAGCTCTGCTTAGCTTGGGGCTATGATGAGTGAATTGTACAGCATAATTTATTTATTTAGTATCTTGTTTAGAAAAAATACGTATTCACCGACTTAATAACATTAATGTGCAATAAATATCTGGTAACGGTATTTTTAGTCAAAGTAAAACAAGTGTTTTTTCATTACAGTATAAATCTTCGAAGTCAATTATCAAAAGAAAAATAAACAATATTTAAAATGAATAACGCTTCTTATAGAATTCGTTCGCTGCAGGAGCTATTTTTGTCCAAGCTACAAAGCAAAAAAAAACCTCACTCTTTCAGTTCTATTCATCGTTACAATGTATTTTCTAAATGTGTTTTGATCGCGCAAAAGCATGCACAGTAAAGATTTAAACACATTTGTTGGAGATTCCAAAGCAAGTTTTAAATAGAGAAACCTTCAAAATAAAAAAGAGAAAGATAATCATAGCCAATTTCAATTTCCACCTTTATTAATTACAAAAAACTATACTGAACAATACACATAGCCCCAAGGAGCTTATTTTTTAGGCACAAACAGATGAAAATAAGAGTACATACGTACTTGTTTCATACGAAGAAAATACCCAGAGCCGAGACGTCAGCAGAAAAGCTCGTACAAGCTTAGCTTGGTTTGGGACTGTTGAGTGTAGTGTTCAACATTTTTAACAGACACTACCAGTACGCAAAGGATTTTTGTACCACGTGACCTTACGTGTTCAGTTCATCTGAATAATTGATCAGGATTAGCAATCAGGTTCATTTCAAGCAATCACAGGTCCCAGAGTATAAACACTGTTCCCCCGTTGACTCGGGAGGAAGACGCGTCAGAGAATAAACAGACAGACAGAGTAGAAGAACTTTTTTGAAGAGTTTATCCGGGGAAGTACTACCATACATTTATATGCCGTCAAGCGGGAATGTCTACTTTGCTGTGTTTGAAGGGGGCCGATGAAATTACGGGCACATGAGACCTTACAACTCTATGTCTCAAGGTGACGGGCGCAATGCGATGCAGCGTTGGTCACCGCGGTATTGCAGTTTTCATAGAGGTACCGCTTTACATCAGATGGGTCGTCGTCTTGTCTCTTCATTTAGTCTTATAAAAAAAGAAAGTCTTTGCCTTTAAAATGTAGCAGATATATATATACACGATCTCGATGGAAAATGTGAAAAATCCTTTTGATCATCTCACCCGTAAGACTACTGTCGTCCACTGCTGGATAGGGCTCAAACAGACAGCAATCTTGGCCAATCAGCCTGCCAAGCGCAACGAGTATGGCAACCACCTCTCATGATGCACAGCAGTCCTATGGCTGACATGATGATAAATAAATAAATAATGCTGAACAATTCACCCATCATCATCTAGCCCCAAACAAAGCAGAGCTTGTGTTATAAAGAACAAGATGACTGATATACTTAATACATTAAACATGGCTAGATATTTTTTATTATATATTGTTAAACATCCATAGCAAACAAATATCTGCAGATCGAAAAAACATTTGTGTCGAGGCAGGAATCGAACCCGCAGCCTCTTGCATCGCAGGCGAATCTTCGCCCGCTGCGCCACAGACAGCTCGACATGATGTTAATAATTATGTTGTGAGGCAACGTGTCCTTCCTGTGCGTTTCTCTTTGTCCGTAGACCAGCGATCTGTAGACGCGATACGTCACACATTCGTTTATCTGTTCAAACATGTTCTAAGTGGCCGGCATTTGCAGGTCTAGGGAGTCCCCTTCATCGTTCTAATATAACGATGAAGGGGACTCCACTGAAAATGTTCCAAATGTTCCACTCATATTATGAGTGGAACGTTTAGAACAATTTCGGTTTCGTTAGAACATTTATTCGTGGTACCGGCCGTGCACCAATGGATTTTTCGTTCTTGAAAAATTTATGTGCACACTTGACACGAGCTTTAACGGTGAAGGAAACATCGTGAGGAAACCCGCGGCTTAGTTAGCTTCAGACGTAATTGACCTGTTCTTTCCTCTGAATAATAGCTGACTAAGCTGAGAGGATGGTATAGGTGATGGGTCAATCCATCTAACAATGTCCCAGGCACTGCAGCGTCCCGTACAGCATAATTACCAGTTGCTGACGCTGTATAAATCATCTATAATAGATGCAAAAGGCCTTACTTTTTTATTATTCGGTTTCAAGTGTGCCTTCTGCGCCTTATTGTAATGTTTAGGGTTTCTTAATATAACAAGGAACTTATGGAGTTACATCGATTGTCCTGGAAAGGTTCATATGTGTTTTGTTTTAATTTTTTAAATTTTAATTTGTCTTGTCTTGTCTTTTTATTTTATGGCTTTTTGTGTTTGGTTTTACACAATTCCGCCAGTGTCAAGTTAATTAATTCATAAATTCGATATTTGGCTGGCCATGTTGGTGACCATATTTTTGAAATTTTAATTTGTTTGTGGCCTTTGGGTCCGATCGAATCAACGCTTTTTGACATTGACTACTTTAAGCTTCTTCTTAGCTATCTTGGAAGAAAATTATCTAGATATAGAAACATAAAATTATGTTCAGTAGCATACGATATAGAAAAAAAACATAAGACTTTCATAGCACAAGCTTTGCTTATTTTATGTAAAGTATGTAAGCTGCTGTAACTTGTAAACACGTCGAAATTATCACCACCTAATCGCCATAGTCACCAACCTTCTCAAAAGTCTTGGTATTTCACTGTTATTTTTGAAGTAACTAGCCTTACATAATTTATCGTTAAATATTTAATCAGCAGTGGCGCTCAATGTTTGACCGAGTTAAACAATCTCTGGAGATTCAAAACAACTTCCAAAAACAGAGTCTAGTTTGCAAAATGTCTGTGTTTGCTTCTAATTAGAATATTTGCCTTCATATTTTCTCTCGTGGTTAACTCTGCCTTGTTTATACCGTGTGCTCGCTTTATTTGCGGGGTTTCTCGTAAGACAGGCGTCGGTTAATTCATTAAAATGAAACGAAGACATCATTATCGACGTATGACGTCAACTGCTGGAAATAGATCACCAACTTGGAGTATCTTGAGAGATTGTTGCTTCGCTAAGGTTGGCAGAAGTGTGCACGAGCGCAGTACGGGGTGTTGATACAAGAAACGACACTGCGCATCTTCCTCATTGGCAAATTTTTACTGCGTCCACGGGAAAGAGAGGAAGGGCAATATTCTACTGCCGGCACCCATGACACCCCACGAGTTAGAGTATTTGCCTTCATATTTTCTCTCGTAACTCTGCCTTCTTATACTCGTGCGCTCGTTTTATTTGCGGGATTTCTCGTATAACAGGGGCTACAGGCGTCGGTTATGTCATTGAATTGAAACAAATGATCATCATCACCATATAAGCTACCAGTGCCGGTAGGATGTTGCCACCAGCGCCGCAGCAGCAGCGCCTTTCCGTGTATCCCGTACTGCACTCGCCAAACCATCTGCCAAGCGTGGCAGGTATGGCAACAACCCCTCATGATCAGTACTTGGAGATCAATGAGCGAGGCCTATGTCCAGCAGTGGACATCCTACGGCTGAAATGATGATGATGTTGATGATGATGACTATTAACAGACGTAACATGAAATAAATGCATTTACATTCTGCTGTCAGAACTACGAAAAGACTGATGTTTTTTAAATATAAAAACTGTAATAAATGAAATTCATTAGATAGTCTAGATTTCTTGTTTGACTAGCAATTAGCTTCTCAGTTCATTCCAAGTTCTGCTCTCCCAGTAAGTTTCCAACAAAGAGTTAGCACTGATTTAAAAGGCAAATAAAAGTTCCAACTTATATAGTAGAGCAAGAGAGGGAAGTGGAAAATTCTACCTCGTCAAACTCTGGAAGCCATTTATTTGTAATTCCCATCCTGTATCAGTGTTACAAGAGTTTAGCAGTACATGATGGGAAACCTTCCTCTATATAAGGTCCGGCAGCAATAACGTAGGTATCTCGTGACAGGCTTGCAACAGGCCTGAATCTTGCGATCATCGCAGACAATGGTCAATTTTGTATTAAAAGCAGCAAGTTTAACAGCGTTGGTCGCGAGGTTTACGTCTGATGTAAACCTGTTGCTAGATACGTAATCAGCCTGGGGATCTGTTAAGGAGACAATATTTAAATAAATAAATACGGTGATTTATTGAAATTTGAAACACGACATGGAAACGTAGCCTTATTTATTTGAATGACCTGTAAATTAATGTAACAAAGACTTAATAACGGTTCGCGTTAAAATCAATAGGTCAAATATAATAATCAAACATCAATGAGATCCATGCGGCTACATTGAAGAAAGTATTTTATTTTTATTTTTTGTATACTCGTAAATAATTATTTTCTTGATAAATAAATAAAACGCACTATGTGTGTTGGAAAAAAATCATATATCCTAGTCTAAGGTTTACATAATGTAATGGGTCTTGGTCGTCGTCTGTCCTCCCGCGACCAAGAACGCTGAAATGTGTTCGAAACGTCGGGAAAATAATAAAAAAGGTACGCGATAAAATCCTGTAATTTTAAAACTAAAAATATGTTAACAAATCGCGAAAGTTTAACTAGTTACATTATAAATCCTAGCATAATAAATATAAAGATTTTGCGCAAGCTAAATCATATTTTTTTATATTAATACAAAGGTTTCATCGCCTTTTTTATTATTTTTGTGAAAATAATAAGGTACGCAATAAAATCCAGTAGTAATTAAACTAAATAATATATTTAGACATTATTGTATTATTCTTATCTTGGTTAAACTTTTGTATGGATTCTATTTCCTGAATATGTTGTATGATCTCATCAGTTCTAGGAAATAGATGAGATGAGAACACGTCACATCAGCTCTTATTCTCTACAAGGTTCTTCCCAAACCTTGTTCCACGATACTATCCTATTCCAACGCGGTAAGACAGAGAGAGATGCAAACAATCAAAGGAGTCAATTTTAATCATAGCGAGGAATAAATTTAAAAACGCAAGTTTGCATTATAATATCCCGATGGATGCACCGGATTCGATGAAGTTTTTTAAGTTGTTTGTCAGCGCTATGTGCTTTCTTGATTGTTTGAAGTTCAACTTTTTCGCCATTTCGGGGTTCGATCACCCTTTGATGGAAGACGGTGTGTGTTTTAAGTTTATTTGCAAATGTAACCGATTTCAAAAGAACGAGGTTCTCAATTCGAGTGTATGTTTGTTACGTGTAATTATACTAAAAGTCACACTGGCGTCTCTCAAGGTATAGTTTTAAGCCCTGAATTTAACCTTGAAGTTGGGTTTTGTTTCACCTTACAATGTTTGCACTAGCAAATGTAAAAACTATTTCACACCCAGTTCTGATGATTGGATCCATGATAAATCAAAGGAAATTATCATATGAGGAGTGGAGAGGATATTATTATATGAGGAGTGCCTGGGGTGCCGGCAGTAGAATTTTACCCCTCCTCTCATGCGTGGATGCAGTAAGAGCCTGCTAAGGGATACCTCCGGAAGATAGGCAGCAGCGTCTTTCCGTGTATCAACATCCCAAACTGCGCTCGCCAACCCTCCTGCCAAGCATGGTGAGTATGGAAAACTATGTTAATATTACATTATTTTTATGTATTTTTATTCTCAAAAGGACAAAATACAGTCACTTACTTGAGAACAAATTTCACAAAAGTTATAATACATAGATAATCGTTATTTTTCAAGAAGTGAATAGTCTGTAACATTATTTTTTAAACTTTCGTGGTTACATCACTTTATTCCTATTTAGGATTATCGGGTATTTATCGCGTAATTACCTTTCTTTCTATCCCGTTGTTTCGACCGGATCGCACCTGATCGTGGTCGCGGGAAGACCAGGCATCTTCTGCACCGCAGAAACAAAGGTAATTACGCGATAATTACCCGATAATCCAAAATTGTAATAATCTTCTGTAACATTTTTTGATTTAAATGTGTTGAATGAGCATTTTAATTTCTTTTTTAGGAGGGTAGATTATAATATAGCTGTACGCCTTCATAGAGTATTGTTTTTGACGTTCATTGTACGTGGTAGTTTTCTCGTTAAACTTTTGTTGTATTTTTTTTAAACAGTTGTACTATATTTCGTTATTTCTTTTATTCTATAAAAAAGTTTCTTATAAAAAAGTTTGTGCCAGTTTGTCGTTAAATTTTATAAATCAGCATGATTAAGGTTGATTAACTCTTACACGCTGTAATAACTCTCAGGCGAACTGAAGATCTAGCTTTAGTTCAATTTATTTATATTGATAGACTCTCTACCGACTCTCTGAAGCTAGATCTTCAGTTCGCCGGAAATCTCAAGCACCCTTGATAACTTCGGATGAAGCATTTGTAGAAACTCAAATTGTCGTTGTACGATCGCGGAAGAAAAACCTTTTCTCGCAATAACACAATTAAAACTCCTTGCAGGCTTGAGATAACGAGAACGATTCTATAACGTTAAACTTTTGCGACGAAAAATTATAATTTATTTTCGCTTTTTGCCTTAGGTTAGAGGAAGTTTCCGCTTAGATAGTTAGTTTTGTTTCAAAAATATTTGCATGAGGCTTGAATCTGACTTTGATATATTTTAATAAATTTGGAACCTAAAAAATATCATCATCATCATCATTTCAGCCGTAGGACGTCCACTGCTGGACATAGGCCTGCCTCATGGATTTCATAGGCCTCCCTCATGGATTTATGGCCGTGGGGTGCTGGCTAAATGTTACCCCTCCTCTCTTGCCCGCGGATGCAGTAAGAATCTGCTAAAGGATGCGTTCGGAAGATGAGCAGCAGCGTCGTCCGCAACTTTAACACCCTATACTGCGCTCGCCAACCCGCCTGCCAAGCATGGCGAGTATGGCAATAACCCCTCATGATAGAAATATCTACATGAACAACAAATATATTGTAACAAATCCACTTAACTATTTTTAACGCGTGCTTCGGTTGACGTATTACCGGAAAGGCATTGCTAATAACAGAGTCACAGTACATAGGTACTATATATTTATTTGTTTTATTTATTTATTTTAGGAAGACTAACAGCACAAATCAAACATAATATATATAAGTAATCTAGAATCAAACGGCTCATAACAAGTCTTCACTTTTAGAAATATTATAGAAATGGAGCACGAAAGTAAATACAAGCTTTTAACAAACAAAGGTGATTTAGGTTAACAAAACTGATTAAATAAAGTTAGTTCAATTCAGTCAAAGAAATCAGAACTCAATAAGCGCCTCATCCTTGCCACGCTACAGTCGAACAAATCCACAGAAGTATTACAAATGATTATAATGCTTGATGCGATGAAACTTGTAACATTCTATTCTAATAAAATGTCGCGTTTTGTGAATTTGAAGTGGTTCTCTTCCCTTGCCCAAGGATGCGGTAAAAATATTCTTAGCTGCAGTACTGCGTTCGCCCACCCGCATGCCAAGCGTGGCAAACACACCCTCAATGACTCTTGAGAGGCGTATATCCAGCTGTGGACAGCCTACGGCTGACATGATGATGATGATGGTAGAAAATTAATACAAAAATGTGCTTATTTCTATTAATTTATGTTGTTTTATATGTAAATTTGACGAGCTCTGTGCCGCAGCGGGCGAAGGTCCGCCTGCGACGCAAGGGGTTGCGGGTTCGATTCCCGCCTCGGGACAAATGTCTGTACGATCTGCAGATATTTGTTCAGGGTGTTCTGGGTGTTTTTCTATGTTATAATAAAAATATCTATCTATCTATGTAGTATAATGTATTAAGTATATCAGTCATCTAGTACCCATAACACAAGCTCTGCTTAGCTTGGGGCTAGATGATGCTGTGTAATTTGTCCAGCAATATTTATTTATTTAAATTTGTGACGCGTCATTATGGTCCATGCGGCCGCACTGAATAAAGTATTTGTTTTATTCTTGATTCTTGAAAGGTTCCAATAAACAAGCAGCCTGATTTAAAGCACATCCGTCACATCAGTCATCCTCCTTATCTCGCGCCTTCAAAGGAGTTTTAGTTGTGTAATTGTATTACAAGTTTTTTCTAAATACTTTGAGGCTAAAATAAATGTCCAGCATTTTGACCCCAAAGTAAGCATTCCCTATTCCTGAAACAAAACTAAAAAATTAAGCGGAAACATCCTACCACCAACTAAGGCAAAATTATTATTTTTTGTATCTCTATCCAAAACTTTATTATTTTGTTGGTACCTAATGGTTCTACAACGCGAAACTAAACGTGCACACCTACGCGACCATAACCCGGGCCGAGCGGGATATTCGCGATTCGCGCGATAGTCGTGCAGGTGTGCACGTTTAGTTTCGCGTAGTAGACGCTCCCGCTTCGCGTCCCGTATTTCACGTAGCAGGTTTTACCTCAGCTTTAAGGATGACTCCCGCTAGACCGTGCTGTGTCTAGGCCATTTTTCTGAGCGTTGTCCATTGCTCGGTCGTCAATCGGTTGTCGGTCCGCACACCGACCACAGAGTATCGCACGCTAATGGCCTGTCCACAGGTGTTCGCTGTGCCTGTGTTGGTGTGGTTTGATGGTTGGTCGGTCACGTATTTATATTATATTACTCTCCTCATTTATTTATTAATTAAGTACTCTATTATTGTATGTAATATTATTACTGTATAAATGGTATTTATTTATTTTGTACGCCTGCGCCTTGCACTGGCAGACGAGCCGGTCACACGGACCTGCCTGAAAATCAGCGCCGCGACCGCGTAGCTTGCTACGTGATTGCGGTAATACTGAGACAGTGTCCATTTTTTGACCTCATGCAGCATTGGTTGTACATATTTTTAAAATTTTGTTTAACAGTGTAAGCCTAATTTGTTTATTTTATGTTTTCTTTGTAATTTGTATATGTTGTGTGTGTGTCAAAAATAAATGATTTTCTTCTTCTTCTTCTTCTTCTTCTCCGTGTAGCGTGAGTGTGTCTGTAGTGTATGTGATACTATATATACTATACGCATACATACGCTGTCTCGTGTGGCCTGGGTATTGACGGGTATTGGTTAGCGAACTGTCACTGTCACAATAGGAACTGTCATGTGAGCCGTAAGGGCGGGAGGACAGTAGCTTTTCATGTGTGTAAGATCTGTGAGTGCTGGGTGAGTTAAAACCGAAAATACAAGGGCATTGTCGAGCCAGTATGTGATATAGATCATTACAACCCCTACTGTGTCCATACAAAATATATGTAGTATTAGTTGACCGTGCTACGGCCGACACTCGGCTTAGGCACGACATGGTCTAGCGTGAGTCACCCTTTATACTGAACCCGGATATTAAAATATTCATCGCAGAAGTCGCCCGGTGCACTTTGCATTTTCTCCTACATTTGCATGGTAATTATTCTGTACGTGTTAACTTAATTCGTTTATTTTTCGACGGCCGTAACTGTTAAAACGCCGTGGGGTGCCGGCAGTAGAATGTTGCTCATATTAGAAAACGAATATATGCTAGCATGGGCAACATTCTCCTGGATTATACCATTAAAATGCCAAGTGTATAATATAATACGGCTGGCAGTAGAATATATCTATAATATTACCCGTACGGCGCCGTGGGGTGCCGGCAGTAGAATGTTGCCCCTCCTCTAATACCCGTGGATGCAGTAAGAGCCTGCTAAGGGATACCTCCGGATGATGGGCAGCAGCGTCTTTCCGTGTATTAACATCCCGTACTGCGCTCGCCAATGCGCCTACCAAGCGTGGTGAGTATGGCAACAACCCCTCATGGAGACCCGTGTGGGAGGCCTGTGTTCATTATTACGTTTTATGGCTGAAATGATGATGATGATTACCCGTTCTGCGTTTGGCAACCCCCTTATGAAACCTCTCATCATCAGTACTTGGAGATCTATGAGGGAGGCCTATGTACAGGCAGTGGACATCCAATGGCTGAGGTGATGATGATCAATTATAAAATCTTGACTATTTCTATCAATACTTTCAATATAATCAGAAAGATACATTTATTTGAAACACACACACCCACACACAAACGCGCACGCTCACACCTACAGACACATAAACACACACGCGCGCGTTACATACCGCGGAAGTTACAGAAAACTCTGTCTTTCTTTTAAAATCCAGCAAAATATTTAAATAAAAATTCATAATAAATGTTGTAGCACAGTACGAAAAGTAATTACGAAATAAATTACATAATACAAAAAATTGTCTTAATCTATAACAAGTTAGAATCAAGCGAAAAAATAATGATTGAGCCGGAGCAAATACTTAACGAAATTCTAGATCCAATTTTCCATATTCCAATATTATTTCAGTTTCCCTAATTATAATAAAGTTGCCCGATCTTTCGCGCTGTAAAATTAAATATTCTGACTGAACGAGGAGATAAAATTTTACTGTGTCATGCCCTTATCTGAAACGTGGGAAACAAAATTATGTCCTCTAAAGTCTTTGACACACAGGTGGAAATGGGTTAAAATTTGTGACGTGTTGCGTCTCACACCACTGCCTTTAAAATACGGAACACCAAATATTAGCGCTAAGCAAAAACCTTTCCATCGTCGTGAGAAACTTCGTCGTGAAAACTAGACACTGATGGCGATTCTATTGTTGAACGTACTAGCTAAAGCTAATTAAATTGACGTTAACAAACTGAAATGGCATATTATACCTACTCGGTTAGTGCCATTCTAAAATTAATTTCGGTGGAGTTGTTAAATTTAGTTTTGTATATGTTAGGTATCTCATAATTTTCTTACTGGAATACTTTAAACCAAAATCTTAATTCATTCCGGTTAATATTTTTTTTGGTTAACGTAAAAAAACATTTACCAACTTCTAACAACCAGGTCTACGCTTAACAACGGAACCCTGCATAGCGCGTGGCCCGACACGCACCTGGCCTAATTTTTATGATAATATGATATGATAACGCCTATCTTCACTAAAAATAATCATCTGTCACTTAGGGTTAAGCTCGCCTTTGAACATGACTTTTCATTGGGTATATAATATTTGATTACTTTGTACGATAAAAATTTACAGAATAAGACATGTCACGTATTCTTGATATAATCCTTGCCTAGGCAATGACGACCTTCTTTAAACAAAACCTATTAACTCCCTTTTCTTAAAAGTATTGGGGCCATATGAAGACGGAAACACAGACGTTGGCAGTTTATTGCAATCGAGAGCAAAACTTCTGCGAAAGAAGTATATTGAACACTGCATTTTACTTGTACTTTTTATGAAAAAGTTTAGCAAGAGTTTAAGAACACTAGGTCTATGAATCGATGAATTACCAATGTGGTTAAGAATAATATTCATAAAAAAGGAGTGTCTGATAAAAGAGATTTATAGAGAAAAAGAGTTATGTCGTTGGGTGAAGAAAATTTCGTTTACGAGTTCTCGGATGCTCATTTCAGCCGTAGGACGTTCGATTATATACAACTAAATGACATTACAAGCCGGAGGTTCAGCTGACATAAAGTGGTAACCTCTACCTTTTTTTTTAGTGACGGGTTAGAAATCTGCTAGGTCAGATACAGATGCTGCGTAAGGTCACAGCAAGCATAACCTCTACCTATTACAACGCTGCACTTGCCAGGAAGATATGGGGCCTATGCCTGAAACCTATGTAAGGAACTTTAAGTAACTTTTGCGATTTTCATATTTTAATTCCTATGTATGAAATAATTAATGTAACAACTCTTGGTTAACCATAATAAATAAATAAATAATTTCATATACTATTCATTTCGTTTTAAAATACAAGAATTTAAAGTTCACTACCTACTCATACGACCAAGAACGCTGAAATGAGTTCGAAACATCATCGGTAAAAAGAGGTATGTACGCGATATATTCCTATGTAAACTCTTAACTAAACTAACTTTTCCTATGTGAACTCTCACGAAAGGTACTTAAATATATTAACAGTAGGAGTGTTGTAGCAACAATAGGATGAATAAATGATTATAAGGTAGCTATGTAGGTTTATTGGCTTACTTATTTTGTCTTCCAATAATAATTAATAATTTTTCGTTTTCTTGTTTTTAATTAAGCTTCATAACAAAAAATAAATTGTAAGTTTGTTGCGATTCAAGCCAGATCATTTTCAGTGCTTTTATTATTATTTTTGTAAATAAATTGTATATAAATAATAAATAAATAAATATAAATAAAATAAACATTATTAGTTGGTTTTCTATTTTACACTCCGTACACAGCGCAAAACCAACCCCGTGTAACACTGTCATAACGCTATCTCCGGAACAAAACAAATAGTCGTTTACCGTCAACGTAATGGTTCCAGGAGTGTTTTTAATTGTAATTATCATTAAAAGTTTTATTGTCGCGATAAAGATTGTTCGCTCTTCAGCCGAAGGGACAGACTAATTGGCAACTGTTGCGTGGCGCTTCCCGTTTGATGATTTTAATTGTGCTTCTGAAGTTTGTTTCAGTTTAACTAACTGGACTGGGGAAGTTGTTCTAATGGCTTCCTCATTTTTAAGAATTTTGTTAGTGTTTAGCTAGGGTGTGAGTTGGGGGGTTCAATCATGTGCTATAGAGGTTCATAGAAAAAAAGCAATCAAAATGTTCAATTATCAGGGGATTTGAACGTTTGGGTTTGAATCCCGTCAGAATCGAACATTTTGATTGCATTTTTCATTTCTATCTATCTTCTACATAAATTCATAGAAGGTAAAAGAAAATACAATCAAAATTTTCATTCCCACAGGATTCGAATCAGCCTTCCGTCTGAAACAGTGGGTTCAAATCCTGTCAAAATAAAAAAATAGCATTTTTTCCATCCAGCTGAACAATGCGCCACAAAATTCTTCAGACGAGGAAACTATTAGAACTTTTGGGTTCGAATCCCGTCAGAATCGAACTATTGATTGCTTTTTCATTTTTATGAATTCCAGCAGGTACAGGTACAATATTGACACACAACTTGCACTCTAGCAGAAGACTACGCAGTTATTTTGTAGTTCAAGGGACGTACTAATTGCTATCTGGGGGCCTACTCTTCAATGAAATTCACTGATTTTTTACGACTTAATGAGAGACAAGCCTAACGCCCGCCTGATGTTAAGCCCTTTATTACCTTAACCGTTTACAATTGCAATACCGCGGTAGTCACGTTCATTGAGCACGTGAACAACGCTGTACTGAAATGCGCCCGTGACCCTGAGACATAGAGTTGTAAGGCTCTATGTGCCCGTAATTTTACCGGTCCCCTTACACTTACAATACAATACAAATACATTTATTGCCAAAAAGAAAACACAGTTATTAATACATAAAATTACAATAATATAAAATAAGATCCTCTTAGGCAAATGGAGTAGACTCAGCACTGGACTGAGTAAACTACAGTCTACTCAGGGCTGGTTTTCAGTCTATCCCAGGGTTCGTATTTAGGTGTAAAAGTTTATTATTGTAACAGCAGGTGAAAAAAAATAATAATCAGTTTAAATACAAAATAATAAAGGGTATACAAAAGTTCAAACTGAAATACAGGAATGTAGCCATTACTGCTTGGCGGCAGAAATAGGTATGGTGGTGGTACTCCGCCGGGGGAAATCTTCACAGAAAGTATGTCCATTACGTAAGTATTGCAATAACTTAATATCGTAATCGTTTTCTAGAGTAGGCGCCATCATTCGTAGCGCTTTACGTTTGATGATTTTAATTGCGTCTCTGAAATTCGGTTTAATTTTACTCTTGATGGACTAGAGTCACTTGGAAATTGGAAAGGGGAGAAGTTATTCTAAAAGCTTCCTCGTTTGAAGAATTTTGTAGCGCAGTGAGTTCGAGTTGCGGGTTCAATATTGTTTTAACAGTGCCAATAGAATATTTTTCAGTTTGGGACTGGATGGTTCTCAGTGAAAAGTCCGGTGTTATTAAAAAAATAACCGTCACGGGACGCCTGGCAAATGTAAAACATTTTCAAAGTCACCACAGTCGCTACAGTCGCCACAGTAGCACCAGTCGCCACAGTCGCCCCAGACACCACAGTCAACACGATAGGCACGATGTACGAAGGGCAGTCTCCCTAGTAACTGGTCACTATAGCTGTCGTCCTGGTACTAACTCGCACATCTCCAAGCGTCACGCGTCACCTCTCATCTGGTCGGTTTTACCCATAGCAAAAGATGTTTTACATAAAAAAAAATGTTTTACTGTTTAAAAACTTCTTCTTCTTTTGTTAATGGCACGTGTTATTGAAAATCTCTGAGGATCTGATTTCAGCTCCTTAGACAAAGCAAGCATGACACGAGCACAATATTTTTCGTGGAACCATCATCAGTCATCATTGCCGTGGGATGCCTGCAGTAGAATGTTGCCTCTTCTCTTTTTCCGGCAGTTGGTGTAAGACTCTGCCTAGGGAATATATACTATAGAAAACGTTCTATGTGGTTTCTATGGTAAGCGACAGAATTAGCGACACTTTCATTGCATTTTATGATAGCGTAGTGAAGGTAGGTGAATGACCTGTATTGCCACGCTAAATGGCATCGAGGATAGTAGTAAGGCTGTTCTTTGCGCATACAGGCAGCAAATCCGTCTGTACGCGCCTCAGCGCTCCAAAACAAAGTAGCGACTTTCCGTGTATCAATGTCCCGTACTGCGCACGCCAGCCTGCCAAGCGTTGCGTGTACAGCAAAACCCCCCGTGAGCTTGGAGGTCCATTAGGGAGGCCTTGGTCCAGCAGTGGACGTAGACAGTTGGCGTACGTCATTTTTGCTAAACCATCATCATCATTAGCATCAGCCCCTGTCAACCCACTGCTGAGCAAAGTGCTGCATCTAATTCGAGGTGTAAGTTTGAGAACCTCATTGGCTTAGTTGGTCTAATAGCCGGCTTAGACGCAGGAGTTTGTGGGCTCAATCCCCGCCGGGGACAAATGTTTGCTTTTGTATACCTATATGTGTATCGGTGTTTTCTCATGATAAGTATGTATTAACAAAAAAATAGCCATGGGGTGCCTGTAGTAGAATGTTACACCTGCCCATGGATGCAGTAAGAGCCTGCTAAGGGATACCTCTGGAAGATGCGCAGCAGTGTCTATCCGTGTATCAACACCCGTACTGCGCTCACCAACCCACCTGCCAAGCGTGGTGAGTATGGCAACTACGCCTTATGGAGATCCATAATGTAGGCACGTATTCAGTAGTAGTCGTTTTACGGATGAAATGATTTGAATGCATCCTTAAATCATCCATTTCAAAACTCTGTTACACTAAAGTGTTAAATACCTGTTCACATTCACTGTCACCCTCTAAACCAACAGACATACATACAAGGCGAGGAACACATTAATAGCATGGCGACAGTCAATATTGTTAAAAGTTACACTAATTTGCTATTAACAAGAGCACGTTAATATTCTGAACTAACAAAATATTTTAGAGTGCATTCAACAGAGTTGGTCAAATACGAAGTCGATGGCGGTAAGAGTGACAAGCCATTGCGGCACATGCACTGCAAAACTATTTCCGATTAAAGATTTATCACACGCACTGCTGACGCAATAATTTAAGATTGACGACTTCTGCGCGCAGCGGGCGGCTAGATGCCCGCCACGGGATAAATATCTGTGCGATCAGCAGATATTTATTCAAGAAGTTCTGGATGTTTTTCTCTACATAATAAGTAGACGGCCTGTTCTAGAAATTATCATGCACAGAACACCTTAGTGAACAGTCAATACAGTGTGACAGTTAATATAGTACGGCTTAAGTATCACTAATCTGTTAATAACAAGAACACGTTCAGTACTTTGAACATTATCGTTACAAGAGGGCAGCGTAAGTTAGGTTGATACAATACAATACAATACAAAAAACTTTACCTATCATCCGTAAAAAAAAAATAAACAAAACAATCGATTTATTGAGGTGTGCAACGTTAAAACTGTTAATTTTTCTAATATACTATCAACACTTAATTGACAGATTTTTGACAGGTGTGTTATCTCATAAGGCAAGCTCAATTGTTTGTTTTTTTTCCTTTTTAATAAACAGTGATAAAAGTATCAACTTATGGGACGGCTTTTTGTCGGACGTGTATGTACAAGTAAATATATCAAAAATCCGCTTATTCTTTTCAGCCATAAAACGTCCACTGATGAACACAGGCCTCCCTCATGGATCTCCATGACGGGTAGTTGCCATTCTCACCACGCTTGGCAGGCGGGTTGGTGAGCGCAGTATGGGATGTTGATACACGGATAGACGCTGCTACCCATCTTCCGGAGGTATCCCTTAGCAGGCTCTTACTGCATCCATGGGCATGAGAGGAGGGGTATCATTCTACTGCCGGCACCCCACGGCGGGCTTATAAAATATTGATAATTTTAACCAATGTTCATTAAATAAGCGTGCTTTTGTATACAGGGCGTTCCATAAAGAGTGGATAATCCTTTACCGACAGGTAGAGGGGATCAAAACTGATCAGATAAATACATTTTGTCGTTAGTAAAAGTCTCACCATTTTCGAGATATTGGACATTTTCTGAATTATATGAAAAATCCCTCCCTAGAGCATTATTTTCGATGCTGCAATACCGCGGTGATCACATTCACTGAGCACGTTCCTAACGATGCATTGCATGGCGCCCGTCACCCAGAAACAGTGTTGTAAGGTCTCATGTGCCCGTAATTTCATCAGCCTCTTTATCCTTCAAACCTTTGCCAGTTGCCCTAATTACTCCTGCGCCCTAATACTTTTTTAGCCACGCCGTGTATCAAGCGCAGCAGTCGATGGAACGCTTTATAAAAAATAATAGTCGATTTTACAGAATAAACAGTGATTTAACGGCTTCTAAAATAGTAACATGTGATTTCGATGTTGTAGATACTTGTTTGTTTATTGGTTTAATGACCGTGTAAAACTTTGTCTTTAACAAAGCCTTTCAATAAAAATAATAAAAAAACTAGTCTTTTGTAAAATCTATAGCAGCAAGTTACAACATTTTTGCAACTTCATACGCCTTTGGTCTTGGATCCAAACACGATCATTTACCGGCCCTTGGAGAATAGAGCCCCATTCCCTATATCTCACTTGGGTAATTCCCGTCTGGCACGTCCACGGCGCGGAGGTGGTAACATCTACACTTTAGTAAGCCTAAGTGTAAGGTGGCTAAGTTCAGACAGGGACTCAGTTCTACGGGGTATAACGTAGATCCCTTACTCAGGGTACGGGTAAAGTCCAACGGCAGCGAAGGCGGAAAGGAGAGTCCTTGGAGCTGGCGGAGACATTACCTATATGGGATGGTGATGGGCAGCAGCATCATCATTTATATAGAGGTATTGTTTAGTTTTTTTTTTTTTGATATTAATAGGTACTTACTTTGTTATTATATTTTATTTTAGCGTACTGCATTTCTGTATCGCGGTAGCCACCATCCGCACACTTCGGTCACTACGGAAGACCAGCGCTGTGGTACGGACCCGTTCTGCCACAGCATATGCTGAGTAATGACCATTTTTGTCACATTTTTATTTTATTTTTTAAACCTTAATATTGTACATGGATTAATTGTAAATTGTGTGACAAAATAAACGTATCTTTATTTTTATCATTATTAGTCGGTAGCAGAAGATAAATAATATCGAACCGGTCCGGCTAAAGGCATTTTCCAAAAGAGTCAGAATGACGGTACGGCTGGAAACTGCGATGATGGAAGGTAACGGGATACCACCATAATAATTATTTTCCCTAGTAATTCAGCTCAAATAAATACACACAAAGAATGGCCCCGAGTCTCCGGCATTCCCTTAATGGAACAGGGGTGCGAAGAATCCCCGGAGGTGAACTAATGAGAAAGGCTAAGATTGCAACATGGAATGTAAGAGGAATGAAGAAACCTGAGTTATGAGTTGTGTTGAGTGTGTGTCAAAAATAAATTTATTTCTTCTTCTTCTTCAAACCAGAAAACTCTCGAACATAATAATGAAGATGTAAATTTAAATATCAACGTAAAGTGTACGCTAGTAAACGTATAGATGTAAAGAAGATAACTGATCCCACTATTCGACCGAAAGTTTTAAACGCCATAAATGAATGGGCCGATAATCAGCTATCCAACCCAACAAAACCAAAAAAAACATGGTGCTCTTTTAAAGACACCATTAACAACATTTGTAACAATTTTCTACAAACAGACCACCAGTTAAAAATCAGAAATGGATGACCATTGAGATCCTTCAGTTGATGAATGAACGAAGCAAATGTAAGAATAACCCAACAAAATATAGAGAACTGGACAAGCACATACAAAGGGAAAAGGAATAGCTCGCGACTCTTTTTATGAAGACAAACGCAACCGTATTGAAGAACTTATATAAACATAATTATTGTAACTTTAACTTACACAAAGAGATAAAAGGTTTAGCAGGCCTTAGAAAAAAAACCAGTTTAAACGTTTTGTATGACAAACAGGGACGGCTGATTCTTGACAAAGAAAGCCAGAAGAAGACTTGGAGCGATTACATTTCCAAAATGTTCGAAGATACCTCAAGAAATGTTATATATCATATATCAGGCCCGTCTATATTAACATTAGAGGTCAAACATGCACTTAAATCTGTTAAAACTGGTAAAGCTTGAGGCCCAGATAACATACCCGCAGAAGAGCTAAAACTGCTAGACGAAAAGTTCATAGACGCCATAACCATTCTATTTAATCAAATTTACAACACCGGAGAACTGCCCGCAGATTGGCTCAAATCCACGTTTGTCACATTTCCGAAGAAAGCAAAAGCTAAAATATGCTCTGAATACCGCACTATTAGTCTCATAAGCCATGTTCTGATAATATTTCTGACCATTATCCATAATAGAATACGACCTAAATGTGACAAAAAACTTAGTGAGAGCCGATTTGGGTTTTGATCTGGAATGGGAAATCGAGAGGCATTATTTGGATTAAAAGTACTAGTACAGAAGTGTAAGGACATGCAGACCGACGTTATTCTATGCTTTATTGACTATCACAAAGCATTCGACCGTGTTAAACACATGATACTAATAAAGCGTTTGCAGGTTGTCGGCTTAGGTGAAAAAGATCTTAGAATCATCAGGAATCTATTATATACTGGAATCAAACTGCCACTATACGTGTAGAACATTCGGAGACTGCCAGAGTGGATGAATGCCGGGGAATGCGACAGGGATGCATTTTGTCACCCCTTCAATTATCAACGATCTGATATAAGCCGATGACGCTGTACTTATTGCCTCAACAAGACCTGCAAAACATACAAAACAGACTGCATGAGTGCAGTTTGAGGGCTGGGTCGAGTATGAATATTTCGATAACAAAAGTTTTGGTTGCATCTAGTACCGGGGACCTAAATCCTAGAATTAAATTGGATGGTCTAGATCTTGAACGTGTTCGGCAATACAAATCCCTTGGAGCTTGGGTCAATGAAGAATGGGATAGTACGCAAGAAATACGAGCCCAGATTGAGATGGCCCGAGCAACTTTTAAGAAGATGGAGAAAGTATTATGCAGCCGCAAACTTAATACACACCTCAAAATGAGGATGCTCCATCGTTTTGTTTGGACGGTAGTTTTATTACAGTAGCGAGGCTTGGACTTTAAAAGCTGACAAGCAGAATCGTCTTGAAGCCTTCGAGATGTGGTGCTACCGGAAAATGCTACGCATCAACTGGACGCGGAAGGTTTCCAATGTGAGAGTGCTAAAGCGCGTTAGAAGAACCCGTAAATTCTTGCAGACTATCAAACGCAGAAAAGTTTGGTCTAGGACATGTGCTTAGGCACGAAAAATACCTATTGCTCCAACTTATCATGATGGGAAAAGTCATGAGCAAACGACGCGCTGGGCGACGGAAGAAGTCGTGGTTAAGCAACATCCGAGAGTGGACGAATATCGCCAGCGTCGAAGACCTCTTTCGCTTGGCGCAAGACCGTACGAAATTCAGTGAGCTGACGGCTAATCTCTAGTAATGGAAAGCCACCACATGAGAGAGAGAGAAATCTTCATACGGCTTTAATTTAAGACGTATGTTGATACGCGGATAGACGCTACTGCCCATCTTTCGGTGGTATCAGATAGGTATCCCTTAGCAGGCTCTTACTGCATCCACGGGCAATAAAAAGGAGTGGCAACAATCTACAGCAAATAAATTTAATATGAATCTTTCATCACGGTTTTATCACACAGCGTGCGAAGTCGCGAGCAAAAACTAAATCATTATCATCATCATTTCAGCCGTAAAACGTCCACTACTGAACACAGGCCTCCCTCATGGATCTCCAGGAGAGGTAGTTGCCATACTCACCACGCTTGGCAAGCGTGTTGGCAAGCGCAGTACGGGGTGTTGATACACGGAAAGACGCTGCTGCCCATCTCCTGTAGGTATCCCTTAGCAGGCTCTTACTGCACCCATGGGTATAAGAGGAGGGGTAACCTTCAACTGCCGGCACCCCACGGCGTAAAACTAAATGCGACAGTTCAAACTTCTATAAATTGTTCATACTTCACTTATATAATATTAATAGGATTACAAAAAGGAGGAAATATTGGTAAACATCACTCACAATAAAATATTTAGTTACTCAGAGAGCATGACAGCTTTCCAAAAAATAAAAAAAATCTCGTAGAGCGGAACACAATGTCGTTCACAAACATCAGTAATAGAAAAGTTCCCA
Source organism: Pasiphila rectangulata (assembly GCA_963082625.1). Taxonomy (NCBI): domain Eukaryota; kingdom Metazoa; phylum Arthropoda; class Insecta; order Lepidoptera; family Geometridae; genus Pasiphila; species Pasiphila rectangulata. The sequence goes on along the minus strand of OY720254.1, from coordinate 1,719,727 downwards.
TTCTATATTTACTTAGAAAATGAAAGTGAGTAGAGCATTTTGGTGCAAGGTACAAGCGTTTTGATGTGAGAAACGATTCAGGGTTATTTAAATTAACCTCCAATGTTTGTGTTTGCGCGGTTCAAATCTTGAACGAGAATCACTTCCAATTGAATTGACATTTTTTTGAGCCGTGGGGTGCCGGCAGTAGAATGTTACCCCTTCTCTCATGCCCATGGATGCAGTAAGAGCCTGCTAAGGGACACCCCCGGAAGATGGGCAGCAGCGTCTTTCCGTGTATCAACATCCCGTACTGCGCTCGCCAACCCGCTTGCCAAGCGTGGTGAGTATGGCAGCTACCCCTCATGGAAATCCATGACGGAGGCCTGTGTTCAGTATTGGACGTTTTACGGCTGATATGATGAAATGATGATGATATACCATGGTGTCTGGTGATGGTGGTGATATATACATATTAATTCAGCCGTTAACACCCACACTGTTATTGATATGCAGCAAAAGTAGCGTCAAAGACAGTGTGGAACCTTACGGGACGCCACCATTGAGGTCCATGCTATTAGAGCTACTGCCGTCAACAATAGCTCTTAGACTTCGATCGGACAAAAAGCTAGACCACCATTTGCACAAACTCTCGTAGATCGTAGACTCTCGTAGGCAGATCGTAAGATGGCATATTCGAAATAAGGCCTAGATGCCAGACCCAATCAAAGGCTTTCGTTATATTTAGGCTAACAGCCAAAGTCTTCCATCGCATCGACAGGGGATTCATCCTCACACCTTGAGGCAAAGTGGTCTTGCATGGCTATGGCGGTTCCAAAGGAATTTCCTCCTTTCCAGCTCCAGCGAACCGTGGAATAAAAACAATTAAATAAATTTAAATATTTATTTTATCATCATCATCTCAGCCGCAGGACTATTGTTCACGTCTACTGTTGGATAACTAAAGATTTCTAAGATCATAAAGGGGTCGGTGCCTTACTCGCCACGCATGGTTAGCTGGTTGGCTAGCGCAGGCAGAGTTTTCTGTTGCAAATGTTGCCTTTTCTCTCTTACCCGTAGATGCAGTAAAAATGACACCTCCAAAAGAAGTGAATTATTTTAAATTTTCATAAGGTTCTTATAACTTACACCACACATCATCGCCGCAGAAAGCAAAATGCCTCCGCTGAGACGATCCATCAACGTCTGAAACTCGCAATCGATATCGTGCGACAATCGCCATCGCGACATTTCACCCCAGGTAAGTACTTTTTAATTGAACACGATATCGTTGTTGTTAATTTTGACTTTAAGTTGATAAAGTTTTCTACGGAACTATACAACAAATATCAACAATGTTAGTTTCAATCACATTCATAATTCAGTTCTAATTCATTTGGAAGAAAGTTTTCTGAAGTGAACGAATTAAGGTATGTGTTTTAGTCAATTTAAATGTGTTTTGTTCTTCTTTTTCAAATTTTCTTTTAATATTTGTTTCTGTGTAGCTTTTTGTTCTAAAGAATAAACTGCTACGGACTTTAACTTTGTCTTTTGAATCAAAACAATTAATGTGCATGTTATGTCGCTTATTAATGATAACATTCGGGTAACAATAATTTATCTTTCAGAATAAAGGAAAAATAACAAAATTAAAAGCTAAAAACACATATCATTATCATTATTTCATCCGGAAAACGTCCACTACTGAACACATGGCTCCCTCATGGACCTCCATGAGGGGTAGCTGCTATGCTCACCACTTGGCAGGCGGATTGGCGAGCGCAGTTCGGGATATACGAAAAGACGCTGCTGCCCATCTTATCCATAGGTATCCCTTAGCAGGCTCTTACTGCATCCACGGGCATGAGAGGAGGGGTAACCTTCTACTGCCGGCACCCCGCGGCAAATCATTATAATATAATATAAATACCCGCAACTTCTTGCGCGGCAGGCGGACCTTCGCCCGCTGCTCCACAGAGGTCGTCATTTTCAAAGATGGAAAGGGCCAAAATTAAATAAGAGGAAAATAAACGTTTCGTATTTCCTTTTCCTTTTAGTGTCGGACGTACGTGGGACACTCAGGAAGTGTTTTTAATTAAATAAAGTGTTCTAATAGGTACAATATTTTTATATATATTTTCAAAGTTTTCCTCGAGCCTCTATACAAAGATAAAGCAAACCAGTTTTTGAAGAACTTTTTCTAGTTTGCCGCAGACACTTCGTTCACAGCCAACAACGCTGACAACGCATCTTCCGACGACGAAAATTGTATCCCTTTTAGCTGAATTTTTAGTTTTGAAAAAAAAAGATGCTATACAGGGCTGTAAGGAGGATGACCCAGGAGTTTGAATGGCGTGCTGTTCAGGAAGTCTCTCGTTTTGGGCGCGGTGTCGTAGTGGATCAGTTGCCCCCATTTGGTCGCTTGTTGCTCACAACAGAGAAAACTTTTGCCAAGCTTTTGATAGTACACTTTTCAGTGTTGATGCTTCCTTGTTTCCGTAAAGGAATTGATGCTAAATATCCAGTCAAATTGAAAAATCTCGCGATCAAAATCATCTTTTGCTTCTGAATCGCTTGACTTTCGTAGGCGTTGATTCGTTTTGAAATACCCAAATTGTCGACTGGCGCTTCGTTTTTGGATCGTATTGATAAATCCAGGACCAGTAATGATGTCGTAAACAAGCCAAGATGAGACTGCTTCATATTTTTTTATCATATCACGGCACCATCCGGTTCTGAGCATCGACAAGGTTGTGCGGTACCCAGCGTAAAACTATCCTTCTCACGCGAAGATCCATGTGTAAAATCTCGTGAAAGCTTCCCGCAGGCTGATTACGTATCTCGCGACAGGTTTGCAATAGGCGTATATCTCGCAATCATCGCTGTCAAACGTCAATTTTTTGCACCCCTATATGCATAGCGCTGTCTGCCTGTTTGGCTGTGTATGAGACGATTACAACCGAACGCGTTGACCGATTTACATGAAACCTTTTTTGTTAGCACCGTCTTAATTAGAGAAGGTTACTGATTGATTTTCGTGACCCTTATATTACAGGGCGGTCCCTGTAATATAAGGGTCACGAAAATCATGACGAGTTATTGTGACCTAAAGGGTCACCAAAACAATAAAAGTCCAAATGGCCGAAAACGTCCGAAAACCCAAAAATGGCATTTTTGACCTTTGCGAAGGCCTCAAAAGGTCACCTTTTGAGGCCTTCGCCCCCTTATCTGGTAACCTCGTACCAATGCTTATACTACAAAAATGATCGCAAGATATCAACTGCCGATCTTATCAGCAGTATGTGCTGAATCTCTCGATACGTAACTTGCCTATTGTATTAGATTATTTTATAACTGTAAGCACCACAGTGAAAAAATTTGGTATATATTTTTTTTCTGTATTTTCTGTCGTCATATGCACCCAGTCGCCACTGTCAACACGATGGGCACGATGGACGAAGGGCAGTCGACCTAGTACTAACTCGCATCTCCAAGCGTCAAGCTTCTTCTCTCGTCCGACCGGTTATACCCTCAGTAAAAGATGTTTTACACCATAGCGCGAAAATGTTCCCGGCGCATATCCATTTTTCAATAAGACACGCTATTGGAGGGAAATTTTGAAGTTGAAACTTATCTATTTTTACAAAAAAAATATTATATTTTTATAATAGATTCTAATATATTATACTAATATTCCGCCGTGGGGTGCCGGCAGTAGAACGATACCCCTCCTCTCATGCCAATGGATGCAGTAAGAGCCTGCTAAGGGATACCTCTGGAAGATGGGCAGCAGCGTCTATCCGTGTATCAACATCCTATACTACGCTCACCAACCCGCCCGCCAAGCGTGGTGAGAATGGCAACTACCCCTCATGGAGATCCATGAGGGAGGCCTGTGTTCATCAGTGTACGTTTTAAGGCTGAAATGATGATGATGATGATGAATAGATTCTAACTGGCCAGCCTCTCAAACATACTTCGCATCAAATCTTATTACAAAGGTTATACCACGTAGGGATAAGAGGACCCGCAATAAACTGGTTCCAATCTTATCTACAAAATAGGAATCAATATGTACAAGTAGATTACCTAGACGAAAATAACAGCGAAATGTGTTATATTAATTCTGATTTAAAAACTATAAATACGTCTATTCCACAAGGAAGTGTGATCGGATGTCTTATGTTTTTAATTTATATAAACAACTTACCAAAAGCGATTAACACACAATGCGTACTTTTTGCGGACGACGTGTCACTACTGTTTGAAAGGTCGCAGGGCACTGACTTTGATCAAATAATAACAACTTTCGAGTCCACCAAACAATGGCTCAGCGATTGCAATCTCGAAATTAACCACGCCAAGACAAAAATAGTGCAATTTAAGACTTGTCAAAGGAGACCTTTAGACCTAGGTAATCTAACAACTACCCTGAATATTAAAGAATCCCGTGAGTTCAAACTGTTAGGCCTAACATTAGACATGCATCTTAATTGGAAGAAACACATTGAAAACCTTTTACTAAAACTGTCAAGATTTACATACGCCCTAAGCATCTTAAAATGCAATACAAATTACCAAACAGCCCTCTCAGCTTATTACGCTAACGCTTACTCTTGGTTCAACTTTTCCATTATTTTATGGGGGGATAGTGTAAATTTCAACGATGTGTTTATTAAGCAAAAGAAACTTGTAAGAATACTAGTAAACATCAAACAGAGACAAAGCTGTAGACCCTACTTTAAAAATATGAAGATATTGACATTACCTTGCATTTATATAATGCAAATGACCCTATTCGTAAGAAAATACAGAAGTTTCTTTATATCCCACGCGGAAAATAATGAAAAATATAATAGACGATATAAAGATAAGCTCTTACAACCCTCAACCACACTAAAAACATTTGCCCACAGTCCACACGTAAGACTTATAAATGTATACAATAAAATCCCCAATGTCATCAAAAATCAAACAAAAGATTTAGGCTTTTGTAGGAAACTTAAAGAATTTCTTATATCTAAATCCTACTACTCAGTTGATGAATTTTTACATGACAAATTAACCTAAATATTAATATTCATTTAAATATTGCATTATTCACATTGACATTTAAGTAAATCTGTTTTCTGTAATTATCGAGATATTGTTGACATTTTATTATTACTTGACATTTAATTATCTTTTCTGACATACCTCCTAAATATTGTTTTGCATTGTAGCTCTGTAGTTATGTGTAACATTAGTCACCATTGACATTGGAATTATCAAAAAATTCATTATATTGACTTGAATTTGTAAGTATGTACCAACTTTACCTTATTTGAATTCGATCTTATGTGATTTTATTTACTTACCTAATTCTAGACATCTATTGACATGAACACAAATTAATTATACTATACTTTTTCCTTTTTCTAATAATTTTTCTTAATTAAATTGCATGAAAACATAAATCGAACTCAAATTTGCAGCGCCCTAACAGGGTTCATGTAATTACTTATAATATGTATTGCTTAGACCTAATACAAACCTGTACATGATGCAATAAATAAATACAAATACAAATACTTTCTGAGTGGCCTGTTATCTTTATCATCTCAGTCGTAGGACGTCCACGTTCACTGCTGGACAAAGGCGTCCTTCATGGAGGTTTTTACTGCATTCACGGGCAACATTCTACTGCCGGCACCCCATCGCGACGAGAGAACGTATTGTCACCAAGATACGAAAGACATACGAGATAAACACGTGGATTTCTTCGCCATCGAGGCATCGAAATTGTTCAAATATGTTTGCAATGCCTTCTTCAAACAAGACTATTTGTGTTTACTTATTCTAAAAAAATCAGCCAAGAGCGATTTGGATTCGCGCACGACTTGTTCCGTACCATTATTTGGCAAAACAACTACTATACTATAAATATACAACTAAATATTCTGTGAATATTTCAAGCGTTATTAATATCGAGTAATAAACGGTATTTAAATCATTTGTGTGTATGGGAGCCCCTCTTCAATTATTATTTTATTCTGTTTTTAGTATTATTTAAAGCGACAACAGAAATACATTATCCGTGAAAATTTAAACTATCTGGCTATCACGGTTCATGAGGTGCAGCCTGGTGACATACAGACAGACAGAAAGAAAGAAAGAGTCTTAGTAATAGGGTCCCGTTTCTACCCTTTGGGTAGCTACGGAACCCTGAACACTCAGAGTTGAGTAGTTGCTACACAAACACGCCTCCGATCGACATCGAGGTCAAGTATTGGTAGCCAAGTTCCACGCCAGTTTAGCAGAGTTCAAATAAACTAACGTGACTTTACAGAGTAAAGTTGATGTGTGTGAAAAGTGAAAGTGAAAATGTACCACCTAAATGTGGTTAATTATTATATTATTATTATTAAGAGCCTGTACTGTTCCACTGCAGGGCAAAGGCCTCCCTTCCTTCCTTCCACCTTTCTCTGTCTTGAGCTACTGTGGTCCAGTCTTCCAAGTATGCGTCGAGTTCGTCTCTCCATCGACGTCTCGGTCTGAATGTAAATGTGATTAAACACTAAAAAAATAACAAACTATAGAATAAGCTATAGCGATATCTCTAGTCGTTGCTACTGAATGCAACTTCAGACAATGAACAAGATAACTCTAGTAGTTACCTGTAGATGGCGCTCTTCGGTTGCTCAAACCGACATCACCTTATCAAGAATTTCAGCGGGTCCCGACATGGGTTCTGTAGCTTAGCGGTCAAAGCACTTCCGCCTTAAGGAAGAGTCAAGTATCGATTTGATGGACGTGGGTTTGGATCCCACCGGAACCGTAAAATTTTTGATAAGGTTATTCATTTCTCATCTTACGAGGGTATCCCTTGGCAGATTATTACTGCATACACGAGCAAGAGGGAAGAGGCAACATTTTACTGCCGGCACCCCACGATAATTAATGTAAAATATAAAATGTTTAATATAATTAATAGCCCGCCTATTGAATTGATTATTTACCACGAAAAACATAATTCAATTACTTATTGGTTTTCAGGAATTTATAAATAATGCGAAGTTTTGTAATATTTTTAGGAAATTCGTTCGGAAATATATAATCCATATTTTAAAATAAATAAATAAATAATGCTGGACAAATCACACAGCATCATCTAGCCCCAAGCTAAGCAGAGCTTGTGTTATGGGTAATAGATGACTGATATACTTAATACATCATACTACATAGATAGATATTTTTATTATATATAGAAAAACACCTAGAACACCCTGACCAAATATCTGCAGATCGTACAGACATTTGTCCCGAGGCGGGAATCGAACCCGCAACCCCTTGCGTCGCAGGCGGACCTTCGCCCGCTGCGCCACAGAGCTCGTCTCGATTTTAGGCAATAACTTTGAATAAGAACTTATATTTCATTAACTTTTGGAATGGCATGGAAAATTCTAGAAACTTCTTCACAGAACTTTTTACGTCGGCATAACAATAACCTTTTAAGACCAGATTTAATTTCGTAGTTCTAAACAATTCGATTAACTTTCCTTTTCATGAACATTTAGTGCCTTACAGTAGGTAAAAAAAATAATAAGTCTCAAATAGTGGAAAAATCGGCCAAGTGCGAGTCGTTCTCACGCACGGAGGGTTTCCATCATTTGGCAGAATAACTTGTCCAAATCACGTTTGTCGTATGGGAGCCCCCTTAAACGAGTAGTAGAGTAGTAAGAAGAAGTAGAAAATTAGTAGTCTAAAAGTTATTACGCAAAAAACCTGCTCTGTCAAAATAATATATTTTCACTTTCTACAGGTGAATGAACCGATTTATGGCTCTAAATTTCCTGGTACATATAAGTCTACACATCCTTTTCAAAATTGTGGATTTTACTTCAAAGACTTTACTATGGGTAGAGTTGCCATACTCACCACGCTTGGCAGGCGAGTTGGCGAGCGCAGTACGGGATGTAGATACACGGAAAGACGCTGCTGTCCATCTTCCGGAGGTATCCCTTAGCAGACTCTTACATCTAATGCTAATGTCGTAATTGCCGTGGGGTGCCGGCAGTAGAATGTTACCCCTCCTCTCATGCCCGTGGATGCAGTAAGAGCCTGCTAAGGGATACCTCCGGAAGATAGGCAGCAGCGTCTTTCCGTGTATCAACATCCCGTACTGCGCTCGCAAACCCGCCTGCCAAGCGTGGTGAGTATGGCAACTACCCCTCATGGAGATCCATGAGGAAGGCCTGTTTAGCAGTGGACTTTTTATGGCTGAAATGATGATGATGATGATGAAGAGTTACCTCAGCGCGAATTTAATATAATAATGAAAATTCCCCGCTCATGTAAAAGTACTACTAAGAAGCATGAGAGCGTTAATGTAACGTCATTAGCGCCTGTAGCTATGAAAATAGTTTGTTTATGAGAATATTACTGAAGAATTCAAAGTAATATTCTTCGTATACTTTCGCGATCACAATTCATCTATCTTCTTATAGATAATAAACCAGGCAAGAGCGAGTCGGACTCGCGCACCGAGGGTTCCGTGCTATCATACAATATAAGGGCGGTTTATATTTGTTGGAGAACCTTGACAGCGCCGTCTCTTGTCTGATAGCGGAACTTATGTATATATATGTAGGTATACCTCTATGTTTACTTTTCATGTAGGTATAATGATTTGCATAATAACTATGTTTACAATATTCTCATTACTTTTGTATCAACATGTATTTATATCAAAACTCTTTTTGTTTTGTACACGTATCCAGCTCACGTAATCAGCTTTTCCTATCCTCAAAGGTTTGCTGGAAGAAAACTCTTATTAGGGTTAAGCTCGCCTTTGTACATGTCATTTATTTAAACTTTTGTCTGTGTATTTTCAATGTGTACAATAAAGAATTAAGAATTATGTAGTTTTTTTACACTTTCGATGATTTCTATAAAACTGTGCAAATTAGAGGGTTCGTTATAATTATAATATTCCTGTTATCTTTACATACTAATAATATATGCAATAAAAGTTTCAGGATTTTATCCTTGCAAACTTCGGAGATAAGCGGGGAACGCTCTTTTTTTCAACGTTTTTGTAAATAAGTCGAACACTATACGGCTTAAAGCAAAAATCAAAACTGTTTATTCATGTGCAAATTAATACTTTTCATAAAATACCTCACATGACCTAGTAACTTCACAATTTTTTTTTAAACCACTCTCATCCCCCTTGTCTAAAAAACTATGCAAATTAGAGATCGCTATAATTTTCCTAATAACTTTACATACACTTTTATTAGCTATCAAAGTTTCACGGGTTTATCTCTGCAAACTTTGGAGATAGGGACCCTATCTCCGAAGTTTGCAGAACGGTCGTTTTATCAACAATTTTGTAAATAACTAAAAAGCGATACGGTTTTAACAAAAACTAAAAACATTTCAATAATGTACAAATGAATACATTTCATATGATACCTCACATGACCTATAACTTCACATTTTTTTAACCCCCTTCCACCCCCTGGTCTAAAAAACTCAACAAATTCAAGTCAAAACATTTCAAATTTCAAGTCGATAGCATCAGCAGTTCTCGAGATATGCATTTGTGACGGACAAATAGACAAAGTGATGCTATAAGGGTTACTTTTTACCATTTTGGTCCGGAACCTTAAAAATTAATCACTATTTCCTTTGGTCGCGGCATCATGCGTGAACGGCTGGACCGATTCGCTAATTCTTTTTGAGTTGTGTTTGTTATTGTCAGGAATAGAAGAAAAAAATAAGAAAATTGCGCGGAATATTAGAAAAACTAAAAATACTTAACCATGATATTAAATTATTTCTAACCTACTACCACCTTGACCTTAGCGTAGCGTATAATCACGGTGTCACGTGGTTGTCAAATATTTAGGTGAGTTCAAAAAGTTTAATTTGTGACTAAACGTAAACTGATAATACTTTTTGACTCTTTTAAGTAGTGGTGGAGTAGTAGTAATAGTACAGTAGTAGTAGAGTGGCGGCGGGGTAGTGGTAATAGTAGAGTAGTAGTTAGAAGATGTGGTAGTAGGTATTTGATTCTGGACGGTACAACGTTCGCCAGGAGACCTTCTTTTAATATAATTACTCCCATCTGCGGTATTCCCTCGGAGCTACGATAATGGAGTCCTTTAAAAGGCGGGTATTCTCCCTCCTCAAAAGCCGGCAGCGCATCAGCTTCGCCTCTGGTGTTGCAGATGTCCATGGGCGACGGTGACCACTTCCCATCAGGTGGCCCGTCTGCTCGTCTCCCTGCTTATAATATAAAAAATAACAAAAACGCGGGAATTTCAACACCCGAATTTCAACCGTGAAGATGGATTAAGGCTCCCGTTATCTAGGAATCCAGTGATAAGTAGGTGTAATGCGCGTCGTGATGTAACATTGCATAGTGAAGATACTGTTAGTGTTGTGTGCCGCAATGTAGAGGCGGCCTTACCGAGTTCTGAAGACAAAGTGAGGGTAGTTGCAAAACTACAATCGCTTCTTGATGGACACTTCAATGAAATCTCCAGTCAACCCGAGACCACGATTGTTGAAACACAGTCGAAACGTCGGGAATCATCAAAGGTATTACGCGATAAATTCCCGTGTTTATGTTATTATAATATTATATAAGTAATGTTCCGTATTAACTAAGTACTACTGCACTGCTTCTAACTAATGCGACGCATTGATAAACAAATCATCGTCATCATCATCATAATCATCATCTCAGCTGTAGGACGTCCACAACTGGACAAAGACTTCCCTCATGAATCTGTAAGCCGTGATCATAAGGTGGTTGTTGCCATCTCACCACGCTTGGCAGGCGGGTTGACGAGCGCAGTACGGGATGTTGATACACGGAAAGACGCTGCTTCCCATCTTCCGGAGGTATCCCTCAGCAGGCTCTTACTGCATCCACGGGCATGAAAGGGGTAACACTCTACTGCCGGCACGACACGGTAAAGGTTATTGAAGACTCCCAAACACGGTAGCATTATAAGACATTCTCTGTAGCTCTACCATGAGTTTTCACAATCTATACTTGCTAGCGACTGTAGTAAAAAAATGTATGAAAACTTGTACAGCGCCTCTAGCGGATAGTTTGGTACTAAAAAACGTAGTAAACAAACTACAGCGACTGTAATTTGGCCTCATTTGCTTAGAATTTGGTACCATGAGTTAGGATGGCGTAAATAAACAGTCAAATGGTTCTAAATTTGATTCTACTTAAAGCGTATAAAGCTAAATAAAGCAATAATTAACGTGAAGTTAGCTATGAAGATTACTTCTAACAAACTTGAAGTATGGTTCAAACAGAAATGTATTTTAGCCTTACTTCTATTAGGTCATTATTCTAAGGTCGTAACGGCAGGCGATCTAACAGTGACAACTCTGGTAGACACACTGCTTTCCTTGTACAGAATCAAAATCTAACGCGTATTTCATTTCCGTACTAGAATACACGAACCAACCGCCGTGGGGTACCGGCAGTAAAATGATACACCTCCTCTCATGCCCATGGATGCAGTAAGAGCCTGCTAAGGGATACCTCCGGAAGATGGGCAGCAGCGTTTATCCGTGTATCAACATCCCATACTGCGCTCACCAACCCGCCTGCCAAGCGTGGTGAGAATGGCAACTACCCCTCATGGAGATCCATGAGAGAGGCCTGTGTTCATCAGTGGACGTTTTATGGCTGAAATGATGAATGACTAGACTGCACAAGGCCTCATTTATTTGGGACATCGGGACATTCTCACCTGTCCCACGGCACTTCGCCTTATCTCAATGTCCATTCAAGACCTCTCGTCCCGACATTTATAATAATTTTGGAAGGCGATTCGCTCTATCTGAAGATTAGCAGTTTTTGATGCCGTCAGGGACCCCTAGTCCTGAGTTATTGCCTCGCAATCTTTCGGCTTCAGGTGCTAAGAATTTATTTTGTAAGTTCATTCGGTAGGTTTTTCTTAAGGGCATTATTACTTCAGCGCTTAACTCTTCACAAAATGAAAGGGTAAAAGTAAGTTTTATTTTTACCAAAATTTTTTTTTATTATTATTTGGTTCATAAATTAAAATCTACGCTACACTTATGAACTAAAAGAAAGAAAAAAAATGAACTCTTACGGCGTTATTTCTAAAAACAGTGAACACTGCGTGCTTTACAAAACTGTGCAAAATTAAAACTAAAATAAGGACAAATGAAAAGCTATTCTAATAAAAAAAAAATAACATAAAATAACAATATTAGAAATGAGTCAATACTGTAAGGCCTTTGCATCTTTGCATAGATGATTTATGCAGCGTCATCAACTGGTAATCATGTGGTACGGGACGCTGCAGTGCCTGGGACAATGTTAGATGGATTAGGCTTGCCCAGCACCTATACCATCCTCTCAGCTTAGTCAGCTATTAGTCAGTGGAAAGAAAAGGTCAATACGTCTGAAGCTAACTAAGCCGCGGGTTTCCTCACGATGTTTCCTTCACCGTTTAGCACGTGTTAAATGTGAACTTACACTTTTTAAGAAAGAAAAATCCATTGGTTCACGGCCGGTACCGAACTAACGACCTTCGGATTGAAAGTCGGGGGTACGTACCTTCCTGCCAACACGGCTTTAAATACTGTCAATACAGGATGTATTATAATATGTACAATATACAATAAGTTGTAAAACTTCATTTGCTCATCGACATACACATTTTGGCATAATATAATTTATATAATAAAATTAGTAAAATAACAACATTGCTTATAACTAGGAATGTAAGAGGAAAATAAGGTTATTAATTACTTGGTCCGTGGTATTACGTGGTGGCTTGGACTTACAGAGTCTGGACTACAAGCAAACAGAGCTTCTGCTACCGACTCAACCTTAAAATGTTTATAACGTTGACTAAATGGGCTGTATTGAGTATGGCAACAACCCCTCACGATCAGTTCTTAGTGATCAATGAGGGAGGCCTTTGTCCAGCAGTGGATGTCCTACGGCTGGAAAGCTGTAGTTACAGATACGCAAACCTATAAAGGTTAGCGGATTTGTAACTACTTATCTAACGTTTTGTTTTGTTATAGTATTTGCATAATTAACATTACAACTGGTATTACAAATTGTACTGGTTTTTCTTTTTGTAACATAATTTTTTTTTTATTTTTCCATTGTTTATTGTGCACTTGGCAATGTTTTGTTTCATTTGAACAAATACTCTATTTTTTGCATTGCTGTGTAAAATTACGTTTATTTTTTATAATTTTTCCTTCCTTTTTTGTTTAAAATTTGGTAACATTTTGTAATGTAAGTTTATAAATTATGGATATTTAAATGGACACACCATTTCAATATCCATTTTCTTTAAAAAAATAAAATCCCTATAATATTAAACTATGATAATCTGTTCTTCTATTATCAACATCATCCTTTAACCTTCTGTAGCCATAGCCGAAGCAGTGAGCCCTCGCGTCTAATTACAAGTGTTAAGCTAAGTTAGAGCACTTGTATGTAAGCACTAATGTATTTCTTCTTCTTCAGAGCACAGATATGATAATACACTGTTAGAGCGAGGTATCAGCCTCTTTCGATCCACAGGGGTTATTTTTCCATCTTCTCTTTACAAATAAATTGCATAATCATATGTGCCTAGTAAAAAGAAGTTTGTTAACCATTTTTTAGAAACAAACATATTTTGTATTTGTATTTGTATTATAATATCTGTACTAACCCGAAAGGGCCCCTTTTCGGGCCCATGAAAACAAGACTAGTAGTTTTAGAAGGAAAAAAAAAATTGGGATTTCATATTTTTTTTCAATATTTTTAAAAACTATGCAATGTTATTTTTATTTGTACCTTTACGGCTACTCTTTATGGATGTCAATGACCTTGTCAAAATCAGCTGGCATTAAAGTTGGCATTACTTTATAATAAGCTGTTAAATATAAAACTTTCGTGGTATTTTCTATTCTTATATACTAATTTGCATAAAATATACGCTGTATTATATTTAATTTCTTTAATTACATTGTAAGCTATGACATACTCATAATTTAAAATAAACTCTTGCATAATTATTTTTCATATTTAATTACTAAGTGATATTCTATGGAAATAAGTATATAGTCTACAGAAATTTAGTTTTCTTTGCATTGTTCTGAAACCCAAGATCGAAATAAGCGATAATAATAGATATTATGGGAATAAGGGGTGGTAATATATAGGTACCACTTAGTTTTCAACTTCAGTAGGTCACCGTGAGTATTCATGATCTATACTGGCTAGCGACTGTAGTTAAAAAAAATTAAGGCTAAGTGCGAGTCGGATTCGCGCACGAAGTGTTCCGTACCATCGTGTGTAAATATGCTGTAATTTTTTTATTTTTAAAATTAATATTTACTGTAAACATGAGATTATATACATTTTTATTTTTATTTTTGTAAGTTCAAGTGTCTAGGTTTTATAATCGCAAAGTATGGAAATAAAATAAATGAATTTCTGTTAGCATCCGTTAAAAAATAAGGCTGCACATGTGTTATAGATGATTTATACAGTGTCAGCTACTGGATGTTTAGGACGCTGCAGTGCCTGGGACATTGCTAGATCGATAGGGCTTGCCCAGCACCTATACCATCCTCCCAACTTAGTCGGCTATTTATCAGAGGAAAAAAGATGTCAATACGTCTGAAGCTGACTAAGCTACTTTTCTAGAAAGAAAAATCCATTGATTCACGGCCAGTATCGAATCCTCGACTTTCCAACAGAAAGTCGGAGGTACATACCACTCGGCCAACATGGCATCATCATTACAGCCGTAAGATATCCACTGCTGGACATAGGCCTCCCTCGTTGACTTAGAGATCCAAGTGCATGAGGGGTTGCTGCCATACTCACCACGCTTGGCAGGCAGGTTGGTGAGCGCAGTTCGGGATGTTCTTACACGGAAAGACGCTGCTGCCCATCTTCCGGAGAATGCAACATGGCATGCAACATATCAACCAGTTATAGGGACGTTAATTAAAAGTTACATTTACACAATGCTGCCCCTCTTCTCTTGCCCGTCGATCCAGTCATCAAGAACCTGCCAAGGGCTACCTTCGGAAGATGAGCAGCTGCGTCCTTCAGTGTATCTACATCCTGTACTGCGCTCGCCAACCCGCCTGCGAAGCGCGGTGAGTATGGCGACTATAATTATCAAATACTAAGTGATCAATAAGAGAGGTCTCTGTCCAGCAGTGGACGTCCTACGCCCGGAATAGAATAGAATATAAATATCTACACACCGAGAGGCAGACAACATCACAAGGTTTAAAGCACATTGCGACTGAAGAAAAAACTTTAAGTTAACAAAAATATCTTTAAATGCTTTCATTGTCGGTACTAAGCTGCTTAATTTACGCATTTCCTAAAGCAATTAAAATTCTCAACCCCCATTTTCAACTGAACCAAAGCTCTCTCTCAACCTAACAAAAGCTAAAATTAGCTTCCACCCTAAATAACGGAATAACCAAAATAACGCAATCGAAACATTCACCCGAAACCGCACAGAAAACGCTTCCGCATCAAATTTTACACTTCTTCATTACCACACCCGCAGCCGCATAAATAACAGTACGGTAGCCGAACAAAATGTCGAACGGTAATGATAAAGAGAAAAAATACAGCACGTGTATTCAGTGTCTCTACCATGAGTTGTCACTGTTCGATCGCCTGCCGTTACTACAGTAGTAATCGTTCGTTACTATGACATCTGATGTCATAGTAACGAACGATTACTACTGTAGTATCTCTGACAGATTCTGTCAGAGTTTTAACTCTTGGTACCAAATTCTAAGCGAATGAAGCCCAAACTGCAGTGGCTGTAGTATAGTTTAATGCGTATTTTAGTACCGAACTATCCGCTACAGCACAGCTGTACATATATCATATTTTTTTTAACTACAGTCGCCAGCGAGTATAGAACTTAAAGCGCAAGTTCTGTTTAACAGGGTTCATCATCATCATCATCTCAGCCGTTGGACGTCCACTGCTGGAAAAAGGCCTCCCACATGGCCGAGTACTGATCATGAGGGATTATTGCCATACTCACCACGGTTAGCAGGAGGGTTGGCGAGCGCAGTACGGGATGTTAGTTTCATACATAACAATAGAATAGGATCAAAGCCTACTGCGACTGAAAAAAAAAACGTAAAGTTAAAAATAACTTAATATTCGCATTTCTGGAAACAAAACTTACAAACTCCATGATAAAATTGTAGCTTTTATATTATAATTCTAAACATTTTGCCGCTTGCAATCTTTCACTCAATTATAAACTGTGTCTGATGAGCCCAGTTGCGACTACTATCGTCAAAAATCAAGACGCGACTTCATAAGTGTAAAAGTGTATAAAGGAACCTAACATTCAAAAGATAAAATTACTCACTAAACAACGCAAGGAATGCCCAAAAAAACGCAATTCCGAAACTTCCACCACCACCATCATATTTCACACTTCTTCATTAGCGCACCAATGCGGCAGACGCGTAAAATGACAGCCGCATAAATAACAGTACGGTAGCCGAACAAAGTGTCGAACGATAATGATAAGGGACGGAGAAAACAGAAAAAAAAAGCACGTGAACTCAGAGCTTAAAGCGCAAGTTTGGGTGTGAGTGTTTGCGTGAGTCGCGTCTGTGTGCGTTGCTCTGCAGGTATCCAGCTTAGTTTCGAACGGGCCGTTGCGCGGGAAGCACGTATCGCCCCTTTTCGCGTTTTACGTTACGCGCTCGTATAGACGCGAGCGCGAATTAGATTTGAA
The DNA here is from genome assembly GCA_963082625.1 of Pasiphila rectangulata. Classification (NCBI taxonomy): domain Eukaryota; kingdom Metazoa; phylum Arthropoda; class Insecta; order Lepidoptera; family Geometridae; genus Pasiphila; species Pasiphila rectangulata. The sequence continues at coordinate 1,702,958 of OY720254.1, read as the reverse complement.
TTTTGTGAATGAAAATTATCTGTGAGATTTTTGGTGTGATGAAAAATATTTGTTGACAGTGACTGACGGATGTCAGAGTGAGATTGTGATTGGGAAGTGCGAACTATCGGATGGTGTTAGATCAATAAGGATAAAACTAACAGTGATTTGCAGAACTCTGGTTTGGTGATTTGGTCAGAACCTATGCTGTGAGTAATTAAAGTTTTGATATTTATAAATCAAGGAAAAAATATTCGGAGGAGATCAGGTTTTGAATGTTATCGTAAAACCCTACTTCCAAAGCAAATTCTATTTTGAATACAGTTGCAATACATAAGAAGGGAATTGAAGATGTCTATTTTTTGTTAATCGACAAACGTTAATCATGCAAGATTTATTTACAACAACATAAATAAATAAAAATACTTTACGAATTGCACATGTTAAAACTGAACAAATTAATAAATAAGGCCTTATCGTTAAAAGGCGATCTCTACAAGGCTCTATATCATAAAAAATTATTAAAAGCAGGTATTTAAAACTGAAGAAATCATCTCAAAACTACATTACTAAATACTGTATGGTTTATGGTGCCGATATCATATTTGAATTATTCTCATAATTAGCATAACAGTCCATTAGTGGACAACAAGATTTTGTAAGAATGGAGAAAATTAAGAAGAAAAACCGTTATATGTATATCCACATTCTAATTTTATGTAAGTAGAAATATTTATCATTAATTATTTTATTATTAGCCATTGGTGTCCCACTTCTGGGCAAAGGCCTGCTCCCATTCCCTCCAGACGTCTAGATCCAGAAATATTTAAGCGAAACTATTTATTGTTAAGTTAATCAACAGTTCCTAACCTAGCATAATATCATCATCATCATAATATGAGACTTAGCAATGAGGGGTTCGTTGCCATACTCACCACGCTTGGCAGGCGGGTTGGCGAGCGCACTTCGGAATGTTGATACCCGGAAATACACTGCTGCCTATCTTCCAGAGGTATCCCTTAGCGGGCTCTTACTGCATCCACGGATTTAAAAGGAGGGGTAACATTCTACTGCCGGCACCCCACGGCTACTATTAATATTACATTAATGACATAAATATAAAGAAAAAAATCATAATATAAATCATTGATAAGCGAATGCATAATTTGTATAGATGTACGACTTTGAACATTTTTAAAAACTTGTCTCACTTTCGCTTAAACCCGTTCCGGTTGAGCTTCTGTTTATATATGAAATCTGTATAGCACAGATATTATGTTCTTACTAACGCACAAGTTCATTCCTATCCATGAAACTTCTACGGGATGCAATTATACCTCTTGCTCCGATACTTGCCCATGCTTACAACACATGCATCAGACAGGGATCCTATCCTTGTCCAATGAAAATAAGTAAGGTGTCATCCTTATTTAAAGGCAAGGGATGGAGGTGCAGCATGGACGGATATCAGACAGAACCGAGATGGAGAGACAGTAGGTTATTAGGTTTTTTTTATAACCATCCGAAAACCCTGCCTCTGACAGAACCGAGGTGGAGAGACAGTAGGTTATTAGGTTTTTTTATAACCATCGTAAAATACTGCCTGTGACAGAACCGAGATAGAAAGACAGTAGGTTATTTAATTTTAATAAATGTGTAAGGCTAGTCAATAAACGTTCGACAGCAAAATATTATGGAATATGAAAATTATTAATTTAATTAATTATGAGAATAATGTTTAGGAGTTAATAATGTTATTGGATTTCTTTACTTATTGCAAATCACTTTATGGATTGTTATCGTTATGGGTACTTACCGATATTAGTGCAAACTCTATTAGGGATCCTTATAATAAAGATTGTGATAATTCGGGCAATCAATGATTATGAAAACCAATTTTATGGATTATTATATTATAAAAAATTAAATTAAATTATTATATAATATAAAATTTCGGAGACAAGATAGATAACCCTTTGCTGTCACTCAAATTACACCGCCAAGCCTCAGTAATGTTACTGCCACAGTAATGTTATAAAGATAACATTACTGTTGCATAAGGATCCCTAATAGAGGCCAAGCTACGCAATTGGTTTAGAAAAATACCTAAGTCATCTTGTTTTGCCCAAAAATCAGAACGAATTATGGCAAAAGAATGTTTACTTTTGAAGCGGACACAAAACAAAGCCCTCATGGATCATTATAAACCGATCATTAGGGGATGCCGCCATACTCGCCACGCTTGGCAGGCGGGTTGGCGAGCGCAGTACGGGTTGTTGATGCAAGAAATACGCTGCTACCCATCGACGGGAGGTATCCCTTATCAGGCTCTTACTGCATCCACGGGCATGAGAGGAGGGGCGATATTCTTGACCCCACGGCTAAAATAAGTTATATTTATAGGCTACGAGTATTTCAATAAGTCATTTACGAAACGGAATTTGCAAGTTAATCTTAATTTCTGCCTTCGCAAATACTGTATCTCATTGTACAGTCGGCCCCGTAAATTCGATTCTGGCTTTTCCCTAAAAATTCTTAATCAGAATGAAAAAGTAATTAAAGAAAACTCTTTAACGGCATCCCTGGAGATTTATCGCTTAAATTTAACTTCGCTTTAATGGACAGGGGTGTAGGGTTGGAACAGTCCGGGGCAGTGGAGGAAACGAATCGAATATTATAAAGGAAAAAATACTAGCGTACCTGTGCGAGCTTCGTACCACCTGAGAATCGCTTACCCACGTCTATTTGATACTCCTTAATCTTAACGTTAGTAAAAGTATGGGTTATAGAAATAGAGGAGAACAATTTCGATGATTTTAGGACTACACTCCTAAAATCATCGGAATTCGTCTTTGCATCATCATCTCAGCCCTATATAGGTTTCCAAAATCATGAGAGTTGTTGCCATACTCACCACGCTTGGCAGGTGGGTTGGCGCAATACAAAATGTTGATACATGTACAAACGGAGCTTCCCATCTTCAGAACGTATCCCTTGGCAGATTCTTACTGCCTTTACAGGCAAAAGAGGAGAGGCAAAATTCCACTGGCACCTTCTGACACCCCACGGCAAAACAGACAATGCGTTCTCGATATTATAATAATATAAAAAATGTAAGAAAATAAGATTGCCCAAAAGTAAACGGAAATTGTGTGATACTAGATGTTTGATATGAATAGGTAGTTACTCACATTTTTTGTATTTATGGAAGCTTCTTCATATGTAAATTGGGCGCTATTTGGGCTTTCCTAAAACATTTTTTCTCCGTAATCTTTACCGAAGAAGTTTCGAGAAATACATAATATTCTATGTCATATAAGGCATTTTCGATTCTTTTCAAATATGAAAGAAAACGACATTATATTTATGTATCTGGAATAAGCGTGCAAAGTACATAACATAAAAGTTTTTTACTAATGCGGTTTTATAGTTATGTTGGGCGTAACTTTAAGTTTTTTTTTTCAATTGTGAAATGTTTAAGGAATCGTGTTTTCGAAATTTATGGTACTCAGTATGAGTCTCAACTTTACAGTGTATTTTTTTTTTTCAAACTGAAACATCGAGAAACCCGCAGCTTGACGTAATCACATTCCTTCCTCTGTAAACTGAGAGGTTGGTAAGCTTAACCCTTAACCAATTTAAAGGAACATGCCTCCCTCATAGTATGTTCGATGCTCTGTCAAAAACTCGTAGATATTACCTACTCGTACGGTCATTCAAAAAAAAACCGTAAATCGAGCGCAAATGTCAGTTTTATAGGCAGTTATCTGTGGTTGTCCGCTGGTTGAGTGCATTGTGAACAAGTGTCGCTTTAATCATGGCGAAATACGTATATTATTGCATCAATGTGACCATAAATATAATTTTGTCCAAAGACTTTCTATAGGTGATTTAGCCTGCTAAGTCATTGTTATTTTAACTGCGTATGCCCTGAATTGTTTAGTGTAACATACTTTTGTATTTTTTTTAAGATAAATAAAGAACTATGAAAAAGCAAACGGTCATACGATGAACTTCATAAGTTGTAATTTTTGAGTTATTTTATTGAATAATGCATAAAACAAAAAAAGTTTAACGACTATGAACTCATTATCATATATGTACATAATAAACCTTATCAATCTCTAGGCGGGCAATAGCTTAATGTTCCACAGGTTTTTATTAATGTACCAATTATTTTTTTTTAGTTTCTGTGATGTTATATGTATAAAAGCCTTTATAAGTATACGAATCAATAAAAAAAACTTTGTTGCTGCATCAGTTCTCTGGAGACTGGTTAAGGGCACTGTCTAGGCACTGCAGCGTCTGAAACAGCATAATGCTAGTTGTATAAATCATGTTTAACATATGAATTAATAAATAAATACATTATTTATTTCTCTCAAAAAAGGTTGAAATCACTCGTCATATAGGGCCTTACCCACATAATTATAATAATGGTTTGCTTCTTCTATCTGCTGTTTTAAGTTTTTTGTTAATTTTTTGATTTTGTTGTTTACCTGTATGTCTTTTGTGCCCATAAATTTATTTTATTTGTTATAGATAAAAATACGTTTATTTTGTCACACAATTTACAATTAATCCAAATACAATAATAAGGTTTAAAAAATAAAATAAAAATGTGACAAAAATGGTCATTACTCAGCATATGCTTTGGCAGAACGGGTCCGTACCACAGCGCTGGTCTTCCGTAGTGACCAGCGGCAGATGGTGGCTACCGCGATACAAAAATGCAATACGCTAAAATAAAATATAATAACAAAGTACCTATTAAAATCTAAAAAATAAACTAAACAATATATAACTTTTTGTGAATTAGATAACAATATTTATTCATGTAAATGAACTAATCAAAAATATATGAACTGAAACAATTAAAATAAAATAATATTCTTTCTTTCTTTCAGAATTAAAGTGTATTATGGTGTACATCAGCTAAATTCAACCTGTTTATAGGAGACTGGTGCCAGAGATAGGCTTATGCCTGTGTTACTAGTGACCCGGCCCCCGCTGCACGGCAGACGTTAACACAGGAGGGAAACAACATTATAAGTAGAGAGTAGCACAAAAACAAAAACATATGTTACTTATAGGCCTTATTACTACTTTTATGACGTTCTAAAAGCACAATGTAGTGAAAGGTTGAACTTTTGTCAAGGTTTAAATACCTCTTTCTCATTCAGTGCCATAAGAATATATATAATGAATTATTTATATACACAATAAATGGATATTACTCGTTGTTAAATTATGAATTATTCATTAAAATGTTATGAAAAAAGCATAACACGATGTCGTGGGATGCCGGCAATTGAATGTTACCCCTCCTCTCATGCTCGTGGATGCAGTAAGAGCCTGCTAAGGCATACCTCCGGAAAAAGAACAGCAGCGTCTTTTTGTGTATCAGAACCTGTACTGCGCTCGCCAGCCCGCCTGCCAAGCGTGGTGTGTATGGCAATAACTTCTCATGATCAGACTCGGTCATGAGGGAGGCCTTTGTCCAGCAGTAGACGTCCTACGTCTGAGATGATGATGATGAACACGATAACAACCCTAGCAAGGAGGATTCCATGTCCAAGAATTTTCAAGTATCTTTATGGTGTGTTTTTGAATACAATTACGAGCTTTTAGTGATTCGATATTATCTTGTTTTTATCATAATCCCACAAAAACATTTTAATGTAAAATGTTGCCCAAGACAACTTTACTATTATACTATATTACTGTCAAAAAGATATCAGATATAACTTGTTAAACTTTCGCGATTTGTTATCATATTTTTTAGTTTTAAAATTACAGGATATTATCGCGTACCTTTTTTATTATTTTCCCGACGTTGCGAACACATTTCAGCGTTCTCGGTCGCGGGAGGACTGATGTGCTGGGAGGTACCGCTATGAAGAAGATAGGTAGGAGGATAGGTATAAGAGGATAGTTCGAGAGGCGATTGAATCATGTGCAAATTAATACATTTATTATGATACCACAACAGGTAGGAGGATAGGTATAAGAGGATAGTTCGAGAGGCGATTGAATCATGTGCAAATTAATACATTTATTATGATACCACAATGACCTTGTAATAACTTTAATTATTTTTAAATCCCCCTTTCAACCCCCTTGTCTAAAACACTATAAAAATTAGAGAATTCGCTATAATATTTCTATAAACTTTACATATACTTCTATAAATTACTCGGAAACGATACGGCTTAAAGGAAAAATACAAACTGTTTATTGATGTCCAAATGAATACCTTTCATATGATACCCCACACGACCTAGTAACATCACTTAAAAAGTTTGAGATCTCCTATCCGCCCCCTGCAATCATAATAAGAATATTTTTTAATATTTTCATATATGCTATATTAGTAAAGAAGAATAGAATAGAAGAGAATTAATCTATCAACAATTTCAAATTACAAGTCCTTACATCCATTTGTGACAGGCAGACAGACAAAGTGTAACCATAAGGGTTCCTTTTCACCATTTTGGTCCGGAAACCCAAAACAAGCTTTTATGGTTTGTTTACAAAGATAACTAAAATGTTACAAATTGCTTAATTACTTAGTTCATAATTATGGTCACCTTACACCTCCATCATCAGACCCTGGTTACCATCTAGCACGAAAGTTCAACTCGTCGAGACGAATCAAACGAGTCCGAACTCGATGGGGTTTTGTCGTAACTACCGAGTTCGGCCATAGGAACTTCCGGTTCCATCATCATATCAGCTCCATCTCATAATAATTTTGCAATGTGATCCGATTTACAAATGCATGCAAAATTTCAGGTCAATCGGTAACCGGAAAGTGAATACAAAAGTCAAAGTCAATAAGTGTTTATTCAATAGAGCAAAACGTAGCGTTGGAGTAGTCAATTTACAAAAAAAGAACAAGACACACATTTAAATTGAATAAAGCACATAATTGAATTCGTTCGCTTCAGATAACTTTTTTCCAAGTGAGGGAAAGAAGCGAGCAAGAAACCTTGCAAGGTTTGATTACAGACAGACATCGGGACAGGTGAAACTAAATAAAAGTTTTTATAGGTCAGGCAAATAGCAGTTTAAGTAAAATATTTGCAATGACAGATTAGGGCCTGGGAAAGTTTATAAAGTGACTGACAGGCAAACAAACCGCATCCTATAAAGTAGTTTATGTGCTAGAAAGGATGTCATGTTTATTTTTGGTCCATGGTACTAATATGAGAGAAGTGTTGGAAAAGTAGGACGGTGAAAAGGGAACACACATTGTGTATACTTGTTAATATAATTAATTACCTTGAAGTTTGAGGTATTTGGAATAAATCATTATCATCTGTGGAAATCCTTTTGAGTACATATACTACACTAGCCGGACTTCGCGGTTTCACCCGCGTAGTTCCAACAAGAACGCCTGTGGGACTAAAATATAGCCTATATTACAGGATAATGTAACATTCTAATGGTGAAAGAATTTCGAAAATCAGTGCAGTAGTTTTTATGTTAAAATACAAATCTTTCCTCTTCATAGATTATTGTATAAATTATGGGATGTGGTTTTTTTGCTTGTCAGTCACTTTATAAACTTTCCTAGGCCCTAATCTGTCATCTATATAATATAAGATTCAAAGTCCTGACTGACTGACTGCTATATCAACGCACAGCCTAAACCACTGGACATAAAGACTTGAAATTTGGCACACATTTACATACCTTGAGTATCCTAGAGGTGCACTAAGAAGGGACTTTTCGAAATTTTCACGGGATAGGGAGTAAATGGGATTTATATTTTCGAATCAAAGTGGCTCTGCGTGAAAAAGGGGATTTTACGCTTTATGAATTCCACGCGGACGAAGTCGCGGGCAAAGGCTAGTTGCGAAAATTTTACTCAAAATGCTTTTTGTCTGACATATCAATAAAAATATAGGTCAGGCAAAAAGCAGTCGGATAATGTTTGTTTTCTACATCTACACTAATAAACAGGAAGAAAGATTTGATTTTTTGTTTGTTTGTATGCATTGAATAGGCTCCGGAATGACTAAACCGATTTAAAAAATATTTCACCATTCAATTGCTACATTATCCTTGACAAACATAGGCTATGCTTTATTCCCGTATTCCCACGGGAAGCGGAAATACGCGGGTGAAACCGCGGAGTGCAGCTTGTAGTTCATAAAGTCACAAAATAAATAATAAACTATTATATTGGTTTTTACGTGGTTATCAATAATTCGTAATCATATAATGTTTATGTGCAAAAAACTTTTTTGACTTACAGCTGGCTATTGAACCAACATGCGGGTTATTTTCTTATCTTACTAATCTTACTATTATTATAAAGTAGCAAGTTTATATAGATGTCTGGATGTTTGTTACTTCTTCACTCAAAAACCACCCTACGGATTGAGCTGAAATTTTGCACACGTATTGATGTTGACCAGGATTAACACATACGCTATTTTTATCCGGGTACAATGTATTCTAAGCGGTGGGCAGAAGCTAGTTTAACTAAAATAAAATGAGTGCAAAACAAAAGCTATTCATACATCATCAATTCAGCCGTCAAACCTCCACTATTGAACACAGGCCTCCCTTATGGATCTCCATGAGGGGTAGTTGCCGCTTGGCAGGCAGATTGGCGAGCGCAGTACGGGATGTTGTTACACGGAAAGACGCTGCTGCCCATTTTCCGGAGGTATCCCTTAACAGGCTCTTACTGCATCCACGGGCATGAGAGGAGGGGTAACATTCTACTGCCGGCACCCTACGGCAATTCATACATAAGTCGACGCAAACAAACAAATCCATGAAGTGAACTAAAAACACACGCTTTGCGTCTCTTACAAGCAACATCATCGTTTGTTTGCTCCGCGATTTTTAATTCTAAAAGTGGTAAAATTTGAAAAGACTGTCTAGTGACTTATACCGTTGTGTGAGTGGTGAAATTCTCTATCTAGTGACATATCTATCAAGAAGATTGACCCAGAGGTACTGGAGATATAAGCAAAAACATTTAATTTAATTTTGTCAACCGCTCGCTCGCTTTGGTGCTCCGCGTGACTCATCACCAACGGCCGCCGCGCCGCGGACCGCTCGCTCGCCTCGTTCCGACTCCAGCTCGGCGTGACTCATCACCAACGGCCGCCACGGACTGCTCGCTCGCCTTGTTCGGGCTCGGGCTCGGCGTGAGTCATCATCACCAGCGGCCGCCGCACGCCCCGTATAGTGCGTAACTATTTTAACTCATCTACTACCATATTCTTTGGCGCGAATTTTGTGCGTTGCTACTTTTAACTTTAAAATGGAAGATGAACATGTTACAATACGCAAAAAGAATGCAAACTTAAATTTTTCTAACATTGAGTTGTTTAGTATAGACCAGGACATCAACTCAGAAACTCTTAACTCTAGTTCTCGAAGCCTGCCGACAATTTACACAGATCCTGAAGAGATAACAGAGCTAAAAAAACAAATTGCTATGGCAAAAGAAGAGTTGGAAATAGCACATATGGAGATTGAGAACTTGAATGTAAGAATCGGAGAGCTTGCAAGCTTATTGCTGAATAGCGAAAACAAAATCAAGTATCTCATGAAGCTATGTACAGGTACTACTAACAATTCAGCAAAACGGCAAAGTACAAACTCTACTCCACTTCGTAAAAAAGACTGCTATACACCATCATTCAGAATGATTGCGTCCGTGCACAAACAGCCTCCTCTTCTTCAAAAACCATTAACGATTGACCGATCAGCTTCTGAACCGTGTTCACCAATAGATGGCGTTTCAACATCTAAGCATATAGGAAGCAGTACTCCAAACAAAAATTCTGACTTAAATGATACGATTTTGTCATTTAAGCCACAGAGAAACTGCTCACTTACCGAAAAAATCAACAACGCTGACGATTTGATAATATATAGAAAACAAGGAACGTCGCAAGATTGCCGTAAGATTCCGCATCCTAGCCCCCAAGCACCAGGCAGCTCCAACAAGAAATCATTGATTATATTAGGAAGTGAGCATGTTTCTGGCCTGGCGATAAAATTGTATGACACAAGAAGAGGGAAATGGAATGACGAATACATACCGCAGGGATATGTCAAACCAAATGCCAAGACAGAAGAAGTTCTTAAATATTGCGACAAACTAGAGAAGCATCTTACTAAACGAGACATTGTAGTATTAAGTATAGGTAACCATGACGCCAATCCACACAAAATTTATAGCGCTCTATGCATAGCACTCTACAAACTCCAAAATTCTAACGTCATTGTGCTTCCGGTAATAAAAAATAAATACCTTAACGAGGAACGGCTAAATATGAACTTGCGACTTTTATGTAAAAACTTTGACAACTGTAATTTTATTTCTATGAACTCTATCCGTACTAATTACTTCCACAAAAATAGGATTAATTTTGTCCAAGAATTGTGTAATGTCATAAACATAGCCATTGACTATTCAGAATATAAAGCACAATACCTAACTTTCGGAAACCTTATTAAAAACAGGAACATGTTAAACTGCTTTCAGGTTTCAGCACAAGAAGAAACCCATAAACGTGTGATTAAACGTTCGCTAGAGAGGATCAATGACACGGTTTCAGCCGGTAACAACGGCCAGTTTTTTCGTTCCTAATGAGAGTAAATTTGTTATATTTCATCAAAATATTGCTGGTGTGCTGAACAAACAAGATCAACTTCAAGTAGTTTTAGATGATTTCTCTGTAAAAGACTTACCTATTAATGTTATCTGCCTCACCGAGTCATTTATTCTATCTGGTCATGAACGAAACCTGAATTTGCCAGGTTATGTCTTGAAATCTAGTTTTTCAAGAATTGATAAAAAAAGATCAGGGGTGTGCATTCTGTTGAGGGATAACATTCCATGTTCTGACTTATTAATAACCAAAGAATTTGCGGAACCAAGAAGTTTTGAATGCTGTGGAGTTAAACTAAAAGGGAAAAAACTTTATATTATCTGTATATATCGCACACCCGACTCAAATATTAAAATATTCTTTGAAAAATTAAATGCTTTGTTGCATAAAATATCCAGTCGTTCAAAACAAATTATTTTGGCGGGTGATTTAAATATTGATACGTTAAAACCTAGTAAAAACTCGAAAGAGCTCCATGATCTGTTTTCTAGATATAACTTACAGCTTCACATTAATACACCAACAAGAAAACAGACGTGTATTGATCACATAATAAGCAACATTTCTCCTGCAGTAGGCCGAACACATGACTTAGGATTATCCGATCATAATACTGGACAAACACTTGAGTTTAGCTTTAAAGTTAAACTAGTTAGACCATTTTATTTTGATGAAATACGTGACATTTCTTTGACAAATGAGAATAAATTTATTCAAGCAATAGGATCATTATCATTTTCTGACGTACTTGCTGAATCAGATACAAACAAAGCTTATTTATTATTTTATGACTATTTAAAACTATTTTTTGACTTGTGTTTCCCCAAAATAAAGATAAAAATTAAATCAAATAATAATTTAAAAACTAAATGGCTAACTAAGGGACTTAGAAAATCGTGTCATACTAAAAGACGACTCTACCGTGACTATCATTATAATCAGGTCAATAAAAGTGTTAATAAGGCAAAATACTTAGGCTTTTCGAAAACACTTCGACGTTGTATCCTACAAAGTCAAAAAATCAGCAGTTTTAGGTATATAAATAAAAGTAAAAATAAAGCACAAGCTATATGGAAATTAATAAAATCAAAAAGTGACCCCGCAGAATCGCATACTGACATTGAAAAAATTATTTATAAATCTGACATTTTTAATAAGCCTCTTGACATTGCAACGGCGTTTAATAATTATTTTATAAGTAATACGAACCAAAATCAGAACTTTATACCCCGAACAGATACTTTTAATAGTTGCCAGAGCAGTATTTTTCTAAAACCGACTACTGCTGAAGAAGTTAATAAGATTATACGAACGCTAAACAATACAAGGTCAATAGGTTACGATGAACTTCCTACGAATACCCTAAAACATGTTTCGGTTTACATTTCAAAACCTTTATGCCATATTATAAACCTTTCTTTTACACAGGGCGTATTTCCAGAATGCCTAAAAAAATCGATAATAAAACCCTTATTCAAAAAAGGCGACGTTTCAAATATAGATAACTATAGACCAGTGGCATTAATACCAATATTGTCCAAAATAATAGAAAAAGTAATGCTTCACAGGCTAAATAGCTTTCTGGACAAATTCAAAATAATAAAAAACGAACAAAACGGTTTTCTTAAAAATAAATCAACAGCTCTAGCCAATTTTAATCTTATTAAATCGATTTCTGAACATATAGATTCTGGCACACCTGTTGCTACGCTGTTTTTTGACATGAGCAAAGCCTTTGATTTTGTTCATCATGATAAGCTACTTTCAAAGCTTTATAAATACGGCATTCGAGGTTCAGCGTACGATTGGTTTGACAGTTATTTGAAAAATAGACAACAATGTGTAGAGCTAGCTAGAGTTGACCAATCTATGCACAAAATCAAGTATAGATCTGATTTTCAGCATAACGGTTATGGCGTACCTCAAGGTAGTATTCTAGGACCGAAGCTTTTCCTACTCTATATTAACGATTTGCCTGACGCTACAAAACACCAAACCGTTCTGTTTGCGGATGACACGACGTTGGTAATTAAGGGTAAGGACAAGAACATAACAAATCTAGAATATGACATTAATAAAGGAATTTCGGACATTGTTAATTGGCTTGATAATAATAATCTTCATGTAAACTTGACGAAAACTAAAATAATGCAATTTCAATCAATTCGACGAAAACCACTAAAACTTGACATTCAATTTAATAATAATAAAATCGAAGAAGTTAATTCATTTAAATTTTTAGGAATACACTTAGACTCTAATATTACATGGCGAACACATATTGAAGCCGTATGTGCAAAACTAAATAGATATACATACGTTTTAAAAAGATTACGCGAGATTGCAACTATAGAAACGGCACTTAATGCATATCATGGTCATATAGGATCGGCTCTACAATACGGATTACTTTTATGGGGCAACAGTGTAGATTTCGATAGGGCATTTCGGGGCCAGAAAAATTGCGTTCGTTCTTTATGTGGAGCACATTTCTTGGAACCTTGTAAACCACTATTCAAAAGGTATCGTATACTACCTCTACCATGCCTTTACATTAAACAAGCGGCGGAGTTAGTTAAACAGCATCCAGAACTTTTTAAGAAAAAATGTGACGTTCAAACTAGAAAAAAAAGAGAAGTTGTCAGCAACAGATTGCACAAACCAATTTACAAACTAGCGATGACACAGAAACAATCATACTATATGACACTTAAAATATTCAACAATTTACCAGAGGACTTAAAAAAACTATCAGGAAATTTATTTAATATCCAGTTAAAAAAATGGCTTCTTAGTAAATGCTATTATTCTATAAATCAATATTTTAATTACAGGGACATAGAGGATTTTGAATATATTTACTGACATTGTTTTTATTATTATAATCAATTAATTAAATCATTTATTTTTTGCATGAAATCTGTAAATTTAATTATCTTATGTGTAGTGTTACTTATAAGCCAAAATATTTGCATGCCTAGATAAGGTAGAATATAAGGGACATTTTAATTTTAAGACCAACGCTGTAACCTATATTCGTGCAAATAAACATCTTTAATCTTTAATCTTTAACTTATTTCTCACAATACTGCAAACCCGAGATCGTGAGAAATAAATATACTCTCACAGTAGCCAACTCTTTTGTATTCCCAAAGTCTGTGCTGCGCGGAGTCGCTGGATTGCGCCAAAATTCAAAGCACGTAGTGCGCCAAAACGGTCAGTTATATATAAAATGCCAATATGTTCAGCGTCCTTTAGGAGTTTTAGGAACTAAGCATTAATAATTTAGGTGGTTCTGGTGGCGCAAAACGCTACTTCGAATGGACAATTTACTTATGAAGAAGGAGACACAATAAAATTGAATGAAGCACATAATTGAATTACAATTTACTCTATTTTATGGAATCAGGTGTTACTTTGCGGAAATCCATAACAATAAAATGCATGAAAATATTTAGTTTTAACTACAGGCATAAGCGGAATTAAAACCAAATAGTTTCATCCATTTTATTACAATTTATTAAACTTTTTTTTTTCGAGGGAAAGAAGCGAACAAGAAACCTAAAGAGTGAGGTTTCTTGTTCGCTTCCTTCCCTCACATGGAAAAAAAGTTATCTGAAATAATAATAAATTGTAATAAAATGCATGAAAATATTTGGTTTTAACTTTCTTCATTGTTACAATTTCTGTCTTAGTATTATGCTTAATTTAATGTTTACTACTAAACGCAAGCCTGGATTTCCATGACGGGTAGTTGCCTTACTCACCATGCCTGGCAGGCGGGTTGGCGAGCGCAGTACGAAATGTCGATACACGGTATAACGCTGCTGCCCATCTTCCGGAGGCATCTCTTAGCAGGCTCTTACTGCGTCCACGAGAATGAGAGGGAGAGGGGTAACAATCTACTTCCGGCACCCCACAGCAGTAATATGTAATCTGGGCTGTCTGAAAAAAAAAAGATCGGGACGCCTGCCAAAAGTAAAACATTTTCACCACAATCGCCATAGTCACCACAGCCGCTACAGTAGCTACAGTTTCTATAATCACCTCAGTCGCCACAGCAGCCCCAGTCGCCATAGTCTCCCCAGTTGTCACAGTCGCCCCAGTCGCCACAGTGAACACGAGTCCGAGCAGTGGCCCTAATAACTAGTTACTAGTTCTTACTATCGAATTTACCCCTCGCAACAGATGTTGCACATTAAAAACTTTTCATTAAGGTACAGAGCCTTACCGTTAAAACGAAAAAAAAACATAAAGGGTCTCTTCGTTGTACGTCTCTCCATTACGAACCTTTTTCCCAGAAAACACCTGAAGAGTGAAGACATCAAACAAAAAGTCAAGTGAAAAAGTCAGATCTGCTTTTTCTTAGACCTTTTAAAATCTTACTTGTAAAGTCTACGTAAATAACGTTTACAATTAACAAAAAATCGCTTAAGTGCAAGTCTGACTCGCGCCCGAAGGGTTCCGTACTATTTGGCAAAACAACTACTTTATCATATATATACAACTAAATATTCTGTGAATATTTCAAGCGTCTACATGTACCTGTAATAAGATAGAGCAAAAAACGGCATTAAAATCACGTTTGTTGTATGCGAGCCCCCATTAAATATTTATTTTATTCTGTGTTTAGTATCTGTTGTTATAGCGGCAACATAAATACATCATCTGTGAAAATTTCAACTGTCTAACTATCAAGGTTCATGAGATACAGACAGACTAGTGACAGACAGACGGACAACGGAGTCTAAGTAATAGGGTCCTGTTTTGACCTTTTCGCTACGGAATTCTAAAAATTATATTAATAAGAACTCTTGTAAAATAATATATGTAGGATGAGGTTTAAGTTTCTTTTCATTTAATAGAAAATTCTTTTTTCATATTGGGTCGTTACATACGAAATTGGCGTTTTGTCGTACTGGCCACTTTGATTTCAAATAACTCCTCTTTAGTTAGAAATTCCAAATTCAAATTTATACAGCTTTACTCATGCATTTGTGTTTCGAAAACCATAATGTATTTTGTCTTTGCGTCACTTAGTTTACAAAATGGAAAACTTAAAATATGGACACGACGCTGCGCAAGCGGGTTGGCGAGCGCAGTACGAGTGTAAACACAGACGCTGCTGCCCATCTTCCGGAAGTATCCGGGGAAACATGTTACTGCCGGCACCCCACGGCGGGTCAAGGCCATTCGTGGGGCTATTGTAGAATTTCCTAAACTTTCTTTGTGAAGTGTCCTACTTACCTTATAATTCGTATTTTATAACTCGACAGGGCTGGAGTAAGGGGAGTTGTGGGGCCTAGTGTTTGTTTTGTTATTTTTACGGTTAAGCCGTTAATTCTGAAAGTGGATGGCATGGAATATTTTGTGTTATTTAGTAATTCCCATTTTTTGACACACAGAACTAAACGTTCTACGTAAAATATTTTCGAGTATGTATATCTTTTTTCGCAGTATATGGTAAAATACTAGTAGCTGCCGTTCAGTCACAAACCGTCCACTGATGAACACAGACCTCCCTCATGGATCTCCCTGAGGGGTAGTTGCTATACTCATCACACTTGGCAGGCCGGTTGGTGAGCGCAGTATGGATTGTTGATGCACGGAAAGACGCTGCTGCCCATCTTCTGGAGGTGTCCCTTAGCAGGCTCTTACTGCATCCACGGGTAGGAGAGGAGGGGTAACATTCTACTGCCGGCACCCTACGACAAATATATCACAAACTATATTGTATGACAGGACGGATCCCTTGATACGCGTGTTAGACCAGTCACATTGCTCTTGACCGGGCTTATTGATATTTAGCCCTTCTCGAGATCCTTTAATACAGCCCTGCATACCCTTTCAGAACTATAATGATACTATTCCAAACAAGGGTCTGTATTCAGGTCGAAATAACAGCGCTATAATACTGTTATTGTTATTATGTCATTAAAAACACATCAAGGTACGCTATTCCAAGGGAGGCAGTTAAGTTACTAAACTTATACAGTGTGTATTATAACATGTGTTACTTTTTTTTATATTTTTACTAGCTTTTGCCCGCGACTTCGTCCGCGTGGAAATCCCCTTTTTCACGCAAAGCCACTTTGATTCGAAAATATAAATCCCATTTATTCCGTATCCCGTAGGAATTTCGAAAAATCCCTTCTTCTCTAGGATACTCAAGGTATATGTGTGCCAAATTTCAAGTCTTTAGGTCTAGTGGTTTAGGCTGTGCATTGATATATCAGTCAGTCAGTAAGTCAGGACTTTGAATTTTATATATATATAGATTACATTTGAACCCTCGTGGCTGGAAGTGGCAATGGAACGTGATGCGTAGAGAAAGAAAGGGGAGACCTTTGCTCAGCAGTGGGACAACGTGAAAAGGATACGCCTGCGGTTTTAGCACTTTCATTTGTATCTCTACGGCTACCTTAGAATAATAACCTAATAGAAACCAGGCTAAAATAGCAACGAAAATCAATCATTCTGTAATCTGGAGCTAGAAAGAGATGCATATACAGTTGTATCTTCGTAATTTACAAGGATGGCGTAAATAAACAGTCAAATGGTTCTAAATTTGGTTCTACTTATAACGTATGAAGCTAAATGAAGCAATAATAAACGTGAAGTTAGCTATGAAGATTACTTCTAACAAACTTGAAGTAAGGCTCAGACAGACTTGTATTCAAGCCTTACTTCTTTTATGTCATTATTCTTAGACGGCTAACGGTAAGGCAGTCATTACCAAATAATCAGCTGTTGAAGTAAAACTTTCGTGGTCTTGTCTTGAATTAAATCAATGAAGTCGTAATACTAAAGTTATTCCTAAAGGTGGTCAAAATCACCCCTTTTTGGGTGAATAATAAATAAATATAAATATTGCTGGACAATTCATACAGCATCATCTATCCCCAAGCTAAGCAGAGCTTGTATTATGGGTACTAGATGACTGATATACTTAATACATTATACTAAATGGATAGATTTTTTTTATTATATAGAAAAAAAA
Source organism: Pasiphila rectangulata (assembly GCA_963082625.1). NCBI lineage: Eukaryota > Metazoa > Arthropoda > Insecta > Lepidoptera > Geometridae > Pasiphila > Pasiphila rectangulata. The sequence continues at coordinate 1,685,333 of OY720254.1, read as the reverse complement.
TATAGAACAAGTTTTCAGTTAAATAAAATGAAAAAAATATTTTTCTTTTAACTTTCATCCCTATATTTTTACACAGGGAATAATTATAAACTGGTATCTTCTAGCTAGGCAAATGTGTCCCATCCAAACTATATCATTACTTAAGAACAGGCAAGATTGTGATCAAGTCTATTAAGAATTTAAAAAATAGATAAAATAAATGAGAAATGCCTGGCGATTATAATATTTAACTGTCCCTGGAACTAATAGGTAAAATTTCAGTTTAATCGCATGTCAGAAAGTTGTTCACATTTAGCTTGCTAGTTTCGACCCGATGCGACCACGCTTGGCAGGCGGGTTGGCGAGCGCAGTACGTCACGAAAAGACGCCGCTAGGAATCTGCTAATAGGATCTTACTGCATCCACGTGGACGAGAGAAGATGCAACACTTTACTGCCGGCAACCCACGGCAAGGTATTAAAAATACATGTTGTGGCGACCCTGCATGACAGAGGAAACTTCAAAAGGGTCAAAAGGCACCTGAACTACTTCCATACAACATTATTATCGTTGAAAGGGGTTACAATGAGCATGCATAAGGTTCCTTTCCGCCACGTCATACTAGCAGGCGTTTCTGAGACTTGTAGAGGGACCTGTTGCAATGATTTATAGATAGATAGATAGATAGAAAACTCTTTATTGCACACCACATTAAAGAACATAAACAATTTAGAAATAAGGTAAAAAACAACACAGGAGTACAAAGGGCGGCCTTATTGCTATGAGCGATCTCTCCCAGGCAACCTTGGGATGAACAGGAAAATGAAGGAGGCTATATCGTGGCATAAAATTTAAGAAAAGAAATAAAATAAACATGAATAAATCAGTTCATTAGTGGACGTTTTACGGCCTCACTCATGGATTTTCAGGCGAGAGCAGTTTGGGATGTTGATACACAGAAAGAATGCTGCTCTCCATCTCCCAGAGGTATCCTATAGCAGGCTCTTACTGTATCCACGGGCATGAGTGTATGGGAACATTCTACTGCCAGCACCCCACAGCGATAAATCGCCGTGGGGTGCTGGCAGTATGATAAATCAATGTCATCAAATGAAATCAATTACATCTTAATCAATTTAATCTTAATCAAATCAATGATAAATCATATTTTAGCGTAATGTTTGTGTTTAAAAACCTGCGGCTAAGTCAGCAGGTTCATTCGCAGTCACGACAGGTTTTCAACAGGCGTAAATCTCGCAATCATCGCTGTCAAACTTCAGTTCTAGAATTAACTTTGTGACGCATATACAACACTTGTTAACTAAATAAAAATTGACGTTTTATTGCGATGATCACGAGATTTGCGCCCGTTGCAAACCTATCGCTAGATACGTCATCAGCCTCCCGTTCTTTCTCTCTCTGACTAAAAGCTGACTAAGCTGGGAGGATGGTATAGGTGCTAGACGTATCGTTCATCATTTCAGCCGTAAAACGTCCACTACTTAACACAGGCCTCCCTCATGGATCTCCATGAGGGGTAGTTTCCATTCTCACCACACTTGGCAGGCGAGTTAGCGAGCGCAGTATGGGATGTTGATACACGGAAAGACGCTGCTGCCCATCTTCCGGAGGTATCCCTTAGCAGGCTCTTACTGCATCCACGGGTATGAGAGGAGGGGAACATTCTACTGCCGGCACCCCACGGCTAGACGTATGGTCGTAGGTATTTATTACACTTAATCCATCTACAAATGCCCCAGACACTGCAGCGTCTCCCATGCAGCATGAATACCAGGTTCTGACGCTGTATTAACCATCTATATTATATGTAGAGGCCTTTATACATACATGCCGTATACGTATGTATGTACATAGTATATATTATACATAAAATTACTGTGTTGCTTGCCGTGGGGTGCCGGCAGTAGAATGTTACCCCACCTTTCATTCCCGTGGATACAGTAAAAGCCTGCTAAGGTATACCTCCGGAAGATGGGCAGCAGCGTCTTTCTGTGTATCAACATCCCGTACTGCGCTCGCAGTAGTATGACAGCTACCCCTTATGGGTCTGATTAAGGCAGTGCACGGGATGTTGATACATCCAGTACTGCGCTCGCCAACCCGCTTGCCAAGCGTGGTGAGTATGGCAACTACCCCTCATGGAGATCCATGAGGGAGGCCTGTGTTCAGTAGTGGACGTTTTACGGCTTAACTGATGATGATGATTGTGTTGCAGAGCTTGGAACCTTTTGATAATTTTAAACATTCGATTGTTCATCTGCACTTTCAACTTATATCTTGTTAATGGCTGAACCGATTTTTATATAACTTTCAGTTTTGCATTCTATGATTCAATTTAGGCAATTTAACATCGAGCAATGAATGTTCTGAAATAACCTATATGCTAGACGCCATTAAAAAACATGTAAGTTCGACCCTAAGGAAGTTTCCTGTTTCCTGGTCCACAGCGTTAGCTTCTCCAGGGTATAGGGAGTCAATGAACATAAGGTGTTTTGGTAAATTAAATACATTTTCACTCTCTTTCTTCTTTTTTTTCTTAGCAGTTCAAACGGTTTCTTTATAAAACGCGGGCAAAGCCGTAGAATAATTCAATGTTGTGCACGAAATAAAAACCACGGTGCAACTTGAAACCTCGAGAGTGCTCGTACCAATAAACACGTAGAATTTCTCGCTGCGGAACCCTACTGGAACTCTTTACATGAAGCCGTGTATTCTGAACCTTATGCGTACGGAATAGTATTTCATTCCGTGGTATTGTTAGGAAGCTCAGTTCAAAACACACAATTAGCAAAATCGAATACCTTCTCATGAAAGAAAAACATCATTTCAGCCATAATACGTCCACTGATGAACACAGGCGTCCCTCATGGATCTTCATGAGGGGTAATTGCCATTCTCATGCCACGCTTGGCAGGCTGGTGGTGAGCGCAGTATGGGATCTTGATACACGGATAGACGCTGCTGCCCATCTTCCGGAGGTGTCCCTTAGCTGTATAAATAAGTTTCAGGATTTTACCGTAGTAACAGTTGGTGCCTCCACCAACAATAACTAGTACGTGAACATTCCCGCTATTCAATAGTTTTAGGATTATCTACAGAACTTGGCGTCATTTAGATCTCACTTCTTTTATAGGTGAAGTCAACAAACACGATATTCTAAATATTCAACTTTGTTCCCATTTTTAGGGTCTGACTGAAAACCAGCACTTCCTAGCATTCCTTAAGTGTAGGAGCATAATGCTGAGTCAGGCTTCTTCGGACTCACACAACTTTGTGAACTGGTTGTTCATTACTTGAAATAGTATTATTCTGCTTTGACCCGCTGAGTGAGCTGCTTACCATCTATTTGTCACCTATGTCGCAGAATATTTATTTGGGTAGGTACTTTTAGATTAAAATTAGAAATAAGTCAGTTTTTTAACTATAGTTATTTTTAAGTTTTGTGTGTGTCTAATAAATAAATTTCTTCTTTCTTCTTCTTCATTTTTACATTTATGTGTTTGATAGGATATAATTTATTTACTTATGCAGGAAGTATCTGTTAAGGGATACCTTCGGAAGACGGGCAGCAACGTAATTCCGCGTATCAACATCAAGTAATACACTCGCCAACCCGTCTGCGAAGCGTGGCGAGTATGGCTACAAACCCCTCATGATCTTGGAGTTCTATGAGGGAGGCCTGTGTCCAGCAGTGGGGACAGCAGTCCTATGACTGAGATGATGATGATGATGAGATACTGAGGAGAGAAAGTACACAAGCTAAGTAAAAAAGCTATTTATGTATTTTTTCTTTACACCCTGTATACACAGCACCACAAATATCATAAGAAACTATTCTTATTCACAAATTTTCGGGGTTTTTGTGAGGCGCAAGAACGTGTCTGGAATATAGATGGGCTAATTTTGCCGCTTTAGGGCGTAAGACAAAATACAGATAAACAAAAAATCTGGAAAATCCACACACAATAAGGCCGGAAAATATCTATTTTGGCTTTCTTTATCTTACCATGCTGTGGGGTGCCGGTAGAATGTTGCCTCTCCGCTCTTACCCGTGTATGATGTAAGAATAAGAGGTAATTTAGGAAGATAGGCAGCAGTGCCTTTCCTTGTATCTACATCCCGTGCTGCACTCGCCAATCCGCCTACCAAGCGTGGTGAGTATACACGAAAATACGCTGCTGCCCATCTCTCTAAATTATCTCTTATTCTTATATCATACAATGGCAAGAGCGAAGAGGCAATTTCTACTGGCACGGCAGTTAACCTTTGGCAGGTTCTTATAGCGTCCACGGGCTAGAGAGGATGGACAACATTCTTCTTCCGGCACCCTACAACAAATGCTGTTTATACCACCTTTGAATAAATAATAAGGTCGTTTGAGCTCTGACTGCAGAACTGCAGCCATCTTTTAACCTCCCCACTTATTAAATTACCTAGAAGTACACGTACATACTTACGGCTACCCTTTGAAGATGTATTTACCCTCATTTGCATTCCAGAAACTGAGATATCAAACGGTTAGTAAATATTATCTGGAAAATAAATAGAAAAAGCTGAAGTCGGGTTGCTGCGGTCGGGTCATTCGTATTTACATAGAACGGGGTAATTCTCGGGATTTGCGTATTATTTCTTTGTAAGAGGAATTTTGTTGAGAATCTTGTATAACGCTGGTGAAACCGCGCTGCGTGTCTACCATGAGTTGTCACTGTTAGATCGCCTGCCGTTACTACAGTAGTAACAGTACATTACTATGACACCTGTCAGATTTACAACTCATGCTACCAAATTCTAAGCAAATGAAGCCCAAACTACAGTCGCTGAAGTTAACTGCGTATTTTAGGAACAATATATCCGCTATATTGGCGTGGGGTGCCGGCAGCATAATGTTACCCCTCCTCTCATGCCCATGGATGCAGTAAGAGCCTGCTAAGGGATACCTCCGGAAGATGGGCAGCAGCGTCTATCCGTGTATCAACATCCCATACTGCGCTCACCAACCCGCCTGCCAAGCGTAGTGAGTATGGCAACTACCCCTCACGAGGGAGGCCTGTGTTCAGTAGTAGACGTTTTACGGCTGAAATGATGAATAGTACATTACTATGACATCTGTCAGATTTGCAACTCATGCTACCAAATTCTAAGCAAATAAAGCCCAAACTACAGTCGCTGTAGTTAACTGCGTATTTTAGGAACAACATATCCGCTATCTTAAATTGTATTTGGTACAATCTTTATCATTATCTCAGTCGTCGGGCATCTTCTGCTGGACATACCTATCTCATGGATCACAAGATCAGGTTGTTTAAGATAAGGTTTGTTGCCGTAGTTGCAACGCTTGGCATGTAAGCAAGCGCAACATGGGACGTTGATACACGGATATACGCTCTGCCGCGCTTGCGATAAGCGCTTTAACTATGCTTTTTGGCGAAATTTAGTTAGTACTACATATATCTGATATCAGGAAAACGAGATCTACAACTTTCTCAAAGAGACATGTCATGATTCCTTCAGGAACCCAGTTCTTCAGTTTTCATAAGCGCATTAACTAAGATTTCGATTGCAGTTTTACTTATCAAGAGCGCATCATCTGTAGTTAGTACAAAAGTATTATTGAAGGACTGAGGTTTGCTACCCGAAAATAAATTATATTGATTTACCAAGCATAAGCGCATCAAGTAGGGTAGTTAATGCGCTTATGACTAGTATGCATAGGCCAAAGTATATGAGGCTGCTAGCGATAAGTACCTTTTTCAAATTATACTGTACACTTTAATTGTATATTGAATGTATTTATATTTTTCGTACTCCCGACACTTTTCTCTTTGTCTGAGTATAACTTTCATGTTGGTATCTTATGTAGTTCCGGAGATACACGAATAATAAATACAGATTTAAATAAAATTAAATCTTCAATCGCGTTTTTCTCGAAGTGTCAAAACTAGATACTGCGCTTATGATAAGCACGGCAGCGCTGCTCTCCATCTTTCTGAGGTATTCCTCAGAAGATTCTTTCTGCACCCACGGACAAGAGAGTAGAGACAACATTCTACTGCCGGCACCCCACGGCACATTGTGTAAATAAAGAAAGTTTTATAAAAGAACCGAAATGGCGACTTCAAATTTTATAATGTAGTCATCGTGATGGTTGCGTGTCTGGCGGTCATCAGGTAAAAATAACATGACCATTATTTACTTACATCAAAACAAAGTAACCAGCTAGAAAGATTTGCTTCCTAATTTAGCAGTTCGGTTAATTTTCAAGCTGCTCGAGGGGCTTGGTACAGTTTAATCCTTCTAACAATATCCCAGGCAAACCATATATAGATAGAATAGATAGAAAATGCTTTGCACATTATTGCACACCTTAAAGCCGGGTCCGCAGCGCCAATTTTCTAACAAAACATGTTAACATAACATGTTAAGCAAAACATGTTTTTAAAACAGCCCGTCTGGTGTGTTCTGTTTTGTTTACTGTTTTTGTTTAATTCCAATTCATTTCAAAAATGAATTCCGACGAAGAGGACGTAGAAGCTGTAATAGCTATAGTGGATTTAGTTCTACAAAGACGTAACCGAAATAGATTCCGGGTCCGACCCTACCTGCTACCTCGTTCCTTTAATATTTATCAAGAACTGAAAATCGATGATAGATTCGGAATACAAATTTTTTTTAGATGTTCGGAGAGTGATTTTGAAGAGCTGGTATCATTAATTTCACCAGATATAGAGAAGAAAACAACATGGAGGAACGATGTGATACCTCCTGACATGAGATTAGGTGCTACAAAATGCGACGCTTCCCCTCCCCGCAGGCGAACGCGGGTGATGTTATCCATTTGTCTCGGCAAACATGTTTTTGTGTTTTTGCTAACAAAACTGTTAAGCCACGCCCCTATTCTGTTTTGTAAACATGTTATGATGTTAGAAAACACGAAAACACGGCGCTGCGGACCCGGCTTAAACTAAACAAATTAACAAAAAAAAAGAGAAACACTAAACATAAAGTGACAATCGGCGGTCTTATCTGACGCTGTATAAATCATATATAATAGACGCAATGGCCTTAGGAACTGCAATAACACAATTGACCTTCTTACCTTGCAGCAGAAACTATAACGGCTACTTTTAATGAGAAAAGCAAAACTTTCAGAACAGAGTCATATCCGTTAGGATACAGGGCAGGGTGTTCGGAGAAGACAACTGCTGCTTATCAGCACGCGGACTTCGTCCGCCTGGGGCAGGGCGTAAGTCGGTTTCGTGCGTCAGCCCTTTACTGCGGTATCTTATTTTTCGCCCTTAGTTAAGACTAAAGGGTCCTTGGGGTGGCCCATCTGGGCTGTGTGGTGTCGGGCTCGGGATCGGTGTCCGTGTGGTCGCTTCGGTCGTTGTTTTCAAAGTCGGAGTGTTGTACGTACACAATTTGTGACTTGTGTGATTGTGACGTATTAGCTCTCTGGCGTAATGAAATAGCGCAGTGGACTACATTGTTAATAATATTATGCTTATAATTAAGTATTCTAATATTGTAACCTTTACTACACACAATGTTGTTGTTTGTTATTCCTAAAATAAAATAAATAAATAAATAAATAATGTTTAGTGATCGTATCAGACGTAAAACGTCCACTTATGAACACAGGATCCCTCATGGACCTCCATGGGGGGTAGTTTCCATACTCACCGCGCTTGGCAGGCGGGTTGGCGAGCGCAGTACGGGATGTCGATACACGAATAACGCTGCGGCATTTCTTCAGTAAGCATTACTCAGCAGGCTATTACTGCATCCCATGAGCATTAGGGTAACACCTATCACAAACAAGGTGACCATGGAAGACCAGCGCTGTGGTTTGATTTACTTTGCCACAGCACAAGCTGAATGGTGACCTCTTTGTCACTTTGACTTAGTTCTAACAAAAATCTCCAAATAAATTACAGGACTGACAATCCCTAACGTATAAGTAGCTCAAGGTACAGCGCCATCTAGATATACGCTGAGAATTTGACATTATTTGAGTGACGATTTCTAGTATGGACATTAGCAGACCAGTATTTATTTGGTCCATGGTTCTAAGAATAATTTTGTAATTGTTCGTAATTAGTGACAAAATAAACATATTTTTATCTTTTTACCTAACACTAGCTGACCCGGTGCCCACTTCGTTGGGCAGTAATTTATTATATATTAAGCCTATGACACTCACAAATACTGTGGCTTTCTATTAGTAAAAGAATTTTGAAAATCGGTTTTGTAGATCCAGAGATTACCCCCTACAACCTCACAAACTCACAAACTTTACTTCTTTATAATATTAGTATAGATTCTACTGCCGGCACCCACGGCAACTGCCACACACCATTTTGCAGTGACAGAAAACTTCAATGGCTACTCTTAATTAGAAGAGCAAAACTTTCAGAACAGAGTATTTTATGGTAAATTATTCTATAGGGAAAAACTCCTGAGTTCTCTTGTATATCTATAAGTGGTTCTACGGGATAGTTAAGTGCTGTTTACTTAAGGATTTGCGAAAGCTTTTATCCTTTGGCTGTGGGAAATGAAATATTTGGGCTGCCCTACTTTATCTTGGATTGTAGGTCTGTAAGACTGCGGTATAAAGGAGATCGTAAAAGCTAGCTAAGTAACTGGTAGCTTAAAGTAAATCAAGATAATGACAGGGTGTAACAATCAAAACTATCTTTTGTCCCTCAGTTAGGTTATACAAAAACAATAGACGCGCATTTTATGTTTTTTCAAATTAATTAAACATATGTAGGTCTAGATTTGGTTTTACACTTCTTAAAACTAAAAATAATTAGAATTATGACGTTTCTAAATTTATAGCTGTCAGCGTAAAATAGGATCTATTTGTTCCGTTTTGTCCGGATCTATTTATTCAAAGGATCAAAAAAATTAATATAATAGTCACATTATAAAAGAAAAACAAGATACATTTATATTGAATAAAGCACATCCAAGTGAGGGAAAGAAGCGAATACCAGCCTAGTGACGACGTCTGTGGCTCTGTTGGTCCAATTGGCTGAGACGCAGGTTGCGGGATCAATACCCACCGAGGGACTAATTATTGCTCTACCGCAGATTTTTGTCTCGGGTGAAGAAAGTATGCATTTACAAAATCAATGTGATTTCTGTAATATACTCCTCTCTTGCCAGGGAGAGCAGTATAAGTACATCAAGGGATATCTCCGTAAGATTCCGTGTATGAAAATCCACGCGCTCCCCAATCCGCCCGCCAAGCGTGGTCAGTATGGCAACTACATGCATACCTCATGGAGATCCATGAGGGAGGCCTGTGTTCAGTAGTGGAAGTTTAACGGCTGAAATGAAGATGATGATGATGGTGTCCATAATAGATACAAGCATTGCTTAGAACTAGATGGTGTGGTGTGTAGTCATTTATTTAATCTAATTAACGCTAGATGGCGCTACCAGTTATGGTTCCTTTAATCCTTTTGAGCAGAAGTTAGTCTTTAGCGAGAAATGGACTGTAAATATTTAATTAACGCTTGATCAAAGAGAATTATAACGGTGACGCTCGACACTAATAAAGATTTCTCTCTACCCCTGACAGTTCACAAGCTAGTTCTGGGTAGACATAAATATTTTAATGATTTAGATGTTAATAATAGAAATTATGGAATCGGAAACAGATTGAGACAGATGTTTTGGAAATTTACTTCAGTCGGCGGTCTTCTATGGTGTAATTACGCCTGTTTATTTAACTCCAGACAGAAAAAGAGGGGTATTATACATTTGATCGCTGTGTCTGTCTGTAGCAACGTAGCTCAGAAACGAGCGTACAGATTTAAATGCAGTTTTTTTTCACCGGAAGATGTGCAGCAGCGTCTTGCCGAGTATCAACATCCCGCACAGCACTCGTCATCCCGCCTGCCAAGCGTGGTCAGTATAGCAACAACGACGAGCTCTGTAGCGCAGCGGGCGAAGGTCCGCCTGCGACGCAAGGGGTTGCGGGTTCGATTCCCGCCTCAGAACAAATGTCTGTACCATCTGCAAATATGTGTTCAGGGTGTTCTGGATGTTTTTCTATGTATAATAAAAATATCTATCTATGTAGTATAATGTATTAAGTATATCAGTCATCTAGCACCCATAACACAAGCTCTGCTTAGCTTGGGGCTAGATGATGCTGTGTGATTTGTCCAGCATTAAAAATAAAAAAAATAAAAAAAACTCCTCATTATCAGTTCTTGAATATAAGGGCAGCCTTTGTCCAGGAGTGGAAGTACTACGTCTGAGACGATAATGATGTACTGACAGACCAAATTTAAATAATGCACATTTGACTATATAGATCAGGATTAAGACAACGCTTGCGAAGGTGAAGTCAAAAGCTAGTCAGTCGTAATCTGAATGATAGACGTAAATGTATTGTTTTAAATACTATAATGCACGTGCTTTTTTTTTACGAATTGCAAAAAATATTTTTTTTTTCATTTTTTAAATACAGGGATTACTCACTTAATATTATAACGTCGAAGTTTATTCCGACACGTTTCGATTTTTCAAGAAAATCATCATCATGGGATTAAATGACGCGCGGAACGGAAAGCTACATCAATTATACTATGTAGAGATAGAGAAGAGACTACTTTAAGATGACCGATGATTGGTTCTAGACTAGTATTATACATACTGAGCCATGGAGGCAGTCAAAGGCATACCAAAATCCTCGTGTGGGATAATAACCCACAATAAGTTTGTACGTACGTACATACGTACCGCGTGTGCATTAGTTACCGGCATTGCAGAAGGGCAAATCCTATTATCCTGCACCACAGGGAAACATAAACAGCAGGGCAACTACAATATTCATAGGACTAAAAAATGCAATCATAATTTTGTCCCTGACGAGCCTCGCTCGAACCCGCAACGTCCAATTCTCGTATATCGCCCCAAGTGATAAACGCTCAAAATCGATAAACATCACAAACACTGTTTAAATCTCTATTGAAAAGAACTTTGTGATCCATAGTGATCTATCGATTGGTAAAGATTGGTTTATGGTACGTGGTTATGTATATCGTGAGACTACTAGAATGCACAAAGTTCTTTTCAATAGAGATTTTAACACTATTGAGATGATAGTAGACTTTAGTAGTGATAAGACATGTTTGAAGTAGACACTGGAAAGTGGGGTGAGACGAGGTATCACGCAAAATCACTAATGGGCCCGCCAAAGTAAATACAGGGTGTATTATAATTATATTATAATAAGTGTACCATCCCGAAAAGGGGGGTTTCAGCAAATGAATACAAGTAGTTTTGGAAGGGCAAAAAAATCGGGGAGATTTTTTATATTTCTATTTACAATTTTACTAGTTTGTGTATGTGAAAATGATTCTGAGGTCATATTTTTTTTTTTTTTACATTTAATTGAAATAAACCTTTTTCACTTTCAAAATTAACGTGAGATATACTATTCATATTGTAAAAACAGGAATTACTCACGTAGTATTGTAACGTCGAAGATTATTCCGACACCTTTCGATTTTTCAAGAAAATCATCATCATGGCATTGAATGCCCGTCCGCGCGTGGGGCCGACACGACACTGGCGCTGGCAGCGGCGCGTGCCGCGCGAGCTTCGTATCGTTCGGCGCGACTGGAGGGGCGCGGTCGGCGTGGCGCTTGATGTGCTTGCGCTGTTGCAGGCGTCGTTGTTGGAGTAGTAGCGCTGGCATATGTGTCCGGTGCAGGTTCATCGTCACTACTGTCGTCTCGACTAAATGTCGATGAAAAATCGAAACGTGTCGGAATAATCTTCGACGTTACAATACTACGTGAGTAATTCCCGTTTTCACAAAACAAATAAACCTCTTTGTGGTTATAGATATTTTTATTTGCATATTTACGGCAACTCTTTGCCGAATTCAATGACCCTGTCCAGAATCAGCTGGCTTTAGGTTGTCATCATCGTATAATCAGCTGTTGAAGTTAAAATTTCGTGGTCTTTTCTTGAATGAAAATCACTGAATCCAGAAAAGTCTTAGAACAAAAGTTGTGTCTTGGGATGGTTAGAATCACCCCCTTTCAGCTTAGTACACATTTTATAGTACAGCCCTGTATAGATAAAACATATTTTGAAAATAAAAGAAAGACTGTCCATTATAGAGGTACTATATTATACTCTTTTGAATGCGTTTAGATAAGCTCATGGCTTATTTTTATTACCCCCGACAGAAAAACGGGGTGTTATATATGTAAGTTTGACCGCTATGTCTGTGTGTATGGTTGTGGCACCGTATACGAGTGGAGCGATTTGCAAGCAGTTTTTTTGTGTGGTATCAATTGAAAGGGCATGATGTGTAGATTGTAAAACTGAGGGAACACAACAAAAAAACGGTTAAGTGTCAGGGGTTACATATTTTTTTTTTATTTTATAAACTTGTTTCTGTGTTACAAACATTGAAGTATTATTACTAGCGTATAGAATTGACACCCGCGAACAACAAGTTTGCGCCATGAGTTGTTGCCGGCCGGCAACAACTCATTTAGTCGTTCGTCGACGCCCATCGCGACCGCATGCGAATAAACCCAAATTAAAAATGCCGTCTTGCGTGTTAAAACGTGTAAAAATCAATCAACTGCGAAGAAAAAAGATAGTGGCGTGACTTATCATCAAGTAAACAGAATATCAACTAAAACCAACTAAAATTAATTTTTGTATATATTTTTTTATTGTACTGACATTTTGTTTGAAAATAATAGACCATGAAAAGTGGTTCGTACAGATGGGATGTGTAGGTACCTACTAAGGGTTGGCGACAAAGGTTTAACTGATTATTTTTAACTCATATTACTCGCCCTATGCCGTCTGTCTGATCAGTAACAGTAGGTACCTACTGTAGGTATCTTTTGCAATCGTCATTACTTATAAACTGAAGCTGTATTATACCAGTGAGTTGTAAATAGTTAGAGTAGCTATACCAAACAAAAAATGTGTCGCAACTTGATGACAGCGGGGGTGCCTGCGCGGGGCGCGCTCGCCCCCGCACACAAGTATTCGCTGCAGCGCTACACGATTAGAATGTCGTCTATCCATACCATCAATACATGCAGCGCTAGATCGCTAATAGAGTATAGTTTTCTCGCGACCAAAACGTCGTAAGCGCCATGAATTTCGTGGCGCTTACACGTTTCGTTCAACATAGTGTAACAACATGTCGCTCTAATAGATTTTTTTCACCGCAGAAGGGACACTTCAGACAGCTATTAATGCAGTAGGTACCTATGAATATTATATTTCAAAACGTAAAAATATTTACATTAAATTAAAACGAATCGTTAAGCGTTTAAAGTATTTTTTTTTAAATAAATTGGTATTTTATCCCACAAGTACGTACATAGTAGGTACACTTACACTAACTAGACCCCACACTTTATTTCACTCTGCCCCTCCTCTCATGCCCGTGGATGCAGTAAGAGCCTGCTAAGGGATACCTCCGAAAGATGGGCAGCAGCGTCTTTCGATATACCAACATCCCGTACTGCGCTCGCCAACCCGCCTGCCAAGCGTGGTGAGTATGGCAACTACCCCTCACGGAGACCCATGAGGGAGGCCTTTGTTCATTAGTGGACGTTTTTTGGCTGAAATGATGATGATTATCTAGCCCAAAACTAAGCAGAGCTCTTGTTATGGCTACTAGATAACTGATATAATAAATACAATACAATACATAAATACCTATTTAATTATTGTTATACGTAGAAAATTACCTGAACACCCAGAACAAATATCTGCAGCGATCACTAAACATTTGTCCCAAGGCGGGAATCGAACCCACCTCCTGCGTCGCAGGCGAACCTACGCCCACCACGCCACAGAGGTCGCCAATCGATTTATTACAAATTTATAAACCTTAAGAATTTGTTCAGACAACAATATAGGTATAATACAGCTTCAGTTTATAAGTAATGACGATTGCAAAAGATACCTACAGTAGGTACCTACTGTTACTGATCAGACATACGGCATAGGGCGAGTAATATGAGTTAAAAATAATCAGTTAAACCTTTGTCGCCAACCCTCAGTAGGTACCTACACATCCCATCTGTACGAATCACTTTTCATAATCTATGATTTTCAAACAAAATGTCAGTACAATAGAAAATAATATACAATAATTAATTTTAGTTGGTTTTAGTTGATATTCTGTTTACTTTCCGATGATAAGTCACGCCACTATCTTTTTTCTTCGCAGTTGATTGAGTTTTACACGTTTTTAACACGCAAGACGGCATTTTTAATTTGGGTTTATTCGCGTACGGTCGCGATGGGCTTCGACGAACGACTAAATGAGTTGTTGCCGGCCGGCAACAACTCATGGCGCAAACTTGTTGTTAGCGGGTGTCAATTCTATACGCTAGTAATAATACTTCAATGTATTTTATACCTATATTGTTGTCTGAACAAATTCTTAAGGTTTATAAATTTGTAATAGATCGATTGACGACCTCTGTTGAGATAAACATAACTTTAATGAGTGGGCAACAGTGGGTATACATAGAAGTAGACAAAAATTATATGATCTTTATAGTGAAAAACTTTATAATTTTAGTGAAGAATTTAAAGAAAAGGTTAAAAATTACTCAAAAATTTTTAGAAAAGTCTGCCATATTGCTAAGTCTAATTATATAAGTTCAAAAATTAAAAATAGTGATAATAAAATTAAAGCTACTTGGAAAATAATAAACAAAGAAACTGGAAATGTGAGTAACTTTAACAACCACTTCAAATTGAATTATAATAATACCACCTACAAAAGTGATGAAGATGTAGCCCAAGCATTTGAAACATTTTTTACTGACATTCCAATTTCTACCACAAAGTCTTTAAACTCTTCTCACCTGATCGCCGAGTCCTTACTTAGCGAAAATGTACCTAAATGTGATAGTAATTTTAAATTCCAATATGTGGACAGCGGCGATATAGTTAAAGCCTTTAAAATGTTAAATGTCAAGAAAACTGCAGATCTCTGGGGTATTTCTGTAAACATTGTAAAACCATTAGTAGACACAATCGCACCTGAACTGGCTTTTATATTTAATGAATGCATTGACTGTGGCGTATTTCCTGATCTAATGAAACACAGTAAAATAATACCTTTATTCAAATCAGGTTCTAAGTCGGATCCCACTAACTTTAGGCCGATATCAGTACTGCCGACATTTAGTAAAATTTTTGAAAAGCTTATTTTAAATCAGCTATCTAAGCACTTTAACGACAACAAGTTGCTTCACTGCAAGCAATTTGGCTTTACACGCGGTCGTTCCACTACTGATGCCGGTATAGAGTTAATCTCGCATATCTATGATGCTTGGGAGAAGTCGCAAGACGCTATAGGTGTTTTTTGCGACCTTTCAAAAGCATTTGACTGTGTACACCATGAAACATTGATCGGGAAATTGCGCCACTATGGTGTTAGAGATATCTCTTTAGATCTACTTAATTCTTATCTCAGTAACAGGATACAAAGAGTTGATGTTAATGGAAAACGTTCTTCGGGATCTGTAGTTACAATGGGTGTACCGCAGGGATCAATTCTTGGGCCTTTTCTATTTTTAATTTACATTAATGATCTACCTCATCTTGTCAAAAACAATCATGAGATTGTATTGTTTGCTGATGACACTTCACTTTTGTTCAAAATGAAACGACGTACCACCGATTATGACGAGGTGAATAATGCAATCTCAGAAGTTGTTAATTGGTTTAATGTCAATAACCTATTACTTAATGAAAATAAAACAAAATGCATTAGATTTACTCTCCCGAATGTAAAACAGGCTGATGCCAACATTAAATTGAAAGGTGAAAGTTTAAACCTTGTAGAAAAAACTGTATTTTTAGGCATAACTTTGGACAATAAGCTTCAATGGGGCCCGCATATAGAACAACTATCGGGTAGGCTTAGTTCTGCAGCATATGCAGTCAAAAAAATCCGCCTTCTTACAGACGTAGATACCGCTAGACTTGTTTACTTCAGCTATTTCCACAGCATTATGTCTTATGGCTTACTGCTGTGGGGATGTGCTGCAGATATAGACACCGTATTTGTGCTGCAGAAGAGGGCTATTCGTTCTATCTACAATATGGGTCCCAGAGAATCACTTCGCACTAAATTTAAAGAAATAAATATAATGACAGTAGCTTGTCAATATATTTATGAGAACCTGTTGTACACCCATAAAAATATTGCTTCGTTTAAGAAAAACAGCGACAATCACAATGTAAATACAAGAAATAAGAATAAACTCGCTGTGCCCACTACTAGGCTCCATAAGGTAAAAAAATCTTTTAAAGGGCAATGTATACGCTTCTACAACAAACTCCCAAGTGAGTTGCAGAAGTTATCATTAAATAAATTCAAAAACATTATTAAACGCAATCTGTGCGATAAAGCTTATTATAAAATATCAGATTACCTAGAGGACAAAACCACTTGGGACGGAATCTGCTCCAACTCCGTCAAACGTAGCATAAGACAAAATCAAATTGTTAAATGATGACTATAACGACCGAGTTAGGTTCTTCTGTTCACTTCTTTTCCTAACTCGCGTGTCATCTGAAGTGAACAGGTTCAATTATGTGCTTTATTCTATTTATTTGTGTTGTTTTATTTTGTAAGTTGTGACGCGTCAATAAGGTCCATGCGGCCGCACTGAATAAAGTATTTTTTTTTGAATTTGTGGCGTGGTGGGCGAAGGTTCGCCTGCGACCTAGGAGGTGGGTTCGATTCCCGTCTTGGGACAAATGTTTAGTGATCGCTGCAGATATTTGTTCTGGGTGTTCAGGTCATTTTCTACGTATAATAATAAATAAATAGGTATTTATGTATTGTATTGTATTTATTCCATATGTCATCACTGGTAACACACACACTTATTTATTTATTTTATTTATTTATTTATAACTGGGGCAGGCGCAACATGGACATTCGACATAATCTTCGTCTTGTCCATGTTCATTTTAAGACCTACCCGTTGGGAGACTCGGTTGAGGCCTTCGAGCATCGTGCCGAGTTCCTCCATCGACTTTGCCATGACCACAATATCGTCGGCAAACCGAAGGTGAGTCATGTATTCGCCGTTGATGTTGATGCCTAGTCCTTTCCATTCCAAGAGCTTAAAGGCATTTTCCAAAGCGGTCGTAAACAGTTTCGGCGAAATAACGTCTCCCTGTCTTACGCCTCTTTTTAAGGGAATATCCTTCGAACTCTCTTCCTGTACTCGGACTGACATAGTGGCGTTTCTATACAAAGACTTCAACACTTCGATATACCGATAGTCAATTCGGCATCGTTGGAGAGACTCGAGCACCGCCCTGGTCATTCACGATTGGCCTCATGAATAAGCTCAGAGTCGCTCAACGAGCTATGAAGAGGGCTATGCTCGGGGTTTCTTTACGCGATCGAATCAGAAATGAGGAGATACGTAGAAGAACTCGGGTCACCGACATAGCCAAACGGATTAGCACGTTGAAGTGGAAATGGGCAGGCCATGTAGCTCGCAGAACAGATGGCCGATGGGGCCGAAAAGTTCTCGAGTGGAGGCCACGGACCGGCAAGCGTAGCGTAGGACGTCCACCAACAAGATGGGATGATGACCTGGTGAAGACCGCAGGTCGACGGTGGATGCAGATCGCTTCCAACCGCAATAACTGGATATCCATGAGGGAGGCCTATGTCCAGCAGTGGACGTCCTACGGCTGAAATGATGATGATGATTGTATTTATTATATCAGTTATCTAGTAGTCATAACAAGAGCTCTGCTTAGTTTTGGGCTAGATAATCATCATCATTTCAGCCTAAAAACGTCCACTAATGAACAAAGGCCTCCCTCATGGGTCTCCATGAGGGGTAGTTGCCATACTCACCACGCTTGGCAGGCGGGTTGGCGAGCGCAGTTCGGGATGTTGGTATATGGAAAGACGCTGCTGCCCATCTTTCGGAGGTATCCCTTAGCAGGCTCTTACTGCATCCACGGGCATGAGAGGAGGGGCAGAGTGAAATAAAGTGTGGGGTCTAGTTAGTGTAAGTACCTACCTATGTACGTACTTTTTGGATAAAATACCAATTTATTTAAAAAAAATGACCTTAAACGCTAAACTATTCGTTTTAATTTAATGTAAATATTTTTACGTTTTGAAATATAATATTCATAGGTACCTACTGCATTAACATTACAGCATTAATAGCTGTCAGAAATGTCCCTTCTGCGGTGAAAAAAATCTATTAGAGCGACATGTTGTTACACTATGTTGAACGAAACGTGTAAGCGCCATGAAATTCACGGCGCTTACGACGTTTTGGTCGCGAGAAAACTATATTAGCGATCTAGCGCTGCATGTATTGATGGTATGGATAGACGACATTCTAATCGTGTAGCGCTGCAGCGAATACTTGTGTGCGGGGGCGAGCGCGCCCCGCGCAGGCACCCCCGCTGTCATCAAGTTGCGACACATTTTTTGTTTGGTATTGTTATTTACAACTCACTGGTTACAAACGCTTTCTTTCCAAGCGTCGGTGTTTGCTTCGAAGAGCAATACGGTACTTAAAGTGATTGAGCTGCGTCGTATGCTTATTATACCAGTAAGTACTTACTGCTGCTTCGGTATTAAACAGCCGTTCTAAATTGACTGTGTATCTAGCGATGCGACTCGGTAACAAACCTTGTTAAGCAGATTTAAACTTGTTTCATTATAGCCAAACGGAAATTGTTTTAAATGAGCGCGAAATATTTGAAGCCTTAAATTAACATAATCCGGATACGAGTGAAGGGGTAGGGTAGCGTTGCTCGTGTTACGTGTTAAGTTATTTTAAAGGTTATATTTTCAAAGGGATTTTTAGTCTCTTTTGAGACGCCTGGCTGAATGGAAGGATTATGTAAATGAAGCTAAGTCTGGTTTATTCCGTTGTTTTTATTACCGTGGGGTGCCGGCAGTAGAATGTTGTTAGTGTAGTGGAACTTTTTGTAAAGAGTTCATCGAAGGAAATACTACCACCATACCTATTCCTGGCAATGATGTCCGCATTGCTGTGTTCCAGTTTGAAGGGTAAGAGGGCCGGTGAAATTTACGGGCACATGAGACCTTACAACTTTCTATCTCAGGGTGACGGCTGCAATGGAATGCAGCGTTGGTCACGTGCCAAGTGAACGTGATCACCGCGGTATTGTAAATGTAATAGGAAGAAGTTATCGCATACCATCAGGTGGGCCATCGGCTTATCACGTCATGTAGTTGTATAAAAAAATGTTACCTCTACTCTCTAGTCCGTGGATGCAGTAAGAATCTGCCAATGGATACGTCCGGAAGATGAGCAGCGTCTTTCCGTTTCCCAACATTCCGAACTGCGCTCGCCAACCCGTGGTGGTGTGTTTTGCAACCATCTCTCATGATCAGTATATTTATTTATTTATAATGAGCCAATTGGGTCCCACTGTTGGGCAAAGGCCTCCCCCAATTCAATTCTGATCAGTATAACATAACAAAATATCAATTTGCATTTCCAATTGAAATTAATCACCAATACCATGAAGAGATCATTAAAAATAATTAAAACCCTGACGAAAACAATTTTTTTTTTATAAACTACCACCGCAATTGTACATATTTATACTGTCAGACAATATACGTGCACAATACAAGACATGTACGTATGTATTACAAAACATAATTACTGTATTATTACAAGACTCATTATTGACCACACAAGCACATTATGACATAAACGTCATTACAACGTCAAAATAATGTTACTATTGATTATGTCCACTCAAATTTGAAATGTCGACCTTATGTATAAGAAAATAAAGCTACAATTCTAAAGTAGACTGCCTTTGGCCTTTGCCTTTGATTATTTCTAAAGAGCACTTTATAAGACATCTTATTATCTATGCGTAGAGCTTATAATTCTGCGCAATCTAATCCGTCA
Source organism: Pasiphila rectangulata (assembly GCA_963082625.1). Classification (NCBI taxonomy): domain Eukaryota; kingdom Metazoa; phylum Arthropoda; class Insecta; order Lepidoptera; family Geometridae; genus Pasiphila; species Pasiphila rectangulata. Next base: position 1,665,363 of record OY720254.1, on the reverse strand, counting down.
ACTTAGCACTTTAAGTTATTGATTCTATAAATAGCCGTATTTCAAAGGCTTTAAGGTGGCATTTGCGTTGTAATGTTGATATAATAAGGTTTTGACATTTCATGTCACTATGACATGTATTGACAGGCAATTGAATTAAATTGAAGTTTTTGTGGCGCGCATAAGTGTTGTTTTACATAGCTCAGTTTTAAAGAGTTTTTTGCGAAGTCATCTCAGCCGTAGGCCGTCCACTGCTGGATATACGCCTCCCTCATGAATCTCTAAGTACTGATAGGATACTGTGGTAATACTTACCACGCTTGGTAGTTTTGGACAGCGCAGTACGGGATATCGATACACGGAAGGCGCTGCTGCCCATCTTCCGAAGGTATCTCTAGATTCTTACTGCATCCACGGGCAAGAAGGGAGGAGTAACATTCTACTGCTGGCACCCCACATCTTTCGATCAGAGATCATGTAAAACCAAATCAGTCACGGAGTAGAACATAAGCTGTAGAGATTTTGAGTTCTTTGATTGTTTTGAGGATAGCCATGATCATCATTTCAGCCATAAAACGTCAACTGATGAACACATCCTCCTCCTTCCTACCACGCTTGGCAGGCGGGTTGGTGAGCGCAGTATGGGATGTTGATACACAGAAAGACGCTGCTGCCCATTTTCCGGAGCTATCTCTTAGCAGGCTCTTACTGCATCCATCGGCATGATGAGAGGAGGGGCAACATTCTATGACCAGCACCCCACGGCAATATCAATGATACTTAAGCATTAATAATTGTCTTGAAAAAACAACTTGGTTGCGTAAAATAATTAATAACTTTACCTCAAGTCAAGGTAATAAAAAAAAATCGAGAATTAAAAGCAGACGTGTACAGCTATCGGCGTCACAGTTATTTTACCCCATTCGCGCCCACCGTAGGGATTTTGTTGTCTTGTACATAGGAGATTGAAAATTGATTGATTGTACATAGGAATTGAGAGATTGGATCTATCTGTCTGTACCTAGTAACCTAGATAAACACCAGACTTTAATGTTAATACCACGCGTACAAAGCCGATGGCATAAGCAAATGTGATGTAAAATCATATTTCCGCTCCGTAGTCTCAATTATTATTTTAAGGCCCTGTTATTTGTATAACCCGTGCCCTATCCAAACGGATATAACAAAGTTATTTAAAACTAACTTCAGTGTAGGCTTCGGAAGTCAGGCACTTGCTCATCTGACTGACTATCTGATTATTTAGATAGTCAAACAGATGAGCGCCTTTTTTCAACCGTATGTTCGATGCAAAATTGAAATGGACATTTTGTTCTTAAATGACAACTAGATGTCGCCGTGTTTTTTGGTAAATGTCTACACCCTGCCTCCTCGGAAAAGAGTTCTTCACCGTACATCCAGGGAAACCCGAGCGCCATAGGTGCATGGTAGAAATACCATACGTACGCACGAAACGCTTCGATTCTATTTTTAATGCGTACTGCAAGAATCTGGGATTCGTTGCCGGTGTCAGTATTCCCCGAAAAGGACAATTTGGGTATCTTTAAATCAAGGGTGAACAGGTATGTACCTTCTAGGCAAGCGTGTCCCATCCTAGACCACATCATTGCTTAACACCAGGCAAGATGTGGTCAAACGCAAGCCTATATAAAATTCCTATTTTTTTCTCTGCGTCTTCGTTGTTTCTATTGCATTCCGTGACCAACGGGAGCCGATCTTCTGAAAGTGCCTTGTAGAAAAGCGAAACACGTGTTGAATTAATTTTGAGTGTTTTTTTAATCTAGCTAATCTATTAAGCGGATTTGTTACTAATTATTATAATATAGATATTATAATGGATTTCCGCAAAGTCACGCCTGAATTAATTAATTTAATATTTCGCACACTCAATCTATTCAGCCGTAAAAAGTACACTGCTGAGCACAGGCTTACCTCATGGATCTCCAATAGAGGTAGTCTCTAAGACGCTGCGGCCCATCTTGCGGATGTGTCCCTTAGCAGGCTCTTACTGCATCCACGGACATGGGAGGAGGGGTAAAATTCTACTGCCGACTCCCCACGGCACACTTATAATGAGTGGTAATTATAAACTTGGAAATTAGTCATTTAGAATAGAACCCTGATTTATAAGAAGTGTAACTACGCGCGAACGAACGAAGCATGGTAACTACGAAAACCGTGATCCATTTTTAACCGACTTTAAAACAAGAAGGAGGTTCTCAAGTCAGTCTTATCAAGCTGTATTTTTTATATTTGTTACCTGAGAACTCCGTCGGTTATAAACCAATTTGGAAAAGGTTAAGGCTATAATCATTTTTATGATTAATTTTCTAATTTATTAATATTAAACTGACATTATATTGCATGATACCTACCTTCTTATACCTAAATTAAGATTGCAGTGCCCATCAGGGTTCCATTCTGTACTGTTTACTTATGTTTAAGACCTAAAGCAATAAACAACTGAATACTGAAATTATTTATTAGTTCGAACAGATAATTCAATTAGGTCACACTTTCAAAACTCAGATCTTATGATGCGTGCTGTTAAATGGAGGGAAATACTCAAAATGTAGTTAGCATACATCAAGCGGTTTAGTCGGGTTTTTTAAAGAATAATTATTCACGACTTGTATTTGATGCTCGATAGGATCAAATTGATGTTTGTGTGCGCCATGTTTTATTTCGTTCGTACGGCTTTATAAAATCAAAAGCACTATAAGGCCACTTAAACAAAGCTGCACAGTTCTTCTTAAGAAACTATTAAAATCCATAAACGATAATTTATTCGAACCCACGACGGCAACCACCCGCCCACTACGCCACCCCATCGTGATAAGTGAAACGTTAATAAAACCGTCGCCAATTTTATGACGTCATTATCTTTCACCCCAGCCAATTAATTAGGGTTAGAGCTTTGGCAATAACTTTAGTGCAAGATTAATACTCCTAATATTTTTAGTAATAGGTGACAATATTTAATAAAATAAAAAAATAAAAATTTATTTATTGGGAACAATCGTAAAATATAACAAAAAACTATAAACGATGATAATCGCAGAAGTAAAAAATATACTGTGTCGCGATAATCAACGCCCTCTATCTATGTAGGTACAGGCGTAGTTCCCTTTTTAGATTAAATTAAATTATACAAACTAAGATAGTAATTAAAAATAACATTTTTACTGATTGTGTGTGATTGTGTGTGAGTGTGAGTGTCGGTGTGTGTGAGTGTATGGGTGTGTGTGAGTGTGTGGGTGTGTTATTTGTGGGTGTGTGAATGCGAATCAATCAAAAACAAATACAAATTGGCCAGTAAGTTACAATACATCAATACATGTTTTTCTTTTTTTTTTTTTCTTAAGTTGTAAAGCATAATATATTTTCAGTTTCTTCGTAGGAAAGAGTCAGTAGCCACTTGAGGCAATTTCTTTTGCAATTATAATTAGATAGGGGAAATATATTTAATTTGCTATTTATACGGTTGTACAATGAAGGACTGCAGTAAAAGAAGTGACGGCTCGCTGTGGTCGTAGTGCGACGTTCGACTTTACAGACCTTGTCTGATCTTCTCTTAGAAACAGCAGAGTCCTTGTTATAGAAGAGTTGGGAATGTTTACGAAGAACAGATTGAAGAATGAAAAACTTGCGAACGGATAGCACTTGGCATATAGAAAATAGGTCTGATGTGGGAAAAAAAATTGGTTTTTTACACATTACCTTTAGGACGGCTCTTTGAGCTCTTTCAAGCCGTATCATCCTAGACTTTGCTGCACACCCCCAAGTGGTTATACAGTATGTCAATATGGATTGGGCCAGTGAAAAATATACAGTTTTTAAGGTTTTAAAGTCTAGGGACGCTCTCAGGGATTTAAATACAAAAATTAGCTTTCTAACTCGAGAGACCATTTGTTTAATTTGAGGTTCCCAAGACAAGGTGCCATCTATTAACACACCTAGATATTTTAATGAAGTAGTACGTTGTATTAAAGCACATGCACAGTCGCTGGAAGCAGCGGGACATGCATGACCACAAATAGAGAAATTATGCGGAGGTTGTGTTGCTTGAGTAAAAGAGAAGGGGATAAATTTAGTTTTCTCAATATTTAATGTAAGGAGATTAGAGCGGAGCCAGGTCATTACTATTTTCAAGGAGAATTCCGCATGTTTTTTCACCTCTTGCCAATTTTTACCATGAATCAGGAGGGCTGTATCATCAGCATAGGTAACAATATTACATTTAGGAAGATGAAAGTTGCACAAGTCATTTACGTAAATAAGAAACAGAGTAGGTCCGAGGACACTACCCTGAGGTACACCAAAAGTTATCAGTTCATCTTGGCTTGTGTAACCATCAATCTGGACATATTGATTTCGGTCATTAAGGTAATCTTTGAATAACTGCAAAGCGATGCCCCTTACTCCGATTTGCTCCAACTTTATTAATAGAAATGGAACGGAAACCGTGTCAAACGCCTTGGAAAGGTCTAGAAAAATCCCCATGGTTTTATTTTTTTGATCCAAGTTCCTTATTACAGTCGTTGTCAGTTCCAGGACCGCATCCTCGGTCGATTTTCCGCTCCGAAAACCAAACTGATTTGGTGACAGAATGTTGTTGTCTGTCAGGAATTTGATCAGCCTGGTGTTTAAGAGCTTTTCAAAAATTTTAGAAAAAACTGATAATACTGAAATTGGTCTATAGTTAGAAAATAAGTTTTTGTTTCCATTTTTAAAAATAGGGTGCACTATTGCCTTTTTTAATGCCTTTGGGAATACTCCATGTTCAAGTGAGGTGTTAAAAAGGTGATTTAGAATGGGGCAGAGAATATGTCGAGCGGCTTTGACTATTTTGGTGGAAATCCCATCCCAACCAACTGCACATTTCTCTTTAAGGTTCGAGATGATATGATCGATTTCGATGTTATCGGTACTAAGAAGAACCATAGAATTTAATTGGGATATAGTGGGAGCATAATTGGATTGATCTAAAGGTAAGGAAATAGGGTTTAGAATTGAATAACATTTATCTGTTGCGAGCGATTGTATTTCTGAGGCAAGATTTTTGCCAACACTTGCAAAGTAGGAATTTACGGCGTCGATAGAAGAAGATGGATTAGAATAGTGAGTCAGTAAATTTGATGAGTCTGTTTTGTTTTTATCTAGGTTTGCTATATTTTTTATTGCTTTCCATAATCCTTTAGGGTTTTTCTTTGCTTCTAAAATTTGTTTTTGTTCATATTCCAATTTTTGTTTTTTTAACAGATTATTACAGAAATTATGGTATCTGTTATAAATAGTTTTAGTAGTTGCATCAAAAGGATTTCTTTTAAATTTACGATATAGTTTATCTTTATGACGGATACATTTTAGAAGGCCAGGGGTTATCCAAGGCTTAATAATCCTTTTTCTGCTAGGTATTTGAAGCCGATGGGAATGTTTCCAGATGATCTCAGTAGTTATCTCAATAAGAGTGTCTGTGATAATATTGGGATCAGTGATAAGCAGTAGAGAAGAGAAGTCAACTTTGCTTAACTCTTCAAGTATAGCAGGAATGTCGTTTTTAGTATAGAAGTGTTTTTTTGTTTGTAGGACTGTGTTTGTTTTACAGTGGAGAAGAATAGGTGCATGGTCGGTAATAGCGGTGCTTAGAATAAACGTAGAGGCATTGTAAGGTGTCCTGAGAATGACGTGGTCGAGGCAATTGTTAAGTCTCGTTGGAAGTCGGTGTGCGGGAAGCATGCCGTGCGATGCCACTAATGTTAGGTAGTTTTCAACACTGGGGTCTTGATTATTGGGATCTATGTTTATGTTTATATCACCTATTAAAGATATTATTTTATAGCTGTTCAATGCGTTTAGAGTTTGGTCAAGACACTGTAAGAAGGGGTTTACAACTGCAAAAGAAGGGGAACGATATAATGCGACAACGGCAAAGTTTGACATCTTTAAAATTATACAACTGGCGTCGGTAAAATTAGGTAGTTCAACGGTACATTGAATTTCTTCCTTTATATACATTATAACACCGTCGTTTTGATTTTTGTTAAAATCTGATTTATAAGCATCGTAGCCGGGGAGTAGAGGAATGAAAGGACATTTGTACAACCAGCACTCAGATAGAACTATTACATCAATGTTAACTCTAATTCTGTGAAGTAGGACAACAAGGTTATCAAAATTTTTGAGGACACTTCGTATATTAACGTGAAAAATTTTGATACCCAGGCATCCATCACGTAAATGAGAGTCTATATCTTCCGGTGAGCAAGTAACGATATCCGAAACAGAAACAAATTCGATTTCCTCATTTACTTCATCGATGTCATCCATAATGCCGTAAAAAAGTTACTTGGGTTCTAACTGGTACGTGAGAGAACTGTAATTTTTTTAATAGGTATAATTGCAAGAATGGATAAGCTCGACTTAAGGGACATATATAACTTTTGTGATTGAAGATAAGTAACCATCTTTGAGGCCAATGAGAGTGAGTTTGTGTTGTAAATGTGTTAGTGTATGAATGTAGTGGAGTAATAATTGTTGTGTCTCGAGTGTTATGTGTGTGTTTCTCTAAGAATATACACGTATGAAAAAATAAATTATATACAAGAAAATAAAATTTGAGGGACTGAATAACTTTATCATTTAAGAGTCATTTCGGGGTCATGAAGTTGACAAGGTCACTCTCTTTTGTTATAGGGACCAAGGTACCATTTTCTTTCTTGCGTAGAAATATTCTTCCATGCGATACCCAACAATACTTGTAGTAATGTTGGGTATCGCATCGCATTTTCGGAGTAAGAAACTTAGGTTAGTTACTTTAAGAGGATGTTATACCCACTATGACACAACATCACATAGCACGCTAAGTGCCTGGGACATGGTTAGATGGATTAGGCTACCCAGCACATATAACTTTTTCTTTTGTCAGTCTATATTGTCCCACTTCTGGGCAAAAGCCTCCCCCAAATCCCTCCACTCGTCCCTATCAAGAACTATGTCCCACCAATGTTCTCGGAATGTGTTAAGATCGTCCCGCCAGCGATATATAACTAGCAGGACGAAAATTCCGATAACAAAACGACACGAGGCGTTAATAACGGCGCACAATAAACTTCTATGTGCCTAAATCGACAAAAATTCTAGTACCTAGAGAAAGATAATAATTAGCAAAATAAGCTTATTTCTGGGATGTATATATGCCAAGTCGAATTTACTGCATATTAGGTATTCTCATGCTATGTCTAATTTACAAAATACACAGATTTTTGTTTCTCCTGAAAAGTAGGTTATTTTTACATAGCGAAATTTATTTGACGTAGGCCTGAGGTTTATGTCCAACAGTGGACGTCTTACGGCTGCGATGATGATGTACGGTCAGTTATTAATAATAATAATAATGCTGGACAAATCACACAGCATCATCTAGTCCCAAGGTAAGCAGAGCTTGTGTTATAGGTACTAGATGACTGATATACTTAATACAATAAACTACATAAATAGATATTTTATATTTATTTATAGTGTACCTTATATTGAACACTTAAATTGCTCCCCAGTAATAATATAATATAATAATAATAGTAATAATATAATAATAAATGACTGATATACTTAATACAATAAACTACATAGATAGATATTTTATATTTATTTATAGTGTACCTTACATTGAACACTTAAATTGCTCCCCAGTAATAATATAATATAATAATAATAGTAATAATATAATAATAAATGACTGATATACTTAATACAATAAACTACATAAATAGATATTTTATATTTATTTATAGTGTACCTTACATTGAACACTTAAATTGCTCCCCAGTAATAAAACATATATATTATATAAAAGAAAGTCGTGTTAGTTACACCACTTATAACTCGAGAACGCCTGGACCGATTCGAATGTTTTAGATTTATCTGAGCCCGGGTAAACATGCTGGCAATTAAAACATTGAAAAAATTTACAGAATAAAATAATTATAACGGACTTAAAGTCATTTCCCCAGATTTTATATTTTTTTTTTTTTTATTTATGTATAAAAGACTCTTAAATAACATAATATAAACGTCTAAAAAACCGTATTAAATAAATAAATATATATATATATATATATATATATATATATACTATTTCTATAAATAGTAGTAGAGTTGTAGTAGTAATAAGTAGTACTAGTAGTTGCAGTAGTAGGGTGGTACGAAGTAGCCAGGACAGCTTGTTCTAAATAAAATTGAATCAACCTGAAATAACTAATTTCACTTCGGAAGTCAGGTGGTTTTCATTGATCAAACCTTTGTGGATAAAGGAATCTTTAATTAGAACTCTATTAGAATATTAATACAGTTCCTTTTAGTTAATAATGTCGGTCTTGATATTCATAAGGCGAGTTCACTGTTGAGATATGATGAGGCTTTCCTAAAACTTTTTTATTCATTTAAGATTAGGCACAAGGGAGAATATTTTTTCAAATACCTGTCACGTTTTGTAAAAAGATTAATGTTTATAACTTTGAAAATTTTAAAGGATAACTGCATTTTTTATGATTTTTTTTATTAAGGACTATATTCAATTGTTTTTTTTTCTCGCCACAGACGAGCTCTGTGGCGCAGCGGGCGAGGGTCCGCCTGCGCTGCAAGGGGTTGCGAGTTCGATTCCCGCCTCGGGACAATTGTCTGTACGATCTGCAGATATTTGTTCAGGGTGTTCTGGATGTTTTTCTATATATAATAAAAATATCTATCTATGTAGTATAATGTATTAAGTATATCAGTCATCTAGTACCTATAACACAAGCTCTGCTTAGCTTGGGGCTAGATGATGCTGTGTGATTTGTCCAAGATTATTTATTTATTTATTATTTCTGTAAATAAATCTGATATTTGGGTTCATCTTCATCTTCTTTGTCTTGACTCGGAAGGTATCTCTTGGAAGATTCTTAATCTACCAAGAGATACCTTGAAGATTCTTAATCAATAAAAGAGAAAACTGTCTCGTAACTGAGATCGTTAAAATATCAATAAAGTATAGAAGTGTTTCCCACGGAGTTTATCTTCCAAAAAACAAGATGGCGATAACATGCTATATTCACTTACATGTGCGAAATACTTGGGTGGTATTATGTGATTTCAGTTCTAAGGTTAGCTTTGTTTGGTTGTATTAATCGTTTTGTCGCCTCGCCGTGGGGTGCCGGCAGTGGAATGTTGCCTCTCTCTTACTTGCCTTTTCTCTTACCCGTGGATGCAGAAAGAATCTGCCAAGGCATGTAAGGGATGATTTATGCTATAAGCATCTAATGGGACATAACGATTTATCTCAACCGTGGGAGTGCTACTCTCCACATCCACTGTTGGAAATACTCCAAATAGGCCTCCCTCATGGATCTTTATAATCATTAGGCGTTGTTGCCATACTCGCCACGCTTGGCAGGCTCTTCGGTATGGGATGTTGATACACAGAAAGACGCTGCCGACCATCTTCCGGAGGTATCCCTTAGCAGGCTCTTACTGCATCCACGGGCAAGAGGAGGGGAAAAATTCTACTGCCGGCACCCCACGACAAAACATCGGATATAAACATTTGGAACTCGGTCGTATTATAGATGTAAAGGCCTTGTTTTGCCATGGCATACTCAGCTTATACATAATCGGACTTCAATTTTTTTTGGGTTGCGGTCGACGGTGTTGATTAGAGTAATTTTTGTGATGTTGTCATATCTAAACAATGGAACGTTTTAAGATTTTTGAGGTTCAAACCAACTACGGTCTTAAGAGGTGATCATACCCTCATTCATCAATTTAGCCGTAAAACGTCTTCTATTGAACACAGGCCTCCCTCACGGATCTCCATGAGGGGTAGTTGCCAAACTCACCACGCTTGGCAGGCGGGTTGGCGAGCGCAGTACGGGATGCCCATCTTGGGATATCCCTTAGCATGCTCTTACTGCATCCACGGGCATGAGAGGAGGGGTAACATTCCACTGCCGGCATCCCACGGCTATAATACCCTTATTGCGATTACTTAAGTCTCTTGGAATATGTATGTGCACATTTAACATGTGCTTTATCGTTGAAAAAATATCGTGAAGAAACCCGCGGCTTAGTCAGCTTGAGACGTATAAATGACCTGTTCTTTCTTCTCATTAACAGCCGACTAAGTTGGGAGGATTGTATAGGTGCTGGGCAAGCCTAATCTATCTTACAACTTCCCTGCCCTGCAGCACTGCAGCGTTCCATACAGCTGGCGCTGCATAAATCATGTATAAAAGATGCAAAGGCCTACTCATGTAAGTTGAATGATGTTGAAGATATTTCTGAAATAGACAAAAACACCTAGAACACCCTAAATAAATATCTGCAGATCGTACAGACATTTGTCCCGAGGCGGGAATCGCTCCCTCTTGCGTGACAGGCGGATCTTCGCCCGCTGCGCGACACAGGTCGTCAGAGTCGTAAATATGTAAGTTTGAGTTTGAGAACCGCAAAGGATTGGGGGCTTAAAGTTGATTGAGCTCCGTCCCTCACACGTCGAGGCACTTGCTTAATTGCTCTAAAATATAAGGCGTAGGCTTGAAATAAAAACTTTGCCATCCATCATTATTTTAGGTTACTTTACGTTGGCGTACGGTTCCAAGCTTTCTGGTTCCGTAATTAAGAATATAAATAGTTTAATCTTCAGTTACTTAAAAAAACATAGGTATGTGGTGAACCTAACATTATTTATTTATTTTATTTGTAAACAAATATTTATTTTATAAATAAATTATTAATTAAATAGATATTTACATAAACTATAATACCTACATATTTCAATTTAGATTATATTATTTTTATATATATTATTTTATATATTATTATAAATATTATTACTATCTACATTATGAACACAAATAATATAAACATGATATTTATCTATCTATTAATCAATTATGTATAACGTAACATATTTAAAATCACCACAATGAGCGTCCGCTCGATAGTGTTAGTATGGAAACAAAACAGGTTTTGATGCGCCATACTAACTACTGCTAAATCTATGGCGGTGGCGAACGGCCGCCGCCGGCTGCGTGATCGCAGGAATTTTTGCATTGTTGTAGTTAGTCGAGACTAGCCTTCGACGCGAAGCTTACGCTTGTTTTAGCTCCGCCGGACGCCAACCGCGATACGAGTGATTGCTTGTTTGTTTTATTGTGCTTGTATATTTTCACCTTCCGAACTTTCTGTGACTTTCTGCCTTACTCCTTCTATCTTTAAACTGTGATTTGTGTAGTGTAATAAACATATATTGAACGCTGATTATATGGACCTGTTTATTCCGTATACGGGATCATACCATCTACCAATATACTGGGTAACACACATAAATCAACCATAATTGGTGACCCCGAGAAGAACATTCCAGAAAATGAGCACTGACGAAGGTAGTGACGCGGCACAGTCGGGCGGGACCGTTCGACGTACGAAGGAGCGTGGTCGCGTTTCCATTGACCCACCCGATAATCCATCTGAACTTTTTCGTGTTGGCGTAAGGATTCCACCGTTTTGGCCTGAAAAACCTACAATATGGTTCTCTCAAATCGAAGGTCAGTTCAGCATGGCGCGGATCACTGACGACCTAACAAAGTTCTACTATGTACTTTCACACTTGGACAGACAGTATTCAGTCGAGGTGGAGGACATCATCACTTCACCCCCGACCACTGGCAAGTACGATAAGCTTAAGAGTGAACTCATCAAGCGTCTCTCTGTATCCAAGGAGAAAAAGGTGAAACAGCTCCTGCAGTCCGAAGAGTTGGGGGATCGCAAACCTTCGCAGTTCCTGAGGCACCTGCAACAATTGGCTGGCCCTACTGTACCAGAGGATTTTCTTAGATCAATATGGACGAGCCGACTGCCGAATAACCTGCAGACCATTATCGCATCTCAAATGAGCCTTACTCTCAGTGAACTCGCAGACTTGGCTGATCGCGTCCACGACATCGCGCCGGCCTCACCTCATGTCGCAGCCGCGGCAACCAGTTCCAATTCTGACTCGGCGTTGGACATCATGGCCCGGCAGATCACGGAGTTGACCAGGCAGGTCAGCGCCCTCACAGCGGAAGTCCACGGCCGTTCCCGACCTACCAACCGACAGGCACCCCGTGGACGTGGCCAGCGTAGTCGTACACCGCGGAGGAGATCACAGTCGAACTATAGGAAGTTCCCCAACTGTTGGTACCACTATAGATTCGGCAGCCAGGCGGATACGTGCATCCAGCCCTGCGATTTCAAGACGTCGGAAAACGAGAAGGGCAGTCGGTAGAGGCGACTGAAGATTGCCCTTCCTCTACGGGTCGCCTGTTCGTCACAGACCGCAGATCGGCAGTCCAGTTTCTAGTGGACACAGGAAGCGACTTGTGTGTTGTACCGCGATCTGCGTTTCGACAACATGTGAAAACGGACTATGAATTGTGTGCAGCCAACGGTTCATCTATAGGGACTTACGGTTGGGTACAGATGAACCTCAACTTAGGTCTACGTAGGGACTTCACGTGGCGCTTCATTATAGCTGATGTAACGAAACCTATTATAGGCGTAGATTTTTTATCCTACTTCAATTTAATTGTTGATATTCGTAACAAGCGATTAATTGATGCCACCACTAATTTGTCAACTGTAGCTGCTATTATTGCTGTTAACGATAGTCTTATTTCTAGTGTAAAGGTCGTGACTGGTGATTCTATTTATCACAATTTGCTTTCAGAGTTTCCAGAATTGACACGACCAGCAGGCGCTCATCGTACACCCAAACACAATACAGTCCACCATATTCGCACCACACCAGGCCCCCCAGTTTCGTGTTCACCTCGTAGACTGGCACCAGACAAACTGAAAATCGCCAAGTCTGAGTTCGAGGCGATGTTATCAAGTGGTATCGCTCGTCCGTGGTCATCACCACTGCACCTCGCCCCTAAAAAGGACAATGGTTGGCGACCGTGCGGTGACTACCGTATGCTCAACGCTCGGACGATACCTGATAAATATCCGATCCGTCATATACATGATTTCGCTCATAGTTTATCTGGTTGCAAGGTATTTTCGACCATTGACCTTGTAAAAGCCTTCAATCAGATACCGGTTTTCGAGGAAGACATTCCAAAATGCGCCATAACGACGCCGTTTGGATTATTTGAGTTCCCTTACATGAACTTTGGCTTGCGGAACGCTGGACAGACATTCCAGAGGTTCGTTGATGAGATGACCCGTGGCTTAGATTTTTGTTACCCTTATCTCGATGACTTTTTAATATTTAGCAGGAGCGAGTCTGAACATGAAGATCACCTTCGCCTGATTTTTGCCAGGATGAGGGATTATGGCATGCTCATAAACACCGCTAAATGTGTCTTCGGTAAGTCAGAGGTAACATTTTTAGGATACCACATATCTCAACATGGAACGAAACCTCTGGAAGGTAAGGTAGAAGCCATCAAGGAGTTTCCAGTCCCTAAGACGGCCAAGCAGCTTAGAAGGTTCTTGGGCATGGTAAACTTCTATAGAAGGTTTATTCCCCAAGCAGCCCAGGTTCAAGCCCCCTTGAACTCCTTATTGACTGGCTCCATCAAAGCATCGCAGCCCGTTGATGTAAGTGGAGACTCGTTGAAGGCCTTCGAGGCATGCAAGGACAGCCTCTGTAACGCAGCGTTGTTGGCCCATCCTGACTCGAGAGCTAAGTTAGGTCTCGTAACTGATGCTTCAGATTTTGCAATCGGTGGAGTCTTGCAACAACTTCAAGAGGGAAATTGGCAACCCCTAGCCTTTTTCTCCCGAAAGTTGAGCCCTACACAACAGAAATACTCAACCTATGATAGAGAGCTCCTTGCTACCTATGAGAGTGTCAAATATTTCCGTCATTGGCTAGAGGCTACAGCTTTCACCATCTATACTGACCATAAGCCACTGTGCTTTGCATTCCATGAAAGGAAAGCACACTGTAGCCCACGCCAATATAGACATCTAGACTATATATCACAGTTCTCGACTGACATACAGCATATAGCCGGGAAAGATAATGTCGTTGCTGATACGCTTTCCCGAGTCGATGAACTGGAAAATCCAGTAGATCTAGAAATGATTGCCAAGACCCAAGACTCCGATCCCGAAATAGCAGAATTCTTAAAACAGAATACTAGTTTGCACATTAAGAGGTTAAGTATACCTGGAAGTCGGAATCAACTGTACTGCGATGTCAGCACAACGACTCCCAGGCCTTTAGTACCTAAGACCTTGCGCAAACAAATTTTCGATAGCTTGCACTCGCTGAGCCATCCCGGTGCTAACGCTAGCGCTAAATTAGTAGCAGAACGTTTTGTCTGGCCACTGATGAGGAAAGACTGTCGCGAGTGGTCTAGGGCGTGTTTGCCTTGCCAGCGTACAAAGGTAAATCGACATGTATCGTCGCCTGTAGGCACGCACGATTTACCGAAGGCGCGATTCAAATACGTTCATCTAGACCTTATCGGACCATTACCTCCGTCAGGTGATTTTAGGTACTGTCTGACAGCGGTCGATCGCTTCACGCGATGGACTGAAGCTGTCCCCCTCACCAATATCACCGCGGAATCAGTGGCCAAGGCGTTTTTGTCGGGATGGATTGCTCGGTTCGGTTGCCCTACCGACATTGTTACCGACCGCGGTAGGCAATTCGAATCGGCATTATTCGAGCAGCTATCAAAATTTATTAGCTTCAAGCACCGGAAGACCACTAGTTACCACCCTCAATGCAACGGTCTCATAGAGAGGTTCCATCGGCAGTTAAAAGCGGCAATCATGTGCCATGCCGCCGACAGTAGCTGGACCGAAGCATTGCCCCTTGTACTACTCGGTATAAGAAGTTCTTTCAAGGAAGATCTTCAGTCTTCCTCTGCCGAGCTAGTATACGGGGAACCGTTACGCCTTCCAGGTGAATTCTTTGGCCAAAAAGTTGACAAGTGCACGACTGATATTACTGAGTTTTCAGCCCGTATCAGATCATTTGCCAACAATTTACAGCCAGTCCCAACTTCACACCACTCAAATAACAAGATCTTTATTTATAAAAATCTCTCATCTTGTTCTCATGTATTTTTGAGAGAAGACGCATTGAGAGGTGCTTTGCGACCAGCATATACTGGCCCTCATGAAGTGGTTGAGCGAAGTGCCAAAACATTTAAAATTAAATTGAAAGGGAAAGTTGTGACAGTATCAGTGGACCGATTAAAACCAGCCTACATACTGTCACACTCTAATGAGTCAACTCCTGACCTACCATCTTTTACTCCTCCTCCCGAAAACAGAATAACTCGATCTGGGCGTCATGTTCGGTTTCCGGACTATTATCGCCCGTGAGACACGGTCTCTGGGGGGGAGTGATGTGGTGAACCTAACATTATTTATTTATTTTATTTGTAAACAAATATTTATTTTATAAATAAATTATTAATTAAATAGATATTTACATAAACTATAATACCTACATATTTCAATTTAGATTATATTATTTTTATATATATTATTTTATATATTATTATAAATATTATTACTATCTACATTATGAACACAAATAATATAAACATGATATTTATCTATCTATTAATCAATTATGTATAACGTAACATATTTAAAATCACCACAATGAGCGTCCGCTCGATAGTGTTAGTATGGAAACAAAACAGGTTTTGATGCGCCATACTAACTACTGCTAAATCTATGGCGGTGGCGAACGGCCGCCGCCGGCTGCGTGATCGCAGGAATTTTTGCATTGTTGTAGTTAGTCGAGACTAGCCTTCGACGCGAAGCTTACGCTTGTTTTAGCTCCGCCGGACGCCAACCGCGATACGAGTGATTGCTTGTTTGTTTTATTGTGCTTGTATATTTTCACCTTCCGAACTTTCTGCCTTACTCCTTCTATCTTTAAACTGTGATTTGTGTAGTGTAATAAACATATATTGAACGCTGATTATATGGACCTGTTTATTCCGTATACGGGATCATACCATCTACCAATATACTGGGTAACACACATAAATCAACCATAGGTACATTTTGACGAGCTATGTGGCGCAGCGGGCGAAGGTCCGCCTGCGACGCAAGGGGTTGCGGGTTCGATTCCCGCCGCGGGACAAATGTCTGTACGATCTGCAGATATTTGTTCAGGGTGTTCTGGGTATTTTTCTATATATAATAAAATTATCTATTTATGTAGTATAATGTATTAAGTATATCAGTCATCTAGTACCCATAACACAAGCTCTGTTTAGCTTGGGGCTAGGTGATGCTGTGTGATTTGTCCAAGCATTATTTATTTATTTTATCCGAAATTGGTTATCTATCCATACATTGTTTACTGTAGTTGGTTACCAAAACTAAATATTATACAAGTTAATAATACAGGGTGTATATGTGTACTAAACCGAAAGGGGGTGATTCTGACCATCCCAAGGAACATTTTTTGTTCTACGACTTTTCAGGATTCAGTGATTTTCATTCAAGAAAAGACCACGATAGTTTTATCTTCAACAGCTGATTATTCGGTAATGGCTACCTAAACGCCAGCTGATTCTTGACAGAGACATTGAACTCGGCGAAGAGTTGCCGTACAAGTACACATAATAATACCTATTACGACAAATAGGTTTTTTTTAATTAATAAGTAAAAAAAATCGAGCATGATCTGAGGATCATTTTCACATCACACTATCGAGTGAACTTATAAATAAAAATGTAAGTATACAAAAATCCAGTCGCATCAGTTAGACCGACAATAGTAAAACTTTTAAATTAAGAAAAGAAGCCGCGGTGGTCCCAGCTGTAGAATGTTACCCCTCTTCTCATACCCATGGATGCAGCAAGACCCTGCTAAGGGATACCTCCAGAAGATAGGCAGCTTTCCTATCCTTAGGTTTAGATTTTTTTTCAAATTTATATAGGACCAAGCTCGGGGTATACCCATTCCAATCAAAAAAAAATATAAAAATTGGACTGATTCCTAAAAAGTTATCCGCGATCATACATAAAAAATATATATGACTTGAGAATCTCCGCCGTTTATTAGTTGGGTTAAAAATAAAGCACTTACATTATACGACTTTCATTTCCGCCTGCCAAGCGTGGTAAGTATGGCAACTACCCCTCATGGAAATCCATGAGAAAGGCCTGTGTTCAATAGGTTAGACAGTTCAGTAGGTAGGGTAGACAGTTTTACGACTGAAATAATTAATGATATAATAACATTTCTGATAGAAAAAATTAAAAAACCACTTTTTACGACAACATTGAGATCTTGTCAGAAAATAATAAGCAAACTGAATCACGAGACGCTCTGAAATAACCTTTCAAAGATTTTCCTTCACATCTCAAGTTCATCTTATAAAAATTATCTTATATTTTCTAGAAAATGCAATTTTCACTAACAAAGGCTTCAAATAATGGACATTAAATTTAATATTGAAGCTGCACCATTACAAGAGCTTGGAAAAAGGGATATACCTTACATAGAAAGTAGGTTTTCGGTACTTGAATATAATTAAACCAATCAATATTAAACATAAAAAGGTATAGATTACCACTTAACATCAGGTGGGCTTTCGGCTTGTCTCGTGGTACTTAGTCGTACAAAAAAAAAACGATGTGTATTTGCAGAAAAGCAAACATATTATGTCTCCCGACGAGAACTCGCAACCTCTTGCGTCATCATCATCATCTCAGCCGTACGACGTCCACTGCTGGACATAGACCTCCCGCGTGGATCTTCATGTGCTGATCATCAGAAGTTGTTGCCATCCACACCACGATTGGCATGCGGGTTGGCGAGCGCAGTACGAGATGTTCATATGGATGCGGATACGGAAAAACGCTGCATCAAACTGCCGCCCATCTTCCAGAGGCATCCCTTGGCAGATTCTTACTGCATCATACCGGCACCCCAAGGTGACATATCTGCAGAAAAGGGAATTTTGCCCCTACACCGTCTATTAGACAAAGCCAGCGAAGGTCGTCAACAATCTGTTTCCTGTGTAAATGCGCCATAGCCCAGGCTGGGAAAAGTTATATTAAATAGCTTATTTTAAGTGCACTTGTGGTGGCTTAGAATGTGGCAAAGTTTCACATTGTTTGGGCGGACATTAGTTTTTGTATCACAGTTTTAATTCTATTTGCGAAACTTCATGCTTTTCAATAAAAAGTTTTTAAGTTTTTAATAGATACTGGAAGGAGTATTTAGTTCAAGTTTCTCGTTGAGAGATGCATTGTTAAGGCACTGCATCCCATACAGCATGAATGACGCTGTATAAATGATTTATTCTTAAGGTTATCTGTAAGAAATAGCTTTCGTTCGCCAATTGCATATTTCTGTTGTTTGTGCAGTTAGTTAATTTTTAGTTTTGTTTTACTTTCTATATACAGGGTGTATAATAATATGTGTACTAAGACGAATGAGGGTGACTCTGACCATCCCATAAGCACAACTTATATTCTACGACTTTTCACTTTTCAGTGATTTTTGTTCAAGAAAAGACCACGAAAGTTTTAACTTCAACTGATTAAACTATGATGATAACTTAAACGCTGGTTATTGACAGTGTCATTGGAGTCAAAGAGTTGCCCTACATATCAAAATACGTATAACCAAAAACATTTTTTTTAATAAAATGTGAAAAAAAACCGTTTATGATCTCAGGATTATTTTCACATCATAACCAACTAGTAAAATTATAAATAAGATATTTTAAAAAATACGTAAGTATTTCCCATTTTTTCCCTTTCAAAACTACTTGTTTTCATGTGCTGAATATCCCCTTTCGGGTTATCCACCCTGTATTCAAGATAGAACTGCATTTAATAACTATCGTCTCATGTTCAGTTAAATACTTATGAAACTATCATCAAAGTAAATCAAGTCCCTGTTCCAAGACCTAACAGTCGCCATCTGTTACAAGTTCAAGTCTCGGCTGAACAATTCCCAAGACAGGTCTTACTTAAGGGAGTATAAGTTATTTATCAGGATGGATCTTGAAACCTGAATAAAATACGACTACAAAATTAACAATAAATAACTTTATTATATGCCCTAGAGTGCCGGCAATAAAATGCTGTGTCTCCTTTCCTTTTTAATGGACATGAAAATGTCCATTAAACTATTTCTTCATGCCAGCACCAGTAGTATGTAATTGCAAAACAAATAAGTATGCCACCATCTGAAGAAAGCCGTGTTGACTCAGTGTGTAATATCTAGCATTATTTTTAGTAAAGGCCTTACATGTATTATATATTAATAATACAGCTATTTATGCCAGTCAGAAGGCTGTAGTGCCTGGGACATTGTTAGATCGATTAGGCTTACCGAGCACCTATACCATCCTCAAAGTTTAGTCGGCTAAAATAGTCAGAGGAGAGAACAGGTCATCACTTCGCCAGCCGATTCCGCGGCATGCTCGCATTGCTCGCTTGGCTCGCGAATCGTTGTTGGAACACACCAGAACCTAACCTTCTTTTTTGTTAGAGGGTTAGCTCGTTTGGTGATTCACCAGTGTGCGGCACTGTGCGGCACAAGTGTTTGAATGTCGTTTTGGTGTTTTGCAATAAACACCAAAATTACATTCAAACATTTAGGAACAAAAGTTTGTTAAATATTGCAGAATTTTCTGATTAGTGTCTTAATCTAAACTTTGGTGACAGAAAGTATGGTTGCATTTTTATTATAACGCGTCCAAATCCGCGGGCAGCAGCTAGCTAGTTAATATTTGTAATACCTGTTTAGGCAAAGCGTTATCAAGGTATCTCCGCATCCATTAACGTGGCTGTTACGTTATCGCCCGCCGTTCTAGTTGTTTCGTGAATTTTTATTGTAATTTAATTCAGGAAATTATCTTTGTTGGAATTTTGAGTATTTTAAGATTTGTGTTATTATTAAAAACATAATAAGATTTGAGACTATCTATTTAATTTGGTGCTTTATTAACATTGTAACTCGTTAAAAGCAAAACTTGTTAGTCACTAATTCGTTTGAAACGCATATGTTCTATAGGCTACTTAACAGGGAGAAATATCGAAATTCTATTGTCTGTCAGTTAGATTACAAAAATAATTGACATATACTTTTTGCTTTTTCTAATTTAATGAAATAATACATGAGGCGCATTGATGTTTAGGAGTGGGGGCTCGTGACGTCGGAGCATAGTTCTAAATAGAACCAAAACACGTCGACGCGTGACGTCATGCTACATTTCGACATTTTGTATCGTCGTTATTTCAACGCCAATTAATAATAATAATAATAATAAATAATGCTGGACAAATCACACAGCATCATCTAGCCCCAAGCTAAGCAGAGCTTGTGTTATGGGTACTAGATGACTGATATACTTAATACATTATACTACATAGATAGATATTTTTTATTATATATAGAAAAACACCCAGAACACCCTGAACAAATATCTGCAGATCGTACAGACATTTGTCCCGAGGCGGGAATCGAACCCGCAACCCCTTGCGTCGCAGGCGGACCTTCGCCCGCTGCGCCACAGAGCTCGTCTCAATTGTAAAGCTACTAAGTCTCGTAAATAAGCATCATCATCATAATTTAAATAAGCATAAATATACCTAAATTTCATCGTGTCTAATTCTATCCAAAAAATCTAAGTCCCTGGTTTCGCACCAAATTTGTTGGATGACCATTTCAGAAAAAGGAAGAGTTGGATGAAGATTAACCCAAGAAGGAGTAAATGAATAAAAATAGCTAGTTTTTCAAAATATAGAGGCTCCTTTTTACTGCCCTCACACCACAGCAAAAAATTCAAACAAGCCATATAGCAAATCTTACGCTTTCGCTCTAGCTTTTGAATGTTATTGAAACCATCTTCAAGTATTCTTAATGCATAACTTCTTAAGAAAATAACTGAACCCAATTTCCGGGAATATTGTACCAAAATGTTTACTTCCAGTTTCGGCGTGCTGAGTGTTGTTGAAGGCGAGCCACTGCTAAATAACATGTTTTTTTATTACAGACATTAGATAACATTTTAAACTAAATTTATTAAGAATCTAAACTCCCGGACCTAAATCGCCGAGGCAGCTTGGGAAGCCTTAAAACTTATATGAGATTGGGCTGGGAACGTCTGCTGTACCCCAGAAGAGCTGCGGGCAAAAGGTGTTTTTTTTCACACAGACATTAAATACATTTTAAAGTAAATATATTATTATTAATCTTGACCAGACGTAAATCGCCGACGCAGCATGTGAAAGCCGCGAAGCTTAAATGGGATTAGGCTGGTCATATGCCAGAAGAGCTGTGCAAAGGTAGCTACTCACTAATTCCCATGTTTAAACATGTGAATTACTGAGTGGCTGAAAAACGGCTAGACTGATTTTAATAATATAACATAAAATTTTGAAACCCCCGACCAAAGCTAATTTTGTAGTCCAATTAAGATAAAGATTTACAAGTTAATCATAATAGCATCCCTCGTTTTAACCTCGGGGTTTTACGCAATTTTTATATGAAACTGATAACAAAACCAGCCTGTTAACGCAACCCTAGACTTCCACAGCCCGTCTGAAATATGTCAGCATTTGCATGTGTTGATTGGAAACTAAATCCACTTCCCTGTCAGTCTAGATAAAATTAGGTAGCTGTTGTGGAGAAATTACACAATCTATACATCGCTTTTGTTATTGTAAAACATCTTTTGTAAAACCTATCGGACGAGAGATGACGCGTGACGCTTGGAGATGTGCGAGTTAGTACTAGTTAGTTTCTGTTATCTGTGGTACTAGGGAGACTGCCCTTTGTTCATCGTGCCCATCGTGTTGGTTGAGGCGACTGGGGCGACTGGGGCGACTGAGGCTACTGTTGCGACTGTGGTGACAATGGCAACTGGGGCTACTGTAGCGACTGTGGCGACTTTGGCGGCTGTGGCGACTATGGTGAGTGTTTTACATCTGCGAGGCGTTCCGTGACGGCTCAATTTTATTTTCCTTACATCTAGACACGCGGGAGCGTGTCCAACCAAGGTTCAAGCAACATAATGTTAGTATTAGAGTTTTGGACGCTCGCAAAATGAAGATGTTATGATTATATTGTTGAAGTGACCACTTTATGTTAAAACAGTAAAAACTAAGCCGTAGGACTATTGTACGCGTCCACTGGTGGACATGGGCCCTCATGGGCCTATGACAAGCAGTGGACGCGTCTTATCGTCTTGATTTATTTATTTATTTATGTATATCAGTTGCCTGCTGCACTTACAGCCTACGCCAACGCGTGCAGCAGGTTATTGTAAGTACACATTACATACACTTTAATACTTGACGAAAGAAACGAATACACTTATCTAAAAACATATTGGGTTTACAGTTGAAAATATCTATTTCCTGGTCCTGAGTTAGCAGGGCATTGAGCAAATGATCTTGGAGATTCTCATGGATGATGTTAAGATAAGATAATATTGATATACGTAAAGACGCTGCTGCCCACCTTCGAGAGATATCCCTAGGCTAGGCAGTTTCTTACATCCACGGACAAGACAGGAAATGTAACATTGTTCTGCCGGCACCCCACGGCTGAAATTAAATTATCAATTATATTAAATCATTTTATTTACTTTAGCCAAATCATTTTATCTCAACTTAAATTATCAATAATCAAACCAATATCTTCTAATTCTTAGTAGAGAACTTGTCCAATACATTAATAGCTTAAGTTTTTACGACCTTCTTCGATAACCCAAAACTCATAGCACGTTTGTCGTCTGCATCTGTCGTAAACGGCCCAATCATATTTTTCCTAATGAAATTTTCTGCGTAAAATAAAGTAGCAGCTCTGTCAAGCCAAGTAGCACCCAAATATTGACATTGCAATCTAGCCGAGTTTGAAGGGTCCTCTGGACCCGAAATCGAACCCGCGCATCCTTTACAAACAAACCTGACAAAAGATACCAAATTCAGTTAGATTCTCCAGACGAAATTAAATTTTTGACTCTTTCGTAAAAACTTTTACGTATGTTTTGGATAAGATTAACACAAATAAAACTCAGTTAAACGATTGCAAAAATGAATTTGCATATCAACGTCAAAACTAATAAAAAAATACGTGTGCATTTACCTATCTAAAAAGTTATTTCCTTATCCCATTTTAGTAAAAACCCTTTAGGGACCCGTGGGGTGCCAGCAGTAGAATGTTACCCCTCCTTCTCATGCCCGTGGATGCAGTAAGAGCCTGCTAAGGGATACTGTTTGAGGATAGCCAGGAGCGTCTTTCCATGTATCAACATCCCGTACTACGCTCGCCAACCCGCCTGCCAAGCGTGGTGAGTATGGCAAAAACGCCTCATTATCAATACTTGCAGGTCCATGATGGATGCCTTTGTCCAGTAGTGGACGTCTAACGGTTGGTATGATAATGATGATGTTCAACGTACATCTGCTTACTGTGCGTGTTACCTTTACTTTACTAGATAAGAGAAAATAGAAAGAAAAAATAAAGAAAAAGAAATGAAGTAAAGTATTTTTTTTTTAAATAAATACATATATCGAGTCGTAAGTAAACTAAAAGTCAACGCTAGTCAACCTTTAAAACGTCGTAATACGTCCCCAACAGCAACATAGTCCAATCCATAATGACAAGGAAGTAAACTCAGTTTCCAGTCAACACATGCAAATGCTGACATATTTCAGAGTGTGGAAGTCTAGGGTTGTGAAAACAGAACTTTGCTGTGTAGAAGTGAAGTAGGAAAATAAAGTTGTGTTCACATTGGTCTAACGACCTCCGCGGCACCGGGTTTTATAGAATTGGTTTCCCGTGAGTATATTAAGTATTTAAAATATGTAATAAAGCCTTCTATCAAACGTCTGGTTTCTGCGTCGTTGCCCATTCGCTTTGCTTGAACCTTGGTTGGACACGCTCCTGCGTGTCTAGATGTTAGGAAAATAAAATTGAGCCGCCACGGAACGCCTCGCAGATGTAAAACACTTACCATAGTCGCCACAGTCGCCACAGTCGCTACAGTAGCCCCAGTTGCCATTGTCACCACAGTCGCTACAGTAGCCTCAGTCGCCCCAGTCGCCTCAACCAACACGATGGGCACGATGAATAAAGGGCAGTCGCCCTAGTACCACAGATTACAGAAACTAACTAGTACTAACTCGCACATCTCCAAGCGTCACGCGTCAACTCTCGTCCGATCAGTTTTACAAAAGATGTCTTACAAAAACAAAAGCGATGTATGGATTGTGTAATTCCTCCACAACAGCTACCTCATTTTATCCAGACTGACAGGGAAGTGGATTTAGTTTCCAATCAACACATGCAAATGCTGACATATTTCAGACGGGCTGTGGAAGTCTAGGGTTACGTTAACAGAACTTTGTTGTGTAGAAGTGAAGTTGGTACGTTGTGTACACATTGGGTCCACGACCTCCGTTGCAAAGGGTTTGATTCCCGATGGGGGGTATTAGGTATTTAAAAAAAATAAAGCCTTCTATCAAACGTCTCGTCTATTATAGTACAAGCTTTACTTAGTTCGTAATCTGTTTCTCACCACGTCTGGTGGTCGGCAAGCGCGTATTGATTTTGATACACGGAAACACGCTGCTGCCCATCTCCCTTGGCAGATTCCTGCTATGCAGTACCAGCAAGAAAAGAGGGGCAACATTTTACTACCGGCACCCCACAGCACATTAGATACGCACGTAAAACTCATCCCACGCCAGAAAACACGATAAATTTAATCCATCGAATCATTTCCTCTTACAATTAAAACAATACATTTCTAACGAATTCCACATAAACACACGGAAAATGTACATCACCGTGACGAGGCAGACAAAACCATAATTAACAAATCACCCTCGTTCATCATTCAAAACTCACATGTACACCCCTAGACGCAAGGTGTATTATCCCCTGAAGTGTCACAATTGCCACTTGAAACAGCGTCTGAAAATGAGCCTCCAGCTTCATAAAATAGAGTAAAATTTCCCTTGATGTTTGTTTGTTCCTCACTACAAATGGAAAATTCCCTAATCCGAGTAACAGCTCCCGGGCCTGTCCCATTTGGTGCCCATTTGGGATACATCCGTCCCTAATTGTTGGCCCCGCCGATTGAAAAGGGGCCCAATTTATGGGGGATCAGAATTTAGTGTCTTTCGAATGTTTGTTGATGCTGCCGATATTTGCATGCGGGATATTTAGGTTTAGGACCAGGTTATTCCAGTGGCGGGCTACTGAAGGAGTAAATTCTATACAAATTAGATTAAAAAATATATTAGGTTTTCAGAAAAAGTAACCCTTAAAAAATATTCTTCTAAACGTTGTTGGCTATAATATTTGTGAGATGTTTTTTAAGATTTATACACTTCAGGTGCAACCATAAAAACGAGCAAAAACTATCGTGTTTTTTATTATTATGAGTAGAAAAAAATATAGTACTTTAAGCTATTAAAAATTCAAAAACGTTTATTAAACATATATTTTTTTCCGATGAAAACAAAGGATATTTTAAAATGGAATCAAAAATTGGCTAATTTGGAATACCTTGGCCTTTAATATATTTATCAACCAACCCGCCTGCCAAGCGTGGTGGACACTACCCCTTATAGGGATCCTTGAGGGAGGCCTGTGTTCAGTTGTGGACGTTTTACGGCTGAAATTATGAAAAATATGATTTAAACGCCGTGGGGTACAGCAGTGGCACGGAGCTTGTCGCAATCAGAGTCTTTAGTCGTAATATGTTCTAAGTAAGCTATAATTATATTGCACTTCAATTTAATTGTCCAATCTTGATAATTTTCCAGTTATAGCCTTAATGTCTTTTAATTCTTTACCGCTTGGTTATAGACACGGCATGCTACAAACCGCATGAGTAAAATAAGGAACAAATGTTGTTTGAATTGCTTCTTATTTGCTGTTGATAATTTTGTGTGATTTTCTTTTGCTCTGTGTTGCCATGAGTTGTCACTGTTAGATTGCCTGCCGTTACTACCTCTACAGTGTAGTAATAGTACGTTACTATGACATCTGTCAGATTTGTAACTCATAGTACCAAATTAAAAGCTCATGAAGCCGAAACTACAGTTATAGCTGTAGTATAGTTTTCTGCGTTTTTTAGTACCAAACTATCCGCTAGAGGCGCTGTACAAGTTTTCATACATTTTTTTTACTTCAGTCGCTAGCGAGTATGGATTGTGAAAACTCATGGTAGACCTACTAAGTGTCTTTGTATATTACTTATCTACTTATTGCTTGCTTTCTTTTACTAATGTTTCGATACATCTACGAGTAACTTACATGCTTCAGATTGCTGTGCAGAGGGCTCGCTCATGACCTAGTATGGATCATAAGTTGTTGCCATGCTCGCCACAGCAGGCGAGGTAACGTGCGCAGTACGGATTGTTGATATAGAAAGACGCTGCCGCCAATCTTCCGGAGGTATCCCTTAGCAGCTTCTGCATCCACGGTCATGAGAGGAGGGGTAACATTCTTCTGCCGGCATCCCACGGCAACCCCACGGCCGTTGGTTCAATCCAGCATAAATAGTTATATAACACAGTGACTTGTAGAAACAATTCCACAACAATGCGAGCAGATGTCACCAACTACCACACTGTAATATCCTCCTAATTCTCATATCCTCCACGTATACATATAAATTATTCCGTCTGGCCCGGCAATTTGGTTCCACTGACACAGTGTGTAGGAACAATGGTTGGTTCAGTCACGCTCTTTATATAGGCGACGCGTCAGATGGGAGGGTTGCGTACCTATCTCTAGTAAATAGGTACGTATGTAGAATGTTGTAATCATCTCAGCCGTAAGACGTCCACAGCTGGACAAAGGCCCCACTCATGGATAAAGGCCATAAAGATATATATATAAAAAATGTTTATAATACATATGTGTATACTGATATTTATAATAAATTACCGGAAGAGCTTAAGGTGTTAATGGAAATATATTTAAGAGAAACATTAATGATTGGTTAATGTGTAATTTTTTTTTATAATATAATTG
Organism: Pasiphila rectangulata; assembly: GCA_963082625.1. NCBI lineage: Eukaryota > Metazoa > Arthropoda > Insecta > Lepidoptera > Geometridae > Pasiphila > Pasiphila rectangulata. The sequence continues at coordinate 1,638,341 of OY720254.1, read as the reverse complement.
AATATTTAGATTATTAAATAAATAAAATTCTTTTAATATTTGCACGCCTGCATGCAGGCCGAATACATGTACTGACGTTTAGCACTAAGATCTGTTACTGTGATATTTTATGTATTCTGGCAAATTAATGATTGATTATGATTTTGATTATGGATCTGCAAGTACTGCCATGAGGGGTTTTTGCCATACTCACCACGCTTGGCAGACGGGTTGGCGAGCGAAGTAAGTGTGGTTGATACACGGAAAGCCGCTGCTGCTCATCTTCCGGAGGTATCCCTTGGCAGATTATTACTGCATCCATAGGCAAAAGAGGAAGGGCTACAGCCGGCACCCCACGGCAGCTTTATATGTATACAATGTGAAAGACTTAAGTTGATTTTTTAAGTAGCTAATACTTGCTCAGCTTTTCTTTTCTATGAGCTATGTCCAGACGTAGGGGCTGGGTGGGGTGGAGGCCGCAATTGCCGATAAATACGCGTTATTTTGCAATAATATGCGCCATGAATAGTTCTCAGACAGAAATGCGCAATAAAATATTTTGCTGCAAGATTTATGGGTGACGTTAGAGATAGTCGTTCTCTTGGAACGGACAAAATAGTACACTAATGTTTGTGGTACGATTTCTAAGTTAGGGAATATTTCAGAACGCCTAGTTTTGTACCTATTTGGTAACGTTACGATAGCCATTTGAACCGTAAACGTCCACTACTGAACACAGGCCTCCCTCACGGATCTCCATGAGGGGTAGTTACCGTACTCCCCGCGCAGGCGGGTTGGCGAGCGCAGTACGGGATGTTGATACACGGAAAGACGCAGCTGCCCATCTTCCGGAGGACTCCCTTAGCAGGCTCTTACTGCATCCACCTAAGAGGAGGGGTAACATTCTACTGCCGGCAATCCACGGCAGTAACGATAGTATTTGTATAGAAATAGGCTTAGGTAAAAACAACGATACTGAAACAATACAGTCTCACATTAAATAACCTAGAAAATATCTCCAAAACACAAACCAAAAAATCTAAAAACGACAACCCCGTATATTTTTCTGGTCGATAAACAACACTAAATATATCCAATATAAAAAACAAACCTACATACTCGAAAAAAGCAAAGTATAAAAACAAACTAATAACAAAGAAGACTGCGCAACATGCGCAGTGTACAGAATCCCAACTGATTTAGAGGTGTTCAATAAAACAACCGCATTTTGTAGAAGCAGTCTGTCTTTCAAGCTGTCTATTAAATTTTATTGATCCAATGACTATATAAAAACCTAAAGCGCTTCGATAGCGCGATCTAGAATTTGACTTAAATTAAGGACGTCATCTATTGAATTTAACTAGAACCTTTTACTAACCTTACTTAACCTAACTTATAATTTATACATTAAACATACCGCCCGCTAAGAACGTTATTTAACATTCTTCATTACTAACAAAGTAAAGGCTAAGTGTAAAAATAACAAATTTAACAAATGACTCCTTCACAACATAAAATTACAACACAAACATATAATTAAAATAATCTTACTTAATAAAAAAAACAAAAACTGATGACTTACTGAATATAAACAATTACATAACATACAAAACATAAAAACACAAACCAACTTAAATTATTTACTAGATTAACTTAAACATTCTGAACATAAAAAGAATTATAGGATGTTTAATGTCCTCGGGAAGGTTGTACATTTTGTACCCTACTACCCACTCTCATAATTCCTTTATCGTCTAGAAAAGGGCTTAACGATTTCAACTTTTGTTGATTATTTCCCGATTCTCACTGAAATTGTCTTATAAAAATATCTAAGGCATCATTTAGTTCCCGTGTTGTGAAGTATCGTTCGAAAGGATTATTTTATTTTGACTTCAGGTTTCTTTTGAAAACGATTTTCACGGAAATGAAATCGTTTTAGGGTGATTTGTTTAGAGTTACCATACTTATATTTCGGATTATCTTCACGAAACGGCAGTCTTACAATATACCTACCAGAAGAATCTCGACAAGTTGATTTACTATAAAATTTCTCACACAGCTGCTCTTCCTCAGTCAGAATTTTAGTACTGACGGTATCAGATTTGAGTCGACAGAACTTCTTAAGCAATTCGTCAGAACACGGGTGCATACTGACGATGTTATGGAAGTTGTGTTGATCACCATCATGTGCAAATCGCGTCAGATGTGTTTGACCTGATACGATCCATCCCAATGAAGTACACTGGGCCACTGGTGTACCATTGGGACCCCTGATCAACCCCTTCCTTAGTATCTGACCATACACGTCGGCACCTAGCAAAACATCTATTTTACTGGGAGTATGGAATTGTGGATCTGCGAGAGTGAGATTAGCCAGTGCTGGCCAATCTATATAATCTACTTTTTCAGATGGAAGAACACCTGTGATTGCACTTAAAACATGTGCACGTACCTGCAGTTGGAAGCATGGATCAGTAGGCGATTCAATTGTCATCACAACGATGTGCTTTGAAGCTAAATTTCCTTTCTCGCCGCCTAATCCCGAAATGCTATTCCTGCTGGGCTCCTTACGTAGTCCCAACATTTGTACTGCTGATTCTGTTATAAATGAGGCCTGAGAGCCTTGATCTATTAGTGCCCTAAGCAGACGACTGCGCCCATGCTCTGCTTGGACTCTCACAATCGCCGTTGCTAACAGAACCTGATTTATTTTCTCGTTCTGGGAAAAATGTGTCTTCACATCTGAAACCGTTTCATCTGAAGACGCCTTAACATTGAAGCTTGCTGAACTTACTTCTACTAAATCAGTGTTGGGGGTTTCTGCCAAATTTGAAGATGCCTTTTGGCTTGGGTGGAGCAACGAATGGTGCTTGTGCTTGCAAATATAACACCTAGACGATGCTCGGCATGCGAAGGCAGAGTGGTTTCTACCTAAGCAATTATAACATAAATTGTTCGTCCGAACAAATCCACGACGTTCATCAGTATCAAGTTGTGAAAAATCTTTACAATTTGCTAGCTTGTGATTATTGGTATTACATGATGGACACCATAACTTCGACCCAGCGTCGGGACTTGTTGATGCGTGCATGGCATTGGTCTTCTGGTTTGAGGAATTTGGTTTAATGTTCTTTTTAGGTTCTAAAAACTCTAAAGAACGAAATCTCGATTCCAAAAACTCTCGAAGTTGGTTCAAGGTTGGCAGTTCATCGACGCTACTTATTTTAGATTCCCACTGACGGGACTCTGAATCCATCTTTGAACCAACTATATACACGACTATGACATCCCAGTTACTTACGTTTATTCCCAAATTTATCAAACCGTTCATAGTCTCATTAGTAACATCTAACAAATCTTTGATAGCGCTGCAGGATTCGTTTCCGAGGCTGGGTTGACTCATAAAACGCCTCAATAGACAGTTAGCCAAGTACTTTTTGTTATCATATCTATTGATTAATGTTGACCAAGACTGTTCGTAATTGGCAGCTGTGATCGGCACGTGTCTTAACAACTGTTCTGCCTCTCCCGATAGATGACTTTTAAGATAGTGCATCTTTTGCACTTCATCAATTGACGCATTGTTATGAACTAATGATATATACAAATCTTTGAAGGTTGTCCATTCTGCATACGATCCAGAAAAAGTTGGAATGGATATTTTAGGTAGCCTTACATTATTATCACTCTTGTGAGTTGCGATCAAGCTAGTGGCAACTTTCGACTTCAACGAACTTAAGGTCTCAAGTAACTCAGACTTGTAATCTATATACATTTCCTCAACGTCTTCAAACACATTGTCGATCATGTACTTAGATTGAGCTACCTCCTCGCCACTCTTTACAATTTGCGAATGTGTGTCTGCAAACACACGCCACTTCTGTTCCAATGAATCTATTCGCGTCAGCAAATAAGACTCCTTACTCATTCTATCTTTTGGAGACTTTCTAAAATTGATATGGGATTTTTCTATAGACGATCTATAAGTCATTTGGCTTCTAATTGCAGACAACATTTTGTTACAGTACGTTCAAACACGAAACAATAAAACTATCAAACTAAAAATATAAATTTAAAAAATTACAAGTCCCAAAAAAAATTATAAATTTTACAAGTGTTTGAATTTATGATAACCGAGCAAAAATCGGGCATAGGTTCCCCGTTGGTCCGTTTTTAAAGAAACTATTCTAAGTCCATAAAATATCTAAACTATTCTAAGTCCATAAAATATCTTCAATTCTTCTATTTTCCAACTTCTTTCACAAATTTAAGCCAAACTGGACTTTAAACAACTAAACAAAATCACAAATCGTACTCACAGTTTTTCACTACCAAACCACTTGTCACATTCCGAATCGCGCCTCGTCGTCACTCCTGTGACGACACCCAGCCAACAATGCGTCTTCAGTACGCCTTGGCTGGTGATGGTGACGTCGGCTGACGTCACGTCGCGTCGTGTCGTGTCTCTTCCTCGGTTGATGTGGCGCGGTACCACACTCAACCACCCGACCCGAAACCCTGGGCCGGTGCTTCGCACTTCAGTGGAATCCCCACTGGTTTCTCGTGCGGTACAAAAAGAAAATGGAAATTAATCCGACTCGTGAAGGACCATGTACAGAATCCCAACTGATTTAGAGGTGTTCAATAAAACAACCGCATTTTGTAGAAGCAGTCTGTCTTTCAAGCTGTCTATTAAATTTTATTGATCCAATGACTATATAAAAACCTAAAACGCTTCGATAGCGCGATCTAGAATTTGACTTAAATTAAGGACGTCATCTATTGAATTTAACTAGAACCTTTTACTAACCTTACTTAACCTAACTTATAATTTATACATTAAACACGCAGATCGTGAGGACATTCAGCCACACAAATAGTGAAAAAAATAATAATAGTACGACATATTATATTAGTCCCGTGGGGTGCCGGCAGAAAATGTTACCCCTCGTCTCATGCCCGTGGATGCAGTAAGAGCCTGCTAAGGGATACCTCAGGAAAATGGGCAGCAGCGTCTTTCCGTGTATCAACATCCCGTACTGCGCTCGCCAACCCGCCTGCCAAGCGTGGTGAGAACCTATCCATGAGGGAGGCCAGTGTACAGTAGTGGAAGTTTAACGACTGAAATGATGATATTCGTACTTAACGGAATATTTTTCAGAACGCATAGTTGCGTATCCATTGAATAACGTTACGATAGGATTTCATAGGTTCAGAAACTATATATTGTTATTCTTTCTTTCATATACATACATATGTACTATATATATAGGTATATAGACTGAGGTATAAAGAAAAATAGAACAAAATAATGTTTCAATAAAACAAAACCAGAAATCTCCGATACGCAAACTTAAAAACAAAAACCATACATTTCTGCAGTCCAAATAAACCCGAACTCCCGACAAAAGCTCTCGGGTACAAAATAAAACCGAGCAAGAGCGAGTCGGACTCGCGCACCGAGGGTTCCGTGCCATCATACAATATAATATTTATGATAAAGGCGGTTTATATTTGTTGGAGAACCTTGACAGCGCCATCTCTTGTCTGATAGTGAAACTTATGTAGATTTTTTTACACTTTCGATGATTTCTTAAAAACTAAGCAAGTTAGAGGGTTTGTTGTAATTTTCCTGTAATCTTTCCATACACCTCTATTAGCAATAACTCTGCAAACTTCAGAGATATGGGGGGAACGTTATTTTTTTCAACGTTGTAAATAAGTTGAAAACTACGGCTTAAATACGGCTTAAAGTAAAACTGAAAACTGTTTATTAATGTGCAAATGAATATATTTCGTATGATACCCCACATGACCTAGTAACTTCATAACAATTTTGAAAACCCCCCTTCCACCCCGTTGTCTAAAACAACTATGCAAATTAGAGAGTTTGCTATATTTTTCCTATAAACTTTACATACACTTCTATTAGCTATAAAAGTTTCACGGGTTTATCTCTGCAAACTTTGAAGATAAAGGGGGAACGGAAATTTTTTTAACATTTTTGTAAATAACTCAAAAAAGGTATGGTTTAAAGAAAAATTGAAAACTGTTTATTAATGTGCAAATGAATATCTTTCATATAATACCCCACACGACCTAGTAACTTCATTTAAATTTTTTGAGATCTCACATCCGCCCCCTTGCAATCATAATAAGAATATATTTTAACATTTTCATATATGTACATACATATGTATATGCTATATTAGTAAAAGTGTTATCTTTAACCATTTCGAATTTAAAGACGATAGCTTCAGTAGTTCTCAAGATATCCTTTTGTGACAGACAGACAGACAAAGTGATACCGATTCCATTTTTCCATTTCGGTCCGGAACCCTAACAAACTAATTACAAACAAGACATACTTCACAACAGAACTAAAAATGGGTAAAAAATCTAATGTTGTCTCTTGAGGACATTCGCCCACTAAATAATCCGGACAGGAATACTTTTCCCGGATAAAATGTCCGTTTCAATTAGAAACTTGTTTCTTGTTTTTTGCTGGGGTTTTATCAGCTGGAGGATATTGATGCAAAGTAATGAATGGGAAAGAATAGGAAGAGTTTTCACAGAAAGTGATGCCTTTTTGTTGTATTTTTTTAAGTCCATTGTTTTTTCATATATATTTGGTTACTCCCTCTATACAGGTTGTATTATAATTATGTAAACTAGGTAATAGGTTGATTCTTACCACCTGAAGAAATAACTTTATTTTTACAACTTTCCAGAATTTAGTGATTATCATTAAGAAAAGACCACCTAATTTTGGGTTTTTAAACACCCTGTATAACCTCCGTGGCCGTGGGGTGCCGGCTGTAGACCCCTCCTCTCATGTCTGTGGATGCAGTAAGAGGATCCTTCCGGAAGATGGGCAGCATCGTCTTTCCGTGTTTATTACAAGGCCGTGTATCTTCCTGTACTGCGCTCACTAACCCGCCTGCCAAGCGTGGTGAGTATGGCAACTACGATGCCATACTCACTATCGATGGAGATCCATGAGGGAGGCCTGTGTTCAGTAGTGGACGTTTTACGGCTGGAATAATGATGGGCTTCCGTGGCTCTGTTGGTTAAGTAACCGGCTGAGACACAATGCGCTCAAACGCTATATACTGATGTGTGTCCAGCAGTATATATATTTTTTTCCAGAGGATATTAATGAAGATTTAAAATAAATGGGAAGGTTTTCAACGCCACAGAGGGTTTCTTCAAGAGAATATATTTTCCCTCTCCTATGAAGTATAGAAAGATATGAAATTACATAAGGATAATATAAAAAAAACTGAACGTCTATGGGGTAAATTTTCAGGTTTTATTATTTTTTTTTGTCCAAGAATATCTCTTACAAAAATCACCCGATTTTGATGAAATGTATAACTTAAGGCGATGACATGAATTTTCGTAGATTTTTATGAAGTTCTTTTCATAAATGTTCTAGGGTTAGATTTTTTTATGCGAGCATAACCTAAGAAGTCGATCATAGATTCATAAAATCACTTTACCAATAATCTTGATTTAGAAACTAGCAAATAATTTTCTAACGTCTGATCAGTCTTTCGAGAAACAGCAAAAACAGTCTGTATAAAACTAGTTTTTATGATTTTTTTTGAGAGCTACGGTGCCACAGACATAGTTCTGCCCATCTTCCGGAGGTCTCCCTTGGCAGGCTCTTACTGCATCGACGTAAGAGGAGGGGTAACATTCTACTGCCGGCACCCCACGGCAGTAACGATACCTACATACATCACAGTTATATAGCACTTTGCATCAAGGTTTGAAAACGGACTGTAAAGTTTTGGATCTATACATTTTGTAGTAAATATTTCTTTTGAGGGTAATAATAACTTACCAATTTTCTCAGTCTCAAAATGCAACAGAAATTATATTAGTAAGAGTCCTCATAATAAAAATTCACTTTTAGTCAGAGATAAGAACAGGTCAAGCTGACTAAGCCGCGGGTTGATCTGTTCTTTCCTCTTACTAATATTCGAATAAGCTGGGAGGATGGTATATATAGGTGCTGGGCAAGCCTAATCCATCTAACTTTCCTCCGTCGACCGAGACACGTTCTCGGCTTGCCCGTTGACGAGCTCACCGCCGCTAACCCGAAGGTGACGTCAACCCGTCCCACATTAGCTGTTAGGCACACATATAACAACCGGTCCCGCCGGCGGGGCCGAAGAATACACTCTTCCGTCTTAAGGTGCAGTTTTGCACCTGGACGTTAACCATCAGTAGACTCAAAAATCTGGCAACAGTCCAAGCCGTGGTTCGAACCTAAGTGGTGCCCTTGAGCTTGTTGCCCCAACCTAACTTTTGCGGCTGCGCGCCTTCTGCGCTCGCCATAGTCCGGTAACGTTGTCATGGCCATCTGCGGTCAACAACAAATATTGTCATTTCGAAAAAAAAATCCATCTAATAATGTCCCAGGCACTGCAGCGTCCTGTACAGCATTATCACCAGTTGCTGAGGCTTTAAAAAATATCTATAATAGATGTGTGTAAAAAAATACGAACATCATGATCTTAATTTGGGCTTTAAAAATAATAATTTATTATCGCCAAGTGCCTATCAGGCTACGCGCTGCGTAGGATTACGTAGTTATTTGTAGACCTGTTGTTTGAAGTTGGTGTATGTTTTTTTTATTAAAACATATGAACAGGTATTATAATAGTTTTTAACAACAAACAGGCAAAACAAAACTATGAAGGTTTCTAGTTGTACTACGAAACCCTAAAAAAAGCATACAAACATCGTATCCATATTTCAGATTTTTTTATAAAAAGCATTTGCATATGTAAATGAACTGCTGGTTCCTAGAAAATAATAATAATATCATAACAGTTTTGTTCATTAATGTTAAAATTATGTTACCTGAGACTTAATTAAAAATAAGTTTATAGAAACAACATTAAAAGTGCGACGAAAGGAAGGAAATATTAACTGGTTCCTAACATGAAAACTTTTACACGGACTCTGTTTCAAAGTTACCTTCCAGAACTTCAGACTTAATATCGGTAGTTACTTTACCAGTTGCCACGTCTACTTATCTTTTGTTTCTGGCCCTCCATTATCAGACCCAATAAATTTAATAGAACTCCTATCAAATGTCCTTGTTTTTCTGAATAATAAAAAAGCTTCCAAGGTCCCATTAATCGCACTCGCTTTATATTCCAACCTTTAATATTTAGACTCAAAAAATATCGCATAACAATTTCGCACGCATTCCTTTATGTACTACTCTAAATTTCCATAGCACCCATTGACCCGGGTGAAACTCAAATACCCTACTACATTTCAATAAAAAATCCCTTATGTCAGAAGATCCCTCGCTTTTTCGAGAACGTTTGAACATGTATAGCGTGTTTGGGCAAAAACTGAAATATTCCTGATATTATCAACTTATATCACGTGAAGTGTCATGCCACTCTGTTCAAGGCTATCGTATGGGTTCGGAACAAGTGATGAGTTGCGAGTTTTCTGGAGAGCAATTTCGTATTATGACTCTTATGTGACATATTTTAGAAACAATATATTTTCTTTGTGGCAGTTTGTATAATCATCATCATTATCTCACCCGAAATACTGCTGGACATAAAGATCTTAAGGTATTTCTATACTCACCACAGGGGCAACGTTTATTTTCCGACACTCTGTTATGACGTCACTAGCCCCCCCCCTACTTTTAAACATCAATGTGTCATTTCTAAGTTTTCTTTCATTTATTTGAAAAAACAACGTATACGTTTAATATTTTGCTTTTCAATTTTGATTTTCATGCTCTGTCAATTCTACTATCTAACAGATGGTAAAAATAGATTTATGATTTTCGTGTCGTGCCTGTTCTTCACTTGCATCGCATCCAATAGTTTTGCTTTTATTTTCTGCTCATGTTCCGAACCTGTCTGAAGCTTGTTAATGAGTTTTTCGGAATCTTCTTTTAACATATCGCAAAACCAAGCTCGCTATTCAAGTTTTTGAAAATATGAAGCGAACGTTGGCTATTGGATTTTTCTAATAAAAGCAGCAAAATAAGGGTGATTTGAAACATCCGAAACAAGTCTTGCCTTTCTACCTTTCACATCTAGTATTGATGGTTTATGTAACGTCAGCAACTGGCATTTATGCCGCAGTGCCTTGGACATTAAGAGATGGATTAAGCTTTTTCCGAACCTATTACAAAGTCAAAGTCAATAAGTGTTTATTCAATAGAGCAAAACGCTTCTTAGAATAGTCAGTTTACAAAATAAAAACAAAACGCATTTAAATCAAATAAAGCACATAAATGAACTCGTTCGCTTCGGAAAACTTTTCCAAGTGAGGGAAAGAAATGAAGAAGAAATCTCACTCTTTCACTTCTATTCATTGCTACAATCAATAGAATAACACATACTACAGCCGTGGAATGGTGTCCACGTCCACTGCTGGACATAGGCCTTCCTCATACATATCCAAGATCATGAGCTAATTGTTGCCATACATACTACGCTTGGCAGGCGGGTCGGCGAGCGCGGTATGGGATATTGATACACGGAAAGACGCTGCTGCCCTTCCAGAGCAGAGCAGACCCTTGACAACCCTAGATAAGAGAGGAGAGACAACATTCTAATGCATAACGTCAAATATTTCAAACCTTTGTTGCAGTTTCGTAACTTAAGACCTGAGTACCGGTTCTTCCAATTTATTCCTATCTAGTCCTCTTAAAAGGCATCGCCATCACATAAAATTTGTTTATATCCAAGACGGCGACATCTCTATACCCGCCCCACATTATAATATGTCCCCTAGAGTGAAAATTTTGCGGAAAATGATAAATAAGGGTGAGCAGCACCGAATTTTGATGGCGACCCTTTTGTATGGATCGTGTTTCAAAGTGGGCTTATCCTTTCATTGAATAGTGATTCTGTTGTTATCTTGAATGGCGAGGACATTGTCGTTGTTACTGAGGAAGATACTACGGGTAATGGAGATGTGGGGGCGATGGGTTTGAAGGAGGACAAACCGGCGGAGCTATAAGCGTTTCTTAATATGACAACCCTACATTTTGAAATAGAAGCAGCATTGTAGATAGAAAACGCTTTAATACAAACGACTGAACCGATTTTTTAAATTGTTGTTCTGCCCAACAGGGTTTACTAACATTATTGTACGTACACACCGATTATAGCTACGTTCTAGAACACAATAAAATATTTAGTAGAAGGATCTTGATAAACCATGTCTAAGAATCACTGCTAGAAAATCTGCTTCCAAACAAATACCGCATCCAATTCGATACTTCCGTTCATGAGTTACGGTCCCACAGACAGACACATAGTGTTCAAACTTTTAAAAAGCCCTCTTTTAGAGTAAACGCTTCTCGATTTTCTTGGTTGACAAGGTTGGAAAACAAACACAGGAAGAATTAAAATTCTAATGAAATACAATCTGATGAAAATAATGTAACATTTTTAAGCGACAAAAAACAAAAGAAGATGTCGACGAGTAACTCATACTATTTTTATAGTTTAACCTACTATGTTTGGTTTTACATTATGAAAAAATATCGGGGAACATTCCAAGGAAATTAAAAAACTTATCAAAAATTCTCAATTGCAAGTTCGAAAACAAATAAAAATTGATAAGGTTTTCCCTGTAAATTCGACGGATTCGTTTTGTAGTTTCAATGGTAACAAATCTTCACAAACATTTTCTTCTTAACGAGTAAGTTTTCTTTTCCCCATTTTTATAGTATAAGGACCCGAGTAAACCCTACTCCACCACCTCGATAACGATGCATCAATTTTAAGGTTTGACTGACAGCTAAAAGGTCTTAAAATACCCTATTAGTCTCTTCAGAAGCTTGTATCACTCCTAAGGGTTGAACAAGCGCCAGTAATTAATTTTCGTTTAGGCAAAGTTCGGAAACTACAAAATTGGTTAACAAAATCCTACTTAATTATGCTCTGGGCTTATTCATGGAAGGAATTGCGAAATTCTAGTTTGAAGGGGTTTATTATGATATTGATTTCGGCTCTTATTAGTTTACCGTTGTAGCGGGAGGAACATGGTTGAGAGTGGCAACACTAAGAGAAAATTTAAAGAGATTGGAAGAAGCGTTTTTCAAATGACAAGTAGGTATTTGTCTTTTTTAAACTTTCGCGATAAAAGCGCATCGTTAAAATCATATAACCGAGTATATCGCGTAAATTACCTTCATTATTTCCTGACGTTTCGCCTGGATTACACCAGGCATGATCCCAGGAAAATTTACGTATTGGAGGATTGCAGGGAATGGAAGACGTTTGTTTAATAAACTATCCTCATAAAAATAATCTTGATCTTTATAAAAATATTAGGGCCGAAACCCACTAGGACAGCTTACTACACTGACTATAATCCACTGAGTTATTTTTTCACGCCGAGTACACTTTGCTATCTCTGGATTCCACGAGGCAGAGAGTCTGAAACCTCAATCGCTTCCCGAACCATTCTCTTATAGTTCTTTCGTTGGATAGGATTTACAAGTTAAAATTAATAAAATATAAGTAATGCCCCACACTAAGTAAGAGCTTAACAACCAGATTCACATCGTTTTCTTTAGTTTAATATCAAACATGGATAAATATGAAAACATGCCATTGTGCATTCCCATTTTACCTCCCTTTGTATATGGCTCAACCGATTTATATGTAACTTCTAGCTTAGAACTAGATGGTGTGAGTAGTGTCCAGCAATTGGTACTTATTAATCTATAATATTAATATTATAAAGAGGTAAAGTTTGTGATTTGTAAGTTTGTGACGTTGTAGGGGGTAATCTCTGGACCTATTGAACCGATTTTAAATATTCTTTAACTAATAGAAAGCCTTAGTATTTGTGAGTGCCATAAGATATAATTTAACCCGAAAAATTTAGACCTTTTTGTGATACTGGGATTTGCAAAGTAAGTGAGAGAAAAACGGTTGAACGAAAACGTTTCTTACGAACGCTGCCTTAACGATGAGAGGTATATGATTGAGGTCTAGTTAAAAGTTTAAGATCTTGATACTGCCTACATAAAAGTCAGCGACAGCCTATGTCTCATTTATTATTGATAATTATGAATTCCTATCAAAATATAATATATTAATTATTATTATTAATAATTATTATAATAAATTGATTGAGTTTAAAACAAAAGACTTTTCCCTTTTACTACGTATAATTTAGACAAATGGTAAAGGAGATAATAAGACAGGTATGGAACCGCGACCGTGCCGTAACAATCTCTTGAGTGATATTTCTATAAGACGGCTTTTTTCTTAAACAAAACGTAAATATTCTAAGGCTACACTGGTGGCGATTCTGTTGCTGCACTAACTAGCTAAAGCTTATTTAATTGGCGTAAAACTGACTAAAAAGACGTATAGCTATTCGGTTAGTGCCGTTCTAAAATTAAAACGGAACAAATACACACTATTTTACGCTGACAGTTCTAAATTTAAAGTTTCTCTTTTGCCCTCACTATTAAGGGTCGAAAATTCTCTCTGGTGGGTTTTAACCTGAGAAAGCAGTATTTTTCCCATGGGCAGTTATATGTTGACTTATCTTGGGTTGGATCTCCTCATTACATCTAATATAGTATACAGAAAAGCTTTGATCAATTTAAATAAACAATTGTCGACGTAGCTCAGAAAGTTGCGAAACTGAAATGGAACTGGGCTGGTCATGTCTGCCGCATGCCCGAAGATCTGTGGGCTAAGATCACCACCCAGTGGAATCCCGACACGGTAAGACGCCGCGGCAGACCATAGAAACGATGGCGTGACGAGTAAGACAAATATGCATGATCGCATGGTCGCATGTGCGCATGGGTCGAATTGACAGCAGATCGAGAAGCATGGAGAGATGGGGAGGAGGCTTTTGCCTAGCAGTGGGACACTCACGGTTATTTGGAATTGGAAAATAAACATGATTTATTTAATTATAATCATTTTATTCACTTATTGGTAGCACTCAGTACTAACCTAACCACACTCATAATTTCACCACAAATAAAAATGCTTACCGCCCAACGAAGTGGGCACCGGGTCAGCTAGTGTTTAATAATTTACGCCCAAAGATCATGAAGAACGCCATTAATTATATTTTATCGTAATTCTCGACGGTCAAAAATGAAAAAAAAAAGAAGAAAAAATGTGTTCCAAAATTATTATTATGAGCCTATCTGATCCCACTGCTGGTGGGCCATTCTCTCCTTGCATCTCGATCTCGAGCCCTCCTTGTTTTCCTCATCATCATTTCAGCCGTAGGACGTCCACTGCTGGACATAGGCCTCCCTCATGGATATCCAGTTATTGCGGTTGGAAGCGATCTGCATCCACCGTCGACCTGCGGCCTTCACCAGGTCATCATCCCATCTTGTTGGTGGACGTCCTACGCTGCGCTTGCCGGTCCGTGGCCTCCACTTGAGAACTTTTCGGCCCCATCGGCCGTCTGTTCTGCGAGCTACATGGCCTGCCCATTGCCACTTCAACGTGCTAATCCGTTTGGCTATGTCGGTGACCCGAGTTCTTCTACGTATCTCCTCATTTATGATTCGATCGCGTAAAGAAACCCCGAGCATAGCCCTCTCCATAGCTCGTTGAGCGACTCTGAGCTTATTCATGAGGCCAATCGTGAATGACCACGTCTCGGTTCCATATGTCATCACTGGTAACACACACTGGTTGTAGACTTTCGTCTTAAGGCACTGAGGAATTTTGGACGAAAATACGTTGCGTAGTTTCCCAAACGCTGCCCATCCGAGTTGGATTCGTCGATTGACCTCTTTCTCAAAGTTGGACCTTGTTTTCCTATATATAATAAAAATATATAATCTATGTTATAATTATAATGTATTAACTATATCAGTCATCTAGATCCTATAACTCAAGCTCTGCTTAGCTTGGGGCTACTTAGATGATGCTGTGTAACTCACACAGTCTTGCATATATGCAATTTATTACATATAAAAAAAATATATATTTTTTTTATATGTAATAAAAATTTTTGTTTAATAACTTACGCCCAAATAATATATATGAGTAGAACGCCATTGTAATATATTTTGTCACAATTAAAATGCTAAGCAAAACATTTAAGAAATATCCTTTGTACTAAGCAGTTAAAGAACAGGGAAAACATAAAGTGACCAGAAACCAAGTAACGTGCCGACTCAAGTTTGAAAGCAGATAAGGTCACTCGCAAGTTCAAAAGAACTCTACGAAATAATTCTTCAAAGCCCTCTTTGTATAGCCTGCGTTCGCCGAGGATTATTATATCCCAGGGTAAGGGTGCTGTCACACTGGTTACTGCGGTCAGCGGTTAGAGTGTCCAATATAAATAATTCTGGACATTTTTGCAGAGCTTTGTGTGATTCATGTGTAACCATGTACCTAGGTTAAGAATCTGGTTCAATGCTTCGTCAGCGCTCTTGTTCACTTGTTTTCATTTATGATAAGTACACAGGAAAGTATTGGTAGATGTCTGATTTTATTGATGAGTTTGTATGTATGTAATTTTTTTTTGGTGTTATTGTTACTAGTGACCTCGTTTTGACAGAAAAAAACTGTCTTTTGCTTTGCTTACTTTATATTCATCTGTCTGATTAAATTAAAAAATATTTTCGTATGAAACTATATAGCCGTAACTGTATTTAAAGGATGTTTTTTTATTATAAAATAATATATGTTAGTCTAGAAGGTATGTATATATTACGATCTATGTAAGGTATTTTTATATGTGAGCGTGATTTGAGAGACTTTACCTTGCCGTAACACAGTTTTAACTAGCACGGGAGGTAGGGTCTTGAAAATTGCGTTGGATATGTAATACTTTGTTAAGATCTTAATAAATAAATGATTGATTGATTGATTATTACAAAGGGTTGATACAATACTTAAATTACTTTTTTCATAAATTAATAAATACAAATACAATACAAAATGCTTATTATCATTGACAAGTTTACAAAATTTATAACAGTATTTGGGACCTTCTTTAAAATATTAAATACTTATCTTCATCACTCTTCCATAACATACTCGTACTCATTTATTTCCAAAATTACATAAACATAAAAACATATTGTAAGTTAAAAGTTAAAACTAAGTAAACAGAAAGTATTTGCACAGAGTTTGAGGGTACATGACAAAACCTGACATTTTACTCGGCATATAGCCTGTGATATAGCCCCAAGGAGGGCAGAGCTTGTGTGATTACAAATGGTTGATACAATACTGAAATTACTTTGTTTTATAAATTAATAAACACTCGCCATATATCCAAAAGATAACTTAAATTACATTTGTTTAAAATTCATATACGCTTGTCATCAATTTGCATAATACAAATATTAAAATATTCTATATTAGTGAAAAAGTGTTATCTAATACCATTTCAAATTTCAAGTCCAGAACATCAGTGTTCTCAAGATATCTGTGACAGACAGACAGAAAGACAGACAAAATCACACCATAAGGGTTCCTAGTCTTTCTTAAAATTTCACAATCACGACACATTATTAACACTATTTAACCGGGTATTTATCGTGTTTATTTACCTTTATTGTTGCCCTAAAAAGGGCCTTAAATATTTATAAAGGTAAATAACGCGATAAATACCCGGTAAAATAATAATACATAATGTGTTAATAATAAGGCTTCCTTTTTACCATTTTGGCCAGAAGCCCTAAAAAAGGGCAATAGTTTGGGGTTTGGACATATTTTATATAAAATTAGATTTTCCATCTTGATACCTTCGACCACTTGTCACCAGTGTGGAAGCACTCTTAAGTTCTTCTTTTAGAATCAAAGAGGAAGCGCGTAAACCTTATTTTTTTACGACATCAGATAACATTTTCTACGTACTTAATAAAAATGTAGGTTGTTTTATTCACATAACGTATATGAAAGCAAAAAGAAATGAAAGTTCTCCCAACTGTATTAACACGGACTTTACCTTGTGTAAAATAAAACAAAAGCGAGGCCTTTGCATCTATTATAGATGATTTATACAGCGTCAGCAACAACTGATAATCAAGCTGTACAGGACGCTGCAGTGCCTGGGACATTACTAGATGGATTAGGCTTGCCCAGTACCTATACCATCCTCTCAGCTTACTCAACTGATAGTCAGAGGAAAGGACAGGTCAATACTGTCTGAAGCCATGCCGCGGGTTTCCTCACGATGTTTCCTTCACCGTTAAAGCATGTGTTAAGTGTGCAGATACATATTTTATGAAAGAAAAATCCATTGGTGCACGGCCGGCATCGACGTCACAACCTTCGGATTGAAAGTGGGGCTACATACCACTCAGCCAACGCGGGTCCTTTTGGTAAAGTATTATGATAAGAATTCATTAAAAGATTTTAACACGACCTCTGTGGCTACGCAAGAGGTTACGGGTTCGGTTCTCGCCTCGGGACCAATGTCTGTGCGTTCGTTTCGTTTCAGCCGTAAAACGTCCACTGCTGAACACAGGCTTCGCTCATAGATTTCCATGAGGGGTAGTTGCCATACTCACCACGCTTGGCAGGCGGGTTGGATAGCACAGTACGGGATGTTGTTACACGGAAAGACGCTGCTGCCCATCTTCCGGAGGTATCCCTTAGCAGGCTCTTACTGCATCCATGGGTATGAGAGGAGGGGTAACATTCTATTGCCGGCAACCCACGGCAGAAGACAAAGTTAGGGTAGTTGCGAAACCACCATCACTTCTCATCCACGGATGCAGTAAGAGTCTGCTAAGGGATCCCTCCGGAAGATAGGCAGCAGCGTCTTTCCGTATATCAACATCCCGTACTGCGCTCGCCAACCCGCCTGCCAAGCGTGGTGAGTATGGCAACTACCCCCATGAGGGAGGCGTGTGTTCAGTAGTGGACGTTTTACGGCTGAAATGATAGATATATGTATATGTATGTACATAGATAAACTCTATAATGTACATTCACCATATAACATAAATTTCACAAAGAGAAACACAGACAAATATAACATACAATGGGCGGACTTATCGCTAAAAGCGATTTCTTCTAGAGACTACCTTTGGATGGACAGGATATAAGATAATAAAAACGGCGGTGTACGAATATTTTCATATTTCATTTATTTTGCTTACATGTACACATATTAAACAGCTTAGATCTTATAATTAGCCTAAGGAAAGTACATGCACCCTGCAAGGGCACTGCAAATTTGGTTTGGGCCTATAAAATACACAGTTAGATATTTTTAAAATGATCAGTTAAAAAAAAATACAAAGATTTACAATTATCATTCCAACATACAATTATGAATAAAGGTGTCATACATGCCATGTCAATGGAATAAATCCACAAAAAATATTTACAAAATGGCTGTCAATTAAATAAAAAGTCAATAACATTATGTCAACTAAATAATAATCCACAGTCAACTTTTAATGTCAACAAACGATAAACTATTGTTAGAAATGTCAGAAATTACAATTGCTTGTCAGAGAAAAAATCGTCAACAGAATAATAACATTTACTTAATAATAATAATTTTACATGTTTATAGAATAGTGATGTTTGTTCTTCATTTTTTATGCTTTCAGGTAGTTTATTATAAATTTTTACCAATCTATTGTTTGGGCTATTACTAACTAGTTTAAGTTTTGTCACAGGTAGAATGAGTTTATTTTTGTTTCGCCTATTATAATAATACATATCCATAAATAGATGGATAAAAATATACCTACATACATACATAATAAACTAAATAGGTACTTAAATGATAAACATACTTTATAACTACATAAATATATAAATACTACAATCATAAATAGGTAACGATATAAGTATTACATCGTTATGATGATGATGATGTTATTATATTATAATGAATTGTGATCGCGAAAGTTTACGAAAAACGAATATAGTACTTAATATTTATTTTCAAGATATCAGTTACCTAAGGCTTGTCCACATCACAAGGCTCTGCTTAGCTTCGCGCTAGGTTATGCTGTGTGAATTGTCCAGAGTTATTAACTTAATTATCTTGTACCTTAGCAAAATTATTACTGCATTCACGGGCAAGAGAAGTAACATTCTTATGCGCGGAAATAATTAAAAGAGGCGTAAAAACACTCCACTTAACAAGCTCAAGAGCCTAAGGGCAGGGTCCACAGGGACATTGATAATCCCTTCTCCATTTACAAGGGCCGTCGGACCTTTGAGATATAACGAAGATTACTGCAGTAAGTCATGTCTTGTTGATGGGACAGGGTTATAGATTTTGGGGTTAATAATTTGGGTTAGCAACAGCATCTATTTGCGGAAATTGGGTAAAATTTACCCAGGCGGTGTCCGTAGATCATTTAATGACATGGCTTTCGGTGACCGATGATCATCTTTTCGCCGTAGGTTGCCGGCAGAAGAATGGCCCTCCTCTCTTGCCTGAAGATCCAGTAAGAATCTGCCAAGGGATACCTCTGGAAGATGGTCAGCAGCTTCTTTACATGTATGCGTGAATAAATAAATGAATGTATTTACATCCCGTACTGCGCTCGCCAACCCGCCTGCCAAGCGTGGTGAGTATGGCAATAACCCCTCCTGATCAGTACTTGGCCACGAGGGAAGCGTTTATCCAGCAGTGGACGTCCTACGGCTGAAATGATAATCCATCTTGACAACAACGTGTGGTACATTAATATTTCTTTGTTTATATATGTTGAAGGAAAAAAAGAAGAAGTGGAACATTTTTTATTTACAGACTAGAAGTCGCTTTTAAAGACAACTAAAAAATTATATCGTCTTAAATGTATGAGAAAAATATTTAAAGTTTAAAACCTCGCTAGAATGACATAATCTATGATTCTAGCAGCTAGCACATGTCTTAACTAAATTTTAATTAGGTTAACCTATTATTACACCTACCTACATTGTTAACTCAAAAAACCTTATATTAAAAGAACTTATGAGTAAATGGTTTTTATTTTTATTTAGTTATAAATATTTTTTTCTGTAACCTTTGTCTGGGCCATAAGAACAGTGTTCTTTTGGCCCAGACAAATTAAAAAAAATCCTTAGTCATTGAGGTCGGTCCAGCCTTTCTCGAGTTATAGATGGCGTAACTAACCCGACTTTGTTTTATATAATAGAAAAGAACAAGTATTGGTACAGGGTTACCAGAAAGGGGGGCAAAGGTCTCAAAAGGTCAAAAATGGCATTTTTTGATTTTTGGACGTTTTCGGCCATTTGAAGACTTATTTTTTTGGTGACCTTTTGAGGTTGTAATCGTCTCATTCACAGACAGACAAACAGACACAGCGCTATGCACGTAAGGGGTCTTCGCCTCTAATAAAGAATGAAGTTAATTGATCAAGAAACACAATAACTAAATTAATAATTAATGGTCTTCTTCGTATCTTGGGAACCTCCTTCCATTTGATACAAAACAAATTAAATAAAATAAAAAAGTAAAATAAATAAATAAATCAAATTAATACACTAAAGTTTGCGATATTTGGCGATAATAATGGATATACTGCCGTTATCTACCGTGCTAATTACTATTATTATTAGTAAATGATTGAATGTATAAATGAATGATCACATTATAACGATTACACAACAGAAAGACCTTAACATTAACTTAAATATTACAAGGTAAGAGACGTACGATAGACAGCCCACTCTTAAAATTTGTCATAGGCCCTAAAATAGTTATGTAATATTTCGTTGTGTGTATAATAAAAAGAAAAAAAAAATTCCATGCAACCGTTAACTGAGTAAGAAACCAGAAAAAAATTAAATAGTGGTGCACAAATATACAGGAATATGTGAAATAAATGAATTTGCATACATGAACTTAATTTTAATTATAAATATATTAATCTGTACTTGAACGTATCATTCTTTATTATATTCAAGACGAATAATCTAAAATCAAAAAATCCGCATATTAAGGAACTGTTTTGCTGATATTTTGACGCGATATTATTTTAATTTTTTCATAACAAAACTAATATTAATTTCTTTGTTACAGGTAAATCGTGAGTAATTCCTTTCAATACACAAACATCAAGAAAAATGCTGCAACTGGCCGCAAAAGCACTTTAAATCATCCGTGACGACTTTTCAACTAGACAACGAAACCAGACGATAGCTAAGATTTAATACCTCTTAGTCACTATTTTTACATAAAAAAATATGAAATTTAATGTAAACATATACCGTGTAGGATTATGGAACGAAACGTTTTTTATTTTTAAACGAACCGTTTGGAACACTGTGCAAACGCTAGGTTCGTTCAAAAACCGATACTCTATGTGACGCATTCGAAATAGCCGTTGGGAAAATTATCTATATATCTATATATTATTATCTGTATATTATTATCTATATAATAACAAGTGAGTGAATAGTGGTCTCGGGGATTCATAAGACCTCTCAGCAGACTACCTGCCAGATGGATGGACGATATAGTTGCCGAACAGGACAAGACCTGGATGCAAAAGGCTCAAAGTAGAGCTGATTGGCGGTTAGGGAAGGAGGCTTAGGCCCAGCAGTGAACTACGAGCTGACAATGATCATCATCATCATCTCAGCTGTATGACGTCCAATGCTGGACAAGGGCCTCCCTCTTCGATCACTACGTACTGATGAGAGATCGTTGCCATACTTGCCACACTTGGCACGTGGATTGGCGAGCGAAGTACAGCAGACTCCGACTGCATCCACGGGCAAGAATGGAGGGGCAACATTCTACTGCCGGCAGTGCACGACAATGATGACAATGACGATGATGATCAATAATATATTATATAAAAGTAAAAATCGCTTACCACAAATCCCTGGAATATAAAACTCCTTAGGATCAAACCTCTGCGACGCACGTAATACGAATTAGTTCGGCTATGGTCCCGGACCACCGGTCGTCCATTCGAGTGAACGGTACAATTGAACGAACTGACCTGTTCAATTGAACGAGTGTGTATTCTTTTGAAACTATTTTGTTAGGATTGCGAAGGTATGTTTTCCTTTGTGAACTGTTTTGGGCTTTTTGTTAGAATTTTTGGCTGTTTGCGGTCCAGTGAAGTTATTGCTGCCATGTTTTTCTGGCTTGAAATCCCAATCTAGGGTTTGGTTAGGGAAGTGAAAGGAGATGTTTCACGAATGTATGGAATCCAGGCTAACTAGGTGTACACGTGCACAAACATGGCTAAATATTTATTAAACATTTTCCCACTATCAGTTTTTTAATATGTTGCTTCGTTTGATGCATTTTCCTAAAAATAACTAGCCTAAGTCGAGCAAAACAAAACTGTAGAACAATATGGCGGACCAATACAGTTGGTGACGTCATTTTGACAGCTGTTGACATAATAGTGAAATGAATGATTTATGATAGAAGCTAAATCAAGTCAACCTGAGGTATTTCAATTTTCGAGTACCTAAGTACCTCAGGCTACCTACGTAAACTACATTAAGAGCCTAGCTACTGTTAAAAAACTTCAAAATCTTCAACTCAAACAAAACACGTAAAACCATCTGTCAAAATCATTAGGCAGTGACAGTTACAAGAATTTATTAGAAACTGTCTTGGCTGCCTAGTAAAAATGTTACCAGTGATAATTATGCCTCGTATTTAAAACATTAATAATACAATAATTTTAGTTTAAATTAAATAAAGAGTATTTTTTCCGAAATCACAGATTTTTGCGCAATTTTTCAGTCTGAGTACATAGACCTAGCCCATTTTGAAACATCTCCTTTGGTTATGTTTCTTCAAAGGTCGGTCGTTTTTAATTTGGAAACCAACGTGAGGCAACCAACTGCATTCATGCTGGCATGTATCTGACTTTTCGGGTACTTATTCCCTGTTTTACTTTGAAGATTTTGTATAAGTTTTTGTTAATTTGTAACTTCATTTTTAGGCAACATTATGCTTCTCTTGTCCGTGGTTGCAGTAAGAATTCATATTCTGTCTTACTCCCTCATTGAAGTGGAGTGACGCTGTCTCTTTCTTTTTTTTCCCTCACAATATTTGCTGTGGAATCGAATACACGGTTTGAATATTTTTGAATGCAGTCTGGTCCAGAATACAATTAAAGAAGGCATTTTACATAAGAAAGGCCTTTACATTTTTTTTATACTACTGAATGACGAGAGAAGCCGAAGGCCCATCTGATGTTAGCGGTAACCTCTACCTATAACAATTTCAATGCCGCGGTGATCACGTTTACTAAGCACGTGACCAACGCTGCATTGCACTGCGCCCGTCACCCTGAGACAGAGTTGTAAGGTCTCATGTGCCTGTAATTTCACCGGCCCCCTTGCCCTTCAAACCGGAACACAGGAATAGGAGACATTACTGCTTGGCGGCAGAAATAAGTATGGTGGTAGTACTTCCCCGGATGAACCCTTCACAAAAAGTTCTACTACTACTGAACATCATTACATCTGTTATAGATTATTTATACAGCGTCACCTACATACGGGACGCTGTACAGGGCGCAGCAGTGCCTGAGGCATTGTTAGATGGATTAGGCTTGCCCAGTAACTTATAGTTTCTGAGCAAGACTTATCCATCTCAACTTAATTAACTAAGTATAAGTAAGAGGGAAGAACAGGTCAGTACGTCTGAAGTTGACTAATTTAATTTAATTTTCTTTGTTATATTGTTTGTGTGAGAAATAAGCTGGGTACAATCAAGAGTTACCTACCTATCTATCTAACTAGCCGCGGGTTTCATCACGATGGTTTCATTTTCCGTTAAACCACGTGCTAAAAGTGCACTACATTTTTGGTGCACAGTTTCCAACCTACGACCTATTGAGAGTCAGGGGTACAAAACACTCTGCCAAAACGGCTCCTCAAAACAGTGCATAAAATTATCAAGAATTGACGTGGAACCCTTGTTGAAGTATTTTATTTATTCGTGCGTGAAATCCATACAATAGTGTAGATTACCATAGAAATTGCCGCGAGAGTGGATAGGTACATGAAATTAAATTGAATTCCATCGTCAAAAATGTGTGTGCATTTTTATACTCGTGAAATTTTTATTCTGTTTTTCAAACATTGTTTTGGCAAACATGTTAATTCTGAGGGCCACTTTTAACGTTTTACTGATAAAATGGTTTTATCTATTGCCGTGGGGTGCCGGCAGTGGCCGTGGGGTGCCGGCAGTTGAATGTTACCTCTCCTCTCATGCCCGTGGATGCAGTAAGAGCCTGCTAAGAGATACCTCCGGAAGATGGTCAGCAGCGTCTTTCAGTGTATCAACATCCCGTACTGCGCTCGCCAACCCGCCTGCCAAGCGTGGTGAGCATGGCAACTACCCCTCATGGAGATGAGGGAGGCCTGTTACACTGCGACCCGCCAAGTGAACTGTGCACATGCATTCTTTGTTCGTAGTTTGAAAAAAAACCCTTTTGTGGGTAGTTGCATAAAAAAATGAAAATAATTCAACTTTTGACAAATAGTATTTGACTAACTTAACTATGATATTTTGACTTGGTGCTGTGTTTAATTACAACTTATTTTTTTTTATATTAGTTGAAGCACGTTTATGGTTTAATTTATAGATGTAAGTGAAATTGTAAAGTTTTTTTTATTTAACCTATTTTGTCCCACTGCTGGGCTAAGTTCTCCCCCAAACTCTACCAGTCATCTCTCTTTATGAGAGAAAAAACCGACTTCAATCGACTCATTCTATTTTTGAATTCGATTAAAAATTATACAAAGTCAAAGTCATAGTCAATAAGTGTTTATTCAATAGAGCAAAACGCTACTTAGAATAGTCTGTTTACAAAATAAAAAGAAAACACATTTATATTGAATATAGCACATAATTGAATTCGTTTGCTTCATATAACTTTTTTTCCAAGTATATCAATGGACACTTCCCGAAAAACTAGTTATTATAATATTCATTGATAGCTGCTGACAAGCCCGTGTCGTAACAGCGGCCATATTTCATGTGAATCGTCGTTTGTCACGACCTTCAGTACACTAAAATAAAGATCGCGATAGGACGCGAAAATAGCAATCATTCTTTATTGTTCAACTATCATAAATATTAAATAATATTTTCTGCGTAGTATTCGTGTTGGGTCGCGTACGAGTAAGCGTGTTTAACCTGGGTCCCGTATGTCCTTGCTACGAAAGTGTTCAACTATACATTTCATCATAATTTCAGCCGTAGGACATCCACTACTCGATATAAGTCTGCTTGATTCTCCAAGATAAATAAATAAATAATGCTGGACAAATCACACAGCATCATCTAGCCCCAAGCTAAGCAGAGCTTGTGTTATGGGTACTAGATGACTGATATACTTAATACATTACACTACATAGATAGATATTTTTATTATATACATATATAAAAACACCCAGAACACCCTGAACAAATATCTGCAGATCGTACAGACATTTGTCCCGAAGCGGGAATCGAACCCGCAACCTCTTGCGTCGCAGGCGGACCTTCGCCCGCTGCGCCACAGAGCTCGTCAATGATAAGAGGGTTGTTGCCATTCTCGCCAAGCTCGGCGGGCGGTTTGACGAGCGCAGAACGGGATGTTGATGGGCCAAAAAGACGCTAGTGTCCATCTTCCGGAGGTATCCCTCTGCAGATTCAATAGGGCAAGAGTTTTAATGCCACTCTACGGCATTCCATATATATACCACTGAAATGCTACTGAAGTTCTCAACCACACATTTCATCACCATCACAGCCGTCGAACGTCCAACGCTGGGTATACGCCTGCCTCATGAATCTCCAAGTTCTGATTCGGGGTGTTTGCCATTCCATGCCATGACCATGCTTGGCAGGTGGTTTGGCGATCGCAGTACAAAATGTTGATAGATGAAATGACGCTGCTGCCCATTTTTCGAAAGTATCTCTGAGCAGACTCTTACAGAGAGGAGAAGACCATATATTTATAACTACCAAAACTACTAACTTTCCCAGAACCTAAGCATTCTAAAATTATGAAGTCATAGATTATAAAAGATCAAATAATTTTATCAATCATATAGGTCGCCATGGCCGTAAGGAGCCAGCATTAGAATGTTGCCTCTTCTCTCATGCCCGTGGATGCAGCAAGAATCTGGCAAGGGATACCTCCGGAAGGTAGACGTTGGCGGATTTGACGACTTTGGTCTAAAATGAAAAATGACAAGGTATAATAATGTATAAAATGTCAATGTATAACGTCTTTGCGCTCGCTAACCCGCCTGCCCAGCGTGGTTAGCATGGC
This sequence comes from Pasiphila rectangulata, assembly GCA_963082625.1. Lineage (NCBI taxonomy): Eukaryota > Metazoa > Arthropoda > Insecta > Lepidoptera > Geometridae > Pasiphila > Pasiphila rectangulata. The sequence continues at coordinate 1,612,129 of OY720254.1, read as the reverse complement.
AACAAACCCTTCTTGATCTTAGAGATCCATGACAGAGGCCTATGGCCAGCTACGGCTGTGTTAATGATGATGGTTCGCATATAACAACTCACTTTAAGGTTCGATGTGATGCGTGAAACATCCAACACTATTTATGTATTCGATGGTTTACATATTTTGAGTTGCGGAACCCCACAGCGGACTCTATAACAGGCTCTATGCGAACTCTATGCATACGTAATTAGGTTGAAATTCAAGTGCTTCTTGGAAACAAGTCAAGGTTGGCGAAGGTCGAAGCATTTCTGCGGTGACCCGCCTTTTATTAATATTTAATGGGATGCCGGCAGTAGAATGTTGCCCATTATCTCTTGTCTGTGAATAAAGTAAGAATTCTTAGCAGATTCTTACCTTATTCACGCACAGAGATTCAGAGGGACGCTCTACGAGTGCTGTTCGACACGGAAAGACGCTGCTGCCCATCTTCCGCATGTATCGCTAAGCAGGCTTTTACTGCATCCACAGGCATGAGAGGGGCAAAATTCTAATGCCGGCACCCCAAGGCATATCTGCAACTACTGATCCTCCCTCATTGATACCCAAGTACTGATAATGCGTTGTTTACAACATGCTTTGTAGGCGGTTCGGCGATGGCGGTGTTAGTGCGGGATGTTGATACACGGAAAGACGCTACTGCCCGCAGGTATTCTTTCAATTTCCGGTTAAATTCCCGGGAGCTTAAGGTGTTAAATGGAAATATATTTAAGAGAAAAATTAATGATTGGTTAATGTGTAATTGTTTTTATAATATAATTGAATATTTAGAATATTAAATAAATTAAATTCTATTAATGTTTGCACGCCTGCATGCAGGCCGAATACATGTACTGATGTTTAGCACTAAGATCTGTTACTGTGATATTTTATGTGTTCTGGCAAATAAATGATTGATTATGATTGGAAATGAGGAGCAAGATACTAATACGCACGCATAATTAACATTAATTTCATTACATACTTGTTATACTTAACGAAGTATTACACACAAAACATTACAAATAAATTTTATTATTTATTCCGTTAAATGTAGGAATTTTAATGTTAACCCGTTGTATGTTGTCCGGTATTAGATGTCTTGAATTAATTAGTAACTGGTAGAATAAATTCGTTGGTTATAATTTAAAACGTTGAGTTTTTTATTAAAAAAACCTCAGATTCTTTTTTTTATAACTTATGCTAAAGGATAGGTAGAAATATGGTGTATCCGGTACAGTTTAATAGCACCAAAATTCCTCGCACAATTAAAATTGTATATGTGTGTTTCTGTAATTTGTAATTTTAAGGGGAAATAAAGGTTTTGTATTGTATTGGGACGCAAATTTTAATATGTATTATTTCATAGCAGACTAGTATGACTTACAAGTGTAGTAGAACTTTTTGTACAGTTCATCCGGGGAAGTGCTACCACTATACCCATTTCTGCCGCCAAGCAGTAATGTTTTCATTGCTGTGTTCCGGTTTGAAATAGGGTAAGAGGACCGGGGAAAATATGGGCACCACGATACCTATTTCTGCCGCCAAGCATTAATGTCTGCGTTGCTGGTTTGGAGTGTAAGAGGGGGAAAATACAAGCACAAGAGACCTTACAACTCTATGGGGCCGTCTCCACAAGCGAAGGAAACGCGGCGATATTATCGTCGTGCGTGCCAAATATTTCTATAGCGCGGACTCCACGCGACTCTCTCGCTCGTAGAGACGGCCTCTAAGAGAGTGTATAGAAATATGTAGCACGACGATAACATCGCCGCGATTCCCTCGCTCGTGGAGACGGCCCCTTAGTCCCAAGTTGACGGGTGCAATGCAATGCAGCGTTGGTTACGTGCTTCGTGAACGTTACCGCCGTGGTATTGCAGTTGTAATAGGTAGAGGTTACCGCTTAACATCAGGTGGGCATTGACCAAGTCTGACGAGACAAGCTCTTTAGGGTCTTTAGGGTCTTGGGCATTGACCAACAATGCCCAAGACCCTAAAGAGCTTGTTTAAATTTGTATGCTTAGATTATTTTAGAGGGTGGAAGGAAGTTTATAAATAGTAATACTAATTTGCAAACGGAATGGTTAAGTACATTTGCCGCCTTGCGTAAATATTTTTTTAGAATCTAAATATAATTAATGTCTTTTATTCCAATTCCTACTCAAGTCCCACAATTACACTATAATGAGCTTTAATAGCGGTTACCCACCGAGTAAACATGGAAACTAAAATTGTATTAATTAATACAACAAAACACATTAAACAGCTAATTACAATAATCTTACTATAGGCAGGTGGTCCGAAATGCTCTAGGCATAATTCAAAGTGAGATATGCTTTCGACTTTTCCGTGTACAAGTCACGAGATTGTTTCAAAGTTGGGCCAGACATTGATTATTTAATTATATGTTGGACGACCTCCGCGCCGGCTTTTCTGGGCAATGGAGTAAAACATTCCTCAAGGTAATCATTGACTTGATCTTTACTTAGTTACTTAACCGGGTACTTATAGCGTTATTTACCTTTATTATTGACATTGATTATGAAGACCAGTTAAGGGTATATAAAGACCAAGTTTATAGTCTGAAAAAACGCCGTTGCTGTGTTACCTCCAACATGCCAGTCCACAAGCTAGTAAACTATAAACAATTAGTGTATTGAAGTAATTTTACAACTATAGACAAAATGCCGTGGGGTGCCGGCAGTAGAATGATATTTGCATAATAATGATGAGGAAATGGCCTTTGTCCTGTCACCTATTCAATATTTTAATATTATATCTATCTCAAACAATAGATGTGTTCTATTTATTTATTAGGTGCTTGGCATGCCCATGGATGCAGTAAGAGCCTGCTAAGGGATACCTCCGGAAGATGGGCAGCAGCGTCTATCCGTGTATCAACATCCCATACTGCGCTCACCAACCCGCCTGCCAAGCGTGGTGAGAATGGCAACTACCCCTCATGGAGATCCATGAGAGAGGCCTGTGTTCATCAGTGGACGTTTTATGGCTGATTAAATGATGAGACAAAATGACGTCCGCATCCTTAATTGCTTAATTTTAAGAATTTTAAATAAATCATTATCCTACGCTTAGCTCCTTACTTGAGAAGTACTCATGTTAGTTTACATTTTTTTATTTTTCTAATTGTATTAGATTAGACTGTTCACATTTACGTTCTTATTAGGTTATTGTTATCTTCTACCTATAGAACACCTTTTATACATAACTCATGTAGTTAAGGTATGTAATGTATTCCATACCTTTATTTAATGACTAGCCGCACTCCGCAGTTTCACCCACGTGGTTTCCGTTCCCGTGGGAATTTAGAAAAAATCCTCCTTAGTGCATCTCTAGGATACTAAAGGTATATGTGTACCGAATTTCAAGTCTCTAAGTCCAGTGGTTTAGGCTGTGCGTTGTCTGTCAGTTACTCAGTCACTCAGTCAGTAACGGAAGAGTTTTATATATATTGAATAAATTATATTTATAAGTAATGTGTTTTCATATTACTTACAAATATGCTTATATGATTTAATACATGATGCTGGTTAGGTTTTCGTATACCGTTGACCGGTTCTGTTTGCACGAGCCATGATTATTTAATCTTGCAAACAACAGCTACTGAATATTTCAGTTAACACAGCATCGAACTCGCCAAGTAGGTATCGTTCTAATGATAAATTCAAAACTCGATTCGGGGGAGCAATCAGGCGCCGTGGTGAGGTTCATTGCATGGCTTCAAGCTGCGCTCAGACCTAAGAAATGTTACTGGCAATACAAAATAAACAAAATATTTATTTTAAACAAAAACATTGGTAGAAACAAATAGGAAAAACGTTGACGTTCAAAAAGAACTAAGCAGCAGAATCAGCGCCCACCTCCGAAGTATTGGGTGTTCCTACTTAAAAGTAGGATTGATGCAATGAAAAAATACAAATGAAAAAATAAAACAGTAAATACACAAGGATAAGAACAATTGTTATGCAACAATTATTTAATAAAAATAACAGAATTCGGTGATAAAATCTAAAATGTTGCTGAAAATACCCCAACTGCTTAATGTAAGCCTTTGCATCTATTGTAGATGATTTATACAGCGTCAGCAACTGGTAATCATGCTGTACGGGACGTTGCAGTGCCTAGGACAATGTTAGATGGATTAGGCTTGCCCAGCACCTATAACATCCTCCTCTTTATGTATGCTATTATAATTTCAGCCGTAAAACGTCCACGCCTGAACACAAGCCTCCCCCTCATGGATCTCCATGAGGGGTAATTGCCGTACTCACCACGCTTGGCAGGCGGGTTGGCGAGCGCAGTACGGGATGTTGACACGGAAAGACGCTGCTGCCCATCTTCCGGAGGCATCCCTTAGCAGGCTTTTACTGCATCCACGGGCATGAGAGGAGGGGTAACATTCTAGTGCCGGCACTCCACAGCACGGTATGCTATTATATTTGAATATTTTCCTTGATTTATCAAGGATCCCATCATCACAACTGGGTTCAAAAGTAAGCAAACATTAAGTGCAACGAAACACCCATCAGCAAGTTTTGAATAAAATTTAAACTTGCAGTTGGGTTTATTGTTTTTTGCATAAAACTATACCCTGACTCCACTCGCATGATAGAGAAATCGAAAAAAGTTCATCCCCATAATAATATTATACGTTTCAGTAATTATTTTTTTAAGCATCTTTTTACAGATATCTCGGCGTGATTACATTATATTTCCAACCATAAGGGTTTTTTGTTGTACTACGGAACCCATAAAACGACAAAATAATTAAGAGATCCACATTATTCTATCGTCTTGAATAAATCAGTTACATAAATTAAGTAAAGTAAAATTTCTAAATCGATAAATATTGATATCGCAAGATCTATCGATTCCTTTATATCAGTGATATCCGTTAGAAGGTATATAATTATAATAGACCCCTCAAATTAGCTTCTATAAATACAAAGTAAAGGTATTCTAGTTGATGAATAAATGAACGCTGAATGCTAAAAGGTTTGGTAAAAGTTGATGAAATTCGGCAAAATGCATTTCTTCTGTTTTAGTGTTTTAAAACATATCAAATTGTCATATCGAAAACTTTCAAATTGCCGCAAGAAAGTAGAGGCACACTGCCTGCAGTAGAATGCCTCTACTTTCTTGCTCGATGGTGCAGTAAGAATCTGCCAAAAGATACCTTCCGGAAGATGAGCAGCAGCGTCTTCACGTGTATCAACATCCCGTAAGGCGATCGCTGACCCGCTTGCCAAGCGTTGCGAGTCTCGCAACAACCCCGTCAAGGTCTTTGAGATCCATGAGAGAGGCCTATGTTCAGTAGTGGACGTCTTACGTCTGAGATGGCGGTACAGTCGGCTTCTAGACTAACTGCCAGGTCTTCAAAATAGATAATAATATAGAGAAACACAAATATATATCCGGGTTAAACCGTGAGTAGAACCTAGTTATTACATTATATATGTCGTAACCTAGACAAGTTTAAAATAAAATAGAGATTTTATGTAAATAATTAATTTAACAGGTATAGTTTTATGATTGAAACAATAAAAAAGTAAATTTTATTCATGTTATTTTAATAGTGTCTGGATTTAAACAATGCATAAATGTAGAACCGGCCAAGGAATTTTATCATCATTATTATCATCTCAGCCTTGAAACGTCCACTGCTGGATAAAAGCCTCCCTCTGATCTCCTAGGACTGATATCCACGCTTGGCAGGCGGGTTGGCAAGGGTTCAAGATGCGGTCAAGATGTTGATACACGGAAAGACGCTGCTGCCCATCTTCCGGATGTATCCCTAAGCAGATTTTTACTGCATCTACGTATTAGAGAGATCAGGCACCTCACGGCATTTAAGCATAATTCTAAAAACGGGCCAAGGAATTTCAGAAAACTAAAATATCTGCAAATTATTTCATTGCGAGAATAAATTCTAAAACATCTTAGCTAACTGTACGCCTTCCTTACCTTTTAGTTTAAAAAAGACATTAAAATTTATTTGTCTAGAAAATAAAGTATTTCTTAAAATAATAATTCTTACGAAAACCTACGCACTTTTTTACTCATTCTCTAGACAGACGATTCGTCAAATTATGTTTCTCAATACCAGTTTCTTTTTTGATTAATGCATAAGTTACAAACACACTTAATCATACTCAACTTTACGAATAAACTTTACATAAGCAAGGTTTAATCGACGTTAATAACGAAAATAATCAAGAGGATAAATAACAGTTAAACCGTCGCAGTTAAATCCAAAGTTAACTTTATTAATAACCTCATCTGAATCAACGATTAAATCAATTAATTTAAATAAAACCGGATATTTAACCTCAAATAAATTCCGTTTCATTATCATATTTGTACTGATCATGTTATGGAATACTGATGATGTTAAAATTAAAGCATGAACGCGAGTAAATATAGAAATATGGTTTCGTATTTATATGGAAATACAAGTTGTATTACGTTGTATTGTTTAATCCCCGACAAAAAAGAGGTGTGTTATAAGTTTGACCGCTATATGTGTCTGTCTGACACCGTAGCTCTTAAACGAGTGGACCGATTTATATTAATGTTCAATTAAAAAATGATCATGATTTAATTAATGTTACTTGGCCATTTCATATTGACATTTTATTGACATGTTTATTTTGTATTATTGATTTTAGTTTGTAGGGAAATTTTGCTTGACTATTGTATTTTTTTTTGTTAATATTGATTGATTGATTGTAAGTGGTGTAAGCCGTTCTAATCAAATGTATGTATAAATATATAAATATGTATGCTGTTTTTTTATTTATTTAAGTTTGGGATTTCCGGCGGTGGTTCAGAAACATGTTTTATTTAAATCAGTTATGTTAACAAGATATGGGGGGTGAAAGAGGGAATGTATAATCGGATAAATCCTGAATTTGGTATCAAATGAAATGAAATGATGTGTTGAATGCAAAACTGAAACATATAGAAATCGGTCGAGCGATTCAAGAGATATGGGTGTTGAATGTAGGGGTGAACAATCAAATGTTTTCAAATAAAGCGCGTCTAATATCAGCGTCTTTCCGTCTATCAACATCCCGTACTGCGTTGGCCACGCCTATGGCCACAACTCCCTCATAATCTTGGTGATGAGGGAGGCCTAAGTCTAGCAATGCACGACCTACGGCTGTTAAGCTGATGATGTATATCTACACTAATAATAATATAAATAAGTAAGATTTGATTGTTTGTTTGTGTGCATTGAGAAGTCTCCGAAACGACTGGACCGATTTGAAAAATTATTTCACCATTAGAGTCCTACATTATCCCTGAGTAACGTAAGCTATATTTAACCCAGTATTTTCACGGAACCAGGATACGCGGGTGAAACTGCGAAGTACGGCTAGTTGAATATATAGTTTGCTGTTTATTTATATATTCAGTTTGGCTCCTCCGAGTCTAGCGAAAATTCAATGTCATTACGCGTTTTTATAGTCACTATAATTTAAATTTCAAATGTGGCCAGCATTCTGTTCCGTGAAATTTGGGCAGTAAATAAGACACTGTTTTTCTTTTATGCTCTTTTTATGGTGCTTATGTCCTTTGTAGTCGTAAATTTATGCAGAAATATTAGAATGAGAGTTATTTAATTTTATGGTTTATTGGCGGATGATCGCTTAGTTGGTGTTTTGGATATAAAATTATGTTAATAATCTTACTCAGGGTTTTAAACTTTTTATTATCCATTTCTAAAGTTATTACGAATAATTATTATTGATGTTTGTTACAAAATCATCATAATCTCAGCCGTGAGATGTCCAAGGGCGAGAGAGGAGCGGCAACACTCTATTGCCGGCACCCCACTAGGTGTGCCGATAGATTATAATAGAGTAAACTTATTAAAAGACGGGAAGAAATTTTATTTTACTCATTTTGAAAGTGAAGCTCATTAAAATAAAATGATATCTCGAGACTTAACAGAAAAAATAACAATCTAATCGACAAGGAATTAATCTAAAAGTATTTACGATTTATTTTTTGTCTTCTCTTGAATGTATAATCGTCGGGATTTTTTCCTTGTACCAAATCCCTACCCAATTATTCCGACACCTTTTTTGCCAAATTACCAAAAAACCACTTAACAGCTTCATATCCGAGCCCCAGCTTCAACTCGTGAAAAGAATACCTAATTCGTCTCAAGATCATTTCCCCCTGAAACCATTCAAAATGTATATTTCTCAAGTCTATTATGAAACCGGCAGACACCTCGAAAATAACTTGAAACAATCCCCGCATCTAATATTCAGGAGATGGAGATATCGATCCTGGAAATCTTTTGCATAAGTCCGTCACAGCCTACGGTTTGAATCTAGGCCCTCAGGGTATTTGCGAAGTTCTGAGTAAAAGTTTATAAAAAGTAGGACTTTCGTAATTTTAAAATTTTAAGTAATCATCATATCATCATATCAGGCGTAAAACGTCTGCTGCATACAGGCTCATGGCTCTGGAAGTACTGATCTTGAGGAGCTTTTGCCATACTTTAAATGCTTGGCAGGCGAAGTGGCGAGGGCCGTGCAGTATGTTGGTTGATACGCGGAAAGACGCTGATCCCCATCTTTCGGAGGTATCTCTTAGCAGATTCTTAGTGCATCCAATGGGCAAGAAAAGAGGGGCAAAGTACTACTGCCACAGACATCATACATCCCACTGCATATATTGTTAAATCATTTATAATGAAATAAAATTTATTGTTTTATATATTTTTAGTAACCTGTTTTGTCGCACTGCAGGAGGGGCAACATTCTACTGCCGGCGCCCCACGGCTAGATATATAGTATATTGGATTAACGCGCGGGTATTTATCGAGTAATTACTTTAATTATCATCCCGACGTTTTGAACGGATTGCACCTAGTCATGGTTATCGACCACAGTTAAACACATTTGGAAGGCCTTTGCATCGATTATAGATGATTTATAAAGCACCTATACCATCCTCTCATCTTAGTCAACTATTAGTCAAAAGAAAGAACAGGTCAATACGTCTGAAGCTAAGTAAGCCGCGGGTATCCTCACGATGTTTCCTTCACCGTTAAAGCACGTGTTAAGTGTGCACATACATTTTTCAAGAAAATAAAATCCATTGGTGCACGGCCTGTATCACAAACATGTGAATTACATCTGTAACAGATTCATACATGTTTTTTATTATTAACACTATATATGTATATAACCAGGTATTTATCGTGTTTTTTACTTTCATTATTGCCCGGCGTTTCGACAGGATTGCACCCATCGTGGTTCCGGGAAGACCGGTATGTTGGAGGTACCGTTGGCATATTCACCACGCTTAGCAGACGGGTTGGCGAGCGAGGTACGGGATGTTAATTCACGGAAAGACGCTGCTGCTCATCCGGAGGTACCCTTAGCAGGCTCTTACTGCATCCACGGGTATGAGAGAAGGGGTAACATTCTGCACCTTACGGCTACTTTTATTATCCATTTCTAATTCCCCCTCATATCTGCAACAATTGGCCAGATTTTAATACCTACTCCACCCAATGAAAGGAAGCAGCTATTTTCGATAGAGGTTTTCTTCAGCCCGTAAAAAACCGCTTCCCCGCCCGGCAGTTTCGCGTTTCATTAATTATTTATACAGCAAACGCCGCTTTTGTTCCCCAGTAAGAAATCATGGACATGAATAATAAATGCTAGTTCGTTGTTTTGCTGAATGAAATTATTGCGGGCTGTTTCAACGACTTCATTTGGTCGATCAAGAAAGAAAGAAAGAAAGAAACCGTTTATTTGCACCAAAGTCATAGTAACAATTTTGTACACATAAAATTATAATCATCTTAAGTTTATATTGGCACAAATCGGTCGCCACTCAGCATAAGCAGGAATAAGATTGCTCAGCAAGCTATTACTGCGCTGGTTTTCTGTGGCGCCGTAGTATAGAGCGCACTGCGCACTTGACACACACATTATATAATGTTAAAGTTTTACAAGGGTTGCAAGTTAAACATAGAAAATATAAACATTTATGACATAAGAAATATAAATTTTGATTAGGTACACAGCTTAAATATTGTAAGTAGGTATTAACACACATTTTTCAGAACTAATTATTATTTAAATATAAAAGGTATAAAAGCACAGACATCGACCATTTATAAATTAATATATTGATTGTTTAAAAGATATTTTTTGAGATTAGATTTAAACGAGATTAGATAAAACGATCACCATGCATTACATTTTTATTCGGGCTGTTTCAACGACTTCATTTGGTCGATCACCATGCATTACATTTTTAGCAGGCGCTTATAATTGTGTCATTATCTCAAGCCTCAGGGATCTTATGTTCATGAGGGAGTTGTATCTATGTGGTGCCAGCAGTAGAATGGTACATCTCCTCTCATGCTCATGGATGCAGTAAAAGCCTGCTAAGAGATATCTCCGAAAGATGGACGTCTTTCGTGTATTAACATCCCATACTGCGCTCACCAACCCGCCTGCCAAGCGTGGTGAGTATGGCAATTACCCCTCATGGAGATCCATGGGGGAGGCCTGTGTTCTGCAGTGGACGTTTTACGGCTGAATCGATGATGATGAAGAAATCATGGACATGAATATAAACGGTTGTTCGTTGTTTTGCTGAATGGAATTATTGCGGGCTGTTTCAACGACTTCATTTGGGTGATCATCATGTATCACATTTTAGCAGGTGCTTTTGTATCATCATCATCTCAGCCATAACACTGCTGTTCACGCCCGCTGATGGATATAGGCGTCATGGATCTTCAAAATCATGATGGTGTTATTGGCATACCACACGCTTGCCAGACGTGTTCACGATCGCAGTACGGGATGTTGATACACGGAAAGACTCGCTGTTTGGAGGTATTCGACGAGCTCTGTGGCGCAGCGGGCGAAGGTCCGCCTGCGACGCAAGGGGTTGCGGGTTTGTTTCCCGCCTCGGGACAAATGACTGTACGATCTGCAGATATTTGTTCTGGGTGTTTTTCTATATATAATAAAAATATCTATCTATGTAGTATAATGTATTAAGTATATCAGTAATCTAGTGCCCATAACAAAAGCTCTGCTTAGCTTGGGGCTAGATGATGCTGTGTGATCTGTCCAGCATTATTTATTTATTTCTTTGCAGATTTGATATTGGCTGTTATGAAGACGAAATAAAAAAAATAATTGATTGAGACGCCACTTTGCGGAAATGCATTATAATACCTAAATGAACAACAAATATATAGTTACAAATCCACTAACCTATATCTAATAAGCGCTTGAAAAACACTCAAAAATAATTCGACACTTGTTTCGGCTCTCTACAAGGCAACTTCAGGAGAAATCGGCTCTTCGTTCATCACGGAATACTCTAGAAACAACGAAGACGCAGAAGTAGTTGCCTTATAACGAACAACACCATCGCTCCCTGGACGTGTCGTCTCTTCGACCTCCGAACAGGAAGACTATCTGTTATATTTAAATATCGAAGAGGCGATCTTTAATAAAATACCTGACCAAATGTCAAATATATTCCGTTGAAAACTGTCACAGTTTGAGAAGCTTATAGCAAATTATGACATCACAAACCGAGGCCACAGCTTATTACAAAAAAAAATGATTTACGACGAGATTACAATAATTACCAGCCCACAAGTAAGAAGGCTCTTAAAAGGTGCGATTCAAATTTATTACTATATTTTGCATATAGCAATCAAATTGTTACGTCACAAACGGTGATTTATTCGATCGGAAACAATATTTTTGGTCAAATTCCTTAGTTAACAGGTGTTTAAATCTGTGGTACTTATATAACAAGTTAGGTTTAAAACTTAAAAAACAAGTTTTTATTACTTGATAATACAAAAACTAAAAAGTTAAGAATCGCTTAATTACTGAGTTCCTTTGGCCACCTTCCTGCTCCATCATCAGACTTTAGTTACAATCAAGCACCAAAGTAATCGTCAAGACGAATCAAACGAATCCAACTCGATGGGGTTGTGTCGTTTAACTACCGAGTTCCTATGTCCACCTTCCGGTTCCATCATCAGATTAGCTACAAGTCATAATAATTTTGCATTGTCGTCCGATTTACATATGCATGCAAAATTTCAGCTCAATCTGTAACCAGGAAGTGGATCAAATTTAACTTGCAAGGTTTGAATACAGACGGACACCGGGACAGGTGAAACTAAATAAAAGCTACTAAAAAAACTTTACTTTGCATAACACAACAATTAATTAAGGCGTTAAAGACAGAAAGCCATCTTCCTATGAGTAACCATTATTTGTCAAAAATGTCGCTTACTCCCAGTGTAGTGTATTTTAACCCGAAACGTGTGCTATCTCTTGTTCGAAAATACGATCTGCCACTGCTATCAGTGGCAGAATCAATAACATTTATTATTTTTTTCCAGAATTGAGTTTCAGAATATTGCAATTACGCCTTTTCTCCCCAATGCCGGCGTAATATGTTACTCAACTCTGTTGAAACCCTATTACCCTATACTAATCTGGGCAGTATTGATTAGATCGTGTATTAAACCTTTAATATTTTAACGGATAGTTGACAAGTTTATCAACTAGTGATGGTATTTCGAATTGTAAGTTTTGTGGGGTGAAACGCCCAGTCAATTATAAAATATAAATAAACAATGCTGGACACTACACGTTAGTCTCAAACGAAGAAAAGCTTGTAAATAAATTAAATGATTCATCATCATCTATATATAGAATATTATTTGTATCCTTTTTTTTGTATTATTAAGTTTTTGTTTTTACCATTCCCTATCAGTTCCTGTATTGTATAAGCTCTTGTTAATTTTTATTTTTTAGAAATTTCATATGTGTGGTTTATTGTTAATTAGTCTTAGTTTACTACATTATACCTAGTTTTACAAGACAGAACTGTTATAGAAAATTAAAATGCAATCAAAATTTTGTCTCCGACGGGACTCGAACCCGTAACGTTCAGACGAACACCTTCAACGCAGGCTGCCTTAACCGTTCGGCCACGGAGCAATTAACCGTCGGGTCGAAAATCTTGACTGCCTTTATCGGTTTCGAACCGAGTGGCGACATCTAGCAGAAATCCTTAGAGATATTCATGCCCACTGTCCGACAACAAGTAGTCAGTAGCAGTGAAGAGATGTCGCTTTAGTTAATTTTATAAGCTATTTTTTGTATTTAAAGTGTAAACCCACACTAAGGTATAATTTATAGAAAATTAAAATGCAATCAAAATTTTGTCTCCGACGGGACTCGAACCCGTAACGTTCAGACGAACACCTTCAACGCAGGCTGCCTTAACCGTTCGGCCACGGAGCAATTAACCGTCGGGGTCGAAAATCTTGACTGCCTTTATCGGTTTCGAACCGAGTGGCGACATCTAGCAGAAATCCACGTTACGGGTTCGAATCCCGTCGGAGACAAAATTTTGATTGCATTTTAATTTTCTATAAATGATACCTTAGTGTGGGTTTACACTTTAAATACAAAAAAAATAGCTTATAAAACAGAACTGTTGTTCAGTTTATACTCCGCAAGCAAGCAATATTTTAAATTCTACATGCGAGGACGAATAATTGGATAAGCTATTATTTAAGTTAATATTATATATAGTATGTATAACTGTTTGTTCTCCGAATACAATAAAAATAAAACCATCACAGTTTCAGCCGTAGGACGTTCAATGCGGGTCAAAAGCCTTCCTCATGGATCACTACGTACTGTTATGAGGGGTTGTTGCCATACCCGCCACGCTTGGCAGGCATGTTGGCGAGCGCAGTACTGGATGTCGATACACACAGAGACCGCTGCTGCCCATCGTCCGCAAATTCTTCCTAATGTTGCCCCTTCTCAGAGAAGGTAAATTAAAGTAACATTCTTCTGCCAGCCCGACCCATATAAGTCATTCTATAATAGATGTAATAGCCTTACTTAAACCGTTGGAATAACTGACGTCATCAATTGAAACTGCATTATCAATATTTGTTATAATATAAAAAGAGCATTTCTTTCCCAATCTCGGGCCATCGCCGATCCATTAGGCGGCTCAAATCGAGATTTCGGCATAATCAGACCAATAAAAACAATTATGTCGTTGGAATTGTCACACGGTTCAGAGTTCCGCCGTTAGCGATAAAATCGGTGTTCGCATTTTCGGCATACCATATTGAGAACCATTTTTAGTCCTATTTTGAGCACCTTGAATACGGGAATAACGTGATTTTTTAAGAGAATAATATACAAATCAAGTGCTGGTCATTTCACAAAGCACTTACTCTACTATGTACACGTAGGACCAAAACAATCAGAGCTTGTAATTTAAAACCAGTGGAAATTTGTTTACGAAAGGTGTGTCGTAATTTTTTTAATGATTGCAAAGTTAATGCATACATAAACTAATTAATCATCATCATCATTTCAGCCGTAAACCGTCCACTACTGAACACCGGCCTCCCTCATGGATCTTGACCATGGACCATGAGGGGTAGTTGCCATACTCACCACGCTTGGCAGGCGGGTTGGCGAGCGCAGTATGGTATGTTGATAGGTACACGGAAAGACGCTGCTGCCCATTTTCCGGAGGTATCCCTTAGCAGGCTCTTACTGCATCCACGGGTATGAGAGGAGGGGTAGCATTCTACTGCCGGCACCCCACGGCGGATCTGATATTCTATATAACTAATAAATGAATTGTCCATAACATCGTTTAATATAAATGATCTCGTCTTTATATAACAAAATACCTTTTATCGCGACAAAATATTATCCAGTATCTACTTATTTATATTACTACTAGTTTCTGCCTGCCGCTTCGCATGCGTTGTACTCAGATAAGAAGTAGCCTATGTGCTAATCCTAGTCAACATAAATACGTGTGCAAAGTTTCAGCTCAATCCGTAGCCTAGTTTTTGCGTAAAGAGGTAACAAACCTCCATACAAACAAACTTTCGGCTTTATAATATAAGTGGGATGGGATGACTCTTCGTCATGAGTGTCATAAATGCTCTTGGAAAATTTATTTATTTTACGAAAATCATTATGTTATAACATTGGTCTCCCTGTATCATATAAAAGTCAACACTGTGGCTTTGGAGAAACAGATCTCTTCATTAAGATCTCATTTACATGACTTTGTTTTTATAACAAGGCCATTTTATTATATATAATTTTTATAGCACATGTAGAAACTGCTTGTGTATAAAACCTTTTTATTTTACGTTGTAACCGTCATTCTATTTGATTGAAAGGATATCATTTGATTTTGGAGGACAGAAAAGGCGAACAAAAAAAATAACGATCTTACGCAAAAACGTCTTTCAACTACCAATTCCATCCTACATACAATTCATCGAAAGTCTAACATTTGCTATTTTTTTGATTTGACCAGAACAACACCGGCATTTTTATTACAAACCTAATAATATTACCTCACCCATATCAATATAACCCCTTGTCGTATTTTTACAATCCAATCCATCCCAAGGTTGCCTGGTAGAGATCGCACTCAAGCGATAAGGCCGTCATTTGTCACTATGTTTTCAGTGTTTGTTTTATGTTTAGATTTAAGGTGTGCAATAAAGTATTTTCTATCTACCTATCTAATATTATGATCGATCCCAACCAAAAAATATATGCGGAACCATCACTCACAAAACGCATCACTCCTTCAACCGACGCGACGGCGACGTACGGTTTTATCAACATTCACGTTTCCAAAGTGAAACTTTAGATACGATAGACGGATTTATCTACGAAATTAAACTATCAAAAAGTTAGGTGCCAGTAAAAGAGTTTTTACGGTCCCAATCTCCATTTTCCCAGGATTGGTCAGATAGGAGTGCTGACCGATTGGTATTGTGCCAGTTGAAGACGGAACCAAACAGTCCACATTTAAATGGTCTATTAGATATAGATAGATAGATATTCTCTTTATTGTGTAAATCGTACGTCATCATCATCATTCCAGCCGTAAAACGTCCACTACTGAACACAGGCCTCCCTTATGAATCTCCATGAGGGGTAGTTGCCATACTCACCACGCTTGGCAGGCGGGATGGCGAGCGCAGTTTGCGATGTTAAAACACGGAATGACGCTGCTGCCTATCTTCCAGAGGAATCCCTTAGCAGGCTCTTACTCCATCCACGGGTAGGAGAGGAGGGGTATCATTCTACTGCTGGTACCCCACGGTAATGTACTCCTCAAGACAGGGGCCAAAAACAGTGGACTAGGTCACGAGTGTCTTGATGAGGAAGGAAAGTGGAGCACGTGATACTGTACTGCACTGTCACAAAGGACCCGAAAGCAAAAACGGTACTGCAGGAGCTTATATAGAACCTTTCTTATGAAACATCTTCATATCGCCGTGGGGTGCCGGCAGTAGAATGATACCTCTCCTCTCATGCCCATGGATGCAGTAAGAGCCTGCTAAGGGATACCTCCGGAAGATGGGCAGCAGCGTCTATCCGTGTATCAACATCCCATACTGCGCGTGAGAATGGCAACCACCCCTCATGGAGATCCATGAGGGTTGTGTTCATCAGTGGACTTTTTATGGCTGAAATGATGATGATGATCTTCATATCCCTCGGGAATGCTCATGGAATGGAATCCTGACACCCATGCCTCGTCTTAAGCTGAGGGAGGCCATACGAGCGTATTTTTATCAGCTGTGAGTCGCGTATAATGAGGCGTGGAATTAACGCTGAATTCGGTTTCATACAAATTTCCTTTTTGCGACGACGCAAATTCAGTATTCATTGCTGACGCAGTATATATCATCTCCCATGACGTGTGAAAGTAAAGATTTGAATAATTAGATGTGCCCTGTTACAAAAAACTATTGCATTGTCTGAGGTATAAATGTGTGATAATAATTTTGCCGATGCACGCGCACAGGTTTTGCCTATAAACCAAACTGCTATTGTTACCATTTATCGTGCAATATGATCACGAACTTTCGTGAAAAAAACACCACGTCCGACTAACATGTGTAAGTGAGCGAGTGTTAGTGATTCCAAATGAACGAGCTATCTCATTTCGTGTGGAAACAAAACGGTGCGGTCTCATTGTGTGAGCGACTGTTAGTGATTCCAAATGAACGAGCTATCTCATTTCGTGTGGAAACAAAACGGTGCGGTCTCATTGTGTGAGCGACTGTTAGTGATTCCAAATGAACGAGCTATCTCATTTCGTGTGGAAACAAAACGGTGCGGTCTCATTGTGTGAGCGAGTGTTAGTGATTCCAAATGAACGAGCTATCTCATTTCGTGTGGAAACAAAACGGTGCGGTCTCATTGTGTGAGCGAGTGTTAGTGATTCCAAATGAACGAGCTATCTCATTTCGTGTGGAAACAAAACGGTGCGGTCTCATTGTGTGAGCGAGTGTTAGTGATTCCAAATGAACGAGCTATCTCATTTCGTGTGGAAACAAAACGGTGCGGTCTCATTGTGTGAGCGAGTGTTAGTGATTCCAAATGAACGAGCTATCTCATTTCGTGTGGAAACAAAACGGTGCGGTCTCATTGTGTGAGCGAGTGTTAGTGATTCTAAATGAGTGAGCTATCTCATTTCGTGTAGAAACAAAACGGTGCTGTCTCATTATGCTGTAACATTAAACACAGTATTAAGTAGGCGAGTGTTAGTGATTCCAATTGAGTGAGCTATCTTATATCGTGTGGAAACATAACGGCGCGGTCTCATCACGGTAAAACCGTACCTAACGATGTAATTGTTTGTGTGAAAGGCTATACGTTTCGTTCGTTTGCTTAAGATCCCTAAAAAATAATACCTCAATACAAAATCAATCATATTACGAGGCGATAAGGATGTCACGCAAAGTATCCAGGATCACGATAAAGCGAAGATCCAATCACGGAGGCTTACCAATGAGATTACGGGCCTCGAGTGATGGGCTCACGTAGGAGCCTGGGGCACGAAAGTGGAATATTTTTATTAATTAATTTGTAGGCTCTTGCAAGAAAATGCTAAAAATGTTTTGAGGTTAGTTTAAAATTATTACTTTTGTTTACTATTTGTTTACGTAAATTGTTTGTACTTTGTAAACAAACAATTGGGAGGTTGATCAATTAGGAGGTGGTGTAACAGATACCGGCCGTGCACTAATGGATTTTTCTTTCTCGAAATGTATTTAAATATTTCCTCAATTTCAAGATAAAACCCTTGTCATTATCATTTCATGATGACAGCCATAAACCGTCCACCACACAGGTCTCCATCATGGATCTTTATGAGGGGTAGTTGCTATACTCACCACGCTTGGCAGGCGGGTTGGCGAGCGCAGTATGGGATGTTGATATACGGAAAGAAGCTGCTGCTCATCCTCCGGAGGTATCCCTTAGCAGGCCCTTACTGCATCCATGGGCATGAGAGGAGGGGTAAAATTCTACTGCCGGCACCCACGGCATAATATTAGAATTTCTCTCAATATATCATCCTATTATTTGAACTGAGTGCATTTGTAAAGTGAAACGAAAAACCCAAACGCATAGTTAAATCTAGGTCATCAAACTGTATCTGTGTCTACTAGTGTTACAATTATTTAATTCCTATGGACTATCATTAGAATATTTTTTTTAATCTCTGAAACTCATGTTTCAGAGATTAAACCTGCCCTGTACCTGCCCAATATAAAAATAATCATCAAAATCTATTCATAATCGGCGAATTTAACAAAAAGTTAACGTAACAAACATTATAAGAAAATAAAAAAACCACAGTCTGAGTAAAAAAAATATTGCATCGAATGCAGTTGTTCTGCTGGGCAAACGTCTACCCTTTTTTCACTGCGCATTGCGGTCCAATGTCACAAAAAATCATCTAGCTCCAAAATAAGTGTAATGTGTGGCATTCTTATCTAAAAGTAAGTAAAAAAAATATATGCAACATTTACGGGATATATAACATGATTTGAGTCTTTAGAGTCATTCCGATATTTCGAAACAGTTTCACACGTTATGATCATAGATAAACTCAAAAAGATTGAAAATAAAAACAAAAAGAGTAAATATCCCATAAATCTCGCATATAATGGTTGTTAAACCATGATAATTTTGGCGACGCAAGGGGTTGCGGGTTCGATTCCCGCCTCGGGACAAATGTCTGTACGATCTGCAGACATTTGTTTAGGGTGTTCTGGGTGTTTTCTATATATAATAAAAAAATATCTGTCTATGTAGTATATGTATTAAGTATATCAGTCATCTAGTACCCATAACACAAGCTCTGCTTAGCTTGGGGCTAGGTGATGCTGTGTGATTTGTCCAGCATTATTTTTTAATTATTTATTTAATTTGAAGACATACCTTTATAAAAAAAATATTATCATAAGATTAACAAATGGCGAAAGTTAAACGTGTTTTAGTACTATCGTCTCTTAAACGACAATCAAGCATACCTATGTAGTACGCCCACAAAGTAAACCACACTACATTCACTAATCATTATTGCGTGCAATCGGGCCCTCGAAACGACAATCCAACATTAAAACCGTATAATTTCCTCCGTTCGTAAAATCCTACGACGACGACACCACCCTGTCAGTCATGGCGGCTCATGTGAGGCTGACATTAGAAAGCGAATCGGTATCGCTAAGAATGCTATGCCTCAGCTCCATAAAATCTTAAAATATCGCAAGATTTCCATCAGGACTAAGAAAAAGCTCGTTAGCAATCTCATTTTTACATGCTTGCTCTGTGGCGCTGAAACATGGACTTTGAAAGCTAAAGATCGTATGCGCATTGAGACTTTCGAGATGTGGTGCTGGAGGCAAAATGCTGCGGATTCCGTGGACGGCCACCAACGCATCGATTCTTAAACGACTTAAGATTACCACCAGACTCTCTTCCATATGTCTTAAAAGAATCCTTGACTACTTCGGACACATTGCAAGAAAGTCGATAACTTAAAACGACTCATGATTACTGGCAAAAATGAGGGAAAGAGAACAACAGGCCGTAGTCCGATGCGTTGCAGCGACCTGATCCGCTCCACTTCCGAACACGAGGCTCTACATATCGCCGGAGACCGATCTAGATAGCGCTCCATCGTCAAGAGTCGAAAGTCTAACATTGGTTGTCACGACCCTCAGTAACTGAAGAGTACGACTGAAGGAGGAGAATCATTAAATGATACTGTTAATAAGACTGTTTTACTGTATTTATTTTTGTTGATTATTGTACAGCCTTTTCGGGGCGATGTGGTCGCTGAGCGACAAAGTTCCTTTTGTAATTTAAATAAAAAAAAAGCATTAAATACCGCGGAGTCCATTTTATCCTGATTCGGACAACAGCATTATTAAAAATACATATAGCATGGAGGTATCCGAAGTTCCAAGCACGCAATTACAGTTCCAATCTAAATTAGCAGGTACACTTCTTACAAAGTCCTAATTGACTTGATTAGATAGTAATTACGGGTATATGTCGTTTTATCAAATTTTGGGGTTTATGAATAGGTTGGTTACTATATTCATCATCATCATCATATCAGCCGTGTCACTGCTGGACAAAGGCCATTGATCTCCAAGTACTGCGGTTGGAAGCCGTCTGCATCCACCGCCGACCAGCAGTTCTCACCAAGTCGTCTGCCCACTATATTCAACCGACTTTAAAATAAGGAGTTCATCTATGTTACCACAGTACGCCGTCGTTTGTGAACCGGTTGGGGAAAATATTTTTGAGTTCAAATGGATATACTTTTATTAAAGTATTTTTTTAATTAGTTGCCTATGATTGGCTCCTTAAGGATATCCCTCGATTTATCATGGATCGGGCAGATCTGGGTGTAAAACCAAGCAAACAATATTATGTGAAACAAATAACCAAATCTTAAATATAAATAAATAATGGTGGACAAATCACACAGCATCATATAGCCCCAAGCTAAGCAGAGCTTGTGTTATGGGTACTATAGATGACTGTAGATAGATATTTTTATTAAATACAGAAAAACTCCTAAAACATTCTGAACAAATATCTGCAGATCGTACAGACATTTGTCCCGAGGCGGGAATCGAACAAGCAACCCCTTGCTTCGCAGGCGGAACTTCGCCCGCTGCGCCACAGAGCTCGTCATCTCGTCATATAAGGCATCTAACTGGGCCTTTCGGGACTCTAGTAAACACTAATACAATCATTTAATTCCTTAAGGAACCCATCATAGAAAACGATTAAAAAAAGACTAGTGGAAGGCAGGCCTGTGTCCAGTGGAGGAAGTCCTACGGCTGAGATGATGATGATAGCTTTCCACCAGTTTGCCTTAACATGACTTTCTGTTTGGTGGTCAAAGAGACAACACATCCAAGGAGCTGTGGTGTGTTCGTTATGGGGCAACTACCTCTGCGTCTTCGTTGTTTCTAGTGTATTCCGTGACGAACGGGGAGATTCCTTGTAGAGAGGTGAAATACGTGTCGAATTATTTTTAAGTGTTTTTCAAGCACTCATTAGATATATGTATGTTAGCAGATTTGTTACTTTTGTTGTTCATTTTGTCCCCCTCACATCACAGGGCAGCATTGTACAAGCGGCAATCTCCATTACCTGTATACTCAATGTAGATAAGATCATTACTAGGGATTGGGAGCGTTGTCACTAATTTGTACGGAGTGACGGACATACGGACAAACGCGCTGATTGACAGCCTTCATTAGTGAGCTCGCGTTGGGGAATGCGAGTATGTACTGTTACGTGTACAGTTTATTGTGTTATGGGATTTGTATGAATCGAAAAGCCAACGGCAGAGCCAGAAGTAATGATTGTAGGTTTTTCACTATCATCATGACAGTAGTGGGACATCCACTGCTGGGATTAGGCCTCTTATGGACTTGGAGATCCAAGTTCTGAGCATGAGGGGTTGTTGCCATACTCACCACGCTTGGCAAGCGGGTTGGCGAGCGCAGAACGGGATAATAACGGGAAAGACGCTACTGCCTATCTTCTGGAGGTATCCCTTGGAAGATTCTTTCTGCATCTACGGGTAAAAGGGGAGGGGCAACACTCTACTGCCGGCCCCTTACGGTTGTTGCCGGGGGTTAATTAAAAAGAAATCAGCCTCAATACCAATAGCGTAGAAACAGCAGAATAATGTCGAAAAAATTAATTTAAGCCAAGAACGATTTGGTTTTGTACAACTGGTTTTATACATACAGATAGGGTGAACTTTTATTATAAATCAGAGGCACTCACCTCGAAAAGGTCAGGTCAGTCCCGAAATACTATCTCTGATTACTTTGAACAGCCTTTTAGGGTTCTTTACCACAATTATCATGAGAGAACCCTAGGCTAGTTAGACAAAGAACTCAATGGATTGATTATGTTTTCTTCTTCTTCATATTTAATGTTGTTGCATTTCCTAAAGCGAATTATAATCAGACATAGATATATTAATTTCACGAATCATTAAGTAGTATAAAAAAAACCCTGTCGATACTTGAAATTCATCGTGGCTTATCTTAGGCAAGTACAACACCGTTTTCTTCGGAAAAATAATTAAATATAAAATAGAAGTTAATAAATGTTTAAAGTCAACATAAAACGTCTTTACACAATTTATGTGATAATAAACTAAAAGTAAACAACTTTTTAACAAACAAGCTTTTATTTAATCCTAGTTCGCCATCTTGAGTGCTCCGCCATGTTGGACTCAGAGTGGCGTCATTTCATTTTTTGAGTTATTCTCAGCAACCCCTTTTATTTGGTACCCGTATTAAAGGAATACATTAAAAATAAGTAGTCCGCCATCTTGGGTGTAGGGACAGGGCTGATAAAATCATACACAGAAACTTGAGTTCAAAGAGTGGTGAGCGAAAGGAAGAATGCACCAACAAAACGTGCGGTCACTGGGTCGCGTAAAAGAATACTAATTTGCCGCTCTCGCTTGAAGCAGCCGTTAGTTTTACCGCGTCGTCGGGGGCGCACCTACCTCGTCCCTCGCCTGATCCAAGAGCATCCCATTCTTCTTTCGCGCGTCACTCGATTTATTGTAATACCAACAAAATATAGATTTCACTTATCAATAATACAATTAAATCTATTCACGACATATAAGTAAAAACAACAAGAGTTCCTACATACAAAGACACAAATGATATAATTTCAATTAAACAGCAAACATTTAATGGCGTACCCATTTACCAGAGGTAGGTACGCAATACGCACCCCTGAGTGCCTACTAAAATCCGTGAGCAATCTCACGCGTCGCTTACATTGGGTGTTTCGCCATGTTGAATTCAGAGTGACGTCATTTAATTTTTTGAGTTATTCTCAGCAAGCCTTGATACCCAAGCTTTTGATACCTTTATTATAGGAGTACATTAAAAATAAGTAGTCCGCCATCTTGGGTGTTCCGCCATGTTGGATTCAGAGTGACGTCACATAGCATGACCATGCAATGTTATCTAAAAAAACATGTTTATATACAAAATTTCAGCTCAATTGGTTGAAGATATCTGCTTCAAAATTGAGTTGCAAGATTCTGCAAACAAACATAGTTACATACACATACATACATACATACAGGGCAAGCTAAATAAAACCTTGTAAAATTAAAGGTATACTATAAGATATCTAATTTCTATTCTGCGAAGAAAAAACTGTGATTCTTCAACCTTTAGATTCTAAAAATAACCCACGGAACATTTCGATGGGACACAATTCTCGTGACGAAACGAGATTCATTCTCAAGCATGAATGAATTCGTCAACGGGACCTCTTGGAGGTATATAATTATTTTGGTCTCATAAGATTTGGGTATAACGAGATCCTTGT
This sequence comes from Pasiphila rectangulata, assembly GCA_963082625.1. Classification (NCBI taxonomy): domain Eukaryota; kingdom Metazoa; phylum Arthropoda; class Insecta; order Lepidoptera; family Geometridae; genus Pasiphila; species Pasiphila rectangulata. Next base: position 1,588,307 of record OY720254.1, on the reverse strand, counting down.
TAAAGATGGTGTGACTTTTTTATTTCCTTCTAAGGACCTTCTTCAATATTAAAATAAAGATGGCTGAATTGGATTAAGGGACAGCCAAGTTCGTATTTTTATTAAAATATAAGTTTATTAAAAAGTGCCGTAGGGTACCGGCAGTATGCTGCTTATTTTCTGTTGCCCGTGGAGTAAGAACCTGCTGAGGGATACTTCCGGAAGATGGGCAGCAGCGTCTTTCCGTGTATCAACATTCGGTAAAGCATGTTGTGACCCTGTAAAAAATTAAACAACTCGCATGAAAATGTAAACACATGTTTTTTGCAAATAAATGTCTTTATCTTTATCTTTATCTTTAACATCCCATACTGCGCTCGCCAACCCGCCTGCCAAGCGTGGTGAGTATGGCAACTACCCCTCATGGAGATCCATGAGGGAGGCCTGTTCAGTAGTGGACTTTTTACGGCTGGAATGATGATGATGACTGCGCTCGACAACCCGCCTGCTGAGCGTGGCGGGTATGGCAACAACTCCCACATGAGCTAGGCCTCCCTCATGGAGCTCCAAGTACTGCGGTTGGAAGCGGCCTGCATCCACCGCTGACCTGCGGTTCTTACCAAGTCCTCTGTCATCTTGTAGGTGGACGTCCTGCGCTGCGCTTGCCGGTCCGTGACCTCTATTAAAGAATTCGGATGCAATGAAAACAAATCTACAACAGTAACACTCATGGTCATCATCATTTCAGCCGTAAAACGTCCACTACTGAACACAGGCCTCCCTCATATCAAGTGGTAGTGGTAGCTGCCATACTCGGCAGGCGGGTTGTAAATTATTAAAATAAAAATAAAGAAATAAATAAATAAATTATTGTTTTTATTGTAGCGAGCACAGTAATGCGTCGTCTTCCGTGTATCAACATAATACGGATAGACTCTGCTACCCATCTTCCGGAGGTATCCCTTAGCAGGCTCTTACTCCATCTACGGGCATGAGAGAATGGGTCACATTCTACTACTGGCACAATAATGTTTTAATAATTATTTTAAAACTTTTAATAGAATCCTACTAATATTATAAAGACGAAACTTTGTTTGTATGGAGGTTTGTTACCTCTTCACGCAAAAATTACTTCACGGATTGAGCTGAAACTTTGCACACAACGCGTGCGAAGCGGCGGACAGAAGCTAGTAGGTTTATAAAACTTTGCAAGACGTACGATTTTATAATCATGTTCTTTATATTCGCCAATGAACACATATTTATAAAAAAAACTTAAACAAGTCAATAAAAAAATTGCAATAATGCCAAGTGTTGATTTGCGGGTGTTTTCACACCAATTAAGTCGTTTGGTTCTTGAAGATTCAGAAGTGGCGTTTTTCACGTGCTCCGTGAACGTGATATCGCAGTTGTAAGGTACCCGTAACCGCATCGGCAGGGTGATTACGCATCTCGCGACAGGTTTTGCAACAAGCAAACGTCAATTTTGTATTATAGCACAGCTAGGAATTGACATTTGACAGTGATGATCGCTCGATTTATGCTTGTTACAAGATACGTAATCACCCTGCCTTCGGCCTTCGGCTTGTCAGGTCATTAAGTCGTATAAAAAAACCTCATTGGCATCCTTTGACGGAACCCTAAAAAGGTACAGTTGTTTTATTTTTGTTTGTATTTATTAGAGTCGTTGTCTTTTGAATTCTTTATCTGGCTCAATTTCTACGTCGGTATTATAAGTCCGTAAAGTTTTGGTTCCTTGTCAAAAAGGAAAGTTTGTTTGGAAATTTTTGTTTTTATTGCTTTTGAGGGGTTCACGAGTTGGCAGGCGGAACACGTTAACTTCTAAACATCGATGAAAAAACGAAATATAAATAATAACTCACTGTGAGACCTTTTGCATCTATTATAGATCATTTATATAGCGTCAGCAATGGTGATCATACTGTACGGGACGCTGCAGTACCTGGGACATTTTTGGATTGATGGAGCCATCCTCTCAGCTTAGTCAGAGGAAAGAACAGTTCAATACGCCTGAAGCTAAGCCGCGGGTTTCCTCACGATGTTTCTTTCACCGTTAAAGCACGTGTTAAAGTGTGCACATACATTTTTCAAGAAAGGAAAATCCATTGGTGCACGGCCAGTATCGATACCACGACCTTCGGATCGAAAGTCGGGGGTACACACCACTCGGCAAACATGTCTTAGCTCAGATTCTTGCAAAATAATGGATACCTGTATTGTGATCTGTTTTGGTTTTGTGATTGACACGACTTTATAGTTGACTTTGCAGTGTTAGGGGGCGAAATCCCCTAATATGCATAGCGCTGTCTGTTTGTCTGCCTGTGCATGAGACTATTACAACTGAACACGTAGACCGATTTACATGAAACCTTTTTTGTTATCACCGTCTTAATAAGAGAAGGGTACTAATTGATTTTGGTGACCCTAGGGTTACAGGGATCGGAGTTATTGTGACCTCAAAAGGTGACCAAAAAAATAAAAGTCTTCAAATGACCGAAAACGTCCAAAAACCCAAAAATGCATTTGGTGACTTTTTGACGCCTTCGCCCCCTTTTCTGGTACCCTCGTACCAATGCTTGTTAGTATGATTCATCTAGTTATATCATATAGTTAATTATTATAGGTACCTACTACTTTGAGTAAAACAAGAAACACTTATAACTAACCTAAAACAAGAAAACAGAGATCTCTCCGTCTATGACGCTAAAAAGGATAGCAAGCTACTCGACTTACAGGAAAAGCACAGAAAAAGAATTATTAATGATGAACAAAAAATAAGGGAGCTTGAACAAAACTCTCAGGAACTTAGAAGTAAAATAAAAAAACTAGAACTAAACTGTACTACTATCAGGAAAACATACGATGACCTAAGCATACTTTATAATAAAAATAAAAATGAAAGACAAGAACTGACATTCATAATAGCGGAATTAGAAAAACAGTTACAAGAAGCAATAGATAGGACCAAGGGAGTTATGAAGAATTCATGTGAAAACGTAAAACGGAATAGTACAGTCATTATAGGAGATGAGTGTATTCAAGGTTTAGGATTGAAGCTGCATAACAAATTTGAGAATCTGGATACCTGCTGTCATACTTATCCAAATTCTTCAATTGAATTTCTGATAAAAACTGCTCAACAAATGGCAATGTCACAGAAACCTACAACAATCATACTTATGACAAGAAAAGTAAGCGGCAGGAATGCAAACAAATACACAAATGACATCATGAATCTTTATATGACTTTACGAGAAAACAAAGTGAAGCTAATTTTCCCAAATATTCCCAAATATTCAGCTGGCTGGAGTAAAAAGGGGGTTGACGTCGGCGGAAGGAGGTTAACGAATCTTCGTTTTGCCGACGACATCGTCCTTTTTTCTTCATCGCCTTCAGAGCTACAAACGATGCTTCAAGAACTTTGTATCGCAAGCTTGGAGATTGGACTTAGAATGAACAGAGATAAAACCAAGCTCATGACCAATCGCGCTAGGACCAATGTAACGGTGGATGGAGAACATCTAGCATATGTCCAAGATTATGTTTACCTGGGCCAAATAGTCTCCTTCGAAGACAGGCAGAGCAGAGAAATCGCACGGCGAGCTGATAATGCCTGGAGGAGTTTTTGGTCCATGGGAGACATAATGAAAGGGGAACTCCCTCTATCTCTAAAACGAAAATTAATGGACGTATGCATCCTCCCCGTTCTAACATATGGTGCGCAGACTTGGTCTCTGACCAACATTCAAAAGTCCAAACTCCAAGTTTGTCAGCGAGCGATGGAGCGCAGCATCCTGGGTGTCAAGCGCACGGACAGGATCCGAAACACCGAACTGCGCTCCAGGACTGGGATCGCGGAAGTAGCTCTGAAAGCTGCTAAGCTGAAGTGGGACTGTGCTGGCCACATCTGCCGCATGCCGAGTGAGCTGTGGGCAAAGATAGTCACGGAGTGGCGGCCTGACCCGGCGAGAAGGCGACGCGGCAGACCGAAGCGCAGATGGCGGGACGAACTCGATCAGTACATCGTTGACTGGAGGGAAACAGCTCAGGATCGGGATGTATGGAGGGAATTGGGGGAGGCCTTTGCCCAGCAGTGGGACCCAAATGGCTCATAATAAATAAATAAATAAATAATTCCGTATAGCACGACTGAGCCTGTTCAAGACCTCATAACAAACAAAAATATTTATAAACATAATATGAAACTTCACAACATTAAGCAATATGAAAATGACATGGAAATTTTTAATCTGTGCTCAATCAACAAGAAGACCAAATCGAATCAATTCTTATTAATTGTTGCTTCTTTCATAGGAACATACTTCAATAACAGTGGTCTTCCAAATAACAATCAAAGTAGTTTTTTACAGTGCCGCATGACGTGACTTCTATTTCAAAAAATAGTGAAGCTAAGAACGCAACAAATTTAATAATAGGACATCAAAATGTACAAGGTTTAGAAAATAAGTGTTTAGATTTAGGTATCTTTTTTGACCAAAATTATATTGACGTATTTTGTGCAACTGAAACTTGGCTGACTACGTCCAACACAGCGATTTGTGAAATTCCAAGCTACAAAATTGTAAGTAGCAGCACTCGTAAAAAATACATTCGTGGTAGTACTCTAATCTATGTTAAAAATACTATCAAAGCTAAAAACAGGCAAGACATAGTGGACCTATCAATTGACAAGGAGTTCGAGGTTGCATGCGTTGAGCTGAAGGATCTTTTTATCATTGCCGTTTATAGATCGCCTTCGGCTTGTATAAAGAATTTCAACGATAGACTTGATGATTGTTTATGTCGGATCAGTAAAAATAACAATAAAACTCTGGTAGTTTGCGGAGACTTTAACATTAACTTCCCATTAACTGATAGCAATACAACTTGTGCTCTTAGCGATTTGATGAATACCTTCATGCTAAAACAGACCGTATTTGGCTACACAAGAATTACAACGGCAACAAAAACGGCAATCGACAACATATTATCTGACGGCAAAGTGACTCAGTCATTAATTTTACTGGGGATAAAGTCGGACCACAGGGCACAAATTGTAGGCTTAGAAAGTGAGTCAAAAGTAAATAAAACTGATACTCGAATAAAAAAATGTAGACTAATTACTAAAGATAGGACTAACCAACTGAAATTAACTTTAAGTGACTTACCCACTATGTTATACATATAAACAAAACTTCACTGGCTTTTTTAGAGAATTCCTAACGCAGGTAGACCGGTATTTGCCACTAGTAAATTCTAGAATAAAATACTCTGGAAAAGGAGGAGCACAATGGGTCACAAAAGGTATTTTAGTATCTCGTGAGAAGCTTTTTTCAATGTACGGCCTTTTACAAACCAATGAAAATGAAAAATTAAAGGAATATGTTCGAACATACAGTAAAATTTTTAAACAAGTTTCTAAACTAGCTAAAAAGATATATCTTAGGGACAGGATACTAAATTCAAAAAATAAAATAAAAACCTCGTGGACTATCATTAAAGAAGTAACTGGCAAATCAATAGATCACGTACCCGATACAATTGGGATACGTCTCGCGGATGGCAATGTAAATAAGGATAAGGAATTAATAGCAAACCATTTTAATAACTTTTTTGTTACCGTTTCAGAAAACTCCACCAGACATTTAAACACTAATTTACAACTTTCGATATCTTATGTAGAATCTTTTATAATTGACAATAACCTGGACATTAAGCAGAATTATGTATTTTACCAGACTGATGAATTTGAAATTGATAAAATAATTCGAAACATGAAGCCTAAAACATCTACTGACTACTGGAACCTGTCGACAAAGATCATCAAGTCGATCGCTAATGAAATAACCATTCCGCTTACATCTGCTATTTATGAATCCCTATCAACAGGTGTTTTTCCTGACTTTCTTAAGCTTGCAAAGATCCTTCCTCTGTACAAAAAGGGGGATAGTCATGATGCACAGAATTATAGACCCATATCGTTGTTGCCAATTTTTAGTAAAATAATTGAAAAACTAATGTATAACAGGCTTGAAAAGTACACGCACAAACATAGAATATTAAACAAGAAACAGTTCGGGTTCCGTAAAAGCTTATCCACAACTGACGCTATGGCAGAATTAATTAGCAACGTCCTTAACTCCCTGGATTCAAAATCTATAACATGGGGGCTTTTTTGTGACCTCTCAAAGGCCTTCGACTGTGTAAGCCATGACATTCTCCTTGCCAAACTCGAACTCTACGGTGTAAAAGATATTGATTTATTACTCTGTAAAACGTATTTTTTAACAAGAAAGCAAGTAGTAGACTTTAACGGGACGTTATCTGGTGAAGAACACATTAAATTTGGCGTACCACAAGGTTCGGTTCTCGGTCCATTATTCTTTTTAATTTATATTAATGACATCAGTACGTGTATTCAAGATAACGACATTGACATTTATATGTTTGCTGATGACATCTCTTTAATAGTTAAATGTGATAAAAATATTGACATAGCAGCCAAACTAAAAGGATTACTTATAAAACTGACAAAATGGTTCGAATGCAACAATCTATTAGTTAATATTGACAAAACAAAACTAATTAATTTTTCACTTTCAACAAAAATACAATTACTTCCAAATTTAGTCTCTCTACCAATGAATCCCGTTAATACTGTTACATTTCTTGGCCTTAAAATAGATTCCAAATTAATATGGAATCAGCATATAGATAGCCTAGCGAGCCGATTAAGCTCTGCTTGCTATGCAATAAAAAAAGTCAAAGAACTCTGTGGGACGGATGCTGCTAAGTCAGTTTACTTCGCATACTTCCACAGCCTAATTACCTATGGGCTTCTAATATGGGGAAATGCAGCGGAGTCTCAGAGAATCTTTGTTTTACAAAAACGGGCAGTCAGGTACATTTTAGGACTCAAGCCACGGGACACTTGTCGTGAGGCTTTTAGAAAATTAAATATAGCTTACCCTATACCCTTAGAGGAGCCTATATACTCCAATGTGTAAAAAAAAAAAAAAACAACTACAATTACCAACGTTGGGAGCTTTAAATACTTATAGCACAAGACATGGTGGCAACATTAAACTCCCAAGCTGCAGGCTTTCGAAATTGTCAAAAAGTTATTTGTGCAATGGAATAAAATTTTTTAATAAACTTGGATCAGATCTAACAAACCTTAATTATGACTTATTTATGAAGAAGTTGAAAGAAATAATAATTAGAAAAAGCTATTACAATTTACAGGACATATTAGATGACAACAACATATTGTAAGGTATCTCTTGACTGTTTATTTGTTTTGAATTTTGACCTGACTGATCCAAATTTATAATTTATTATTAATAACTTAATTTTTTAATGACAATTGAAGATACAAATAATCCTGACAATGCGCATGGCAGCTTTCTTTAATTTATTTATGACATTACATTCATTTATTCATTTCCTTTCTTATGCTCCATGGAAAATTCAATTCTTTGATAACTTTGTATGTATGTTTTCTAATAACACATTGACAGTGCGCATTCAGCAGCTTTATTTTACTATTCTGAACTAATTATACTTTTATTATTTTAATATAATTATTTGTTGACAATGGCCATGTACGGCCAGCTATAAAAATAGAACTTAGAATAAGGATTTTATTTATTATTACCATTTTTTTTATTTTATTTAGAATTTTACTATTATTAAGAAGTGACATTTATATTAGATTCTGTGACATAGCCAAGTGTACTATATGTTCCTATGGTGAAATAAATGAGTATGAGTATGAGTAGGTACCTATAATGAACTTATTAGAAACGGGTGCATCGACCACTAGGTGTGTCTAAGCCACGAACCCAAAGTTTAAATTTTTGACGACCTCTGTGGCGCAGCGGGCTAAAGTGCGCCTGCGACGCAAGAAGTTGCGGGTTCGATTCCCGCCTCGGGTCACATGACTGTGCGATCTGCAGATAGTTGTTCAGGGTGTTCTGTTTTTCTATTTATAACAAAAAATATCTATCTATGTAGTATAATGTATAAAGTATATCAGTTACCTAGTAACCGTAACGCGACGCAACCGGACCTTCGCCCGCTGCGCCACAGAGGTCATATAGTCATATCTCACGTTAATTTTGAAAGTGAAACATTTTCAACATTTTTCATCTTGTGGTTGGCATGGTAAAGCCATCGATCTAGTTGAGTTACTAATAGTCAGGTGTCTAATTGATATATCGTTGTGACGGGAATACCTTTTCTTGTTACCTTGTAGCACACATTTTCCCTTAAAATTTTCTTTAAAATAATGCTTTTTATAAAACAAAACTTCATAAAAATCTTATAATTTCTTGTATAATTTTTTAAATGATAACGACTTTTGTCCGGGTGTTGCTCGGTTAAACCGTGATAAAATCTATCTTTCAATATCCTTGCGGACATTAAATACAGAAAACTATTAAGACCCAGAGTAGAGCTCATAGCCGGGTTATATACGGAGGATTAGGCTCAGCAGTGGGTCTTTCATCATTTCAGCCGTAGGACGTCCACTGCTGGACATAGGCCTCCCTCATGGATATCCAGTTATTGCGGTTGGAAGCGATCTGCATCCACCGTCGACCTGCGGTCTTCACCAGGTCATCATCCCATCTTGTTGGTGGACGTCCTACGCTGCGCTTGCCGGTCCGTGGCCTCCACTCGAGAACTTTTCGGCCCCATCGGCCATCTGTTCTGCGAGCTACATGGCCTGCCCATTGGCACTTCAACGTGCTAATCCGTTTGGCTATGTCGGTGACCCGAGTTCTTCTACGTATCTCCTCATTTCTGATTCGATCGCGTAAAGATACCCCGAGCATAGCCCTCTCCATAGCTCTTTGAGCGACTCTGAGCTTATTCATGAGGCCAATCGTGAATGACCACGTCTCGGTTCCATATGTCATCACTGGTAACACACACTGATTACAGACTTTCATCTTAAGGCACTGATGAATTTTGGACGAAAAGACGTTGCGTAGTTTCCCAAACGCTGCCTAACGCTGCCTAGTGGGTCTTTACGAGTTGACAATGATGGTGATAATAAACTCGAATAGAATTGAAAGAATGAAAGTCTCTGAAATATAAAAATAATCCCTTCTATCCCTAACTAAAAAAAAGTTATCTGAAGCGAACGAATTTAAATATGTGCTTTATTCAATTAAAATATAAAATGCAATAAAAATATTTAGTTTTAATTCCGCTTTTTTATGCTGAGATGCAGGAGCACCGCCCTCCCGCCCGCTAATTATGCACATGCAGGGAGAACTAGCTTGTCAGTGCAGCATGCATACCCAAACCTATACGACGACACGTGTTTCGCCTCCGCGAGGCATCATCAGGTGAGACGCTGAGGTGTTGACTGGTCGGCCGCCGGAACGAAAACTTCATCTTCTTCGGCGGCCGAACTAAATATTTTTATTGCATTTTATTGTCATGGATTTCCGCAAAGTAACGCCTGATTCCATTAATTATATCAATTAAAATATGTTTTTTTCCCCTGTAAATTGTCCTTTGGGACCTAATGAATTAACCCTTATCGAGGTTGACTTTGACTTAGTAAATATTAGGTGAGTTTGTGACTAAACAATGGTCAATATAAAAAAACTTCGTCTGAAAACTTTATGAGCAACAGGGCTATGGCTGGGCATGTTATTGTCTAGCTTTTTCCTTTTGTTGACTTGTTTGTTTTGTGGTCTGCCAACTTCAAGAAACCCTCGGTTAGCTGTATTGATTAGTTGTTTTCTTGTACTTTAGTTGCAAGGACTGTATAAGATACTTCGTGATCCTACTATATCTAGAGTTTAGGATATAAATCTCTAGACTTCATTTATTTCCTTCAATATGGTATTAACACAGAAAAGAAAAGGGTCTAATGAAACAAAGATAGAAAGAAAACTCTAAAGTTTATAATATAAAGTTTAAATTTTTCAAAATTAATGCTGCGTCTCACGTTAATTTCTAAAGTAAAAAACTAGTAGCAAATGTCAACATAGTTATAATTCTTCATAAAATAATGGAGACGTGTTTAACATCTGTTTGTTTTATATTGTGAGTCAGAAGGTATCGCACTAAGTTAGGTACGTGTGACTTAAGCAAAGGTAAATTCTGGTCAGTGGTTCGCACAGAAACTTCTGAAAGCTATTTAATAACTAATTGCTTGTGGTAATCGGTCTTGTTAAATAATGAATACCTTCTAGACGTAGAGGGCAAACTTTAGTTCAAGTTCAAAAAAATCACCTTTGTACACGTCAAAACAAACTCACCTGTATCGGAAATAAATAGCTCATAATTTAAGCGAAAGTGAAAAACTGGAGAACAAATGTATTTTTTTTTTCGAATTCAAAGTATAGTTTTATGACCTAAATTTACACTTGCTGGTTTTTTGTTTTACTTTATAATGTTTCCTTGTTTTTACACTAAAATCTGATGATGGCATCCATGATAAATCAAAGGATATACTAAAAAATAAAAGGCACGCATTGGGTATTTTCAGCAACATGTCAAAGGTCATTGACAAGTCGCACTCCGCGGTTTCACTCGCCTAGTTCCCGTTCCCGTGGGAATACGTGGATAAAATGTAACCCATGTTACTTAGAAATAATGTAGCTTCTTAATGGTTAAAGAAGTTTTAAAATCGGTCCAGAAGTTTTTGAGTTTATTCGTTGCAAACATACAAAATTCAACATACAATTAATGAATTATTTCTAAAACGGAACCTCCGTCAATTTTTCGTTTCTTATGATGGCTTTAGTGCTTGAACATCTAACTTTTTAACCTTGAAAATTTCAATTCACGATTTCACTCACGAAACTTTAACACAATCGTCTCACCATTTTATGAAACCGATGAGTCATCTATCAACTTTCAGAGATCTCGGCGATACGAACTTTGGGCGAAATGCTTTCAAAGTTCGCCGCGGGGTAATGCTGGTGGAGTCACGTGAAAGCATCATTTGGGGGGGCAGTGCCATTTGCCCTACCCGCTTGTTACGCCAAGGGATGAACTGTATTTGTGAGCTCCTAACAGCTTAACCCTGGAACAAAACAAATCAGTTAAGTGCGAGTCAGACACGCGCGAAGGTTTCCATACCATTATTCAATGAAAGCCGCTTCCAAACGCAGTTCCTAGAGATCAATGAGGGAGGCCTTTGTCCAGCAGTGGATGTCCTACGGCTGATATGATAATGATGATGATTCAATGAAAATCATGTTTGTTGTATGGGAGCTCCTCTTAGATACTTAATTTGTTCCTCTTTTAGTATTTGTTATTACAGCGTCAACAATGATGATAATTCAATGAAAATCTTTTTTGTTGTATGGGAGCTCCCCTAAAATAATTATTTTATTCCTTTTTTAGTATTTTTTATTATAGCGTTAACAGACATAACATCTGTGAAAATTTCAACCGTCTAGCTATCACGGTTCATAAGATACAACCTGGTGACAGACAGACAGACGGACATTGGAGTCTTAGTAACAGCGTCCCGTTTTTACCCTTTGGGTACAAAACTCTATAAAGCTAATTTTCTCTCTGCACTGGCACAGTAACCCGAGAGAAGAAAACGACACTTGCTCCTATCTCGAGCTCGTACGCGCCAATTCAGAAAGAGAGATCTTGTAGGTCTTTCTACCACATCATTTGATACACGGAAAGCTGCGCAACTTCCAGCGGTATCCCTTGACATATTCTTACTGCATCCACGGGCAAGAGAGGAGGGGCAATATTCTACTACTATCACCTCACGGAACTTACTCAACTATTATGTATTTGTAAATACTTTGGTGAAAACAATTGGTTAAATTTCTAGTGTTTGCGTCTTTGTAATCTTTGCGTTTTTTCTAGAAAAGTTATCTTACTAATAGTTTGTCATTTTAATAAATTATTGCCAATGGTAATCGGTTTTGATAAATAATTTAAAACTTTTAGTTGTAGATGGCAAACTATGTACAAAAATAGCACTCACGTAAATTCACCTTTGTATCTCGTCATAACAAACCCAGATCCATCGGAATTAAATCCACTTATCATTTAATAGAAAGTGAAAAACTGTTAAAATTATAATTCTTTTTTTTTAATTATTTATTTAGAAAAAGTAATAGATGGACACGACGTATTCAACAGTTAACAAACAACTGATTGACATCTTTAAACTGTTTTAAAGGTAACATATTAAGTTTACGTTAACCGTCAAAGTAATAAAATAAATAGTTAATGAATAAATAATGCTGGACAATAAAATTCACACAGCATCATCTAGCCCCAAGCTAAGCAGAGCTATGTGTTATGGGTACTAGATGACTGATATACTTAATTCTACATAGATAGATATTTTTTTACTATACATTTACAATATTATATATAGAGGTAATATAATGTAGAAAAACATCCAGAACACCCTGAACAAATATCTGCAGATCGTACAAACATTATCCTGAGGCGGGAATCGAACCCGCAACCGCGTCGCAGTCGGACCTTCGCCCGCTCCGCCACAGTGGTCAGCGGTAAGCTCAGCAACTTCAGAAAACAGTTTATTTTTATTTTGAATTTTTATTAAAAAAATATACAAACAGACAAATATTAGCCAATTAGTAATTCCTGGTTCTCTTTGCGTGTACAAAGTTTCAGCCAAATCCGAGTAGGGGAGTTCTTATGTGAAGAGGTATCAAACATACATCCATACAAAAAAAATCACATTTATAAATTAAGTGAGGTTTCTGCAAACAACTTGTCTAGCGATATCAAAAGATTAATTAAAACTTGGCGATTGGCGCTGACAGTTTCAGATTTGCTGTAGGACGTCTTGTTAGACGTCTGTTACAGACAAGGCTCGACATTGTTAAGGTGGGTGCTGACTGGTGTTACGAGCTGATCGCGAAAGCATTCACGCAGTCAGTAGCTCGTTCCTCGCTGGTTTTCCCGTAACGCTGCGTACTGACTGCGTGGATGCTCCCCATGTAACATGTTGCATTACACCTCGTAGTACCCAATGTCCCAGGGACTGCAGCGTCCCGTACAGCATGATTACCAGTTGCGGACGCTGTATTAATCATCTATAAACGATGCAAAGGCCTTACTTTATGATGAGACAAACCGAAGGCCTTCTTAAAGTTAAAACCTCTACTGCAATACCGCCTTCATCACTTTCATGAAGCACGTGACCAACGCTGCATTGCATTGCGCCCGTCACCCTGAGACACGGAGCTGTAAGGTCTCATGTGCCCGTAATTTCAACGCCCCCTTACCCTTCAATACAGAACACAGCAACGCAGACATAACTGTTTGGCGGCCGAAATAGGTATGGTGGTAGTACTGGATGAAACCTTCACAAAAAGTTCTAATACTACCGAAAGTCCCCCTGGGAGGAACTGAACACGTTGGAAACCTATTATCAACGAATAATTAACGTGAGTAGAAAACCCGTTTATCATAACAATGAATATTTTATTATAGTAACTTTCGTGACTTATTATTACATTCATATTAAATAGCGGGAATGTTCACGTACTTGTTATAATTTTTTTTTTTTGGTGGAGGCACCAACTGTTTTGGCCCTTATCAAGGGCCTTCGTCAGGGTGAACTCGGCTCGCGACCTGCCACTTCCGCGACCCGTCGTGCAAAAAAAAAACAAGTATGTGAACATTCCCGCTATTTAATATGAATATAACAATGAATAGTGTATCTCACAAGTCATTTGAAAGTGACATAGTTCTGCTACTACTAAATCTTTCTTGATCTCCTTGCCTCGACGATCCTAATAATGACTAAATCATTCAACAAACGTATGGTTGTCTATCAACTCATCCAGCCTGCTGTCTCAATAACTTATCGAGTTACCGGCAACTGCTTACTGATCATTAAAAAGTTCCAGCGGGAGCTCTAGATATTGCCTTGACAAATAATCTTGCGATTTTAGCAAAGTTTTGGACGAAACTTAGAGATCACTCCGATTTTATGTCATTTCGGTTTTAGAAGTTTTGTTGTTAATTTCCGGAGATTTTAGGCAGGGGAAACTAAAGCCAAAGTTTGGTGACTTAACACTCTTTCCCAAAATGCACCTTAAGCATATGGCTGTTCTGATTTTTGCAATAAGCTTATGCCTAAATTCTCCAACATAATCAGCATAGCCGTAGGGTGCCAGCAGTAGAATCCCTCCTTAGCCCCCCCTTCTCCCTCCAAACCCATGGATGCAGTAAGAGCCTGCTAAGGGATACCTTCGAAAGATGGGCAGCAGCGTCTTTCCGTGTATCAACATCCCGTACTGCGCTCGCCAAGCGTGGTGAGTATGGCAACTGCCCCTAATGGAGATTCATGAGGGAGGCTTGCGTTCATTAGTGGACGTTTTACGGCTGAAATGATGATGATTAATCAGCTTCTATTAATCCACTGCTGGACTTAGCCTCCCCAAGAAAAATCCTAAATTTCCCAATTGTAGACTGTTGCAGGTTGCTAACTACTGCACTACAGTTTCTTGCAAACCAAACTTGCAGTACGAGTCGACTTGACTAAAATACACGCAAGGTTTTTTCTGGGAAACAAAGCAATTTCGGACACTAATTAGTTTATTAAAGTCTCTGGATCGAAAGCCTATCTCTCTATCTCTGCAAAACTTACAGTACGAGTCGACTTTACTGAAATGACACACAGGGTAAACAGTTATTCTGGTAAACAAGCAATTTCGGACTCTAATTAGTCTATTAAAGTCTCTGGATCGAAGGCCCATTTCGCTATCTCTGCATCGGGTGATAATAGAGTTGGTGTTGGCTGGGGGACAATTATCAAGTGCAAACAGGGTTTTTTGATTAGCCGCAATAGTTGATAGATTGCTTCAGATATCGATGGAAATTCCTAGTAATTGTAGCGTGAGTTCGCACTGACACATGCTTTAAATCACACTAATTTTATGGTTGACTGTGCAATCAACATAGAACAGAATTGTGTTCATCGGAATATTTTAGAACCACAATGATATTATAACATTATATTAAAATTTAAATACGCCTTTTCCGAAACAATGCAGAAGATTCTCTCAGTTGGTATGGTCTAAGACAATGAGAAGGCATATTCAGATGGGATCACGGCAACTAGGCCTAAAAAAATAACTATTATATATACGAAACATAAGGTCAACCCTTAATTATTCTTACATGACGACCTCCGTGACGCAGTTGGTTTAATAGCCGCCTGAGACGCAGGAGGTTACGGGTTCAACACATGCCACGGGACAAATGTTTGAAATTTTTCTGCAGATGCTTTTTATGGATCTGGATATTTTTTAGTATGTATTTTACTATTCTATCAACCATCCGGTACCCACAACACAAGCTCTGCTTTTTATTTCTTTCTTTATGTTATGTTATATTATGTTTTTTTTTATTAAATAAAAAAAAATGAATGAAAAAAAATGAAAATGAGAAAAAAAATATATGATACAAATCGCGAAAGCTTAACAAGTCGTATTATTAAACTCTGACAAATAAATAACAAGATTTCCCTTCTTTGAATATTCTTCATCTTCAAGGTTTTTACAGCCTCACTGAACATTTTACCCAATATTAGCAAATCGTCCACGTTTTCTCAACAAACCTCCATTACTGAGATTACCGTTCACATATCAGAAAATATTTCATCCCAACCCTATTAGTAGGAAGCAACTCTGAATAATACTCATAACGTATGGATTTGCCCAATTTCCTCTTTTCATAGCTAACTCAAACTCCTACACCCTACCGCAACAACATAAGGTCCAAATTGCAGTAACACCAATAAGCTGCCCAGTGAAATGAAATATTTTGCGGTTAACGGCCCCAGCTTACCGTAATCAGGCAACTTTATTTCCTACGGCACAAAGTTCGAATTGCAATGACTTTCTGATGTAATGAAACGTTTGGCTGTTGCGGTAAACCTTACGTATAATGGTATCTGATTGTAAATTGATTTGTTGGTGAATTAGGATGTCAGTGCAGCGCCAATTTCAATCTAATACGTCAATATTCATTGTTTAATTGTGTAAGTGCTTTGGAACTCCGCGGCGCAGTAGCAGTTTAGTGGATAAGTTTGGATGTTATGCAGGGTTGTGTATATCCCAGCCTGATGTGATCAGTGCGAGGCAGTTTCAGGCGTCAACCCCTTACTGAGGTGTTGCATGTCCGCCCTTAGCCACTACTAAGGGGTCTTTGGGTGGATGATATGGGATGACGCGTCGGTTTAACGGAACATGTTCTCCGTTATGCAGGGTGTAGACAGACGGCAGTGCTTTAAGCTGCATAACCCGTGGCGGGATAGTCAAAGTCCCTTTCCTTAAAGCATGTCCTTGCCATCCGAAGTACAAAAGGCAGGTTTTTATTATCTCCGCCAGGTACAACACCTGATAACTCATGGATGCTTTGGTAGTTTTTCATGTACTTGTAGATGCGGTCGAGAATCAATGTATGGGGTTTTTTTCATAACAAAGTATTTGTAATAAGCCGCACTGCGAGAAGTAGAAGAAGCAGACTTAATCCTTATCATTTCAGCCGTAGGACGTCCACTACTGGACATAGTTTCAGCAGTGGACGTCCTACGGAATACTACTGTAATACTGGAAATACATGAGGGAGGCCTGGATTTCCAGTTATTGCGGTTGGAAGTGATCTGCATCCACCATCGACCTGCGGTCTTTACCAGGTCGTCAGCCCATCTTGTTAGTGGACAGGACGTGGTCAACGCTGCGCTTGCCGGTCCGTGGCCTCCATTCTAGAATTTTTCTGCCCCATCGGCCATCTGTTCTGCGAGCTATATGACCTGCCTTGCCACTTCAACGTGCTAATCCGTATGGCTATGTCGGTGACCCGAGTTCTTCAACGTATCTTCTCATTTCTGATTCGATCCCGTAAAGAAACCCCGCTAAGCTACAGAATCCATGTCGGGACCCGCTGAAATTCCTGATAAGGTGATGTCGGTTTAAGCAACCTTCTACCTAAGTCTGGTTGAACACTATAAAAATAACAAACTATAGAAATAAACACGCTTTTATTTAAACGTATCTACTAAAAATAATAAAATAAATATTATATATAATAAATATATATATAATAATTAAGTCTATATACTTAATTAATTTTATATAGATTTAAGCAGGTACTCGTATTTACCTACATTGTTCGAAAAAAAATTACATCAATTAGATCAAGTTACAGGTACACAGGTTAATCTCGCGATAAGCTTTTTTATCACATAAATTGTGTAAAAATGTTTTAAGTTGACATTAAACTTTAGTGGAAAATGTTAATTTTATTATTTCAGTAGGTACGTTTAAATAAAAGCTTGTTTGTTGGTGAAGTTTTTTTACTTTTAATTTATTTTTTTACTTTTCAGTTATCACTGGCCAGTCGGTTTCTTGTCTGTTCATCTTATGCCCGCCATGTTGGATTTAGAGTGATGTCATTTAATTTTTCGAGTAACTCTCAGCAAGGCCATTCATTTGATACCCATATTATAGGAGTACGTTAAGAATACTAGTCCGGCATCTTGGATGTTCCGCCATGTTGGACTCAGAGTGACGTCATTTCATTTTTTGAGTTATTTTGTGCAAGCCCTGTCATTTGATACCCATATTATAGGAGTACATTAAAAATAAGTAGTACGTCATCTTTGGTGTTCCGCTATGTTGAATTCAGAGTGACTGCATTTAATTTTTTGAGTTATTCTCAGCAAGCCCTTTTATTTGATACCCATATTATAGGAATACATTAAAAATAAGTAGTCCGCCATCTTGGGTGTTCCGTCATGTTGTATTCAGAGTGCCGTCATATAGCTGACCATGCATTATTATCCAAAAAAAACATGTATACAAAATTTCAGCTCAATTGGATGAAGATATCTGCTATAAATTGAGTTGCAAGATTCCGCGAACAAACATAGTAATATACATACATACATACATGCGTACATACTACATACATGCAGGCTAAATAAAAGCTTGTAAAATGGGAGCACTTCTGAAATATGACTCACCGTATAAAAACAGAATCATCGCCACAGTAGCCACAAACACCACAGTCGCCCTAGACGCCACAGTCGCCCCAGTCGCCACAGTCAACACGATAGGCACGATGGACGAATACCAGCCGCCCTAATACTAACTCGCACATCTCCAAGCGTCACGCGTCACCTCTCGTCCGACCGGTCTTACCCCCGCTAAAGCTTTACAAAAAACACGCTTTACAAAAAATCCTTCTATTTGAAGTCGGTTTATATAATGATTTTGAATGCACAATAGGAGTAGTGACCACAGATGATGTTTAGGATAGATAGATAATTTGGTTAACCGCACGGCTGCCAAACCGCAGCCGTGCGGATAACCAAAAGATTTTGAATGCACAATAGGAGTAGTGACCACAGATGATGTTTAGGATAGATAGATAATTTGGTTAACCGCACGGCTGCGGTTCATCTATGGCCATATCTATATAGGGTCTGCCTAGACGTACTGGAATTAATGATGCTGTTTTTTTAAGTGCTAATATTTACGATCATCAATACAGCCTGCTGGAAATAAGCCTCCCTCGTGTATCTTTAAGATCACGGGGTGGTTGTTGCCATACTCTCCACGCTTGAAGGTAGACTGGATGTTTATTTATTTATTTATTCATCTTAGGGAAACTATCAGCACAAGATACACAATAGTTATAAGTATAATAATAAGTGGCTATTAATAAGTTTCCACTTATAGATACACAGTAGTGCTTTACAAAGGACAAATTAAAAGAAAATAACAATAGTAGGCTAATAATTCACACATACCCGAATAGATCCACATAATTCCACATGTTGATACAAGAAAGACGCTGCTGCCCATCTTCCGGAGGTATCCTTTGCCCCTTACTGCATCCATGGGTAAAAGAGGAGGGGAACCAATCTGCGGCACCCCACGGCAGAAGTACGATAAATGTTTATTTACAAAAAACAAATATGTATTCTGTCAATCATCTGGTTTCCAAAGTACAAGCTTTTAGTTTGGGACGAGACTCACCCCATCTCTCTCACTCCATCTATCCACTCGTCCCATCTTTTGCCTTCTCTAGGATACTACTTAGTAAAGCCACCTAGATAAAAGACCGTAAAGTTGTGTAAGGCTCAGCGTAGACAGAACGGAGCGCAGCGGAGAGGATTTTATTTACGCACTTAAAATAAACTTTAAAATTATTACAATATAGTGCATAAATGCTTGAACCTGACAAAAAATGCTCGCGCGTCCTCGAGGATACGCGAGAATCCCCGCGCGGCGTTTTATTTACACTTTATTTTAATAATTTTAAAGTTTATTTTCAAGTGCGTCAATGAAATCCTCTCCGTTGCACTCCGTTCTGTCTGCGCTGACCCTAAAAGAGTGCTTTAACACAACTTTACTCCATTTGTCCTTTCCTCTTATCATGTGACGACCTCTGTCGCGCAAAATGTTACGAGTACGATCTGCAGATATTTGTTCAGAGTAATCGACATGTTTTTCTATTAGTATATAATAAAAAATATCCATCTATGTAGTATAATGTATGTATTAAGTACGCGTATATCAGTCATCTAGTACCCGTAACACAAGCTCTGCTTAGCTTGGAGATAGGTGATGCTGTGTGAATTGTCCAGCATTATACATGTGGCCTAAGTTCTGTAGGTCCTCCCTTCCGTCTAGACTAGCCAATAAAAACCAAATTGGACAACACCAATAAACGCAAACCAAACAAAAATGCTGTTTGCTGCACAAAATTAACGGTCAGTTAATGACGTGTTGTCCACACGATACGAACATAATGGACAATACGGACGTAATGACAGTAGGAACGGTATGTTCGCTATTATACACGATAAAACTAGTCCAACAAAATTTCAGAAATTCATTCATTTATTTCCATAGTTTGTAATTACAAAACATAGACACGAGATTGCAACGAAAACGAGGTTTCCGTCCAATGAAAACATAAAACAATTGCATTCTGGTAAGTTTTAATTGCCTACAGTGCTAATTTAAAAAAAATGTTATATAATGTTAAAATGTTTTATTTTTTAGTCACATCGAGTTTATTCAGAGAAATCTTCATATTTTGCGAAATAAATAGAGTATCATCATTTCAGCCGTAGGACATAGGCCATCCCGCACGCCAGCCCGGCAGCCAAGCACCACGCTCCTGCCAAGCGTGTTGCTTGTGGGTTGCACGCATAGATACTGACACGCAAAGACGCTGCTGTCCATCTAATGGTGGTACTCCTTAGCAGATTCTTACAGCATACACGTCCAAGAGAGGACATTCTACTGCCGGTACTCGACAGCATGAGTAATAATATAATATTCAAGTGAAACATCAAAGGTTTCAGGATATGTAGTAACTATGTGATATTCAGACACTTATGAATTCCGTTTACAGAAGACAATAATAACTTAATTATTGATGTTATCATTCTAGGAAACTATCGTTTGTTGAAAATGTCATCAGTGGTATATTCATCAAGCTAAACCCGGAAATAAATAACAGACTTTTCAAACACAATTTTCCTAAAGATAAAAAAATCTGGACACTTTCCGTAGCATTTTAGCCCGAAGGTTGTTAAGATTTTGTTACAAAATCAAATCAAAACAATCTATTTATTCCAGATAATCCACATATTATGAAAGATTGAGGTTTTTGTCTTTTTAGGTTTCTGAACCCAACAGGTAAAAACGGGATCCTATTATTAAGACTCCGCTGTCTGTCTGTCTGTCCGTCGGTCACCAGGCTGTATCTCATGAACCGTGATAGCTAGACAGTTGATTTTTTTACAGATGATGTATTTCTGTTGCCTCTATAACAGCAAACACTAAAAACAGAATAAATTAAATATTTAAGGGGTCTCCTATTTATTATACATGTTTTTTTTTGCCTTATATTTTTCTCGATATTAATAACGGCAACAGGTAGAACTATTCATAGAATATTTAGTTGTATATTTATGGTATAATTGTTGTTTTGTCAAATAAGGATCGGAACCCTTCGTGCGCGAGTCCCACTCACACTTGGCCGATTTTTTTAACTTTCACGATTACAACACATTATTAAAACATTTATCCGGTAGGTATTTATTGCGTAAATTACCATTATTATTTCCCGACCTTTCGCTTAGATTGCACTACGCATGGTGCCAGGATGACAGTCTTTCCTAAATGTGTTTTAATAGAGTGAGGTTTCTTCTTCGCTTATTATTTACCTCACTTGGAAAAAAATTAAAAGTTTTCTGAAGCGAACAAACGTATTCAATTATGTGCTTTATTCAATAAGCAAAAAAAAACTATCGTGTTGTGTGTGCTTTGTTTTTATTTTGTAAATTAGTCAATTTATTATATTTATATCGGATTCATTGTAGCTCCACTAGTAAGAGAGGAGGGAAAACTCTACTGCCTAATTATTGCAGAACAATGTCTAAATAACTGTTTCAAGGCACAATTCCGCGCCTCGGGGAGAGTTGGACTTCAAACTGTAACCTAGACTACATTATGTATGGATGTATAAATCCGAGCTGGGGATAGACCAAGATTCCCCGTGGCCTATGAATACAGATGCGGATAGCGGGTTAGTGGGGCTGTAACAAGCGGAGACGGAGGATCGGTCTTGTGGGACAAATTATTGCAGAATTTGAGAACAAAAAATCTAAAAAAGCAAAAACTGTCTCCTCTTACTCTTATTCTTATTCTTGTAGGGGTAACTAGATCTGCACTGACGTTGTCCCCCGTGATGCTAGCCTGACCCTAGCCAGTCCAACTCCTTAAAGTACTGGAGAAGGACTCTGGGCCGTTGGCAGGATTCCCTGAGCATACTCGAAGGATATGCAGATGTTGTAGAAGAAGAGGTGCATGTCTCTATGAGCTCCTATAGTCCCGTCTCCGATCTGGCGTCCTTTGTTGCGGTGCAATGCAATAGCACGTGCTCCACTGTCTTCTCCTTCTCAAGAGACCCGCGACATAGTCCACTGTCTGTGGCCCCTGTCTTTAGAAGATGGTGGTTTAGATCGCAGTGTCCCGTGATAATGCCCACTATCATCCGTAAGTGTCTCCTGTGTCAAGTCGCCTTGTAACCGTCAACTTATTACCATCTTTTAACTCCGACATGACTCCAAGGAACTCGGTGACTCGGAGGATCGGTTATCGGTTATATTATCTTTGTGTATTAAAGCCTCAATAATATTTTTATAATTATTTGCTTCATACAATTTGATTCTCTGTGTTTATAACTGGTAATTCATTTAGTCAAAATTTTATTTATATAAAAATTTAAGTTAACGCTAAGGTAAGAACCGCTGGCCGGCGGTGGATGCAGGCCGCTTCCAACCGCAGTACCTGGAGATCAATGAGGGAGGCCTTTGTCCAGCAGTGGACGTCCTACGGCTGATATGATGATGATGATGATGATGCTAAAGGTATTAAAATAAATTAGGTTTTCAATAAAATTATTGACCACAGATTCTTATTCAGAACTTTCTTCCTGGAAGAAAATTAAATAATTTGATGGTAAGCACAAGTAAATAGGCTTTCCAGGTGGATTAAAATAGAATAAGCTAGGTTTCCTATTGTGTGGGAAATACTAATTTATCTAAAAGTAAGAAATTTTAAGCAATTCTTTTTTTTTAAAGTAAAACCTCTGTTTATATGGCTAACAAAACATGAGTTTTATCAATTTTAAAGTCGACACAGTTACATCACTAGCAACAATAAACGTAAAGTTAGCTTTAAAGAACTTGACATTTCATTCTCGCCAACCTTGTAAATTATCGAAGATACAACTGTATAAGCACCTCTTTCTAGCTCCTTTAAAATTTCATAAGTAAAAAGAGTACCTACAGAATGATTGATTTTGATGCTATTTTAGCCTAGTTTCTATTACGTCATTATTCTGAGTTAGCAACACATTCAAATTCAGAATACCATTATCCCTATAGAGGTATGTTATAGACTAAAGGAAGTCGTATCACGTCTATGGTTTGAGAAGAGAAAATTGCGGCAAGTCATTGTAGTTTCGGAAACAACTCCCTTTCATTTTGTAATAATTATCTTTACTTAATTTGATAACAAAACTGTATGTACAAGTCTTGTTCTTAGTAAAAGAAGAAGTACAGACCACAGCTGAACACTTTGAGCTAGTTTTCCTAGGATTTCCTCCTTGAAATAATTAAAATTGGCATCGAGGTTTATGTCGCGTTTACATATTGTTAAATTACAGGAGGCCGATTCTCGTCAATCGTGATTTTGCTTGATACTTAGATTCTGTAATCTGTTATTTCTACTTTGTCTCATCTCACTTCTCAGTGTCTGCTCCGAACTTGTCACTGTAAAAGTCTTTAAGCACCTCTTTACCAGTCGATTCAACACGGCAAAATAGACATTTGTCTTTTGTGACGAGAATGCAGAAAGATTGACTGAATAGTGATTATGCAAATTTTTTTGAAACTTATCTTAAAATATTATATCTTACAAAGAAAATTGTTAAATGATGACTACATGGACCGAGTAAAGTTTTTCTGTTCGCTTTTAAATATCTGCTTTATTCTATTAATTGTGTTGTTTTATTTTATAACTAGCTTGTGCCCGCCGTTTCGCATTGGTGTACCCAGATTAAAAGAAGCCTTTGTGTTATTCCCAGTCAACATCTATATGTTTGCAAAATTTCAGCTCGATATGTATGCTAGTTTTTGCGTGAAGAGGTAACAAACCTCCGTACAATAAAATCGGCTTTATAATATTAGTGAAATTTGAGACGCGTCAATATGGTCCATGCGGCCGCACTGAATATAGTATTTTTTGAATTTAAATTTAATTTGAATTTATCGATTTTGAGCGTTTATCGAGATGGACTAGAATCGCCCCCCAGAACTGTGAAGTCCGCCAATCACAAGTCCGGCCTGATGGCCGGCCACCATTACGCTTGCAGTGCGCTTTAAGCTGGCAGTTGCCTAACTAGCAAATCGAAATCCGATGATACAAATCAAATCGGGATATCAATTTGCAAATTGGACAAATAGCGCGTATGTTAACTCTATCCTATCAGTATTCTCTTATTTGAATTACTGACAACTCGTTTTGTGCACGAGTGCACTTATTGATTGACGTTTTAAGTGATTATAAATAAAGTGAGGATGTTGCAATTTGTATCATCATCCCAGCCGGTAGGACTGTTATCCACGTCCACTGCTGGACATAGGCCTCCCCCATACATCACCAAAATCATGAGGGGATTGTTGCCATACTTACCATGCTTGGCAGGTGGGTTGGCGAGCGCAGTACGGGTTGTTGATATGCGGAAAGATGCTGCTGTCCATCTTTCGGATTGTCCTTTAACAGATTCTTACTGCGTCCACGGGTAAGAGACAAGGGGCAACATCCTTAATTCCGAAAAGCGCATTATCAAATCTGATTAAAGCTATGCGGCTGATTGCAGATAGACAAATAAAAAAAAAAAAAAAAAAAAAAAACATCCTTAATTGCACAAAAATATTGCATGTTTATAAACATATTTCACACTAAACGATATTATCTTCTATTTCAAAATTGATAGAAGATAAGCATTTTGCTACCAAAATTATTTACTAGTGCTCGTAAAACCATCGTTGTAGTTGTAAACTAGTGGCATTAACACAGGTGAGCTCTCGGTACCTCAGTGGTTTATGCTCCGAACTAAATTTGGTAGCGGTACTAGCAGAGCAAGATGGAATGGTGTATAAAATTTATTTTAGCTTTATAATAACGGTCGTTTTCTAATTTTATCTAACTTTTATGCGCGCGTTAAATATATTGTTTAGATTTTCCTTTATCTTCTACATTTCTAACCTAAATGTTAACTTCAATTAAAGTTTGAGTGCTAAAAACATGTGAATAAAGTATGTTTTAGTATAGTATGACATGTTTTTGGTTTACATTATCTATAGTCCAGTACAGATTTTAAGATTTTGAGCTATTTTTAACTGGTGTAATCATCATCATCATCACCTCAGCCGTAGGACGTTCACGCTAGACATAGACCGACCTGGCCCTCCCAAAATGATCATGAGAGGGTTGTTGAAATACTCGCTACTCTTTGCAGGCGGACTGGCGAGCTCAGCACATGATGTTGATACACGGAAAGATGCTGATGTCATCTTCCGGCGGCACATAACCCTTGCAGATTCTTACTGCATCCACGGGCAAGAGAGGTGGGCAACACTCTACTGACGGAACCCCACGGCAACTAATGTGTGTGTTTATTTCTAACACGCTATATTAGGCATCAAACTTATCGAAATACGAAAACCAACTTAAATAAAATGTTTGTAATCGGATTTTGGAACTGAAATAGAGATGGGCGTGATACATGGCATGGATGACTGGTGGAGTAATATTGCTGTACAGGACGCTGCCTGGGACATTGTTGGATGGATTAGGCTTGCCCAGCACCTATACCATTCTCCCAGCTTAATGTTTTTATTTTTTTGCGAAATTAATGCGAAATTTTGTTGACAGCAGATGGCCATGACAACGTTACCAGACTGGCGAGCGCTGAGGGCGCCCAGCCTAAAGTCACCATGGGGCAACAAGCACAAGGGCACCACTTAAGTACGAACCACGGCTTGGACTGCTGCCAGATTTTATATGTAATGATGATTACGTCTAGGTGCAAAATTGCACTTTAAGACGGAGGAGTGTATTTTTCGACCCCGCCGGCGGGACCGGTTATTGAATACGTGTCTAACAGTTAATTTGAGACGGATTGACATCACCTCCAGGATAGCGACTTCGTCAACTATGAGTCAGAGGAAACATCAGGTCAATACGTCTGAAGCTGACCAAGCCGCTGGTTTCCTCACGTTTTCCTTCACCGTTGAGCGCATGTTAAATGTGACACTTTTTAAGAATGAAAAATCCATTAGTTCACGGCCCGTATCGAACCCGAATGGAGCTGGGCTTCTTTGGATCGGTCGGGGGTACCTACCACTCGGCCAACACGACTTTTCTATACCTATATTTAGACTATATTTCCTATACTATCCTACTTTAGTATTTTAGGCCACATACACTTCGTGGTAAAACACAAACTATAACCTCTTAAATATACGATGCAAGCAAATAGAATATTCTGCAAAGTTCCAGCTCTTATGGCGAGCATAAAAACAAGTGTTCTTATAAAGCAGCACCTCTGCTGGGTTTATTAAAATATTTGAGTAAATATTTCTGAAATGTCGCAGTTCAGAGTTAAATGAAGCCGGGTTAGGAACATTTACATTTGAAAAAGAGATATAACAAAGAACTCGCTGGTATATGCGACTTTTTTGACGAAAGTCTGATTGTATAAATAAAAAAATGTCTGGACATTTTACATCATCTAGCCCTAAAGTAAGCATAGCTTGTGTTATTTATAGTTATTTATAAAACGTCGTGTTAGTTACACCACTTCTAACTCGAGAACGGCTGGACCGATTTCAATGATATTTTTATCTGAGCCCGGGTTAAAATAAAAGGCTATTTTAACGTAGTAAAAATTCACAAAAATAAATTATAACGTACATTAATTTTCCCATACATATTATACGAATAATGTGATGTAATTTTTTTGTTGTCAAATAGGGTAAATGTAGGGTAGTAGAAGTAGCAGTAGTAGTAGGAGGTGCGGTACGAAGTTCGCCGGGACAGCTAGAAGGTAGATAATATAGAGAGCAGTAAGAGTTTCCTCTCCTTTCTTGCACGTAGATGCAGTAAAAATCTGGTTGGGGAGATAGGCATCAGCGTCTTTCCATATCATCAACATCAAGTACTGCGCTCACATATGAGGAGGCCTATGTCCAGCGGTGGACGACCTACGGCTGGAATGATGATGATAATCATTCATGAAATAACATAGAAATACGCAGACCCGTAACAGATACAGTGTGTATCGGCCCCATGCGCGGACAGAAAAGGCATTCAGTCCCATATTGATGAATTTCTTGAAAAATCGAAACGTGTCGGCATAATCATCGACGTTACAATTCCCGTTTTTACAAAATAAACCGTAACAGATATCTGCAGAAAAGCACATGGTTCGATTAAGGCCCGAGCATGCGTCATGTTGTTAGATATTTATCCTTTTTTTCTGTTTCTATAAGTCATTTTAATCCTTTTTACGTCAATTTTATTAGCTTTAGCTATTTAGTGCAACAACAGAACCGCCTGCAATGTATTATTAACGAAATACGAAGTTACTAACAAAGGTAATTGTAGATTTCATCATCATCATCATCATCATTTCAGCCGTAAAACGTCCACTACTGAGCACAGGCCTCCCCCATTGATGTCCATGAGGGGTAGTTGCCATACTCACCTCGCTTGTCGGGCGGGTTGGCGAGCGCAGTATAGGATGTTGATAGACGGAAAGACGCTACTGCCCATCTTTCGGAGGTATCCCTTAGCAGGTTCTTACTGCATCCACGGGCATGAGGGGAGGGGTGAAATTCTGCTGCCGGCACCCCACGGCATTATTGTTAGATTCAGATTTACTATTACCTAATCTAATTTCTTGGCGGCCCACGCATAAAACATGTTTCTGTTGTTTATTATAAAAATTTACGACAATTAATAGAAATGTCGTAAAACAATAAATGCTATTTTACTAATTAAATACACCTTTAGTTTTTAGTTAAGTTTTATTCCAATAACGTTAAGAACCTTAATTTTGTTATAGGTACGTTAAGAACCTATGCCGTGGGGTGTCAGCAGTAGAATGTTACTCCTCCTCTCATGCTCATGGATGCAGTAAAAGCCTGCTAAGGGATACCTCTGGAAGAGGGGCAGCAACGTCTTTCCGTGTATCAACATCCTTTAATGCGCTCACCAACCCGCCTGCCAAGCGTGGTGAGTATGGCAACTACCCTTCATGGAGATCTATGAGAGAGGCCTGTGTTTCGCATTGGACGTTTTACGGCTGTGATTGTATATCTTTTAAGGTTGACTCAATATCACATTAGTACACATGCAAAAAAAAAATCATTATGCCCAGCATTCGTAAATTGATTTTGTAAATTGTGTGCCATATCGAATTAAACATTTATAAATACATACCTTTATACATTTCTTGGTACAAACAATATCTCCAGTATACAAATTTCAATATCCCCAATTTAAATTTAATCACTTAAAACGTCAATCAATTAGTACACTCGCGTATAAAACGAGTTGTCAGTAATTCAAATAACAGAATACTGACGGGATATTAACATACGCGCTATGTGTCCAATTTGCAAATTGATATCCCGATTTGATTTGTATCATCGGATTTCGATTTGCTAGTTAGGCAACTGCCAGCTTAAAGCGCACTGCGAGCGTAATGGTGGCCGGCCATCAGGCCGGACTTGTGATTGGCGGACTTCAGAATTTAGTTATTAAAAACTATATTTAAATTGCTTGACATAATGCCGTAAAGAATTATAGTTTTATTCTGGTGAACGAGTATAAAAGATCTTCATGGTAGTTGATATCTAACTATTTAAAACTATTTATAATGAAACTTGTACCTACCAGACGAGCCATAAAACGTGATTTAATTTTTATTTATATGATAAATATGTAAGTTATTGTGTTGCTTTTATGTCAATAAATGAAATCTAATCTAATCTATCCTATCAAACACATACAAATGTGAGCCAAGATCAATATTTAGAATTTCGAGGTTGTCGACTTCGCTAACTTTGCTTTCAACTTGGATCTGTTGAAGTGAAGATTATCGTGAATCTTAATTCATAGAGTATTGCCGATTACTTCTTAGGATCAATTGAAGCTCACCGTTGGATTTTCCTCATTTTGAACAACATATTATTATTTAAGAAGTTATAGCTCTGAATAATAAAACAGTAACTTGTCAGTGGTAAAAAGTAGTTACAAAAATAAAGTTTAAAAGATGTTGAGTTATGAATGTGCCAAAAGCGCCTCCAAATATTTCATGTCAAATACAAACTGCTGCGTCGTTGGCCGTTCGCTTTGCTTGAACTTGGCTGGACGCGCTGCCGCGTGTCTAGATAAGTGTTTATTGTATGAAGGTGCGATGAGGTTATACAGTCATTTTTTAAGGTACTATTAAATATGCTATTGTCTTATTAGAAATGTTTGCACAAGGCCAAGCAATTTATGGTTTCAGTATTATTAATTATGTATACCTATCTTTTATCTCTTAAGCCATGGGGTGCCGGCAGTAGAATGATACCCCTCCTCTCATGCCCATGGATGCAGTAAGAGCCTGCTAAGGGATACCTCTGGAAGATGGGCAGCAGCGTCTTTCCGTCCATCAACTTACATCCCATACTGCGCTCGCCAACCCGCCTGCCAAGCGTGGTGAGAATGGCAACTACCCCTCATGGAGATCCATGAGGGAGGCCTGTGTTCATCAGTGGACGTTTTATGGCTAAAATGATGATGAGATATGCTATTGTCTTATTAGAAATGCCAAGCAATTTATGGTTTCAGTATTATTAATTACGTATACCTATATCTTAATAATAACAAAATATTCACTGACTGAGATAACTTACTATTAAATCAACCAAAGATTTGCTACTAAACGCAGTGAATCAATAAAAAATAAAACTAATAAGTTGGCAGTTATTTATGAAATACAAATGAATCACTTAAACAAATCAAATTTTAAAAAATCGGCCAAGACCAAACAACTTAAATATTCTGTAAATATTTCAAGCCTTACCTGGTTGCCGTTCTGTATTTGCAAATATTGAGCAAAAAACGGCACTATAAACACTACGTTTGTTGTTTGGGAGCCCCTCTGAAATATTTGTTTTATTTTAATTTCTTTATTTATTTTTAAAATAAATATACTACTCAATATTCTGTGATATTTCAAACGTCTACCTACCTGTTGCCGTTATTAATATTGAGCAAAAAACGGCAAAAAAGTTACGTTTGTTGTATAGGAGCCCCCTTTAAATATTTATTTTATTATGTTTTTGTATTTATTTATTTATTTGTTGTTATAGCGGCAACAGAAATACATCATCAGTAAAAATGTCTAGCTAAAACGGTTCATGAGGTACAGACTGGAGACAGACAGACAGACGGACGGACAGACAGACAGACAGGAGTCTTAGTAATAGGGTCCCGTTTTACCTTACGTACGGAACCCTAAAAAGGAAAACCAAAAATATCATAAAAATGTGTAATACACACGAAATAATTGAATAAGAGAGAACTTTATTTAAAGTGTACGCATAATTTAAAAGGCGATATATAATATTATAATAAAATTTATTTACCGTAGTGACTTTCAATAATTACTGGTGTTATATGACCTATACTATAAATTTTTAACTTCACTCTCGCACGAAGTTTCCAACGATGGCCAAGGCTTTGGAAAACATTCTTCTGGAGGTATCCTTACTGCATCCACGTAATATAATCCTACGCAATAATCTCAAAGATTTGAGAAACACAATATAAAACAAGAACTATATTAAACTTTCTGTATGTTAACACTTTACATTTTTAACTTGCTCTTTGCCTTAATTCTTATACTTAAACTTTGGTACCTTTCTGCTCACTACCTGTCCTGCCAATATGATAGAATAATCCTTAAAAACGATAGGACACCACGCCGCCTAAATAATAATACCAGCGTGTTATTGGCAGAGAATGCGAACCTCTCATTGGTCGGATATTTCTTAACCAATCGTGAGACATCGAAAGTAACAATTGTTTATTAGAACTTATTATAATACCAAGGTAATTAATCACTGTACCGTTATTAATAGTCATCATTTCAGCCATAAAACGTCCACTGATGAACACACCCCTCATGGATCTCCATGAGGGGCAGTTGCCATTCTCACCACGCTTGGCAGGCGGGTTGGTGAGCGCAGTATGGGATGTTGATACACGGATAGACGCTGCTGCCCATCTTCCGGAGGTATCCCTTAGCAGGCTCTTACTGCATCCATGGGCATGAGAGGAAGGGTAACATTCTACTGCCAGCACCATATTATTAATAGTAATAATTTCATATTCTATTTTTACAAAAGTTAAACACATTGTTTGGCAATTCCTTGTTAATGAGTGGTAAACGGAAATACAGATTCAGATTTATTTATTAGATATATTTACATTATTACATAGTTTTAGCTTAGGCGGTAATTAGCTTAGAGGTAAGTACATGTACCCTGTATGGGCGCCGCAATTGGTCCAACGATTATTATTTTATTAGGTAGGTATATAAACTATTCATTGTTTCACACGTAAGTCGGGTAATTAGGCAATGTCAGTTACAAGAATTTTAAAACAATTGTCATAATAACTTTTTGGGTAGGTATGTCCTCTGAGGGTATGTCCAACTTATTTTTCTTCTTATTCCTACAGCTTTTCTTTTACCGTACGTGCTACTAAGCTATGGAATGCACTGCCTTCAAAAATTAGACAAGCTAAGTCACATTCTATTTTCAAAAACTTGGTATATCACCACTTTCTCTCCTCAGTATCTTCTAGTCTGTAACATTTCCTTTCGCACATAGTCTATTATTTGTATATAAGTATGTATTATAAAATATGTAGTATTTATTTATCTAAGTAGGCATATATATATGTGTATATAATGTAAGTATATTTATTTATTTATTTATTGCTCGTTGTACTTGCGCTTCTAAGTACGCCACCGTCTTCTCATATTCATCTTTTCGTGTCCATCCAAAGGTTTCCTGGCAGAGATCGCTTTAAGCGATAAGGCCGCCCATTGTACCACTTTTTGTTGATTGTGTTTATTTCTGTATTTTTTTTCCTGTTTGTTATGGTGTACAATAAAGTATATTCTATTCTATTCTATTTTATTCAGGCAGCCAAATAGTCAGAGATTAGATTTTTCGTTTAAAAATTCGTAAGGTATTCTTTAAGCTTAATACGGAAAACCGAATCCTTTATAAGATCTTTTATGGAGCTCGGTATTTTGTTATAAATATTTACTAATCGTGAGCTTTGCTGAATTGTGTAAGGGTAGTCGAAGGTAAAATAAGTTTGTCTTTATTTCGTCTATTATAATTGGTAAAATGTTCAGCATTAGATAGAAAAAATGTCGATATTTAAACAATTAATATAAACCTAAATCTTGTCTTATTCATGCCTAAAGCATACCTTAACTTTACCTGATAAATTTAACATTTAAACAGTGATTGCATATGGTTATATAAACTGTAACACGCGGGAAAGAGAGGAGTGGCAACATTCTACTGTCGGTACCTCATGGCGACGGAGGTGACCTAAGTAGCCTGAAGACTAGTTCTAATCCCCCCGGAAATATACATCAATTCATAATGAAGTCTACGTTACAGTTTGAAGTCCAACTCTCCCCAAGGGGCAGAATTGTGCCTTGACAAAGTTATTTAGACGGTACGTTTCTCGGTATTATTAGTTGCTGCTGCCGGCAGTATAATGTTGCCTCTCCTTTTCGTGACTGTGGATGCAAAAGTTAAAATATCTTTATACATTTTCAAAATCTTGAGTAGTGCAACAAGCATTGGTACGGGGGTACCAGAAAAGAGGCTACCAGAAAAGAGGCCGAAGGCTTCAGTAGGTCACCAAAGGTCAAAAATGGTATTTTTGGGCTTTGCACGTTTTCGGCCATTTGAAGACTTTTTTTTTTTGGTATAACTCCGGTCCCCGTTACTCTACCAAAATCAATCACCCTTCTCTTATTAATTTATTTATTTATTTATTTATTTACACAGTAGATTTTAAACATTACAGGATATATAATATTAAGACGGTGCTAACAAAAAAGGTTTCATGTAAATCGGTCAACGCGTTCGGTTGTAATCGTCTCATGCACAGACAGACAGCGCTATGCATATTTGATCAGTAAACTATATTTTGAATCAATATCTAACGAGTTATAGCGAAATAAAAAGTCGCGCGACAAATTTTTACGGCGGCGCGCGGCGGGCTGTTCAGTCGTACGACAATTTTTCGCGTGTATTATTAAACCATTGTACAATGAAAAAACAGCTCTTAACATTGTACTTAAATACATTCTTTATGAAGCAATATTGGTAAATTGTGTCATGTCTGGTTTCCATTATAGGTACACACAACCTGTAACCACACACCTTAGAAATTCGAGAGGGTTGTGTCCAACCTGACCAACTTTCATCTCTCAACTCAACTCTTCATACAAGATGACTGACGATTCATCTGTAGACCTGAGCGAAGCAGAAGCGGATCGCTAGTTATGTATATAACGTTGTTGCGTTGTTGTTTGTCATACCTGCAAAATGTACATGTGTGGTTGAAGGGAGAAATATATTTTCTACCTATATATCCCGAATTAAGTATAAATACATATTATATTGGACGTTAAAGCTGAAATCATCATTTCAGCTTTAACGTCCAATACTGAACATAGGACTCCCTAATGGATCTCCACGCTCACCATGCTCGGCAGACGGGTTGGCGAGCGCAATACGGTATGTTGATACACGGAAAGACGCTGCTGCCCATATTCCGGAGGTATCCCTTAGCAAGCTCTTACTGCATCCACGGGCACGAGAGGAGGGGTAACATTCTACTGCGAGCACCTCACAGCAGGCACAGTCTTCCAAATACTTAAAACATAGTCTTATCGCGTCCCGTTAAAATCGCCAATCACAAAGCACCATAACTCTCTGAGATCCGCAATAAATAAGAATTTACTGGCAGTTTCAGCAACATATAAATTGGATAAATATTTGAAATCGGACGAAACGAACGGAATGCCCGTATTTATTTCAACTGTGGTTGCTTGAGGACAGCTCGCTCAGATAGTTCTAATTGTCCTGTTGAATTTACATGTTTATAATATTAGCCGTGGGGTGCCGGTAGAAGAATGTTACCCCTCCTCTTAGCTCAGGGATGCAGTAAGAGCCCACGCTTGGGAGGCGCGTTGGCGAGCGTAGTACGGGATGTTGATATACGCAAGGTCGCTGCTGCCCATCTTCTGGGGGTATCTCTTGGCAGATTCTTACTGCATCCACGGCCTAAAGAGGTGGGGCAACATTCTATTGCCAGCACGTAGTAACAGCAATCTACCATTTTATAGTCACGCTCAAATTAAACAAATCTTTAAACTTAAAAGAAAACAGAATTCAATTATAAAATCCTTGACTAGTTGCTAAAAATAGCAAATCCGCCATTATGAAGGTATATACCTCGATTTATCACGGTTACTATCATCAGAACTGGATGTGGCAAAAAGCTAACACTATTAAATGCAGCGAAAAACCAAACCGTAAGTTGGACATACATATAACCAGTTGTATTTTTACTTTTTAACTGCAGTTTTCCAAATCATCCTAAATGAAGAAGTTCTGAAGCAACAAAGATTAAAAAAAATTAGACGTCTGACGAGTTAGACCGGCAAAACAGCGCATGGGTCGAATTGACGGCGGATCGGGATGCATGGAGAGTTGGAGGGGAGGCCTTTGCCCAGCAGTGGGACACTTATGGCTAATTGTAATTGTAAGACGTCTGAACTTCCTGCTTGTTTTGATGAATGATTAAATAGCGGTTTGTATAATTTCAGCAACAATTATTGAGATTTTATCATTAAACTTTCGCGATCAATAGACATAATATAAATATAAACAGTACACCAGTCCACCCGTGACCACGAGGGCAGCAAGGCACTCGAACCGCCGGGAAATAATAAAACAAGGCATACGCGATAAAGCCTCGTTAAACAGTTGAAAACTTAACAAGGTTACAAGGTTTTTTTTAATTAAACACTATATACTACCCAGCTGTTCCGAATAAGCTGTATCGATAGTAGATTGTTCGGACGCGGTGGAAAACTAAATTTGTTCGGAGGCTAGAAGTATTTTGAACCAGCTCAATAATATTTTCTTACCAGTAAAGAAAAATGATCTTATTTTTACTGTTCCGTTTGTGGTGTTTCTGGCGGGATGTGTTAGTTTGTAACTTGATCATGATCATCATCATTTTACAAAGCGTTTTTTAGCCTCCACATTCACGTGTCCTATTTCCTGTTAACATAAGATTAAATATTTTTTTTTTAATTGTAAGTGGATGTATCTTTGAATTGAAATTACAAATTAAGGAAATAAATGAATGAATTTATGAAATTTCCATGCCACCTAGTAATCTATAATTTCATTAATAATTAATTTTATTAAAATATACAGTAATATTAAACATTGTTTACTCAAAGATTTAAATTGTTTACGTAAAGAAATATAAAAACAAACACTTGCGTACAATGCATATAATGACAGCGAAAGCGGTTTATATCCAAAGGTCCATGGTTCTATTGTTTTTTATTTCCCAAAGTGTCCATGAAAAATAGTTATAGAATCTAAAATATTCCTACATTAATTGAAAATAGGTCCATGACATTAAACTTATGTACAGTCAATATAAAATAATGCAAGAGAGCTATGGCGTACTCGCTACTCTCGATACTGATCCGAAATCTGCATTGCTAACATTGTCACAAATCCTTCCCGCTTATTCACTTGGGCCTCACGGTCATTTATGACAGTCAGTAATGCAGATTTCGGCATTGTCGTTCGGTGTAGCAGAGGTTGCATGCGAGCGCCGCGCGTCACTCCCTAATAGCAAACTGCATTTAGGGAAATAATAAAGGTAATTTACGCGATAAATACCCGGTTATATGTATGTTAATAATGTGTTGTGATCGCGAAAGTTTAAAAAAAAAATTGAATAGAAATCTCCCAGACCTGAGACAAATATCTTTATAAAAGCAAACACTGGGAGGCTTTTGCTCAGCAGTAGTATTCAGCTCATAATAATAAAGCAAACATTGCAACCTCCTGATACTAAATCGGATATTAGACCATCTGAGCCACGCAGGGCGTCCAAAACTAGATCAAACATAGTCTAACTTTATTTCGTACTAAACTATACTTAAATCATCATCCGTAGGACGTCCACCGTTGGACATAGGCCTCCCGCATAGATCTCCAACTACTTATCATGAAGGGTTGTTACCATACTCACAACGCCTGACAGGCGGGTTGGCGAGCGCAGTATATAATGTTATACACGGATAGATGCTGCTGCCCATCTTCCATTATGTTTCCCTTAGCAAATTCTTACTGCATCTACGGGCAAGAAAGGACAGGTATTTCGGCACCCCACGGGATAAAAGACAAATCTAAATAACTTAACACTTCATTCTTCACTTAACTGTACACTTCATTTCGTACCAACGCTGTATTGCTTTTATTTTCAAACTACAGAGTTCCAACTCCCGAAAAGGGTTAATTCCTAAGCGCACCGAAATTGGTGCTCTATTAAGAGGCGATAAATTTTATTTGCTCGCTCTCGCCGCTCCGGGCGATTCTAATCGAATCCGTTTGGACGGCGCGTAATGGTGACCACACGCATTTGTACGGACACACGGGAGGACATTCTGGGCGTTGTAGTCAAAGTCAAAATTAATAAGTGTATAGAGTGAGGCGTTGAAACTAAGACGTTATACTAGGTTTTTTATAACTGTGAGACCTTTATATAAATAACTTTTTTCATTCTTATTATTTGATTTTAATTGTTGCAACGTATGTTCGATCGTAGTTTTCGTTCTTACACCTATTTTTTTTAGCGTTGTAATTTGTTTAAGTGTGTCTAATAAATTAAACTTTTAAGCTGACATTATAGTACAGATACTGCTTGGGCAAGTCCTATTCATTAAATAATGTCACAGGTGCAGCATCCCATACAGCATTAGGATCCTTTTTATACTACTAAATGATGAGACAAGCCGAAGCCCCATTCGATGTTCAGCGGTAACCTCTACCTATTACAACGGCAATACCGCGGTTATCAAGTTCACGTAGCACGTGATCAACGCTGCATTGAATTGCGCCCGTCACCCTGAGACAAGATTGTAAGGTCTCAGGTGCCAGTAATTTCCGCGGCCCCTTACCCTTGAAACTGGAACACAGAAATAAAAACATTACTGCTTGGCTACAGAGATAGGTATTTATTAATATGACACACCAACAACAGATACGTTAAAGATGTAAGAACTAAACCGTCACTAACGTAGTGACGGCGCGTGTACACGTACAGGTATGGTCATGGTACATCCCCCGGGTGAACTCTTCACTAAAAAATTTACTACTAAGTTACACTACTACTACGTTGTTGACATGGTGCTGTATATTCGCCCAGAAATTGACGAAACTCTCTATTTTATTTGGCTTTCTTACTACTCATATGAAAATTATCAATTAAAATCAGTTTCATTATTTATGTTGTGTCACTAATTTGTCTGGGCAATTAAATAGTTACTGCTTATTGTACCAAAAAAAATACATAACTGTTGTTATAATACCCTGTATGTTTCCAGTTCGACCAGATACCGTAGATACCGTTTCGCTGTTTTATTTAATCAAGCATGGAGCTCAATATTTTATTGAGGTTTAATTAAACGCAATTTATTGAGACACTTTGTCAGATTTTTATTGGTTTTGTTTTTAGCAGAAAAACCTTTTTTCTACTCTCAATGTTACTTAAATTATATAATATGTAAGTTGGCCTTTTTATAAGATAATAATAACACATATTTTATTTCGTTAATTTTGCAACAAAGAAACCGATTTCAATAATAAAATCTAAAATGTTGCTGAAAATACCCAAGCCGCTATAACTCAGTTTTAATTTAGAGCATGAAAGGACTCCTTCAGGGACTCTAGTAGATGCTACGACTATTATTTAACTCCAGTTGGATCTCTTCATCACAAGTTTTTAATTTGGAAAAACCTAATTGAAAATGTATCTATACGAAATCAAAAATATTTTTTTAATTTGGTTCATAAACGACGGAGTTACCCTTTAAGCATTTTTTTTGTTGCTAATCTACTATTTTAGTAACAAACAATTCAAAAAGTTTTGATAAAATCACACCCATGGAAAAAATACCAATTAACAAAAAATATTTCTTTGCTTATCATTGCTTTAGGAGTAAGCGTAAGACGCACACTTAGCCAATTTTATTATCGGCTTAAACTCTTTATTACTGAACCTAATATCCCCACCGTGGAGTGGTTTGATTCTTTTATTTTCACGGTTAAAGATTGTAGAAGGAAAACTTTCAAGTTATTTCTTTCTTTTTCCACTCTCATTGACACGTTTATGAGGAAAACTTTTCAAGCAGCCTTTCTTTTGAACTCAAGTTTGTAAAAATAAAAAATGCTTCATATACTTTGGTGTGGAGATTTCATTATTACTACATATTATAAAACAAATTCCTCTTCTGAGTCTGTCAGTCTGTTCGCGATAAAGTCAAAAACTACTACACGGATTTTCATGCGGTTTTCACCAACAAAGTGGTTCATAAGAAAGGTTTTAAAGTAACTTTCATCAAGTTTCGTGTAAGTTCGCTGAACTATGATCATGATTTTTGAACTTATCCGAAAATTTTATATCGACTAGGAGCTGTTCTGGAGAGCGCCTAGTAAACCATTAAAGTTATGTCCAAGTGATTTATAAAATAATTGTTGCTCTTAAATAGAGTCTGCGAAAGCATTAATAGCATTTACACCTATAATAGTTGATTTATACAGCGTCAGCAACTGGTAATCATGCTGTACGGGACGCTGCAGTGCCTGGGACATTGTTAGATGGATTAGGCTTGCCCAGCACTTATACCATCCTCTCAGTTTATTCAACTATTAGAGGAAAGAACAGATCAGTACGTCTGAAGCTAACTAAGCCGCGGGTTTCCTCACGATGTTTCCTTCACGTGTATTGCACGTGTTAAGTGTGCACATATGTACATTTTTCAAGTAAGAAAAATTCATTGGTGCTCGGCCGGTATCGAAAATCGGGGGTACACACCACAGAACAGAGAAAAATGAGTAGAATTAGCATGATGCATTTTTACTACGCCACTCGGCCATCACGCCTTTATGAGATGATGTTACCTAGTGATATCCCAGCTTAAGTAATAAATAACAACCTTAAAAAATGCAACTAAATCTCAAAAAGCAATCCAACAAAAAGTCGATCCCAATCCACTCATTCCGAACTAAACTAAAAACACTCAAGATTTTAAACAAAAGTTTTTCAATTCTGGAGTTCCCCCACCGTATTCAGCGAACTGTACCTCGAACCTTTTGTTTATCCGTCGACTGAGCATCGCTTGCTTAAAGAATAACGGGCCCGCCTTTTCACTGGCTACTCTTTACACGGCCTCTGTGATAAAGGGAGATGAGAGAGCACCTAGACCGAGTCCTCTCCACTTTGCCGGTGATTCTGGAATTATTTTGTTTCCTTCGACTAATAGCCGACTGTGCTGGTAGGATGGGGCGAAACTAGATTTTTCGCGTAATACCGTTGATGACGTTTTGACTGTACATATTCCAACAGCCGTGGTCCCGGTTAAGCACGGCCAAGTATAACGTCATAAATTCCCGTGCTTTTGATACTTAAAAAGACCTTCAGCTCAAGATCCAAAGAAATGCATCAATACATATTTATTTTAACGTAAAATGAATGAACTACAAAACTGGGGTACTTACTAAGATGTTTATTTCAAACAAATGCTTAAATTATAATCAAACACATTACAACTTCTGAAACCAACTCAAATAGGTTAACACTGTCCTTAATTTCTTGTTAACCGCCGTGAGAAAACTAGCACCTGATTACCTTTCAGCCCAACGGTGAGCAGCCAATACATTGTAAAACCATTTAGAGTGGTAATCTTCACTAATCATAGTTTAAATTATATACAACCTCACTACAGGTAAATACATCGTTAGTTGCACTGACGCTAATGATGTGTGACCCGTCTTGGTTGAGTAGTCATCCGATGATTGTAAATTAGATACGTTCAAGTGTTAATGAGCGGTGATTTTGGTATGTAAATATATTTATGGAATATTTGTTGTGGGAGATACAACAACAACCAACTTATAATCACAATATAAAATGACGACCACTTTATACAATTAAAAAATTTACTTAACACACGTTACCTAGTCTCTGAAGTAACCTTACTTTTTGTAATGTGTTTCGTCAGTTTTGCATTCTACAAATAATTTTCTATCAAATAACAAACTTTGGTAAAGTTAGAAACATTCGATGATTCATCCCCTCTTTCACCCTCATATTTTGTAAACTTCTCAAGCGATTTTGATAAAACATGTTCGTAACACAGCCGAAAAATCTGCTTTTAAATGAAAATACTGCATGCCACTCGAGTTAGAACTACTCTTCCATAGACAGACACAGAAACATAGCGGTCAAACTTATAACACCCCTCATTTTTGGTCGGGGGTTAGGATTAAATAAATCAAACCGTGTAATATAAAAGTATAAGTATAACACAAACTAAAGGCTTTGTTACTGAAGACGGCTCAAACAGAAAAAACAAATAGATACCACGAAAAGACAAAAATCTTATTACTCCGGCTTGACTAAACCCAAAAGAAAACACAAAACACGTCAACAACGACTTAGCAGTCTCTCACATTCAAAATAATATCGCAAAGGACACTCAAGGAGACGGCCAAGACCCATCCAAAGTAACATTCTGCGTTCCTTTGTCCGTCTAATCTCGCAAAAGGTTTGGCATAACCAATTTTGCCTAATTCTTTTATCTGGGCTATGCTAATAGAGAAAATGACTGTAAGAGCAGCGGGAGCGTGACTGTTGAGTATTTAACTGGTTCACGGGCGAGAAATTTACAGGAACGGGCGGAAATTTAGAAGGACGAGGCGAAATTTCAGGAATTTGCATTGAGGGGTGACTGTAGTGGCTAAAATTTTAGAGAAAATCTTTTTATGTTGTACTGCCACGTGGAAATATGATGATGATATTCTAAAAGCATTAAATCACATTTTATAAGGTAAAATATGTACGTACGTGGTAAGTGTCGATTTTTTTCGTCGCCAAAAAATAAGCTTTATTCAGATGAAAAATATTTTTTTAGCAACGAAAAAATATGAAACGTACCACGTACCCTATTGTAGTTTTTATATGTGATTTGATGCTATTAAAATCAAATCATCATCATCATTTCAGCCGTTTAGCAGTAGAACGTAGGGGGTCCACTGTTATACTTACTCCCTGTAACGCTGTTGAAAGCTGTTTGGATACTGCCAAATTTCTCGGTTATCGGAATGATTCACAATATTATTCTGGTTTTAATTAGGATTGAAATTAATTTATATTCCTCTACATTACATGGTCTCTGGCCTCCACAACAACCAGGTTGACTTTCATAATTAAATTCGAATTTTCTTCGAGAACAAAACAAAAGAAACGCAAACTGTGTCAAGCTCGTTTTTCTAGAATGTTCCTTCTGAGCCGAGCATTGTTTCGGTCGCCGTAATGTCTGAGGTGTCTCCTGAATTAGTAATGCTGATGGAACTTTGACAAGATTGTGCATATTCTAGTGGGCTTTCAACTGCGTCTTGGTTTTAAGCTAATCAGTAGTCGCTAAGATATCTGAATACGTAATTCTT
Source organism: Pasiphila rectangulata (assembly GCA_963082625.1). Lineage (NCBI taxonomy): Eukaryota > Metazoa > Arthropoda > Insecta > Lepidoptera > Geometridae > Pasiphila > Pasiphila rectangulata. Next base: position 1,546,813 of record OY720254.1, on the reverse strand, counting down.
CGAAAATGCCAAAATAAGATAATTGTATTGTTTTGTTCGTTTGGAAGTGCCGATTAAGCGTCTGGACCGTCCACGTCCTCTTAGAAGGCGCCGAGTCTGGCACTACAAGTCAGCAGATTGGGACGAACTGCGAGAGTTCTATGCATCCTACCTCTGGAAGCAGATATGTTTCTCTTCGGATAACTTGCATTCCTGTAACATTGCATCGCATAAAAAATTATCTCTGAAAACTTGTGTATAATCAAGAGCACTAACATCTATCAAACCTCGCAAACGATACTGCAATACCCGCTAAATCTCCACAACGGCGAAAAATACTCGAAAAACACCGATATTGCTGAAAAAAGATGACCCGAGGATATTTTGCCGCGAAAGCAAGCAATAAGTTCACCCGTTCTGTGTGAGTGAAGTCAAATGGAAGAGATTTGATATGCTTTTGAGGAATCTTGTCAATGATGAACGAATACTTGAAGACGTTGGTTTCCGACGTTGTGTTAAATGTTGCATGATTTCTATACGCTAAGACTTTGTGAATTCATCAGTAGCAACATCATTACCTCCCTGTTCTTTTCTCACGCTGACTGCGGTCGGCAAAACATCTTCCTTTTCAACTCTCCTCTCTCAGTCGTCATGTTGTCACCACTCACTCTATTTTTTCTTCCTTAATTTACCTCTAGCACCAGGATTTGAAAATATGGTGACTAATAATGTAAAATCTGAGATGAAAAACAAGACCCAACTTAAAACATGTCTCGCACACAGTAAATTTATTCCACTCCACTGGGAGTAAATTTAGTTTTCTTGTAAAATATGAGTTTGAATTCTATAACAAACTTAAAATGCATACTTCAGCCTCTGGACACGCTTTGGCGCAGAATTATAAGTTTCTCTTTAAGATTTTTCAACAAATATGGAAAATGAAGTTTGCTCCTTGATTGTTTTCGAGAATTTATGTTACTTAAGCTTGAGCTCATTCTTGAAACAAAATATTAAAAAATATATTATTATCATTCGCAGAAGTTGGAATTATTTCATAACTTTTAACAGTATTATATGATTGCTTTTTTTGGAGCTTTCTCGAGTTTTATGTTACGAATATTCATTTTAAATTCGCGATTTCATCAACATGGTTTGTTGGTTCATTCTCTCAACAATTTATTTTATTGACACGACTGAGTTTTGGGTTATTATGTTATTTCTTCTGTATGAGCTTTATCTCACCAGGTGACACTTTTTATAATTTTAGGGCTCTGAATCAAAAGAAGAAAAACCTTCCTGTCTGTCTGTCAAGGGTCTTTTCTCTAAAACGGCGGGATAAGATAATATTTACATATTTACTACTATATGAATTATCAAGGTGTGCAGATTTATGATGCCCTTCAAAAATCAAATACCTCAAAGCCTTTAGAAGTTTGAAGAAAAAGCGTTTGAAGTTTGAAAATACCTTGATACATTTGATTATTTTATTACCTATGGTATGTTTGATCAAAAATATCAAGTACTTATTTAAACTATCGCGATCACAATACATTATTACTCTATTGGATTATCGGGTATTTATCGCGTAATTAACTTTATTTTAATCCCGACGTTTAATAAAGTACTTATTTGATAATAATAAGCGGTGTAGTTTTAAAACACCTTTTTATAATATACGTTAGTCATTTACTATATTAGCCGAATGTTCTCGCATAGATATTTAATTTGATATAAAATAAAAATCATATATTATCTTCTAACTTAAAAGCTCTTAGGGCGCGAGTCACGCTCACATTTATTTATCCGTTTTATTTCTTTATTTCATCTACACTTTGATTTGATGTACCTATTTCTTGTTTATTATCTAGTGTATCCTTGCACCTTATTCAGACACCGTACCGACTCTCAATATTTTATATGAATTTCCAGAAATCCTAGATATAAAATCCTTATTTCCAAGTTTTCCAATATTTTTTTCCTTTATAAGTTCAACTTCTCTACGTCAACCATTATCGTTTTCTGGTTCTCCTAAACCAATTTCCTCAAATTCATTTCCATACGTTCTCCTGTCGTTTCCATCCAATTTAACCCCTAGATATCGCAGTAAATGATTTAAACCCTAGATATCGCAGTAAATGATTTTTATTTCGCGTCGAAAATGCGCGATCTGGCATAAATCACACGTTCTTCGAGTTTTCGCGCCAAAACGACGGATCCACCATTATTGAAGGCACGAGATGGCAAAATATGGATTTATGTCAGTGGTTGAAGATGGAACAGCCCATTCAGTCTTTATTTGTCCTTAAAATTTCAGATCCTGTGTTTCTTCACCTCAAGTCTCATTTTATGTATTTACGTAGTAGAATTATTAGAATTAATGTGAAGCTTAGTAACTCAAGTTCATAATTTTTAAAATCTGAAAATTTCTAAGCTCTCGCTTTTCAAAATTATGAACTTGAGTTGCGCAGTATGCGTCGATTTTTGTGGGGGAATTTTGATATATGGGGTAGTTTTTGAGATATTATTATTATACCTCAAAAACTACCCCTTATATCAAAATTCCCCCACAAAAATCGATTTGTATTAATGTAATCTTCTTAAATTTTTAATTATATCAAAATCCGACCATCCGTTCAAGAGTTATACTCGGACAAAAAATCCGGACATATACAAACATTAAACCGAAACGCGTAGTTGCCACTAATAACTTCTTTCGCTTCACTCACTCTTTCGAAAATACAATACCTTATTGTTGAATCGTGGAAGAAATTGTGAAAAAAGAGAAATTCCCCTGATAAGTGAGTAAAAGTTATTTTTATAAACTACTAATTGACGAGCCCACCTGATGTTAAGCGGTACTACGAGTACCTGTATCAACTGCAATGCCGCGGTGTTCACATTCACGAAGCACGTGACCAACGCTGCTACACCAACACTGGGACATAGAGTTACCCAGCGTTTTGCTTAAAGCTATGTTATGGATGGTACAGACGCTTTCCTGCTACGTACGTGCTTCGTAAAATTATTGTCTGCAGATTCCAATTGTAAATAACAGAGTTAGGGTAAGTTGCGAATTATTATCTTGCAAATACAGCTAATTGTAGCCAAATTAGGGGTCGCGTACGGAAAATCTGTTTCATTTTAACTTTTAGGGTCATTATATCTTTGAGGAAGTTCTATGTTATGTACAATTTCGACTTGATGCTAGTTACCGACCGATAGTATACGTGAAGTATGTTTTTAAGTGATACCTGCGTAGTAATACCTGATACATGCTTTTCTTTGTGTGAGTTATCTCGCGGTACTCAAAGGTTCTGTCAGAATACCAACGATACACCTATTATCCGTACTATTCTTAAGTTGTCTGAAATATTATATTATTATTATTATTGACGAAACCCACCACACTTTTATGCTTGAAAATTGTAAACATTGTAACCTAATCCGTATTATTTATGTACACTTAATAATAAAAATAATAATAATAAAAATCTTTATTTTCGGAACTTAATTTAGGGTACAATAAAAACAAGGAAACCATGGTACCTGCATTAGCAAAAGCTGTGTCGCAGATACCATTGCCCTCCTCCGCATCATAAAATATAAGTACAGTTCCAGACTAAATGTACATGCATTTATACAAAAAAAAAGGTTCTTAAATTATATAATAAAGAAATAAAAATTAAAATAAAAATAAAAATAGGCTCTTTATTGCGATCACAACCTGATATATTTTAAAATATTTATTTAAATAACTTAGATGTGTAAAGTGAAGTAAGAGAGTACCTATGTGTGTTTATGTTGTGTTTGAATGAATTTCCCTAATAATGTGATTTTGGACAATTAAATTTATAACTAATTTATTTATTTATATTGATTATTATTTTGAAACCTCTAATAGATGTTCGGTTTCATCATACGTTAAAGACTTTAGCCATAGTTCACATTTAACTTTGCATTTGTATAGGGGTAGATTGTAAATCGATATATTTTTGTTAATCCGATTATACAAGTGTGAGCTAATTAAATAGTAATGTCGACTTGCTGCATAGGAGCGACGCGGTTCAATTTTACATACACGGTCTGATCTACGCTTTGCAGTAATTTTAGGGTCATATTCTAATTCGCTGTGTTTACGAAGTACAGCATGGATAATAAAAGATTGGCGGACGGTTAGGACTTCGCATAGTGAGTAGAGATCTTTCGTAGGAAAGTATATGGGTTTACGTGTTAGGACTTTGAGTACGGCTCGCTGGGCGCGCTCTGCTCTTAATAAGAGGGTTTTTGATGAGCCACCCCAGGACGTAACACAATAAATTAACAACGAATGAGCCAAGGCAAAGTAAACTATTTTTAGGTTTTTAAATTCTACAGATGATCTGAGTTTTTTAAACACATACATCAATTTCCTGACTCGGGAAGTCAAACAGTCAATATGCGGTTTCCAGCTTAACGTGCAATCTAGATTAACTCCGAGGTACTTTAAAGTTGAAGATCTCTCAAGGGTGTATTTCATAGGAGTTGAATTTTCAGGGCAGATTTGGAAACTAATGTCAAAAGACGGAGATATTGTGTTGAGAGCGAAAGTCAAGTATTTTGTTTTTGATAGATTTAAAGTGAGCAGGTTATCGTAAAGCCAGCACATGACAGATTTCATTGACCTCTCTGAGTTTTTTCTAACCTCATCCCAAGTTTTTCCAGTTACAACTAGTGCAGTATCGTCGGCATATGTGATTAAATTACAGTCTGGTAGTGACATACTGCACAGGTCGTTAATATAAAGGAGAAACAGAGTAGGACCAAGGACACTTCCCAGAGGTACTCCAAAAACTCCAAAATAAGCTAACTAATTATGTTTAAGGTGTGGTGTATGTGGTGGTGTATCAATAAAGGTATTTCATTTAATTTTTTTTTATTGCAGATTGCAGTGTGAGCATGTCCAGATAATGTAGTGTGAGTACAAATTTTCTATTGTATTGTTCCATCCGAAGTTCCGTGACCTGTGCCCTGGATTACATCATGTTTCCATCGGCGTAAAGTCAATTTAAGATATTCATCTTTAGATCTCTCGATACTAACCACATCAGAGCCAATTTCAGAAACCGCCGACGCTTATATCATCAAACGACTTTGAAGATAAAAATCTCGTCAAGCTCCACTGAAACGTTAAACTTTTATTGGTCTATTACTGTTTTATAACAAAGAATATCGAAAGGCAAGCGGTTGCTGGAAAGTGGAGCGTTCTTTTGCTTTTACGTTCCAAGTGTGGGTTTTTACCCTTGTTAAATTAATAATAAATAGAAGAATGTCGCTTCTCCTCTTATTGTCCGTGGATGCCGTAAGAGTCTGCTACTGGATACCTCCAGAAGATACGCAGCAGTGTATATCCGTGTATCGACATCAGGTACTGTGCTCGCCAACCCAAGCGCCAAGCGTGGCGTGTATGGCTACATCCACTTCATAATCTTGGAGATGCAATAGGGAGGCCCATGTCCATTGGAAGTGGACAGCACTGCAGTCACGGCTAAGATCTTCAAACATTATATTAAGTACAGTTTTATAACAATGAATACGGAGATGCAGGCGGGTTGGCGAGCGCAGTGCGGAATGTTTTTACACAGAGTGACGCTGCTGTCTATCTTCCGGTTGCATAACTATCGCATCATAATACGTACCTACTTATCTCTTGCATGATACATAGAAAACACTAAGACCAGCAGCTTGAATATAATTGTTACAAAAACACGCTATCAAAAACTGTTATCCAGATAAGTGAAAGGGATACCATGAAATTCTTTTTAACCAAATCCACCTTAAACAAATAGCGAAGGGGTAACTGGATCGACACATGTTTCAAATCTCGCTTGTTTGTTATTTGCTTAGACCGTTTTATTTAATTTGGAGTTCGACCACTTGAGGATCAAAGGCATTTTATCGACGTTAAAATGGGTGCTGTACAATTTGTTGGTTTAACTGTTTTGTAACGGTTCTCTTTTTCGTCGCGGTTGCGTTAGGTTGCGTGATATACGCCTACTTAATGTACTGTGTAAGGTCTTGAGCATCATCATCATCTCAGCCATAAGACGTCCACTCACTGGACAAAGGCCTCCCTGAGGGTCAGCGCAGACAGAACGGAGCGCGACGGAGAGGATTTTATTGACGCACTTGAAAATAAACTTTAAATTTATTTAAATAAAGTGCAAAACGCCGCGCGGGTATTCCCGCGCAACTTCGAGGACGCGCGAGCATTTTTTTGTCAGGTTCAAGCATTTATGCACTTTATTGTAATAATTATAAGGTTTTTTTTCTAGTGCGTTAATAAAATCCTCTCCGCTGCGCGCCGTTCTGTCTGCGCTGACCCTTACGGTTCGCGTACTGCGCTCGCCAACCCGCCTGCCGAGCGTAGTGAGTATGACAACTACCCCTCATGGAGATCCACGAGGGAGGCCTGTGTTCAGTAGTGGTCATTTCACAGCTGAAAATGATGATCATGACCTCAAAAGTCTGCTTGTAATTGATCATCACAAAAACACGATTCGCGCTCAAACTAATCTCCTTGAACATACCTCAATACCCGAAAACTGCAACTTATATTATATAATTAACTGAACGGACGGACAGACAGTAATTCTGTTTTTGCACTTCCAAGAAAGGGTTTGCTCTATGTCACGGGTGGTAAATGCCCTTTGACAGCTTAGCGAGGGAAGCCGGGTCACTGTAATTTAATAACTTGAACTTAAAAGACTAACCGCTGTACTTGGCGATTAATAAATAAGTAAAATAAATTAATTAATTATGCTGGACAATTCACACAGCATTATCTAGCCCCAAGCTAAGCTGAGCTTGTGTTGTGGGTACTAGATAACTGATATACTTGATAAAATACAAAGATAGATATTATTTATTATACATAAACGACCGGAACACCCTGAACAAATATCTGCAGATCGTACAAACATTTGTCCCGAGGCGGGAATCGAACCCGCAACCTCCTATGTCGCAGGCAGACCTTCACCCGCTGCGCCACAGAGGTCGTTAAATCAATGAAGTCTTTAGCGGCAGTAGAATCTTAATACTCCTCTCTTGTCCGTGGATGCAGTTAAAAATTGCCAAGGGCTACCTCCGGATACCTTTATAAGAATCATCATTTCAGCCATAAAACGTGCACTGATGAACACAGGCCTCCCTAATGGATCTCCATGAGGGGTAGTTGCCATTCTCACCACGCTTGGCAGGCGGGTTGGTGAGCGCAGTATGGGATGTTGATACACGGAAAGACGCTGCTGCCCATCTTCCGGAGGTGTCCCTTAGCAGGCTCCTACTGCATCCACGGGTAGGAGAGGAAGGGTAACATTCTACTGCCGGCACCCCACGGCATAAATAATAAATAATAAGAATAAGAAACGTTTATTTTGTGTCACAAATTATAAAACAATAAAACATAACAAAATTAGGATTACCTCCAACAGAAATGGTCAACTCTCAGCTATTGTTACGATAAGGCTGTGAGCCGTTACTATAACGCTGGTCTTCCGTGACGCCGTGATTTACAATACAATTCAAAATTCTTTATTACACACCTTAAAAAATTACAAAAAATTACTTAAGTACATTATTACACCTTAATTACTTAACTGATACAATAGGCGGTTTTATCGCCGTCGTTGTGATGCCGTCCAAACTTAATTATTTCCCTTTAAGACAAAATGTTGCATTAAATATCGTCGTCAAATAATCGACATGCTTTTGGTGAATAAATGAATCTGATTCTCTTTATAATGAGGAAGAGATTCAACCCTCTTCTCTTGGTAGTGGATGCAGTTACAATGGGCCAAAGGGTACCGCCGAAAGATGGGCAGTTCTATCCGTGTATTAAACAAAATCCCGTACACCGTGGAAGTGTTTCCTATTACCGCGTTCTGGCAGAAGGGCAGTAGAACGTTGCTTCTTCTTTCTTGTCCGTGGATGCAATAAAAATCTGCCAAGGGATACCACCGGTAGAAAGTCAGTAGCGACTTTGCGTGTATCAGCTTTTGTAATTCGCTATCCAACTTCTCTAGTGATTATGACAAGACCCCTATCTTGTATGACCAGTTCTTGGTCATCTATGAAGAGAGGCATACTGACCAACAGTGAGCTTCCTGCCACTGAGATGATGATATTTTCCACAAAGAAATGAAACTTAGCTCGATACTTGATTACGATTAATCTAAATCTTAAAGTGAAAGGCCTAGACTTCAACGTTTGGTTGATTGTTTAAAGCAAACTTTAAAGATCGTCAATTCTGCTAAACTTTGCTCCGTCATAAAGTTGCCTACGTTTTATTTAAAGTTGGAGACTTCTTAAGCTGCATAGGTATAAAATAGGATCCAGTAAATAATTTTAAACAGCTCTCCATAAAAGTAATAATAATATAAGTTTTATTTTACTGTACTTAACTTTTATAGATTTGCAGTGTAATAAATTTAATTTAATTCACAGAACCGAATTTAAATAAAGACTTTGCATATCTAAAAAAGTAAGGCCTTTGCATCTATTATAGATGATTTATACAGCGTCAGCAACTGGTAATCATGCTGTACGGAACGCTGCAGTCATTGTTAGTGTATCAGGCTTGCCCAGCACCTATACCATCCTCTCAGCTTAGTCAGCTATTATTCTGAGGAAAGAACAGGTCAATACGTCTGAAGCTAACTAAGCCGCGGGTTTCCTCACGATGTTTCCTTCACCGTTAAAGCACGTGTTAAGTGTGCACATACATTTTTCAAGAAAGAAAAATCCATTGGTGCACTGCCGGTATCCAGGTGAAATCCTGTCGAAACGTCGGGATAAAAATAAAGATAGCTACGCGATACGAGTAAATACCCGATGATCTAATATAGTAATAAAGTGTTGTGATCGCGAAAGTTAAAAAAATCCTATTTACAATAATGTACAAAATAAAAATTTTAGGATAGTGTGGCACGCTAAATAATTATAATAACTGAACCTAACCTTTAAGGTCCTAAGCTGGAAGAGTTAGACATTGTTCCGTAGAACAAGGGTAAGGGATTTAATGAAACCCGTATTATACAAGCCATGCCCCTTGGTCTAGGCCCTTGGGGATCTGAATAGATATGTTAGGGTCATGTGAATATTTATTGCGTTAAATTATTGTTACTGCGTAGGAATCGAACTTGCGTAACGGATTGAGTTTTTGTCTTTACACTATTTAGTTACAAAAGCATTTCAGGGCTAGAGATATTTGTTTCTCAAACGAAACTTATATTTCATATCTAGGAAAGCATATCTAAATTGATTAGGGTATGATCAAACATTGAATTAGGAATTAGTAGGTCATTTGACAAAAGTATTTTTTCATTTGACGAGCTCTGTGGCGCAGCGGGCGAAGGTCCGCCTGCGACGCCAGGGGTTGCTGGTTTGATTTCCGCCTCGGGACAAATGTCTGTATGATCTGCAGATATTTGTTCAGGGTGTTCTGGGTGTTTTTCTATATTATAATAAAAATATATATCTATGTAGTATAATGTGTTAAGTATATTAGTCATCTAGTACCCATAACACAAGCTCTGCTTAGCTTGGGGCTAGATGATGCTGTGTGATTTGTCCAGCATTATTTATTTATTTTATTTGTTTATTATTTCTCATAAAATGTTATCTTCTCAATAAATATACATCATCATCCACAGCGCGACTTTACCCACTGCTGGGTATAGGCCTCCCATAGTTTGTGCCGACCCCCACTATCCTGCGCCAGTCCTATCTATATACCTACTACTTATTTTTTTAATGACGAGATTAACCTGTGTACTTCCCAGTAACTTGATCTAATTGATTTAATTTTTTTTTCAAACAATGTCAATACGAGTACCTGCTTAAATCTCGCGACAAGCTTTTTTATTACATATATTGTGCAAAGACGTTTTAAGTTGACATAAAACTTTAATAGAAAAAGTTTATTTTATTATTTTAGTGGGTACATTTAAATTAAAGCTTGTACGTTAAAAAGTTTAATTTTTTATTTTAATTTATTATTTTACGACTTATTCGCGACTAACAGGGCTTAAGTTATACAGAGCGTATTATAACATGTATGTGAACAAGCCGAAAGGGGGTGATTCTGACCACCCTAAGGAACACTTTTAGTCCTACTACGACTTTTCAGAATTCGGTGATTTTCATTCAAGAAAAGACCTCGCAAGGTTTAGCTTCAACAGCTACTTATACGAAAATGGCAAACTAAACGATATCTGTTTCTTGACCTTCATGGAGAGTTGCCGTGGAGCCACAAATAAAGATACCTACTTAATACCAACTAGGTATTTTTTTTAAATGTCATATAAAAATCTAAATGTCTAATTATGAACTCAGAACCATTTTTATACCACATCAATCAGTTAAAATGGAAAAAGAATAATAGAAAAAATATAAAAAAAATACGAATTCACATTTTTTCCCCTCGAAAATAAATAATAAATAAATAATGCTGGACAAAACACACAGCGTCATCTAGCCCCAAGCTAAGCAGAGCTTGTGTTATGGGTACTAGATGACTGATATACTTAATACATTATACTACATAGATAGATATTTTTTTATTATATATAGAAAAACACCCAGAACACCCTGAACAAATATCTGCAGATTGTACAGACATTTGTCCCGAGGCGGGAATCGAACCCGCAACCCCTGCGTCGCAGGCGGGCCTTCGCCCGCTGCGCCATAGAGGTCGTCACTTGATAAGATAAGATAAAGATAAGATAAAAAGTGTTTATTTCTGTAAAGCCTAAATTAACAAATAAATGCTTAATATAGACCTAATGTAACATGTTTAGTTTCGACACCTCGCTCTAACTAAGCTCGTGGCTTGTGCTGTAGACGCGAGGGTTCTCTACCTCAGCATAGTTTATTTAGGTATACAAGTTACAAAATTATGTTAAATCAGTTAACTATTACCTACGAGTACGTGTAGGTACTGTACAAGAAAAAATAATAGTAAATATGACAAAAAAAACAAAAGATAAAAAGAAGATGTAAAAGCTGATACTAATATGTTGGTATATACTATATTTTATATACTAAATTTGGTGTTCTGGGTGTTTTTCTATACATAATAAAAATATCTATCTATGTAGTATGATGTATTAAGTATATCAGTCATCTTAGTACCCATAACACAAGTTCTGCTTAGCTTGGGGCTAGATGATGCTGTGTGATTTGTCGAGCATTATTTTTTATTTATTTATTTAATATTACTCCTTGATGACTTGTTTTCACGGGCAGAAACCCCTTTTCGGGTGAGTACACGTGTTATACACCTCGTATGGAGGGATAACATTGATCAAAGATCGGTCTCTTGTAAGTTTCGAGATGTTGCGATAAAATTTTCATTTGGGACTTATCGACTTCCAAGTTATTGCTTGGCATTCGACTTAACACTTTATGCTAATTTGTACAGAGTGCAGTTTTCAGTAGGCTTTAAAACCGAAGTACTTTGCTGAGTTTATGGGCAAGAGTGGTGTGTTGAATGCTTGGGATTAATTTAAATGATCATCATCATCGTCATCATCTTAGACTTACACGGAAAGACGTTGCTGCCTACATTTCGCAGGTATCCCTACACAGATTCTTACTGCAAGGGCAAGAGAGGAGAGGCAACATTGTACTGCCGGCACCTCACGGCAATTTCATTTAAATGTTTCATGATGCAGGAAGATGCAGCTAACTAGATACTGCAGCATCCCGTACAGCATGATTACGCTGCAGACGTTGTAAAAATCATCGCCAATCCGTCTGGCAAGCAAGGTGAGTATGGCGACAAACCACTCATAATCAATAGTTGAGATCCGTGAGGGAGGCCTTTATCCACCCGACGTCCTGATGATGATGCGTCACGCATGAATCTCCAAGATCATGAAGGGGTTGTAACCATACTCGCCACCATGCTGGGCAGCAGCGTCGTTCCGCGCATCAACATCCCCTACTGCGCTCGCCAACCCACCTCCCAAGCGTGATGATAGCGACTGATGGTGACGCGAATTTGGCGACAAACCTCATAATCTGCGTGTCTACCACGAGTTGACACTGTTAGATCGCCTGCCGTTACTACAGTAGTAATAGTACGTTACTATGACATCTGTCAGATTTGAAACTCATGGTACTTATTTCTTGTTCCCATTTGAGCACCACGTTAATATATTGATTGGTGCTCAAATGGGAATACCTTTGGTGCTCAATGCATAGGTGCCCAAAAAATAGGTGCTCAAACGGGAATACTTCCAAACTCTAAGCAAATGAAGCCCAAACAATAGTCGCTGTAGTATAGTTTATTGCGTATTTTAGTACCAAACTATCCGCTAGAGGCGCTGTACAAGTGTTCATATTTTTTTTAGCTACAATCGCTAGCGAATAGTTTGTGAAAACTCATAGTAGACCTAGGTTCTGTATTTGGGATCCGTGAGGCCTTGGTCCAGCCGAAGACCTGTGGCTGAGATGATGATGATAGTGTACCCCGGGCCTATTATTGATCTACCAAAATGGAGTCTTAACACAACACACCGCCATAAAACACATGCCACGTGGCACACTTCCCGCAAACTTGCAAATTACCCGAGTTTAGTAATTTTAAACGTAAATTGCCAATGTTAGGGTACAAGGAGATTTTCCACATAACAGGTGTTCAGCTAATTTATTTATTTAAGTGTTCAGTATTCAAAGGTTTCGCATCGTTTACAGTCCGAATCCTGTCAGACATCTTTTTAGGGTTTCGAACCAAAATGGTAAAAAGGAACCCTTAGGGTACCACTTTGTCTGTCTGTCTGTCACAAATAGATATGTATCTTGAGAATTGCTGATGCTGTCGCCTTGAAATTTGAAATGGTATGTATAAGATAACGCTTTTTCACTAATATGGAATATATGAAAATGTAAAAAATATTCTTACTATGATTGCAAGAGGGCCGGAAAGGGGTTCTCAAAAATTTTAAGTGATGTTAGAAGTTTATGTGGGGTATTTACATGCAAGATATTCTTTTGCACATTAATAAACAATTTTTAGTTTTCCTTTAAGCGTATACGAGGTATAGTTTTTGACTTATTAACATAAACGTTGAAAAAGATAGCGTTTATCCCTTATCTCTGAAGTTTGCAGAGATAAATACCAAAAACTTCGATTGCTAATAGAAGTGCATGTAAAGATTACAGGAAAATTATTACAAACTCTCTAATTTGCATATTTTTTTAGACAAGAGGGAAGGAAAGTGCGTCTCAAATGTTTTTGTGAAGTTAATATAAAACATAATCGTACCAAATAGATGTCTTAAGAAATTAATTGATGGAGGCGTGACTATACGGATAATCATTATAATGTCTAAATGAACGTAAAAAAATCGCTAACCTATGTTATAATAAGCACTTGAAAACAAACAAAAATCAAATTCAATAGATCAAAACGCTACTTAGAAATGTCAGCTTACAAAATGAGAACAAAACACATTTAAATTGATTAAATTGATTTTCTTGTGCAGTCTTTTCAAAGTTAAGTCGACACAATTTTGAGGGTACTTCAAAAATTCACTTTTTTGCTATTTGAGAAGGCTGAAGGCGTCACTCGGCCATTCCGTCGGTGACTACCAACCACGTAGCTTGCGTGAAAATATTTCCGAGTAACCTAGCTCTCGTTGTGCAAATATAATTGTCTCCATAAAGAAGAAAGCCAGCACTCATCGTCATCAACCTATGGACCCGCCGTACGGAGCAATCGCAGTGAAGTGGTTTTTCGTCAAAATAGGGCAAAATTTCAAAATATTTTATATAAACCCACATGCCTATAGACATTATATAAGAGAAATGCTGTTAATTATGTGTATATTAATTTATAATAAGCTACCGGAAGAACTGAAGGCCTTAAAATGAGTATTGTTTATAAAGAAACTTCATCTATGGTTACTTGAAATTATTAATTGTATAAAATTTAATATTTCCGATAATAAAATAATATTTTGCATGCTTGCATACAAGCTGAATACAGAAACTACCACGAGATAAAATAATTATTGGTTACTGGAAAATCTTAATTGTTTATAATTTAATACCTCGGATATAAAACATTTTAAATAATATTTTACATGAGCTGAATACAGAAACTACCACTAGATATAAGACCTTATTGTAATATTGTATTCTGACAAATAAACGATTTTGATTTTGATATAGATTTATAAGGATAGTGACAAGAGCAGCCTACATTTCTGAAAGTCCCGTACAAGGAGATTTCTCACATAACAAGTGTTCCAGCTAATTTATTCCACTGTTCCATATTCAATGTTTTCCTATCTCGTCCTGGTTTTATTTTCGAGTTGATTGTTTTTCGCATAAATATTCGCGCGGGCAAAACAAACAGTGATCATTTTATTCTGGGCTCGTGTACACGTAAAATGGACATGATAAGGATAAATTTTGTTTAACGATCAGGGGGTCGATTTTCGTGAATTTCGACTCACCGTATGCGAAGTTCGTGTGAGTGTTTTGGGATCGACGTTTTGTTGGATTGCTTTTTGCGATTTAGTTGCAGTTCTATGAGGTTGTTATTTATTATTTTGTTTATTTATAATTCACCTAACATTTTCTTCTCACCTCATTTCACAGTGTCTACTCTGAACTTGTCTCATCACTTTAATAATCTACTATCATCTCGATCACGGCTTATTACCAGTCGAAGGAACATGATCAGTTTGCAATAGACGTTTATCTATTGTGAGGTGACGAGAATGATAAAAGTTCTCTTTAATAGAGATTGTGACAGTTTATTTGAAATTTATCAAATCTGAACGCTTATCACTTGGATCACGATGAAGAAGAATTGGCACCCAGAATTTGAAATTTATGTATATGAAGGGTATCCAACATTCATTTTTGCATTTTTAAATTTATTATTGTTGCCAAAGAGTGATATTTATTAGACACTGCGGAGTTAAAAAAACCTACCTCGTGGGGTGCCGGCATTTGGATACTGCCCCTCTCTTTTTCTTGTGGATGTGGCCTGTGTTCAGTAGTGGACGTTATACGGCTGAAATGATGATGATGATGAAGCTAGCTAGAGATCGCTCATAGCGATAAGGCCGCCCTTTGTACTCCTGTGTTGTTTTTTACATTATTTCTAAATTGTTTATGTTCTTTTAATGTGGTGTGCAATAAAGAGTTTTCTATCTATCTATCTATCTATCTAGCTGTATCCAGGTGTTTATTACTTTACGTACCTATCAGAAAAAGTAAGGACTACATATATTATAGATGATTTATACAGCGTCAGCAACTGGTAATAATGCCGTACAGGACGCTGCAGTGCCTGGGACATTGTTGTATCAGAAAATAACTGTTAATAATTGAGTAAAAATATTGCGTGACGTCACGGGTTGTTACATTTTAGAGTAATTTATAACGTCACGAGCCCCCACCGAACTTTAATCATAATCGTAACTTTAAACCTACTCGTAACTTTTAACATAACTTGTATGCGCTTTAGCGAAGTATTTTTTATTAGTTTGATAAACCAATAAAATGCGAGTTCCTATTTTTATATCCTGACTCAATTTCAGAAATTTAATCCAATCTTAAAAGGGTGAAATCCGAATTACCTACTACATTCAATATGTAAGTGAAAACGTCAAAGTAATATATTCCCTTTATATGCAAGTAGAAATTCTACGAACTAACATGCCTTTTCAGACGAACAAGCTAGCTGTATCAAGGTACTGATGAAGCTTGAACAATGATTCGTGTCGTGAGTGGAACAGTTTCTAACTTGATACCAGCAGCACACTTCCATCACCGAACCACTCACCACAAAACCAAATTTCATCCGCACCACCAGGATAGCTGGTTCTCCACTACCGCTTATTTCGCGCGCTCTTTTTTGCCTCGGACGATTAAGTTGTGGAACGAACTCCCATCTGCAGTATTCCCCCGGGAGCTTCGAAATGGGGTCCTTCAAAAGGCGGGTATTTTCCTTCCTCAAAAGCCAGCAGCGCATCAGCCTCGCCTCTGGTGATGGAGATGCCCATGGGCGACGGTGACCACTTTCCATCAGGTGGCCCGTTTGCTCGTCTTCCAGCTTATAATATATTTTTTTAACTAATTAATGGCGAGACAAACCGGAGGCCCACCGGGAAAAGCGGTAACCTTTACCTATTTTCAAATGAAAAACCATGGTGATTACGTTCACTAAGGGCGTGACCAACGCTACATTGCATTGCGTCCCTTAGACAAAGAGTTGTGCCGTTATTTCATCAGCCTTACTTTCAAACAGGAACTCAGCAATGCAGTCATTACTGCTAGAAATAGGCATGGTGGTAGTATTTCCCTGGATGGACTCTTCGTTAAGGTGTTAAAAAAAGATAAAAAAAAAGTTTGTTTTGTCACAGAAATAACACTATATTATATTTTTAAAACTAATTAAGTTTAGATAGAATAATACCGTGACAAAAAAGACCACTACTCAGCATTTGCTGCGGCAGAGCAGGTCGTACCACAGCGCTGGTCTTCCGTAGTTACCATCGTTTGCGATTGGTGGCAACCGCAGCACACTAAATAACATAAAATGACACCACTAATTGACATAAAATGACATAATATGTCATTTTATGTTAAAATGACATAATATGTCATTTTATGTTAATGTGCTGCGGTTATAGCTGCTGAATGATGAGGTATTATCTAATAAATTACATACCTAACTAAAATAAATGAGACATTAATATCTATTTTTATCCTTTTCTTTCTTTCGAACGAGCTTAATATGCAACAGATGTACAAAAATAGAACATTATATTATTATAGTGAAAACTAAACAATACTATAATATAAATTTCAATATTTTTTCTTCAAATTCTAACAATATGTAGGTTATAAAAAAAAAGTAATAATATAAAAGCCATTATTTGTGGATGGTCCGAGGCCAAGAACAGCGGGCTGTCATACTAGTCGAATTTGGCAAAAGCAAAGTCTTTTTGAGTTTGTTTTTAAAATTACTAACTGTTTCGTAATTTTTTACGTCTGTTTTATTCGTCTGCGGCTTTGAATCCCGCTGGAATCGAACATTTTAACTGTATTTTTATTATTGCATTTGGTAAACGGCTCTTTAAAGCCACTTGATCGTTTGAACTCCCCTTATTTCGATTTGTCTGTGAGTCATTTTGCTTTGAGGTAACTAATTAAAATAGTCCGTTAATGTAAAGTGGGAAGTGCCTTCAGGATGCTCTGTTTGTTGGTTTGTTTATACAAATACGTTCAGAACTAAATGGTAGTTGGTAGTTTACGTTTGGCAATAAGATGGAGCTATATTAAAGTGGACCCTTGAGATATAATTATACTTATGTTATAAAGTTAAAGAGTTTGTTTGTTTGAACGAGCTAATCTCAGGAACGGCTGGCTTGAATCGAAAATGGTATTGTTGGATAGCTGATTTATCTAAAAAGCATTTACGATATATCATATAACACTACAACAAATTTATACGTGGTTGAAGGGATGTAGTAAGGTTAGTTCGGGGTACCTCCGGAAGGTGGGCAGCAGTGCCTCCGTGTATCAACATCCCGCACTGCGCTCGCCAAACCGCCTGCCAAGCGTGGTGAGTATAGCAACTACCTCTTATGGAGATCCATGAGGGAGATCTGTGTTCAGTAGTGGACGCTTTACGGCTGAAATGATGATGAATTGGTACCATGTATCGTTCTAATCAAAGTAAACCCCCATACCTATTTCTGCCGTCAAGCAGTAATATCTGCATTGGTGTGTTCCAATTCGAAGGGTGAGGGGGCCGGGAAAATTACGGGCACATGAGACCTCACAACTCTGTGGTGACGATCGCGATGTAATGCAGCGTTGGTCACATGCTAAGTGATCACCGCAGTATCGCAGTCGTAATAGGTATGCAGTTAGGTAGAGGTTATTGCTTCACATCAGGTAGGCCTTTGGCTTGCCTCGTCATTTAGTCGTACAATAAAAAACCATTCAGGGCTGGTAAGTTTAAATATTTTAACTAGATTTCATTGTTGTAGATGTCATTGTTTTAAAGAGACGCAAACTAAGATGAAGTAATTATACAGAATTTGTGATAAGTACACACCCTTAAATCTGGAAACCGCTTTGTAGCCGCTAGGGAAATCTAGACTTTATCTGTGTATTTAGGTTAAATTTGAATTGAGCAGGATTTATAGCTTAGGGTTAAATGGGGTAGGTATCTGATTGTGGTAAGGTAAGGTTAGCTCTTAAGGCTTCTAGGGCTTATCGAGTGTATTACTGAACCTCCGTGGCGTGGCCTAGTAGTCAGCTGAAACGCAGGAGTTTGCGGGTTCGATTCTCGCCTCAGGTCAAATGATTGTGTTTATAAGTAATGCTGGATATTACGTAGCTCTAGCAAGATGGTGCTGTGTGTGATATGTTCTCTTGGCAGGCGGGTAGGTAGGCAGTAGTACCAGATGTTGATACACTTATTAGATGTACCTCTAGCTGCATCTCTTTGCTTTATACTACAAAACTTCAAACTGTGGAAAACGCCGTGGACTATAGAGGTAGTATAACTAAGTGTAACTTCCCTTAGGAACTTTCTTTTTTGTTATTTAACATGTATATTATAGTTGTTTGTTTTTCCTAATAAATAAAATAAAAAAATAAAAAAAAATACACGGAAAGACGCTGGACGCTGGAAGCTGGCCTATCTTCCGGAGATATCCCATGGCAGATACTGCGTCCACGAGCAAGAAAAGAGAGAAAACATTATACTGCTCTTTGCTTTATACTACAAAACTTCAAACTGTGGAAAACGCCGTGGACTATAGTATAACTAAGTGTAACTTCCCTTAGGAACTTTCTTTTTTGTTATTTAACATGTATGTACATATATTATAGTTGTTTGTTTTTCCTAATAAATAAAATAAAAAAATAAAAAAAAATACACGGAAAGACGCTGGACGCTGGAAGCTGGCCTATCTTCCGGAGATATCCCATGGCAGATACTGCGTCCACGAGCAAGAAAAGAGAGAAACATTATACTGCCGGCAGCACACGGTGGTATCATAATTAGAAATTAAAAATACATAATATTTTAACTAAAGCACAAAAAAAATTTGATTGCCTATTTCGTTACGATTTTTTATCTCGTTTAAACTGTGAAAAACTGTTGGGTGAAAATTAAACTTCTTAACAGCCGATCCGCAACAAAGGGAATACCTTAACAACTCGCTTGTCAGTGGTCGGTTTCGGAGAATTTATTAATTAGCGGGTCGTGTCTAAAAGAAGTAACTTCAGTTAACTACTCGTTGAAAAGTAACTAGGACGTTCTTTAAACCTTTTTGTTTTTTGTAACTTGCACTTAGATTTCAGGATTTATTTCGTACCTTTTCTAGGGTTCCGTGCCCAAATGGTAAAAACAGGACCCTATTACTAAGACTCTCACTAATTACTAAGATTTTCGCAGATGATAATTAAAATAAAATCAGAATAGAATAAAATTTAAGGGGGGCTCCCATAACAAAATGTGATTTTTTGCCGTTTTTTTATAACGGCAAACGACTAATGGGTACGAAACCCTTAGTGTGCGAGTCCGACTCGCATTTGACCGATAAAAAGTGACCAATTAGCACATGAGCAGACCACAGCACCACTTTTGATTGAATTTTTAGTTGTAAATATTCTGTGAATCTTTCGAGCGTCTACCTGTTGCCGTTATTCTAGCAAAACGGCAAAAAATTATGTTGTATGGGAGCCCTTAAATATTTATATTATTCTGTTTTTAGTATTTGTTGTTATATCAGCAACATAAATGCATCATCTGTGAACATTTCAACTGACTATCACGGTTAATGAGATACAGCCTGGTGACAGACAGATAGACGGACAGCTGAGTCTTAGTTATAGGGTCCCGTTTTTTCGCTTTGATTACGGAACCCTAAAAAACTATGATATCTGCAAAAGTTTAAAAAACTGTGTCGCAGAGAGCAACACCCTGTACAAAATAACGGACAAAAATCATACTACTAGATGATTCTACGTGTTTAAGGAATGAAACAGTAATCGAAAATATAAAGAATATGTGTTTCGATTTAAAATTTGAAACTTATTTCAAATTGCATACCGTTGAATGCAATTACAAAATAACACGTACACTCCTCAGCTCCCAAATTAAAAACAAAAACACATGGCCAGTTTTCGCCGCACCCGGAAAGTTTTTTAATCACCTTCTATGGTCGGCCGTGTGGCCCAAGTATGCTGGCAGCTTTCAGCAAGTTCACACAACTTTAACATGATAAATCAGGATTTATTAGAAATATTTCTATTTTGGAAACTGTGAGTTAATCGAATCGTTTCATTTTGTTTTTGGAGTCCGGAGAGTAATTTAATTAATTTAGCTTGTTTAACAATTTGTTTATACGTTAAAGGTAACGCGTTAATGACGATACTAAGCTGAGATGATGGTATGGGTGCTGGGCAAGCCTTATTCATCTAGTAATGTACTAGGAGTGTGTGCTACCAGTGATGACTAACGGAAACGAGACGTTGTCCTTCACTACTGGCCTCATGAATAAGCTCAGAGTCACTCAACGGGCTATGGAGACGGCTATGCTCGGGGTTTCTAATCAGAAATGAGGAGATGCCTGGAAAAACTCGGATGACCGACATAGCTAAACGGATTGGCACATTGAAGTAGCAATAGGCAGGGCATGTAGATCAAAGAACTAATGGCCGATGGGGTCAAAAAGTTCTTGAATGGAGGCCACGGACCGGCAAGCGCAGCGTAGGACGTCCTACAACTAGATGGACAGACGACCTGGTAAGGACTGCAAGTTGGCGGTTGATGCATGCCGCTTCCAGCCGCAACACTTGGACGTCTATAAAGGAGGCCTATGTGCAGTAGTTGACGTCCTACGGCTTAAATGATGAATGATGATAAATAATGATAATGAATGAAAATGATGATAAATAATGATGAATGATGATAAATAATGATGAATGATGATAAATAATGATGAATTATGATAAATAATGATGAATGATGATAAATAATGATGAATGTCCTAGAATAGTCCTAATAGATGGTGGTGGTATTCGTTTCTTGTCTTCTTATTTTATGGCTTTTTGTGTTTGGTTTTACACAATTCCGTCAGTGTCAAGTTAATTTAAAAATTCTTATGTTATTTGGCTCGCCATGTAGGCCGCCATTTTGTAATGTTCTTGATAATGCTATAAATACGTGATGGTAAACAAAATTGACAGTGACAAAGCTAGCAAACGGCAAGGTAACAGGAGATTATAAAAAATCTCCTGTTACCTTGCCGCCACAGTTAAAGTAAGACGACTTAAAAGAACTAAACCTTTTGAGTTAATATAATGACATATAAGTTATAGTGTAAGTACATATAATAAAAAAGAACACAGGAACATAGTGTCTTTCCCTTAAATAGAGAGTAAGAAAAGTGCTATTGGACACATTCTTAGATATCATTTATTTTATAAAACTACTTATGTCAAATTAAAATTGTTTGTTAGTCTTCTTGGCTAGATTGTAATACTATTAGGGTATAATTATGTTTTTTTTTGTTAGTAAACTAATCAAATAAAATTAAAAAAAAACCCTTGCCGCCCTTTTCTAGATTCATATATTTGGTTTAGTAGGAGATACTTATAGTTTGTTATTTTTAAAGTGTTAAACTACACTTAAGTAGATCATTTTAAGGAAATGAAAAACCTTTTTAAAAAAATGTGTATACACAGGAGATGCTGTTCGCGACGTCATCCTCACGCAAACTGTCTTTTATTTAACACTTAGAAATAAACAGGATCGACTGAACGCTGGAACGGAGAGCTCATTTTTCTGATCACGAATATTAAATAAACTCTGTAAGGCCCGAAAATCTGGTAATTACACTTTTCATAAGAAGGGCAGAGCAGTCCTGCAGCTGAGGTAATGATGATGTCTTGTATCTCTAACAGCGTATCTAATATATTCACAATAAAATCGGAAATCGTAACTTTCCGATTACCGCGACTCCGATTACATTGTGACTAATTGCTCCGGAGAGTCATTCGTTTTATTGCCGATGGCCGGAAGGTATAATTGAAGCAAATAACCATATATCTTGTAAATAAAGTTACTATCTTTTGACTAGACTCTTTCATTTATCTAGACTTTTATATCGAACTAGTTAATATTATGCTTATTGACATTATATTGAGATAATGCAATGGAGTAGTCAACATTGTCAAAATGTAATATATATACATATATATATGTATATGATGACATTATAGATAAAACGATAGAGTAGTCAACATAATAAGTTACAGCAAAATAAATCAAAATAAACAATCAGCTAAATAAATAGATATAAATGTTAATGTGCAAAATAAAAATAATTCAATAAAATTAAGTAAGAACCAATTACGTACAGTTAGGTATAAACCTATAGGAATATTTGTAATGTTTTTGAATAAAGAATAATAATAATAAAAAAAAATATCTAGGCACTCTAACATCGTTCTAAATATTTTTTAGGAGGAGGGTAGACTCGCCTTACTGTACTTAATGTGTTGTCAGTGGTGTTATCTGTAACAACAGACTTAAACTTTCAGTAAATACAATTTCCTTGTGGAATGTATGGAGTAATCGTATGGAATCGGTAAGAGATCGGATGATCGCCACTTTTAATTAAAATCTTTTAGAATTAGGTGTAATTCAAAGTGTCTTTTTTGTTCCATCGTATGGCCTCACACGAAGGGACGGAACTGAAAAGCCTGTTTAAAAAGTAAAAGCTAAGGCACAATGGTACTTGCAAGTGTAATAATAATTAAATTAGATTTTTATAAGCCTTATCGTAACTTGCATATTCATACTATGAATCCATGCTAGTTCCCAAAAAAATGTAATTATTTAGAATACTCGATCATAATTTTAAACATTACGCTCGACCGTCTTTCTAGACACTACATCACAGATAATATAAAACACTACTGCTTTAAAAAATTGTGTAAATAAGTTAGGTTTTTTTCAATAAGTTTGTCTCGTTATAAGCACACTGAAAAAGCCAAAATGCTCGATGCTATGAAGTAGTAATTATTTTTATTTAATTAGGAGGTATTCCTTTGCAGATTCTTACTGCATCCACGGGCCAAGTATTACGGGATAAGGTAATGTAATTTATATGTTCCAAAATAAACTTTCCTATAAACATTTTTGTGAAGAAAATCTTTAAGTTCTCCGGTTTTTTTCTCAACAAAACCCAAAAATGCTACTTTGCTGTACTAAAATCATGTTAGATGATCTAGATCTCCTCAGACGAACAAACTCGTTCTAAATAATTAAGTACTTTCTATTGTTAACATGAAAACTTTTAAGGTTATTGACAGCACGACTAAATACGGTCAGCAGTTTAATGGCAACACTCATTTAGCCCATAATTTTTAACCCAAAACTTCGCCTGGTGTTTCCAACCGAAAAAATGTTTCTGTTAATAATCGCTCCCTTAACAAAGGCCAGATTAAGAGCCCTCTGAAGGTTTCGAACAAAAAAATCGCCATTATTTTGTTGCCAACATAAAGTTCGCTCCCCGGACTGAAAAATCGCCACCATTTTGATTTTTTACAAACGAAGTCGCTGGAACTGCGCCGTGCCGTCTTGTGCTAAGGTTACTTTGGTATCCTACAATAACTGCCCAAACGGAGGCGATGGCGAGCCCGTAATTGTTTCTGACATACCCTGCGTCAACGTTTAGTCTTATCCCAAACGCAGGTCGTCCCTTTTTACGTAAGACTTAATGCTAGTCATTTATAATTCCTACAGTTAGGCAGAATCATAATGATAGTATATTTACAAAACTGCCAACTTGTGTTCACGAGGTAAGTCTCATGTGGCTGTAATCATCACTGCATCAAATTTTTCATACCGTAGCTGGTGCTGACGTCACTATAGTGATGTCCTTTATTAATTTAAGCGAATAAACTTTTTTACGCTGTACTACTATTTTGTTAATAAAAAACAATATAATTGAAAAGATGTAAAAATATTAAATGGAATCTATCGTTTTAGCAATACACACACACACACACCTTCATCATTACAGACGTAGGACTGCTGTCCACGTCCACTGCTCGATAAATGACTCCCTCGTACATCTTCAAGACCATGAGGGGATTGTTGACGTTACGCTTGGCAGGCGGGTATAATTGAATGGCAAATAATGATTTAGCATTCAAACCACTTTACACAGTTTATATTGTGTGAAAATGTTAAAAACATAATATAGTAAAAGTGTTTGGTTGTTACTAACACAAACTACTTTTTATCAGACATGATCTGAAAAGGTATGACAATATAAGCTAACCTTTTCTAAGGAAACCATTTACAATAATTTACCCATCGTTTTGTATTCCGCACGACGCAGATCCTTTGATAGTTCATAGATTACGCGCTCAAAAGCCCAGCGGCTTACCGCAGTCGTGTGCAAGGGAAGAGTGGGCAAACAATAGGTGTTGGAACAAAAGCCGGACCGCATAGGATCTTTACCTCCTTTGCTTTTTATTGTACTAACCTTAGCGTAGATCCAAGAGGGTTTAATGACCTTTGGTGTTACCTACTTCTTAGGGGTTCAAAGCCGTTCAAATGCTTTCGGATAGTACTTTCGTTATTTCCATCACCTTTTTTACTGTACTTTTACAACATTGGTTTGTTGTTGTTTTAGATTTTTTGTAATAGGTTACTCGAAGTGGGTCTCTTCTTATTGGTCCCTCAATCGTCGAGGATTGTAATCCCGTCTATTGAATTTGAACTTATTTCGCCAGTTATTGCGGTCCTGGCCTATGGGTCGTTATAATAGGCGGAATAAACGCCTCCAGGAAAGTCATCTGCAGGGTTTCTGGAAGAAAATCTGTTACAGAACTTCAGAAATTAATAAATTTCTATTTATTTCGATAGTTTGTAATTACAAAGATACGTCCATTCACAATACGATTATAAAAAATACAAAATTAATCTTTTGTTACCAGGAAATAAGACACATAAATGAACCTGTTCGCTACCCTGTTTTACTGTGTATTTATTTTTATTTTAACCTTTGAGACATACATAAATAAAAACATTATATGTCAATTTAGAACTAAGGTAGTAACAAACTACTAACAGGTAGCCGTGAAGTGCTGCAGTAGAATGATGCCCCTGCTCTCTTGCCCGGGGGTGCAGTAAGAATCTGCCAAGGGATTACTCCAGAAAAGGGCAGCAGCATCTTTCCGTGTATCAAGATCCCGCACTGCGCTCGCCAACCCGCTTGCCAAGCGTGGCGAGTATAACAACAATCCCCTCTTGATTTTGGAGATCCATGAGAAAGGCCAAATGCAGCAGTGGTCGTGTACAGCCAGGCCTAGGGCTGAGAGGATGATAATGATAAGTCAATTTAATTTAAGTAAATTTGCAGGCAAATAACAAAGGCGGGAATATTTTAGTTTCTTGTGTGCGAAGATAGGGGCTCGTTTGAGATTAAGGCGGAGCCTGGCCCGGTTTTTCGCGAAGGCTTCCGGTACAGTATTCAAATTCTAATTCGTCTTGTTCTTTAATGATTTACTAGCTTATGCCCGCCGCTTCACATGCGTTGTACCCGAATAAAATGTAGCTTATTTGTTAATCCTGGTCAACATATACATATACGTGTGCAAAATTTAAGCTCAATCCGTAGGCTAGTTTTTACGTTTTTATCATCCATATACATTCATACATACTTACAAACGTACGCGTTTGAAATGAAATGAAACAAATGAAATGAAATAATTGAAATGAAATGAAATGAAATAATTTATTCAAAAATAGATTACTAATAGGTCTTATTAAAATACTTAGGTTTTAGCTCTTCTATTTAGCCTATTCTAAGGCATGTGAAAGTTAAGTAGGTAGTTGTTTTTAATGGAGGCATTTAAAATTGAATTAAAATAATAATAAGCACTATGTCAACCAATCACTCATACTACAAAAATACTTTTCAAGCAGCCATAGTCTTAAGTTTTTTCCCATTTCAGTCGTCGGCAATTATTTAATAGTTGGAGGCAGTTTATTAAAGATTTATAAACACATAAAATAATATTTTTTTCTGTAACAGGCTAGTTCTAGGTATAAAGTTATAGACCAGCCGTTCGTCTCCTCTCGTATTTTGTGGATAAACATTTTTGGCTTTTGGGAATAGTTGTGGATGAGTCTTGACAAATATGCAGACTTCAAATACATACATGCATGTCAGTGGAAGAATTCCTAGTTTTTTAAAAAGAGGTTTACAGGATTCTTAAGGTGGAATACCCGCAATAGCTCGTACGTATCTTTTCTGCGCTAGAAATATCCCGAAATATATAAATTTATAATATTAGTAGGAGGTAGGATTTATTCCAGGTTAAAATATACATTACATTTTATAATGTCTGAATCCGTTACCTCTCTTGTCTAGCTTTCTCGTGAGCGTAATGTATTTATAAATGTCTCTTATTTTTTTATATACTTGACAATTATATTTTAAGAAGGTACACGATATAACATTGGAAATGAATAATGCTGGACAATTTACACAGGAACTTAGCAAACCCCGAAGTAACCAGAGCTTGTATTTTTTCAAGCCGAAGCAGACTTGATGTCAGGCGGTAAACTTCACCTTTTAAAACTGCTATACTGCGGTGATTACGTTAACTAAGCACGTGACCAACGCTGCATTGCATAGCGCCCGTCACACTGAGACATTGGGTTGTAAGGTCTCATGTGCCCGTTATTTCGTGTATACATTTTGGTGGTTGATAGAACACTCAAGTACTTATTTTTAAAAATACCTAACTATCTAGCCAGACTCAAGAAAAATCTGCATATAAGCAAACACTTATCCCCCGCAGGCACCGAACCAAATTGTAAACAACAATAATGCCGACGCACGCACATTGGTTTTGTCAATAAACCAAACTGTTATTGTTACCATTTATTGTGCAATAATATTGCAGCAACATTCGTGACCGGCTAATATCGTGTTTAGAGGTATCACATCTATCTACATTACTAATCAGTATACTGATTCTAAATGAGCGAGTTATCTCATTTCGTGTGGAACCAAAGCGGTGCCCTCTCATTACGGCAGGGGCGTATCTAACGAGTTAAATTTTGATAAGAGCACGGAAATCGGTATAACAAATAACAAAAGCGGGCAACTCGCGAATATTCTAGTTCCTCGAGTGCGGAGATAGGGGCTCGTTCGAGATTATGGCGGAGTGTCAAGCTGCAAACGGTTCTTTCTTTACGAGAGGGTTTCAGGGTTTTCTTATTATTTTTTGCGACATCCTATGGTGGGGTTATCATGTTTATATGAGTATTTGGATAGGTAAGCAGTTTTATAAGTGATTTAAAAATAAAAATATGAGAATACATTATAAACTCTTCTTTTGAATAATACTAAATAAATAATTCTGGACAATTCACACAGTGATGCTGTGTGAATTGTCCAGAATTATCTAGCCCCAAGCTAAGCAGAGCTTGTGTTATATATATATACAGCTTGTGGTACTAGATGACCGATTTATTGTAATACTAGTTTGTTTTATTCAAAACCAGGTTATATTCGCGGATATTATGTTTTATCAAATTCGGTTAAGTCGTTGACATGATGATAAAAATATTTTTATTGTAAATAAATTTGTCCCTTTTTTGTCTTAATTATAAAATAAAATAAATGTAAATAGTAACATTCGGCGGGGATCAAACTCAACTGAGCCCCATCGTCAAATAAATCCCAATAAATAAAAAATACATCAGACAAACGCTAAATTTATTTTCAGACATTTCAGGCCACGTCCGTAAGAGTTACAGACGGATTGAAACACTGGGGCTTTATGGACATCAAATCAGGGTCTAAGTACGTAGTTATAACAGTAAAATGCCTACAGCTGACCTTTCAGGGTACCCTTAGTACAGCCTTATGTGAAGAAGGAAAGTTATGTTTATAGGGGCAAAATTGAGCTGAAACACATAATATTCACATAAGAATATTAATCACTGAATTTGTTTCATTTTTAGAATCTTCTTTAGTCACGTACTTACACAACACCAATGCATAGAAGGAGCGCAAAGGTGGAAGGAACCATACCTACAAACGCAAATCGTAATTGCGGATATCTCAAACTCGCAAAACATCTAAAAAAGAAATCTTGCGTGGTTACTGAAGTAGAATCTTTAGTTGCACAACACCAATGCATAGAAGGAGTGTAAACGTTACCATAGCTACAAACTCAAATCGCTGTCGTGGATATCTCAAACTCGCAACACATCTGAAAATCATGCCAGCGATAAACCCGCGCCCGCAACACCCAATCCCCATAAAAACATCTCGATCCACCCATTCGAAGAAGCAGACTGGCATTAGTGAACGAATTTACGAGAACTTTATCGCCTCTTGAATCACAATGACTAAACGCGTTATCCACAGATGGCATGATAATAGACCCTCGGAATAAAAAAGGGAATGTAAAACTGTAAGCCGTTTTACTTAAAAGGGTTGCGAATTGGCTTTTTTTGATGGCGGATGGTCTAATTGACATAGTTCTTGGTTTATTATGTGGGGTTGGTGGCAGATGGACGCGGTTGGAAAGCTTTGCTCGTAAAGAAGAATGGTTGGTCATCAAGATTGTGTTTTAAATATAGCGGCGGGTCTATTTACCCGCCGCTATATTTAAAACACAATCTTATCCAAGTAAGGGAGGCGCATACCCAGCCGTGGGTGAAGTTTCCACAATAAATAACAATATTAATTATAGTTTTTTTATGATCAATGTCAGTAAAATATTCCCCCTCCTCTCTTGCCCGTGGATGCAGTAAGCCAAAGGATACCTCCGGAAGATGAGCAGCATCGTTTTTCCGTGTCGACCGACCCCCTCATGATCTGATACTTGAAGATCCATGAGGCAGGCCAATGTCCAGCGGTAGACATCCTACGACTTATATGATGATGACTTACTACAGAGCTAGTTCAAAATACAGTTCGTTTCGATATGAGGTCAAATTGTTGCAAATAAAACTTTCAATCTGCTTTGAAATAGCCCAACGCTTCAATAATTTAATCGAACGGAGAGTTACGGACACTGAAAAGCAATCACGATTCTTTTTCTCGCTTTTAGATCAAGTGAGCAAACGGAGAGCCAATCTATGTGTCAAGTTACTTCGCCTATATAGTTTTGTGTATCATGAAGAAATATTTTTTATAGGGTAACTCTTGAAGATGTTTAGCGACGCGATTTAAAAGTGAAACAAGTGCAATAAATTATATTCATGTATATTTTTTTTTTATTTGATCCCGAAGTGAAACCCCGAGCATAGCCCTCTCCATAGCTCGTTGAGCGACTCTGAGCTTGTTCATAAGGCCAATAGTGAAGGACGACATTATTAGACATTAGTAGTACGAAATTATTATTTATTAATTATTTTAGTTTGTTTTGTAAAGTTTATTTAATTAGTTAAAGTAAACAGGTAAGCGCACCGAGGTACGTCAGTGCGTAATTATAGCCGATTGTTGAGTAGGATTTTTTATAAGTTGGGTTGTTTTAGAGATTATAACGGTGTAGTTGTTTTTATTTTATTTATTTATATAATACATTTAATTAGAACGGCTTACACCACTTACACCAATCAGTCAATATTAACAAAAAAAAATAACTTACAATAGGTAGTCAGGCAAAACTTTCCCAACAAACTAAAATCAATAATACAAAATAAACATGTCAATAAAATGTCAATAAGAAATGGTCAGGTAACATTAATTAATTCGAAATACAAGTATTTTTAAATACAATTTAAATACAATTATTTGAATAAAACAAAGCTGAACACATTATTTTTTTTCTAGCCATCGTCTCTCTCACACTGTCTAAGGCATTCTGACATTATGGCATAGAACTCGTCAGCAAACACATCGAATTCTGGGTTAGCTTGGAGAAGTTTGTTTTATTTGTTCTAGAATAATTCTTGAACGGACAATTAGATTAAATAAATTTCCATTGATTTTTGTGAGTAAATTTGATAATAGGGGTAGTAAATTAGAGAGTTCGCTATAATTTTCCTATAATGTTTAAATACAATTCTATTAATATACACGTTTCACAGGTTTACCTCTGCAAAATTAGGAGGTAAGGAGGGGGAACTGTCGTTTTGTCAACATTTTTTGTAAATAACTCGAAAAGATAACGTCTTAAAGGAAAAATAAAAAACTGTTTATTGATGTGCTAATGCTAATGGTAATACCTTTCATGTACACGACCTAGAAACTTTACAAAAATTTTGAAAACGCCCTTGCCAAGGAGCCCTTGAAAAGGAGTTCACTGGATATTGAAGACTGATGATGGCGCAGCGGGCGAAGGTCCGCCTGTGACGTAAGTTGTTGCGATTTCGATTCCCGCCTCGGGACAAATATTTTTACGATCTGTAGTTATTTGTTTAGGGTGTTTTGGAAGTTTTTCTATAAATAATAAAAACAACATCTATCTATGTATTATATAATGTAACTAGTACATCAGTCATCTAGTACACTTGACACAAGCTCTTCTTAGCTTGGGGCTAGGTGATTCTGTGTCAATTGTCCAGCATTATTTATTATTTACTTATCTTCAAAACAAATACGGTCCATCGTGTTATTGTATTCTCCGAACCCATCCCTCAAGTAGTGTCCTTGTTCTTTCCTAACACATCTCCTTTGTTTCCGCTCCGTAATAAACGTTAACAGTTTCCGGTTGACTTATAGGTGCCACAGTTCAGGGAATAAACAATTAATCATCATTTCAGCCGTAAAACGTCCACTACTGAACACAGGCCTCCCTCATGGACCTCTATGAGTTGCAATACTCACCACGCTTGGCAGGCGGGTTGGCGAGCGTAGTACGGGATGTTTATACACGGAAAGACGTTGCTGCCTATCTTCGGGAGCAGATTAGACCCTTAGCAGATTCTTAGTGCATCCACGGGCAAGAGAGGAGTAGCAACATTCCAATGCCGGCAAGAATGTTTGTATGAGAGATAAATTTAATCCTTATGATTTATGCCATAAAAGTACAGTATGTTGTTTTTTTCGAACTTGGTTGGTTTGATTCTTAGACCACATACAGGAATCAATTACACTAGAAACAACACCGTGCGTGTACTCCTTGGATGACTTCTAGCATTTCTAAATATCGTATAAATTTTTCCTTAAGTCATAATTTCCATAATTGCATGCATGGTAGTTGTATTCTTAAAGGTGTTTGTTATTGTTTATTTATATTGATGCTTGTTATTTTTAATTGTGTTTAATTTTAAGAACATTCAAATACAATTGTAAATTGTTCCTGAATAAATGAAATGAAATGAAACAAAGAGGCAGTGGTAGGTTGCCCTACAACTAGCGGTCGTAGTGGTAACTCGGGGAGCAGTGGTGATGTTCCCTGCTGCTGTTTTCCATTCACTTGTGCACAAGTCAATGCTCATAGTTCATGGTACTTTATTAATAACAATATGTTACAGGTCACATGATATTGGTACTTAAACTATAATAACACCCATGAAAATACAATTACATATAATTAAATTTTTCATCAAAATATTGTAAATCCATTATCGGCTTTAAGTTTAATTTATTAATTTTACTTGTTTACTTATAGGAGCTGTGGATTTTATTAAATAAATAAAATAAAATAATTACAATCATTAAATACCCCAATACTTCTTAACATACCTCAGTGCCTGAAGACGAAAGTCTTCAATCAGTGTGTGTTACCAGTGATTACATATGGAACCGAGACGTGGTCCTTCACTATTGGCCTTATGAATAAGCTTAAAGTCGCTCAACGAGCTATGAAGAGGGCTATGCTCGGGGTTTCTCTACGGGATCGAATCAGAAATGAGGAGATACGTAGGAGAACTCGGGTCACCGACATTCCGGACGGATTAGCACGTTGAAGTCGCAATGGGCAGGCCATATAGCGCGCAGAACAGATGGCCGATGGGGCCGTAAAGTTCTCGAATGGAGGCCACGGAGCGGCAAGCGCAGCGTAGGACGTCCACCTACAAGATGAGCAGACAACTTGGTAAGAACCGCAGGTCGGCGTTGGATGCAGGCCGCTTCCAACTGCAGTTCCTGGAGAATGAGGGAGGCCTTTGTCGTTGGACGTCCTACGGGTGATATGATGATGATGATGAATCGTTAAATAAAAAAAATATTCATTAAACATCATAAATTCATTAGATAACAGATTAAGATAAAAATTGAGTACAGTTCAGTAACATTAATTAATTACAACTATTTATTATTAAAAGATTACGTGGACGGAGCCCTCGTGATAGACGTCGAAATGCGGTTACAGCAGTACACATCCAGTTGTGTATGTCTTTCAGCCAGTCAATGCTCTAATACTGACTTGCGCGCAGGTGAATCTCTCCCAACCAGAGTTAATGAGATCGTCGAAAATTGAAATAAGGCCATCATTTCGACAATATAATAATCCAGCCATCGACAGTAACGTATTTACAATCGGAATGGAATTTCCCGAAATCATTTCACGCAAATTAAATAAAAAAGTCCGCGAAAAATTGTAATGGGAAAGAAAAAGGAGCCCTCGAGAGGGATCCTAATAAAACATTAATAAGGCCGTGTCGGGGGAATAATTGTAGTTGGGATCTATTTTACTTCTTATTTATCTTTCAACTGATATTGTGAAGACAGTGCCTAAATAAATCATCATCATCTGATCCGTGGGGTGCCGGCAGTAGAATGGTACCCCTCCTCTCATGCCCGTGGATACAGTAAGAGCCTGCTAAGGGATAGCTACAAAAGTGTATCAACATCCTGTACTGCGCTCGCCAACGTAGGCACGTTAGTTGCCAAACTTACCTCGCTTAGTAGGCACTAAGCGAGGTGAGTTCGGCAACTAGCCCTCATGGAGATCCATGAGGGCCTATGTGTATTGGCCTCGCTACCCTCTGAGCTACACGCGCGCACGGAACTTTTTTTTTAAATCCTTTCTTCGAAGAACGTATTCTAAGAATATCCGAGATCGATCTCGGCAGCCTATTGTTAGAATACGTCTGTCGAGTTCGGCCCTTCGCCGAACTTGACCGCGAGTGTTGTGTGGAGTGAAGGGTTTGCGAGAGCAGTGCGGGAAGCTGATACACGGAAAGACGCCTTTCTTGGCAGACTCTTACCGCATCCACGGGCAAGAAAGGATACTCACTCAACAGCTGGCACCTCATGACAATTAATAAATAATGCTAGACATTTCACTGTTCCATTAAGTCCGTAACTTATAAAAACTTGTATAGAAACCAGAATATAGACAGAATATTTTTCTTTGGAAACTTATAGCAAAAGAATAAACGACCTCTGTGGCGCAGTTCTTTAAACCGGCTGAGAGGTTGCGGGTTCAATCCCCGCTGGGGTAAACAATTTTTGCTCCAGCGAACATGACGAGCGAACCAAATACTGCCCAGTTTTGCGTGACCCCTAGAGGTGCTAAGCGGAGCATAAATTTACCAATCACAACGCTCGTTCTCTCGCGCCTACCAGCGTTATGATTGGTCAATTCATGCACCGCTTAACACTACTCCGCTCAGCGGAGTCAGTCAAGTACTAAGTCGAAAGGAATCCTAAACGTAACGTGTTCTCACATTTCACTTGGTTTACAGTAGGAAATCCATTTTTTCTCCAGCTTAAACCTTTAACGCTCCTTGCTGTGAGGTGCCGGCAGTAGAATGTTGCCCTGCTCTCTTGCCCGTGGATGCAGTAAGAATCTGCCAAGGACTAACGGAAGTTGGGCAGAAGCTACTTTCCGCGTATCAATATCTCGTGCTGCGCTCGCCAACCCGTCTGCCTAGCGTGGTGAGTATGGCAACAACCCTTCATAATCACAAGAATATCCATGAGGGAGGCCTACGTGCAGCAGTGGATATCCTACAGCTGATATGATGATGATGAAACCCTTAAACAACACTCGCAAAATGCAAGAACCCTAAGATAAATGGTGTAATTCCTTTTATCTCCGGGAAGTCAACGATAATAAAGGGAAAAGATTTTTAAAGGGACATAACTCACGGACTCCAACCCTTGCTCAGTAAATTGTCTCTCGATGACAAATAACAGACACTGTGCTTGTATCCTTGTTGGCCGAGAATGTACGACTGATTCAGGAAAAGGGAGATTCCAACTACAAATCAATATTCAATATGCATTATTTACGGGATATACCATGACGCAGTTTAGAATGTTACCCCTCCTCTCATGCCCGTGGATTTAGTAAGCCTGCTAAGGGATTGCTCTGGAAGATAGGCAGCAGCGTCTTCCGTGTATCAACATCCCGTACTGCGCTCGCCAACCCGCCTTGCCAAGCGTATTGAGTATGGCACCTACCCCTCATGGAAATCATGAGGGAGGCCTGTGTTAAGTAGTAGACATTTTACGGCTGAAATTCTGAAGATGAATTTTATAAATGCGAAAGCTTGTGAGAATGTTTGTTACTCTTTCACACAAAAACTATCCTACGGATTGAGCTGAAGTTTTGCTCACGAATACGAGTACATGTTGACCAGGATTTACAAATAGGCTACATTTTATCCGGATACTTATATAATAGCCCTCATCATCTGTTTTGATGACAGCGACTCTAAAAAAATATTACCGAATATTCATTATACTCCGAATATTCATTATACTATCCTGATATGGGCTTCCGCAACTGGCAACTTGGCAACTTTATCCGGGTACTAAGCATGCAATGCGGCGGGCATAAGTAAGTTTACAATATTTACTATTTACCACGCAGTTGTTAATATTTGACGCAGTTTTCCGGATAAACTCAGTTTATCCGTGATCATGACGTGTGAAACTGCGTCGAAATTTTGGGAAACTCAAAAAGACTCAAATCAAGGTGATGATGTGAGCCTTTTTGAGTTTCCCGCGGTAAATCATCATTTCCGTCTCAGGACTGATGCCCACGTCCACTGCTAGACTCCCGTATATATTGGATTTTAATGTTTCCAACCATGTGACGTGAAGTATTTAGCTTGAAGTCATTTGAAAGCCTTGTTTGAGAATCCGTATCAGGATCTGTAGTGTACCTATCATGTAAGAGCTAACTGCTCTCAAACACGCACTCACAAGGCGTTTCGCATACTCTATTTCGGATGCGTCTCTTATACAGCCTTCTCCAAGTTTTTGATGTGAAACATCTTTTGCCGAAACTATACCGATCTAAAACCGTAACTAAAACCGATCGGACGAGAGGTGACGCGTGACGATTGGTTATGTGCGAATTACTAGTTACTAGGGTGACTGTGGTGACTGGGGCGACTGTGGAAAATGCAGCGACTGGGGTGACTGTAGCGACTGGGGTGACCGTGGCGATCAGTCTCGACCGTGGTGTTAGAAGTTAACGCAGAAGTTTATTTATTTATTTATTATGAAACAAAATCACACAGCTCTTAATAACTACCTAATGAGCCGTTTTCAGTAACAAAACAAAAAGAGTTTTCTACTAAACCTAACAGATGGAGCTGGCAAGCGGAGTAAGCAAGTTTGTGATTAATTCTGTCATTGTCAAATTGTGCCTACCAGTAAAAGAAAATTAACGCCACCTATAAGGTTCGAGGTAACTATTTTTAAAGTTTTTACTTTTTAATGAAAACTCCTCATTAAACCTAAATACATAACATAAAGCCAATAATTATTTTTTTACAATGTCAAAACGTTTTACATCTGCCAGGTGTCCCGTCAATTTTCTACTGTATATTATTTAGGTCACTGCTGAGTTGCGAAATTCGTGACATAGAAAGGAAGCGTGGGATGCTGGTGGTGCGAAAAAACATACTGATCCGCAGGTTCGCTCATTGATTTAATCTCTTTACCTAAATCCGACTGTCATGAACTCCCCCGGATGAACTCTTCACAAAAAGTTCTAATACTCTAAGAACACAAACAAGTGATCCATGAAAAGACGCTGCTGCCATCTTCCAAAGGTATCCCTTGGCAGATTCTTACTGCATCCTCGGGCAGGTAAGGAGGGGCAACATTCTACTACCGGCACCCCACAGCTTTTAAATTTGAATTTGAAAATATTTTCCAACCAACTTTGGTACCGTAACTCTAAAAGGATTGTTTATTGTTAACCATTCTCAAAACATTGTTTAAGTTTCTTTGTTTTTTTAATAACAGTTTCTTTTGGAAGTAATTTAAGTGTGGTGTTTTCGAGGGAAAATAAATTCAGCGCTTTAAACATATCGTGAAAGAAGAAAAAAATATGAATGCTAAAACGCCAAAGAAACGAACAAAACTTACCTCTTACATGGTACCTCTTTGATAGTTAAATTCAATTGTATTTTTTATCTTTACCCATAAAGTGTATCTTTTTGTTAAGTGTAAAATTTTATGGGTTTGTTCTGGTATTTATAGGTGTCGCAATTTATAACTCTATGTAATCACAGATTACAGAAACTATGATGTAATGCCTATTCTGTCGACCATTGTGTAGTGAGACGTAAAAAAATCATCCATTGATATTCGAGGGGCAACAGAGTATCCTAAGGGTCATATTCCCTAATTAGATTGCCCTCTGGTATAGAAACTCACCCAGAGAACTAAAGCATTGTGACTATGAATAATTAAATTAAGCATTATTTGGTATATTTAGGGGTCCAGCTGTCTATATAAATGTATTTATTTTTTTTATTTTTCACTAATTTATGACGAGACAAGCCGAAGGCCCACCTGATTTTGAGCGGTTACCTCTACCTATAACAACTGCAATACCGCGGTGATCACATTCATTAAACACGTGACCAACGCTGCGTTGCATTGCGCCCGTCACCCTGAGACAGAGTTGTAAGGTCTCATGCTCCCGTAATTGTACGTAAAATCAATTTAATAACATAGCAAAATTTTATCAAAAAATAACTTTATATGATTTTGTTTCTTAAGAGATTAAACACTAGTCATTCACATAAACAATTTTAATTCTTTATTGTACACACAGTAAATATATACATTAAACTAAACTAAATGACATGTACAAAGGCGAGCTTAACCCTAAAAAGAGTTTTCTTCCAGCAAACCTTTGAGGATAGAGAAAGCTGATAATAGTAGTGGGTACGTGTACTCAAAACAAAAAGAACTATATACATACATGTTACATAAAAAGATACTTAAATATAATACATATTTCCTAATTACCTACTCAAATTAATACAACATAAACTACATTTCATACCTAAAACAACTATCATAAATATATATATAAATATAATAAATAAATAAATATATAGGTACATAATAATATATACTTTTCAAGTAAGATTACAAAGAGAGATAATGCTCTTTTACTTTTATTTTAAAAGTTTATTATGGACTGACTGTCTCGAATGGAGTGGGGAAGACTATTCCATAACCGGACTGCGCCAACTGTGAAGGAGTCACCGTATCTACTAGAAGAGTGAGATGGAGTTTTAAGTAGGAGGGACGTAGCAGTCCTGCAGGACACACCACGTGGGACAAGGAACTCAAAACGCTCACGGAGGTAAGAAGATGAAAGAGGATTGTGAAGAATGTTGTACAGGAAAGAGAGAACATGGAGATCACGCCTACGTCGAATGGGGAGCCATTTTAATTGAGATCTGAAACTGGAGACGTGATCAAACTTGCGCAAACCATAAATAAATCGGATGCACAAGTTCTGAAGACGCTCCAGTTTGTTTAAAAGTTCCTCCTTGGCGTCAAGGAAACAGACATCAGCGTAATCAAGGATAGGTAATAGAAGAGTTTGGGCAAGAGTGATTTTAGTTTCAAAAGGCAAAAACTTCTGGAGACGCTTGAGTGCTTGAAATGAGTAGTTGACTCGCTTGCTGATTGCGTTAACGTGATTCACCCACGATAACTGACTATCAAAAATGACACCCAGATTAACGGCGTTCGCAGTAAACTCAATCGGTGTGTCAGCATACATAACCGGGGGAAGGAAAGAATTACCTACGAGATTTAGCATATATGGACTTCCAAGAATTAAAGCCTGAGACTTCAAAGGATTAACCAGAAGTCCGAAAGCCTTGGCCCAATAATCTATACTCTTAAGATCAGAGTTAATGAGGTTAATGCCTTCTGCTAACTTCGACTTTAAACTGGCGGTATATCTGCAAGTCGTCTGCGTAAAGATGATAGTGTGAAGAAATGACTTGTGAGATGGCATTAATGAAAATAGAGAAAAGAAGGGGAGAGAGAACACCACCTTGAGGAACGCCTGCAGTAATGTTGTACCAGTCCGAGCAAGACTCATCCGAGCGCACGCACTGCGAGCGTCCTGAAAGATAAGAATTAAACCAAGAGATTACTGAGAGGGAAACAATGAGTGAGGAGAGAATGGATAAAAGGATATCAAAGTCAACGGAGTTAAAGGCACTGCTAAAGTCTAATAAGACCAGGACTGTAAGTTGTTTGTTGTCAATACCACAGCGAATGTCGTCAGTGACTTTTGTAAGGGCGCTTACTGTGCTGTGTCCAGGTCGAAACCCAGACTGGTATGGACTTAGCAGGCTGTGTTGGGAAAGGAAGTGCGAAAGTTGCTTATGGACCACATGTTCTAAAACTTTGGAGAGGACAGGTAAAATGGAAATGGGTCGAAATTGAGTAACAACAACAGGATTGGACACTTTAGGAAGGGGTGTGACCAAGGCTTATTTCCAGATGGAGGGGTAAGAGCTCGTTTCAAGAGAGAAGTTGATTATGTGTGTGATTGCTGAAACGAGCTCAGTAGATAGAAGCTGGAGCATATGGACGTGGATACCATCCGTGCCCACTGCTCTGGTGGAAATGGACCTAAGAAGTCTCAAAATTTCGCTCTCAGTAACCTCTTCAAAATTCAAAGAAGAACACTCCGGCCTAGGTAAACGAGACAGGTGATCAATAGTAGAAAGTTTGACAGTAGGATTCAGAGATAAAGGAGCTTTGGAAAAGTGAGAGTTGATGGTATTAAGATCAAAGGAGATAGAAGAGTGCTCTGACCTTTTTCCATGCCCGAGTGAGTTAAGGAATTTCCACATCAGAGCAGGACTAGAATTTTTAATAGTATTATGTATGTGGCATCTCTTTGCATTTCTACACATTTTGCTACAACGATTTCGTAGCGTCCTGAAAGTAGCCAGGTTCTCCTCAGTAGGTGCCTTCTTATAGGATCTCTTTGCTTTATCCCGTCTGCACATCATCTTTTTAATAGCCGGGGTTAACCAGGGAGCCGGAGCGTGTTTGACCTTAACACATTTAATTGGTGCGTGAATGTCATAGAGACTGGTGACAATTGTGTTAAAAGCAGAAACTTTCTCATCGACATTCCCCGCGATTATCACCGGATCCCAATTAATATTACCCGCATCCAACCTCAAGCTTTTAATGCGCGATAGCTTCAAAAATTAACAAGTCATTTCATCAAACCTAATTAAACCGACCAATGTATACATATAAAATAATCGTAACACGCTAAATAAAGATTGATTGTGGTTCGTTAGGTAAATTTGTATAACCTTAAAAACCCACACATTTATCAGAAAATGTAATTTACTTACAACATTTTAATGATAATTAGACACTTGCTAATGAACTACCAATTTGTGAAACGAACTTCCTCTCGACAAGCCATTAGATTTTCACAATTAAAATGAACATCACAAGTTTAGTTGAGCTGACTAAATTTCGATTAGTTGGTGTAATTATAATGTGGCTAATTGTTAAACGGCTGTGTTAGAAAATGTACTCATATAAGCCAAAGATTTTAGATATGCACTCACACCAAAAACTTTGGCATCGTCTTTATGTGTTAACAATAGGTAATGTCGACGCTCTAACACTGGTTTTGTTAATAAACCAAACTGTTATTGTTACCGTTTATTGTGCAAACACGATATTTCGTGAAAAAAATAACACACTCCACGACCGGCTACCACAGTGTCAGAGGTACAATGATTCCAAATAAGTGAGCTCACTCATTTCGTGTGGGAAAAACACGGTGCTGTCTCATTAAGGTGAGGGCGTATCTAACGATTTAAATCTTTTGTATTTGCGAGAAAAAAGTATGTAGAATTTTTTTATAGCACTTATTCTTCGTCGCTCTGGATAAATTCTCAAAACTTGTTATTGGATAATAATATCATTTGTCAGTTTTATGATATTTATGTATGGTGGAGCCATGTGGTACCGGTAATAGAACGTTGCCTCTCCTTTTTTGCTTGTGGATGTAAAAATCTGCCAAGGGATACCTAAAAAATAATTAAGCGTCTTAACTGGTGGCGCTATCCAGCCTAAGTTTGCTGAACGTCCCATAGGACGTTCAGCAATACTTATCTAAATTAAGCTTTCAACTACTTCGTTTAAACTTAGGCTGGATAGCGCCACAAGTTAAGACGCTTAATTATTTTTTAACCTTTTCGTCGTCTAATTTCGGAACCCTTTGGGCGCGAGTCTCAACTTATTTGCGACTCGCACTTGTCTGCTTTATTTTAGGAGCTGTTCATTTTGTTAGAATTAAATCAAAAAACTCGGACACGTCAGAAGCGTCTTTTTGATTTTTATGTTGAATTTATTTGGTAACGAAGAGATATTAACAAAGTTTTTTAATATTGCACCTAAAATCCTTTATAGGTTTGACGAGGTACTTAAATTGTATTGAAATAATCTAATTTTCACGAACCCATTCGCTAACCGGATTCGTTCTTCATCATCATCATCATTTAAACTAAAAAGCGTCCATTACTAAACACAAGCCTCCCTCATGGATCTCTATGAGGGGTAGTTACTATACTCACCACGCTTGGCAGGCGGGTTGGCGAGCGCAGATGGGATGTTGATACACAGAAAGATGCTGCTGCCCATCTTCCGGAGTGTCCCTTAGCAGGCTCTTACTGCATCCACGGGTATGAGAGGAAAGGTTACTTTCTACTGCCGCGGCACTAACTTCTTAATAACTCAAAAATTCGCGGCATACCAACTGTTTTGTATATTTCCTATAACATAACTATTCCAAATATTAGTTCAACTCGCTCTTACCTACCTACTGACACACAAACGAGCTCATTTGTATAACATTATAACATGTGCTCAATTATCGTTTATAACGTTATAAACTCTACAACCGATAACGTTTGGCCATTGAATTGGTAGCCTATTCGTTCTGATCCAAAAGAAGACGTTGTTGCATAGAAAGTTGTACAGGTTACTTGAGTGGGTGTTCGTGAAAGGGCTTGGTCTTAGCACGTAATAGATGACTAAATTTTATTTATTGAATGCAATAAAAATATATTTAGTTTTAATTCCGCTTATGCTGAGATGCAGGAGCACCGCCCTCCCGCCCGCTAATTATGCACATGCACAGAGAACATGACTAATGTTGCCGCTGGAACGAAAGGCTTTCGTTCCAGCGGCCGACCAGCCAACACCTCAGCGTCTCACTTGATGATGCCTCGCGGAGAGGCGAAACACGTGTCGTCGTATAGGTTTGGGTATGCATGCTGCACTGACAACCTAGTTCTCCCTGCATGTGCATAATTAGCGGGCGGGAGGGCGGTGCTCCTGCATCTCAGCATAAGCGGAATTAAAACTAAATATATTTTGATTGCATTTTATTGTCATGGATTTCCGCAAAGTAACGCCTGATTCCATTAATTATAAATTTTAATTGTTTTATTTTTATTTATATATAAATTCTTTATTGCACAAAATTATAACAAAGATGCACAAAAGGCGAACATAATGCCGTAGGCATTTTCTACCTGTCAACCAAATATTGTAGGAAAATAAACTTGGCGTGCATAAAGAAACAGATAACTACTTAACTAATTGCCATTTAACCTAGATTTACAATCTACAAGACTTATGTGTCTAAAACAAATACGAATAATGTAATATATACAATAATTATACACATCTATAATATTATGAACATTATATAAATATATATTTTTAATATGTATAATTGTTGGTCCTTCACGTAGATTGACAACTTATTGGACACGTATTTTTTCCTTTTGTTTAGTTAATACAAAATCCACAGCTCTTAAAATTAACAAAGCATTATTACAATGTGTGTTACATTTACATTTTTTTATTTTAACTCAACTGTTCTGTTTAATAATTTTCAAATTGTTAAACAGAATGCTGCCTTGGGGTACCGACAGTAGAATATTGCCTCTGATCTCTTGCCCGTGGATCCCTGAAGATGGGCAGCAGTGACCTTTCGTGTATGAACACGAACTGCGCTCGCTAACCCGCCTGCCGAGTTATATAACAAAGCGTCCAACATTGTCCAACATTAAAATATTAATATATACGAAAGAAAGTGTCAAAAATCATATATTCACATCGTTAAAGCATTTAATTTCTTGGCTTTGATTCCTCAAGCTCACCTGCCGGTTAGTAGGGACATAAAAATAAAACACAATTAGTTTAATTTTATAATTAGGCAATTTGTATGCGATATTTTAGTAAATATGTAAATTGAAGTAGCTGACTTTTTTGGTAAATATTTATAAAGATGTTAAAGTTTATGTGGTTCTAGATCTCTGTCGCGTGGGAGCTGAGTCGAGGTAGCCGGTTCTATTCCCGCCGTGGGACAAAATGTTTGCTTAATCTGCAGACATTTATTCATTTATATTTGCATGCCCATTATATTTTTTGTATATCATTGACCATGTTATTTAAATTCAAGAACTTTTTTTTATTTGTTCAACGTTTTGTGGTAAGACCCTGTAATAATATTAAGACGATAATGGGTAATACCATAAAACGGTGAACAAATAAAAAAAAGTTCTTGAATTTAAATTACATGGTCAATGATATACAAAAAAAAAATTATTAAAATTAATAATTATGAATTATAA
This sequence comes from Pasiphila rectangulata, assembly GCA_963082625.1. Lineage (NCBI taxonomy): Eukaryota > Metazoa > Arthropoda > Insecta > Lepidoptera > Geometridae > Pasiphila > Pasiphila rectangulata. The sequence goes on along the minus strand of OY720254.1, from coordinate 1,503,912 downwards.
ATATGAATTTGTCTCGACTCTACTTGTCTTTCTTTGTATGATAAGAAGTATAGTATTGAAAAAAAAAAGTATTCTGTCAACCATTTGGTACCAAGAACACAAGCTCTGCTTGCCTAGATGGCCTTGGTCTAGATGGTGCTATGGAAATATTCAGCATTATTTATTTTTAAATTTATGTAAGGTGCCGGCAGTAGAATGTTTGCTCCTCCCCTCTTGCCTGTGGACGTAGTAACAATCTGTATCACATAATACACAATTCTGACACACGATTTGTGTATCATGCGACATTAGAATCTTTAAAAATGTAAATTGTCTAAACATCTATCAAACTAGATGATTTACCGACATCATCATCTCAGAGCTCCCTCATGGATCTTGAAAATAATGAGGGTATGCCATACTCACCACTCGGCAGGTAAGTTGGCGAGCGCAATACGGGATGTTGCTACACGGAAAGACGCTGCTACCGGGAGATATCCTTTAGCAGATTCTTACTGCATCCAAGGGGTTGCAAGTCTCAAGGGTCTAGCAGATAAGAAGAATGATTAGGGAATATGCATCCCAAACCGCAAGTAAGACTACCCATTACAACTCCAAAGATCTACAAAGCCAACACAGTTTATTCTTCAACCCTGCCAGACAACTATCCCAAGTGCGACAAGGACGGGGCTAGGAGTTTTACAAAAGCGTTAGTGTCAGATAAGGCAGTGGCTCGACTGAATTATCTGGAACCGCAGGATCTTATCTGAATGCATTCCCGGAATGAATTACTGGAAATGCTTTCAGCGGTACAGTCTTGGGTACCGAGTTGTAGTTAAATGTGGGCTCCTAGTGTTCTTCTAGTTAATGTAAGCGCGAGAGTGTGTAAAGAGTCAGTTAACGATGTGGCGCCAAAGATTTAGATGTGTCCTGACACCAAAAACGGGTCTTATCAGCCACCTCTCCTCCTCCTCCTCTCTCACACGGTTAGAGCCTTTATGGCCGCTCCTCACTCCAAACCCTAGAGTAGTTTTAAGTAAGGAGCCTGCCTACCGCTGCCGTATGCATGAGAGGAAGGGAAGACAGACAGACTGGCGCCGTAACGCGTTACGTAACGAAGCGGTTTACCCTCCCATAAGAAGTTATCACTTCAAAATAAAAAAATACTTTATTTCAGTGCGGCCGCATGGACCCTATTGACGCGTCACAATTAACGAAATAAATCAACACAAATGAATAGAATAAAGCACATAATTGAATCTGTTCACTTCAGATGGCACGTGAGTTAGGAAAAGAAGCGAACAGAAGAACCTAACTTGGTCTTTATGGTATGGAGACCGGCGCAGAATTGTTAGGCGAGCTCCGACAACGACATCATTACCACACTGCCAAGAGTGTAATGCAAACGAAGAACGTAGCTTACAAAATCTAATTAGTAATATACATATATAATAATGAAGCCTGTGGGAAAACACTGGATTTGCCTTGTTAAAATGATTACTGCGTCCGAAAACTTGACATTTCGTCCAACTCTAACAATAGTAAGATTATTGTTAGAATTGGGGTAACTCAGGCTCTTGACACGTCACGCGACCGCCACCGCAGTTGGTTTTCCTCTTAACGCAATCGCTAACAATCGTGTCTTATTGATTCCAGCTCAAATTACTAGGGTAGCGGGCACTTAACTAAAACAGAGTTGTAGCGTATAATAAACAAAGATAATAGAAGAAATCGCGTGCCGTGAGGTGCCGGCAGTAAAATGTTACCCCTCCTCTCATACCCGTGGATGCAGTAAGAGCCTGCTAAGGGATACCTCCGGAAGACGGGTAGCAGCGTCTTTCCGTGTATCAACATCCCGTACTGCGCTCGCCAACCCGCCTGCCAAGCGTGGTGAGTTCGGCAACTGCCCCTCGTGGAGATCCTTGAGGGAGGCCTGTGTTCAGTAGTGGACGTTTTACGGCTGAAATGATGAATAGAAGAAATATCACGGAAACTCGTGCAATATGATTGCACAATAAATGGTAACAATAACAATTTGTTTTATTGTTACCTGAAGTGGTAAGTGGGCTGGTCACATGCCGAAGAACCGTATCTATTTCTGCCGCCCAGCAGTAATGTCTTCATTGCTGTGTTCTGGGGTGAAGGGTAGGGGGGCTGGTGAAATTACTGGCACATGAGACCTTACAACTCTATGTCTCAGGGTAAGATTATTGAACGTGATCACCGCGGCATTGCAGTTGTAATAGGTAGAGGTTACATCGTTACATTAGGTGGGCTTCCGGCTTGTCTCGTCATTTAACCGTATAAAAAAGCCGATAAACGCTGGAGTAAACCGGTTCTTCAGTGGGGACCACGACTTGGCAAACGTAAACTAACGTAACGTAGTTATAAGGTAAGCGACCTGCAAAAAGGAACCGGCAAAATTAGTTATGAATGGTTGTTGCCATACTGACCACGCTTGGCAGGCGGGTTGACGAGCGCAATACGGGATGTTGATACCCAGAAAGATGCTCCTGCTCATCTTCCAGAGGTAGGTAGGGTACCTTGGCAGATTCTTACTAATACATTATGTATTTGCAACTTCACCACACACATAAAATTTTTCCAAAGACTTGAATCGAACATATTTTTGTTAGTAGGTACATACTTAAATTGGAACAAAAACAAAAGAAAATCAAAAAATTAGAATAAACTTTACTAAAACAAAAAATACGAGAGATTTTTTAAGATCTCACTAATATTATAAAGCCGAAAGTTTGTATTGATGTATGGATGTTTTTTTTTATTGAATATTACATGGGACCTCTATCAGAGATAGACTGTATTACTTATTTCATAATACATACTATTATTTTTCTTATTCTAGAGACTTAAAATAGAGTACAAGATGTTATTATAAACTGTTTCTTAGTTTTAAACGAGAACTTATCGTTACAGGATGGAGAATATAAATTGTTACTTAACTTATTATTATATTACAATTTATGAATTTCTAAATCTAAGGCTTATTTGTTATGAATTTTTTCTTAATATTTATATCTTAATTTTAACACAGATGCTGTTATATGGATGTTTGTTACCTCTTCACGCAAAAACTAGCCTACGGATTGAGCTGAAATTTTTCACACACATAGATGTTGTCCAGGAATAACACAAAGTCTACTTTTTATCCGGGTACAACGCATGCGAAGCGGCGGGCGCAAGCTAGTTTTCTAATGAAATATTTTATGTGTGTGTTGCAGCATGGCAAAAACGTGGTAGCTCAAATTCAATTGCTTGGAAAAAAAATTGTCTAAAGCGAACAAATTCAAGGGCTTTATTCAACATAAATGTGTTTTGTTCTTTTTTGGTAAATTGACTATTCTATGTATCTTCGTGTATTGAATAAACACTTATTGATTTTGACTTTGACTCAAACACTGATTTCAGTACTTACCTCTGTCTTACTACATCCACGGGCAAGAGAGAAGAGAGAAGGGGAACTGCCGGCGCCTCATTTGGTCTATAAAATAAACACTTATTGATTTTGACTTTGACTCAAACACTGATTTCAGTACTTCCCTCTGTCTTACTGCATCCACTGGCAAGAGAGAAGGGGAACTGCCGGCGCCTCATTTGATCTATAAAATAAACACTTATTGATTTTGACTTTGACTCAAACACTGATTTCAGTACTTCCCTCTGTCTTACTACATCCACGGGCAAGAGAGAAGAGAGAAGGGGAACTGCCGGCGCCTCATTTGGTCTATAAAATAAACACTTATTGATTTTGACTTTGACTCAAACACTGATTTCAGTACTTCCCTCTGTCTTACTGCATCCACTGGCAAGAAAGAAGGGGAACTGCCGGCGCCTCATTTGATCTATAAAATAAACACTTATTGATTTTGACTTTGACTCAAACACTGATTTCAGTACTTCCCTCTGTCTTACTACATCCACGGGCAAGAGAGAAGAGAGAAGGGGAACTGCCGGCGCCTCATTTGGTCTATAAAATAAACACTTATTGATTTTGACTTTGACTCAAACACTGATTTCAGTACTTCCCTCTGTCTTACTACATCCACTGGCAAGAGAGAAGGGGAACTGCCGGCGCCTCATTTGGTCTATAAAATAAACACTTATTGATTTTGACTTTGACTTAAACACTGATTATCAGTACTACCCTCTGTCATGTCAAGCAAGACAGGGGGCAACATTCTGCTAACGCCCCACAGTTTTTTTTCAACCGATCGCTCACACTTGCGCCCTAATTGATTCCAGCTCAAATTACTAGGTACCCGAAGCTTTTCGACAAAAACAGAGTAGGGTAGATGCCTGATAAGGCGATAACGTTGATACGTACTTCCCGTAATTATCCTCGCTCAACTTCGAAAGATCTTCTGTCTCTTAACGGTGAACTGATCTCTATTGTCTGTACCGCAGAGATCTTTTTTGGGTGAATGTGAGGAGTAACTCAACCGCGAAAGATCACATGTCTCGGATATTTGAAATAACTTCTTTGTTTTTCCAGATAGGGCCCTTTTTTGAGTTACCGTAAAGTGTTGAGGTAAAGTTTTGTAGGGTTAATAAATAAGAGCTTAGAAATCTGTTATTAGGTAATGAAATGGTACACAATCAGCTTTTTATACGAGTATATGTACATACATTTATCAGGTACATGGCTATTTATGGGTATTTATTTATTCTGTAGAAAAACGCTGCTGCCCATCTTCCTCATAAATCCCTTGCCAGGTTCTTACTGCATCCACGGACAGGAGAGGACAGGCAACATTCTACTACCGGCATCCCACAGCATAATTGATAGTGACAGGACAATTTGCCCTGCTTGCTCAGAGCGCTAGCTTTACTTATGTTCGGTATTGAATCCTTTTTTTATTTGTAACTGCCTATTATAACGTATATTTATCTTGTTGCAGGTAACAAAGTGGCACAGTGCATGTGTGTGTGTAGTGCGGTATGTGTTAGTGGTGTGCGATGGCGCTGTGGGCCCTGTTGGCGCTCGCGCTGGGGGCCCTGGGCCCCGTGCGGGCCGCCTACACGGACACTGAGGAGTTCCTCAGCGACCTCGACAAACCAGGTAAGAGAATGAGGTTTTATAAGACTGCAAACAATCTATCTATCTATCAGCCAACATTCACCCACTGCTGGGTATAGGCCAACTTCATTCGTTAGCTGCAAACAATAGATAAAGAATGTCACTTTAAAAAAATTAGGCAGTCAAAAAAGGAATGAAACAAAACCGTATTATAAGGTTTGTGTTTATTTTTTTTAGTAATGGCAACTTCATTTTGTAAAAACGGGAATTACTCACGTAGTATTGTAACGTCGAAGATTATTCCGACACGTTTCGATTTTTCAAGAAAATCATCATCATGGGATTGAATACCCGTCCGCGCGTGGGGCCGACACGACACTGGCGCTGGCAGCGGCGCGTGCCGCGCGAGCTTCGTAACGTTCGGCGCGACTGGAGGGGCGCGGTCGGCGTGGCGCTTGATGTGCTTGCGCTGTTGCAGGCGTCGTTGTTGGAGTAGTGGCGCTGGCATATGTGTCCGGTGCAGGTTCATCGTCACTACTGTCGTCTCGACTAAATGTCGATGAACAGAACACGCTTACTGCATCTCCATTGGATGTGGAAGGCCCACCTGGCGTGTCGCTCTCATACAGGTTGAGGCAAGGATTCCATGCTGAAGGCACTAACCATCCCTGATCCCTGTTGAAGTTCCTGGTTCTCCCAATCTCGATAGCTTCGCGGATCTTACGTGGCACAAAGAATTTTTCCCTAGCGAGCACTTGAGCCTTGTCGAACCGGATGTACAAAACAACAAAATTATTTTGACAAAATGAATAGTATATCTCACGTTAATTTTGAAAGTGAAATAATGGCAACTTATTCCTTTTTGAAGTAGGAATACTACTGCCAACTTCACGTAGCTGGTTCACGGTACAGATAGTATAAACAAAGATAATAAAACCTGTTTGAAAATAATGACGGGTGCGACTGTGAAAATTAACACTGAAATCTGTTATAAAAGAAAAGAAAAACATAAAATAGTACAATCATTTTTACTAACAATCATAAATAGTAAAAGAATAAAATAATGAAAGAAATATTATGAGGTATGTGTTAGTGAAGTGCTATGAGCTGGGACTATAACACAGACACAGTGAGGAATTCCTCAGCGACCTTGCTAAACCAGGAAATAGAATGTAAAATTTTAGAAAAATAACATATTGATAATTATTGGACAAAATCCAAACTAATTGAATGTAATAATAAAATAACCATACTCTGTAAGAAGCTATGTATGTTTCATAAAATAAAAATCGAGCATTAAAATTCAACTTTCATAACTTCATTCGCAGCTCACGATCGAAAGGTCTGGAGAGAATTGGCCAGCCAGTGGGATTAAAGTGCCTCAAGATAATAATAATAACATGAGCATCAAAAAGCGCTTACCCAGCTCTAAATCTATGTATCATATTTTTTTCAAAATTTTTTCAATACTCTTCACTAATTACTCGTTTTTAACCTGCAAGATAAACTTTTATTGTGAACTACGACATCTGTTATCCTTATTATACTACCGCCGTTCTGTTCCTTCTAATTTTTGTTTAGTGTAGTTTTATTACTTCAGACACGTAGGTCCAAAACTTTAAAAAATCTTAATTTAAATTACAACTTTAAAAATTTAAAAGCGGATTGGTCGAGTTAAGTTTACCTAAGATTGACATACAACTTTTACGTAACTTATCTTACTTACATGTATAACTACTATTCCTAAGTGTTTCATTCTATGAACAAAAATATTATAGAATATAAAATAAATAATAAATATAGAAAATAAGATAAATAATATAAAGCCATGGGGTGCCGGCAGTAGAATGTTACCCCTCCTCTCCTACCCGTGGATGCAGTAAGAGCCTGCTAAGGGACACCTCCGGAAGATGGGCAGCAGCGTCTTTCCGAATATCAACATCCCGTACTGCGCTCGCCAACCCGCCTGCCAAGCGTGGTGAGTATGACAACTACCCCTCATGGAGATCCATGAGGGAGGCCTTAGTTCAGTAGTGGACGTTTTACGGCTGAAATGATGATGATGATGATGATGAATAAATATTGAATTGAATTTACATAGGTATAACTTTAATCTACATTTTGCTTCCGCATCCCTTTAATGATAATCTGCCACCTATCTTGCACGCGTCAAAATACAATTTCAAAGCTGTCAAGTGAAAACAGTAAAACTATTGTGCTATACAGCCAATAGACTCCTTTGACGAAGATTCGATCGTTCCTAATCACCTACCTATATTTACATTATGTGCTCCCATTTCCATGAAAGGGATTATCTTGCTTTATCAGCAAAACAATAGAAGGAATATATATCTCGGGATCCTAACCTTATATCGCAAAAGTGTCACATCTCTTGGGCTCGACGGTTTTAACACTGATAACGAGTTCTGTGGCGCAGCGGGCGAAGGTCCGCCTGCGACACAAGGGGTTGCGGGTTCGATTCCCACCTCGCGACAAATGTCTGTACGATCTGCAGATATTTGTTCAGGGTGTACTAGGTGTTTTTCTATATATAATAAAAATATCGATGTATTAAGTATATCAGTCATCTAGTACCCATAACACAAGCTCTGCTTAGCTTGGGGATTTATGATGCTGTGTGATTTTTCCAGCATTATTTATTTAACATATAAAAGCTTAAAGAAACAATCATTAAACATAGTTTTGTTAAAATTGCGAAATCTAGAATAGGGCCCCAGAGTCGAATATACGCCGATGTTTTTAAAGCAAAACATTTGTTTTGCCGACTGTACCACACTGTTCTCCTAAAAGTTAATGAGACGTGTAACGAAATAAAAATAAAGTATCGATTTTGTAATTAAGAAAATTAATGACCTTAATATTTTACTGGTATTACATGGATCAATGTGTTTCCGTGGCGGTGGGGTGCCGGCAGCAGAATGTTACCCCTCCTCTTATTCCCAACATAAGACGTCCACTGCTGGACTTGGGCCTCTTATGGATCTGCAAGTACTGTTAATGAGAGGTAGTCGCCATACTCACCACGCTTGGCAGGTTAGCAAGCGCGGGACGTTGATATACGGAAAGACGCTGCTGCTCACATTCCGGAGGTATCCTTAAGCAGATTATTACTGCATCCTCGCTGCATAACTCGCTCTTGGCCCGGTTTTATGTATTTCTGTCATAAATATTCAAATCGCCATTAAAACTACAGCAAATTGGGATGTAATAGTTTTTATCGCCTATTGGTATTTATCAAGGTTATATTTTCATTACAATCAAATACTGATATGGGTTCTAGTTTTATTATTATTATTTCTTTCAAACTGAACTTTAATTCAAATAATAAAAGAAAAATGTATGATTATTTAATTTTTTCAAGAGAAGATTATACCCGGCAGTGGAATGTTACCCCTCCTCTCATGCCCGTAGATGCAGTAAGAGCCTGCTAACGGATACTTCTGGAAGATGGGCAGCAGCGTTTTTCCGTGTATCAACATCCCGTACTGCGCCAACCCGCCTACCAAGCGTGGTGGCAACTTCCCCTCATGAAGATCCATGAGGGAGGCCTGTGTTCAGTTGTGGACGTCGTACGGCTGAAATGATGATGATGAGAGTAGATTTCGATTGCAAGATATGGCGCCCAAAACAGGGTTACCCACTTATACACACAAATAATAAACTGGATGTCGAAGATCATGAGGAGTTTGTTGCCATACTCGCCACGCTTGGTAGCGAGCGTAGTATGGAATGTCGGAAACACGGAAAGACTTTGCCGCCAATCTTCCGCTTATACCTTGGCAGATTCTTACTATATCTACGGGCAAGAGGGATGAGGAAACTGATGCCGGCACCCTACGGCATCGTACTATGGCATTTGCACATTATATTATCACAATCAGTTGCTTCTTGAAGTTTTGGAACGAAACTGAAATGTTAAAATTACCAGGTTTTGACGGTATATTGTTTTGCCTGCAAAGCCTCGATATGGAAGCATGTTTACTAAGGTTGGTCCTAGAGTAGGGTACTTTGAAAAGGTTGTATGTCAAACAAAATTAACATAAATATTCACTTCGGCCGTCTAGGAAACCGGGATTTAGAAAACTGGTTTTTTAAATGACTTTTTTAATACTTCCAAGTAAATAAGAAATAAGAAAATTTTATTGTTAAATTGTGTAGGTACATATACATGAAGGTCTTAAATAAATTTAGGTATCAACAATTTTATCATATCTATGACATACAATAATAAATTTGCAATTTAATTAAAGTAAATGGTTTCCTGATAGGCTTTTTTCAAACTTCTACGTAGTTGGTTTCCAAGAAGGTTTTTTTATACTTCCATGTAACTGAATAACTAACCAGATTTATTACGTTCTAAATTTGAAATGTTTTGTTATAAATAAGAATCTAATCAAATCTCAATTTGAATAAGTTCCAATTTCAAATATCATCGAACCATAGATTAAAAATAAACTAGAACTGGCATTAAATCAAGTTATACCAAGAAAGCACGGGCGTAGAGAAGACAGACTCATAATGAGTTATAATATAGAAAAAAAAAACATGGCGACCCAGAGCGTTAGTTATTGTCCGATAGAAAGTAACACGGGTTCTTTCATTAAAATGTATTTATGGTGTTGGTAATAATTTCTATGCTGAAGGTTTTATGCTTGTTAGTTTTAAATATGGGATGCATTGCACTTTTTAATAAGGTTGTTCCAAATGGGAAGGATTTTTGAACTGTTCATTACCTTTTAGAAACTTTTGCAACCTGATTTCGAAAGATATTTAGGTGTTTTGTCGTACGAAATAGTCAAAAAGGCAATGAGGTATATCTTTTAGAGTTTAGAGGACTTCAATAGTCATCAAAGATGACAGTTTTTTCTGCATAGTAACCTGCGTTGTACCTGTACAAAAGTTTAAAACTAAGACATATCTTTTAAATACATAAATAATGCTGGATATTTCACACAGTACCGTTTGGCCAGAAAGTAGCCAGAGCTTGTGTTATGGGTACCAAATGATTGATAGAATACTCAGGTACTTTTTTTGTAAATACCTATCATACATATAAAAATACCCAGACCAGTGACAAATATCTGCAGAAGAGCTACACACATTTGTCCCGCGGCGGGAGTCGAACACGCAGCCTATTCAGTTTCCAGTCTCTGCTGGCTATAAACCAACTGCGCCACTATCTTATTTAAAAAAAATGTAAATTAGAAACTTATGCTTTTGCAAATTCGCAAGCTAAAAATGTCGATCGGTGTGTCTACCACTAGTTGTCACTGTTAGACCGCCTGCCGTTACTACAGTAGTAATAGTACGTTAATATGACATCTGTCAGATTTGTAACTCATGCTACTAAATTCTAAGCAAATGAAGCCCTAACTACAGTCGCTGTAGTAAAGTTTACTGCGTATTTTAGTACCAAACTATCCGCTAGAGGCGATGTTTAAGTTTTCATATTTTTTTGTAGTACATTTGCTAGCAAGTAAAGATTGTGAAAGCTCATGGTAATCCGACTGCAGTAAAAAACTTAAAAAATAATATAACAGTTTTATCGCAAATCATGTTTAGTTGCAAAATAGCATGTCATTCGCAAATTCAAATCCGACTTAAAAGAGTAACTGTCAAAAGTTTGAAACACAGACTACAAAGGTCAAAATACGTTCAGACTCGGTTCATGTTCATACATTGGACTGTCGTTCTGTTTTTATGTGATTTGGTCACGCGGTCGGCGAGACAGATCGGTTTAGTTGGAAAGGGTTCTGTACATTATTTTCTTAAATTCTTTATTGTACACAAAAGCAAAACATACACAAAAAATGAAGCAAACGAGAAAAAAGCTAGCGATGTACAGGCGAGCTTTTAACCCTGAAAGAGTTTTCTTACAGCAAACCTTAAGATACAGAGAGAAGATATTAAAATGCTATTTATTTTTATTTATATATTTATTTAATACTTTATTGCACAATTACAAAAGGTGGGCTTAATGCTAAAGCATTCTCTACCAGCCATACCTGTAGTTTAGAGTGTGGTTGGCGTGCTATAATGGTACTTACTTAAAAACTAAACAAACAAAATTACATTTAATCAAATTACACTTTACAATAGAACAGTCGAGGGTTAAGCAAGGGGAGACGATGATGAACCTACGGGTATATTTTATCTATGAATGTGTACAAACATAAGTTAAAAGATACTTCATTAAAACTATTTTATTATGTTATCCATCTACTAATGTGATTTGATCACGCGTTCCTCGGGGAGATAGATCGGTTTAGTTGGAAAGGGTTCTGTACATATTTTTGTTACTTCATCCATCTAACATGTCCCAGGCACTGCAGAATACCAGCAAGAGACCGCGTATGCTAGTGCCGGAGATATCTCGATAGCTTAAAGCGATAAGGACGCCTGTTCTATTACCAACTATTTTTATTGTTGTTTTTTGTTATAAGTACTTTTGTTGTGATAAACAAAATGGTTGTCTATATATCTTTTTAACCCCCGAAAAAATAGAGGGGTGTTATAAGTCTGACTGCTACGTGTGTGTGTCTGTCTGTGGCAGCGTAGCTCTTAAACAAGTGGACCGATTTGCATGCAATTTTTTTATTTGAAAGCAGGTTTTTCGGTGGTGGTGTAAACATGTTATAACATAATCGGTTATGTTGTTTACAAGATGGGGGTGAAAGAGGGGGTGAATAATCTAATGTTTCCAAATATACCCAAGTTTGGTATCAAATGAAAGGAAATGATGAGTAGAATGTAAAACTGATAGTTATATAGAAATCGGTCGAGCCATTCATGAAAAATGGGGGTTCAAAGGAGGGCTGAGTGATCAGATGTTTTCAAATATACCCAAGTGTGATATCAAATGAAAGAGCATGATGTGTAGTTTGCTAAACATAGGGTACACATTACTAAAAAAATAGGTAACCTCAGAGACTAGGTTAGATGTCGGGAGTCAATTATATTATATCTAATTAATGGAATCAGGCGTTACTTTGCGGAAATCCATATTATTATGACAATAAAATGCAATGAAAATATCTAGTTTTAATGCCGCTAATGCTGAGATGCATATGCACCGCCCTCCCGCCCGCTAATTATGCACATGCAGGGGGAACCAGGCTGTTAGTGCAACATGCATGTCGTCGTGTGGGTTTGGGTATGCATGTTGCACTAACAGCCTGGTTCCCCCTGCATGTGCATAATTAGCGGGCGGGAGGGCGGTGCTTATGTATCTCAGCATTAGCGGAATTAAAACTAGATATGTTCATTGCAATATATTGTCATAATATATTATATCTATAATTTTGTTGTTTTGAGCGTTAAACGTTAACCCAAACATTGCGGAACCCCAAAGCTATAGACTCGTTTTATTCCAACAGATAACAATACATCAACGGTTTAACGTATGGCCCCACATGATAATACGTACTCTCGAAGATTACCCGAGTAATGTACTCAACTCATCCTTTATTTGTCATAAACATTATATTTTCGGGTTTTTTGGATTTAATAAAATATATCTTTCGTTGATGGTTTTAGGGGACCGTGGTCGAATACATAGTGCGTCAGAGTGGAGACTGAAACATAAATAAATCTATACTAATATTAAAAGTGCCAGCGGGGTGGGGTGCCGGCGGTAGAGTGTTGCCCCTCTCTTATGCCTTATTTATATAGACTAAAGTTTATATGTTTTGTATATATACAATACATATAAATAATAGACTATAATCAAAGCTTACTTTTGACGACCTCCGTGGTGCAGTTGGGCTAATAGCCGGCTGACTCGCAGGAGTTTGCGGGTTTGATTCGCGCCGGGAACATAATGACGTTATGCTTTATCTGCAGATACTTATCTGGTCTGGGTACTTTCTTTAATGATTAGTATCCTATTTATTTCAGCTGTATGCAGTCCATGTCCACTGTTGGACATAGGCATCTCTTAATGGATATCCAAGATCATAACCGTACTCTATATACTATATAAAATTCAAAGTCCTGACTGACTCACTGACTGACTGACTGAATGATATATCAACGCACAGCCTAAACCAGTGGACCTAAAGACTTGACATTTGGCACACCTTGAGTATCCTAGAGGTGCACTAAGAAGGGATTTTTGCAAATTCCCACGGGATAGGGAATAAATGGGATTTATATTTTCGAATCAAAGTGGTTCTGCGTGAAAAAGGGGATTTCCACGCGGACGAAGTCGCGGGCTAAAGCTAGTTATCGATAAATAATCAAAGTTGTCAAAGTTCTGTATGATCTTATAAATCTATCATTGACTTTAAACAAGTTACTTTAAGCAACTAAGACATTTTATAGACCTTTTTATAAGAAAACTAGCCGCACTCCACTCCACTTTCACTGGCGTTATTCCCGTTCCCGTGGGATTATGGGAATTAAATATAAGTTACTCAGGGATAATGTAGCATTCTAATGGTAAAAGATATTTTTAAATCAGTCCAGTAGTTTTGGAGCCTATTCAATGCATACAAAGAAACAAACAATCAAATCTTTTCTTTTTATAATATTTATGTAGAAGTGTAGATGTAGTTTTTTTAACACTGGTTGTGTTAAAAAACAACATTATTAGTCTATAGAATAATCGGGTATTTCTTCCGAAATACCGAATTATTTAATATTGTCTTAATTATAACTTGTTAAACTTTCGCGATTTGTTAACATATTTTTAGTTTTAAAATTACAGGATTTTATCGCGTACCTTTTTTATTATTTTCCCGACGTTTCGAACACATTTCAGCGTTCTTGGTCGCGGGAGGACTGATGTGCTGGGAGCTACCGCCGCGAATTGATGGCAGAATCCAAGACTACCCTCAATTCGTCTTCAGATTCAGAAATGTCCAAGTTCACATTACGACACACTACACTGACGGTATCGGACTGCTGTACCGTCGGAACACAACGCACACTCTTATTCAACACAGGATTCCATGCAGAAGAGAGACGAAAACCATCTTCACGATTGAAATTTAGGTGTTTCTTGATCTCAATCGCCTCTCGAACTATCCTCTTATAATAGTGTCGTTCTTTGGATATAACTTTTGGGTCGTGTAGTTCTATCCAGTGGTTAGGTCCTGACTCCAGCAGATGTTCGGCAATCGCTGACTTATACACTTGCCGATTTTTGACCGCGGCTATATGCTCCTTGACACGTTCGGCTATTGTGCGCTTAGTTTGCCCTATGTATGAACGGCCACAGCTACAGTCAATTTTGTATACGCCTGGCATTTGCAGCGGTATGCTATCTTTTGGTGTTCGGAGCTGCTGAGAGACTTTTGAGTAGGGAGTGAAAACTGACTTAATTGAAAATCTCTTGAGAATATTTCCAATAATATCCGTCACCCCCTTCACGTACGGCAGAAAGATAGGTTGTCTGCTGACCTCCGGCGTTTTTCGGCTTTTCCGTTTTATAGTTTTTCTACTTAATATCCGTTGTGTCTAAGAACCTCCTGAACATGGCTGATTTTACTCTCCACATGTTCAGGGTCGCACAGATCATGAGCCCTGTTAATTAATGAAGCCACAACAGACTGCAAGTGGCACGGATGATGATGCGATGCAGCGTTTAGGTACCGGTCAGTATGAGTCGGTTTTCGGTAGACACAATGCGCTAAGGAACCATCGAATCTCACCATCACTTTGACATCCAGAAAAGCTAAAGTCTTATTAATCTCCATTTCATGCGTGAACCGAATATTCGGGTGTATGGCGTTCAATGTGTCTGTTAACTGGTGGACTTCCTGTTCGCCTCCCTTCATTATGCAGAAAACGTCATCCACATAACGTTTCCACAACTTGACTGAAAACCAGCGCTTCCTAGCATTCCTTATGCGTGGAAGCATAATGCTGAGTCAGGCCCCTTTGGACTCGCACAACTTTATGAACTGGTTTGTTCATTGCTTGAAATAGTATTCTTACTGCTTTGACCCGCTGAGTGAGCTGCTTACCATCTATTTGTCACTATGTCGCATAATATATAACAGGGTAGGTAGGTACTCCTAGATTAAAATTAGAAGTAAGTCAGATGTTTTTTACTATAGTTATTTTTAAGTTTAGTGTGTGTGTGTCTAATAAATGTATTTCTTCTATGTATTTCTTCTTAAACTTTATACCGTTGGCTGTAAAATCAATCTTACTCTCAAAATGTTCCATCCAGATGTCTTAATTAGTTGTCATCGCGAATGTTAAAAAAGAATGTAAACTAAATTGTTAACAAAAAAAAAATTATTAACATTAAAAACATACTGAACCCTGACATAAAAACTCGTTCTTGACTACAGTTCCAATGTTTGTTTAGAAAATTGATTTCATGGATTGAGAATCCTAATGGATTATCCGATGAAACGAAATATTTTGAGGATTTTAATAATTTAGTTCGTTTATTTGTCAAAAAATATGTTTATGTTATGTATAATTAGTTCGTCATGGCGCTTACTTTTGTATGTTTGGGAAACCATGAATGTTCTTAGAAGACGTAGGTTCAGGGTTAAACTTTAATAGCGGATTTAACTAACTAGGATTAAAAATAAATAACAAAAACACGGGAATTTATCGCGTAATACCATTGAATTATTCCCGACGTTTCGACTGTGTTTCAACAATCGTGGTCCCGGGGTGACTGGGGATTTCATTGGAGTGTCCGTCAACAAGCGATGGTGGTTTTGCAACTATCCTTACTTTGTCTTCAGAACTCGGTAAGGCCGCGTTTACATATCGGCACACAACACTAACAGCACACTACTACTTCACTATGCAATGCTATATCACGACGCGCACTTAACCTATCCATCCTCAATCCATCTTCACGGTTGAAATTCAGGTGTTTTTTGATTTCGATTGCCTCAAGAATTATTCTTCGGTAATATTGACGCTCATTGGCAAGAGTCTTAGGATCGTGAAGCTCAATCCAATGGCCAGGTCCCAAATCCACTAGTTACTCTGCTATCTCCTGTATGCGTTCGGTTATTGTTTGCTTGGTATGCCCAATATACGAACGGCCACAACTACAGTCAACTTGTGATCAAGATTGTGAAAACTCATGGTAGACCTACTGGTACTTGCAGAGTTGTGACGTCTTTCGGCGATCTCAACAACTTTGCTACCACTGAGGTATTTTATAGGGATTAGAGTAAAAATGGTCTTGACCGAAAACTTTTTTAAAATATTACCAATTTTATCAAGTACCCCTTTGATATATGGCAGATACATCTGCTGAAGGCGGACATTAACTGGCTCTTGCTCGTTTCTGCTGTTGTCTTTTCACCAATGAAAATGAAAAGCCACCTGATGTCCGTCAGCAGACGTATCTACCATATGTCAAAGGGGTAACTGATACAATTGGGAATATTTTGAAAAAGTTTTCGATCAAGACCATTTTACTGTCTGCTGTCGGTAACTCTTGGCTGAAAAAAAATATCTCAGTATTAAGTCAGGTAATTTAAGTTTTAAAATTTAGACGTAGCAAAGTTGATTTATGAAATGTATGTAGAATTCCGCCTTATTGCATATTTATTTCAGCTTCTTGATACTAATTAACAGAAAGAGCTTGAGCTTAGCTTAAGCCAACTCTTGTGGCGTGTCAAGTTGTGCAGTACTTGGTAGGATGACCATGAATATCAAATGTAAAAAAAAAAATTCACACGTTTCTCTCATCACCGTGCCAGCCATAGGACGTCCACTGCTGGACAAAGGCCTGGTCATTGATCACTAAGCACTGATCATAAAGTTTTGTTGCCATACTCACCACGCAGTTTGTGAGCGCAGTACGGAATGTTGATACACGAAAAGTTACTGCTTCCCATCTTCTGTAGATATCCCTTAGCAGGCTCTTTAAGCATCAACGGGCATGAGAGGAGGGGAAATATTCTACTGCCGGCACCCCATAGCTTCTTTATAAATTCTTAAATAACTTTCTTGTTGTCTCATATAAACACTGATTATACAAAATTATGGTTGAGAACTCGGCTCTCGAAGTTGTCGACGCGTACGTATACCTAGGACAAACAGTCTGATTAGATGGGTCCAACTAAGAGAAAGAGGTCAATCGTCGAATACAACTCGGATGGGCATCGTTTGGGAGACCTCGCAACTTAAGAAACTTCTTATCGACCAAAATACATCATTGCCTTAAGACGAAAGCCAGTGATGACTTAAGGAGACGTGGTCCTTCACTACTCTCCTCATTTAAGCTCAAAGTCGCTCAACGAGCTTTGGAGACGGCTATGCTCGCGTTTTCTCTACGCGATCGAATCAGAAATGAGGAGATACGTAGAAGAACTCGGGTTACCGACATAGCTAACCGAATAAGCACGGTAAAGTGGCAATGGGCAGGTTATGTAGCTCGAAGATCAGATGGCCGATGGGACCGCAAGGTTCTCTAATGCAAGCCACGGGCCGGTAAGCGCAGCGTAGGATGTTCACCAACTAGATGAGCGGACGAACTGGTAAGGTGCAGACCTCGATAAATGATCAAAGTTAGCAACCATCCGGGTCAGCGGTGGATGCGGTGTATGTACTGGACAGGTTATAGTTTATAGGTATTATAGTTGAAGTTGTTCACTTTCGCTAGGAGGAGTCATCATCATCATTTCAGTTGTAAACGTCCACTACTCAACACAAGCCTCCCTCGTGGATCTACATGCCATACAACAACCCCTCACCACGCTTGGCAGGAGGGTTAGCGCGCAGTACGAGATGTTGATACACGGAAAGATGCTGCTGCCTATCTTCCGGAGCTAGCCCTAAATGCAGTAAGCGGCATCCATGGGTATGAAAGGAGAAGTAACATTCTACTGCCGGCACCCCACGGCGACTAGGATGAGTAAAAAAAGCTAGTTGAATAAACGATTAATTTATTATTTGATTCAACTTTCATCTTGTTTTAAATGCTGGAATATTTATCTTAGTCATGGCGGCATGGAGACAATCTTGTCGGAAAATACACAATTTAAAATAAATGAACTACATACCAAAAGAAAAATATTTGCATTAAGCGAATCTTTTGTATTTGTATGAAAATAAAGTTCTTTAAACCTGCATTCAAAAATCATAATCATGAGACAAGACATAATTACTTTTGTAAAGCTTATTACAATTTAATATAACGAACCTAATGTCCGGCGACCCAGCAAAGTCAAAAGCTTAAGCTTATTCAGCGAGTCAACATACAGCAAATTTCAATATAATCTAATATTAAGAGAATAAACACGTTAAAGCGAATATGAGAACAATGCCTCTTTTATAAGTATCAGTCTCAGCGTCGTATTTTCTTTTGTTCAAGTCCGAATATTCCCGAATAATACGGCATATTCAGAAATCATGGTCACAATACCGAAATATGACGCAGTGCGGCGGCTTCTACTGAGTTTGTTTAGCCTTTTAACCTAGAACAATGTTGTGCGGAACGGTGTAGTAATACTGATCAGATTCGCGAAACAGATTTATTTTTTTGGCTTTTTTCGATGAATATCTACAAAGACCAAAACCAGTTTGTAAAAATTGAAAAAACCGGCCAAGTGCGAGTCGGACTCGCGCACCGAGGGTTCCGTACAAACCTGTAGGTACATAAGACCTGAGTATTTGATATGAATTTCAATTTAATACCTCTAAGCGTTCATGAGGAAAGGGGTACTTAGTAAGTTTAAAATGATTAAAAATAGTTTTATTATATCATGTAACGAAAAATTAAAAAAAATACAGTTTTCGCAATTTTTCCTTTATCTGTGCTAGAAGATGTTGCTCTGTACCAAATTTTAAGATTCTGAGTTCACGGGAAGTACCCTGTAGGTTTAAATTTCCTTGCGAGTGTCGAAATTTAGCAGAAATTTGCGGCATAAACGGCTGCATCTTTTGAATGCGATGGCTCAGAAGTTTGATTTTTTCACAACTCCAAGGGACAATAGTCTTGAGTATTTGATATAAATTCCAGCTTGATACCTTTACGAGTTCCTGAGAAAAAGTGTCTTGACAGACAGACGGACGGGCAACAAAGTGATCCTATAAGGGTTCCGTTTTTTCCTTACGGGTACGGGTACGGAACCCTAAAAATATGAAACTACCGTCAGATTAAAGCCCCTTTTCACCCCCTACAAAGCAGCTTTTGCTTTATATTTAGGCTTTGAAAAGGCTTTGTTTATTCGTTTAAATAAACTTAAAACAAGCTCCGGACCGACCATGTAATTGATGTTTTTCTGTGATTCGCATTTCGCATATTTATGAAATTATGTCTTCATTACAAAAAAACGGGCACAACTGCGTTATAATTTTAATTCCTTCTTGATTATTGCATTTCATGAAAAAACGATGTTTCACATCTGGTATTACTACATGTTTCATTATAAGTCGAATAAAAGAGGTATTATCATTCACACGTTTTTCTGCGTATTTAGGCGTTGAATAGGCTTTGTTCAAACGTATTAACCGATTAACTTAATACGACCGGCTTGATGGTTCTGTTGTTAATCGCATACTCTATTATCATCATGCATTTCAGTCGTAAAACGTCCGCCACTGAACACAGGCCTCCCTCATGGATCTCTATGAGGGGTACTTGCTATACTCACCACGCTTGGCAGGCGGATCGGCAAACGCAGTGCGGGTTGTTGATACATGGAAAGACGCTGCTGCCCATCTTCCATATGTGGGTATCCACGAGCAAGAGAGGAGGGGTAACATTCTACTGCCAAGCAATCTGCTAAGGGATACCTCCGGAAGATGGGCAGCAGCGTCTTTACGTGTAACAACAACCAGTAATGCGCTCGCCAACCCGCCTGCCAAGCGTGGTGAGTATGGCAACTACCCCTCATGGAGATCCATGAAGGAGGCTTGTGTTCAGTAGGGGACGTTTTTCGGCTGAAATGATGAATCCAGGGGGTCTACTTTTGAACGCAAAATGCGATGAATTTAAATCGTAAGCCTTTACTATAAGATTGCCATTCTGACGATAATATCGTAATCGTTTTCTGGAGCAGGCCCCCTGAATTAGGACAACCTTCCATTCCAATTACCTACAAAAATATCTCTTTGACTTATGACTTTTATAGTGTATGATTATTTTATTTTATTATTATGTACAATCTCTCATTATTAGAAAGAGGAAATATTTGTCTACTTTTAAGGGTTCTGTAGCTCAAAAGGAAAATATCGTAACCCTTATAGGATCACTTTGTTGTCCGTCTGTCTATTTGTCGGTCTGTCAAGACCCTTTATCTCGAGAACGTGTGGAGTTATCGAGTTGAAATTAAAACCGTATATATCATAAAAAAAATTGTCCATAAAAAATACGAAATCATTCATCGAGGTTTAGCAACCCTACGCGCGGTCATAAATTGGATAGGTGACCGAATCTTTTTGTGCATTTTTAAAACTTACTTAGTAATTACTAAGTATCTACGGAACCCTGAGGGCGAGTTCAGCTCGCACTTGTCCGGTTTTATTTTATTACTACCTTTACTCACCTAGGTGAGTTAGCTTCCGTGATTGAGTAGAACAATCCAGAATCGACACATGCCTCGGAATCTCTTTGACGGGTCAATTTTGAACAGGTTCAATTATGTGCTTTATTCTATTAATTGTGTTATTTTATTTTGTAATTTGTGACGCGTCAATACGGTCTATGCGGCCGCACTGAATAAAGTATTTTTTGAATTTGAATTTGGTCAAAGGGACATCCTAAATTATTACCAAACCCGAACATCTACCTGCGAATGAGGAATGTCAATAAGTAGTTAAATCCCGATTCTGGGATATTCCAGTGTAATAAAAGATCCAATCTCGCCTTATCGACTGATATCTCATCTTGGAGTTGAACTTATGCATAAACTGCGACATTAGGCGTGTGTTGTTGGCTATGCGGAGATATAGATTTTTTGAGGTGGGTTTCTGGAATTTTCTATACCTATATCTATACTAATATAAATGTTATTAAATTGGTATAGATATAATTAAAATTAAACATTAGTGACGAATACCTTGATTAAACCATAATTACAAAGTCGGCCGTGGTATGTCGGCAGTAGAATGTTACCCCTCCTGTCATGCCCGTGGATGAAGTAAGAGCCCGCAAAGGGATACCTCCGGAAGATAGGCAGCACAGCAGCGTCTTCCCGTGATTCATCAACACCCCACGGCATTTATCGAGTAATACCTTTTTATTACCGACGTTTCGACTGCGTTACAACAGGGGTCCCGGGTAGACAGTAACACCACAGATTAAAATATCTAAGTAACACTAAATTGTTATTTATTGATATCAAAATGTATCCTTACGCCATCTAGTGGTCACTTAATGTAATCTTATATCTAGTATCTATGACTTGTCTATGATTTCCGTTTCCATTGTCTATGCTAATAACGTTGTTATGTCAATTGTCAACCTGAAATCCCGCGTTTTATTATAAATTCTTGGTAAATTATTTCCAGAACATTTTAAAATGTTTTTTTTTCTTGAACTTTCGGCACCCAAGAAGAACCACAAAAACCTGGTCACCGCCAGAAAAAGCAAGATTTTTTCGCTTAATTCGGTTACATTGTTTTCAATATTTGTGTGTTAAAATTAAAAGAGGGAACCAGCTCAAGGTTTACCTATAATCTTCGTGGTCCGTAAGTATTTGAGGAGGCCTAACAGTGGACTCGTATAGTCCAGAAATAATGATCATGATAGAAAAATATGAACACTAGTCCAGAAACACAGCGGTGATTTTCTACAAGTTAAAAGAAGGCAAGCTAGAGCAAAGATTTAAATCTTTCGATACGCCCTTACCGTACGTAATGAGACCTTGCCGTCTTGTTTCCACATGGAATGTGTGAGTCCGCTCATTTGGAATCAGTGTGCCTAAAAAGTGCAATATGATTTTACGATAACTGGCAAAAATAAATTTGATTTATTGGCAAAATCAGTGTGTGTGCGTTCGTCGGTATTATTGTTAACACACATATAAAGACAATGCCACAATTTTTGTTGTCAAGGCGCATGTAACGCTATAAAACGTTAAACTAAAGTACGTAAGATAAGTTTATAATGTAAATTCATGGCCATGATAATGAAATATATCCGAGAGAAAATTTAATAACTCTAACAATAAAAAGTTGTCGCCCTTAAATATTTAAATGGCTGAACTCACTTACTCTGACCTTTCCACAAGCCGCACTCCTTTGAAATATTTATTCAGCCATAAAAGGCGAATAAAAAAGTATAATATTCAAATACTCTGTGAAGAAAACATTTTGGTTGCGAATATTTATACACTTGGCTTTCACTTAATATTGTGTTGTGTATTTTATAAACAACCGGAGGAGTTAAAATGTGGAATTTCCAGACGAATAAATAAATAAATAAATAATTCTGGACAAATCACACAGCACCTTCTAGCTCCAAGCTAAGCAGAGCTTGTGTTATGGGTACTATGTGACTGATATAATACCTACTACATAGATAGATATTTTTATTATATATAGAAAAACACCTAGAACACCCTGAACAAATATCTGCAGATCGTACAGACATTTGTCCCGAGGCGGGAATCGAACCCGCAACCCCTTGCAGCGCAGGCGGACCTTCGCCCGCTGCGCCACAGAGCTCGTCAAAATAATAAATTAATAACGCCGTGTGGTGCCGTAGAATGTTACCCCTCCTCTGCCGGTGCATGCAGTAGAAATCTGCTAAGGGATACCTCCGGAAGATGGGCAGTAGCGTCTCCGTGTATTAACATCCCGTACTGCGCTCGCCAACCCGCCTGCCGAGCATGTCGGGTATAGCAGCAACCCCTTCATGATCTTGGAGGAGGTGAACGTGTACCTCCAGAAGAGAGTATTTCATAGAATTAAACTGAATGATGAAATTACACAAAAAGTACCTCTCTGAAACTAGTATATTTCCTAGTTCTCCATTAACATATAAAATAGTGATACGCCAAAGTCCGCAATAGATGTGGACAGCATTCCTAAGGCTAAAATAATGCTGGACATTTAGCACAGCACCATCTAGGTCCAAATTAAGAACAGCTTGTTTTATAGCTAACAGATGATTGATATAGTAGGTACTTAAATACCGGTAAACCGGAGTTACTTTGCGCCTGTCAGGATATCTTTGCGCCAAGTCGGATATGTACATGATTTATTTTCATAAAAAAAATTATTGCTTTAACGGAATAATTCATATCCGAAATTAATACTAAATGCCAAAACACTTGTTAATTTTGATATGAGGTCACGCAGTAGTGTTTCCGACATCCGACTTGGCGCAAAGATATCCTGGCAGGCGCAATGTAGCGGCCCGGCTTACGGTACCTTTTTTATAAATACAAACATAACATACGTAGAAAAATAGCCAGACCAGGGACTGATGGAACTGTGCTGCTGGTATAAACACACCTCCAGTATGCCACAAGCCTAACCCCACTTCGTGTGTGATCCGCTAGCAATACATTCATTTCTATTGTGCGAGATATTTAAACGTAGGTAGATTTTACCAACACACGGTGAGTAGCCGATTGAAACGCATGAGGTTGCAGGATCTATTCCCGCCACGAGGCAAATGTTAGTATTTTTAACATGGTTTTACAAATTTTACGCGATATACCACACACAATCCAGTCTTAATCCAGATCGCTACGTAATAACAAGTTCAAATGCATTAAAAGTAGCAGCTTTAAACGCCAGAAGCCTAACCCCATTTTGTGTGTGATCCGCTTTCGGTACACATTAGTGTCTATTGTACGCGTGCCTTTCAACAAAACAAATTCAAGTAGCAGCTACTTTTTACGTATAGCACGAAAAGTAGCATTATGTAAATACCCCCAGTACGCCACAAAATTAAATAGCAGCTACGAAGAAACATAATAATATAGCATGAAAAGTAGCAGCTATAAACACCACCAGTACGCCACAAGCCTAAACCCACTTCGTGTGTGATCCGCTATCAGTACATTTGTGTCTATTGTACGCGTGCCTTTAGCAGAGATAAGATGTTGATATGCCTTTAGAGCCTCAGCTTGTTAACATAGCGGATGTGTTGCTTTACGTGGGCGTGATGGAACGGTAGCTTTATGATTTTGTGTTTCATTAGGATTAGTTTGGTATTAATCGAACTAGTTAGCTTCAGAAGTATTGACCTGTTCTTTCCTCTGACTAATAGATGACTACGCTGAGAGGATTATAGGTCCTGGGCAACCCTAATCCATCTTATAAAGTCCTGTGGAACATTAATAAATGTGTTATAAGATGGATTAGGGTCCCCTACAGCATGATTACCAGTTGTTGACCCTGTATAAATCATCTAAGTATTATATAATAGATGCAAAGGCCTTACAATCGAACGAGTGAGCGAAGCGAACGAATTTCTTACGGGCCGTCTCCACGAGCGAGATAATCGCGACGAGTCTGCGCTTTCATTGTCGGGTAATCTCCACGAACGAGCTATTATTCCGCCAGCGTATCGTCGCGACTCGTAACAGAAACACAGCGTGTCCGCAACGACTCGTAACTCGTCCTTGTTTGGTGAGATGTAACGCTGAAATGACGCGGATATGACGCCTGCGTTTGACAGCGCGCACGTCGTGCGCGCGTTTGCTGCGAGAGCGCCACGTTCCGCGGCGAGCGCGTGGGTTGCGCGCCGCTAGTAGCGACAGGCTCGCCGCGATGTAGTGACATTGCACGCGCACTCAACCACTCGTTGCACCGCCGCGATATCATCGCCGTGTGTAGACACATACTAAGAGAGTGTATTAGAAATACATGGCACGACGATAACTGTGCCGCGATACCCTCGCTCGTGGAGACGGCCCCTTGGTGGCAACTAGGCGTTTCGTCTGAATGTTACCAACACATTGTTTGTTCAAAATTTTTAACCGAGGATAACTTTACTCTTGAGCAAATGATCGGATTTTAATGAAGTTAAGATATTACAGCAATACAAATCGATTGTCGTGGGGGAATTTTGATTCATGTTGTAGTTTTTTAGATAAGAGTTTAATCGTTTTTTTGGTCCGAGCATTATGAACACACTCATGAACATAATATTATGACCGGATTTTCATGAAATTTAAACAAAAGTAGATTTTACCAACGTACGGTTAATAGAAGATCAAAATGCAGGAGGTTGCAGGTTCTCTTCCTGCCACAAGGCAAATGTTAGTATTGTTTAAAACTGGTTGGATGAATTTAACGCGATTTAATAATAATAAAATAATGCTGAACAATCCACACTGCATCATCTAGCCCCAAGCTAAGCAGAGCTTGTGTTATGGGTACTGGATGACTGACATAATTAATACATTATACTACATAGATAGATATTTTTATTATAAATAGAAAAACATCCAGAACACCCTGAACAAATATCTGCAGATCGTACAGATCTGTCCCGAGGCAGGAATTGAACCCGTAACGTCTTGCGTTGTAGGCGGACCTTCGCCCGCTGCGCCTTAGAGGTCGTCATTGTCATATACACACAATCCAGTCCAATAAAAGGTTAGAAACGCCGTGAAGGGCAGCGTACATTTCTAAAACTCCCGTACAAGCACAAAAAATAATTAAATCTAACAAACAAATACAATTCTTTGAACGCTGTTAGCAATCAGCAATGGTCTTCCATCAGTTTAGTTCTGGTGACAATGCAGTACATTTAAACTAATATGGCGGATGATGTTTGTATGTCAAACCTATAATTTAGGTACCGATTAATTTATTCATTAGCTTTGCCAACATTGAATGCTTGATTACTAACTTAATCCATCGGCTCAGGGACCCGAAGTGAGCCTTGGCCTCCGATACGAGAACTCGCCACTTCCTTCTGTCAATCGCTGTCTCTTTCTAGTTTTCGCCTCCGAGCTCGCGCAGATCAGCTTCCATCCTTTTCTCCAGCGATACTTGGAACGGCCAATAGGTCGACGGCCGATCGGTCGACCCAAGTATGCTCTTTTAACGCTTCGATCTTCACCCATCCGCAGTATGGCCTTGATTACTAACGGTAGATCTTATTAACTAATTGTCTTAAGCTACACGAGAAACCAATTAAAGACAAACACAACATGTACGGTAATACACGATTGTGATATACATATATTATTATAATATTTAGGTATCGCGATCTCAACACATTATTAATCGAACGAGTGAGCAAAGCGAAGTTTTTAGTGGCAACTAGGCATTTTGGATCAATGTTTGTATCATCATCATCATTTCAGCCGTGAAACGTCCACTACTGAACTAAGGCCTCCCTCATGGATCTCCATGAGTGGTAGTTGCCATACTCACCACGCTTGGCAGACGGGTTGACGAGCGCAGTACGGGATGTTGATATACGGAAAGACGCTGCAGCCCATCTTCTGGAGGTATCCCTTAGCAGGGCTCTTACTGCATCCACGGGCATGAGAGGAGGGGAACATTCAGCTGCCGGCAACTTACAGCATATTAATATTTAGATTTTATTGTTACCATGAAAGCCGATATCTAAATCCTTAAGCTGATTATGATATTTACAGAGGTGGGATATGCGGGTATGAGCTAAAAGCTATGGAAGCTTCTTCATAAACATATTTTTTATTAACTTGTTTTAGGATTAGTAGAGTAGTGTGGTTTAAGCGTATATAAATTCTTGGTCATAATAATATAAGATACAGTTTGTTATTTCTATAGTGTTTAACCACACTTAGGTAGAACATTTCCAGGAAATGAAAACCTTATCAAAAATTTACGATTCCGGTGGGATTCAAATCCACGTCCGTCAAGTGCTTTAACCACTAAATTTCGGAACCTGTGTCGGGTTCCCTTGACTAATAACTATCTTGTGCCGGGAGGGTGGTATAGATGCTGGGCAAGCCTTATATATTTAACAATGTCCCAGGCATTGTAGCATTCTGACCAGCATAAATATCAGTTGCTGCTATTTATGCTGGTTAACCGTCGGGTCGAAAATCTTGACTGCCTTTATCGGTTTCGAACCGAGTGGCGACATTTAGCGTTACGGGTTCGAGTCCCGTTGGAGGCAAAATTTTGATTTCATTTTTCATATCTTTAAATTATGGGTATGTTTAGAAAACGAACACAATATGCCTTATTTCAGATTTTCCAAATTTGAGTAACATCCTCAGAAGATTCCCGGTTCATAAAATCATACTATTGTATTCTATAGGTATATTTAAATAAAGCTGATAATAAACCGTGAAAGGACAGGTAAGAACCTACTGATTCCAGACGAAGGTATCTCTTATTCAGTGAACATTCTATTGACAAAGCCTTTCAATGTAGAAAAATATAGAAAGTACTAAAAAATACGCAATACATCAAAGCTCTCCAAAACACTAACCCTATAATTTTTCAACAATGATTTATCACTACGTTTTATGAATCCGTTCAACTGAATTTGCAATGCGTATGAAGTGGCCACAGTATTCGTAGTACAGCTGGTCTATTTTTTTTTATTTCAAAAATTATCTTCTTATTATACATAAAACACTCGTTAGTTACACTATTCGTCCGTTCGTAGTTATGTTATGTGAGTTTTCCACTCACGTTGGAGTGTTATGGCCTCTTATATTCAACGTAAAATTAACGAACATAAATCTAAAGCCGTATGCTTAAGATTGAAAATCATAACTTATTTGCAAACAAGCATTGGTACGGGGTTACCAGAAAAGGGGGCGAAAGCCTCAGAAGGTCAACAAAGGTCAAAAATGTCATTTTTGGGTTTTTGGACGTTTTCGGCCATTTAAAAACTTTTATTTTTTTGGTGACCTTTTGAGGTCACAATAACTCCGGTCCCTGTGACCCTACGGTCACAAATCAATCAGTACCCTTCTCTCATTAATACAGTGCTAACATAAAAGGTTTTATGTAAATCGGTCAACGCGTTCGGTTGTAATCTTCTCATGCACAGACAGCGCTATGCATATTACAAATTTTTTTATGCAGCCACACTGACCAAAGTAATTTTAAAATTTTGAAAAATTTAAATTTTACCCACCAGTACGTTTAATAATACCAGCTCGGTAAGATAACTGTGTATGTAACAGCTAAAACTTTTATTAACTGTGGCGCGTACCTACTTCAGAGTGGCTGTATTCCAGCTCCGAATTTAATATATTATTATGGAATCTCTGAATATTTATGAACAAGCTCGAATGTAATGTTTTACTCATGAGTGTTACATAGATAGCTGATAGTTTGATGGTGATATTTAGTTTGCAAATACATATTAAAATACTAATGTGAGACTCGAGTATGGCAATATTGGATGTAATCACTCGCATATAACTTTGTGTATGTATGCATAGGTGTCTTGATGTAATTAATTATGTAGTCCTTGTATACAGGCTGTTTTGAATACTAAAAATAAATAATGTTGGACAACTCAGTATCAACTAGCCCCAAGCAAAGCAGAGTCTGTGTTATGAGTACTAGATGACTGATAATCTTAATACATTACACTTCATTTAATAAAGGACAACTTATTCTACAATAAATTAAATAAAACCGAGCAAGAGCGAGTTGGACTCGCGCACCGAGGGTTCCGTGCCATCATACAATATCATCATCATCATTACAGCCGTAAGATATCCACTGCTGGACATAGGCCTCCCTCATTGACTTAGAGATCCAAGTGCATAAGGGGTTGTTGCCAAACTCACCACGCTTGGCAGGCGGGTTGGTGAGCGCAGTTCGGGATGTTCTTGCACGGAAAGACGCTGCTGCCCATCTTCCGGAGATATCCCTTAGCAGATTCTTACTGCATCCACGGGCAGGAGAGGAGCATACAATATAATATATGACAAAGGCGGTTTTATATTTGTAGGAGAACCTTGACAGCGCCATCTCTTGTCTGATAGCGGAACTTATGTAGATTTTTTACACTTTCGATGATTTCTAAAAAAGTATGCTATGTAGAGAGATTGTAACAAATTTCCTCTAATCTTTACATATATTTCTAATAGCAATAATAGTTTCAGAGGTTTATCTTCGCAAACTTCGGAGATAAGGGGGGGGGGACGCTATTTTTTTCAACATTTTTGTAAATAACTCAAAAACTATACAATTTAAAGGAAAACTAAATACTTTTTATTAATGTGCAAATGAATACCTTTCATATGATACCCCACATTACCTAGTAACTTTCCAAAAATTTTGAAAACGCCCCTTCCACCCCCATTGTCTAAAAAACTATGCAAATTAGAGTGTTCGCTATAATTTTCCTATAAAGTTTACATACACTTCTATTAGCTATAAAAGTATCACGGGTTTATCTCTGCAAACTTCGGAGATAAGGGGG
Source organism: Pasiphila rectangulata (assembly GCA_963082625.1). NCBI lineage: Eukaryota > Metazoa > Arthropoda > Insecta > Lepidoptera > Geometridae > Pasiphila > Pasiphila rectangulata. The sequence goes on along the minus strand of OY720254.1, from coordinate 1,474,591 downwards.
GGGGAACGGTCGTTTTTTCAACATTTTTGTAAATAACTCAAAAACAATACGTCTTATAGAAAAACTAAAAACTGTTTATTAATTTGCAAATGAATACCTTTCATATGATACCCCACATTAACTATTTACTTTACGAAAATTTTGAAAACCCCCCCCCCCTTCCACCCCCCTTGTCCAAAAAAATATGCTAATTAGAGAGTTCGCTATAATTTTCCTATAAAGTTTACATACACTTCTATTAGCTTTAAAAGTATCACGGGGTTATCTCTGCAAACTTCGGAGATAAGGGGGGGGGGGGGAACGGTCGTTTTTTCAACATTTTTGTAAATAACTCAAAAACGATACGTTTTAAAGAAAAATTAAAAACTGTTTATTAATGTGCAAATGAATACCTTTCATATGATACCCCACACGGCCTAGTAACTTCACTTAAAATTTTTGAGATCCCCTATCCGCCCCCCTGCAATCAAAATAAGAATATTTTTTAACATTTTTAAATATGTTATATTAGTAAAAAAGTGTTGTCTTTTACCATTTTAAATTTCAAGTCGATAGCATCAGTAGTTCTCGAGATATCCATGTGTGACAGACAGACAGACAGACAGACAGAGTGATTCTATAAGGGTTCCTTTTTACCATTTTGGTCCGGAACCCTAAAAAACAATACTTATAAAAAAAATATTATTCCTTACTGACTTCATGACTGAGAAATTTTGATAACAAATCTAAATAATGTAGGTACCCAATTTTGACTTTAGTTCCCATTAAAATTATTATTGTATTTTAACTACCTCACCGTGACTTTTTTAAGAAATTATATAATATTAAATTGTATGTACCGTTTCCTTCATTTGACCTCTATATGTTATTGTAATGTTATTTGAAATGATCTCAACACGAATCAATAGTTTTGACTTAAATTCGTATTGTTCTTAATTAACTTGACTTAATTTGAATATTATTTTATCTATGACTTATTAAATACCCACTGAATGTGTTACTCACTATTTATTGACATAAAAAAAATATGACTCTTGAAAACTGACTAAACTTGCAACGCCCTAACAGGGTTCATGTACATATGTTACTTATAATAATTATGTATTACCTAGATCTAATGCAAACCATATACATGAAGCAATTAATAAATAAATAAATAATATTGTTAGGAGATTTTAATGCGCGCGTTGGTCGTGATTTTAAAGCCTGGCCGCGCGTTCTACGACGACATGGTGTTGGTGCCATGAACAGTAATGGTCAGCTTCTACTAAGCCTGTTCTCTCAATTTCACTTGGCTATTACCGACGCCATGTTCCGGCTGCCAGAGAAATATAAAACAACATGGATGCACCCGCGCTCAAAGCACTGGCACTTGCTTGATTAGGCTATTGTAAGACAATATATTACATTACACTGCATATATAGATATTTTTTGTTATATACCTTAAGTATAGAAAAACATCCTGAACAAATATCTGGAGATTGTACAGACATTTGTCCCGAGGCGGGAATCGGACCCGAAACCTATCCCCGCACAGAGGTCGTCAAATATGATGGGGTTTGAAGACCCGTCAAAAGGCGCGCACAGACGGCTTTCAAGCTATTATACGCAAAAAAGTCGATTCTCTACTTCAGCGTGCACGAGGCAGTAGCAACAGCATCCTTCGGATGATAGTTTCTCGTTTAGACTGTCCCATCCAAAATAAATGGATGAAAATAATGATGGGATCGAAGTCTTTATAGGTTATTATCTTAAAGAATTGATGTATAATTTTAATATATAACATAATTTTAATTTATATGATGATGCTGTAATTTTGCCATATTTTAATTTTATTTTTGTTTATTTGTATTATGTTCCGAATTTAATGTGATCTTAATTTTATCCTGTGTCTTATTTGAAATGTGTGATATGAATTTTTAATTTGAAATAAATGAGTTAATAATAATAAAATAGTGTCAACATTCTTGATAAATCTTTAACTTTTAATCAGAAAAATATCTAGATAATCAATGATAAATTGAATACGTTACTAACTATACTTGAACCACTGTTAATGTTATGTACCTATTATCATTTCAGCCGTAAAACGTCCACTGATGAACAGATGCCTTCCTCATTGATCTCCATGAGGGGTAGTTGCCATATTCGCCACGCTTGGCAGGCGGGTTGGCGAGCGCAGTACGAGTTGTTGATACAAGGAAAGACGCTGCTGCCTATCTTCCTGAGTTATCCCTTAGCAGGCTCTTACTGCCTCCACGGGCATGCGAGGAGGTAAAACATTCTACCGCTGGCACCCCAAGGCTAAGTTAGGTGGGTAATATGATTTCTTTATACATCATAGTCATTATGTTCGTATCCATGGCGACAACGGTTTCATTTAACGTGACTTCAAAGGATGCAGTAAGAGTCTGCCAAGGGGTACATCCGGAAGATGGGCAGCAGCGTCTTTCCGCGTATCAACATCCCGTACTGCGCTTGCCAACCCGCCTGGCATGTTTGGTGAGTATGGCAACCACGCCTTCATAATCAGAATTCAGAGATCTATTAGTCTTTGTTTAAGGGTTGAGCCATTTGGATGATGATGATGATGATGAAAGCAGGATATTCTTCTACCATTCTCGAGATAAAGTAAAGTAGGTAATATGATTTCTTTATACAACAGCGCGACAGCCATTATGCTCGTATCCATGGCGGTTTCATAAAAACTGTATTAAACGTGACTTCAAAGCCTGGAGCGGAGAATAAAACCTATTTAAAGTTGTCCACAGTGCGGGGAGGATGGCTGGTGCAAATGTAACTGATTAGTAAATAAAAATCGGTACCTAAGTAATAAAAAATATTACGTACCTTTTTCATTTTTCATGGGATTGTTAAACTGAGTAACGGGACTTTATCGCGTAATTAGCTTATTTTATTATTTCCCGTGCCATGGGGTGCCGGCAGTAGAATGATACCCCTCCTCTCATGCCCATGGATGCAGTAAGAGCCTGCTAAGGGATACCTCCGGAAGATGGGCAGCAGCGTATCAACATCCCATACTGCGCTCACCAACCCGCTTGCCAAGCGTGGTGAGTATGGCAACTACCCCTCATGGAGATCCATGAGAGAAGCCTGTGTTCATCAGTGGACGTTTTATGGCTGAAATGATGATTATTTCCCGATGTTTAGTCCGCCAGTGACCACGAGGGCAGCAGGGCACTTGAAACGTCAGGAAATAATAAAATAAGGTAATTACGCGATAAAGTCCCGTTAATCAGTTTAAAATTATGTCTACAGATCGCTAAAGTTTACAAAGTACTATTTCCTGGGATTTTAAATGCAGTTTATCTTTTTTAATGTTCAAAGACAGGATCTAGTAAGAGTGGTCCTACCAAACCAATCATTATCATCATCATCTCAGCCGTAGGACGTCCACTACTGGACATAGGCCTTTCTATCTAGAGATCATGTGGTTGCCATACTCACCACGCTTGACAAACGGGTTGGCGAGCTCAGTACATCTTGATACGCATCTGTGAAAAAGTAATATTCATCTTTACATTTTTTGTTATTTTTGTCTACAGCCTAGTTTTGAAAGGCAATTTAAATCCTCCCATCACAAAAATTAGGCCTTTAAATCTATTACAGATGATCACGACAGATGATTTACTGACGACCTCTGTGGCGCAGCGGGCGAAGGTCCGCCTGCGACGCAAGAGGTTATGGGTTCGCCTCGGGACAAAGTCTGTACGATCTGCAGATATTTGTTCAGGGTGTTCTGGATGTTTTAAAAGAAAAAAATATCTAACTATGTAGTTTATCGTATTGTGTATATCAGTTATTTAGTACCCACAACACAAGCTCTGGTTAGCTAGGGGCTAGATGATGATGTGTGGACTGTCTAGCATTTATTTATTTATCATACAACAACAGGAACTAGTCTTCATGCTGTATGGGTTGCGTCCATGCGCTAAGTGGGATATACCTGTTGTTTGTCTGTGTAAAAAATACTGTATCAACTCTTCACCCCTTACCTGTGCCATACTAAATAACTTCTTCAGCGGGCTTGCGGTCTTTCATAATGAAACTAATTTAAATGCACCTTCTTTTTTGTAGTCGGTTAATTACGAAGGGGCTGTGTTTGAAAGCTTTAATTGAACAGCGAGTCTTGAGAAATCTAGAAGCAATGTTTTAAAACGTTTAGGGAAAATTAGCAATAAACATCACTTAATAGATGTATGACATAGGCTTCCATCTTGGTTCTCAAATATCTTGTGAGCCTGTACGGGATGTTGATACACGGAAAGACGCTCCTGCCCATCTTCCGAAGGTATACCTTGGCAGATTTTTACTGCATCCACGGGCAAGGGAGGAGAGGCGACATTCTACAGCCAGCACCTCACGGCATATTAAAGATTGCAGCTAAAAGAGCAAAACAATCTAGATGTAACCATGACACACCAGAAAACAATTTCAAATATCTCTACCTAGCACAGTGGGGGCAGTAGAATAATACCCCTCCTCTCATACCCGTGGATGCAGAGTCTGTTAAGGGATACTTCCGGAAGATGGGCAGCAGCGTCGTTCCGTGTATCAACATTCTGTACTGCGCTCGACAACCCGCCTGACAAGCGTGGTGAGTATGGCAACTACCCCTCATGGAGATCCACGATGGAGGCCTGTGTTCAGTAGTGGACGTTTTACGGCTGAAATGATGCTGATGAAGCTGTAAAAATGATCTGTCCCTACTGATCTAAGAAATAAAAAACAATGAAATTGCAACTTTAAGTTTTGTGCTCTATCTATCTATTTTAGCAGTTTTCCTCGTTTCCCTCTGAGTATATCATATTGTTTTTATTTCTCTTACACTAAAATGGTCTAAATATGTAGGCCCTAAAATCTGCCGCCTACGCTGAGCAGGCTATTGATAAATCCGGCACTGCTAAAAGCTGGTGTTAAAATTGCCCTCCAATATAACATTTTCGTAACAAATCCAACATAAATAGCATGCACCAGATAACATCAAAATTGTGAAGCGAACATAAATAATTCAGGGGCAATTTCATACCTTCCGCGCAGAATCTTGTAGCACGCAAGAATCCGTTCCATTACGGGGTCTCCACACTAGGCCTTTGCTTTGCTGATTTGCCACTTATTATGTTAAGGAAATATTAAGGTTTTTCTTGGTAATTGTAGGGGTTGTTGTGATATATATTATTACATACTGGCTCAACAATGCCCTCGTATTTATGTTTCAACTAACCCCAAACTCACCGATCTTACACACATGTTAAAAATAAATTATCAGTAGCAGCTTGCCTATTTCGCTGATTTTCTATAAAGTAGATTTCGATAAGGTGTCTAATTCTCAAAATGGCACTATCGCGTTTTGCCTTAACTTCAAAGATATCGTTTTAATCTCAATACAGATTAGTTGCCGTGGGGTGCCGGCAGTAGAATGTTACCCCTCCTCTCCTACCCGTGGATGCAGTAAGAGCCTGCTAAGGGATACCTCCGGAAGATGGGCAGCAGCGTCTACCCGTGTATCAACATCCCATACTGCGCTCACTAACCCGCCTGCCAAGCGTGGTGAGAATGGCAACTACCCCTCATGGAGATCCATGAGGGAGGCCTGTGTTCATCAGTGGACGTTTTATGGCTGAAATGATGACAGATTAGTTTAACCGAGATGAAAGCATGTTGATAATTAGAAAGTTTGCGTTTAAGGCTATGTGCGACGTAGACTATATAGCGACGTAGGTATATTAAGTTTTAGACAAGCAGAGAACGAAGGGTTAAACCGTCGAAAACAAGTAATAAAGCCGCGGTATTTGGCCGAAAATCGCTGGCAGATTAAAATTGCGAAACTGGCCGAAATTCGGACAAGTTTCACGGCCGGAGTTAGAATGAGAGTTTATATCGACGACCTCATTGAAGATAGTAGTTTTAAAATATTAATTTGAAACAATCTTCTCGTGAAATACAACCCATAGTTATCTAAAGCTTTCGATACCCGCTGGCTTATGCGAAGTGATAATAGAAAATCTATATCAAAATCTATAGTTTTTATGGCCAAGAGTTAAGAGGGGCCAATCCAACTTACTTTTCATACAACCGCTCGTACGTGGGTGTGGCGTCGTAATAGATCTTTCTATGAAACTGAAAATTTTGTACTGAATTTGTTTCTCCAAATTTTGATTTTTTGTTTGGATAGAAACCTAGATATAGTGCACAAGATACCTAATAGATCAAAAGTTTCATAGAAAGATCTATTACGATGCCACACCCATGTACGAGCGGTTGCATACAAATTAAGTTGGATTGGTCCCTCTTAAATAATTATGATAAGGCAAAGGACAACAGCTTTGAAATACCGAATCCAAGATGGAAGGAAAATCAATCTATCGTTACCTACTCATCAGCATCTCATCAGTACAAAAATATCTTGATTAACGAAATGTCAGGAGATACTTAAATAATTCCGAGATATTATGCTTCCTGATGTTTAAACTACAATTACTCAATATCATGTTTATATTTTATTTTTTGTTTCCTTGTGTTATTTCTGTTTCTGGAGTACGTGCAATAAAGAGGTTTATATTATATCTATCTATCTTTAATATTTTATAGATTAACTGCATAGCATGCTCATTAAAGTTCTCAAAATAGGAGTTTGTATGCAAACACTATGTAGTGCCTTTACAGTGGCTATGAATGGGATGAAAAAATCATGACGCAAGTCATTATCTCTCTGCCCTCATGCCACAATAGTTGAGGTCAGTACAACACGTTTTTTCTTCTATGAAAGCTTACAAAAATATGGAGATTCTTTGACAATTTTGACTACCTACCTATTTCAGGAGCATTCCTATTTGGAGCACAAATTCTTAGAGCGTTAAATTAAAGCAACTAATGAAGTACTCGTAGGTTAACTGAACTAGCTCTAACAAATTTGACATTTCTTCGATTTTAGAATGTTTTTATCAATAGTTTTTGTAAGAAGCCAGTGAATGACAGTCAGATGGCCATACATGCCCAGTCAGTGTCCCGATGAGACATACTACTAAAGATAAATACTACATCCCATTCTTCCATTCCCATTCAAATCCTCTCCATACAAAGGCTGTCTGGAAGAAATAGTTTTAGGCGATAAGACCGCATTTTGTGTTTTTCTGTTTTTTTGCAGTTTATGTTAATTTAAGTAATTTTGTATTCTATATCTATTCATCTAAAGGTTAAAGCCCTGGAACCGAAACCTCTGATTTTTCCCGGTTTATGCCAATTCTTACGTAAATTTTCCCTGTGCCGGCCAGACGGACGGACAGGAAGGCCTAGTAGTTAGTGTCCCAATGTGACATCTGTCACCTGAGTTTTAAAACCCTGAAACACAAACCTTTGACTTTTACCGTTTCATAAAAACTCTCATGTAAATTTCTCACGGAAATCCCATCGCAACAACAGAACCTTGTATTCAGAATTAATTTTAAGGCTTCGAACCTTTCCCAGGGAGCATGTTACAAAGAAACCGTGCAAGATCAATACGTGTAGAATTGTACTTGACACAACGATACAATTGAATGTGTACGAGAGGTATGTGAGCATGCTATAGGTGTTACAGAAGAAACTCCGTTGCGCAGTCAGTTTAATTCGCAGGTTGGGACTGTAGGAGAGGTATGCGAGCATGCTATGGTGTTACAGAAGAAACTCCGTGTCGCAGTCAGTTTAATTCGCAGGTAGGGACTGTAGGAGAGGTATGCGAGCATGCTATGGTGTTACAGAAGAAACTCCGTGTCGCAGTCAGTTTAATTCGCAGGTTGGGACTGTAGGAGAGGTATGCGAGCATGCTATGGTGTTACAGAAGAAACTCCGTGTCGCAGTCAGTTTAATTCGCAGGTAGGGACTGTAGGAGAGGTATGCGAGCATGCTATGGTGTTACAGAAGAAACTCCGTGTCGCAGTCAGTTTAATTCGCAGGTTGGGACTGTAGGAGAGGTATGCGAGCATGCTATGGTGTTACAGAAGAAACTCCGTGTCGCAGTCAGTTTAATTCGCAGGTAGGGACTGTAGGAGAGGTATGCGAGCATGCTATGGTGTTACAGAATAAACTCCGTGTCGCAGTCAGTTTAATTCGCAGGTTGGGACTGTAGGAGAGGTATGCGAGCATGCTATGGTGTTACAGAAGAAACTCCGTGTCGCAGTCAGTTTAATTCGCAGGTTGGGACTGTAGGAGAGGTATGCGAGCATGCTATGGTGTTACAGAAGAAACTCCGTGTCGCAGTCAGTTTAATTCGCAGGTTGGGACTGTAGGAGAGGTATGCGAGCATGCTATGGTGTTACAGAAGAAACTCCGTGTCGCAGTCAGTTTAATTCGCAGAGATAGGGACATGTATTAGAGGTATGTGAGAACCATCCAAGCTTAGTTGTTCGCTTGTTCAAAGGTTGGAATTAGCAAAAAAATGCAAACAGTAAAGCTGTAGCCAAACCTGCGCGTCAGCGACGCGGCATGCGGGACGCGAAGCGGGAGCTATAGATTCATCTCACCCCATTCTGGGGTAGGGAAAGCGTTTCGGAGCCAACCCCCTGTGCCCTGGCATGTCTATGGACGCCCATTATTATGGACGCGTCTATGGGGTTGTGGCGAACTCTGTCAACGTCACCTCCGGTCAGCCGCGCGGCGGACGCTACCCATACACACCTACGCGAATACGACACCGTCGGCAGACTGGGCCGTTATTTGCGATTCACGCCTAGTGACTTTACTTAAATGGCTAAATGGATTTGACTATATCGGGTAAGATAAAATGCTTGATGGTTTTAATAATATGATCTTTATATATAATGTAAAATGGTCTTTTCACAAACACACACACGCTTCCACTCACCCACACACTCACACACACACACACACACACACACGCACATACGCGCGTATAGACACACATAGGTTTATTATATCACAAACATATATTTTTTTAATAAATTCTTAGTATTAGATATACCATATGATATTTTTATATTACATATATAATTTCCAATTCTATATCGTATTAGTTCTTTACGTATATACCTATATATTTATGTATTAACTACGTTCAATCATGTTTGTTTTTACTATATCAGGGGAGAGGCCATTGGTCTCTGAAATACAATCATATGATTAGTTCGGAGGCGTTAGAATCGAAAAATATTTTATTGTAAACATTGTTTCAAATAAATGTTTTTGTATTTGTAGTCATGCACGTTTCATTTCACGTAGTAGACGCTCTCGCTTCTCGTCCCTTATTTAGTCACACAGGTTTGGTCGCAGCTTTACTACTATTTAGTTGTATGAACTAGTGGACTGGTTGAATGAATACCAGTTCATACCTGACTCTTTGACTCTTTTATCACTGTGACTAAGCAATACAATGTCACTTTTTCAAATAACGGAAAGGTCAAAAGGTGGGGGCTTTTGATCCATTTTGTGTCGTGTTGAATTCTAGGATAACTTAAGTGGGAACGAGACGGTTTGGATTACAAAATGAAATTACTTTTGTTCATACCAAATTCTGCCCGAGGTATCCTTCAGCAACTGGTATTTATGCTGTACGGGACGCTGTTTTACCTAGGACATTGTAAGAAGGTATCTAAATGAACAACAAATATTATATGTATCAAATATCGGATTTGTAATGAACAAAAACTTAAATTTATACTCGTAGTAACAAATTAACCTATATCTGATTAGTTGTTAAATAACACTGAAAAAAGAAATCGACACGTGTTTCTAGTGTATCCCGTGAATAACTGGGAGTCGATTTCTCCAGAAGGTGAACACGTTTCAATTTCTGTTTGAGTGTTTTACAAGCGCTCATTACATATAGGTTAGCTGATTATTACTATCAAAATATTTGTTGTTTATATAAATGGATTTCCGTTAAGTCACGCCCGAATCAATTTTATTAATTTATTGTTGAATGGATACGACTTTCCCGACATCTTTAGCATCCCGCCAGCGTCAACAACATGAGAGAAGATGATCAGTACATGTAAAGCCAAACAAGTCACGGGTTTCCTCACGATGTTTTCCTTCACATTTTTTCCGTAAAGTTTTGTACGATGGAAGATTTTATATAGGAGCTTTAGATTGAAAACATGGTAACACCATCTATTAGATAATATAGTGAGGTTGCGCTTACCTGTCAATTCCTAAATTCTTTCCTATGCACGCACGCACTCTGTTGCGAACCTAGCAACAAAAAAGATGAAGCTTGACCGCTGTCGAGAGAAGGCTTGATCTGCGCACCCGCAAGTAAATTCGCACCGCTAACCGCGTCTAAGATGAAAGTGTTTTTTTTTGTAAGACTTTAATTGCCACATTCGATAAAACCGCAGAATATACTTTTTTACGCATTCAATGGTGTTCGTTGGAAAGTGAAGTTTGTTCGTTGTCGCGAGCAACGTCACTAGGAGACCACGAAGGAACCAGTTTGCCGTGCCAGAATACATACAAGGTCTGTGCGTGCTTTTCCTTAAATCTGTGTTCCCATTCATTCCATTTTGTGACCCGCTATCGAAGGAATTTAAATCCACAAAAAAGCGACTCCACATTATAATATGAAAATGGAAGGGTTTTGATATGGATAATGAGAACTCCTGTTGAGACCAAAATTTCTGTTAAATTAATATAATAAATTTCAACTAGGGTTGTTAAAATTTGTTCTTATTTTATCACGAACGTAATTTTGCCTTTCGCCTTTGCTTCTATTATAGATGATTTATACAGCCACTGGCAATCATGTACTGTACGGGACGTTGCAGTGCCTGGGACATTGTTAGATGGATAAGGCTTGCCCAGCACCTGTACTATCTTATCAGCTTAGTTACATCAAGGTATGACGAATGAACACTTCTTGATGTAGATAAATCAAAAATACTAGAATGAATGAATGAAAAAATACAAACTAAAATGTTGAAATTTCAACTTAAGGTACAATAGGAGAACGTAGAAATGACGCGATAACTACCCTGGTCAATTATGTGTTAATTACGTATCGTGATGGGCAGACGACATGGTGAGAACCGCAGGTCAGCGTTGGATGCAGGCATCTTCCAACCGCAGTACCTGGAGATCAATGAGATCCTTTGTCCAGCAGTAGACGTCCTACGGCTGATATGATGATGATGATGATGTATCGTGATCGCGAAATTTTCAAAGAGACTATAAGAACGTATCTCTATGTATTTCGAACTTCATATACTTCAGAAACATTTTTGCGCCAAAGTATTGTAAAAAAACAAAGATTGTTATATCTAAGTCAAACAAGTGTTCTATGATTAAATCTAGACTTAATTATACGCCCAACCAATCAAAACTGTAATAACCCTTGACCAGAGCCGGTAATCAACAGTTAAAACCACATCATGAATATTCATAGAGGGTCGTATAAACACACTATAATAATAGCGATTTTGACAGAGTAACCTTAAAACACGCATGTTTACTTCTAGCTGTATCATATGAATAAAAACTAGCTACGGCCAGTGACTTCGCACGCGTTTTATATTTCGAATTGTATTTTATTCACAATTATACTATACTAGCCGCACTCCGTCGTCAGCGTAGTTCTCGTTCCCGTGGGAATATGGGAATAAAATATAGCCTATGCTACTCTGAGATAATGTAGCATTCTAATGGTATAAATTATTTTGAAACTGGTTGCCATGGGGTGCCCGCAGAAGAATGTTACCCCTCCTCTCATGCCCGTATTGTTTTAATATTCAAGTATTATTAAAACGTTCACTAAGTTTGTTTCAATTTTCTTTGTGCCCTATATACTTCCTTTTGTATGGTTCCTAACCTCAAGAGTCATATTTTATATGTAACTGGCAAAATTGTTAAATATTCCAGAAGTCTCACCACTCTGAAATTTGAAATGCTGTGGGAGCTTTTGTAGCACAAGTAAAGAAAAAATCTAAAAAGGAATTTAATTTGTTTAGATTTTCTCCTAGATATATAAAATAAATATGTTCTCAAATTACAATGTACACCTTATAATGACATGTATTTAAGCAATAAATTAACTTATAACTTTAAACCCAAAATCGATTTGGTAAAGCATATGAAATTCGAAAAAGCCTTGTTAAGTTCAAGTATTATTTCTTGATTTTAGATCAAAAAATATATAAATAGAAGTTAAACCTAATCTCAAATGAAGAAAGTGCGTCTTTTGAGTTAAGTTTATGTCTGGTGTAGAATCACCACTACACAACAACCGCACATGAACGATGAACTACTAACACAATTTATAATCATACAAAATATGTTGCTTTTATTAGATTTACGATGAACTTAATTAAAGTTTTAGACGACCTCCATGGCAAACTATCAGGTTTTTGATTGCTACAATAAATGAAGTCCGTATTTAACCATGGAAATCATAATTTAATATACTAGTTTGTATTGATTAATGTACCTACGTCTACGTATCAAGTATCTACATTTAGAAATTTTAGTTTTGTATAATATTTTTTTTCTGAAGCGAACTAATTTAATTTTGTACTCTATCCAATTTGAATGTGTCTTGTTCTTCTTTTGAAAAGTGATTATTCTATGTAGCTTTTTCCTCTATTGAACAAACACTTATTTACTTTATATTCAATATTTTCGGCATATTTACCATGATTTGAGTCTTTTCGAGGTATAATAGGACACCTAGTAGTGACTTAGACAAGACATTGCCGTACTATTACGTCACGCTAAACCTCCAGAGCCAAATATCACAAATGAAGAGATGATCGCGTTGAGTAAGTTACGCCAAGATAACGACCTACCTACTTATTCTGAAGGCTGATAAAGGGAACGCCACAGTAGTGATGGATATAGTTCAGTACGAAGACAAGATCCAAGATTTACTAAAGGACACTTAAACACCGGTAACGAATAACCCAACAGCTGGAACGCACCGCAGCACAACCAAGCTAATCAAGGAGTGCCAACATGTTCTAGGTGAGGAAGTCAGTAAGTTTCTATTACTACTAAGAAACATTCAGCCACCAAAGCTATACGATCTCCCAAAAATACATAAGCAGAATGCTCTGTTGCGACCCATTATGAGTCAAATTGACTCACCTACATATGAGTTGGCGAAGCATGTAGCAGCAATATTACAAGCAACGGTGCAACAAACATCTTCCTTTGTAAAGGACTCGCGACATTACATACAAATACTAAAAGAGCCACAGGTTGATGAAAACGAGGTGATGGTCAGTTTTAACGTAGAATCCCTGTTCACGAACGTCCCGGTAGGTGATTTTATGAATGTCGTTGAGGCCAAGATACAGCAAGACGGTATCCCTGCGGAGTATGCCAAGCTTTTGCATCATAATTATCCTCTCCACTCACTTTTTTGTATATAGAGGGCAATACTACCTCCAAATAGACGGAATTTCTATGGGTAGTCCAGTCGCGCCCGTAGTGGCCAACATTTGGATAGAGCACTTCGAGAATGTGGCCGTCTCGTCTTACCCTCTAGGAATAAAGTTATGGAAAAGGTATGTTGACGATGTCTTCTGTATCTTAAAAGGAAATATACCGGAAATTGAACTTTTATTGCCACACCTATACACAATACAAAACAATAAGATCCGGTTTACTTACGAGATAGAAAAGGATCGTCGTTTGGCGTTTTTGGACGTGCTGGTGCAGGTACGAGATGATGGTAGAATAGGCAATTCGGTTTACAGAAAATCCACACACACGGACCGGTACCTTAATGCTTATTCACATCATCCCCTCGGCAACTTATTTCAGTGGTTACTTCATTGACAAATCGCGCATATGACCTGTGCGACGAGGTAACAGTGAAACAGACCTAAACAATGAATTAGCTCATGTTCGGAATGTTATAAGAAGGATTTTTTACAAGCTGCGTTCATTACCACCTCGTACGAGGCCCAAGACTCACAAATGCACGGTGGAACGAAACCCGGCTTTTTCACCCCATATAAAAGGAGTGACTGATAAAATAATAATTGCTAGATTATAGAAAAACCAGGGGTGTATAAGATTGATTGCAGCTGTGGGAGCTCTTACATAGTCCAAACTAAGTGGACGATTGTCTGTCGGGTAAAAAAGCACATACGGGCAGTTAAAAATGCGGATACCCAAAAATCAGTTGTCGCAGAGCATCTTTTGGAGTCCGGCTCAAATCATTGAATCGAGAGATAAGTCGTTTTTCGTGAGCTTCTGCGTATTTTTGTATTATTGTAGCAACGAAGTCTATATTAATGTCCCGGTGGAGATCTTCGTTTCTTACGTACCATGGTGCATTCACAATATCCCTGAGTACTTTGTTTTGGAATTGTTGTATAATGAGGATGTTACTTTTTTTGGTACAGCCCCATAGCTGTATACCATAGGTCCATACTGGCATCAGGACTTGTTTATAAAGGGTTATCTTGTTATAAACCGACAAAGCTGATTGTCTTCCAAGGCCAGTACATCTGTTTGTAGCGAAGCTCCAACTCATCTTTTTTATTCTTGACGTGAGCTTTCCAGCGAAGCTTTGCATCAAGCGTCATGCCTAGGTACTTGGCTGTATTTTCATAAGGTACTTGCTTATGATTTATAAATACTGGATGATACTCTTCCTTTTTGTTGGTGAAGTTTATGTGGATCGACTTTGTTTCGTTTTAGTTAATCCTCCAGTTTTTTGTCCAGCCGTGTACCTTGTTGACGGCGTCTTGAACTTTTTCTGTCGCTTCTGCATGAGTTCTTCCAAAGGTCATTATGGCAGTGTCGTTGCCAAATGTTGCAATGATAGAATTTTTTAATTCTGGAATGTCACTAGTATATAAAAGGTACAGGACTGGACACTTCCCTGTGGCACTCCAGCCTTTATTTCTTTTATCTCAGAGTAGGCATCTTCGTGCCGTATTCTAAATACTTTGTCGGTTATGTAAGATTCTAGGATATTTACATATATGTTGTTAAAGTTAAGTCGAAGACTATATAAGTCGGTAGATTTGATAGTGACCGTAATTAATTTTACAATAGTCTAGATGATGAAATTTGCACAGAGGACTGAAATTAAGTTACCGGGAAAAATCATCTCGTTAAATATCCAGAACATTGTACATTTAATTTTTTATAAAATAAACTATTTCATATTGTATTGGATTATTTTATTTTCTCGCAATCGTAGTAAAAAGTAGAGTGTAACACACGGCACTAAAAACCCATTAAAACTCGTTTTCTATTTACTTCCTCGCTAAAGCTCGGGAGTAAAACTACCTCTTTTAATAATGGGTCATTTTAGCTCCTTGTATACTATTATTTGGTAACACATTTAATCTTAAGATAATGAAAACGTCTAGTTCCAAACCGGTTTAACGACCTTATAAAGGTAAGCAGGTAAATATTATGTAAACTGATTGAATGGCCGGAGAAGATCTTGTTTTAGTAATTAAACGGATTGGAATTAATTGATGTCATTGGTAAGAGGTCACAGTTTATGGGGCAATAAGAGGCATGGCGTAAACATGTTTATTAATTGTGGGGTAAGAGGTTTGGCTTTTGTCGGGTGCAAGGTCACAGTTTATGGGGCAATAAGAGGCATGGTGTAAAAATGTTCATTAATTGTGGGATAAGAGGTTTGCTTTTTGTCGGGTGCAAAAATAAGCTCGTGCATGTGTGTGACTCCGTTTTCCGCTTTAAGACTCTAAGGGACCACCTTACTCATATATTTATTATTATAATTATAGCCACTAATTTCCTTAACCTCTTGTCTGTGACCATCGGCTGCAGCATACAATGAATAAAAAAAAATATTCGTTTTAAATTAAATAATATTATAAAATCCCTTAGGCCGTGGGGTGTCGGCGGGAATACCTCCGGAAGATGCATCTTTCCGTGTATCAGTATTGCGCTCGCCAACGTGCCAAGCGTGGTGAGTATAGCAACCGAGATTATAATTTATTTTCCACTCTGATTTTAATTTTCATTCATATAAATATCAGTCTAGTCAAGACCTTAAAAAAATAATAGACAGATATTACGGATTTGTACAAGGTTCGCGCTTTTATTACTGTTAAAAAAACAGAACAACTCATTCACACATTACAGTCTTATCAAACGAGACAGTGCTAATTCAAAATAGTAGATTGTTAACCGAGGGCGGCTATTAGTCCGAGTAGGAATTGATTCTTTTACCCGTGTTAAACATTCTACTTTTCATTTCGAATATGAGGAAAATAAAACTAGTTATTTATCTAAACTATTTATTGATAATATGTAATAATATTAGTAGTACTTACCTATTTAAAATTAATTGTCAAATTAGAACCTATTTTTTAAATTCCACCACAGATACATAATAGATTACCTACTATCCCGCCAATTTATGTCGACTTTTTAAATTTAAAATATGGAACTCACCGCGTATTTGTTGCGGTTTATTCCGCTCAAAGAAGTTTGCGCTAAGTTCACACTGGTTGTTTAGTAAGTCACATGACCGCAGCATTTTTGCAAAAGAATAAAGCACATAATTGAATCTGTTCACTTCAGACGATAATTAAAATTCTATTTCTGATGGTGGTTACCAGATCTGACGTCCCGCATCGGGGTGTATTGTGCATTGCCCCCGTGACGACCCCGACTCAAGCCAACCCAACTCCTTAAAGTACCGGAGATGAGCCGCAGGCAGCATTTTATGAGCATTCCCGAAGGATATGCAGATGTTGTGGATCAAGGGCACAGCTCCATGAGCTCCTGTATTCCTGTTTTAACCGACATCTCCGAAAGACAGACAGTCCGACAGACCGAAGGAGGAGGTTCTCAATTCGACTGTATTTTTTATGTTTGTTGCCTCAGAACTTTTGACTGGGTGAACCGGTTTTGTTTAGTATAAGCTAAAGTAATATATAACAATATTATTATTATGCTTGTGCTTCCCGTGTGGTCGTATAATTTGGTTCAGTTCTTACAATGGCATCCAAGAGAATAACATCATCATTTCAGCCGTAATACGTCAAACGTCAAACTCAGGCACTTGGCGAGTATGGCAACTACCTCTCATGGAGATCAATGAGGGAGGATCTCCATGTGGGGTAGTTGCCATACTCGCCACGCTTGGCAATTGGGTTGGCGAGGACAGGATGTTGATACACGGAAAGACGCTGCTGCCCATTTTCCGGAGGTATCCCTTAGCAAACTCTCACTGCATTTACGGGCATGAGACGAGGGGTAACTTCTACTGCCGGCACTCCATGGAAAACCATAAGTTTTCATTTTATTAAGTATATTAAAGCAATACAATTCATCTCATTGACGTCTGTTGTTTTTGTTGACAATTTAAATAATTATTAATCTAGCGTCCTTTGTGGTAGTAAAGTGCAGTAGCACGTGCTCCACTAGACAGTGCTTTTATAATCTGTGACAGTGCAACAACCTGACGTTTCAAAATATCCGATCACATAAAACAGTTATTACCAAATTTAACATCTTGACTCATAAATAAATTAATACCAGAAGCAATTCACGGGATTCAAGTTTATTAGTGTCATAATGTCGCAACTACAACGCAGTCTGCGACGTTCCAGTTTACACTGGGCGAGTGCACTGGTGCGACCACTGACTGGGAAAACCCATATTTTATTTAATCTGTGTATTACAATATCCAATTCATCCAATATCCTTGCGGGCATGAAATTAAGCATAATTATGACAAATATTGTAACAATGAATAGAAGTGATGCCGCCGTGGGGTGCCGGCAGTAGAATGATACCCCTCCTCTCATGCCCATGGATGCAGTAAGAGCCTGCTAAGGGATACCTCCGGAAGATGGGCAGCAGCGTCTATCCGTGTATCAACATCCCATACTGCACTCACCAACCCGCCTGCCAAGCGTGGTGAGAATGGCAACTGCCCCTCATGGAGATCTATGAGGGAGGCCTGTGTTAATCAGTGGACGTTTTATTGCTGAAATGATGAATAGAAGTGAAAGAGTGAGGTTTCTTGTTCGCTTCTTTCGCTCACTTGGAAAAAAAATTGTGAGCCGTCACGTTATGAAACATCGACATTATTTTGTAAAAGTAATAAGCAGAAAAGAACAGATTACGATAGGAGCTAAATATGACATAATGATAAAATAAAATATTACGATTTTTTATAAAAGTAATAATAAAATTTTTGTAAAAGTAATAAGCAGAAAAGAACAGATTACGATAGGAGCTAAATATGACATAATGATAAAATAAAATCATCATTTCATCATCATTTCAGCCGTAGGACGTCCACTGCTGGACAAAGGCCTCCCTCATTGATCTCCAAGTACTGCGGTTGGAAGCCGTCTGCATCCACCGCCGACCAGCAGTTCTCACCAAGTCGTCTGCCCATCTTGTAGGTGGACGTCCTACGCTGCGCTTGCCGATCCGTGGCCTCCATTCGAGAACTTTGCTGCCCCATCGGCCGTCAGTTCTGCGCGCTATATGGCCTGCCCATTGCCACTTCAACGTGCTAATCCGTTTGGCTATGTCGGTGACCCGAGTTCTCCTACGTATCTCCTCATTTCTGATTCGATCCCGTAGTGAAACCCCGAGCATAGCCCTCTCCATAGCTCGTTGAGCGACTCTGAGCTTGTTCATAAGGCCAATAGTGAAGGACCACGTCTCGGTTCCATATGTCATCACTGGTAACACACACTGGTTGTAGACTTTCGTCTTAAGGCACTGAGGTATGTTGGACGAAAAGACGTTGCGAAGTTTCCCAAACGCTGCCCATCCGAGTTGGATTCGACGATTGACCTCTTTCTCGAAGTTGGACCTACCTAATTGGACTGTTTGTCCTAGGTATACGTACGCGTCGACAACTTCAAGAGCCGAGTTCTCAACCATAACTGGGGCAGGCACGACATGGACATTTGACATGATTTTCGTCTTGTCCATGTTCATTTTAAGGCCTACCCGCTGGGAGACTCGATTGAGGCCTTCGAGCATCGTGCTGAGCTCTTCCATCGACTTTGCCATGACCACAATATCGTCGGCAAATCGAAGGTGAGTGATGTATTCGCCGTTAATATTGATGCCCAGCCCTTTCCATTCCAGGAGCTTGAAGGCATCTTCCAAAGCGGTCGTAAACAGTTTCGGAGAGATTACGTCTCCCTGTCTTACGCCTCTTTTTAAGGGAATCGCCTTCGAGCTCTGTTCTTGTACTCGGACTGACATAGTGGCGTTTGTATACAAACACTTCAACACTTCGATGTACCGATAGTCAATTCGGCATCGTTGGAGAGACTCAAGCACCGCCCATGTTTCGATCGAATCGAAGGCTTTCTCATAGTCCACAAACGCAAGACATAGCGGCAAGTTATACTCTTCGGTCTTCTGTATGACTTGCCGCAGCGTATGTATGTGGTCTATGGTACTGTAGCCTTTTCGGAACCCGGCTTGTTCGGGAGGCTGGAAGTCATCAAACCTGCGTTCGAGACGGTTCGCGATGACCCTTGAAAACAGCTTATAAACATGGCTCAACAGCGAGATGGGTCTGTAATTCTTAAGTAAGGTTTTGTCACCTTTCTTGAAGAACAGAACCACCACGCCCTTGTTCCATGCTTTTGGCGTCGTACCTTCAAGCAAGGCGGAATTAAATAGCTTCTGAAGGACTTTAAGTACCGGTGATCCACCCGCTTTCAGAAGCTCTGAAGTGATTCCGTCCTCACCCGGCGCCTTGTCGTTCTTAAGCTGTTTCAAGGCCATCCTGATCTCGTACAGGCTGATGTCCGGGATATCCTCGGTATAATGTCGGGTCAGTTTAGCTCTTGGGTCGTTGGCCGCACTGCAAACAGGTTTAGTGACCGAATCGTAGAGCCGTCCATAGAACCTTTCGACTTCCCTTAACACTTCTGCTTTACTTGACGTTATGCTGCCATCTTCCCTCTTCAGCTTCGTCATCTGGCTCTGCCCAATAGAACTATCTCTCGCGAACACTTTGGAGCCTTTATTCCGCTCTATCGTATCTTTAATACTGGCTGTATTAAAGGTACGAATATCGTGCCGCAAGGATTTCCAAATTTGTCTATTGAGCTGCCTGTGTGACTGAGCATCATCGGGAGACTGCAGTCGCAAAGAACGTCGTTCAGCCATGAGGTTTAGGGTGTCATCAGAAAGTTTCTGAGGTCTATTAGTACGGGGGGTCTTAAAAAACTGGGACCCCACCGTATGGACGGTTTCTACGAACCTGTTATTGATCTCGTCCACCGATGCATCTACTCGTAGACAGTCAAAGCGATTTGCGAGTTCGAGTTGAAAGCTCTCGAGGTTTTGGATATGTGCGCGAGTGGGTCGGAGCGTAGATTTCATCAAACGGGACCTTTCAAGTTTAACGTTCATATTCAATGTGCCCCTTACAATTCGGTGATCACTGCCGGTTTTCACCCTGTGAATCACAGAGACATCATTGAATATTCGTTTCTTGTTGGTCAGGATGAAATCAATCTCATTTCTCGTAGAACCATTGGGACTTATCCAGGTCCATTTCCTGTGAGGCGGCTTCTGGAAGAAAGAATTCATCATAAAGAGTCCTTCTTTCTCCAGAAAATCGGCCAGCCTCTGTCCCCTGGGGTTCCGTTGCCCATACCCAAATTGCCCCACTCTCAACTCATCATCGCTTCTCATGCCTAGCTTTGCATTGAAGTCCCCCATTACAACAGTGAAGTGAGTGTTGTTCGTATGTATGGCTCTACTGATGTCCTCATACATAGACTCTACTTCTTCATCTGGGTGTGACGAGGTCGGCGCATATACCTGAACGACCTTCAGCAAATATCGCTTAGATATTCTGAGTGTTAGGTACGCGACCCTGCTCGACACACTGTCGATGGTGACAATGTTGTTAATGAGTGACTTGTGAACGAGAAACCCGACACCACCTTGGGACTGTTGGTCGCCCTCCCGGTAGTATAGTAGGTTACCGGACTTAAGGGATATCGTGTCCTCGCCCTCTCTACGGACTTCTGATAGCCCCAAAATGTCCCAGTGTAATCTACTAATTTCTTCTTCCAGCTCAACAATCTTATCGTCTGTCCTCAAAGTGCGGATGTTGTGTGTTACCAGGGCCAGTGGTCGTCGTAGGGGTTGGTAGCCGATCGTCTCCCGGGGATTCTTAGCACCCCTAGCCCCGCCGTTACCGTGACTGCTACCGTAGCCAGGATAAGCGGGGCCGCCGGGGACTCGGGGCCTGGTTTTTTGTTGTATTGTCATGAGGGGGTTGATGCCATACTCACCACGCTTGGCAGGCGGGTTGGCGAGCGCAGTATAGGGTAGTGAAAAAACACGGAAAGATGCTGCTGCCCATCTTCCGGAGGTATCCCTTAGCAGATTCTTACTGCATCCATGGGTAAGAGAGGAGAGGCAACATTCTACTGCCGGCGCCCCACGGCATAAAATAAAATATTACGATTTTTTTCCAGAAAATGATGACTGTTTATTTGATAAAAAAAATATTTTCATTAAATACAAAAATAACAGTACAGTACAGTTACAGTATAGTACAGTACAGCACAGTACTGTACAGTACAGTACTGTACTGTACAGTACAGTAAAGTACAGTACAACACAGTACAGTACAGTAAAGTACAGTACAGTTACAGTTACAGTATAGTACAGTACAGTATAGTACATTACAGTACAGTTACAGTATAGTACAGTACAGTACAGTACAGTAAAGTTATAGTAAAGTACAGTAAAGTTACAGTACAATAAAGTACAGTACTACAACATATAGACTGTATATACATATATATATATATATATATACATATATATGTACATATATACCATCAAATAGCGTGGCAACGCGTCGCCACGGCATTTGTCGCCACGCGTCGCCACGCCAGAAATCGGTTTTACGTGCGGCTATAGATGTTTCACATCAAAATTTTTATTTAAAATATAAGATAGATTCCTTGAATAGACATACTCGTATCATACTTAAATATGAATCAACAGAGAGTAAGTGGCTTATCTACATTCTAGACTATATTGTGTGAAGTTGATGTCCCAGCTTCATCATATCGAAACGTACCAGTACATTAATGGAAAAGCTAGGACAAACATTGTCCCACCAGGAGACTGGCGCCCGCTACAGGCTATACAGGTCGCCGAATAGCAGGTTCAATTTAACTTGCCAGTCAACTCGACTTGTATGTGCAGAGCCTATGCTGCAAGAAATTATTTTTGGACTGAAACCCAAAGATTTCAATAGTTAGATACGCGCCGTTTTGTTTCAACACGAAATGAGTACCTAAGCACGCTCATTTGGGATCACTGTAACACCAAACACAGTCTTAGCTGGACGTGGTCTGCATTTTTTCTGCACGAAAGTTCGTGCCATATGATCGCACAATAAATAGTAACAATAACAGTTTGTTTGATTAGTGAAACCAGTGTGCGTGCGTCGACATTATTGTTAACACACATTAAAAGACAATAGATGAGTGCAATAGACTTTGGTGTCACATCTAGCGATTTAAGTCTTTGCTTAAACCATTAATGACGGTTTACTTTTGAAGTTGTGTCGGCTGTTTGAGCTACAAAATACTAAGCGCGAACTGCCGTAGTTAGGAACAAGAATGTAACACATTCCTTTGGGACATTAAACGAGCAAATCATTTAATCATCATCATTATTTCAGCCGTAAACCCTCCACTACTGAACACAGGCCTCACTCATGGATGGGGGGTAGTTGCAATACTCACCACGCTTGGCAGGCGGGTTGGCGAGCGCAGTACGGGATGTCTTCCGGAGTATCCCTTTACAGGCTCTTACTGGATTCACGGGCATGAGAGGAAGGGTAACATTCTACTGTCGCTGCTACTGCTACTTACTACTAAAATCATTTAATACTATGTGATATCACATGGCGCACGACGCACGAATTGCAGCTCTTCTGTTATCGATATTTTATTAAAACTGTATGCATTTTAAACCACAACATCATCATCATTATGCCGGCAGTAGAATGTTACCCCTCCTTTCATGCAGTAAGAGCCTGCCAAGGGATACCTCAGGAAGATGGGCACTAGTGTCTTTCCGTGAATCAACATCCCGTACTGCGCTCGACAACCCGCCTGCCAAGCGTGGTGAGTATGGCAACTACCCCTCATGGAGATCTATGAGGGAGGCCTGTGTTCAGTAGTGGACGTTTAACGGTTAAAATGATCATCATCATTATCAGCCCGTGCCAACCCACTGCTGGGTGTAAGCATCCTCCATTCTTTACCACTGATTCCGGTGCTCGGTTCATCGTATTAAGGTCTTGTTGGCGATCTTAACGATGTCATCCACCCATCTAGCAAGTGGTCTGCCAGCATTGCGTTTATGTTGTATATTTATGTATGTATATTTTTCATCTAATAGTGTATTAGATGAAAAATATACATACATAAATATACAACATTTCAAATTCGAAATCTCAGTTATAAAAAGTTTGTTTGTATAGATGTATGGATGCTTGTTACCTCTTCACGCAAAAACTAGCACAACGGATTGAGCTTACATTTTGTACACGTATAGATGTTGACCAGGATTAACACATAGGCTACTTTTATCCGGGTACAACGCATGCGAAGTGGCGGGCTAAATTTTAAATCCTCTGTTGCCTGTAGATACAGTAAAAGTAGCGTCTTTCCGTGTATAAAAATTCCATACTGCGCTCGCCAGTCCGCCTGGCATGCGTGACGAGTATGTCAACAACCTGTACTTATCTTGGAGATCCATGAGGGAGGCTTAGTCCAGCAGTGGACGTGGCTAGCAGTCCTATGGCTGAAATGATGATGAAGATGAAACTAATTTAAAAAAAACCGCCGCGATGTGTTTTATAAACGCTTGCGCAAATTCCGAGTAAGATCCCATTTTTAATATCAAAGCATGAACGTCGACACGTTTCCTCCTACTTAACGAAACGAACCAGAAAACCCATTTCACACTTGCATTAAAAAGCAGAACTAAGAGGAAAAACAACATCGTGATCTCCCTAACTTCGACATCAAAGGAAAAAATCTCGTTAAAAGCTAAAGTTGGGATGCTACAGAGGTGTATTGAGGTAGCTACGGATTACCTCTGCCAAGTCGAATCTTCAGAGCATGTAGTGAAAGCTTTAATACTAAGTTATTACTACTTGACTATGCATAGGTTTCTAGTTCACTTCTTTCCCTCACTTGGAAAAAAGTTATCTGAAGCGAAAAAAATAAATTATATGTCCTAATTTCACTCATAATAACTCGCGGTAGAGTTTTGTTTCACTTAATAAGCTTGTTTTTACACCCAGTTCTGATGATGGGATTCTTATGGAAGAGGACAAATTGAGGGATATACTCAAATGAAATAGGCGTACTAATATCGGTTTGGGCATCTTCAGTAACAAGCCAAGGATTTAATCATCGAAGTTAGTTTTTATTGTTGAAAGATTAAAGAATAATTGAATTTTGCTGATTTTAATGTCTGACTACCCCCAAAGTAAGCAGAGCTTGTGTTTAGGGTGATAGATTGAGCCCTTGTTTTTTTATATAAATATTTATCATACATAGGAAATACCAAGATCTACAGTATATAAGTATAAAGTATTTTTCAGAACCAGATAACTTATACTAAATATATTTTTACTTCATAAATACTGTTTAATCTATCCTGTCCATCCAAAGGCTACCTGGAAGAGATTGCTGATAGCTATAAGGCCGCCTAGTGATCATGTGTTTTGTAATAATTCTTTGTTTCCTGTAGATTGCCTGGTTTTGGTGAACTCTTCTTTTCCAGCGTAGGATGTCCACTGCTGGACAAAGGTTTCCCTCCTTGATCTCTTCACAGTTACTGACTTACTACTCCACGCATGGCAGGCGGGTTAGCTAGCGCACTACAGGATGTTGATACACGGAATGACGCTGCTGCCCATCTTTCGGAGGTATCCCTTGGTAGATTCTTACTGCATCCACAGGCGAGTAAGGAGGGGCAACATTCTACAGCCCCACGGCACAATGATGTGAACAATAAATTTATATTCATTCTATTAATCACATGTAACAAACAGTAAACAAACATTTGATTCACCTACGAGCAAAATGCCATTGTCTGTCACACAGTAGATGCGGACCTGAAAAAAGAGAATTTTGACTCACAAAAATTACAACGCCGTAGACCAGCGGTGCACTAAAAGAGGATTTTAGCTGGATTTCGAGAATTCCCAGGCGTTCACTACCCTAATGATAATTGCCCAGTACGCGCATGCCCAGCCATCATAACTCCGTATTTTCGTCGCCCGAGGAGTAATTTTCCCGTTTAATAAAAATAGCGCTTTTTCGAGAGAAGCGCCGGTAAAGGGTTCGCGGTTCGACTATGAATAAATTACAAAAGTTCCCGGTTTACTTGGGGTGCGGCTCAAGTAAAGATGAGCATTTAGACGATTTTTGCTGCAAAAGATGTCTTAATTCTAAAATGTCTCTTGATAACGGGACTTGCTACAGAGTAAAATAATCAAATAAGAATTAATTAGCAGGCGCAATATTGTGTTTATGTGCGTGATTGTGCATGTTTATGTGTGTGGGTATGTGTATGCGTGTAAATGAGTGAGAAGAAATGTAAGATAAGATAAGATAAGAAAAAGTTTATTTTGTGTCACTTATAAAAGATATACATTATGTTACATGAAACAAACAGATTAATGGAGGGCGGTGCTCCTGCATCTCAGCATAAGCGGAATTAAAACTAAATATTTTTTATTGCATTTTATTGTCATGGATTTCCGCAAAGTAACGCCTGATTCCATTAATTAAACAGATTAATTTCAACAAAATTTGACAACAAAATTTGGTCGTCACTTAGCATAGGCAATAATAGAGAACTTATAATGATTATAAGAACCCTACCATGGCGCTGGTTTTTAGTGACGCCAATTTAAACTACTGTGCGGTGTGATACAACTTATGATGAAATACAACTTACTAAGCTAGATAAAAAACAAAACAAATAAAGATTATTACAATTAAAACATTAAGGACGAATTACATAAAATGTGAGTAATAATGTAATATTGGGTGTGTGTTTGTGTGCGTAAGTAAAAGTAAAGATTAAAATGTGTAATTTGGTCACATAAAAAACAAGTAGTTAAAACTAAGTGAGTGAGTGTTTATGTCTGTGGGTGATATATGTGCGCGTAAGTGAGTGAGTATGGATTTGAGTGGATATGTGTTTCTGATAATTACCCGGCACTCGTATACTAAGCCATAATTACTCCGTATTTGCGTCGCCTGAGGAGTAATTTTCCCGTTTAATATAGTTAACATTTTTTCGAGAGAAGCCGGTAAAGGGTTTGCGGTAAAATAATCGAGTGTCATTACCAGACTATGAATAAATTTAAAAAAATCCGGTTTACTTGGTGCGCGGCGCCATTGAAGATAAGCATTTAGACGACATTTACAATTTTTGCTAAAAAAGATGTCTCTAATGTCTGTAATATTGTTAACGGGTACACAGTAAAATAATGGAACAACAATAAATAAGCAGGCGCAATATTATGAGTGTGAATATGTGTGTATGCGTGTAGTTGTGTGTGCGCGTAAGTGAGTGAGTATGAATGTGAGTGGATATGTACATATGTTGTAATTACCCGACACAATATTGTGTGTTTGTGTGCCAAGTAAGGATAAACATGGAAACGTTTAATTTATCTCACAATAAACAAAAGTTCTTATAACGTGAGTGTGTATGTGTTTATGCGCGTAAATGAGTGAGTGCATATGTGTTAATTACCCGGCACACATAATGCCCAGCCAAGCTCCGTATTTGCGTCACCTGGGAGTAATTTTCTCATTTAGTATAGATTTCACTTTTTCGAAAGAAGCCGGCAAAGAGTTCGCGGTAGAGTAATCGAGTGTCATTACCCAACTACGAATAAATTAAAACAGTTACCAGCCCGCTTTGAGCGCGGCTCAAGTGGATAAGAGCATTTGGACGGAATTGCAAAACTAATCTTGCTAACGAGTACGTGGTAAAATATTAAAACTAGAATAAGTCAGCAAACCCAATATGTGTGTGTATATGTTTGTGTGCGTAAGTGAGTGTTTGTGCGTGTGTGTGTAGGTGTGTCTGTGCGCGTAAGTGAGTGATGAATATGAGTGGATAGGCCGGAATTAACGATTACTTTTAACCTGCGAAACTATGGTGCATCTTGATAACGATTCCGGGGCTTATTTTTTATATGTCTGTACTTAACAAAAATGCAAAAAACTTTTGTAAAAAAAATTGCAGACACATTACAGAGTAGAATGTTACCCCTCCTCTCATGCCCGTGGATGCAGTAAGAGCCGGCTAAAGTATATCTTCTGAAGATCGTCAGCGTCATTTTGTGTATCAGCATCCCGTACTGCGCTCGCCAACCCGCCTGACAAGCGTGGTGAGTATGGCAACTACCCCTAATGGATATCCATGTGGGAGGCCTGTGTTCAGTAGTTACCGGCTTACGGCCGAAATTATCAATTTCCTGAGTATTTTATTGTACCACTATTTGGTACTTCTTATCTATTTATATTTTCTGTTCGTTGGTATAATAGCCGGCTGTGACGCAGGAAATTACGAATCCGATTCCCCGCTATGGGACAATTATTCGTAATTTTTCCGCAGGCATTTGTCACAGTTGCTTATCTACCTCTATATATTTAAGTAGGTATTTAAGGTATAATATTTTATAGTATTAGTATAGTTTGACCGTGGGGTGCTGGCAGTTAATAGCTACCTCTCCTCTCTTGCCCGTGGATGCACTTAGAATCTGCTTAAGGATACCTGCGCAAGATGGGCAGTGGCATCTTTTCGTGTATCAACATCCTGTACTACACTCGCCAAGCCAACCCGCCTGCAAAGCGTGGTGAGTATTGCAACAACGCCTCATGATCAGTACTTTGCCACAAGGGCGGCCTTTGTATAGCAGTGGACGTCCTAGACTGAGATGATGATGATTTTAGTATTCTACTAATCATCTGGTACTATCCGTAGATCCACACAGACAAGACAACCAAGAGAGATCCAATTTAAGCAGGATTTGCCTGCCTTATTTGGCGTTGAATGATGCAGTGGGGTATGTTTAGCAGTATTTATTTATATATCTGGGAGATGATATTATATACATGAACTGCATCTATAATTTCTAGACTGCAGGCACGCGGATGGAAATCGAACATCTTCGGATGAATGCCAAATCATCCAGGTTTTCTCATTTGTCTTCTTTGTCTATACTAATATTATAAAGAGGTAAAGTTTGTGAGTTTGTGAGGTTGTAGGGGGTTATCTCTGGATCTACTGAAACGATTTTCAAAATTATTTTACTGATAGAAAACTAGAGTATTTGTGAGTGTCATAGGCTATAAATTACCGCACAACGAAGTGGGCACCGGGTCAGCTAGTTCATTATAAAGCGGTATTAAAAGCGAGGTAAGTCGTGGGGTGCCGGCAGTAGAATGTCACCCCTCCTCTCCTGCCCGTGGATGCAGTAAGAGTCTGCTAAGGGATACCTCCGGAAGATGGGCAGCAGCGTCTTTCCGTGTAAGAACATCCTGAACTGCGCTCACCAACCCGCCTGCCAAGCGTGGTGAGTATGGCAACAACCCCTCATGCACTTGGATCTCTAAGTCAATGAGGGAGGCCTATGTCCAGCAGTGGATGTCTTACGGCTGTAATGATGATGATGATTAAAAGCGAGGTATTTCATGTTCAGGAAGAACGGCGCAATGCAATGCAGCGATGTTAAGTGCTTAGTGAACGTGATAACCGCGGTCTAGCAATTGTAGTGGGTAGAGGTTACCGTCACTTAGGTACTGCTTAACATCAGATATGCCTACGGCTTGTCTCGTCATTTAATCGCTTAAAAATGTGTTTCCGCTTATCTCTTATGACCTTCGTTTATCAGAACTGAGGTTAAATTCGTTATACAATATAGCATTTTAGCGACCCGCGCTTTGAGTGCGATACCGTCTAAGCACTCCATCCTGCAAATATATGCAAATGGACAACACTGTAGAACGTGAATGGAATTATTAAAAACTTCAATTTATCGAACCTGGTTATTCGAACCTGGTTGGAAAGAAACCTGGACCTGGATAAATATTTTATTCAAAACTTTTCTGAAATGATCCATGAGGAAATTAAAGAATAAGCTGCTTGCTTCTAATTCGAAAGTGGATATTCTAAGTTCTTAAACCCTGTTAATTCAAGAAACAAGCATTGGTACGGGGGTACCAGAAAAGGGGGGCGAAGGCTTCCGAAAAAACAAAAAAAATTACATTAAATTTCAAAATTTCAAATACATTTAGGTCACAATAACTCCGGTCCCTGTAACACTAGGGTCATCAAATCAATGAGTACCCTTTTCTCATAAAAAAACGCTTACAAAAAAGGTTTCATGTAAATTGGTCAACGCGTTCGGTTCTAATCGTATCATGCACAGACAGACAGACAGCGCTATGCATAATACCCCCTATTACCCCCTAAATATAATTCAAAATCGAAATAAATAAAAAAATGGGGCTCTCAAGTCTGTAAATAATGATTATTACAGCGTCAGCCACGTGCTGTACTGCTGAAGCTGCAGTTCTTCATCAGTTCTAATTTATTTGTATTGTACCTACTATAAATTATTGCTTGTTTAAAACCCATATCATCATCTTTGGCGCCTCGGCTTATACTAAACATTGTTTGTGTTGTGCTCCCTTGTAAATCTCTAAAATACATAGTAATCTTCGTGAAAGTACAATAAGTAACGGTAACATTAAATTACCCATTGATCATAAAAATAGAATTACAGAAGTTTTTTAACAAGTAATACGTAAATAAGGAATAAAGTGGTAAAAGTTATTGTGAATGAAAAAATCAACAAGTCACGGCAGACATCTTGTACCTGGCCGGCCGCAAGCGATTCTAACGGTTGCGCTCACTGAGTGTGTTTATTGCGTGGCCGCTACTCCTGGGCATAGTACCTAAAGCGCAACGCACGTCACTCGGCATAGAACAAACATCGCGCCGCGTACAGACAAGACACATTACTGATTCTTAAAAAAATTGTGAAACTCATAAGTTAAGATGAAATGCTCCGGGTGTTTGAAAGTTTCAAAGGAACGCATAAAATGCACTTCTATGCCTTGCGGCAAAAGTTTCTGTGCGCTATGCATAGACATAGCGTCACTTACAGCAGAGAGGAAGTTGAACTGGAAGTGCCCTGACTGCAGTGCTTCAGCAAGGAAAGGTGGAGACAACTCATCTACACCAGTACGAGGTGTCGAATCCCAGAATGTTACTCTTCGAAAAAAATCCGAGCATCCAGCTGAATTAAACGAGGTAAAGGAACTCACGGCAGAGCTACGTGTCCTTACAAAGGTGATATCCGGACTAAAATAAAAACTGGAAGATGCCACAACTTCCCTAACTAGATGCCATACGCGACTGGATGAGCTGTCTACTGCAATGACTACAAATTCGTCTCGGATTCAGGTCCTGGAAGATCGCGAGAACGAGGTTTCCAGTCTCAGGATGATGGTCGACATACTTCAGCGCGATATTAACTCACAAGCTCAAGCTGGCCTAAGAAACGAGATAGAGATTGCTGGAATTCCTGAAAGCCAAAATGAAAATCTCCATCACATAGTTCTTCTGGCGGTTCGTAAGATTGGAGTTGAGGTGATCGATGATGATATTGACTGGGCTACCAGAGTGGGTCAACGTTCACATCCAGCTGATATAACTGAAAATAAAATTCGCCTACCCCGACCCATAGTCGCCCGTTTCATAAGAAGATCTAAACGAGACTTAATCCTAAAGGCGTCGAAATCAAGAAAGAACATTGTGAGCAACGATCTGGATATACAGGGGCCACCCACCAAGGTGTACTACAATGAGCGATTAACGAAGGAAAACCGTGCTTTATTTCGTGAAACCAGAATTAGAGCTAAGATGCACGGGTATAACTACTGCTGGTGTAACCAGGGCTCCATATACGTACGACAACGTGAAGGGAAAAACGCGATACACATCAGCACGCGTGGTAACCTGGATAACATACTACCTGGTAATCATGTCAAAAATTAATTTAAGTAAAAAAAGCGGTTTCTATTCGTCATATCAGTTAAAACATGATTTCAATATGTATAATTTATATTTTTTGTTACATGTTATTTACATAAATATTACTTATATAACACCTATCATAGAAAAAAATATATTGTATAGTATTATCTTTATATATTTTATCAAGTTAATTCAGCAAAAATCACGCATCAAAATATCAATCCGGTCCTTGTCAGAGAGTAATCAGGCACATAAGTGTTATAGATATGGTAATGCTTTTTCTGCAACGCTAACCTGGGTATTTAAATTTAAATATAAAAAATGGATTTAGCTGATATTTCACTTGAGATTGAATCATTAGGTATAACTTGTCGTACAATCCCAGAACCGGAACGATTAAAATCAATTTTGACACCAACTTACAACTTCACTGTATTTACGGTTAACATAAGAAGCATCAGCAAAAACTTTGACTCCTTACTTGTTACACTGGGGCGGTCGAATACTAATTTTGATGTAATTGTTTTGACTGAGTGTTGGCTTAGCAATTATTCTTTGATACCACGGATTCAGAACTATGAAGTGTATCACACGACAAAAGTTATTAACCAGAACAGTGGTGTTGTTATTTATGTGCGTGATATTTGGAAACCTATCGTCACTGAGCCTGCTGTTGAAGATGCTAATTGTTTATGTGTAGAAATCTCAAATAAATTAACACTACTTGGTATATACAGACCACCCTCCATTAGAAACATGGAAAGTTTTCTTCTATCATTTGATACGGTTCTGCAAGCTCAAAGTGCTAATGTAAGTCTAATAGTGGCGGGTGATTTGAATATTAATATAATTTCTACGGCAGATAATAACCTCAGTACAGAATATCTATGTTTAATGGCTGAACATGGATTAATTCCAGCCATAACACAGCCTACCAGAAACGCAGCGTGTTTGGATCACATATTTATAAAGAGCAAATCTACTGCAATTGGTATAGTCTGTGAATCTGATCTCACAGATCACGACTTAGTAATGGCTGGTTTGTCATTTTCCAATAACAGAAAATCTAAGCCTTGTAACTGGAAAATCACTAGAGATGTGGAGTCTATTTTAAGAGAATTAAGAATTGTAAATTGGAATGTACTACTTAATAGTGACGATGTCAACTTTTTGGTTCAGAGATTTATGGACATATTAAATCGAATAATAGGCAAATATTCAGGTAAAATAAAAGTAAAGCGTGTAAATAGAATTATAAAACCGTGGATAACACCGGGCATTGTACGATGTATGCGACACCGAGACCGTCTACATGCTCGCTCAAAAAGAAATCCAAAAGACAAATTACTACGTACGGTGTATACCCGCTATAGAAATTTTTGTAATAATCTTCTGCGCAAACTTAAATATGAATATGAAAGTAAAGAACTGGAATCAAACAAAAATAACACGAAACAACTTTGGAAATCTATCAAAAACATCTGTCATTTAACGACTAGCAAAAGAGAGCCTACTGAACTTTTTCAGGCTTATGGAAACTCTGACCCGAAGTTAGCCTTAAACGACTGTAACTCTTATTTTGCAAACGTGGGCGAATCTTTAGCCCAAAACATTCTAAAAGACCTTAACACCACTCAGGAATTACTGGCTTATGAGGTAAGACAAGAAGCAAATCGTCCTAATTCTTTCTTCATGCAACCTACGGATGAAGTAGAAGTAGAAAAATTAATAGATAATTTACACATACATAAAGCCCCTGGTAATGACGGTATAACTAATCTGCTTGTCAAACAAATTAAACATGCCATACTGTTACCCTTAACATTAATATTTAACAAGAGCATCGTCAATGGCATATTCCCAGACAGCTGGAAGACTGCAACCTTAATTCCTTTGCACAAGGTTGGGCCTAAGAATCTGCCTCAAAATTACCGTCCTATATCCCTTCTGGGAGTTTTCTCAAAGTTGTTGGAAAAATTGGTAAATAACCGTCTTATCTCTTATCTAGAAAGTCACAATATTCTGTCCAATTACCAATTTGGCTTTAGACAAGGCCGGTCAACAGAAGGGGCTTTGTCCCTTCTAATGTCCAAAGTCGTTGCATATCTCGACAATAATAAGAATTGCATAGGGGTATTCTTGGACCTTGCTAAGGCATTTGATACTGTTTCTGTTCCTATACTATTAAACAAACTCGAAAATGCTGGAATTAGGGGTATTCCATTACAATGGGTCAAAAGCTACCTCACGGAACGGAAACAGTGTCTTAGGGTTGATGGCTTGATTAGCGAACCTCGGGACGTAAAGTTCGGAGTACCACAAGGCAGCATCTTAGGTCCTACCCTTTTTATTCTCTACATGAATGATTTACATACTTTAAGATTAGCCAATGCGGATGTTGTTTGTTACGCGGACGATACAGCTATAATTTTTCACGGAGCAAGTTGGAATGAAGCTAAGTGCCTCGCTGAGCGTGGAATGAGTAGGGTTAGCAACTGGCTTCAGAAAAATATTTTAACATTAAATACTGAAAAGTCGAAATTTATCTGTTTTCATAAGTCTCTTGCTTCATCTCCACCGCCGTCTCTCTCATTCTTAAGACTTCACGTGTGTATCAACTCCGCCTGGGGTTTGGGATCGGATTTTTGTGGGTGTCATGAAATAGTTCGAATGAAATCACTGAAATATCTAGGTATCCAAGTCGACCAGCATCTCAGATTTAAAGAGCATATTAATAGTTTATCCGCAAGAACTCGCAAAATCATATACATTATGAAACAACTTAGGAATTCTGCAAGTCAGAAAATCCTAAGGACAACTTACCTAGCCCTCTGCCAATCGCTTCTGACGTATTGTATCATGTGTTGGGGTGGTGCTTCTAAGACCACTTTGATACAGCTTGAAAGAGCTCAAAGATCTGTACTGAAAACCATGTTAAAAAAACCCTTCAGGTATCCAACGGTTGATCTTTACAGAGATATTGACGTCCTCTCTATACGACAACTTTTTGTTTTAAAAACTTCCTTGATGGTTCACAGGTCCGTCCTTCGTAGTGAAACCTACCATATTATGTTAAAACGCAGGGTTTTTAGAGTTGATTTCCCACCTGTCAACACATCTTTTGCAAAGCGTTTTTGTCCGTTTGTGTCATGCTTCTTATACAACAAGGTTACCAAGGTTTGCGATGTAAAGAAATGCTCTGCATCAAATGCAACATATATTATTTCAAAATGGTTGTCTACTCTGACTTACGACCGTACTGAAGAGTTACTAGTATCCATATCTTAAAATCTTTGTAGGGAATCTTGTATCTATTTATATTATTGTATTTATTATTTTATTTTTCAGCCGTTACTTTCCCACTGCAGGGTAAAAGCCTTCCTTCCCCTCCTATTATGTAGTATATTATATAATATTTATGTTTAATTGTTTTAAATCTGCCATAAAGTTAAGCCGAGGTAAAACAAGCTTTGATAAACATACCGATACCTGCGATACAGATTTTATCTAGTGTGGGTATCACTGGTAAACAGCTTTTGTTTCTCTCCAGCAGAACAATTATAATAATCCTATTACTTGCTACAAGACTATACACCACTAGTATTTTCTTTATTTTATTAGTATGCCTGTTAAATATATATTTAAAAATTATTCACTTCTCCTTATTTAAGTAAGTAAGTATTTAGAATAAGTCTTTTATGTTTTTAGATTTAAAAGTTCGTTTGTTATATTGTTTTTGCTGATAAATAAATATTTTTCATTTTCATTTTTTTCATTTTCATATTGGTAATGGGATCCATGAGAAATCGAAATACAGCGTTTTAGGTACCATAATATTATTATTAATTAACATAAAAATATATTCACTTCGGGATTAACTTGTTGTGTTATTTGACATGTACTTAATAATTTACTAGTATACTTAGTATTCTTCTAACCCGAATCCAAGAACTTTGTAACACAAATGAGCTATCAAGATAATGGTATTTAACCTTTGCTGTGAGGAAGGTATAGGTGCTGGGCCAGCCTTAATCTATTATTACAACGTCCTAGGAACTGCAGCGTCCCGCATGACATGAATACCAGATGCTAACGCTGTATAAATCATCTAATAACTAATGTGAAAGGCCATTTTACTTTTTCATACACAAAAATACGTTACAAAGTAACAAACAAAATGTTGTCAAAGATTCAGCTTTTCCACTTCATAAATTAGTGTTACTTTATTTGATGGAAACCAGGTTACGGAAAGGGCTTGGGGTGAAAAACCCTTGGGTGTTATTTGAATTCATTGTTGTCATTTCTGGAACATCGTTACATAGACTAGCTGCTTTTTGTGGTTTAGCAGGCATAGTGCGTCTAAGGAAAATAAGGAATAAAAAGACACCACAATGGATGCTTTGTAAAGCAAATATTTAGTTCTGCTTTGGAATGATTTTTTAAAAAACTGTGGTGGCTCCCTCAAGGTAACATCTTAGGACCGCTATACGATTTAGGTAGCCGATTTCACATCACATAAATGGGTGCTTTTCGCTGATTAAACGGTTAAACGGGCTTCCTACTCACGTTAATTATACGTCGAAAATCGGTTTCCAACGTATTCAGTTCCTCCCAGGGAAACTTTCAACAGGGAATGGAGTCTTACGCGGCGCCTTTTCCTTTCCTCTCGCGCGCTCACGCTGCACGAAACCTATATCTCT
Source organism: Pasiphila rectangulata (assembly GCA_963082625.1). Taxonomy (NCBI): domain Eukaryota; kingdom Metazoa; phylum Arthropoda; class Insecta; order Lepidoptera; family Geometridae; genus Pasiphila; species Pasiphila rectangulata. Next base: position 1,438,831 of record OY720254.1, on the reverse strand, counting down.
GTTGGAAACCTATTTTCGACGTATAGTTAACGTGAGTAGAAAGCCCGATTAACATTACTACAAACCAATTATGTACTCATATTGCAAGCATAAACATTGTTCTAAGCACCGTTAGTTAATAATACATTAACGAAATGGTCATTTGAATGTACTGTCAATGTGTTTAATTACTTTTATGAACTCAGTTTATGGTTTTAAACATGTTGGCGGTAAATCCTGACACTGAAACAGGTAATTACAAGTCAGGTTTACTTGTAGCTGAATAGACTGTTACCATCATGTCAGCCATAGGCCTCCCTCTCGAATCTGCAAGTAGATACTGTAAATTAGAGTTGCTATACTCAGCACGCTTGGCTGGCGGGTGAGCGAGCGCAGTACAGGATGTTAATGCACGGAAAGACGTTGCTGCCCATCTTACGGAGGTATTGGCAGGTTTGACAAGCTCTGTGGCGCAGCGGGCGGACCTTCGCCCGCTGCACCACAGAGCTCGTCTGCGACGCAAGGGGTTGCGGGTTCGATTCCCGCCTCGGGACAAATGTCTGTATGATCTGCAAATATTTGTTCAGGGTGTTCTGGGTGTTTTTCTATATATAATAAAAATATCTGTCTATGTAGTATAATGTATTAAGTATATCAGTCATCTAGTACCCATAACACAAGCTCTGCTTAGCTTGGGGCTAGATGATGCTGTGTGATTTGTCCAGCATTATTTATTTATTTATTTATTATTTTTACTGCATGGGCAAGAGAGGAGCCCTACGACCCTAGAAAAAAGTCGCATTAAAAACATGTTTACTTCAATCTCAAGTAATTCCATCAAAATATTACATTTATTCCGCCGTGGGGTGCCAACAGTAGAATGATACCCCTCCTCTCATGCCCATGGATGCAGTAAGAGCCTGCTAAGGGATACCTCCGGAAGATGAACAGCAGCGTCTATCCGTGTATCAACATCTCATACTGCGCTCACCAACCCGCCTGCCAAGCGTGGTGAGTTTGACAACTACCCCTCATGGAGATCCATGAGGGAGGCCTGTGTTCATCAGTGGACGTTTTATGGCTGAAATGATTACATTTATTATAAATTTTTCAAAGAATTCCAGGAATTTCGCATTCCTGCAAAGCTTCGTGAACAGTGTCGCCTTATTAAAGTAAGCTTCCAATAAATATTATGGAGGCCTTTTTCTCATTTACACGAACACTATTTTAAGCGCAAGCCTTTTGAGGGGTTGGAGCTGTCTTGACACTAATCCAGTGGTCGAGTGACTGTTTACTTAAAGAATCTGTACAATTCCTCATAAGTGAGCCATTATACATAGAAATCTTTCAAACAGATGTATTGCCGATATGAATGAAATGAATGAAATGAAAATGTTAATAAGAGATTAAGAATCATTTTATGAATTCTCACTAAATTACCATTTGATTATTTTTAATTTGTATTATTAGGATTATGTTAACATTCAGCTTGGGTGGCCGTTTTAGACCCGCTAACTAAAAAAGCCAAAATCGGGTATACAATTTTGTTAATTTACGCAAGTAATAAAAACGTTTCTATTTCTTGCGTAAAGAACCTAAATTTTATATATAATTTTCATAAATAAAATTATCTTTAATATAAATTACATATAATAATAAATATAATTCTTCATTTTTACTCATAGTCTTCTATAATAACTAGCTATTATTTCAATGTTTGCAAAACAGTCCAATAAGTAAAACTTTCCAAACCAGTTTTAAGCCAGAGCAGTGGACATAGCGTTGGCCTCACGTAAATTCAGCATACAGCATCTTAGGCGTGAAGCTGAATTTATTATTCGTGCCCTATCTCCGGTTCGAAGGGAATTTATTTTTCACTATTACTAGGGCGAATTTGCTTGAGATTAAATCGTGAAAGAAAGATAGGGACACATTTTAAGATGCCCGGTTTAGACCTATAGGTTTTTTCAAATTAGAGACCCAATGGTTTACCTTAAATCTCATGTCCCTTGGGGTGCCGGCAGTAGAATGTTACCTTTTCTCACTTTGCCTTGGATTCAGGAAGAATCTGCAATGGGATACCTTCGGAAGATGGGCAGCAGAGTCTTTCCTTGTATCAGCATCCCGTACTGCGCTCGCCAACCCGCCTGCCAAGCGTGGTCTTGGAGATCCATGAGGAAGGCCTATGTCTAGCAGTGCACGTGGAAAGCAGTCCTAACGCTGAGATGATGATGATGATTATGATGATGGATATAACCTATTTAGCATTTTCATGTTACAAACATATATTTCACTGTTTTTCGGTCAATTAATGCAAAATGAATGCCTATGTTTGAAATTGTATAAAAGCCCAATTTGAACAGCACTTCATTGAAACCAGTATACCTTTAAATGCAGTATTTACGGGATATTTACCATGAGCCGTGCCGAGGGATGCTAATATAATGTTTCCTTTCCTCTCTTGGCCGTGGATGCAGTAAGAATCTGCCAAAGGATACCTCCGGAAGATGGGAAGCAGCGTATTTCCGTGTATCAATATTTAGTACTGCGATCGCCAACCCGCCTGCCAATCTTGACAAGTATGACAACAAGCCCCTCATGATCTGGAAAGTCCAAAAAGGAGACCTATTTTCAGCAGTGGACGGCTGAGATGATGCTGATCATACTATGATTTGAGTGATTTTGGGTATCCCGATATTTCGACGATATAAAATCCCGTACATGTTGCATATAATTTTCCCAACCATGATAGTTTCGAAAGCAGTATCCCTATCATCATAAATAACTATTATCCCATGATAATTAACTAGAAAGCAAAACAAACAAGTCGAAATTTAATTTCATACCAACAATAATTAAGTCGCGTGTAATTTTAGCAAAACATCCATGCTTTAAGCTCATTATGAGGTAATCGTATTATAGTAAATTACATCCTATTTCATGAATAGATTTACTGATATTATTACCTCTGTGTCTATTTATAAATATCAGATACCTCATTTGAAATCATTATCATTTAGTTCACACATGAGATAAAAAAATATTTATTCATTATCCACTGGACATAGGCCTCCCTCATGGTTTTCTATCAGGGGTAGTTGCCATACTTACCGCGTTTGGCAGACGGGTTTGCGAACGCAGTACGCGGGCTAATGATATGCGGAAAGATGCTGCTGCCCATCTTCCGCTGGTATCTGTTGGCAGATCCCCAATACATCCATGGGCAAAAGAAAGAGGCCTGATTCCGGTAACCCACGTCTGATCAAAGTATTACTTACTTTGATCCAATCAAAAGTTACCTCCCGTGCTAGGTACACGACTTCGTATTAACTTGTTTAGTGTCTACAAGTTCCAAAATGTACATCTTCTAAATATATATTTTCTATGTATGATATTTGGATAAAATATTTCCTGCCGTGGGGTGCCGGCAGTAGAATGTTACCCCTCCTCACATGCCCGGGTAAACAGGAAGAACCAAGGGATATCTTCGCAATATGCGGATCAGCGTCTTTCCATGTATCAACATCCCGTAATGCGCTCGCAAACCCACCTGCCAAGCGTGGTGAGTATGGAAACTACGAAGAACCTGCTAAGGGATACCTCAGGAAGATGGACAGCAGCGTCTTTCCGTGTATCAACATCCCGTACTGCGCTCGCCAACTCGCCTGCCAAGCGTGGTGTGTATGGCAACTACACCTCATGGAGCCCCATGAGGGAGGCCTGTGTTCAGTAGCGGACGCTTTACGGCTGAAGTTTTGAAAATACCTACAGCGCGATCTGCAAACGAAAACTCCATTTTTGGTATTTCCCCGACGGTTTTTACAAAATTCTTTTTCTGTGATCATTCTGACAATACACCTACAAACAAATGTGATGAAAAATTCACCCCATTTCAACAACAAGTAAAAAATACAGGGCCAAGTTAACTTAATACACAGGTAATTTAGCATTTTCCCTCGCAGAAGACTAAGCTTATTATAACCTGAGCGAATGAAGAACGATAGCGGTGAACGGGGAGTTTATTTTTAATGTCCTGAGGCGCGTTCTCGAGGAAATTGGAGACGCGACGCGGTGACAATCACTTCAGTTTTTTGTGCTTTATCTTTAATTTCGCGTTTCCATTTAGCTCAGTTTCCATTTGCCGTGGGGTGCCGGCAGTAGAATGTCACTCCTCCTCTCATTCCCGTGGATGCAGTAAGAGTTTGCTAAGGGATACCTCCGGAATATGGGCAGCAGCGTCTTACCGTGTATCAACATCCTGTACTGCGCTCGCCAACCCGCCTGCCAAGCGTGGTGAGTATGGCAACTACCCCTTACAATCATTACTTAGTGATCAATGAGGGGGGTCTTTGTCCAGCATTGGACGTCCTACGACTATGATAATATTACAGCAGTAATGGGTTAGGTACACAAAACAAACAAATAAATAAATAAAAATAAACAATGCTGGACAAATCACACAGCATCATCTAGATGGTCCGGAACCCTAAAAATAGCGTAAGTCTACTGGCGTAAAGGCATACACTTGCTCATAAAAACAAGCCCTAAAGCATAGGCTTATAGCACCGTGGAAGCTTAAATTTCCGTCTAAAACCGAGACAAGGCAACCCTGGCCCGCCGTCAAAGCTTAATGTCACAGCGTCTTTCACTTCCGCCGTACATTTTATAACAATATTTTGTTCATCTTTATGGTAACCCACAGCCTTTGGAGGAAATTACCTTGGTCTCACCTGAATACAAAAATGTGGGTCGCTTGTGAGTTAACCGGTCGATGACGGTAAGGGTGGGCTTTTCTCACTTATACTAGAGAACTTGGACCAAGTATCGTGTAGTAAGTTTTGCGTAGTTTTTTTGCTTCCTTAAAGACACCTCTTTTTAACCGACGTTAAAACGAAAGATGTTCCCAAGTCGACGCGTATTTTTTTTTAGTATTACCACGCATAACATTTTAAAGAGAGTGGCATATTTATTTTTATTAGAAAGTGTACCCCGAAGCTGGGTCCCAAATAAAATTGGAAAAAATCCAACCCTAACGATAGGAAAACGAGATGATTGATTGTTCACTCACTGATTTTAATGTAGAACCAAGCATAACTTTTCAGAGTAGTCCGATTTTAATAATTCTTTTTTATCATTTGAAGTCGGCTTTATATTTGAAAAATTAATAATAATATTGGAAATCATCATGTCAGGACGTCCGTTGTGTTGTTGTGTAGTATTGGACGTCCACTGCTGGATATCAGCCTCCCTCACTTTATAGAGGTAGTTATGGGGTTTATTTTTTCAGTGTACGAGTAGGTCTCCCCGGCTTGACTCTAGAAGTTGTCGACGCGTATGGTTTACCTAGGACAAACAGTCCAATTTCGAGAAACAGCTCAACTGTAGTATTCAACTCAGATGACCAGCGTTTTGGAAGCTTCTTGTCCAAAATACCTATGTGCCTGAAAACGCAAGTTTTCAATCAGTGTGTGTTACCAGTGATGATTTATGAGCTGAGAGTCGCTCAACAAGCTATGGAGAGGGCTTTGCTCGGGGTTTCTTGACCGGATTAAATCCAAGATATGTGAAAGAACTCGGGTCACCGACATAGCTTAACGGATCAGCACTTTGTAGTGGGTATGGACAGGCCACCCATCTAGCTCGAAGAACAGATAGCCGATAGTGCCGAAATGTTCTCGAGTGGATCTCATGAACCGGCAAGCGCAGCGTAAGACATTCAATAGAGATTAGCGGAGGACCTGGTAAGGTATGCAGATCGGCGGTGGATACAGGCCGCTTCCAGCCTCACTTAGTGGTTTATGACTTAGGCCTCTGTATAACAGTAGATGCTAAAATGATGATTATGATGATCAATAAGTTCCATGCGGCTGCAATGAATAAAGTATTTTTTTTATATTGAATTTGAACTGTAAAAACAACCAGTTACGTATTATTCTGCTGTGAATAGATAAACTATGAACTATGCACCAGAAAAGACATGAATGACAAACATGGAACTGCAAAAGTTGTATTTAAAGCCTAAAAACCATTTCTATAGAAGTGCATACAAAAAATGAAATGCAAACGCTTTCAAAAACTAAAAATTCAGACGCATGCGGGTAGTTCAAACATGTCCGAAGCTGTTATTTTGCCGTGAGATAGTGTCAATCATGTTTGGAGTGGTTATTTTGGTAGGAAACTGGAGCGGATGGAGAGATAACATTTAAAAAAAAATACTTTAAAACTGTTAGTTTTATTTTGGTGTTTTGATGGATCTATGAAATCATCAGTTCCCGATTACGATTAATAATGGAACGGGACTAATTTTGTAAAACAACTTTACGACGCACCAATAATAAAATGTATGGCTTCCATCAAGCGATATCGCATATCGGTGATCCAATTAGTTAAATATTATTCCCATTCTAGGAAAGAGCCTAGTATGCGAACAATATTTTTGTATATTGGATAATAGCGTCTGCAAACTTATTTTGTAAACTTTCGCGATCTGTATGTACATTAGTCTCTTTCTAAGGTCAGTCTGATACATCAGTAAGTATCCATGACCACGAGGGCAGCAGGGCACTCAAAACGTGAGGAAATAATAAATTAAGGTAATTACGATAAAGTCCTGTGAACCAGTTTAAAAGTATAAAAACTTATTTATAGGAATAAAAACGTTTTAGACGCCATAGAAGTAAACTGCTTTTTGAACATTTTGTTTTAAATCCATCAAGATCGGTAAAATAATAGGTTTAGTTAGATAACTGGGGTGAACCCTCCTATGGGTCGGCTTTCAGCTAGCAATACAGAGTAAAAAGAGAATAAATTAAAAACAAACAGCTTTCATACAACCGAAACAAACATTGACATTTAGCTAAGTTAAACATATAAGTATTCGTTATATTCTTACCAGTTTATAATAAAAACTAGTTATAATAACTCATTTGTTTCACTGTCTTTAACAAGTGTAATTCATTATTAAGTAATGCAAGTACTTGAGATTCCGAGGCTAACATACATACTCTACCAACCAAAACACAGCATATCTACTTCACGACAGAAATAAGTGTTGAATAATGGATTTCCACGAGCATTAAGCGCAATTTCACGCACAGAGTTCCTGAACACATATCTTTTCAATGGATTTTAATATCGCATTCGAAATGAGGATTGTATTCGAGAATTCCCCAAAAGTAGGTAGTATTCTTAGAAATCCGTGCTTCATTCTGTACATTTTATTCAACTTGGTAGCGTTCATCCGTTGGCAAAAACTCTGGCAACTTTACAAGCGAGAGTACTGTGTTATGAATAAATTAGAAAAGTTTGCCTTGCTGTGTGGCCATAAACTAAGCGGGGTTAAGGGATTGGATGTTTATAATATCGTTAATAAATAAATGTTCCCCGCGACTCTGCTCATATACGATTTGTTGTAATGTTAAATGTTATAGTCTAATATAAAGCCTACCTATTAATCAGCTAGTCATACACACTCCGCGGGATAATGGGTACCAAATGGTTGAATACCTAAATATTTTTGTATATCTCAATTCTTACTTACATAGAAAAAAATTTAGTACCTACCAGGGATATAAATATACCTGAAGAAAAACTACAATATTTTCAAATTATACTCTGAATTCTATTAATATTACTGAGCTGTATTCAACCATTTCAACGACCTGTTCGCAGCGGGCGAAGATCCGCTTGCGACGCAAGAGGTTGCGGGTTCGATTCCCGCCTCGGGACAAATGTCTGTACAATCTGCAGATATTTGTTCAGGGTGTTCTGGATATTTTTCTATATATAACAAAAAATATACATATATCTATGTAGTATAACAATGTATTATGTATATCAGTCATCTTACCAATAACACAAGCCCTGCTTAGCTTGGGGCTAGATGATGCTGTGTGAGTTGTCCAGTATTATTTATTATTTTATTTATTTCCTTATTCTAAGAATTAAAACCACAAAAATATGAACAATCGCCATTTCCGTAGCCACAACTAAATCCGCGATCCCCATCGCGCCAGCGTCTTCGCTATCGTAATGGTTATATCGCCGCCTGTACATGACTTCGCTGCGTACTTTTTACGTTGACTGTACTTTTATAGGAACAACGTTTCGTCGAAATTCTAAACAACTTTTGACAATGCTGTTGTTTTGTTTGATATCATTCGCTAACGAGTGAAAGAGGGTCGAAGTTAGGCGCTTCTGTATCGACTTACGTCCGGAACAGATTTTATGCATTGGGACACTGTAGAGGTAAAGATAATTGTGTTTTCAGCCTGTCAAGCGGTATTTGGCAAACGGCAAAATTAACTAAAAATAATTATAGAACTAATTTTTCTTTTTACCACACGGCTTTGGGCACTAAAGATTAAAAAAGAATATAGATTGAAAATAATTATTGCTTAGTGTTTTAATTAATTAATAAAATTAATAATTATAATATAATAATTAATAAACGACCTCTGTGGAGCAGCGGGCGAAGGTTCGCCTGCGACGCAAGAGGTTGCGGGTTCGATTCCCGCACCGGGACAAATGACTGTACAATCTGCAGATATATGTTCAGGGTGTTCTGGATGTTTTTCTATATATAATAAAAAATATCTTTCTATGTAGTATAATATATTAGGTATATCAGTCATCTAGTTCCCATAACACAAGCTCTGCTTAGCTTGGGGCTAGATCATGCTGTGTGAATTGTCCAGCATTATTTATTTATTAAATAGTTAATTTTACATTACTTATAATAAAAAAGTACTTAAAATTGTCATGTGAGTTAATCTTACTCGGTTTAAAGACATTTATTATCCATACTTATATTAAAAAGAGAAAATATTTCTATTTTGTATGTTTGTAACGAATAGATTAAAAAATTACTAAACCGATTTTCAAAATTTAGTTACAGTTAGAAAGCTACATTATCCCTGAGTAATATAAATTATACTTTATCCCTGAATTTTCACGGGAACGGGAACTACGCGGGTGAAACTGCGGAGTGCGGTTTGTCTGAAATAAAACTAGAATGCACATACATAGGTAATGACTTATTTTAAACATTACTTAATATTATTCTCAATAAAACCCACGTCTTATGAAGGATACTAAGTTTTTAAAATCAATGGCGATTTCGATCGATATGATTAACGTGAGGTGCCGGCAGTAGAATGTTGCCCCTCCTCCTTACCCGTGGATGCGAAATGCCAAGGGCTACCTCTGGAAGATGAGCAGCAGTGTCTTCTCGTGTATGAATATCCCGTTCTGCGCTCGCCAACCCGCCTGCCAAGCGTGGTGAGTATGGCAACAACCCTGAAACAACACAATGATCACATGGAGCAGTGGAGATGATGATGATGATGAAATGATTGACTTTTTCATCATTTATGTCAACATTTCATCATTCATGTCAACATTTCATCGGTAAATTTGACCTGTTTTTGAATTATTTCGCTTTCAAAATTAACGTGTGGATACCCATTAATTTTGTAAATACGGCCGGCGCTTGGTATCGATCTCTATATGCGGACCTGCCTCTTCAATCCCGTGATGATTTTTGTAAAAATAAAACGTTTTGGAATAAGCTTTGACGTCATAACACCCGAGAGTAATCCGCGTATCACACAAAATGTACTATTTTGTACTTTATATGAGTAACATTTTTAGCAATTCAAGTAGTTCAACTACTTTTTGAAGTTGAAAAATTGGAGGAAATGTAGGTATCTGTTACCGGCCAAACCCGATTTCAGGACAAACTAGTTTTGCCTAGGCTAGTTCTTTTCCTAATAACCTACTGTCGCTCCATCTCGGTTCTGCCACACAGGCAGTGTTTTTGGATGGTTATAAAAAAAACCTAATAACCTACTGTCTCTCCGTCTCCGTTCTGCCACAGGCAGTGTTTTTATTTTATACTACATTTCCTAAGTAGCTTCGGAATTGTATAAAGGAAGAACTAGTTTAGCCTAGGCAAAACTAGTTTGTGCTGAAATCGGGTTTGGCCGGTAACATATCCATTATGTAAAACTGGTTGAAAAAATAGTCAAAAATATTGGAGTAGGCCATTCGGAATCCTTTTTAACTGACTTCAAAAAGAAGGAGGTTCTCAATTCGATTGTATGTTTTTTTTTGTATGTTGAGTTTGAGCCTGCTAAAGGATACCGCCGGAAGATGGGCAGCAGCGTCTTTCCGTGTGTCAACATCCCGTACTGCGCTCGCCAACCCGCCTGCCACGTGTGGTGAGTATGGCAACTACCCCTCTTGGAGATCAAGTAGAGAGGCTTGTGTTCAGTAGTAGATCTTTTCTTGGCTGAAATGAATACTTTAACAATTATAATCATTATTGATACGATGTGGACGTCACCACACAATTCAGTTGTAAACGAGTAAATATATCTTTATAAGCTTAGATCTAATGAAATGCCCAGAGGGTAAATTGATTACTACGATAGTCCATCCTGTCAAGTTGTCAAGTTATCGTTAAATATCGTTTAGGTATCGATAAATTTGATAGAGTAGGGTTAACTTTATTAGATATTGGATTAGAACACTGAATCATCGATTCTTAATATTTTTTTTATCTTTGTCATTTCTGTGTGGCCTTTGGGTTCAAATCAATAAAATTTATCGGTACAAATCCTCTGATAATCACATTGACATTTTATTCGTTATCTGGTTTCTTTATAAACTTTTATTATGAAGCAGATGGTGATAGTTTATATTGATTTATCACTACTAAAAACCACGTGTGTATGTCTAAGGCAATAGATACCATTTTGCAAGATCATCATTTAATTATGTTTTCCCTTACAAAAAAGCTGCCGTGGGAAAACCCTTAATACTATCATCATTGTTTTCACCTGGTATTTCTTATCCTACTTCTGATGATGGCCTACAATCGCCATATTTCATCGTAACCCGTATTTGTAAAGTAAAGGCATAAAATTCCTACTAAAGCTTCAAAGCGATTCTCGCTACCTCGCGGTAGCCACTAAGCTTCTAACCCAATCTAATCACACTTCTGACCGAATGCAAGAAACGTGGTCGCCTCAGATAAGCATGAATTTATAACCTTTAAATTTGTTGACGCTGCGAGGTAACTCTTATCCCACTTCTGATGTTGTTAATCGCTATGGTTGTAGGCCAATATCAGAAGTGGGGCGATAATATTTTATTTTATCGTTATACGTATTTGTAAAGCAAAAACACTATACGTAGAGGCATTAATGAAGAGAGAAGCAAGAGTTCAGGATAAAAATCCTACTAATGCTTCAAAGCGGTTCTCGTTTCCTTGCGGTAACCGCTAAGCTTCTTACACAACCTAATCAGTCTTCTGACCGAATGCAAGAAACGTGGCTGCCTCAGAAATGCTTATAACCTACGAAATTGCTGACGCGGCGAGGAATAACAGTTTTTTTAGATGCGAAAGCCAAACAAAAAATAAAATAACTCAAATATATAACTTCCCAAATGCAATTAATAATTTATTATTATGCTTTTAAAATAAAAAAGAAAACATTGTTTATAAAAATTAATAAAGTTTTCTTAATTCAATTAAAGGATTTTAATTTGTGGATGCCGTGTTGTTAATAAGCCACATTACACACATCACCACAAGAGTTCCTTCTCACCATTTAGTTCCGGAACCCTAAAAACCAAATAAGAATAATTTGTTTTCGTTATATTTGTAATACAGAACATTGGAAACACACACATTAATTAGAATTATAAAACAAATCAAGTATGCTTCAATTTATACCTTCAATTAAAACGAACCTAGAATTTCTTCAAGGACTTTCAATTCTACAAATACGAGTTATTCAATGTTTGACGCAACTTGAGCCAAATTTTCCTTTGTACGCCCAGTGAGTTGTAAATAGTTAGAGTAGCTATACCAAACAAAAAACGTGTCGCAACTTGATGACAGCGGGGGTGCCTGCGCGGGGCGCGCTCGCCCCCGCACACAAGTATTCGCTGCAGCGCTACACGATTAGAATGTCGTCTATCCATACCATCAATACATGCAGCGCTAGATCGCTAATAGAGAATAGTTTTCTCGCGACCAAAACGTCGTAAGCGTAAGTGAATTTCGTGGCGCTTACACGTTTCGTTCAACATAGTGTAACAACATGTCGCTCTAATAGATTTACCGCAGAAGGGACACTTGAGACAGCTATTAATGCAGTAATGTTAATGCAGTAGGTACCTATGAATATTATATTTAAAAACGTGAAAATATTTACATTAAATTAAAACGAATCGTTAAACGTTTAAAATCATTTTTTTTTAATAAATTGGTATTTTATCCAACAAGTACGTACATAGGTACTTACACTAACTAGACCCCACACTTTATTTCACTCTGCCCCTCCTCTCATGCCCGTGGATGCAGTAAGAGCCTGCTAAGGGATACCTCCGAAAGATGGGCAGCAGCGTCTTTCCATATACCAACATCCCGTACTGCGCTCGCCAACCCGCCTGCCAAGCGTGGTGAGTATGGCAACTACCCCTCATGGAGACCCATGAGAGAGGCCTTTGTTCATTAGTGGACGTTTTTTGGCTAAAATGATGATGATTATCTAGCCCAAAACTAAGCAGAGCTCTTGTTATGGCTACTAGATAACTGATATACATAATACAATACATAAATACCTATTTATTTATTATTATACGCAGAAAATGACCCCCAGAACAAATATCTGCAGCGATCACTAAACATTTGTCCTAAGGCGGGAATCGAACCCACCTCCTGCGTCGCAGACGGACCTTCGCCCACCACGCCACAGTGATCGTCTATCGATCTATTACAAATTTATAAACCTTAAGATATTTGTTCAGACAACAATATAGGTATAATACAGCTTCAGTTTATAAGTAATGACGATTGCAAAATATACCTACAGTAGGTAGGTACCTACTGTTACTGATCAGACAGACGGCATAGGGCGAGTAATATGAGTTAAAAATAATCAGTTAAACCTTTGTCGCCAACCCTTAGTAGGTACCTACACATCCCATCTGTACGAATCACTTTTCATAATCTATGATTTTCAAACAAAATGTCAGTACAACAGAAAATAATGTACAAAAATTAATTTTAGTTGGATTTAGTTGATATTCTGTTTACTTACCGATGATAAGTCACGCCACTGTCTTTTTTCTTCGCAGCTGATTGATTTTTACACTTTTTTATCACGCAAGACGGCATTTTTAATTTGTGTTTATTCGCGTGCGGTCGCGATGAGCGTCGACGAACGACTAAATCACGACTAAATGAGTTGTTGCCGGCCGGCAACAACTCATGGCGCAAACTTGTTGTTCGCGGGTGTCAATTCTATACGCTAGTAATAATACTTCAATGTGTACGCCTCTTGAATAAGATCTAAGCTATTCTTAGGAATTGTGCTAAGGCAGCAATTTTGTAGTGAAACACTTTTAACATGCCAACGACTGGCTTTGCAAATGTGATGACTTGTTTAAATGTTTTTGGCAGCTTAATGTTGTTAAGGATTATTTGTGTTTGTGAAATTCAGCTGCGGATTAGTTTGGTAGACGAGTACTTGGTCAGCTTTTGTTCCGAGCGAAATGAGCGCGTAAAAGTATAATATAAGAAAGGGATACCTTCGGAAGATGGGCAGAAGTATCTTTCCGTGTATCAACTTCTCGTAATGCGCTTGCCGATCCGCCTGCCAAGCGTGGTAGGTATAGCAATTAAATAATCCCTTTATAATCATTTCTTGGATACCTACGGAGTGCCTTTGTCTAGCATTGGATGACCTACAGCTAAGACCGTCTGACTGTTGAGCAAAGGTCTTTCAAAAAAACAACAAACAGTCGACTTGGCAACCTCCTTCCTCGAAGTTGGTAAGTAAAAATAAGCTGAATCTCCAGCCGTGGTCGTTCTCGGAAACACTCTTGTAAATTGCTTTAGGAGAACTTAAGTTTGAGAAGTTTGCTGTTTGGCGGTGTTATCGATTGGCAAACTGCCTGTTACTTTTGTAGCGGCAAATAATTAAAAAAGAAAGGCTTTGCGGTTCCAGAAGCGGAGCAACGCTTTCCTTTCTAAAAAAGTGTCAAAAGCTGGAGACGCGGAAGGTTCAATTTCCGCCACGAGGCACATGTTTGTATGAACAGCGAACTTTTAAGTATGGCCCCATTTTAGTGTTCGTGATGCTAAGAACTTCAGTCCTACCGCGACCATAAAGAAAGAAAGAGAAAAAACAATATGTACATATTGATCCACCATAAAACAAACATAAACAAAAGAACATAAATAATATAATAATAGTAAGCTTAGCAACACCGGAAGTAGTGGCAAAAAATTGAGGAGGCCTACACCCAGCAGTGGGTTGACATGGAATGAAAATGATGATGATGAAGCTTAGCAAATATCTTGACCACGAAATTGCCACAATGCCAAGAGTCTCGATCAAGAGCCAGATCTAAAAAGCAGTTATTCCTGTCCCTGCAGTCCTAGTCACCGACCGCTTGAGACTTGCTTCGCGGCCGATGATTCACCGTTTTGATATATTTTTTTACTGGAGACTATTAAATAGAATAAAAATTACTGTAAGTAAATATAAAAACAAATTTTGTTTTTATATTTATTTAGGTACAGTATTTTTTTTTAAAGTTTAATAATACAATACTTGTAACAAAAGGTCCTGCTTCAGCATAATGTTCATTTATTACTATGGTCTACTAGCCTTTAGGGCGACACATAAATTTTTAACAAATAACAAATACTAAATATGAATGAAATTATGAATGAAAATACTTTATTGTCCACAAAATACAGAAAATAAGCAAATTCCAAAAAAAAAATTTTAAAAAATTACAAATCGAGGAACAATGGGCGGTCTTAGCCCTCAAAAGCGGTCTCTTCCAGACAACCTTTGGATGGAGACGATACAGTTGATAGTAAGAATTCACTAAATTAGAAAGAGAAGGAGCAAACTCTTAAAAATATTAATAACATAATTAATGGAATCAGGCGTTACTTTGCGGAAATCCATATTATTATGACAATAAAATGCAATGAAAATATCTAGTTTTAATTCCGCTAATGCTGAGATGCATATGCACCGCCCTCCCGCCCGCTAATTATGCACATGCAGGGGGAACCAGGCTGTTAGTGCAACATGCATACCCAAACCCACACGACGACACGTGTTTCGCCTCTCCGCGAGGCATCTTCAGGTGAAACGCCGAGATGTTGACTGGTCGGGGCGGCTGGAACGAAAGGCCTTTCGTTCCAGCCGCCGACTAGTTTTATAATAAAGGCCTTTTTACATCTATTGTAGATGATTTATACAGCGTCAGCAACTGGTGATAATGCTGTGCAGGACAGCAGTGCCTCGAACATTGTTAGATGAATTAGGCTTGTTCAGCACCTATACCATCCTCCCAGCTTAGTCGGCTATAAATCAGAGGAAAGAACAGGTCAATACGTCTGAAGCTGACTAAATCCTCACGATGTTTTCCCCCTCCGCTTAATATGAACATTCATTTCCTCAATGATATGATATAAATATGTAGATCAACATCCCGTACTGCGCGCGCCACCCCGCCTCCAAAGCGTGGTGAGTTTGCTAACACTATCAGTTCTTGGATATCGAAGGAGTGCCTATGTCTAGCTGTGGACGACTCACGCCTGAGACGATGATGACTCTGCACCTATGTCTATATGTTTATATTTTAAACATGAAAGGTTTGAATTTTCTATATTTGTAACGAATAAAGTCAAAAACTACTGGACTGGTTTTCAAAATTCACCATTTGAATGCTATATGATGTTACTCAGGGTAACATCAACAACAACAACAGGCTATATTTTATTCCCGTATAGCCACGGGACCGGAACTAGAATAGAAAAGAATAGAAAAAGTTTTATTGTTATCACAGTCACTTACATTGTACATACAGTTATTTAATTACATGATACTTGATACAGAGGTGAAAACAATAAGGCTACCCCTCAGCATTTGCTGCATCAGCACGAGGGCTGCTCGAGCGCTGGTTTTCAGTGGCGCCCGTATTGTGTGGCGCAGGCGGCACTGCGATACACATTTATGTAAATTCACAATTTTAATACAACATTATTTATAAAGAGCAGATAGTCATTACTTAAGTACACAAAGGAAGCAAGGCAAAAGACAACTAGGCAAACTTATATTAAAAATCTAGGTTAGTAAAAATAAAAAATAACAACAGCTAACAATATAAAACCATGCCATACAATAAGTTGGCATGCCCCATAACATTGTAAGGCATAACCATAAATATTTAAAAAGAACAAAGAACGACATCATAATCATTAGTTATTTTGTACATAAAGCACGTATTTTTTTTATTGAATTTAGAGGTTTAAAGTGTTATTAAATACGCGGGTGAAACCGCATCGTGCGGCTAGTATGTGATAAACGGAAAGCTCTGCACACAAATCCTATTGTACAACACAATCAAAGCTCCCAAAGAAACATGCAAACAAACCCGAGACTAAAACAACAGATACCTAAATGCACAACCATTACAAACTGTAAACACTCAGAGTGCTATCTACAAATTCGCTGATGATATAACAAGTAACATAACAATGTTAGTTCTGAATTACAATGTAGCAATCCCTTGTTACAAATGCTTACTGGCTGTTTGCTTTAAATGTTTTTAAGGCCACGATATTCCAAATTACATACCTCAGTGCCTGAAGACGAGTCTTCAATCAGTGTGTGTTACCAGTGATGACATATGGAACCGAGACTTGGTCCTTCTATAGGCCTTATAAATAAGTTTAGAGTCGCTCAACGAGGCAAGTCGTTGCATTATAGGCGACGACATTTAGAAGAATTTTCAACGTTTAGTTTTTCTGAAAATGTAATGAAACATTTTTGAAACGAATTTTTATAGAATTTAACTAGGTCGCGCCCGCGCGCACTCCTTCAGGATCCCACCGCTGGAATAAGCTGGCCTTAAACGTTTTCGTTTTTAATGGAAGTGCAATCGAAACCGTTAAAGTTTAAGGAATGTAGATTCGAGCTTTGCAACAAAAAACATGTTGTCCTTCCTCCCTTGCCCGTGGTTGCAGTGAGAATCTGCCACGGGATACCTCCAGAAGACAGCAGCGTCTTTCCGTGTATCAACATCTTGCTACGTGCCGTGGGGTTTCGAAGAATTTTGCCCCTCCTCTCATACCCGTGGATACAGTAAGTATCTGCATAGGGATACTTCCGGAAGACAACAGCGTCTTTCCGCCTTCAAAGCGTGGTGAGTATAGCGACAACCCCTGCTGATCAGTACTTAGTGATCAATAAGGCAGGTCTTTGTCCAAGAGTGGACATCCTACATCTAGGACTTGCTACGTAGAACTGTCGATATGACCTTTTTATCCTAAGATAGTCACAGGATAATAAGGTCATATCTGTCAAAGAGAACCGTTAGGTATACGAGCACTTGTGTGGAGAACGGTTTCCCAAAGTAGCCTATGGTGTCAATCCTGGATAACATAAACACGTCTGCAAAGTTTCAACTCAATCCGTAGGGTAGTGTTTGCGTGAAGAGGTACCAAACATCCACACATCCATATAAACACACTTTCGGCTTTATAAGTTATCTTCTCTAACAGCGATGTTGGTATACGGAAAGACGCTGCTGCCCATCTTCCGAAGATATCCGTTGGGATATTCTTACTTCATCCACGGGCAAGAGAGAAGGGGAAACATTCTACTGCTGGCACCCCACGGCATTATAACATTAGTGAGATATTTACCATTACCTTAATCAGATAGATACGTGTGCAAAATTTTTAAGTTAAGCTACCAAGATGGCGGATTCTTCGATTTCACA
The DNA here is from genome assembly GCA_963082625.1 of Pasiphila rectangulata. Classification (NCBI taxonomy): domain Eukaryota; kingdom Metazoa; phylum Arthropoda; class Insecta; order Lepidoptera; family Geometridae; genus Pasiphila; species Pasiphila rectangulata. Next base: position 1,421,029 of record OY720254.1, on the reverse strand, counting down.
AAGGCAAAGCAGATAATGCGGTATTGCATTGTCTGTTATCTTATTTCAGGGGTCAGAGTTCGTTAATAGTGTATGATTGTGGTTGCAACATGATACCATTTGATCTCTGATCCTTATCTGTTCCTTTGAGCTGAGTATTATAGCCGACAGACACTTGGAGCTTATATTGTTTGTCGATTATTGTTTTGGTTGTAAGGTTTGTTGCCGTGCTGCCCTAGGCAGATTAAAACTGCTTGCACGGGCATTAATGAGGGGCAACATTCTACGGCCGGCGCCTAAAACCGAAGGACTTCTGTGAGAGTAATTTCTTATAGTTTATCCGGACGGTTCATTTCGAAAGCCTAAAGATTCAAACTAAATTGTAAAGTCGGAAATCTTACTCAGCCACTAAACGATTCTCCTTAAAATTACCTTCCTCTTCTTCTACACTATAAAGAGGTCGAAAATACGTTATCAATAAAATATTTATATAAGTTGTTTTACTTACTTAACTACGAAAGTCGCCGATCCAACTCAGCCAATAAAGGATTGCACCTAAAATTAACTTCTTCTACAGTATAGGGAGGCCAAAAATGGGTTGTCAATATTTTTTTACTTACTAAACCACAAAAGTCGCCAATCCAACTCAAAAAAAATCTCTACGATCTATTCTTAACGATTCTCCGTAAAATTACATTCTTCTTCTACAGCATGAAGAAGCCAAAAATGGATTGTCAATACAACATAGTTTAATGAACTAAACCACAGTGGTCACCAATCCAACAAACGATTCTCTACTACTACTCTCTCTTAAATAACCTTCTTCTTCATCATAAGGTGGCCACAAATGGTTTGTCAACAAACATTGTTTTACTCAGCACGAATGTCGCGAACGAGCTCGCCCACTATACGATGTATTACCAACACTTCACTTCTCGAAACTTCTTAATTACCAAAGTATTGACATTTGAAAGCATAATAACCGCAATTAGAGTTCAAAATTGCTAATTCGTGAAACATTTCCTTAGCCGAGCACGCCATCTCGCGGACTTTGAAAACTAAATTGCTTCGTGCAAGGGTTTTATTTGCAAAAAGGTATTTACACGATTGCATAGCTGCTTTTGCCGTGGGGTGCCGGTAGTAGAATGGTACCCCTCTTCTGATGCCCGTGGATGCAGTAAGAGCCTGCTAAGGGATACCTCAGAAAGACATCCCGTACTGCAATTGCCAACCCGCCTGCTAAGCGGAAGCTTATCCCTCATGGAGATCCATGATGGAGGCCTGTGTTCAGTAGTGGACGTTTTATGGCTGAAATGATGTGACAAGCTTCTCATATTATAGATTCAATGTTGTTTTTAGCTAACTTAACCATCATCTCAGCCGTAGGACTTATGTCCACGTCCACTGCTGGACATAGACCACAATGATCATGAGAAGGTTGTTGCACTCGTCACATTGGCAGGCAGGTTGGCGAGCGCAGTACGGGATGTTGAACGGAAAAACGCTGCTCCATCTACCGAAGGTATCTTTGGCAGTGTTGTGCATCCACCAGTAAGAGAGGAGCTAGCTTAATATAATTAATTACATCCTTTCAATAACAATCATCGTCATCATCATTTCAACCCGTTTGCACCCACTGCTGGGTATAGGCCTCCTCTTTAATGCGCCATTCTTTTCGGTCTCTTGCGATTTGTGTGCACCGGTTTCCAACGGAACCAACGATGTCATTTGACCATCGGGCGGGTGATCTGCCTCTTGGTCGCACTGAGTCCCTTGGCCACCATTCAGTAACGGCTTTCGTCCATCTCCCATTATCCCTTCGAGCCAAGTGCCCCAAAAACAAAACCATAAGGTGTTTATTTGTTTATTTTCAAGCAATATAATAAATCCTTCTTCGATAATTGAGTTATCCTACACAGAATTTTATATTTTTTCAATTCGGACACGTGAGATTAGCGCGTTCAACCCAACTTTTCAGATTTGTAATATTAGTATAGATTTATAACAGCCGTTTCGGTATAGTTTTAAGATAATATTCGATCAACCCATTATAATATTCAAATATAAAACGAGAATCAAATTAATTAACAAACCATACTAAAACTATTTCATTGTAGCCAAAACCAAAACCAATTTCCTAAATACTAGCTGGAAACAAGTTATGAAACAAAACAACGTACTAACATTCTCAATTTTGCAACCTGACAAAGTACTAGGATAGCATAACATAGAGGAGCACCCTAGTTTTCGTATCGACTGAACCGAATATAAACCCGACAAATTGCGAACACACTTGCAAACTAGGGTTACCATTAGGAAAAGAATAATTTTAGAACAGAAACTGCTGTCAAACGTTACTATCTAATTCTTCTTCTTTTATGACTTTTAATGTGTAGTGTAAACAATTCTGCCAGTATCAATAATCATAAGTAGGGTTGATTTTATCGTTTTTATCCATCATCATGGGTTTGCCATTTTCCTTTTGGTCTCTCGCTAAGTCATTTCATTGCAAGTGACCAGCCCTCACATGGATGGTCAGCCTCCCCCCTCACGTGTGGTTAGGCTTTGAGGGGCTTTCTCTCCCTATTTACCAAGCTATGTGTCCCATATGGTGAGTCAAGGTCAAAGTAATCAGTAAGTAAAGATAAATCCTAGTTCAGGCATGAATATTACTAAATTGATATATAAGCCTCTATTTGATAATTATTGTTTAGTACGTATTATCATTTTTTATATTAATTATATTTATCTTTATGCCTTAGTACACTTGAAAGTGTGAAGTCGTTCTTTATGGGTGGGACTGCACAAATTGTTAATTAGTAATGATCGATAATTATAAGAGTATAGAGGTATTTTTAACATCTTCCCAGCACTAATCGTGTCGCTTGGCATCTAGATAAGATAAAGATAAAATAGATTTAAAAATGTTTATTTCTGTAAAGCCTAATTAACAAATAAATGCATAATATAGACCCAATGTAACATGTTTAGTTTCGATACCTAGCTCTGACTAAGCTGTCGCAGCGATAAAACTATGTTTTACGGACTATAAGACTGTCCAAACAAATTGAAACGCATGGAAGCCCTGGTTAGCATACCGCTAGCTGCGTTTATTTGCAGCAATACCGTAATGAAATATTGTACGTTTTCAATGTATTGTTATTGACATTCTGTGTATTACAGAGCATTGGCTAAGACAGTATGAAAACATGTTCAATTTCAGTAATCACCAGATAGGTAGCTCCTTTTGCCGGTCACATGATATTCGAGGAGGCGCATTAATATTAATTAACAAAAATTTTAAGTTTAATGATAGACAAGGTATAGTATGCTTACCTGTGGAATGCCAAGTCGAAATAGCATGTGTAGAGTTGGAGCGAGAGTTATTGTAGTACGTGTTTAAACTCCACCATCTGGCCTTATATGAAATATTTGAAAAAATAATGAATGATATTTTATTTATAATATCAAAACCAAAAAGCTATCATTATATGTGGAGATTTTAATACTGACATTTTAGAAGTTAATTTCATAAATACTAGACAAAGAAACTTATTTTATTCATATGAATTGCATTATATAAATATAGTTATATTTGTATCTGTACAACTTTTTGCGGAGGTCAATGACCCCCTCAAGAATCAGCTGGCTTTTAGGTTGTCATTATCGTATAGTATATAGCTGTTGAAGTAAAACTTTCGTGGTGTTTTCTTGAATGAAAATCACTGAATCCTAAAAAGTCGTAGAACAAAAGTTGTTCCTTGTGATTGTCAGAATCCACTCCCTTTCGGCTTAGTACTTATGTTATAATACACCCTGTATGTTATTAGGTAATCAATATCACTATCACTACATGGTGTGAAACAAAGTCACTTCCCGCTGTCTGTCTGTCCCTATATTTGCTTAAATCTTTAAAACTACGCAACGGATTAATGCGGTTTTATTTTATTTTATTTTATTTTATTCGGGAAAACAAACAGTACAATAACATAGAAAATTTAGAAAAGTAAGAGTAACACTTAAACCAGTGAAGTTTCCACCATTACTTAATACATTTTACGAAAACAAACGTGAACGTGAACGTTATACAAAAACACAAGAAAATATCAAACAATTTTAACTATGGAATGGGTAGGTACTTAAAATTACAATATAAACTAACAATAACAAATAATTAAAAAAAAAAAATTAATAACATTTCTAAACCAGCCCTTCAAGTAGCCATGGAGGAAGAAGAGGAGGAGAGGGGAGAGTTGGCAATGCTATCATAACATCTTTTACGGAACTCATTGGCAGTTATGTTAAATATATCGATATCAATAAATCTGTCATTATATACGTCACATACTCTGTTTGAAAACATATTTTTTTTATACTTTGTTCTGGTAATTGGGGTCCAAAAAGTTTTCTTTTTGCGAGAAGACAATCGGGCACAAGACAGATAAATATTTCCCAACAATAACTCTGAATGTATCAAATTTGTTAGAGTTTTGAACAAAAACATTTGGTCTTTAACAATACGACGATCTTGTAGGGTTTTGATGGGTTCCACAGCAGCAAACGGGAAACGGTACTTAAAATGTTTCAAAAACTTATTTTGTATTTTTTCCAACGCATGAATGTGTATATTATACTGCGGATTCCAGACCACAGATGCGTATTCTAGAATTGATCTCACAAAACAGTTATAAAGGAGAAGTAACGTTTTAGGGTTTTTGAATTCTCTCCCTATCCTTAGCACAAAACCAAGCATCCGATATGCTTTCGTAGTGATAGCATCATAATGAGTATTAAACGAGAGCTTGTTATCCAGATACACGCCCAAGTCCCTAACCTCAGACACTCTCGCAATTAAAGTATTATTAAATTCATAGCCGAAATTAATACTATTAGTTTTTCTGGTAAAAGATATAATGTTACATTTTTTTATATTTAATATTATAGAATTAGAATTACAATAAGAGTACAGTCTGTTAAGATCTTGCTGCAGGGCTTGACAATCAGCCATTGACGTGATTGTTTTAAAGATTTTAGTATCATCCGCGTAAATTAAACAGTTTGAGTGATGAAAATTACAAATAACATCATTAATAAAAATTAGAAATAATAGGGGCCCGAGGTGGGATCCCTGTGGCACTCATGACGAAATGGGCATGAAGGAGGAACAGTAACCTTTAATTGTGACTGCTTGGCTTCTGGCTTGCAAATAAGATTCAAGCCACCTGAGTAAATCACCATGAATGCCCATCCCGTAAAGTTTTCGGATCAATAAATAATGCGAGACTTTATCGAAAGCTTTTGAGTAGTCTGTGTAGATGACATCCACCTGAAAACCATTATCCATTGCATCCGACACCATATGTGTTAGTTCACACAAGTTACTTTCGGTAGAGCGTTTACTAATAAAGCCATGCTGTTGGTTTATTATATATGGTCTTAATGCAGGAGATAACGAGTCATATACAATTTTCTCAAACATTTTGGCAATAGTACAGAGCTTAGAAATTGGCCTGTAATTCGCAACGTCGTGCCTATTGCCACTTTTAAAAATTGGTACAACAAAAGATCGTTTCCACATTTGAGGTATATATCCAGACCTGAGTGAGCGGCTGAATAAAAGATAAATAGGGACGTCAAGAGCATTATAATATTGTTTAAGAAATATAGGTGGTAAATTATCCGGGCCACAACCTTTTCTTATATTCAAATTCTTCAAGTACTTCCTAACAGTACGGACTGATAACTCAATAGAGTTCAGAATTGTACTTGAGTTACTATAGATACAATTATTACTAGGGACAGTAGGAGGTTCGAAAACAGAATGAAAGTATGTGTTAAACATTTCGCAGATTTCAACTGCATTAGAGCTGGTTAAATTATTTAGTGTCAAAGTGTCAGGCAGATCATCTGTTTTTTTCTTTGACTTTACAAATGACCAGAAGTTCTTACTATCCTGATTAATTTTAAATTCAGAATTAGCGATGAATAAATTGTAGCAATTATCTTCTATAATCTTCTGTCTTTTTCTAAGCAGCCTAAAAGATTCATAATCGGCGAAATTATTATATTTTTTCCATTTGGCATGAAACTTGAGCTTTTCTCTAATAATTTTAATAAGAGGTTTAGGAAGCGGTTGTTGTTTCTGATATGCTTAACAGGCACGAAGTCTTCTATGATTTTATTTATAGTACTATAAAAGGTGTTTGTCGCAGCTTCTAAGTCATCATAATCAAGATGAGAATGCCAATCAATGCCAGATAATGTTTTGCTAACTGTATAATGATCCGCCTCTCTAAAGAGACGGATTATACGTGCTGCTGGGCGTATTGTACGGTGTCTAAGTTCAGATAACTCTATTACAATGGGTGGGTGATGATCATCAACCGGTAAAGAGAGAGGAGATGTACATCTAGTTAGACCGCAATGACGATTACTTATAATTAAATCAAGCAATTTATTATTTTTATTATATATATTATTATACTGTTGAAGACCAGTATATGATAAAAACTTTTCAAGTTCAGAAGCAAGAGAGTCTTCATTAGCATTAATTAGAATAGGAACGCCGTCAGAGCAGTTCCATTGGCCATAAGTGATGTTGAAATCACCGGTAAGTACAAATAGGTCTTCAGAGTGGTCAATTACATCCTGGGCTGCATAATCAAAGAAATGAGCTATTGCATCGGCGTGACCATAACCATGGGGGAAATAGCAGCAATAAACTTTTAATTTCACACTTGAATTAAATATTTAATAAAATTTCAATGACCTCAGCGTAGTCATTTGCAAATGGAATGCACTTTGATGAGAGTACAGAAAGATCACGATGGACAGCCACAAGAACTCCACCACCAAGGGAATCACCACGTGTATGATAATTTCGATCACATCTATATACATTGTATCGACCGTCAAACAATTCACTACTGAAGATCCCATCCAGAAGCCAAGTCTCGCTAAGGCAAATGATATCATAATTAGAGTTAAGAACATTTTTAAAGAATTTAAATGTTTTTGTTCGCAACCCTCGAACATTTTGATAGTACAAATTGTATATTTTTTTTATTGAAACCATTGCAAGAGATGACGTGTTACAGTTACGTTGCGCAAAATAGAATAAATTAATATATCCGGAAAGATATGATATAGCCCAATATCCGAAGAGAACATCAAGAAAAACTCAAAATTTAAACAGATATAATAATGCCCAATATACAAAGAGAATATCGATAAACACTCAAAACTTATGAAAATGTTATATAAATAACCACAAAAGCAGTTCGAAAGATGATTCAGAATTGTTATGATAGCACCGCCAGGGATTAGCAAATAATAAAAAAACTTAAAAAATCTTAATAATAAAAGCAAATCACTTTTACATACAAGAGAATAAGAAGAGAAAACGATTTGAGTATTTGTAGTAAAAATGGCACTTAAACAATTTTTTTTTAAATCGTCTACACTCCCAATATGCAGCACTCTACTGACATCAGAACTACGTGCCATGATGGAACAGTTTTTCACCCAAACATATTTATAATTTTTATCCCTAGCATTTCTAGCATTTTCTTTAAAAGATTAGATTAGATTAGACAAATTTTCAAGAGGAAGGTTTTTATGTATAATACATGCATAATATCGTCCAACATACCTCAGTGCCTTAAGACGAAAGTCTACAACCAGTGTGTGTTACCAGTGATGACATATGGAACCGAGACGTGGTCCTCCACTATTGGCCTTATGAACAAGCTCAGAGTCGCTCAACGAGCTATGGAGAGGGCTATGCTCGGGGTTTCACTACGGGATCGAATCAGAAATGAGGAGATACGTAGAAGAACTCGGGTCACCGACATGGCTTAACGGATTAGCACGTTGAAATGGCAATGGGCAGGCCATATAGCGCGCAGAACAGATGGCCGATGGGGCCACAAAGTTCTCGAATGGAGGCCACGGATCGGCAAGCGCAGCGTAGGACTTCCACCTACAAGATGGGCAGACGACTTGGTGCGAACTGCTGGTCGGCGCTGGATGCAGACGGCTTCCAACCGCAGTACTTGGAGATCAATGAGGGAGGCCTTTGTCCAGCAGTGGAAGTCCTACGGCTGAAATGATGATGATGATGATGAATATAGTAGAGTACATTGATAATTTTATAGGTTTAAAATTCGATGTCGTAAATAAACACATTTTTTTGCGCTTACATTGCAAACGCTGGCTGAACCCTACGAGATGGATGAAAATAATGTACTACAGTATGTACCTTAAAAAGGTCTACAATAGTATATGTCTATCTCTTAGAGATAAACCACAATAACAATTTTGTATCCTTTACATTTTACGAAAAATAATGGCTAGCTTACGAAGCGATTTTAAGCAATACAGCATTAATCCTTATCCAATTAAGTACCTACATATGTACATTGTGCATTTAATATAGATCAATATGGCTTTTTACAGCATGTAATTTAATAGAATATTTTCGAAGATATTACAGATTTAAAATGCAGGGACAGCGGTTGCGGCGGTAGGTACCTACTGACCGGGCGGCCCGGCCGGGCAAAACTCGGTCGATACTGTTCTCGATTTGGAAGAAGCTGTTCATTTTCCTACACAATTTCTTAGTTCTTTGAACCCGTCTGGACTCCCTTATCATAAAATGGTGTTGAAAGTAGGTTGTCCTGTTATTTTATTAAGAAACCTGAATACACCTAAACTTTGCTATGGCACGCGTTTGCTGATAAATTCACTATTTTTTTTATAATAGAGTACACAATACTCACCGGATATGGTACCGGCGAAGATGTATTGATTCCCCGAATTCCTCTGATACCATCGGATTTACTGTTCGAATTTAAACGCCTACAATTTTCGGTAAATATATTTTTTGCTATGACCATTAATAGATCGCAGGGTCAAACTTTCATTCCAACCATTCAACGGGTACAAAATGCATGTACAAGGTTCTGTTTTAATATTCCTAGGAGAGAACACATTAGTCCTCACCTGGCAAAGAAAGGCATTCTAAATATGAAGAACAGAAGAGAACTGCACCTAGCGTGTACTACTCAAAAAATTATATGGAGTAACAAACCTGAATATCTCTTTGAAAAATTCACTTGGTTTAAGGATATGCATAATTGCAACACTCGATCGATAATAAATAACTCTTTAGCTATCCCTAAGCACATAACCCAAGGGTTCAAGGGCTGTTTCAAATACCGTGCGTCAAAGATATGGAATAATATACCACCACCACTAAGGAAAAAAATTAGTCTTGTAACCTTTAAAAAAAAATATAAAATACATCTGTTGATACGCCATAAACACACGGTTGAAACAGCCTTTAGAATAAGAGTTGACAAATCTAAATAGCAAAATTAACGACATCACACGACCCACACAAATCCACATGACACACCTATAGTTGGGCACCTTCATCACCCAGACTCTTAAGAGACTGAAGTTTTTAAGGTCCTGCTCATACTCACACACACACACACACACACACACACACACACACACACACACACACACACAACACACAAATCTGTACCTTTCCCTTTTTTATTTATTTTGTTTTATTATTTTTATTTAGTAACTTGATTTGATTACCGGTTATATGATAATATATTACAATGTAGTTCATGGATATCCGCCTCCTCTTAACTTCTCGGTGGACAACAATCCGAGGGGGTAAATTGAAAACCAGCGCTGTATCCTCATGCAGCACAAGCTGAATTTACACCCTTTGCTTTTTAGATTTATAAGAATTTATTTAAACTTGTATATTACTGTGTGCTTATAAACGACTTAACCGTAGAACAGAGTTCGATGTGATCATAGAGCAAAAATGAGTTAGATAGCTAGACGCGATAAGGAGTACAAACTCTACAGAAGTACGTTTTTAGAATTTTTGTATCGAATTTAGTTTCGGAAATATAAAATCGAATAACGTTGCATCTGACATTAGCTCCGCGGAACAACGTACTAAGTGACCAAGCGACGGCGGGCGGGGAGCGGGGGCGGCGCGAGCGTGCGGTCCGTTCGTCAGTCCGGCCGCTATTTGTTGGAAGGAGGGTGTGTTTGTGTCTTGCGTTTACCTTTTCTTAGATTAGATAAAAATAATAATGTATCAAGTGTTTTGCATGCATAAAAAATTTTTTAGACATGTCAAGATCACGGAAAATGTTGGAAATGCTTAAAAAAGATGCAGAAGAGCCTGAGTTACGTTAAACATTTTCCAATGTTCCTGCTGTTCGTATGAAAAAAAGTGTAAAGTTGCTGGTAAGTTGTAAATTTTTCAGTTGTATTATTTCGCGATACATACAATATTAACTTCTTAAATTATTAAATATTAAAATTAACCATGATATTGCTTTTTGTCTCAGTAGGTAGTTACGGGCGATCGTTGTTTATTTAAGACATTTTTTGACGGAGAGCTAGTGAAACGCATTTTTAATACGAAAGTATGATTGACGTATGGCATATTCACAGGATAATCATTTTATCTGTAATAATTAACAAGAAAAACTAGGAGTCATATGAAATAATAGGATCATTTTATACGGACTCTGTTGAGTTTTTAAGGATTTCATGTGAATATAGAACGTTTCATTATGGAGTCTGTCATACGATTTGTGGGTTCGATGTTAAAATAGTACGTTTTTACTGGGATAACGAAGTCAAATAGGACGTTGTTCATTATAAAAAATCGTTAAATATTAAGATTTTTTTAATTAAATTAGTCTAATAAATTTCTAGGTACTAACATTGTTTTGCCTTACGCATAGCTATAAAAATATATAGTTTTTTTTCAACTACAGGTGTGTATAATGATGACAACCACATGTCACCACAAACGTCACCTTTACCTTTTGGTGCAGAAGCAATCAGTCAGGAACTAGCTGATATATGGGATGAAATTGTACATGAAGACGGTGGGACCGAAGAAATTACTAGGACTGAGGAAATTACCTGCGACAGTCCAATACTAAATGTTATGTCTGATCCGTCGGCCGTGGATCATCATCATTTCAGCCGTAAAACGTCCACTATTGAACACAGGCCTCCATCATGGATCTCCATAAGATGTTTACAGCAATCAACCGATATATTTTCTTTGGAAATGCCTTCTTGTTACGAAAACTCACCATTAATCCAGCTTGGAGAGTTAGAAATTTTTCACCACCGATCTACTTCGATTAATTCGGAACTATGTATCTGTGCCAACTCCTATGCCATCTCCTACTAATGTCCATTCAATCTGCGATAGCGTCTACTGATCTAACCATGTGGACAATTTCGTTGCGATTTCTTCGCCAGCATTATACAGCACAAATCTTCATATTTTGCAATCAAGTAATCGCACAGTGTCTCCTAGAACGACTAGAAAACGCCAAAGGCACCCAAAAGAATGGGCCGACGTTAAACGCGAATGCCTTAAGAACTTAGTAAGAAATATTTGACGAAAAAGGGAAAATTCGTAGACGAAAAAACCATGAAGCCATCATGCAAATGCCTTTACAAATGCTCTGATAAAATATCTTAACAACAGCGGTTGAACGGTTTAACAACATTTTGGCAATTAGGAGCCATGCAGTGGAATTTTATTATCTCAATCATCATTTTATCATCAAATATTCCGATAAAATGATGCCTCATTCAAGATACTCCTAGTAATAGAAAATATACTTATAAAAATGAGGTTAGTAGTTGCCTTTTAAATTTTATCCAGGCTAATGTTGAGCAAGGTGCCAAGGTGTTTCGTTTTTGGTCGGACAATTGTACTGGCCAAAATGGAAATCGCTTTGTGTTTTATTTTATACGTTTACGCCGCAAAAAAAAATCAACATACGCCTAACACACCGGTTTTTACAGAAGGGACATACCCAAAATGAAGGGGGAGGACAGTGTCCAATCTGTTATCGAGAGAGCTTCTCAAACCAAAACTATCTATACTCCTCATCAATGGCGTTTATTAGTAAGATGGGCCAAGAATGAAGGAAAACCCTATGTTGTTTGCAACGGAACCCAGACTTTACGTGTGACGTGTTTGACTTTAAATATCTTGTTAATAATAAGGTATGGATGAAAGACATTAAGAGAAAAAAGATTAACTGGAATAACATTCGAGAAGTTCACGCAGACGGTAGTGACCCAACAAATTGTTTTTTTAAATATGACTTGACTCAACCTGATTATGATATCTTAGTGATTCGCGTTAACACGAGGAACTCAGTTCAAACTAAACTAAAAGCTGCATATTCAGCACCTATTATGGTTTCCGCTGCTAAATATAAAGATTTATTGGATATGTGCCGCTCAGAAGTTATTCCTTTAGAGTATCATCCATACTTTAACTATTTGCCACATCACATCACTGTTAATGCTTTACGGATGATGGCTTATCATAATAAGATATATTTCTTTTCTGCTGCTTCATTTTAGAGCTGAATTCGTCACACTAATTTAGCGGAACAATGTTTAATTAATAATAAGCACTCATCTAAGAGCCGTGGGGCGCCGGCAGTAGAATGTTGCCCCTCCTCTCATGCCCGTGGATGCAGTAAGAGCCTGCTAAGGGATACCTCCGAAAGACGGGCAGCAGCGTCTTTCCATATCCCATACTGCGCTCGCCAACCCGTCGAAGTCGAAATTATTGTGATTCGTAAAATTATAAAAACTGAATGTTAAAATATTTGTAATTGTAAATTTTACAACTAATGCGAAGTTTAAATTTCGTTTGCTTTATTGTTCTTACAGGGAGTATATACAATTTTGTAAGTTTTCTACTAAGTTAATTTTAAGTGACGTGTTTGCTATTTAAAGTTGTCTATTCTAATAATTTAATAGTTTTGTGTTACGTATTTTGAGATTTTATAATTTAATAAAAGATTTTAAATAATAACTTAATTTTTAATTAAATTATAATAGAAGGTTGTCATAGTTTCACTAACATTATTTTAAGGTACTTATTCACATAGAACTCTTACGGAATAGGTGATTTTGACAAAAAAACTACCCATGTTATTATAGAATGTCACTTCATTAAGACGTTTCCGTAAAACAACGTTTAGTGTTCACAACGAACCCTCGCGGTTCTGCCATAAAACGTCCTATATTAATATGGAACTCACTATCTCCGTTAGTAAAAGGATAATAAATATACACCGCCAAGCATTTAACTAGGCTGGGATGTTGTAACAACATACCAAAAAACCTCAATGACAAGTCTCACCGTTTAAGAGTTACACAAAGTCAAGTACTTCTACTACTTCTACTATGTCTACTGAAAACTATCAACTCTTCAGATCAGACTTTATTCTACGGATGAGTCGAATTGTATTGTTTTTTTATCTATAAAGCAATAAATGATTTTGTATTTGTATTTGTATTTGAACTTTCAACGTTGCAGGCTTAGATTTGAGCGATGAGTGTTTTTCACATGGCCAATTTTATGTCGCATATACATCTTCATATAATGATATTAGTAGTTTCCTTGAAAAATATCTGCCCCGAATTGCACTTTTTAACGTTTAGATCTTTGGTTCAGCACGTCTAGTACCTGCCAGCTTTGACTATTTTAGTCAAAGCCTTGCCAACTGCCATATCTGTTGAGCGTGGTGTTACTAAAAATAAAAGAATATTGCTGGCTTTTTCACATGGTACCGCCTAGCCTCAAGTAAATAAAGCTTGTATTTTTGGGTACCAGTTAGTTGAATGTTATACTTATTCAGATTTATTTATTTATTTGCTGTAATGAAAAGGGCACAACCAATTGCATTAATTAAAGATGCAAATTAATTAAATGTCACTTTACATTGTATAACATTATATCGAAACAATTGCAATATAAAAAAAAAATCTAAATTAAACTAAATGCAGACAAACCAGTCAAAAATTAAAATATAATGTCATTTCAAATATATTTATATTTATAAATAGTAATGTCAAAGAATATAAATCACGTCATGTCAAAATATTAAAGTGAATAAAATAATTAATTGAAAGTAAAAAGCGGATCAATAATGACGTTCACAAAAACATTGACATGCAAAAACAATTTCAGCCCACTTATCAGCGAGCAAATCGAAGTCCGGGCTATCATCCAGGAGAGCGTTGACGGCAGTGGGTACACGCGGGATGGGTGACCAGACCCGCGCTGCTGTACGAAACGACGGCACAGCTTCCGACTACGGCAATAATTATTCGGGGCGTAAAGTTGACACAGCTCATTACTCAAGTCCCCTTGGACTTGAGTAATGAGCTGTGTCAACTTTGCTCAACGTCGATTTTGCTGTGAAATATTTTGTAGACCACGGTAGTTTGATCACAGGCACACCTCACTTTAAGAGAATTATAGGCCAAGCATCCCAAAAGAAATTTGTTAGGGTAAAGGAAGGGGTAGTAACCGTAGCAGCTTGTAGAGGAACCGCAGGAACGCTTTCTGAACCTTTTCAAGCATGAGCGTATAAGTAACCTCACGCGGGTTCCGCACACAAGCGCTGCTCTCTCACTTACTCCTAACAAGAGCCGAAAAGATTAAGCGAACAACATACTCATTTTCAAAGTCACGGGCATTTCTGATAACAAACCGAGGCGCCTAAATGACTCCTTAGCCAATGAACTTATGTGCTCATGAAAGGTAAGCTTTTAGTCGAATGTTTTTTGTAAATACTTATTATTATTACCTAGGCAAGAGCTAACCTATATAATATGTAGGTTGGTGACTTCATAATAAGTATTACTGCTTTTATACCTGACCCGTCACAAAGCAAATGCTTTGTCCTGGATCGAACCTCCAGCGACCAACTGCGCCACGGAGGTCGCCAAATACTTTTTCGTAAGTGTAAAATTATCTCTCAATATTATAAAGAGGAAATATTTGTATGTTGTATTTTGTACTTTGTAAGTTTACAAATATACAAATAAATTCAAAAACACTGGACCGATTTTAAAAGTTTCCACCATTAGAATGCTATATTATCCCTGAGTAACATAGGCTATATTTTATTCCCGTTTTCCTACGGGAACGGGAACTACGCGGGTGAAACCGCGGAGTGCGGCTAGTATTAAATAAATTAGGCCCGATGCGTATCGAGCCACGTGCTGTTCCGTAGTTAACCGTAGACACGTTGTTAAAGTTGATGTATGTTATTTTACGTTTACCAAAATATATTAAAAGGCCTTAAACTTAAAAGCATATAAATTTCGAGATCCAATCAAAAAGCAGAAGGTGAAAATGGCTAATTGATAACCAAATATTTGCTCAAAAGTACCAGGCGCGCATGAAAGCAATGTGGTCCGTTAGCGAGCAGTGGTTTATGACTGAAAACTTTTACCTGGGGGGTCATCAACATCTTACGGTGTCCAACACAACCTAATGAACCAGTGGATTCATTACAATAATTCCGGAAATTGGTTGTCTTTAAAATCCTTCATGCTGGTCCTTAGTAGCGGCAGAAGTGTGAGAAAACTACGCAATCCTAACTAAACATAACAGGCCATAAACTCACTAGCCAATTCAGTAGGCCTACTCTTAAATGCAAATTGCGATGAATCGAAATCGTAATCAAGCCAAACTTATGAACAGTATGTAAATAATTTACGTTACGTACATAAGTATTGCCATTCTGACGATAATGTCGTAATCGTTGTCCAGAGTTGGCCCCATGGAACCAAATCCAAAAGCGAGCAGAGAAAGGGATATTGAAAACCAAATATTTGCTCGAAAGTACTAGGCGAGCATGAAAGCAAGGTGATCTGTTATCGAGTAGTTTCAATCTAATCTGTGTGAAGATTGCACCGTCTCGAGCTAGCCTGAATGAGCTTATACCGAAATGGGTTTGGCGAAGCGATTCCAAATCACTCTAATAATAAATTTAAACTTGCTTCAGCTCGCGGTATCTTTTAGGGTATGTATTTAGTATCCCGTTGGAACCTTTTCAGGAATAAAAATATTTCCAAATCTAGGTCATAAATAAGCTATGTGTGTATGAACATTAAAATATTTGTTCTGCTTCTGTTTACTCTGAATATAATATTCCTTTTTTAGCAATTAAATTTTTTTAAGCATTTTGTTTAGATTTACTTAAGTTAGACATAATTTTTATCACATATTGTTGGAGAAGCCACTGGCTCCTCAAACACAGTTATTAACTAGTTCGGGAGCCTATGGATTCATTAATAATTGTAACACTCTACTTATGTCAATAAAACATTTTTTACTTTACTTTACCTTTCAATAACGGTTAAATATAATATTCATGAAAACATTGTAAGGGGCTAGCAGGCGGCACAGTCGTTGCTTCGATACAATGCATCAATTAATTCTTATTTGTTGAAAAAATGTACATATTATGTGCTAAAATAAGTGCTTTAACGGTAGTGAAAAATTTTGTGAGGAAACCCGGGTCTCAAGTCCGTTTATATCTACACATTGAGCGTACCACGCTCGTACCGTGGTAGACAAAATAATATTATTCTATTCTCTGTGTTTGTCGGCGTCTGTGTTACGATAAATTTAAATACCTCAACACGTTGTACATAGAAAACGAACCTTTGTTAGTAAGCTGTAAAGATATTTCTTTCCTTTGAATAAAGCTAACTATGCAAAGAATTTAACAATGTCTTAAGCACTGCAGCACCGCATAGCTGAAGAAGCTCTTTAAATCATCTGTAATAAATGTGAAATTATCTAAATATGCAAGAAATAATTATCTGCTAACCTATTAAGCCGGGTCCGCAGCGCCGTGTTTTCGTGTTTTCTAACATCATAACATGTTTACAAAACAGAATAGGGGCGTGGCTTAACAGTTTTGTTAGCAAAAACACAAAAACATGTTTGCCGAGACAAATGGATAACATCACCCGCGTTCGCCTGCGGGGAGGGGAAGCGTCGCATTTTATGTTCGCGCTCATTGAAGCAAGACGTCATTCGTTCGTTCACTCGTTGAGGTTATGTTTTGAATAATTTTGAGTATTTAAATCTCTTGGTATGTGATAAGTTGTTTCCCATGGAGTGGAAAAAAGAAAATACTTTGTTTACTTTAGAACTAAATCCACTATAGCTATTACAGCTTCTACGTCCTCTTCGTCGGAACTCATTTTTGAAATGGAATGAAACAAAAACAATAAACAAAACAGAACACACCAGACGGGCTGTTTTAAAAACATGTTTTGCTTAACATGTTATGTTAACATGTTTTGTTAGAAAATTGGCGCTGCGGACCCGGCTTTTAGATATTATTACTATTATTATCGGATTTGTTACTAATTGTTGTCGAAACACGTCGAATTATTTCCGAGACTTTTTCAAGCGCTGATTAGATTTAGATAGGTTTATTAGGTTATTTAGGTAGATTTAGATATTAGATAGGTTCGACTATTATAATATACATATAGCATTGACAAAAAAACCCCAACGTTATATAGTTTATTTAGATGTTTCAAACAATAATCACTAATTGGTCCAGAATATATCTCCCGAAACTTCCTCGCCGTTAATTTCCCAAAATCAATTAATTAAAAGGGTAATTGTTTACATTTGTATAGCCCGGCTATAAATCTGTAGACTACAATACCGTTGAATTTATGTATTTGCTTGTTCTAAGACTGTCTATTGGCTAATATCGCCGAGAATTATTGCCGTTTAAGCAATGACGATTATATTGGACCCATGTCAATATTGATGAAATAAATAATGCTAGACCATTCACACAGCATTATCTAGCCCCAAGCTAAGCAGAGCATGTGTTATGGGTACTAGATAACAGATATACTTAATACATTATAGTATAGATAGATATTTTTTATTTTATATAGAAAAACATCCAGAACATCCTGAACAAATATCTGCAGATCGTCCAAACATTTGTCCCGAGGCGGGAATCGAACCCGCAACCTCTTGCGTCGCAGGCGGACCTTCGCCCGCTGCGCCACAGAGCTCGTAAAATGGTGTAAATCTCTCATCTTTTAGCCTAAGGAAGTTCACTGATAGACAAAGGCCTCATCATGGATATTCTGATTATTTAGGTGATGTTATTGTCACCGTGATATGGTAACAATAATACTAAGGCCTTTGTATCACGGAACGCTGCAGTGCCCGGGATATTGTGAGATGGATTAGGCTTGCGCAGCACCTATGCCATTCTCGCAGCTTAGCTAATTAGTCAGAGGAAAGAACAGGTCAATACGTCTGAAGCTAACTAAGCCGCGGGTTTCCTCACGATGTTTCCTTAACCGTTGAAGCACTTGTTATGTGTAAACGTGGTAACAATAACAAACCCTTATAAGATGCATGGCAGGCGGGTTGGCGAGCGCAGTCCGTGTTGATACAAAGAAAGAAACTGCTGCCCATCTTCCGGAGGTATCCCTCAGCAGATTTTTACTGCATCCACGGACAAGTTTTACTGCCGGCACACTACGCCTCTTAATCTTATTTATAATGCGAATTCACTATGATTTCATACGAGGTAAGAGGCTTGTTAGAATAATCAAATGCTCCAACGATTCACGGTATCAGGGAGGCGCCTGTTGTTCGGGTAAATTAATTTATCTTAAATTCACAGTGCTACAAGGATCTTATGCCAAATTTGTCAGGACCTCCAGCTGCTGAGAAAATCTACGTAAGGGAAGCACTAACCCCCTACTTGAAAAATCTTCTGTGGCAAGCCAAACAAGAACTCAAGGATACCTTTAAATTCATTTGGATAAAGGATGGAAAAGTGCTTGTTCGTAAGAGTGAAAATGCTAAGGTGTACAAATTAAGATCAAAAAATGATATTCAAAACCTTTTGGTTAACACTAACTAAATACTCGAATCAACGTCACCTCTTTGTTTGATCTATTTGTACATTTTTATGGGTAGTTTTATGGATTTCATTAATGATTCTAATATCACAGAACTATTTAATTGTCATGGTTACTTACAATATAAACGTTTAATACCAAGCAATCCTAATAATCTTTCCTTTCTCCATGTAAATATACGATCGTTAATTAAGAATTTTTCTAAAATCGAACTGTTACTAAACTCCGAGCAGTCTATAGATGTAATTGTCCTTACTGAGGTAAATGTATCCGAGAATATCAAGTCACTTTATAACCTACATGGTTATACGATGTATTCTGAGCTACGACAGCACAGAAGGGGTGGGGGAATCATTATTTATTTAAAAAACAAATTAAAGTTTCACCAAAAGAAAGCCGCAACTACACATTGTGAATGCCTTATCGGCACTATTACGGATAATGCTTATACTGTGGCTATATGCGCGCTGTACAGACCGCCAAAACTCAACAAACAACTATTCACTATGGCACTGGACCGCTTGCTTGAGAAATTTGAAAACACTGACTTGATATTCTTAGGAGACATAAATATAAATTTAAAGATGGATAACCCGATAAGAGAATCATACTTGGACGTCACAAGCGGACATGGTCTATCATGCGGTATCTCCGATTTTACTAGAATTGAATCATTGAATGATACGGTAACCAAAAGTTGCATTGACCATATTTTCGTTCGATCCCGCATGAGAGATGTTTACGCCGCTGTGCTCTGCACTGTACTAGCCGATCATAGACTGACCGCAACAACCTTAGTTAGTGACTTTAATGTACAGGATGCTCCTTTGTATGCAACTATGTTTAACAATAATAAAATAAGTGGCCTTTTGGATGAAATCGATTGGGACTCCACTTTAACTATGGATTGCCCTAATAAAATATATACATTTATTGAAAAAAACTTTAATAACTGTTATAATGAATCAAAATACGTTAAAAAACTTAGTAATTCAAAGCGAATAAAATATAATTGGGTTGATAAAAATATTATAAAACTAACTGCAAGACGGGATTACATTTACTCGAAATGGCTTAAGGACACAAGCAATAAAGAACTCAGAATTAAGTACAACCAGGTAAGAAATAAAACAAATAAACTTATATTCAAAAATAAAAATAAATATATCAGATTACAAATAGATAATGCCAAAAATGACACTAAAAAGTTATGGCAAATAATTAATAATATTACAGGTAAAATAACTAATTCTTTAGACAAAATTATAATAAAAGCATTCAGTCAAGAAAAATGCTTGCAAAATATATCTAATAACTTTGCAAAGCAATTTCAGTATAACGTTAAATCTATAATTCCAAATTGTAAAAATAATTTATTAAATAAAAATGATTATACTCTGCCAATAAATAAATCAATGTTTTTACCAAAAGCCACCGATCAAGAAATTAGTAAAATTATTAAAAAAGTTAACCCACATAAAGCTCCAGGAGCGGATAGGATAAGAGCAGTGGATATTGTTAGGATAACAGATAGAATTGTAGGGGCTATAACACATTTAATAAATACTAGCATTGCTACTGGACGCTATCCTACAGAGCTGAAGACCGGTATTGTTCGTCCTATACACAAAGGGGGAAGTACGCAAGATTATAGTAAGTACCGTCCGATAACGATTTTACCAGTAATCGATAAAATTGTTGAAAAATACATTTGTGGCAAGGTACAACAGTTTTATTCAGTAAATAATGTTTTAGCGTCACAGCAGTATGGTTTTCAACCTAATAAGAGCACCACACTTTTATTATCTCGTTTCACAGATGAAGTTAACGATCACCTTAACGCAAAAAAACACGTTATCCTAGTCTTCATAGACTACGGGAAGGCGTTTGACACTTTAAAACATGATCTTCTTATTGAAAGGTTGGAAAATAGTGGACTTCGAGGTAATTTGCTGGAATGGTGCAAGGACTATCTCAGAGACCGTAGCTACAAAGTAAGAGTGGGTGACGCCTATAGTGACAGCATCAATATTAGTGAAGGAACAGCGCAGGGATCAGTACTAGGACCGCTTCATTATCTAACTTACGTAAATGATTTAAACAACATCATTAAACATTGTACGGCGTACCAGTTTGCTGATGACACGTGCCTAGTAGCTGCTGACAAGGATCCTTTGATAGCACAAAACCGGGTACAAGAAGACTTTACAGCAATATGTAAATGGTCGCATGATTCAGGGCTAGTTATTAACAGTGACAAAACTAAGCTGATTCATGTGCGATCCAGTCACAATTACTACCCTGGCAGAGAAGGTATCAAAATAGTGTCTCATAGTCACAACTGTTTACACATGCCTAGTAACTTGTGTACCAATGACTGTGTTGTAATTGAGCAAGTTACAGATCATACGTACCTCGGACTAGTCATAGACAATAGATTTACTGGGCAAACCACATAGATAAAGTCAGTAATAAGTTAAGAGCTATCATGGCTAAATTTCGTATTATAAAATGTAAAATTCCCCATGATATTCTATTGACTTTGTATAAAACCTTAGTAGAAAGCATTGTATCATATGGACTCAGTAGCTATGGCCGAACGTACAAATCCTATCTTGATAAACTTTATACGATACAGTGCAGACTACTTAAGATAATAGTGTCCCCAAAAACAAAAGGTCAGTACCAGAAGGATATTGATGGACTTTTTAAATATTGCGGTGTCCTACCAATACATAAAAAGGTTGATCTGCACCTTCTAACTGAACAATATTTTCGTACTGAGATACAAGTTTTGAGAAGTCATGACAAATGCACCCGAAGTATAACGCAAAAAAAACTAAATTTACCTAAGTACAACAATGTTTACGGTAGGCGAACTTCTCAATTCTTAATTCCTTACCTTATTAATAATTTACCACTCGAACTTAAAAATAACATAACAGAAAAAAACATAAAAACATATCTCAAAAAACGTTATCTTCAGTAGTTTTTATTTTTGATCATTTTAATATTATGTATTTTATGTATTGGTAATTAATTATATAATATTATATTAAGTAGGCTATATTATTACGTATGTACATATGTCTTATTAAATTTTCTTGTAAGATCATATACATTTTACTTAATCAATGTGCTTAAAAGGAGCACCCTATATTTATGCGCAAACGCATTGTACGCACACAGGCGTACGATAGGTTCACTGCGTTCGCGGGTCACCTGTGTGTGTGCAACAGTGTGTGCGCCGGCCGCCGTACGGCGAATTGTATCTTGTAGCTAACTTCACGGCAATAAGCGAGCTATGACTGTAGTCTCTTTGTCTAACTGCGAACTATTTTAAGATTAGCGTAAATATTAATTGATGTGTTCCTTCCTATTTCTATTGTAATTTATGAGAACCTAGTGTCCAGATAAACCTAATATAGGCTTAAGGATGCTACTAACCATATTATAAGGTAAACTCTTTGTTAAATAAATAAATCTAAATCTAAATCTAAACAAACTCAGAGGTTTTGTAATGTTGATATTAAAGACATTTACATATATTATAGATGATTAATCAATAACGACAGCAACTGGTATTCCTGTTGTACGGGACGCTGCAGTACCCGAGACATTGTTAGATGGATTAGGCTTGCCCAGCACCACCATCCTCTCAGCTTAGTCAGCTACTAGTGTCAGAATATTACACAAATCACATTAAAAATATGTATGTATAAAAACAGGCACTATTAGTAAAAATATATTAAGTCTTAAAACTAGTCTGCGTTCGTGATGGCAACTTGGTGACGTCTGAAAACCAGCGTTGCGTACCGCTTCCGAGTGGTAAGCAGCATTATGCTGAGACGTCACCTTTTGGCTCACTCGTCATATAGGGCCTTACCCACATAATTGTAATAATGGTTTGCTTCTTCTGTTTTGTTGTTTTATGTTGTTTGTTAAATCATTTTTTGATTTTGTTGTTTACCTGTATGTCTTGTGTGCCAATAAAATGTGTTTTCTTTCTTTCTTTCTTTACTAGTCAGAGGAAGAAACAGGTCAGTACGTCTTAAGTCAACACCATTACAGCCAACCACGTCCACTGCTGGACATAACCCTGCTTCATGGATCTTTCAAATCATGAGGGCTTTGCTGACATACACCACGCTTGGCAGGCAGCTTGGCGAGCGCAGAATGGCATGTTGATGCACGGAAAAACACTGCTGCCCATCTTTCGGAAGTGTCCTTTGGCAGATGCTTACGGCTTCGTCGGGCAAGAGAGGAGGAGCAACATTCTACTGCCGGCACCCCACGGCAAAATTTACGCTGAAGCATGGAACTATTTAGTGCGCTTTTTCGAATTTCAAAAGAACAAAAATGGGTACAAAATTTACGCTGAAAACGTAGCCGCATTCCTTTTATACCTCTAAATGCTAAAGCTATACTAGAAAAGTTTCTAGCCTGCAGGTACTTAATCATCATCATCATCTTCATCCGCAGGACGTCCACGGCTGGACAGGCATCATACTTATCATGAGGGGTTGTTGCCATACTCATCACGCTTAGTCGGCTGGTTGGCGAGCGCAGTACTGGATGTTGATACACTGAAAGACGCGCTGCCCATCTCCCGGAGGTATCCCTTAGCAGGCTCTTACCGCGGTCATGAGAGGAAGGGTAACATTGTACTGCCGGCAACCCACGGCATAAAGCCTATTGAGAGTGGCAAAAATTACTGAGGTGATGTTAAGGCCAATGTACACAAAATTTTAAATAGCTTTTTGAATTGTGTGTGACTGTAAAATGTTGATATAAATACGTATATAATGATGTTACTATGTGATATGCGGGTCGCGTAGTTGAGTTTCTGTTATATAGATAGCGAATCTAATATCAGGTACCTACTTCTCTATTGTATTAGTAAAACATTTCGTCTAAGACAAACTAAATACGGTTTTTAGACGTTTATATTATAGATAGATAGATAGATAGATATATTATGTTATTTAAGAGTCTTTTATACATAAATAAATTAAAAAAAAAACATTCCTAGTGGTGATTTCTTTACCTTAAACTTCTAGTTTCAAAAGGGTCATCATCATCATTTCAGCCGTAAAACATCCACTACTGAACACAGGCCTCCCTCATGGATCTCCATGAGGGGTAGTTGCCATACTCACCACGCTTAGCAGGCGGGTTGGCGAGCGCAGTACGGGTTGTTGATACGCGGAAAGACGCTGCTGTCAATCTTCCAGAGGTATTGCTTAGCAGACTCTTACTGCATATACGGGCATGAGGGGAGGGGTAACATTCTACTGCTGGCACCCAACGGCACAAATGGGTTCAAAAGGGTATTAACACACGAAAGACCAACTTCAACCATCATCATCATAATTATCAGCCCGTTGACACCCACTGCTGTATAGGCCTCCTCTTCAGCACGCCAACGTAAACGGTCCTGTGCAAGTCTCATACAATCATCATCATCATCATTTCAGCCGTAAAACGTCTACTACTGAACTAAGGCCTCTCTCATGGATCTCCATGAGGGGTAGTTGCCTTACTCACCACACTTGGCAGGCGGGTTCGTGAGCGCAGTACGGGATGTTGATATACGGAATGACGCTGCTGCCCATCTTCCGGAGTTGTCCCTTAGCAGGCTCTTACTGCATCCACGGGTAGGAGAGGAGGGGTAACATTCTACTACCGGCACCCCACGGTACTCATACAATGTCGTCGTTATAATAAATAAAAATAAATAAAGCGGTGCTTGTGTAATGGGTACTTGACGACTGATATGAATACATTATACTACTTAGATAGATATTTTTTTATTATATATAGAAAAACATGCAGAACACCTTGAACAAATATCTGCAGATCGTACAGACATTTATCCCTAGATGGGAATCGAAACCGCAACCTCTTGCCTCGCAGGCGGACCTTCGCCCGCTGCGCCACAGAGGGCTTTCGTATGATTTGAACAATCATCTTATAATTATATTTGCTCCTTAAGTTGTAGATCTGACACCGAAATTGAATCACTTAGTAGAATTTGGTCCTGGCGCTTTATCTGCAGCGTCACGTTCGTCATGCTCGCTCGGCTCGTACGTTGTTGACTCAGTTGGACTAATAGGAGACACTGGGAAACGGGTGGGGTTCGATTCCAGACGTTTTCTCTGTATCGAAGCCGCTGCGTAATATACTTTCTAACGAAATATTGTTTACTTTGTTTCAGGTAAGCGAGATTGGAAATAATTTAAGTTTTCCACACACAACACCACCACCTCGTCGCTTCTGGTAAGATTTTGACCAAATAAACGTAAAAAAACACACATAAACCACTTCAAAGTAAGGCTTTGCATCTATTATAGATAATTTATACAGCGTCAGCAGCTGGTTATCATGCTGTACGGGACGCTGCAGTGCCTGGGACATTTTAAGATGGATAAGGCTTGCCCGAGACCTATACCATCCTCTCAGCTTAGTCAGCTTTTAGTCAGAGGAAGGATCAGGTCAATACGTCTGAAGCTAACTAATCCGCGGGTTTCCTCACCATGTGTCCTTCAAGGAACATAATATTATTACTAAAGATCATTATCATCGTCATTACCTGAGTCAATCACCGTTTTCTTTTTGTTGAAATAATCAAGAACTCAAGAAGACCAAATTTTTCGTGGGGCACCGGTAGTGCAATGTTGCCCCTCCTTTCTTGCTCGTGGATGCAGGAAGTACCTGCTAAGGGATACCTCCGGAAGATGGGCAGCAGTGTCTTTCCGTTTATCAACATCCTGTACTGAGCTCGCCAGCACGTCTGCCAAGCGTGTTTAGTATTACAATAACCTCCTCTGGGATACTTGGGAATCCGTGAGGGTGGCCTTTGCCGAGCAGTGGACTGAGATGATGATGAAAAAAGCTTCATGTATCCAGTTCCGATTTAATTAAAACTCGACTTTTAACGAGCAGCTAACTGTTTTTGACGTACTCTTAAATTTGGTAATTATAATTATCCCCAACATGAATATTAAACTAAGCGGAGAACCTCATTAAGATAATTTTGAGCATTACTAAAAATATTATAAAGTTAGACCAATTAAGTACTTTTTGATTGGATTAGTATTAATTAGTTATCGGATAAGGTAAAAAATGTGAAGTATTTTGTCATAATTTTGTTTCCCTAATTTCTAAGGTCTCGAAGTCATTGGCGCGGAGAGCGGCGCGGAAACGCAGAACTGCAGACTAATTACGTTGCGACAGTTTTGCAACAGGCGTAAATCTCGCAATCATCGCTGTCAAACTTTAATTTTGCTAGAGCTTATGTACATATAACGGGGTATGTATCGCGTAAATTACCTTTAAGTATTATTTCTCGACGTTTCGCTTGGATTGCACCAAGCATGGCAAAGGAAGTAAACAGGAAGTCGATCAGCTTACAGAACATCTCGACTTCATACATCCGAAGATCAGGTTCACATATGAAATCGAAGAAAATAGGTCTTTAGCTTTCCTAGATCTAAAAGTGATGGTCAAATCAAACAAAACCTTTACTCATACCGTGTACAGAAAACCGACGCACACGGACAGATATCTGAATGCTGCTTTACATCATCATCCATTACATCTTGTGTCAGTAGTTTCTTCCCTTATGAACAGAGCCCATGACCTCTGTGACCCTGAACATTTACCCGAAGAGCTGGAACATGTATAGGAGGTTTTAAAACGAAACGGATACAGGACTAATGGATGGCATTCTAATCGCAGGCGCAAACAGAAACACACAGATGTAGCAAGACAGCCAGCGTTCATGCCTTATGTGAAAGGGGTTACGGATAAGATTGGAAACCTGCTTAAGAAGTTTCCGATGAAGTCTATTTATACTCCACTCGCAAAAGTGGCTAAGCATCTGCGTACGCTAAAGGATGTAGTACATTTGCAGGTTCCTGGTGTTTATTAGATCGATTGCAGCTGTGGGCGTTCCTACATAGGCCAAACGAAGCGCACTGTCGCCGAACGTGTTAAGGAGCACATAGCTGCGGTGAAAATCGACAAATAAACAAGCCTACTATGGCAGAGCACATAGTAGACTAATCACTGGATTGAATTACACAACCCAAAAATCCTAGCCAACGAGAGGCACTACTATAAGAGATACTAGACTATAAGAGGTTCTGGAAGCGATTGAGCTTAAGAAGCATCTTAATTTCAATCATGAAGACGGTTTTAGACTCTCTGCCTCGTGGAATCCAGTGATAGCAATATGTACTCGGCGTGAAAAATCAACTTAGTATGTGGATACAGTTATTGTAGTGTGTTGTCCCAGTTGGAACCGGCCCTAATAATTTTTATGCAGATCAAATGAGGGTAGTTCAACAAACGCCTTCGCTTTGCTGCGGTACCTCCAACACGTCAGTCTTCCCGGAACCTTGCTTGGTGCAATCCAAGCAAAACGTCGGCAAATAATAAAGGTCATTTACGCGATAAATAGCCAGTTATATGTATGCTAATAAAGAGTTGTGATCGCGATAGTTCAAAAGAGACAATTTGTTAGAGCTATCAGCAAGGAATTGACGTTTGACAGACCCACGCTGTCAAACGTCGAGTTTTTGCAATTATACTACAAAATTTACCATTGACAGCGATGATTGTGAAATTTCCGTCTGTTGCAGCGTTGATCGCGACATATAATTATCTTTTGTGCCTTGTGTCTTAATATTCAGTCCGGTGTCTTGTCTCGTCTTTTTATTTTATGGCTTTTTGTGTTTGGTTTTGCACAATTCCGCCAGTGTCAAGTTTATAAATTCTTATCGAGGTGTTCTATCAGAGCCTTACAGTGCCATGACTTCATCCAAATTTGACGTTCGAACTCTAAGATTCTGTGTGAAAAAGGTTGCTTTCAGGCGACTCTAAAGAGGTGCCGTCAGATCATCCGGAGCTTATAGAGTCATGCTCTTCTTCTACAACTCCCGCTACCCGCGCCGCCACCGCGCCGCTCATAACCGCAGCCTAAAATATTAGGCCTAGTTTTAATTAACATAAATATCTGAGGTATTTGCCCTGAGACGAGAAACGTCTTTTTCTTTACAACTGTGTTGATTTATTATTATTTTTTAAAATACAGGATTTTATCGCGTGCCATTTTTTTATTATTTTCCCGAAGCTCTTTGAACTGGAAATCCTGTATTTTGAAAGGAATAATATGTTAACAAATCGCGAAAGTTTACCAAGTTTTATGTGAATTGAATTGAAGTGTATAATAAAATATATTATATTTTATTTAAATGCAAAGCACAATAAATGCTTTTGAAAAATATGCTATGGTAAAACGCCGTCTGTCTGTTTCTTTATTCTGGATAATCTCCAAAACGGCTGGAAAGATTTTAACTGACTTTAGCAGACTTTAGCTGATGTTTTAAGAGTTGAGGAGGTTAATGCTCATTTTACAAAAATATCAACAAATAAAAGAGGAACTTAGCAGTTTAGGCTGAAAAATAAATGGCGTGAATAAAAGTCCCGTGAAGGTTATAATCATCATCATCTTCATCATTTCAGCCGGAAAGCGTCCACTACTGAACTAAGGCCTCCCTCATGGATCGCCATGAGGGGTAGTTGCCATACTCACCACGCTCGGCAGGCGGGTTGGTGAGCGCAGTATGGGATGTTGATACACAGATAGACGCTGCTGCCCATCTTCCGGAGGTATCCCTTAGCAGGCTCTTACTGCATCCATGGGCATGAGAGGAGGGGTATCGTTCTACTGCCGGCACCCCACGGCGACGGCTTATATTTATTACATTATAATACATAGATACTATTTTTTAATACACATAGAAAAACATCCAGAACACGCTGAACAAATAATCTGCAGATCGTACATTTGACCCGAGGCGGGAATCGAACCTCGCCCGCTGCGCCACAGAGGTCATCCCGGCGGAATTATGAAACCAAAAATAAAATTGGCTAAAAATACCAAACACAAAACACTACAAACGAAAATCCAAACATTTGCCTTTAATTCCGACGGCCGATCCCATTTTCATCAATTCCTAAAAAGCTTACTACAGTTATTTTTAGATGGAAGTCAGTATTTTTTGGTTAAACTTCAGGGTTGCCATTTTGATTGGATATATGTATCTTATAAACTTGCCCGGTTTATCTACAAAATGGAAAATAGTTTTTTAGCAAATTTCAAATAGTGCTTTAAGAAAATTAAGTTTGAGATCTCGTTTTAAAATATGATGTAGTTTTATACCGGCAAGGCTATAGAGAAGAAAAAATTTCAACTTTCAAAGTTTCAAGTTCTTTCTAAAATCGTCGCAGATAAATATATAATGTGCCTTGTCTAGAATTATTATAAAAAGTCGTGAAAATTCGCCGTGGGGTGTCGGCAGTAGAATGTTACCCCTCCTCTCATGCCTGTGGATGCAGTAAGAGCCTGCTAAGGGATACCTCCGGATGATGAGCAGCAGCGTCTTTCCGCGTATCAACATCCCGTAATGCGCTCGCCAACCCGCCTGCCAAGCGTGGCTAGTATGGCAACTACCTCTCATGTAGATCCATCCATGGCCTGTGTTCAGTAGTGGACGTATTACGGCTGAAATGATGAATGATTATAAAAAGTATAGCGCTTTCATGTAAACCACTTGACCTAGTAACTTCATTTAAAATGTTTGACCCTTCTCCATGAGGGAGGCCTATGTCCAGCAGTGGGCGTGCTACGGCTGGTACGATGATACACTATTTAGGTGTGTTTCCTTCAGTTACAGTTAACTGAACTTTATAATTTGTCAAAGGATATAAATAAATGAAACTGTGGCTTAGTACCTAGGTTAATAAATAAATAATAAATAAATAATGCTGGACAAATCACACAGCATCATCTAGCCCCAAGCTAAGCAGAGCTTGTGTTATGGGTACTAGATGACTGATATACTTAATACATTATACTACATAGATAGATATTTTTATTATATATAGAAAAACACCCAGAACACCCTGAACAAATATCTGGAGATCGTACAGACATTTGTCCCGAGGCGGGAATCGAACCCGCAACCCCTGCGTCGCAGGCGGACCTTCGCCCGCTGCGCCACAGAGCTCGTCAAGGGTCGATCATCATCATCAGAGGTCGTAGGTACTTGATATTTCTAAGTAATATGATAATTAATCCACAATTTTTTTTATTACTTGATCCTAAAGTCTTACGCTCGCGTACGAAGCGTCAAAAGCTAGTTAACAATATTTTCGTCATCTCTATATTTGCAACTAGCTGAATTCGTTGGGCGGTAACAAATCTGACTAACACTAAAAAGTCTCTTCATTTTTCTGGTTAATAAAATATTACATGACACTCAATAATGTAGCTTTCTATTAGTAAAATAATTTTCAAAATCGGTTCAGTAGATCCAGAGATTACCCCTACAACCTCACAAACTCGCAAACTTTACCAATTTATAATATTAGTATTCAAAATAAATTAAGAACCGTTTCTCAATTTTGAATTTCAAGTCGATATTGCCGTGGGGTGCCGGCAGTAGAATGTTACCCCTCCTCTCCTACCCGTGGATGCAGTAAGAGCCTGCTAAGGGACACCTCCGGAAGATGGGCAGCAGCGTCTTTCCGTATATCAACATCCCGTACTACGCTCACCAACCCGCCTGCCAAGCGTGGTGAGTATAGCAACTACCCCTCATGGAGATCCATGAGGCCTTAGTTCAGTAGTAGACGTTTTTACGGCTGAAATGATGATGATGATTGTTGTGGGTAGGTCTTTATAAGTTTATTTAAGACTACCTACTATTACAATAAAGCAGTTGTTATCCAGACCCGGTCGTTTCATTACACTACATGGTGGCAGCGGTGATTTTTAATCAAATACAATATTAACCCACGTTAAAACTATCATTTTATCTCGAAATAATATTGTGTATCGTGTTGTTGTGAAAAAATGGAACACGCGCGACCACCGGCGGAATTAAGTGTGGATGGCAGCTCCGTCAGCCGGGCTGACGCATGGAAGCGATGGAAGACGCAGTTTAGCCTTTTTCTGAAAGCATCTGGGGTGCATAAGGAAGAAGATGGGGTGCAGGCTAGTCTTTTGATCAATTTGATCGGACCCGAGGGGTTCGATGTCTACGAAACATTTTCGTTTACAAATGAAGGTGACAAAGACAATGTGGCGCTGTTACTGAAAAAGTTTGATGAATATTTCGGAGTCAAGCCGAACATAACCTTAGCAAGGTATCACTTTTTCACTAGAAATCAAGAAACTGGCGAGTCGATAAATCAGTACGTTACTGCATTAAAGTTACTGAGCAAAAGTTGCGAATTTGTTAACTTAGAAGAAGAACTTATTCGCGACCGCATTGTTTGTGGAATAAGCAATACCGTAGTTCGAGATCGCCTACTAAGAACGGATGATTTGACATTGGATAAAGCGATCAAAATTGTCCAAGTCGATGAAATATCATGCGACAGCAGCCGTATGTTGGAGTCGCGCAGTGCTGGCCCGGGGCCGGCGGCGCACGTAGACGCAGTCGGCGTGCGAGGAGCCGCCGGCGGCGGCGGCGGTCGGGGCTACCGGCGCGGCTGGCGCGGCGGCCGTGGAGGCCCGGCGGGGCGCGCCCGCCCACACCCTGCCGCTGCCAGCGGCGGCGGCGCTGGCGCCAGCGGGGCTGGACGCCGTACAGTGCCGTTATCACCTCACTGTCTCAGGTGCGGACGACAGTGTAGTACACCAGCGGAGTGCCCGGCTACAAATGTGCAGTGCTATGTGTGTGAGAATCATGGTCATTTTGCTAGGATGTGTAAGTTAAAAAAAGATATGAAGAAATTGTATGACATTGGATTACAAGAAGAGAAGTCGGACGAGGAAGATGACCGTGAGTCGTTTTTTATATCCATGCTAAATAATGTTTCCGAAATTAGCACTGTGTCGGAGGACTGGTTTCAAGTTCTTTACGGGGAGCGCGGCCCCGAGAAGTTCAAGCTAGATACCGGTGCTGATATAAATGTTTTGTCGTACGTACGTTTCATAGCTATGGGTTATGACCCAGAAATTATTGAGAATAATCATGGTGTTAAATTACAATCGTACAGTGGTGGATTGATTCCCATAAAAGGAATTTGTTAACTAAAATGATCTATGTAATCAGAGTCATATAATAAGGTGACGTTTATACCTAAGTACTTGATCTAACCTAGGTATTACTTTTAGTTCTAAGATGTTTTAGTATAAGCTAGTATAGCATTTATCTAATTATTTTAAAGGGGAAGATGTTGTGGGTAGGTCTTTATAAGTTTATTTAAGACTACCTACTATTACAATAAAGCAGTTGTTATCCAGACCCGGTCGTTTCATTACACTACAATGATGATTATCAGTAGTTCATGAAATGTCCAGCCGTGACAGACAGACAGACAGACTGAGTCACTTCAAGAACTCACTCCGAACTGAAATAGTATAAAGGCATCCATTCCAATATATTAGTTCGGAACCCTAAAATACTTCTAGCTTCGTAGTTTTTCAACATGGCAACCCTGATAAACTTGCCCCATAACTACCACCGTAAGTAATTTCGACACGAGAGGCATGATCGATGGGGGCGAAGTCACTACGTACTACGTGACGTGAATATGAAACGAGAGGTCGCAGTACCAAACTGTCACGGTCATTTATGTGTAGGTACTTGTTTGTATTGGGGATTTAGAAGGAACGTTAAGTCCAAAGGACGTTATCAAGAATTCATACGTTAATTGAGACACTGCTCATTAAACATTATTAATGAACTTATTAACTACGTGCGGCCTGCCCACTCTTTAGTTGATTGAAATTGTTTATTTTTTTGATGTTATTGTATTTTTTCTTAAAGGTGTTAATAGTAAATTTAACAAATTTACCTGACATTGTTATTATCACTTTCGTTCTATTGTTAATACTATATTTTTTTTTACTATATTTTTGTTTATGCATGTCTCTGTTAATAATGTTTATCTTTGTTACCTAACAGAGGAAACTTTGCTAGTTTCTGTTTATTTTATGTTTAATTTTAAGGTATAAGTACTGTTTGTTTCCCAAATAAAATAAAATAAAAAGTACTACGTGACGTGAATTAAACGAAAGGTCGTGGTTCAAAACTGTCACGGTCATTCAGATATAGGTACTTATTTTGTAGTGGGAGTTTTAGAAGGAACCAAGGACCTTAGGTCCAGAGAACGTAAATAAAGAATTCACATTGAAAGTAAATAAAAAATGAAATGAAATGCGTTTATTGACACACAGCACATTAAATACCGTAAGGTACAAATAACGTTAATTAAGTTACTTATCCTTCAAACCGGAACACAGTAATACAGACATACTCCTTGGCGGCTGAAATAGGTATGGTGACTTCTCCGGATGACCTCTTCACAAAAAGTTCTACTAGCTAAGTTTTGTATAGGTATCAGGCCTATTTTTCTATTTTATTGTCCTCATTTTTATGTAATTGCTCCTTGGTGTTGAAATGGTTATACATAATTATTATAATAATAAATAATAATAAAATTCGTTTATTTCAGGCAAATATACACCCATAGAAATACAAGATAAATTAAATTAAAATAATACAAGACCTCTTCTAAATTAATTCTGCTAACTACCAAATGACTTAACTAATGAAAAATTATATATATTTACAATAATTATTTCACAATGTTGCATTTTATGTTATTGTTATTTAAATAAGCGTGCATCCTTGATGAATGATACATATAGATGCAGTCAAACCTGTTAGCGAACACGCTCAGAATGCTGTTGGAGCTGGCCCGGACCCTGCGCACCAGAGATGCTCCCCGCTTGCGCATGGTGGTGTAGAAACAGTCCACACGCGCCTCGGCGAACATCCCTGACGCGCTGCAGAACCGGGGCAGCCCCATCAGCACTCTGAACGCGTTATTATACTGCACACGTAGGGCGCTGTACTGTTTTTGCGTATGGTTCACCCACAGGCTGCATGTGTAAAAACTAGTACAATATGCTTTAAAAAGCGTTGTTTTTACCTCTCTGGAGCAGCGAGCGAACCTGCGGGCTATCATGTTCGCTCTTACAGACAGCGCCCTCCGTTCTCTCTCGATGTCTGCATCGTCTTTCAGGTCAGAGGTTAGGAGATGTCCCAAGTACTTAAATTCGCTAACTTTCTTTAATGGAGTTCCATATAACTTTATGGGCGGTATGTTATGTACGGGACAGCTTCCTCTGGCCTGGAAAACCATGCATTCACTCTTTCTCACATTGTATTTTAGTCCATGTTCTGTAGCATACCTCTCGCAGATCTTTAATAGTTTACTTAAACCACATGTGGATGCGCTCAACAGCACCATGTCGTCTGCATAGCTTATGCTGTTGATGCAGACACCGTCAATATGACAACCGACACGGGTACTGCTGAGCTCATCCATCAGCGCGTCTACATACAGGTTGAAGAGCTTTGGAGACGTCAGCCCGCCCTGTCTCACGCCGCACTCCAGCCTGTATGTATCCGAGTAAGCGCCTGACCATCGCACCACATTGACCTGGTTTTGATACCAGAACTTAAAAATGTTATTAAGCTCTGGTGGCATTTTCAGTTCATTGAGCTTTTGCCACAGCAAGTCATAACTAACCAGGTCGAATGCTTTGGATAGGTCGAGGAAACAGGCATGAATGGGAGTCTTGCGATCAGTGTAATACTTAACAGTCTGCTTCAAGCTCAAAATAGCCGTATCTGTTGACAAGCCTGGTCTAAAGCCGAATTGACTATCATTAAGTGTTAGATAACGACTAAGTTGAGCATCAAGCAGACTATCCAGCACCTTGGCTACAATAGTGGCTAACGAAATCGGTCTATAGTTATTCTTATCACTAGTGTCGCCGGTCTTATTTTTAACTATAGGTACCACCACAGTTTTCATCATTTCATCGGGTAAATATGAGTGTCCCATACATATGGTAAAGAATATTGCAAGCACTCTGGGCAGATGAGGACCCGCGTTCTGTAGATGTTCTATGCTGAGACCATCATGGCCAGGAGATTTACCACGTGACATATATTGCCGTGGGGTGCCGGCTGTAGAATGTTGCCCCTCCTCTCTTACCCGTGGATGCAGTAAGAATCTGCTAAGGGATGCCTTGGGAAGACGGGCAGCAGCGTCTTCCGCGTCTTCAACACCCTATACTGCGCTCGCCAACCCGCCTGCCAAGCGTGGCGAGTATGGCAACAACCCCTTATGATTGTAAAAACAAGGACCAGGCCCCGAGTCCCCGGCAGCCCCGCTAGTCGTGGCTACGGTAGCGGCCACGGTAACGGCGGGGCTAGGGGTGCTAAGAATCCCCGGGAGACGGACGGCTACCAACCCCAACGACGACCACTGGCCCTGGTAACACACAACATCCGCACTTTGAGGACAGACGAAAAGATTGTTGAGCTGGAAGAAGAAATGAGTAGGCTACACTGGGACATTTTAGGATTATCAGAAGTCCGTAGAGAGGGCGAGGACACGATATCCCTTAAGTCCGGTAATCTACTCTACTACCGGGAGGGCGACCAACAGTCCCAAGGTGGTGTCGGGTTTCTCGTTCACAAGTCACTCATTAACAACATTGTCACCATCGACAGTGTGTCGAGCAGGGTCGCATACCTAACACTCAGAATATCTAAAAGATATTCGCTTAAGGTCGTTCAGGTATATGCGCCGACCTCGTCACACCCAGATGAAGAAGTAGAGTCTATGTATGAGGACATTAGTAGGGCCATACATACAAACAAAACTCACTTCACTGTTGTTATGGGGGACTTCAATGCAAAGTTAGGCAAGAGAAGCGATGATGAGTTGAGAGTGGGGCAATTTGGGTATGGGCAACGGAACCCCAGGGGACAGAGGCTGGCCGATTTTCTGGAGAAAGAAGGACTCTTTATGATGAATTCTTTCTTCCAGAAGCCGCCTCACAGGAAATGGACCTGGATGAGCCCCGATGGTTCCACGAGAAATGAGATTGATTTCATCTTGACCAACAAGAAACGGGTATTCAATGATGTCACTGTGATTCACAGGGTGAAAACCGGAAGTGATCACCGAATCGTTAGAGGCACATTGAATATGAACGTTAGACTTGAAAGGTCCCGTCTGATGAAATCTACGCTCCGACCCACTCGCGCACATATCCAAAACCTCGAGAGCTTTCAACTCGAACTTTCAAATCGCTTTGATTGTCTGGGTCTCGAAGAACATGCATCAGTGGACGAGATCAATAACAGGTTCGTAGAAACTGTCCATACGGTGGGGTCTCAGTTCTTTAAGACGCCCCGTACAAATAGACCTCAGAAACTCTCTGATGACACTCTTAACCTCATGGCTGAACGACGCTCATTACGACTGCAGTCTCCCGATGATGCTAAGTCACATAGGCAGCTCAATAGACAAGTTTGGAAATCCTTGCGGCACGATATTCGTACCTTTAATACAGCTCGTATTAAAGATACGATAGAGCGGAACAAAGGCTCCAAAGTGTTTGCGAGAGATATGTCTATTGGGCAAAGCCAGATGACGAAGCTGAAGAGGGAAGATGGCAGCATAGCGTCAAGTAAAGCCGATGTGTTAAGGGAAGTCGAAAGGTTCTATGGACAGCTCTACGATTCGGTCACTAAACCTGTTTGCAGTGTGGCAGAAGACCCTAGAGCCAAGCTGACCCGACATTATACCGAAGATATCCCGGACATCAGCCTGTACGAGATCAGGATGGCCCTAAAACAGCTTAAGAACGACAAGGCGCCGGGGGAGGACGGAATCACGTCAGAGCTTCTGAAAGCGGGTGGATCACCGATACTTAAAGTCCTTCAGAAGCTCTTCAACTCCGTCTTGCTCGAAGGTATTACGCCAAAAATATGGAACAAAAGCGTCGTGGTATTGTTCTTTAAGAAAGGTGACAACACCTTGCTTAAGAACTACAGACCGATCTCGCTTTTGAGCCATGTTTATAAGCTGTTCTCAAGGATCATCGCAAATCGTCTCGATCGCAGGTTTGATGACTTCCAGCGTCCCGAACAAGCCGGGTTTCGAAAAGGCTACAGTACCATAGACCACATTCATACGCTGCGGCAAGTGATACAGAAGACCGAAGAGTATAACTTGCCGCTATGTCTCGCGTTTGTGGACTATGAGAAAGCCTTCGATTCGATCGAAACATGGGCGGTGCTCGAGTCTCTCCAACGATGCCGAATTGACTATCGGTATATCGAAGTGTTGAAGTCTTTGTATAGAAACGCCACTATGTCAGTCCGAGTACAGGAACAGAGTTCGAAGGATATTCCCTTAAAAAGAGGCGTAAGACAGGGAGACGTTATTTCTCCGAAACTGTTTACGACCGCTTTGGAAGATGCCTTCAAGCTCTTGGAATGGAAAGGACTAGGCATCAACATTAACGGCGAATACATGACTCACCTTCGGTTTGCCGACGATATTGTGGTCATGGTAAAGTCGATGGAGGAACTCGGCACGATGCTCGAAGGCCTCAATCGAGTCTCCCAACGGATAGGCCTTAAAATGAACATGGACAAGACGAAGGTTATGTCGAATGTCCATGTGGTGCCTGCCCCAGTTATGGTCGAGAACTCGGCTCTCGAAGTTGTCGACGCGTATGTATACCTAGGACAAACTGTCCAGTTAGGTAGGTCCAACTTTGAGAAAGAGGTCAATCGACGAATCCAACTCGGATGGGCAGCGTTTGGGAAACTACGCAACGTTTTTTCGTCCAAAATTCCTCAGTGCCTTAAGACGAAAGTCTACGATCAATGTGTGTTACCAGTGATGACATATGGAACCGAAACGTGGTCATTCACGATTGGCCTCATGAATAAGCTCAGAGTCGCTCAACGAGCTATGGAGAGGGCTATGCTCGGGGTTTCTTTACGCGATCGAATCAGAAATGAGGAGATACGTAGAAGAACTCGGGTCACCGACATAGCCAAACGGATTAGCACGTTGAAGTGGCAATGGGCAGGCCATGTAGCTCGCAGAACAGATGGCCGATGGGGCCGAAAAGTTCTCGAGTGGAGGCCACGGACCGGCAAGCGCAGCGTAGGACGTCCACCAACAAGATGGGATGATGACCTGGTGAAGACCGCAGGTCGACGGTGGATGCAGATCGCTGCCAACCGCAACAACTGGAAATCCATGAGGGAGGCCTATGTCCAGCAGTGGACGTCCTACGGCTGAAATGATGATGATGATGATATATTTTATAACTTTGTGTACATCAATGGCTGTGAAACTAGTTTGTTTATATTTTTGTGTTTTTATCTAGCTTAGTTGTATTTATGCGTCATGCACAGTAGTATAAACTGTCGTAACTGAAAACCATCGCCTTTGTAGGTTTCTTATAATTATTTTAGGTTATCTATAATTGCCTATGCTGAATGACGACCAAATGTTGATGCCATTATTTTATAATCTAATTCTTATGTAACATAATGTATTATATAATGTCGTAGGATGATTTGATTATTCAAATTATCATCAATTCTTATTCAGTTATTATCAATTAAGTGAAAACACAGATAATTAGACAATTATTGTGATAACATTTTAACCTCAAAAGCAGTGTCTACGGATGGTTATAAAAGCAAACAATCTACTACCTGTCCATCTCGGTTTTGACACAGGCAGTGTTTTTGGATTTTCAGATGGTAACCAAATCACAATTGTCTAATTATTCGTGTTTACGCAAAATCTCTAGAATTTTTGCGATAATTAGAATTATCTAATCATCCTACGACATAATATATTAGAGGGCGAAACCCCCTTATATGCATAGCGCTGTCTGTCTGTCTGTCTGTATCTCTGTGCATGTAACGATTACAACCGAACGCGTTGACCGATTTACCTGAAAACTTTTTTGTTACTAACGTCTAATGAGAGGCGTAGGGACGTTATTATGACCTTAAAAGGTCACCAAAAAAACAAAAGTATTTAAATGGCCGAAAACGTCCAAAAACCCAAAAATGGCATTTTTGACCTTTGGTGACCTTTTAAGGGGTTAGCCCCCTTTTCTGGTATCCCCGTACCAATGCTTGTATCTTTAAGTACAACACAAAATAAACTTTTTCTTATCTTACTACACCTATTGCACTATTCATGTTCTGTGTGCCGGAAGTAGAATTTTACCCCTCCTCTCATGCCCATGGATGCAGTAAGAGCCTGCTAAGGGATACCTCCGGAAGATGGGCAGCAGCGTCTTCCCATGTATCAACATCCCATACTGCGCTCACCAAGCCGCCTGCCAAGCGTGGTGAGTATGGCAACTACCCCTCATGGAGATCCATGAAGGAGGCTGTGTTCATCAGTGGACGTTTTATGGCTGAAATGATGAATGATGATGATGTTCTCTGAGCATAATAAATTATTTAAGCTGGATTAAACAATGATTGTTGCATTACCAACGATACAGGTAATCTCATTCTGGGGTTTACCTTGTGTAAACGACTTTGTTCAAAAAGTTACATAAATTGTAGAATTTCCGGGGTTTTCCTGCTTAATAAAACAAATCTCACTTCCAACCAATGTTTGGGTCTGACCCTGTTAAATATATGATGCCAGGTTAATCTACTTATACGATTTTGTACACAACATGTTATTTTTTTACTTTTTAAGGTTGGTTGTTTAATGGCAGAATCTGCTATCGACGACCTCTGTAGCGTAGCGGGCGAAGGTCCACCTGCGACGCAAGAAGTTGGCAAAAGTTGGCAAGCGCTTTCCAGGATATTGATACACTGCTACCATCTTCGGGCGATATCCCTTGGAAGATTTTTACGGCATCCACTGGTAACGTAGGTCGTCAAAGCCAGCTAAATTTCGTCAAAAAGTTAACGTTTTACCGTTTTACCACGTCACGTTTAGTCACGTCATGTCACGCAAGCAACGCTTACAACTAAAATGTCATGTTGAATATTGAATTTGGAGTGATACCATCGGAAAATGTGAACGTTTAATTTTTAGTTACATTTAGCAGGCCGACGTTTTCGTAACACGTGGTTTCTTGTTTGTTTATTAGGGTTGCGTACCCAAAAGGTAAAAACGGGACCATGTTACTAAGACTACGCTGTCCGTCCGTCTGTCTGTCTGTCTCCAGGCTGTATCTCATGAACCGTGATAGCTAGACAGTTGCATTTTTTACAGATGATGTATTTCTGTTGCTGCTGTAACAACAAATACATAAATAAAACAGAATAAAATAAATATTTAAGGGAGGCTGCCATACAACAAACGTGATTTTGATTAAATAATGGTACGGAACTCTCCGTGCGCGAGTCCAACTCGCACTTTGCCGTTTCATTACTTTCTTAAGTTATTGCATTTTGTACTAGATTTAAGGTAAATTATTTTTCATACTCATAAAACTGCACGTGTATTTTGACTGCCATACACATGTCAAACTATTTAAACACTCGTTTAAAATAACTAACAGATTACAAACACATTTAGCTCTTTGCCAATAAAAACCCACTCATGTACTCTGCAAGTTGCAACTGCATGAAATACCCTTACAAAAAAACCCCTCAAAAACTTAGTAAACATACGCCCACTCGGCGCTAGATAAATTAAAATAAAAAAGGCGGGGAAAATTCGGAAGCGTTTTATGTACGGGACCCGGTCTATTCACAACCAGCGAGCTCGTAAATTACCGAGCTCTGCTCAGCGTTGGCCGCCATTTTTGGGGTACCGTATTGTTTATATTCGGACGCAGCGTTTCTAGATAAGTTCGATTTTATGGAATGGAGATAGCTTTATTGTGGTACTGGGGGTCGTTTGAGATCAAGGGGCCGCTTTGGAAGGACGCTGGTTTGATATATTTGCCAATCATCATAATAATTTCAGTTGTAAAACGTCCACTACTGGACGCAGGCCTCTCTCATGATCTCCATGAGGGGTAGATAGATAGATAGAATAGATAGAAAATACTTTATTGCACACCTTAAAACTAAACATAATAACAAGAAACACTGAAAAACAAAGTGACAATTGGTGGCCTTATCGCTAAAGAGCGATCTCTACCAGGCAACCTTGGGATGGATTGGATTGTAATATATGACAAGGGGTTATAATGGTGTACATGTAGGTTAAACTAATTACATATACATATACCATACATAATAAACAATATAAGTACATACATATTATACATAAGTTCGATTTTATGGAATGGAGGTAGCGGGGTAGTTGCCATACTGAGCACATTTGGCAGGCGGGTTGGCGATCGCAGTACGGGATGTTGATAAAGGAAAGACTTTGCTGCCCATCTTTCGGAGGTATCCATTAGCAGGCTCCCACTGCATCCACGGGCATGAGGATCATCCTGTGAGGGAGAGGTTATATTCTACTGCCAGCACCCCATGGCACGGCACGGTTGCTGTATTTTATTTATTTATTAAGACACTCCTACGACATCCTCACATTACATTCACAAAGTAAATTAACAATACTGGTCCCGTGTGAGACACCTATGTATTTGTCAATGACTATCTATGTTATGGGTACTAGATGACTGATAGATAATCATCAAATGAGAGAGCTCACTCATTTCGTATCTGTGTACCTCTAAACACAGTGTTAGCCGGTGTCTTCATTTTGCACAATAAATGGTATAAGTAACAGTTTTGTTTACTGGCAAAACCAGTGTTTGTGCGTCGGCATTATTGTCAACACACATATAAAGGCAATGCCATTGTTTTTGATGCCAGGACACATCTAATGATTTAAATCTTTGCTTTATACATTATCATCATCATCATTTCAGCCGTAGGTCGCCCACTGTTGGATATATGCCTGCCTCACGGATTTCCAGGTGTCGCGGTTGGAAGCGGCCTGCATCCACTGTCAACCTGCGGTCTTCACCAAGTAATAATAATAATAATAATAATAATTCTTTATTCAGAAAAAAAACTGGTTTGTAAATAAAGTACACAGAAAGTTGTAAAAGTTAGTTATGTTCTAACTTACATGCTAGAAGGTTATGCATCATAATAATTGTCAAACTCTTTGAAAAAACTTTAGACAAACCTTTTAGGATTATTGACACCTTGCTCTAACTAAGTTAAAACTTGTAAGAAGATGCAAGGGCTCTCTATTCCCGGGGTTTAAACACAAAATTTAGTCTCATGAATGGATGACAAAGTATTATTTAAAATCAATATACGTTCACTGAAAGTACAAATAATAAGTTTTATCTAATCTAAGAGCTATTTATGAAGAGAAAAACAAAACATATTATATTATAAACATACCTATATTAATGTCCAATTTATTAACTACGATACGACAGTAAGCAATTTTTCTGTTTGGTTGTAATCCAAACTCTGTAAATAGGTTTTAAGAATTTTCTTGCATTCGTGTGCGGTTGTTTTATGTAGAGTTACAGTATTATTAATTTTATTGTATAGAAAAAGAAAAAAAGTCATCTACCTACGCTGCGCTTACCGGTCCTTGGCCTCCACTAGATAACATTTCGGCCCCATCGGCCATCAGCTACATGGCCTGCCTATTGTCACCTTAAAGTGCTTATCCGCTTGGCTATTGCCGGTGACCCAAGTTCTTCTACGTATCACCTCATTTCTGATTCGATCGCGTAGAGAAACCCCAGCATAGCCTTCTTCATAGCTCGTTGAGCGTCTCTGAGCTTATTTCTGGTATATGGTAGCCATATGGTAACACACTCTAATTAAAAACTTTCGTCTTCGACTATATTGGGCGAAAAGACGTTGCGAAGTTTCCCACACGCTGCCTATCCGAATTGGATTCGGCGATTTACCTCTTTCTTGCAGTTGTTATATTTATCTTATTATCCCTATCAAAGATCATGCGCCGGATTATCTGCATCAATATGTAAGATGGGCAGCAGCGTCTTTCCGTGTATATCACAAAGCCGTGTATCATCCCGTACTGCGCTCACCAACCCGCCTGCCAGGCGTGGTGAGTATGGCAACTACCCCTTCATGATATTGCAGTGGACTGGATATAGCTGGAAAAGCTTTGTTATTTTCAGTCAAATTGTCGCTCAAATAACAGTGATACGGTTTAATAAACAAACCGGAATACCTTTTAAACAAAAACTCAATGATATTTGTTAAAATGTTTAGGTAAAAAAAAGAACGAACATCAACTTCTAATAGGTCAACCCTTTACCGCGCTCGGCAGAACACGCACCTAGCCTAATTAAGATTCGATTTTCAATTAATATTTGCCTTAGATTTTATCGTCCCACTTATTCGAAGAGTAGAAGCAGAAATCCTTTATATAAGCCGAGCGTATAACAAAGCAAACAGTTCATTGAATTCTTTGAAACAAATGAAGCTAATCGGACTAATTCGAGGCTCGCGTGCTTTTACTTTTTAACTATGAATACGCACTCATTCTGATGCCAGGGAGGGTAGGAACGTATTAGGATAGGTACATGATACATACGGGCAGGCTACTCTACGCATGCTCGGTTGGGTTTCGTACACAAGCTCGAAAAACGTTATCTCGATGTTCAATACCCCGATGTCTCTACCTTGACAGTACGTTCCGTCGATGAGTCTTCACCATACACCGAAAGATCAGTACCTCGAAGACCAGCGCAGGTCATCCCGTAACCCATATATGCTGAGTTGTGAGCATTTTGCATTTGATTTTTTTGTATTTGATTTTTATTCCAAGGCTTAAAATCTTTGATTGAAGGATTTCTACCTCGAAGGGTCTTAACATACCGTCTAAGCCGGCAGTAGACGTCATGATGACATAAATACATCATAAATTTTAAACATGCATTAAAATAAACTACCGTGGGCGCCGGCAGTAGAATGGCTGCCTCTCTTGCCCATGGCCGCAGTAAAAATCTGTTAAGGAATGCCTCCGGAAGATGAACAGTAGTGTCTTCCCATCATCATTCCTGTCTTCCGGACCCCTTCGGGGGTCACCGGGTGGGGCCTCGAGGTTAGACCTCCTTATCCTGGCTTCAACTCCTGGGGCTACTACCCCAGGGTCCTTTGATAAATGCCTTTCAGGCTGGTGTCAATTTTTTTTTTTTAGTGTCTTCCCGTGTATCAACATCCCGTACTGCGCTCGCCAACACTCGCCTGCCATGCGTGGTGAGTATGGCAACAATCCTCTCATGATCAGAACTTGGAGCTTTATGAAGTCTTATGACTTAGTGACCAACGCTAGAAAACCTGCTTTTAAAAAAAAACTGCATATAAATCAGTACACCCGTTTGTGATTTACAGAGGGACACACACATAAATAGCGGTCAAACTTATTATAATTTATAACACACCTCTTTTTTGTCGGGGTTTAAAAATTATGTAAAGCCACGATAATCACAATTCAGTCTGAAGGTTTCAGCAGATATTTGACCGTGTGTCAGACACCACCTAATTCTTTTATATTAGCTTTTGGGGAATTCACAGAAAGT
The DNA here is from genome assembly GCA_963082625.1 of Pasiphila rectangulata. Taxonomy (NCBI): domain Eukaryota; kingdom Metazoa; phylum Arthropoda; class Insecta; order Lepidoptera; family Geometridae; genus Pasiphila; species Pasiphila rectangulata. The sequence goes on along the minus strand of OY720254.1, from coordinate 1,376,805 downwards.
CAATCTCACATGAAACTACTTATTACTTTCTTTGTGCTTCGCTGTAATGAGTGACAAGTGACTTTGAACTTTGTTTTGTTAACGATAAAGTTTATTTTTTAGGCACCTACTTGATTATTTTTTGTAGGTAATTGTAGAGGTATTTACCTACAAAAAATAATCAAGTAGGTATATTTACTTTGTAGTAAATACACTTAATTCTGAAAGTGCTTTTTAAAAGTGATTAACCTGAATCAAATGGACTTTAATTAAAGACTTTTTATGAAATAGAAATATAATCTTCAAGGACCGCGGTGTGGAGACTTTACGAACTCGAAGCACAAAAATGCGTATTGACTATTGAAAATGACATTCAGCGTGTAGTTTATTTTGTTACGGATCAAATGCCAAAAAGATTACAAGCCATTATAACCACATAGCTGTGGGGAGCCGGCAGTAGTATTTTACCCCTCCTCTTATACCCGTGGATACAGTAAAAGCCTGCTAAAGGATACCTTCGGAAAATGGGCAGCAGCGTCTTTCCGTATATCGACATCCCGTACTGCGCTCGCCAACCCGCCTGCCAAGCGTGGTGAGTATGGCAACTACCCCTCATGAAGATCCACGAGGCTGGTCTGCGTTCAGTAGTCGAGATTTTGCGGCTGAAATTATAATGATGATAATGCCTAAAATAAACAAAACAAAGTCTTCGTTATTGTTCCCGGTCACCGGCGGTGGCGTCCGCGCGATCCGTGACGAAGCGAAATTACGTTCGGTCACCGGCGTCCGGTGTATCTCGAAGCGTTTTCAAGGATCCTTGACTCAGGCGTGACTTTGCGGAAGTCCATTATAAATACTAATATTATAAAGCTAAAGAGTTTGTTTGTTTGTTTGTTTGCTTGAACGCGCTAATCTCAGGAACTACTGGTCCGATTAGAAAAAATATTTCAGTGTTAGATAGCCCATTCATCGAGGAAGGGTATAGGGTGAGATTTGTGAAAGTAAAAGTGAAATGTACCGTAAGCAGTGTTTGTAGTAGGTGCGTTAAGAAGTTCGCTGAGATGAATAAATTGAAATCGTATTCTGCGCACAAAAAGGCAATATACACAATATTGGCAGAAGGCAGAAGCTTAATTTGCATGAGATCAAAGTCCGGAGCTAAGGGCACCGAAGTAATAAAATATTTCATAAGTTGCGCTTTGGGTAGACTGGCTCGCTACAACTCACGGAAATACGGCAGACACCATTTTTTCACTATTGTTTTAACCGACTGAGATCACTTAAAATGCAAAATCCCTGAGTAAAGATGAATTACTTCAGAACTTCTGGATGCAAGAGGGGCTCATTATTGCCCATTATTCAAGAAGTACTGCGCCTCTTCACTTCCGTCCGTCACTCCGGGAGAACAACAAAGGCGTGAAGCGGGAGTTTGGGGCTTTAGTTTTTTTAGGAGGGCATAAGACTCTACTTAAAAACCACGAACCCATCTCCCTTTTGAGCCACGCCTATAAATCAAATAAAATCAAAAACGTTTATTTGCAACTAAAACATAACTTAAATAAACCTTTACATAACTAAAAAAGAATACAAAATGACAAATCCGATATAATATAATAATGGGCATGAATTTGGGAAAACTCGGAAGTTGTTTCGGAATACACCTACTTTAGGCAGATTTTGTAATAAGGTAGAAAGTTCTTAAAGTAAGAAGGAAGGCAAGCGGAGGATTCAGCTAGGCTGGGCAGAATTTAGAAAACCACTTAGGGTTTTCCTATAACATACACAATGCTTAAAAATCTTTTTAATATCGAGCAAAATACGACAAAAAATCACGTCTATTGTATAGGAGCCCCCCTTCAATATTTATTTTATTCTGTTATTAGTATTTTTTACGGCAACAGAATACATTATCTGTGAAAATTTCAACTGTCTAGCTATCACGGTTCATAAGATACAGCCTGGTGACAAACAGACAGACAGACAGATGGATAGACAGATAGACAGCGGGGTCTCAGTAATAGAGTGCCGTTTTTTTCTTTGGGTACTGAACCCTAAAAAAATTTGCCTCTAGCGGATAGTTTGGTAGTAAAACAACGCAGTAAACTATCCTACAGCGACTGTAGTCTGAGCTTCATTGATTAGTTTTTGGTACCACGAGTTACAAAAAATCTGACAGATGTCATAGTAACGTGCGATTACTACAGTTACACTTTTAGATCGCCTGCCGTGGTTGTATTGACACCTTATGGTTGACACACAGGTTATGTGAAACATCACATCGTTATTACTTTGTTCTCGGCCAATATTGAGGGCCGTGATTTATAATTAGTTTTTAAAATACAGGATTTTATCGCGTACCTTTTTTAATTATTTTCCCAACGTTTTGGCCGGATTGCACCTGGTCATGATCGCGGGACGACTGAAGTTTTTGGGAGCTACCGCCGCGAATTGATGGTAGGATCCACGGCTACCCTCAATTCGTCTTCAGAGTCAGAAACGTCCCGGTTCATATTACTACACACTACACTGACGGTTTCAGGTTGCAGGTACAGTCGGAACACAACACACACACTTTAACGAACTCTGTGGCGCAACGGGCGAAGGTTCGCCTGCGACGCAAGGGGTTGCAGTTTCGATTCCCGTCTCGGGACAAATGTCTGTACGATCTGATGATATTTGTTCAAGGTGTTCTGGGTGTTTTTCTATATATAATAAAAATATCTATCTATGTAGTATAATGTGTTAAGTATATCAGTCATCTACTACCTACCCATAACACAAGCTCTGCTTAGCTTGGGGCTAGATGATGCTGTCTGATTTGTCCAGCATTATTTATTTATTTATTAATTACTGGATTCCACGCAGATGATTTGTTCGTATGAATTCTGCATTGTTGTGAAATTAAACAACTAATTTACATAGAAATTAACACGCGATCTAATTCATTGCGTTTGGTTCGCAAATAGGATTATTAGCGCATTTAATATCGGGTTTGATTAGCTGTTTGGCGTTTGGTCCAAGTTTTACGTTGCTATACTCCGTAATATAATAGTGTATGATCTATGCCGGGTTGCTTGCAGTAGAATGTTGCCGCTCCTCTCTTGCCCGTGGATGCAGTAAGCATCTGCCAAAGGATACCTCATGCATGGCATCAGCGTGTTTCTGTGAATCAACATTCTGTACTGCGCGAGTCAACCCGCCAGCCAAACTGTCAAGGGATACGTCCGGAAGACGGTAATCTGCCAAGAGGTACCTCTGGAAGATGGGCAGCAGCGTCTTTCCATGTAATAACATCCCATACTGCGCTCGCCAATCCGCCTGCCAAGTGTGTCGAGTATGGCAACCAACCCTTCATATCAGTACTTGAAGATTTACGAGATAGACCTTTGTCGAACATTGACATCCTACGGCTTAAATGAAGATATTGAATGAAAAATTACTTTTTACAACACTGGTGGCGATTCAGTTATTGCACTTACTAGCTAAAGCTAATTGAATTGATCTTAAACGGACTAAAATGACTGTGGTAAATTAATGTGGTAAAGTTAAAACGGAACAAATTAACCCAATTTAACGCTGACAGCTCTAAATTTAGAAACATCATATCGTTAATTATAATTACCTCTAGTCTTAGAAAGTGTAAATCAGAATCGAAACCACTACAGCCACAAATAATTTAAATTGAAACTTCAAGAATAATTAAACTTGGACCAAAATACATGAATTAACAAAGATCAAGCCAAATCGATTTCCGGAATAGGTTTTGAGTGAAACGTATCAAAAGGTATTCAGTGTCCGATGGAGATTGGTAATTTGTTCAGAGGCTCAACAGCATAGAGACAGATTGTCTAGGATCTCTCTAGAACAGTAATAGACCGCAACGTTTATGGGTTCAATGAGATGTCACTAAAAGTTTTGTATTTTAAGGTTAGTCCACTTTTTTGATTCTTGATTCATTATGATCCCACCTACTTCAAATTTTGCGTAGAATATACAGGGTGTATAATACTGTATACTAAGCGGAAAGATGTTGATTCTAACCACCACAAGGAACTACCTCAGTTCTACGACTTTTCAGGATTTATTGATTTTCATTCAAGAATTGACACGAAAGCTTAAACTTTAACAACTGATTATACTCGTATGATAATGGTAACCTAAGCACCAGCTGATTCTTGACAGGGTCATTGATTCCCCCAAATAAATGCCGTACATGTACAAATCATCATCATCATTTCAGCCATAAAACGTCCACTGATGAACATAGGCCTCCCTCATGGATCTCCATGAGGGGTAGTTGTCATACCACGCTTGGCAGGCGGGTTGGTGAGCGCAGTATGGGATGTTGATACACGGATAGACGCTGCTGCCCATTTTCCGGAGGTGTCCCTTAGCAGGCTCTTACTGCATCCACGGGTAGGAGAGGAGGGGTAACATTCTACTGTCGGCACCCCACGGCATGTACAAATAATATACCTAAAACCACACATACAAGACCTTAGGATCATCTTCCCATCACACCAACTATTAATACATATTACAATAATAATAACAAAAAAAAATATAAGAATCCCGACTTTTTTTCCATTCAGAACTACTTGTTTTCATGGACTGAAACCCCCCTTTCGGGTTTATGGTATTCAAATAGTCCTCAAAAATGTTCGTTGCTTGCACAAAATGAAATCGGTTGGCTCATAAAAGTTTTAATTGATTCATGATAACACTCATTTTCACACCAACCAAATAATAAGTGTTGATGTCGTAGTGTAAAATAATTAAATTTAAGTAAAATCATGTATCTGTAATAAAGGCTTAAATAAATAAATAAATAAACACTCATTTTGCGCACTGCCTCATTATCATCATCAACGCAGCCGTAGAACGTCCTCTGCTGGACATAGATCACTCATGAATTTCCAAGTACGGATCAATAGGTTACCCTTGGCAGACGAGTTGGCAAACGCCATGTTTCGGAGGCATACCTTGGCATAATCTTACTGCATCCATGGGTGAGGGAAAGGAGACAACATTCTACTCCCGAAACGCCACGGCTAAATAAGAAAAAGGAGAAAAAATATAATGTGAATTATTACGTACATAAAGTTCTTAGCATAACTTAACTAAAGTTAGGTTCAGAAAGCATTGTGTGAAAACCCAATAAAACTGCCGCTCTGACAAAGTATGGTTCGCGTGAAAAGTTAGAATGTTGTCGCTTGAAACTTGTCTGAGGGTAGTTTCGTAACGCGTTTGTGATGGTAACTGTTAAGGAAAATACGTATGATATATTAAAGTTCGTTGTGTGTATAACGATGTTTTGAATGGTAAGTTTGTTGAACACGACACTTTTGTGGGTAACAGTATCTGAGTATCTATATGTTCGTATGTCTGTTTCATCATCAGCTCAGCCATGGGACAGCCACTGCTGGACAAAAGCCTCTCAAATAAATCTGCAAGATCATGAGGTGTTTGTTGCCGTACTCACCATGCTTGGCTGCAGTACGGTATATGGATAATGATACACGGTAATGTGCTGCTGCCCATCCAGAGGTTTCCTTTGGCAGATTCTTACTGCGTCCACGTCTACGAGAGAGGAGGCAATACTCTACAGCCAGCATAGGCTGTAAAAAATGAGATCATAATCAGCAGTGTGATAAATAAAATAAAATAAGCCGTTATTTACTGCTTCTTAGTTAATGAAAAAAATCTTATAAGTAAACACAACTTAACAAATAAACTTGAATATAAAAATTTAACTACATGTAGTTGTGAACAACTACGGCAGTCGCTTTTTCGGCGAAGGCCTCCCCTAGCTCCTTCTGCTCGTCTCTCCCTTGCTATTTGGGTCGTTGTGTGAATACATCTCTCCACCTCTTTCTTGGTCTTCCTTGAGGTACCTATTCTTCCTTCTAATGGTATCCATTCAGTGTTTTTTTGTCCTTCTTGCATTTACTTGTCTACAAATATGACTGGACCAGTTCGAACCCTTTTCTTAATGTCCATTATTTTTGTTTTCTTTCATATTATGGCATTGTTTCTTATTCTGTCGGATATCTTTAGTCCTAGTTTTTCTTTCGCAGATTACTAATTATTCTTTGTCTTCTTTCCTCAGGGCTAAAGTTTGGCAACCATATTATGTTAGACAAGGTAGTATTGTCATATCAAAAACTCTTTTTTTCAATTATATATATATTTCTTTATTGTACATGATTTCTTTGAGTCTCCAAAACCTTTTCCTAGCTTGTGCTATTCTTCGTTGTACGCCTTTTCATGTGCAATATTCAAAAGATACTAACTGATCAAGATAAACATAATCTTGTACATACTCTATTACATTTCCGTTCACAATTATTATGTCTATCTTTTCTCCGTTTGTTAGTATTTTTGTTTTCGTTGGATTTAATTTCAATCCTGTTTTTCCACTCTCTATAGGCTAGCTCTGAGGCGATTCGCGCAAATACTACGATATCGTCTGCAAAGCGTAGGTGGCTAAGCATTTCGCTATCAACTCTGATGCCTTTGCTTTCCCATTGAAATTTTCTGAACACGGATTCGAGCACTGCCGAGAAAAGTTTTGGACTTGTCTTACGCTTCTGCACCGGGAACTCATCTCTTTCACGTTCCAGCCTTACTATAGAGTAGATGTCTCAAACAATATTAGGTATATTATTTTATCTATGCTTTGGTGAAATAGTGAGCTCCATATGGCATTGTGGTTCAGTAAGTCAAATGCTTTTTTATAGTTGATGAAGCACAGAATTATGTGATGCTGTTGTATTCATTTGTCTTCTTTATTACTTGGGTGACCACTTGGGTATCATCGACCGTCGAGTATTTTTTGCGAAAACCAGCTTGTTCACGTGGATGGTGTGCTCTTCCAATGCCCACAGCATAGGCGAAGCAAAATAATCTTAGAAAAAAGCTTATATAAGTTTGTCATGCATGAGACTAATCGGCCTGTGATTTCCTAAATCGGCGCGATCTCCTTTTTTGTGGATAAGAGTCGATTTAGACTATTGCTCAGGTGTCAATTATTTATAAAGAATATCATTGAAAAGCAGTTGAAGAGGTCTCAGTAAAGGTGCACCAAGTGATTTTACTACTATATTTCATTTGCGATATTATCTTTTCCCGTAGCCTTATCGTTTTTTAGTGTATTTATTGCGAATTCTATTTCCGAAGCGTTAATTTTCCGGTAGTTCTGTCTCTAGTTGGGTCTAGTAGACTTTTTTAGCATAAAATAAAAATGTTGATTACATTATATTAAAATAAGCAGTTCACACAAAACATTTTTCATAATATTTGTCATGTTCATCACCTAGTTCGAACTCAAACAAAGCTTGTCCAAAGGTTTATTACATCTCATACCTCATTATCTCTCCCACAATATCCGGCTCGAAGGACCGTGAATTGAATCCATGTCATTACACCCTACATATTCATCCAACCGCTCCAATTAAGCAGAAACACTGTCAGTTTGAGGTATACGGTGTATTATAATATGTGAACTAACCCAATAGGGGTGGTTTTGACTACCCCAAGGAAAAACTTTAAGACGTATTATAATTTGGTGAGTTTCATTCAAGAAAAGACCACGAAAGTTTTAACGTCATTATCTCTCCCACAATATCCAGCTCGAAGGACCGTGAATTGAATTATCGTCATTACACCCTACATATTCATCCAACTCCTCAATTGAGCAGAAACTGTCAGTTTGAAGCGCGGCATTATACATAATCCGGAGACGTGAGCATGCCACTTATTCCGGTACGGAATATTGTCCGGATTCTCTGAATAAAACAGACTTAGTGCGGACTTGGGTAGTTTTGAAGACTTCCTACTTTAGATTTCGGTCATCATCATAATTAAAGCCGTAAGAAGTTCACTGCTGGACGTAAGCCTGCTTCATGAACTTGGAGGTTTTAAGTAGTAATCACGACAGGGTCGTCATACTCAGCACGCTAAGAGAGCGCATTACTGGATACACGGAAAACTCTGTTGCTCATCTTCCGGTTGTATCCCTTAGCAAATTCTTACTGCATCCACGGGTAAGAGATGAGGGGCAAAATTAATCGTCACACACTGGTGAACCGATTTCAAAAAATATTTGAGCATTTGAATGCTGCATTGTTTCTGAAGAACATAGTCCTACATAAAATTCTTCTTAGTTACCCAGTTAATAAATAATAAATCCCATCATGAACAAATCCATTAAGATTATTGAACCAAACGGCGGACTAAGGGATATTTTGGAAGTTAAGGACAACGGCAACGGTTGTATTTGAACTAAGAAATCTCTACCCTCATTCAGTCCATTCCTACAAAACAATTACCGAACCGCAATAATACACAGAGGTATTTGTCTGAAATCCTTAGTTCTCATGCTCAAATTATGCCTGTGTCACTGAAAACATAATTTGAGTCTTACTTAAAGACATTACTGTTCAATTTGGTTTGGATTATTTCTGTCCGGCTGCGCCAACCAAATGTTTATTGCAGTTTAAGCTATAATTTTCGTAAATCCCATTTGTATAGAAATCTTCATGCTTATTACAGTGTGTTTTAGTGAAACCTATGTCAGTAAGGACTATTATTTAAGCTGTACTTGACCCGTTTAGTGGTTCTATACAGAATGCTCGTATATTGTGAGGCCCGGGAATTTCCTTGCGATGTTTATGCCATTGTGTGGCGGCTTGTAGCGCAAACTGTGAGCTTACAACTGCTTGAAAGCTCGTGGGTTGGTCCAAGTAAAAGGTAAGGTTATTTTCTCCCTTTTTTCAGCGTCAATAACTTTTGATTCATGGGAATTATATGGAATATTTACGGGACACTGCAGTGCCAGAGACATGCTATAATGGGGTCAGGCGGCACCTTAAGACCACTAGTCACTTTTCATCTAATAAATATGTATATTTGCCCCAAAAGATTTTATTTTATTTTATTAAGGCTTGCATTTGTCAACATTTTGCCTGATGTTAAGCACTTATATGGTCTAGGATGGGCTCACCCTAAAATTTTTGTCATTTTATAGGCTTATTATAATAATAGATAGCAGGTAAAAGGTCATCCTAGCCGATATCGGTTAGTTAAACTATTATATATTTTTTTACTCAGCTATTTTATCCCACTGCTGGGAAAAAGCCTCCTCCAAACTTTCAGTCATCCCTGGTTTTTACATGGTCCCACCAGTCCCGTTCGAAACGATCGAGATCGCCACGCCAACGTTTCTAGGCTAAGGTGCTAAGAATCCGTGGAAAAGTGGGCTTTTATCCCCATTCAATGGCAATCTGAAGATGGTAGGCGCCGTCGGGGTCTATTAGATATATGATATAGATACGAAACGTTAATCTATATTATTTTTCAAAATCTATCGATTTTGGTTACGTTGACCTTTTGACCTTTTATTTGCTTATGAGTGTGCATGGACTCTAAGAAGACTTATGTAGCTAATTTTGGCTTTAAACGTGGGTGCTCAAACAGCGCAAGTAAGAGTACCATTCACAAATAATATTGGAGTAGAATAAAATAGAATTAAATAAATAAAACAGGCATTAAATAAAACAAGCATTGATACGGGGGTACCAGAAAAGTGGGCGAAGGCCTCAAAAGATCACCAAAGGTAAAAAAGGGCATTTTTTGGGTTTTTGGACGTTTTCGGCCATTTGAAGACTTTTTTTTGGTGACCTTTAGAGGTCACAATAACTTCGGCCCTGTCACCAAATTTAATCAGTACCCTTCTCTCATTAAGACGGTGCTAACAAAAGGTTTCATGTAAATCGGTCAACGAGTTCGGTTGTAATCGTGTCATACACAGACAGACAGACAGGCAGACACAGACAGGTACAGACAGACAGCGCTATGCGTATTAGGGGGCTTCGTCCCCTAATAATTCCTTAGGCAGTAGAATGTTACCTCTCCTCTCGTGCACGTAGGTGCAGTAAGAGTCTGCTAACATACATATGCCTCTGGAAAATTGGCAGCGTCTTTCCGTGTATCAACATCCCGTACTGCGCTAGCCTACCCGCCTGCCAAGCGTGGTGAGTATGACAACAACCACTCATGATCTTGAAGGTAAATGAGGGAGGCCTATGTCCATCAGTGGATGACTTACGACTGCAATGATGAAAGTAATGTCGAATCAAGAATCAAAAACTACTTTATTCAGTGCGGCCGCATGGACCTTATTGACGCGTCACAAATTACAAAATAAAACAACGCAAATTAATAGAATAAAGCACATAATTGAATCTGTTCACTTCAGATGACACGCGAGTTAGGAAAAGAAGCGAACAGAAGAACCTTACGCGGTCGTTATAGTCATCATTTAACAATTTTATTTTGTCTTATGTTACGTTTGACGGAGTTGGAGCAGATTCCGTCCCAAGTGGTTTTGTCCTCTAGGTAATCTGATATTTTATAATAAGCTTTATTGACGCAACAAATGATAAATTATTCAACATATAAAAACTATGTCCATATTAAGTATGCGTAACACGAATACAAGTCTAAAGCTGGAAACTTAGACCAAACTTTGATGAGCATATTTTGTCGGTAAAGGTGCCTTTATATTTTGCTTGGATATGGTCGTGGTATTTTGAACGTATAAATAGATAGAGAGAGAAGGCGTGTTGGCTGAGTGGTACTCGTATGTACCTCTATAATATGTGAATACAAACAAACTCATCCAAGTGCGCGCCAGACTCGTGCACGAAGGGTTCCGTACAATTATTTGGCAAAACAACTACATACTATACATTAATATACAACTTAATATTCTGTGAATATTTCAAGCGTCTACCTCTTACCACAGATTACAGATACTAACTCTTACCGTTATTAATATCGAGCAAAAACGGCAAAAAAATCACGCCTGTTGTATGGGAGCCCCCTTAAATATTTATTTTATTTTATGTTTAGTATTCATTGTTATAGCGGCAACTGAAATACATTATCTGTGAATGTTTCAACTGTTCAGCTATCACGGCTCATGAGATACAGCCTGATGACAGACAGACACACAGACAGACGGACATCGGAGTCTTAGTAATAGGGTCCCGTTTTTACCCTTTGGGTACTAGTGTATTATATATTATCCGTGCTTTGGGTAACCTATAGATAGATAAACTCTTTATTGTGTAAATCATACAGAAAATAAAAACAAAAATAACTAAAATTAACTTAAACTACAAAAAACAACAGAAATACACAATGGGCGGTCTTATCGCTTAGAGCGATAAGACCTTAGAAACAAGCAAACATTATAAAGTGATCCAGTCAACCCGTGACCACGACTGTCGAAACGTCGGGAATGATCAAAGGTATTACGCGATAAACTCCCGTGTTTTTGTTATTACATTATAATGAATTGTGATCGCGAAAGTTTACAAAAAGCGATCATAAAGTGAAACAATAAATCCAAACACAGGGTTGAATGTAAGGCACGAAACTTTGCATTTAGAGACTATTATTACAATTATTTAATTCCTCGCGACCAATACTCATATTTTCGACATCGACCCAGCTTAATATTTAAATCTTTGGTCCCAGCCCTACTCGTGTCACTTTGCATATGTCGCAGCGATCAAGCTAAGTTTTACAAATTATAATACCTTACGTTTGAGGTGGTAAACATAATTTCTTCAATGCTCCGTTTATAACCCTCGATGGGTAAATACATCGGATCTGCGAAGTGGGATTTATCGGTCTCCAGGGATTCAGGTATAAACGGGATAGTAACATATGAATGTGATCTATTACTTTATTTCTGCAGAAAACTACACACATTTGCCCCGCGGCGGTAATCAAACCCAAAAGCAAAAGCTCGTCATTTTTTTTTTTTTTCGATTATAAGTATTCTCCTTTTTAATTTTTCATTTCATATAAATAAATAATGCTGAGCATTTCACACAGCACAATCTAGCCCCAAAGTAAGCAAAGCTTGTGTTATGGGTTTATGTCATCATACATATCTATATATATAAAATATCAACGCACAGCCTAAACCAATGGACCTAAAGACTTGAAATTTGGCCCACATATACCTTGAGTATCCTAGAGGCGCTAAGAAGGGATTTTTCGAAATTCCCACGGGATCGGGAATAAATGGGATTTATATTTTCGAATCTTTGGCTTTGCGTGAAAAAGGGGATATCCACGCGGACGAAGTCGCGGGAAAAATCTAGTCATACATAGAATAATACCCAGACCAGGGGCAAATATCTGCAGAACAATTACAAGTATTTGGCCCGTAGCGGGACAAGCACCCGCTACCTCCTGCATATTGTCGGCTATTAGACCGACCAAGCCACGAAAGCACTCATATATCTCTAAGAGCTGACTACACTTAGCCTCAACCGTTTCATTCGCCGTTGTAAACATAATTCATCAATGCTCCGTTTAAAACTCTCGATGGGTAAATACATCAGATCGGCGGAGCGGGATTTATCGGTCTCCAGGGATTCAGGTATAAACTGGATAGTAACATATGTGATCTATTACTCAATTTCAAGGTGAGGTGTTGTAGGCAATACCGCAAGTTGAGACATTACCCAATATATAACAAATTTAGTTTAGTTTTATTTTCGGTGCGAAATTCTACTGGCGGCACCCCACAGCTTTTTAAAAGTTTAACCCTTAACAGACTAAAACCAATTAGGACAAAAATTATTGGTGTTTTTATAAACACGATATTCCGTTAAGGAAACAATTATCCGTTCCCATGGATATAATCCCTAATCCCATTATTTTTTGTAAAAAAAGCAATCTATTTTTGTACAAAAATCGGCTAAGTGCAAGTCAAACTTGCGTGTGAAGGGTTTTTTACCATTATTTAGCAAAAAAACGTGTTAAAATCACGTCTGTTGTATGGGAGCCCCCCTCAAATATATGTTTTATTTTAATTTAATTATTTCCTTAAAGTGAATATACAACTATATTATATGTGAATATATCAAGCGTCTATTGCCATTATTAATATGGAGCAAAAAACTGCAAAATAATCATGATTGTTGTATGGGAGTCCCCTTAAATATTTATTAAAATGTGTTGTTATAGCGCCAACAAAAATATCATAACTATGAAAATTTCAACTTTCTAGTCATGACGGTTCATGAGATACAGCCTGATGACAGACCGACGGACAGCGGAGTCTTAATAATAGGATCCCGTTTTTACGTTTTGGGTAAGGAACCCTAAAACGGACTAAAAAAGCATAAAATCAATTTCCTATAATCGGAATCCTCGTGTTAGTCTAATAATTTGCTTTCAATTATCTTTCCTTCGTGTATAACTGGAGCCTATAAAATACTCCCTACGGTGTAATTGATATGTGAAGCCGTGGAGTGCCGGCAGTAGAATGTCTCCCCCGCTGTCTTGCCCGTGGATACAGTAAGAATCAGCTTAGGGATACCTCCGGATAACAGCAGCATCGTGTATCAACATCCCGTAATGCCAACTCGTCTGGCAAGCGTGGTGAGTATAGGAACGCCCTCTCATGATTAGTACATGATGATGATGATGATAAACTGAAACCTATAAAACACTCCATGAGCGTTACTCATCATCTCAGCCATGGAACTGTTATCCACGTCCATTGCTGAACATAGGCCTTTCTCATAAATCTCTAAGATCAAAGTGGGGTTGTTGTCATCTTACTACGCTTGGTAGGCGTGTTCACGAACTCACTATGGGATATAGATAAAGGACGCTGCTGGATCTTCTGGAGGCATCCCTTGGCAGGTTCTTAGTCCACGGGCAAGAAGGAAACATTCTACTGCCGGCACCGCACGGCAATTAAATACTCCCCGTGGTGTTATTGATAATACCCCATACGTTCTATGGGATGGCGCCAATACTGTCCTAATAACTTTTTTTTTGTTGCAGGTATTGGTGCTACAGTGATTTATGTCCTTTAAGGATAATAGGGTGTTTAAATGTAGTAAGTCTCTTAGAAATATGAAGGAAATCATCATCATCATTTCAGCCGTAGGACGTCCACTGCTGGACATAGGCCTCCCTCATGGATATCCAGTTATTGCGGTTGGAAGCGATCTGCATCCACCGTCGACCTGCGGTCTTCACCAGGTCATCATCCCATCTTGTTGGTGGACGTCCTACGCTGCGCTTGCCGGTCCGTCGCCTCTACTCGAGAACTTTTCGGCCCCATCGGCCATCTGTTCTGCGAGCTACATGGCCTGCCCATTGCCACTTCAACGTGCTAATCCGTTTGGCTATATCGGTGACCCGAGTTCTTCTACGAAGGTTATATGGCAGCTTAAAAACGTTTATACATGTAATGTGTGATAAAAATATTGCTTCGTTTAAGAAGAACAGCGACAATCACAATGTATACAAGAAATAAGAATAAACTCACTGCGCCCACTACTACTAGGCTCCATAAGGTTAGAATATCTTTTAAAGGGCAGTTTATACGCTTCTACAACAAACTTCCAAATGAGTTGCAGGAGTTATCATTAAATAAATTCCAAAACATTATCAAACGCAATCTTTGCAATAAAGCTTATTATAAAATATCAGATTACCTAGAGGACAAAACTATTGGGACGGAATCTGCTCAAACTCCGTCAAACGTTAACAAAGACAAAATAAAATTGTTAAGTGATGACTATAACGACCGAGGTAGGTTCTTCTGTTCGCTTCTTTTCCTAACTCGCGTGTCATCTGAAGAGAACAGATTCAATTATGTGCGTTATTATATTCATTTGTGTTGTTTTTTTTTGTAATTTATGATGCGTCGATAAGGCCCATGCGGCCGCACTGAATAAAGTATTTTTTTATTCTGATTCTTGAATATTTCATATAAGTAAATCAGTTCTGATTAACACAACAGTTCAACTCAGGTCTGATGATGAGATCGGTGTGGAATTGAGGGAACTCCTCAAATATTGCAAGTTGATACATATTATGAGTGTTAGATAAATTAAATTAAATAATGTTGAATTTATGTAAATATAATGAAAGCTTTTTGGTTTAAAGAAAACAAAAAAAGTATTTTTGCTAGTCCACACGCCTATATTTCCGGATGTACTTACTCGACCCACTCCATATTATCGATATGATCTTTATGAGGATTATACGTCCCTTAAGCCAAATTATTCTTCAACAATTCCCATTACTCATCAACGAAACCCAACATTACATAATACCCAACAATTTCACACATAAAAAGTGCCATCTGGCATCCCAGAAGACACATCCCTCTCAACGATCTCATACGGCGGAGGAGCAGTCGCTATAGGTCACACTTAGCTTTTTATTATCACTCAAATTTCCTTACGCATACACGCGGGTATTATAATGTTATGAGTGAGACTGTACATTATCTTTACGAGCTGATTTGGAGCACAAGGCACAGGAAACGGCGTAGGTAAAACTCAAACCTAAAAGGTAAGAACTTAATTCTCTTAAGAAATTAATGGAATCAGGCGTTACTTTGCGGAAATCCATATATAACTTGATATTTTCATTGCATTTTATTCTCTTAAGAAATACAAAAATTCATTTAAAATGAGAAGTTACAGCTTGTTATTGCTATTATTTAATATAAATGAAAAAAAAGTGGGTAGTTATTACATCAATAATTCTGAGGAGACCAACACAACGCAGTTGTCGATAGCTCGTTTGTTTCAACGTCGTCGCGGACATTTTGCAAGGCAACATAGAACAATGCTAGGCTTGGGTTACACAAATCTTACTTAATCCTTTCAATCTTTAGAAGTCTCTGAAATGCAAGGTGGTTCAAACAGCGGAACCAACAGAAAAAGTATAGTACTTTGTAAATCTCCTTAAGCTTTTGTAAATTAAAACCCCGCCACTAATTATTTCTCAATTCAAAAAAGTTACAGAAGTCTCTGAAATAAAGATGGTTCAAATAGCCTAACCAAAAGTAAATATACATACTTTGTAATCTCCTTTAGTTTATAACATTAAAAATTTTAAGTAAGGCCCCGACACTTAACCTGGTCTCCGAGGTGACCTAATTTTTTTTGTCTCAGTTTCGCAAACTACTCAACATGCCCTTTCATTTGAAACCACACTTGGGAGGTATAATTGAAAACATTTGATTGTTCATCCCCACTTTAAACTGAATGAATGGCTCGACCGATTTTTATATAATTTTCAGTTTTGCATTCGACATTGTTTATTTATTATTTTCATTTAATACCAAAATCGAGTATATTTGGAAACTTTCTATTATTCATTCCCTCTTTCGGGTGATTCGAAGTTTACAAGTTAGGGAGGGGGGTCCGCCCCCTAACTTGTAAACTTCTCAACTGATTTTGATAAAACAACTTTTAGAATCACCGCCAGAAAACCAGCAGAAAACCTGCAAGTAACTGCATGCAAATCGGCCCACTCGTTTAAGAGCTTCGGTGCCACAGACAGACACACATACAGACACATAAACACACACATAGCGGTCAAACTTACAACACCTTTTTTTTTGTCGGGAGTTCAAAATCAGCTTATGCTAAGTGTAAGCCCCTTCATTGCTTCTCATTTGCTCTTTTGCCTAACTTTTTTCTACCTGTTAAACGACATAATCATAACACTGTTTTGGACGACTAGCTCTGTACTCCGCTCAAGAACGAATATAAAGTCTCGACAAGTAATTTTACTTTCACAAGTGATACATGAAACTGAACAACACACAGATCTATCGTAGCTCGGCATTTTCTATCAAAATAAATGCTATCAATACGCTGCTATGGCAAGGGACTATTAAAGTCCCCCGTCCCCCGCTTATCGTCTATAACGCATCCCACAATTTCTCTGCCGCTATAAAAGGGGGTGAACAGTGAAAAAGACATCAGCCTTTTGTGATTTTGGGCTAGGTGTGAACTTTGATCACATACGGTTTTATGGCCAACGTGATTTACTATGAAAGTGGTATGAGGCATTAAATCAATTTTAATAGATAATCGTTGTCATGGGTTTATGGCCTGAAAAATAGATGTTAATGTGCTCACTGAGAGCAGCTGCGGGATATATACGAGAGCTTAGTTATTAAGAATGCCAGTAAATGTTTTTGTCATCATCTTTTCAGTCGTAAAACGTCCACTACTGAACATAGACATAACTTGTGGATCTCCATTAAGGGTAGTTGCCATATTCTGCACGCTTGGTAGGCGGGCTGGCGAGCGCAGTACGGGATACAAGGAAAGACGCTGCTCCCCATTTTCCGGAGGTATCCCACAGCAGGCACAGGCACTTACTGCATCCATTAGTGGACGTGCTATGACTGATGATAATGATGATGATCTGATGAAATAATGCAATTACTTTGACGTTTAAATGACGATTGTAAAGTTCATATTCGATTACCAACAATGACGTGGGGTGCCGGCAGTAGAATGTCACCCCTCCTCTCATGCCCGTGGTCATGCAGTAAGAGCCTGCTAAGGGATACTTCTGGAAGATGGGCAGCAGCGTCGTTCCGTGTATCAACACCCCGTACTGCGCTCGCCAACCCGCCTGCCAAGCGTGATGAGTATGGCCTCTCATGGAGATCCATGAGGCCTGTGTTCAGTTGTGGACGTTTATCGGCTGAAATGACCAACAATGGTTCTTAGGAATATTTTATGCCATTCCTTGAAACTGACGATACAAAGGATGTATTCTTAAGTGACAGTAAAAACTTGCGTTCCATAATGTTGCCAGCATTGATGTCTATTGATGTCAAATATGAAGTTAAATCCGTACTAATATCCTGAAAGGGCGGGTTCAGGAACACTAACGCAGTCCATTTTAATGAGACAAAAATAAAATAAAATAAAATACTAAGTAACTATAATTTTATTTATTAATACTAAGTCAGTTACCAATTTCTGCATTACCTAAAACAAAATTAATTAAAAACCAAATTTTATATTAAAAAATTTAGATAACGATATAAAAGATGAAACGAAGATTGATATAAAAGATGAAAGAAGAGACGAAGATATTAAAGATGAAAGATGTTCATTTTGTCACTAATTACGAAAAATTAACAAATTGTATAAAATGATTCTTAGAACTATTTGAAAGTGACAAAATAGGCCACCATTGAACTTGTGCTCTGGCAGAGTAAATCAAACCACAGCGCTGGTCTTTCATGGCCACCTTGTTTGTTATAGGTGGCATAGCCACATAGCAATAATACATAATTATAAAAAAGTTACAGAGACGACATCAGTCAAGATAAACACATATTGAAAGATATTATTAGAGAGTTTTGACAAGTTCTAAAAGGAAAATTATTTTAACTGGCAACACAGGCAAAAGAATGCAGCGGCAACATCCATAAAACGCACAGAATAATAACAAAGCGAGCTGACGTACAGATGTGAATACGACCAAATGGATACTCAGCTTTGAATAGCTCCGCCATTTCTTGGAAGGAATGTATGGGGATAGAACTATTGGATGCCTCTGTAGGAAGGTACCGTTTGGAGCGATAGTCTAAGTCAATGTCAATTGTCAATAATAATAAAACCACAAGGTAGAGGCCGCCGTGGGGTGCCGGCAATAGAATTTTTTCTATCCTCTTACCCGAGGATGCAGTAAGTATCTGGCAAGGGACACCTCCGGAAGATGGCCAGCAGCGTTTTTCCGTGTATCAACATCCCGTACTACCCTCGCTAACCCACCTGCCAGGCGAAGCGAGTATGGCAAAAACCCCATCATGTTCTTGGAGATCCAAGAGGTAGGCCTATGTCCAGTAGTGGACTTGGACCGCAGTTCTTCGTCCGAGATGAAGGTTCAGTTTGACCGTCAACTTACTTGATTTAGAAAAGATTTTATGCATTTTTTGTGGCAAAATTTAAACGTAAAGGAAATAAATCATAATAAAAATAAAACCGACTTAACAAGATAAAATCTTTGACTTGTTGCTTAAAACACTCTAGGTCTACCTGTCTAAGTCCATTGCTGGACGTAGGTTACCCCCATTTATCTCCAAGATCATAAGGGGGCTGTTAGCGTACTCACCACGCTTGGCAGGCGGGTTGGCGAATGCATTACAGGATGAACACGGAAAGACCCTGCTGCTCATCTTTCGGAGGTATCCCTTGGCAGATTTTTACTGCCTCCACGGCAAAGAGAGTAGAAGCAACATTCTACTGTCGGCACCTAACGGCAAAACAAAGACACAGAAAACTTTCCCAGAAGGAATCTCGAAAATAGTTTCTTTGTAACTCGTATAAAATATTTCATTAATTAACCTACCTTTTATGTGCTTTGATAAAGCATTTTTTAAAATTAGTTCTATTAAAAGTAAGGCCAGGTATCCACTAGCTTTTGCCCGCAACTTCGTCCGCGTGGAAGTCATAAAACGTAAAATCCCCTTTTTCACGCAGACCTACTTTGATTCGAAAATATAAATCCCATTTATTCCCTATCCCGTGGGAACTTCGAAAAATCCCTTCTGAGTGCACCTCTAGGATACTCAAGGTATGTGTGCCGAATTTCAAGTCTTTAGGTCCAGTGGTTTAGGCTGTGCATTGATATATCAGTCAGTCAGTCAGTGAGTCAGTCAGGACTTTGAGTTTTATATATATAGATCATACATCATCATCGTAAAGCGTACAGCGGCAGGTATTGATGCTGTACGGGTCGCTGCCGTGCCTGTAACATTAATAGATAGTCTGCTTTCCCAGCACCTATAACTTCCTCCCAGCATAGTCTAGCCTATTAGTCAGAGGAAAGAACAGGTCAATACGTCTGAAGCTGTCTAAGCAGCGGGTTTCCTTAAGATTTTCCGTCAACTTTAAAGCACGTGTTAAATGTGCATATAGTATATTTTCAAGAAAGGAAAACCCAGTCGTCGACCTCTAGGTATACGGTCATTTAGAAATTAAAACGATCTCGCCTCCTTCGACAGATATTGGTGGGAGACTGCGAGGGATAGGGATGGTTGGAGTAGTTTGAGGGAGACCTTTGCCTAGCAGTGGGACAACATAGGTTAAAAAATATATTATATATATCATCATCTCAGACGTAAGACGTCCACCGCTGGACTTAAGCCTCCCTCATGGATCTGCAAGTACTGACCTTGAGGGTTTTTTTCTATACTGAACACGCTTGGCGAGGTATGTTGATACATGGAAAGACGCTGCTGCTGCGGATTCTTACTGCATCCACGGGTAAGAGAGGAGAAACAACATTCTACTGCCGGCACCCACAGGTTCTTACTCTGCCATTTAGAAATAGAAGAATTTATTTCAATTAGAGGAAAAAATTAACAGCTTCCCGAAATCTGACCTCGAGCTTCAAATTGTGAATGAACAGAAGTGTGCTAAACGGTTTCCTGGATGCAGTGTCTCGGATTTGCCGGGATTTCGTGGCATTGTGAGCGAAAGCCTCTCTAATCCAAATTGAAAACCAAGCGCATCTTGCCTTATTCGCGATGAGCTGCCAGCTTCCTAGCCTTCGCTAGTTCATTGACCAGAGCCAAAAGTATTCCAAGCATACAGACTTTATATATTTTTTATTAGACTAAATGACTAGACAAGCCAAGCACCTGGTGTTAAACGATTTGGATGCATAGAAATCAAAAGTAGTAGAGAAAACTAAACCCAGTATTGTCAGCTAATAACAGATTTCTGTCCTTCTGTGGGCCTTCGGCTTGTCTGGTCATTAAGTCGTATAAAAAAATATTGCGTGCTAACATGCCATTATTATTACGAAAACTTATATTACGTAACTAATAGAAAATTACATAAGTTTAAGTGGACAAATGGACAAATCTAGCCGTGGGGTGCCGGCAGTAGAATGTTACCCCTCCTATCATGCCCGTGGATGCAGTAAGAGCCTGCTAAGGGATACCTCCGGAAGATGGGCAGCAGCGTCTTTCCGTGTATGAACATCCCGTACTGCGCTCGCCAGCCCGCCTGCCAAGCATGGTGAGTATGGCAACTACCCCTCATGGAGATCCATGAGGAAGGCCTGTTCAGTAGTGGACTTTTTACGGCTGGAATGATGAAGTGGAAAAATGTAATATTTTACAGGGAAAATCACAAAATTCAATGCACCGCACAAACTCATTGCAATCTCTTTGCAAGGTACTAAGGAAGTGTCAAGAGAGTTTGCTGTCCGCTTCCAAATTGAACACCTCTGGCCGTGACGCCGAAATCGTGGACTCGTAAATTACAGCCAGACGCTATCTAGTTTGAATAGTACTGTTCTGCTGATGTTCAGTGGAAGCAGAAGCGAGAGCGGATTAAGGAATTGCTGCAAAATAACAAAGATAGTGTAGGGACTTGCGGCACATCAGCATTTTACAGTTTAGCTTACGTAGCGCAAATTAAATAATAGCGCTGGCCAGCTCTGTGGCGCTACCCGATTGTTCCTTTACTCCTTTTACAATAATACTATCAGAATGAAAAGAGCAGTAGATATAAAAGAGTTTGTAATTTCACTGAATTGATTCCATAATCTAACTTGTGACTTTCGTATCTTAATAGTAGCGGCTATTTTGTCTAAGCTGTAAAATGCTGATATGCCGCAAGTCTCGACAGTAGCTAAATAGTGATTCGATCTACAAAAATATCCGATAACTAACCATAATACATACGCAGATAAAACATAAACCCCTTTCATCATCATCTCGAGAAGGTCTACTACTTTTTTATTTTTCGGGGTTACAGTATTAGATTCGAGCTTTTTCATTAAAAAAAATAAAAATTAACTCCTGTCAATCTCATCTCCAGTATAACACAATTTCTCATAGACGTCTTATATCTAAGATAGACGCCTAAGCGTTTATGTGCCTATTTCTAAAAATAGGCACATAAATGGAGAAGGAGACAAAAGACAGAGAATTCCTAAAAGATGATTCGATAACACCGAATCATGTTTTAGGACACCATAATGACTCGGACAAACAACAATATCTGGACGCTGTAATGTTGCTACTACCATGTAGCATAGGTACGCAGTAGAGAAATTGTTTTCTTACGTTATAGTATCGAAAGAGTCGGTGCGAGCCTGGACAAACATGCCAGAAGTGCTACTATACGGATAACTTCCTAACATTAATTTATCTCCAAAATTAATTCCCAAGAGGCGACTGCCCCAATAAATACATCAGCTGATCTCACAATGTAACCGCAAGACAATAGACAGCGAAGTTCAGAACTAATTGCAAGACTTCCTGGATCTCGAAATTTATCTCCGGATCTGGTTCACAGAGAGAACCTTCAGTTCCAATTAGTCGGTTTAATTGGAATTATTTCAGTGAAAGCATTTTTAGGGAAGGATTTCCGTGAGGCAAGTTCACTTTATCGAAATTTAAATGAAGTAAACAATTTAGGTAACTCTGCTGTAATAATTTGCTTCAAATGCTTAAAACTTTCACACAGCAACATTTAATAAGCAAAGCTCGTGTTGTGGGTGGGGATGATTGATAAAATACTTACATATTTTTTTGTAATATTATCTTATCATAGGTACATAGGAAAATAGCCACTGTATAAATATATGCGGAAAATAAAATATCTAAACGAACAAGCAATATATAGCAACAAATCAGCTTACCTATATCCTACTAAGCGCTTTGAAAAACACACAAAGAATTCGACACGTGTTTCCTCTCTCTACAAGGCAGCTTCAGGTGAAATCGGCTCTTCGTTCGTCATGGTTTCTAGTGTGTTCCGTAATTATTTTTAAGATTTTTTCAAATGCTCATAAGATATACGGAAGACCAGCGCTGTGGTACGACTCGTTCTGCCACAGCACATGCTGAGTAGTGACCATTTTTATCACTAGTTTTAAAACCGAATTGATGATTTTTTTTTATTTGATTGTAAAAATGTGACAAAATAAACGTTTCTTTATCTTTATCTTTATATAGGTTAGCGGATTTGTTACTATATACTTGTTGTTGATTTAGATATTTTAATGGACGTCTGCAAAGTCACTGCTCAATTAAATATGAAAATATTAATTTCTAGAAAAGGAAATATTGATTCCGCAGCAGGAACCTAATGCATCAAAGCTATTAAAAACCAAAAATACAGAAACTTTTTTATATGACTAAATGACGATACAAGCCGAAAGCCCACCTGAATTTAAGCGATATCCTCTAGCTATTACAACTGCAATACCGCGGTGATCACGTTCACGAAGCACGTGACCAAAGCTGCATTGCATTGCGCCTGTCACCCTGAGACATAGAGTTGTGAGCTCTCAGGTGCCCGTATTTCAACGTTTAGCGGCACAAATCGGTTTCGTTCACCTGTTAAGTAAAAAACTTCGTTTTTATAGCGCAGTTTTTTTCTGTTGTAATAATTAACCAATTGTGTAAACCAACTATGTACTAATGTGGAGTAAAAAACTTTAAAAAAATCAAAACATTATTATCAAGTCCTCATGTGATTAGTAGTATTTTTGAGCAGTAGAACTTTTGTACATCCGGGGATGTACTACCACTACACACTTACACTTACTTATTGTGAAGAGGTTGATACCGTAAGAATAAGTACCATTTGTTAATATTTTATTGTATTTTTTCTGTTTTTATTATTAAGGTGTAAGATGTTTGCTGTTTGTGTAAATTTAATTGTTTACTTTACCTATGTATAGCATAGCGCATTGGTTATACTGTAATGCTGTGTTATTTCTTGAATAAATAAATAAATAAATAAAAATAAATACACACGTACACTTTCTGCCGCCAAGCAGTAATGCTTGCATTGCTGTTTTCCGGTTTGAAGGGTAAGGGAGCCGGTGAAATTACGGGCACATGAGACCTTACTTACTTGCCGTGGGGTGCCGGCAGTAGAATGTTACCCCTCCTCTCCTACCCGTGGATGCAGTAAGAGCCTACTAAGGGACACCTCCGGAAGATGGGCAGCAGCGTCTTTCCGTATATCAACATCCTGTACTGCGCTCACCAACCCGCCTGCCAAGCGTGGTGAGTATGGCAACTACCCCTCATGGTGATCCATTAGGGAGGCCTTAGTTCAATAGTGGACGTTTTACGGCTGAAATGATGATGATGATGAGACCTTACAACTCTGTCTCAGGGTGACGGGCGCAATGCAATGCAGCGTTAGTCACGTTCACCTATTGGTAGATGTTACCGCTTAACATCAGGTGGTCTTTCGGCTTGTCTCGTCATTTAATCGTATAAAAAAATATTAATTGTTGAAAAATAGATAAAAATCCCTGACGCAAATAATGTCGCTATTGCAACGAATCATTTTCACAGTAAGAACGCAGTTTCCGCAGATGCCATGTTTTTTCTTGACTCCAACACATAAATTGTAAAAGGAAAATCCACGGGCTACCAACTCGACCAATACGGCTCGAGTTAAAAATACGAGGTAATCCTGTTAGATTTGTATTCCGTTTCCTTCCTGGGTTTACGGTTCTTTGTGTTTATTTTTATCACAGGCTGGGTAACATCTGTCATCTTGCGTCTGTGTTGTGTTAGACATGTGGTGTTTACCCCAACGACTTAAGGCGACGCATTGATAAACAATTATTTGAATGTAATTGTTTACTATTAATACATTGTACAGGATGTATTATACTAACCTGAAAGGGGGATTTTCAGCCCATGAATACAAGTAGTTTTAGGAGGGAAAAAGAGGTAATAATTCTATTTTAATATTTTTTCTTACATTTTAATAAAATAACCTATTTTTATTTTTGTACCTGTACGAAAACCACTTATTCCTAAAAAGTCGTAGAACAAAAGTTGTTGGGATGGTCAGAATCAACCTCCTTCGGCTTAGTACAAATATTATAATACACCCTGTATTGGGGCCGTGGGGCGCCGGCATTAGAATGTTACCCCTTCTCTCATGCCCGTGGATGCAGTAAGAACCTGCTAAGGGATACGTCCTTAAGATGGCCAGCAGCGTCTTTCCGTGTGAACATCCCGTGCTGCGCTCGCCAACCCGCCTGCCGAGCGTGGTGAGTATAGCAACTACCCCTCACGGAGATCCATGAGGGAGGCCTGTGTTCAGTAGTTGACGTTTTACTTCTGAAATATTGTATTGTTTACTGCAAAATGTAACTACCACAAAATTAAAATGCACACGTATACCATTAAGCGACATGTGAGAAGTTGCAAATTACCTTGAACAATACAAAAGCATCAATTCAAAAGCATACATTGTAGTTCATATTCTTAGCACCTGAAAATCAGCGCAGTAGGTAATACTTGTTAGACTACCATTAAAATATTTTATTATGAACAGTCCTCTTTAATTACTTTATTACAATGTTTAAGGGACTTACATGAAAGATCGATAGAATAATCATAATTTTCCAAACATTCATCAACATGTTCTCTAACCAACAACGTCTCGAATGACTGTCTGCTTCTTCTTCTTTTTTACGCAAGCACCAGGTAAGTTCATAAACGCTTGCACATTTCGTTGGGAAATCCTATATTGGTATAGGTTTTCTTTGTGTTTTGACCCCACGCAGCATGTTGTTGAAATAAGTTTATTACACCATAATAGTGCACCTAATTTGATACTTTTTGCGTTTTCATAAATCATTTTTGTGTGTGTGTGTGTATGAAAAATAAATTTATTTGTTCTTATTTCTTCGTACAGAGGCGTACGTATGCATAGGTACATGTTTTTTCCAGTTTTGTCCAGCCTTGAAAATAATTCGTGTTTGATCGCAAATCTAGCATTGATTTCAATCAACCAGTAGGTCTACCGTATGTTTCCACAACCAATACTCGCTAGACTGTAGTTAAAAAAATTATGAAAACTTCTACAGAGCCTCTAGCGGATAGTTTGGTACTAAAATACGCAGTAAACTATACTACAGCGACTGTAGTTTGGGCTTTATTTGCTGAGAATTTGGTACCATGCGTTACAAATCTGACAGATGTCATAGCAACGTAGTATTAATAGATACTGTAGCAACGGCAGGCGATCTAACAGTGACATTTCATCAGTTATAATTATTTTGTTGATCGTGTTAATACATGCTGCATTCTCCGGCACCCATACATGTCATAATGAATACGTAAACAGATTGAGTTTAGGTTGATTTGTCAATATTTATATCCGTTGTTAAGGCGACGCGCAAACAATAGTTTCAAAGTAATTGTGTAAATTACAATAGTGAAACCAAAGATTTTAATCGTTACATGCGCTCTCACCTTAATGAGACCGCGCCGTTCTGTTTCCACACAAAATGAGTGAGTGCACCCATTTATATCAGTTTAACCTATAAACACAGTGTTAGTCGGACGTGTTGTGTGGTTTTTTATACAAGAAAGTTCTTGCAACATTGCACAATAAATAACAGTAACAGTTTGGTTTATTGTCAAAACTAGTGTGCGTGCGTCGACATTATGGACACATATTAAGACAATGCCACAGTTTTTGGTGTCAGAGCACATCTAACGACTTAAATCTTTGAGTAAAACGCGGACTGAGGAAGGTCGTCTGCATACAAACTGACGCAAATACCTAGCTTGAAATGAAAAGTCTTAAGCGCCTGAACAGTTACTCTCGTTTTAAATAAAAACTATTCTAATGTCAAATCCAAGCACTATTTTATAAAGGATTTACAGACTAACCCATGTAAGGAAATCTTAATCTGGCTAGGTCGTCTTGTAATGACAATGACGTATGGTTTTTCTGGTACTTCAGGTGGACGTACTGAGTGATCGAGCTTCATTGTAGTGCATAGGTGTTTACTGGATAAAGGTGCAATCAGTTATATTTGGGTAAACAGACATTCATCATCATCATATAAGCCGTAGGACGTCCACTGCTCGACATAGACCTCCCTCATTGATCCAAGTACTGCAGTTGGAAGCGGCCTTCAATCAGCGCCGACCTTTGGTTCTTATCAAGTCGTCTGCCCATCCTGTAGATGGAGGTCCTACGCTGCGTTTCGGCCACGGACCGGCAAGCGCAGCGCATACAGTCATTAAATACTATTCGATATGCTATGGCCTTATCAAGAATGTGCTGATGTCTCGCTCACACTACACTTATAATTATGTCCAGAAAATTGAAAGGCTTACGAGTATATCGGTTTCGTTCATCTGTAGATTGAAAACTTGTGTTATATATAATCGAGCAGTTTTTTGGATTTTTATTCTGTTATTTATTATAGTTAACTAATCGTGTAAACTACTGGATGTTGATACACGGAAAGACGCTGGTGCCCATCTTTCAGAGGTACCCCTATGCAGAATCTTACTGCATCCACCGGCAAGAGAGTAGCGGCAACATTTTTCAGCCGGCAACCTACGGCTCCTTGTCATTTAGAAGAAAGTATAAAACAAACGCTTTAAAAACCGTTTGTTCACTCATTCAAACACGATCTGTTAGCTCATACAAAAGTACCAATAGAAAAACCGATAAACAAAAAGACCCGAACAGCGTTTTTTCATTCCACCAATGCTCAATCAATGAGTTCACTGGCCACCAACAACAACAAACATGGCGTCTCGTTCGAACGCACAAAAAAAACAATATAGAATTTGAATTTCGAATGTTACTGACGGTAGCCTAATATACCCATGTTTTTATTTTATTGGGATAGGATGGCCGAAACGAACTGATGTTTTTATTGGATAGAATATTTGAAGGAAATTAAAAACCTTATTGAAAATTCACGATTCCGATGAAATTCGATGGAATCCAAAGTCCAGTCAAATCGATTCTTGAATCTTTCTAGAACTGGAAGTGCTTTAACCTAAGCTACGGAACCCTTGTCGGGGTAAGTCGAAACTCTTGATTAGGTCATATCGATAATCATTCGCTTGAAATGTTCTACTTAAATGTGTTTTAACACTTTTAAAATTACAAACTATAGGATACATACATTATATTATTGGTTTGAATTATCATCCTACTCGTGTAAGTACCGTAAGGTGCCGGCAGTAGAATGTTACCCCTCCTCTCATACCCGTGGATGCAGTAAGAGCCTGCTAAGGTACACCTCCGGAATATCAGCAGCAGCGTCCTTCCGTGTATCAACATCCCGTACCGCGCTCGCCAACTCGCCTGCCAAGCGTGGTGAGTATGGCAATTACCCCTCATGAAGATCCATGAGGGATACCTAGGTCCAGCAGTGGACATGAACAGCAGTCTTACGCCTGAGAAAAGTTGAAAATTCAAAAGAATGAATGAAAAAGATTTCGAAGTAAGCACAGACGCCAAAAGGCATTTCATTTAAAATGATTTACATCTGAAACGAAAAATACATGGTGGTCCAGAGCCCCATTCACACAGAACCAGTAGCTAAACACTAAACAGTGCACTAAACAAAGAACATAAGCAAATCCGTCCACCGTGGGACTGCTATTTCAATTATTAACTCGACGGAAACGGATCTCAAGACATGATGTTTACAGACGGACAACCACCCGGTTTGATACTAGCACCACACGTGGTTATAAGTGTAATTAAATAATGCAGGTCATTTCACACAGCACCATCTACCAAAGTAAGCAGAGTTTGTGATATTTGGATTACCAGATGATGGATAGAATACTCAAAACATTTTTTTTTCATAAAACTTATAGAAAGATCCCAAAAAGAGATGGCGAGACGACCTGGATGCATTTGAAACATTGTGGCCGGAAGTAGCAATCGATCGTGATGCATGGAGAGAGAAAGAAGAGAAAAGTCGCCCAGCAGTGGGACACTACATGGTGTATTATAACATGTGTACTAACCCGAAAAGCCCATGAAAAATAGTTTTGGAAGGGAAAAATTTCGGAAAATCGTATATTTTACAAAATATTTTTAATATTTTTATTTACAATTTCACTAGTTTGTGCTATGTAAAATGATCCTTGGGTCAAAATTGTTTTTATTGTTTTTTAATAAAAAAACCCTCTTTGTGGTTATAGGTATTTTTATTTGTACTTGTACGACAACTCGCGGAGTGCAATGACCCTGTCAAGAATCAGCTGGCGTTTAGGTAGTCATTATCGTCAAATCAACTGTTGAAGTTAAAATTTTTGTTACGGTTTTTTCTTGAATGAAAATCACTGAATCCTGAAAAGTCGTAGAACAAAAGTTGTTCCTTGGGATAGTCAGAATCACCCTGTTTTGGCTTATTACACATGTTATATTACACTCTGTAAAGTTTGGTTAAAAAAATATTCTCCTTAATCAAAAGCCGGCATCTCTTCAGCTTCACCATCGGTTTCGCAGATGTCCATCGGCGAGTTTAAGAAATTCAACTTACGATTTCTTAAACTCGCCGATATTGTGAATTGCATTTGATTTAAATACACAAAGATACTTATTATTAATGACTAGCCGCACTCCGCGGTTTCACAAGAAAAAATAAGGAAAAATATATAATCTTAGGTACATTTATAATTTAAAAATCCATATTAATGTACTAACACGGAAAGACGCTTGCATTGACCACATATTGAGTAATATTAAGGACGTCACAGCTACTGTCTTACCCCTTCATATATCTGACCATGACACAGCTCAGATCATATCATTTCCCGTAAAGTCTAAACGTAACTTAATAAAGTCATTTTTTATTTACAAATCCGACCTTAGTTGTGAAAATGCTCGTTAATTTCGGGAATGCATTAGGAAACTATCATGGAACAATGTCTACTAGGACACAGATTTAAATAAGATTTTTACGAACTGTTCTATCTGTTATTTAGTCATAATAATACATGAAAATTTAATTTAATGTTCCTCTTTCGTATGACAGAGGATGTAGTAAAAAAGATAATTTTAGCCTTGAATAAAAGTAAGTCAGAAGGTTATGATGACATCACCCACTTTAACTAAATTTGACCCCAGATCAAATTGATAGCCTCATCATCATTATATCAGCCGTCGGAGGTCTTTGATATCCAAGTGCTGCGGTTAGAAGTTGCCTACATCCACCGCAGATCTGCTGTTCTTGCCCGTCTTACAGGTTGACGTCCTAAGCTGCGTTTGCCGTAGCGTCTATTTGATAACTTTGCGGACCCATCGGCCATCAGTTCTGCGTGCTATCTTGCCTGCCAAATACCAATTTAACGTGCTATCCGTTTGGCTTTGTCAGTAACCCGAGTTCTTCTACGTATCTCCTCATTTCTAATTCGATCCAGTAAAAACCTTGAGCATAGTCCTCATTGAGTGACTTGGTTTATTTATAAGGCCAATAGTGAAGGACCACGTCTCAAATACAAATAAATTTATTTCTTTTACAAACGTTACAAATCATATAACTTAGATCTAATGTTTAGTGCATATATATAATTCAAGTTAGAAAACATGGGTACCAAAGCTAGTTCTCGGTTAGTCTGCCTGACTGAGTTACAAGCAGGCCATGACTATTTCACCGAAACTATTTACGAAATAAATCTAAACAGCCTAATTTTCTTAAATTACATCCATGTCACTTATGTAGGCGAAAGCAAAGAAATTTATTGTTCCAACAAAACAATTTCAAACATACAACACATTTTATCTTCCACCATAAATCAGAAGATAATATATTTCCCAGTTTATCTTCTGCTTATCTCGGAAATAATAAAAGAGTCACAACACACTGCGAGAATAACCATGTGTTTAGTTTCAAGGAATTTTTCCTTCTTATCTTATTAGATCCATAATTAGACGGTAGAGAGACTGCTTTGTTTATTGTTGAAATGTAAACTAGAAAGACTGGCATGTGTGCATATTCTATTATCATCATCATCATTTCAGCCGTAGAACGTCCACTACTGAACACAGGCGTCCCTAATGGATCTCAATGAGGGGTAGTTGCCATACTTACCACGCTTGACAGGCGGTTGGCAACACGCAGCAGCGTTATTCCGTGCATCAACGTCCCGTATGTTGATGCACGGAAAGACGCTGTTGCCCATCTTCTGGAGGTACCCCTCAGCAGGCTCTTACTGCATCCATGGGCATGAGCATAACATTGTATTGCCCCTACGACACCCTACGGCATCTTCTATAATGATGTTTAATATTAATTTCATCAATGAAAGCCCCATCAGAAAAAAACTAGTCTATTTATCAAAATTACTCGCGATAATCGGTTCGTACGTTAGAATAATCCTCGGTCAAAGAAATTCGATAAAAACCTCTTGCTCAGAAACAGCCTAATTAATCAAAATTCTCCCACGACATTCAATTTGTATTTACTCTACTTACATACTTACTTGTGTTTAAAATTTCATCAAAATCCGATCATACGCTCACGCTCAGACAAAAAAGGCCTTCGTACATACAAACATTCAGTGCCAAAACGCCTTGTTGCCACTTAAAACCTCACTCGCTTCCCTCACTCGTTAAACATTATAATAATATAAATATACAGCCTTAATATACCATCATCATCATATCAGCCCGTTGACACCCACTGCTGGGTATAGGCCTCCTCCTCAGCACGCCAACGCAAAAAAACAGTCCTGTGCAAGTCTCATCCATCACCACTTAATCATCATTTCAGCCATAAAACGTCCACTAATGAACAAAGGCCTCAAGGGTCTCCATGAGGGGTAGTTGCCATACTCACCACGCTTGGCAGGCGGGTTGGCGAGCGCAGTATGGGATGTTGATAGATGAAAAGGCGCTGCTGCCCATCTTTTGGCGGTATCCCTTAGCAGGCTCTTACTGCATCCACGGGCATGAGAGGAGGGGCAACATTTTAGTGCCGGCTCCCCACGGCTAACCACTTAATAAATAAACTAAAATAGTACATTATGGTACAAGTGTGTAATGTTGGTGATAACCGCTGAGGCGCCATTGAGACACGAGTCGCTAGGTGAGGGTCTTAAGAGAGCCGAGGACGGTAATCATCAATACACTCGTGTATCTTGCGACGTTTTTCAACACACTTGTGAAGAAAATAATACTAAAAAATATTTTTATTAATAACGTACAAGTTGAAATTATCTTTTTAAATAGGAAGTTGCACGAAATAAGCAAGCAATAAAGATACGTTTCTTTTGTCACACAAATTACAATTAATCCATATACAATAATAAGGTTTAAAAAATAAAATAAAAATATGACAAAAATGGTCATTACTCAGCATATGCTGTGGCAGAACGGGTCCGTACCACAGCGCTGGTCTTTCGTATAGGCACATTAATTTATTTGTACTATTGAACACGATCTTTCTTGTATCCAAACTTTTTAAGAACAAAGTAACTCAACCAATAAAACACACTATAACTCACTTGTGAATAAGGAAATGAAAAATAATTTTATTTACCTTAAATCTACTACACAGCACAATAACTTGGGCACTAAATTTAACAATAATTTAAGACACTAAATTAATCCTAGGCTTAACTACAATTATTTTGTGCGTAGCAGAGTTTAGGGCAAATATGGTCTGCCCTCTGCATTGTTCTGGGTAGACAGAGTAGTGTGCCTACCCCGCGCTGGTTTTCAGTCCAGGCCAAAGGTAGGTCACGTCACGACCATCTTTAGTAATAATAGCAATGAAAAACGTTTCTTTTGTCACACAAATTACAATTAATCCATATACAATAATAAGGTTTAAAAAATAAAATAAAAATATGACAAAAATGGTCATTACTCAGCATATGCTGTGGCAGAACGGGTCCGTACCACAGCGCTGGTCTTTCGTATAGGCACATTAATTTATTTGTACTATTGAACACGATCTTTCTTGTATCCAAACTTTTTAAGAACAAAGTAACTCAACCAATAAAACACACTATAACTCACTTGTGAATAAGGAAATGAAAAATAATTTTATTTACCTTAAATCTACTACACAGCACAATAACTTGGGCACTAAATTTAACAATAACTTAAGACACTAAATTAATCCTAGGCTTAACTACAATTATTTTGTGCGTAGCAGAGTTTAGGGCAAATATGGTCTGCCCTCTGCATTGTTCTGGGTAGACAGAGTAGTGTGCCTACCCCGCGCTGGTTTTCAGTCCAGGCCAAAGGTAGGTCACGTCACGACCATCTTTAGTAATAATAGCAATGAAAAAGTCACAGTTTGATTGCAGGTGTCATTATGTGCCTAAATGCGGTGAAAATAGAGCCATTTTATGAGCAAGTATGTTGAAAAATATAATATAATCAAATGGAGGCCAAATATCTATAGATAACGAAGGCGCTGAACGATTAAGTCGTCCGTGTCGTAGTTCCGTGCTAAAGTTTATATCACATTATGACGCCATGAGCCCCCACCGCTCTAAAACGCACTTTAATTACGTTCTTTTTTCGACTATATTGAAAAATCAAATAATACGTGTTTACGCCATAGGGTGCCGGCAGTAGAATGTTACCTCTCCTCTCACGAGCGTGGATGCAGTAAGAGCCTGCTAAGGGATACCTCTGGAAGATGGGTAGCAGCGTCTTTCCGTGTATCAACATCCCGAACTACACTCGCCAACCTGCCTGCCAAGCGTGGTGAGTATGGCAACCACTCCTCATGAAGATCCATGAGGGAGACCTGTGTTCATCAGTGGACGTTTCACGGCTGAAATGATGATGATGTTGACGTATTTATAACGTTTTTTATTTACTTACCGGCAATATAATTATGGCAACATTACTCCTCTTTTAAATTATGACAAAAACCTTTACAATTTCTGACGCTGAGCTGAAAAACGCAAACAAAAATCAGAACATACGCATGGCAACCCTGCTCAAAAGTTGCCGTAAACTTCCATCCGCCAGGTGCTTCTGAAACGGAAAGTTGGGCAACACCGGTGAGTTTTGACGACCATTTTTATGGTTGGTTTTTGCAAGTGAATGGTGTTTTACGAGGGATGATCTGAGCTTAATGGGATGCGCCTGGAAGAACTTATCCGATACACAGTGGCTTTTTGTCAACATGTTTAAACTGAGGATGTTCCTCTCAGCTCACTCGGGTTACTTCCGCTTCATACGTTACATGTTTTTGGCTACATCGGTGGCTCTCTCAGATTAGTTGGCGAGCGCACTACGAAATGTTACAACATCCGGCTGTTTATCTATCTCGCGACAGGTTTGCAACAGGCGTATTAGCGCAATCATCGCTGCAACTTTTTATAAGATTTTTAGTATGATTTTATATTTTTGTGTTCTGATGCAGATTGTTCCTTTTCTTTTTTCATGTGTTAGCTTAGAACTTTTAGTATTTATGATGTTTTACATAAATACGGGTTGCGGGTTCGATTCCCGCCTCGGGACAATTGTCTGTACAATCTGCAGGTATTTGTTCAGAGTGTTCTGGGTGTTTTTCTATATATAATAAAAATATCTATCTATGTAGTATAATGTATTAAGTATATCAGTCATCTAGTACCCATAACACAAGCTCTGCTTAGCTTGGGGCTAGATGATGCTGTGTGATTTGTCCAGCATTATTTATTTATTTATTATTTAAGCATTTTGGTTATTACTGTATAGCTACTATCAAACTATGTTTATATAAAATAAATAAATAAATAGGCGTAACTCGCGCGATAATTGCTGTCAATGGTAAATTTTGTAGTCTATATAAAAAAAAAATCTATAAAAGCATAAATTGACGTTTGACAGATGATGATCGCAAGATTTACGCCTGGTTTCTATGAGGGGTAATTGCCATACTCACCACGCTTGGAAGATGGGTTGGCGAACGCAGTTCAGCATGTTGATGCACGGAAAGACGCTGCTGCCCATTTCTTAGCAGGCTCTTACTGCATCTGCCGGCAAGAGAGGAGTGGTGACATTCTACTGCCAGCACCGCACGACGATGGATATATAGATTTATCTATACTCACACAATATCTATTATACAATATCTATATATATCATATTCATGTAGCATTTTGGATATTAATATTGTTATTAGCGAATAATTTGATGCCTCGGAGCTCTATAAAACCACAACCACACGGTAGAAACGCTTCTAGTGTCTATTTAGATTCCCGCTATATTACGGGTTATATTGGGTGGGGTGTTTGAGTTGTGATTAGTTCCTGAACCTGAATTAATAGTAATCATTATTAACATCCCGCCGTGGGGTGCCGGCAGAAGAATGATACCCCTCCTCTCCTGCCTATGGATGCAGTAAGAGCCTGCTAAGGGATACCTCCGGAAGATGGGCAGCAGCGTCTTTCCGTGTATCATCCCGTACTGCACTCGCCAACCCGCCTGCCAAGCGTGGTGAGTATGGCAACTACCCCTCATGGAGATCCATGGAGGCCTGTTCAGTAGTGGACTTTTTACGGCTGGAATGATGAAAGGCCTTTTCAAATTTCATAAGCAGTTTTATTTATTATTTGTTTGTTTTTCATCAACTTTAAAACGTTCTAAGGAGGAAAACGGAATCCCAAAATGTTTCCTGTAAACTTTTTTTACAAACGATGGAAATATGCTTAAAGTATGTATATTGTATATACCACACTAATTTACTTTCTAGGAAAGTATACTGCACGTACCGCCGCGGCCGACTCTAAAGTCCGCTTCATCTGGTTCCATACTGTTTGCGTCTAACCTAAAGCGTATTTCAAACGGTAGTGTACGTTCCAGAATCGAGTTGTACGGAAGGCGGGAATGACAAATGAACTTGTCTCGCGACTAATGATCGGTCAGTACGCGGTCACTGTCCGATGTCCATCCGAAAGGAGCATTGTAGCGTACGACACGAGATTTGGTTTATTGATGATATTCATAATCATCGACCTTGATTGCCGCCTCATTGATTGGCTTAGGTGGTCTAATAGCCGACTGATACGCAGCTGGTAGCGGCGCAGATTACATAATTGTAGCGGGTTCAATTCCCGCCACGGGACAAATGTTTGCAGAGGCACGTATGGACAGATTTTCCGGATTCGCTTCTCTCTCTGCCGTCTACACGTCCACAGGCTGCACACAGGCCTCCATCAAGATACGCGGAAAGACGCTGCTGCCAATCTTCCAGATATCCCTTGGCAGAAGGGGCCACAATCTTCAGCCATAATCATCTTATTATTAGAATTTTTGCCGTAGGGTGCCGGTAGTAGAATGTTGCCCCTCCTCTCTTGCCCATGGATGCAGTAAGAGACTGCAAAGAGCTCCGGAAGATTGGCAGCAGCGTAGTTCCGTGTATACCTCTAAACATCCCATACTGCGCTCGCCAACCCGCCTGCCAAGAGGATGTGTTCAGTAGTGGACGTTTTACGGCTGAAATGAATGTTGAATAGGAATTTATAGAAAATACTACAAATATACGAGTACGACGGACGCTTTGACTGCGTTGCCAAATCACAGGATAGCATTGGTTATTTTATTGAAATCGTGTCGTACCGTGTAAAACCACGAATTATCTCGAATGTCGGTCAGCGTTGGAGCCGGCTCCAGTTTGCGCAACACAAGTTCGGTTATTGTCACGGTACGACGAGCTCGTCGGTATTTTCAATCCGAAAACGGTTGTTTTTGTTCGTGAAATTGGCTTCGTATTCTTATTGAATACTTCATCATTATCTCAGGCGACAAATATCTATCGACTTATCTGCAAAACAATTGCAAACGTGACGGATTAGCATGTGGCAATGGACAGGCCATGTAGCTTGAAGAACATACGATGGGGCCGAAAGGTCCTCGAGTGGAGGCCACGGACCGGTAAGCGCAGCGTAGGACGTCCACCTACTACACCTAGGTAGTCAGATGACTTGGTTTAGACCACAGGTCGACGGTGGATGCAGGCCGCTTCCAACCTCAATACCTGGGAATCCATGAGGGAGGCCTATGTCCAGCAGTGGGCGTCCTACGGCTAAAATTATGAATTACAAATATTTTGTCCCGTGGCGGGATTCGAACCCGCTACCGCATATCAGTTAGACTAACTAGGCCAGTTAGACTAACTGAGCTACGAAGGCAGAATACTCAGAAAATCTTAAACAAAACGCCCCAGAAAGTCCTTTGAACCATCCATATGTAGCATCGTATTATTAGAAACCACTTTATGAGATTTCCTATACTCTCTAGGTCTTTAATCAAAAGCGAGCGGTGCCGCGGGGCGTAACTAACTAGATCGGGAGCTAAATTGGTGCCCTTAGATAATGCTTTTGTCTGTAATGTATCAAATGATCCTGTCAGGCGTCTCGAGCCACTTAGGGTAAGTACTGGTGCCCTATGGCGGGTTCGTTTGAGTCATTTCAATTTATTTCAAATTCAGATTTTGTTTTCAAGTATCCGAAAGAAGAGAAAAAGAAACCTCACATCTTCATTTCATTTATTAACAATACAATATTCGTCTTAATATTAAGTTTAAATAATGTAAAGAAAGATTTTGGAAAGGTTGGATATAGCAAGATGACAAAATTCCTTATGCGGATGAACCAAGACAGACCTGACCAAGAGCATATTATGAGTCCTTGTTTTATTAAAAGTTTTAAGACAAGCATTTATTACGGATAGTATCAAATAGCTTCTTAGCCAGCTCTCAACACGTTTTGTACGTAGTAGATAAATTAAAATCTATAAAAAAAAAATAATTAAACCGTCACGCGACGCCTGGCATATGTTAAACATTTTCACCAAAGTCGCCATTGTCGCCATAGAGGATACAGTCGCTACAGTAGCCTCAGTTGCCATAGTCACCCCAGTCGCCACAGTATCTCCAGTCGCCATTTACCCCAGTAGCCACAGTCGCCACAGTCAACACGATGGGCACGATGGGCGAAAGCCAGTCGCCCTAGTAGTAACTCGCACATCTCCAAGCGTCACGCATCACCTCTCTGATCGGATTTACACCCCGCAAAAGATGTTATACATAAAAAAATGCAGGAAACGCATCAATCTAAATCTAAGCCACTATGTATAAACTATGCTAATTCATGTTTGTAGATGAAACTATTCTTATTGTCTTATTATACATATTTTAATGTAAGAATTGTGTGTCATGCAGCTTACCTAGCTATTAATATAAGTTAAGATAAAGATAAAAATCATTTATTTAGACATGTTACAAAGGCACTTAAATTCTAATGAAACGATGACACTACCGAAGCTTTACAACTGTGTGGCAGTGTCAACGCCCAACTCCTAGACATACATGGATTCTAAATATTTAAAATAAAGAAATTCATTATTATAAACTAATAAATTGGATGTGTGTGAGTGTGTTTTGTGTGTGTGTGTGTGTGTTGTGTATATGCGTGTGTGTGTGTGTACGTGTGTGCGTGTCTGTTTGTGTGTTAGCCTTCGGCCTGGTCTCATTGGAGATCTGCAGGCCAAGACTTACGAGCTTTCCAGCTCCAGAAACAGTTATGAGATCTAAATGATCTCATAATGTCTGTCTGCCAAAGTCTATTTTTGTGCAGAACACGATACCTGAGAGGATGCACTACAGAGGAATGTCGCAGACTTGTTTGCCGAGAGCACCTGTTCACGGAAATTGTGTAGACGCCCTTACCACGGGCCAAGCGCTGTGGAATCGAGTCGAGTTCTAGATGTCATTACTTGTGTGACGCATTAACTTCTCTTCATTCTTCTCTGTGTCTCAGGGTGATGGGCGCAATGCAGCGATGGTACTGTGCTTAGTAATGATCGCGGCATTGCAGTTGTTAGGTAGAGGTTACCGCATAACATCAGGTTTATTTTTTTCAGGAACAACAAATAACAACATTGTTAAGGGTACTTAATTTAAGGAATAATATTACCAACAATGTCTTCTGCATTTCCTCCTGGGTTTTGGTCTCCTACATATGAAAAATAAATTTAGCGTCCAGGGTCTCAGGATGATAGTTCGCCTCTCGTTGGCCGAGACCACTCGGCCAACGCGGGACAGCCAGTATCAAAATATGACAACACGTCAAGTGACTTTCGATCGAGAACCAACCCTCGGTAAGGCCTTGTGTTTGCGCGTCATACGTTTTTTGAAAGGATCCGGGTCCAGTCGTCTCCTTTTTGATTTTCAAATAAGATACCGTTTCAAATCTCATGTTCAGCTCTCACAGTTATTGAATGCCGGTTTTTGTGAGCCGAGACGCCATGTTTGCTCTTGTTTGAGGTATGCACTGCTGCCGATTGCGGTGGTGAGCGTCACTGCTTCTTTTATACTGTAGAATAAAAATAATAATCAGGTAACATTTGAAAAGAATAAGGATCCTCAATAACTGATTTTATAGCCTTACGCCGTGGGATACCGTAAGTAGAATTTTTCTTATCTTCTCTTCTCGTAGAGTAAGAATCTACCAAGGGATAACTCCGGAAGATGGGCTGCAGTGTCTTTCCGTGTATCAAAATCCCACACTGCGCTCGCCAACTCGCCTGCCCTGCGCCTGGACATGATGATAGCCCATAGGTACTTACAAAATATATAAAACTAACTGTTGCCCGTGACATCGTCCGCGTTGTGTTAAAAAATAAATTCACCAGTACTAACATTATAGCAATGTAATCAAAAATGCAGTTATAGTTGAGGCATTTTTTGAATTTACAACCAACAATACTATAAAATATTTGCCTATTTTGAATGAGAAGTGTACAATTCGAATTTTAAGTGCCTACCTTCCACGGTTTTAGAGATATGAAACATTTTCAGTAATTGATTACTTTTTTTCATAAATTCGCACCTGTATTCACAATTTAAAAAAATTGTCATGGCTTGTTTTGAAGGAGAATCCTACATTCCGAATTTCAAGCGTCTACCATGCTCGGTTTTAGAGATATGGCGCATTAGTAAAGTGAACTTAGAACTTTTGTCCCCTTAGAGTTTGAATTTCCAAAATTCCCTTCAGAGTGGGCGGTTGGTTTTGCACCAAGACAAACGTACCCTGAAAATTTCAAGTCTCTATTATCAGTGGTTTAGGCTGTACGTTGTCTGTCAGTGCATCTGATAGCACACTCCGGGGTTTTACCCGTGTAGTTCCCGTTCCCGTGAGAATACGGGGACAGAAATAATCTAGGATTCTAATGATGATTTTTTTTTATTTTCAAATCGGTCCCGTAGTTTCAACGCATACAAACAAACAAATAATCAAATAGGCGTAGGTGTAGATAAACCTATTACTTATACACTTTAGGACGGCGACGTATGACGTATCTTTGTCTCATACCACGTTGTCCGCATGCATGCGTCCTATGAACCGTCGGAATTATAATCACAAGCCACAATACTATAACTGTTGCAATATATTGCTCCAAGCGAGAAATTTCTAATACGTTAGCCAGTCAGAACAAATAATAATCAACAAGTACACATGCTTTAACTGCTGCCAGAACCCTGTATATAAATAAACTTAATTTTGTAAAAACGTCAACGGTAAGGTATTCGATTCTCAAAATTTTTTTATACGACTTATTTACGAGGCCAGCCGAAGGCTCACCTAATGTTAAGTGGTGAACTCTATCTATTAAAACTGCAATATCGAGGTGATCACGTTCACTGATCACGTGACTAACGCTGCATTGCATTGCGCCCAACATTCTAAGAAATGAGGTTGTAAGGTCTAATGTCTCCGTAATGTCATTAGATTATGTTTGTTTCTACCACTGCTGCTGCATCGCGTACTATCGTATCTCTCTGAATTATACCCTAAAAAAGAAGATTTTACTATAAAAAGTAATTTTGCGAACCTCGAGGGATGATTTTTATTACTTATGAACTCAGTCGGGAAAGCATGTTAAGTCAATTTCTATTCACCGTTTGATTGATAAGCTGAGCGTTGTGGGCTTAACTTTTTACCCCACTGTGCGACGCAAAGAATGGTAATGTGTTTAGGAACCTTTGTTCATACCTTTGAGTTCTAGTGACCAGAGCTCGGTACAGTTGTATTGTTCTGTGCCTTAGAGAGGTTCTTATTATGATTATCGCCGCAGACAAGTTTTTTTTCAGTGAATATTGTTTGCATTTTATTGAACTGTTATCGGTGTTTCATAGAATATAGACATCCCTTATCTCCAAAACTATGAAGGAGATGTTACTCGTTACGCTTAGAAACCGAGTTGGCGAGCGCAGTATGGGATGTACATATACACGGAATACACGGAAAAACGCTGCTGCCTATTACGGAGGTATCCCTTGGCAAGCTCTTACTACATCCACGGGCAAAAAAGGAGAGGCAACATTTTACGGCTGGCACTCAAGAGCTAAATACGGGGAAATCGTCAGCTGTAATCAGGGGAAAGAACTGGTCAATACATCTGAAGCTGACTAAGCCGCAGGTTTCCTCACGACGTTTTCCTTCACCGTTTGAGCAAGTGTTACAAATGTATTAAGTCGGACGGAACGGACAGCCTTACAGTATTAAAAAATCACAATTACCCCCCTTGCTCTCTGCCTTCCCCAAACTTCTTCCTAGAGCCAATAAATAAAAATAATAGGTACTTTGCTCAGCAAATTAATAGACATTTTATTCAGACAACATAAATGTCCTATCAAGGGATAAAAAGCCCCTAAAAGCCGGGATGGTGTTCACCTGCGACAGGGTAAGAAGGAGTTATGACTCCAATCTCGTAGTTCGGTGGAAAAACGGGTATCGCGTACCTACGTTCGTTACTTTATGGTTTGTTGCGAGGGACCCTATTTAGCTGGTATGTGTTGATTTTACTGCAGTGGGCCTTTCTTTGACGTTGCTTTTGCATCTTCGAGTGTTTTGGCCTTATCATTTCAGCCGTAAAACGTCTACTACTGAACACAAACCTCCCTCATAGATCTTCATGAGGGTAGTGCTTGGCAGGCAAACCTGTCGCGAGATACGTTATCAGCCCGCTGAACTACAAAAGGAGCCTCTGTATAACTCAGTTATGACGTAACCAAAGTGAATATCATAAAACCTGTATACGGTTCGTTAATAAAATATTTGATCCTCGTATGCTCCGTAGGTGATCGGTCTACGCGACGGCTTTATTAATACCGTAGTGAGCATGAGTAGGTGTTGTGTTGCGTGAATATTTAAAGAGTTTCACAAACTTTTTGTGTTGCTAGTTTATTATTCGAAAAGATACTTTGCTTGTTGTTTTATTTTGTAGTACTTTGTAAACTTTCGCGATCTGTAGACTTAATTTTATAACCGTGACCGTGAGCTTTCGAAATTGTGTATTACAGACAGCAACGATTACTTCGGTTTATTCTATAACAATTTTAATTCATCATCATCATATCAGCCCGTTGACACCCACTGCTGGGATAAGCCTCCTCTTCAACACGCCAAAGTAAACGGTCTTGTGCAAGTCTCATTCACTGACGTAAGATTATAATTATTTATTAAAAATACATAAATAATGCTGGACAATACACACAACATCATCCTAGTCCCAAACTAAGCAAAGGTTGTACTATGGAAAGCATATGATTGATAGATTACTTAAATATTTTTTTTATTGTAAATACATACTTAACACACATAGAAAAATACCCAGACCAGGGACAAATATCTGCAGAACCTTTGTGTCGTCATTTGTCGACAAGATTTTTAACAATAAAACAATGGGGCTGAGCAAAAAGAAACAGAACACAAAAAGGTTAAATTCACACAAAACACACAAGTTGATTGATTTTTAAAAACTGAAACAAAATAATCTATACATATACAACGTCACATATACAAACACAACATATAATATTGAAATCTTTAGACATACGATTTTTATGCAATTATGTCAAAATGGTCGACAAAAACTGTCAGAATCTAAACAAAGATTTATGTTGAAAATAATTATAAGTTGTTAAAGTCAATATTTATATTTTATGTAGCTTTTTGCTCTATTAAATAAACACTTATTGACTTTGACAATTTATAATTATTTTCTACATAATATCTTTGGTTTACAAAATAAAAACAAAACCCATTTAAATAGAAAAAAGCACAATTCGTTCGCTTCAGAAAACTGCCAAGACTTATTCATGTAAGACCGTCTCCGAACTTGAGAACCGCAATCCAAAAGAATTAAGCTGCCGTAAACTGGATTAATTTGTCGTCTAAATTGGAAATGATATGAGCATAATTGGAGGCATCCAGATCTGGGATTAGGGACGCTGATACGATCGCCCACAAATTGGACTTGAATGAAAAATCATACGAGTGGGTGGGTCTTGAGTGATAATCTTGTGTTATGCTATTCGACCGTTTATGTTATAGGATTAGGAAAGTTCCAATTAGAGGTTAATATTAGGTCTTTACCTATGAAATTGCCGTTTTGTATGGAATAAATAAAAGTACTTTTTTCCTAACTTTTTTATTTCTATTACTCAAAGCAACACCCCATGCAATCGACGCATCTTTGCCAACGCATTGGCAGTTTATTGATGCCCTTCTTGTAAAAATCAGCTGCACGGGAGGCAACAAACTCTTCAAAGGCATTTAGTACTGCCCCTCGGGAATTGAATTTTTTACCCACTAAAAAGTTGTCTAAATTTTGAAAAAAGTAATAGTCGGTAAGTGCAAGGTCTGGTGAGTATGGAGGATGAGGGAGAGCTTCCAACCCCAGCTCTTGCAGCTTGGAAACTGGTCTGTTGTG
Source organism: Pasiphila rectangulata (assembly GCA_963082625.1). Classification (NCBI taxonomy): domain Eukaryota; kingdom Metazoa; phylum Arthropoda; class Insecta; order Lepidoptera; family Geometridae; genus Pasiphila; species Pasiphila rectangulata. The sequence continues at coordinate 1,333,459 of OY720254.1, read as the reverse complement.
CAGTATGGGGTCGCGCGTTGTCGTGAAGGAGCAGTAGGGACGACCGATTGACCAAAGCTGGTTGCAGATGTGCAAGCTTCTCCATCATTGTCTCCAGTTCTTTACAGTACACATCTGTAGTAATGCTCATGCCGTTTTATAAAAAAAACTGTGGTGAATCACACCCACACTAGACCACCAAACAGTGACCATCACTTTTTAGGGGTCATTTTTGGTTTAGGGCATTGCTTTGGTGCTGAACCAGGATCTAACCAACTTGTTGAGCGCCTTCGATTGTCAAACAGAGTCCATATTTTATCGCAGTTAACAATTCGGTTCAAAATTCCTTCATTTCCTTATCTGTTGAGCAGCGCGAGACAGGTCTCAACACGTACGTTGCGCTCGCCAGCGCTAAGTTCGTGGGGTACCCATCTATCAAGCTTTTTTACCTTGCCAATTTGTCGCAAATGGATCAATATTGTTTTGATGCTAACATCAAAAGCTGCTGCTAGCTCAGCTGTAGATTGAGTTTCGTCAGCTTCTACAATCGTCTTTAATTCATCATTGTTGACAGTAGTCTTCGGACGGCCACGAGCTTCATTTTTCAAGTCAACATTTCCAGAACGGAACCGGGAAAACCAATAACAGGTTGTGTGTTCGTTTGTACAGTTCTCTCCGTAAACGTTTTTGATGTTACGTGCCGTTTGTGTCGCGTTGGTGCCACGACGGAACTCATATTCCATAATTACACGATTTTTTAAGGTACCCATTATGACGAAAAATGTTCAAATGTATTGAAAATACAACGCTAATCAATAAACAAAATACTGAGTTTGTAAAAAGAATGTCATGTTTTTAAAACAAAATTAATTTGAATTTGAAATACCAAGCCATGTCAATTTTTTTTTATTTGAAATTACCAGTACTGAAGAACGGCAATTTCATAGGTAAAGACCTATTATGAGGTGAATGCGCTGTGAGATATATCATCTTTTCAACCGTAAATCTACTATTCCCACTATTTAACACAGGCCTGATCATGGGCATGAGAAGAGGAGTAACATTATACAGCCGGCACTCCACGGCATATATTTAAATACAGAGTGCTGACACATATATGTATACCTAGCCGTTTTCTCATTTCGTTTGATCTACGATTCATTTAGAAATTTGGATTTGGACAAACCAATAGGTTATATTTCTAAAATCATTCATTTTAATTATTTTGTTTTTAATTACAAATTGGACACTTCTGTAAAAATGTATTTAATGTATTTTACCTATCGTCATAGTTGTAAATGTACTAACTGCAAGAACTTAAAGATCAGCTTCTTGTTTGTCTAGTCAATAAATAAAAATAAATAAGGTCAGGTGCGCGTCGAGCCACGCGCTATGTACAGGTTCGTAGTTAACCGTGGACCTGTTGTTAGAAGCTAGTGTATTTTTTTACGTTTGTCAAAACATATTAAGAGGGGCCAATCCAACTTACTTTTCATACAACCGCTCGTACGTGGGTGTGGCGTCGTAATAGATATTTCTATGAAACTTTTGATCTAATAGGTATCTTGTGCACTATAACTAGGTTTCTATCCAAACAAAAAATCTAAATTTGGAGAAACAAATTTTATACTGAATTTGTTTCTCCGAATTTACAAAAACTAATATGCTAATAGCCTCTTCGCAAAACCAGCGACGGTCGGACGGACAGACAGACGAAGCGAAACTAAAAGGGTTTTTTGTTTTACTACGAAACCCAATAAAAGTGAAAACGGATAAAAGTGTTGTTTGCACGAAATAAATATTTTTCTTCCTCAATTTATGGTGCCAATCAACTCCGCTTTAACATAACAGTTTCCATGAAATATTTAAACGGTCGCCGTGTAACAGAAAATTGAATTCTGCGGAAAATTATAACGTAGAGAAACGCTCAAACACAAGGACGTAGACAGAAATGGGCCCTAATAGTACAAAGTAGAGACTTACTCTAAAAATCTTTTGTACTATGTTTATAATGTTCAATTTCTCTTTATTATAGCCAGGGAATCAGAAATTATATTTATTTTAATTTGTCGTAATTCATGCAAATACTTTAACAAAATGACCTAAAAAAGCTATTTAAAGGTCTTGAAAATTAAATTTCATAAACTCCTTAGGTCATAGTGCAGTATATATTATATTATTATTATTTATATATTTTCTTACGTTAGATTTTGACAGCCAGCAATAGTTGATTCTAAATTTAGTGTTACATTCTCTTTTTTATTAGTTGGCTGTCATTCCAATATTTTATAATTTAAATGAATTCATATTATTTCTTATCTATAAGATAGCTCTTATTTCAGCACAAACAGGGCCCTGAAATGTATAAAAACTTGGCGATGTCCTTTTCATTTCATTTTATATTTTTTGTGAATGTAAAATTTATAAACCGTCGTCCAAACGCCACTTAAACTAGAAGAGATTTGTTATCAGCTGACGGCTATACCGATTTCAAATTACACATAGCTTACAATAAATTCAAATTTAAATAAGTTTAATAATACATACAAAGTAAAAAACAAAGTCGCTTCCCGCTGTCTTTCCGTCCCTATGTTTGCTTAGATCTTTAAAACTACGCCACGGATTTTGATGCGGTTTTTTATAGATAGAGTGATTCAAGAAGAAGGTTTTTATGTATAATACATGCATAATCATCATTTCAGCCGTAAAACGTCCACTACTGAACACAGGCCTCCCCTCATGGATCTCCATGAGAGCCATACTCACCACGCTTGGCAGGCGGGTTTGTGAGCGCAGTACGGGATGTTGTTACATGGAAAGATGCTGCTGCCCATCTTCCGGAGGAAATCCTTTAGCAGGCTCTTACTGCATCCACGGGCATGAGAGTAGGGGCAACAATCTACTGCCGGCACCCCACGGCAACATAATATAGAAGAGAAACACTGATAATTTAAGAGGTTTCTAATGTACTACTTGTATTGTACACCTTAAAGAGTTCCACAAAAAAGTCTGCGATGGTGGTATATTCTGTAGTATATTTAGTATCAGCATTGCACCCGTGCGAAGCTGGGGCGGGTCGGTAGTTTATTATAAACTAGCTTATGCACGCTGCTTTGTATGTGTCCCTTCACCGTCAAAGCACGTGTTAGATGTGAACATACATTATACAAAAAATAAAAATCGATTGGTGCACTGAGAGACTAATTCTGAATTTACAATCATATTACGCTCAAGATACGTGCCCTAAATCAAACAAAATCGTAACTCTTTCTTTGATCGGCTTGTTGATAATTCAAATCAGAAGTTTATAGGTATTTTGAGAAGCTTTCGCCTTCAACCGTGTCCTCACATCACAACTCAGACTTATGGACATAACAGGGTGCTTATAGGCCTGTGGGTGGCCTGTTTGGTATAAGAATAATTTATGGATTAGCGTCCTGTATTTGTTTATAAATCATCATGAATTCAGCCGTAAAACGTCTACTACTGAACACAGGCCTCCCTCTTGGATCTCCATGAGGGCTGGTTGACATACTTACTACGCTTGGCAGGCGGGTTTGCGAGCGCAGTACGGGATGTTGTTACACGGAAAGACGCTGCTGCCCATCTTCCGGAGGTATTCCATAGCAGACTCTTACTGCATCCACGGGCACGAGAGGAGGAAAAACATTCTACTGCCGGCACCCTACGGCGTTAATAACGCTGGCCAATTCACTCAGCATTATCTAGACCCCAAGCTAAGCAGAGTTTGTGTGGTACTAGAGGACTGATATACTTGATACGTTATACTACATATATAGATATTTTCTTTATTATAATATTGAAACACAACTAGAACACCCGGAACAAATAAGTAGTTGCAGATCGTACAGACATTTGTCCCAAGGCGGGAGTCGGACCCGCAACCTCTTGCGAAGCAGGCGGACCTTCGCCCGCTGCGCCACAGAGTTCGTCGTGGATATTTAAATTGTTTATGTGACATTTGTGTTTGAGTTATATTATGTACTAGCTACTGCCCACAGCTTCGCACGCGTTGTACCTAGTTAGAAAGAAGGTAATGTGTTAATCATGGCTGCTTAGTACCCGGATAAAAAAATGATTTTGTGTTAATCCTTGTCGTGTTGTACCCGGATAAAAAGAAGATTAATGTGTTAATCCTGGTTGTGTTTTACCCGGGTGAAAAAGGGCTATGTGTTAATCCTCGTCTACTGGTACATCTATACGTGTGGAAAGTTTCAGCTCAATCCGTCGGGTAGATTTTGCGTGGAGATGTAACAAAGCCGTGGGAGTGCCGGCAGTAGAATTTTACCCCTATCTCTCATGCCCGTATCTTGGAAACGTCTTAACAGATTTTGATAAAACATGTCTAAGGACCACCGGTGGAAAACCTGCTTTTTAATAAACAAACTGCGTTTAAATCGCTCTACTCCTTTATGAGTTACGGTGCCACAGCCAGACACATAGACACACACATAGCGGTGAAACACCCTTCTTTTTTGTCGGATGTTAACAAATCAATCAAAGTGAACCAAAGTAATCAACCATTACTAAAAATTATCAAATCAGGATGTTTTAATTATCTCAACATAAATATTTATGCCCTTTTATCTACAAGCACAACCTTTTAACACTATACATATATCTCGGAAATACAAATGGTACTAATTTGTCTCAAGTAATTTATTTATCGAAATTGTCCAAAATTTATCACTTTTGATCCATTTTTCAAGCTATAAGTGTTAATTTTAGAAGAAGTTACGGGTAGAAATGCAACTCCAATAATAATATTGATTACTTCTTTTAGTTGGCGGTTTCGGTATTGATCTGTTTTAAACTACCGCGATTTTATATGTATTATTTATTTATTTAAGCCTGTATTACAGATACATAGTTTAACTTAAATTTAACTATTTTACATTACGACAATCTACTATCAACATCTATATCTGGTTGCCCTTTTTTGGCAATGGCCTCCTCCAACCTCTTCCAATCCTCTCTCTCTCGCGGTCCTTATTCAAGTTCTGCTTGCCTCCTTTAGCTCGTCTTCCCATCTTTTCAACTGTCTCCATCTCTTTCGTTCATTGTATTCCGGGAACCAATTCATCAACTTTCTGCTTCATTTCTCTTTCCTTCTTAAGAGAATAATTAAATACATGGATAACGAAAGACGAAGAAACAACTTAATAATTTTTGGAGAACAACTATCGCGATCACGACACATAATTAACACATATTTAACCGAATAATGGTGCCGTGGGGTGCCGGCAGTAAAATGTTGCATCTTCTTTGACTGTAGATGCAGTAAGAATCCACTAAGGGAGACCTTCGAAAGATGGGTAGCAGCGTCTTTCCGGTTATCAACATCCTGTACCTACTGTGCTCGCCAACCCGCCTGCCAAGCGTGGTGAGTATGGCAAAATCCCCTTAGTAATCAGTGACTAATAGTTGACTTAGCTGAGAGGATGGTATAGGTGCTGGGCAACTCTAATCCATCTATGTCCCAGGCACTGCAGCGTCCCGTACAAAAGTACTTATATACCGATTATTTTTTAACAGAAGGCTTTACGTTTAAAAATATTGTTTATAATAAGTCGCCTATTCTCATCGGTGATAGATGGTGGGATAACAGAGCTCTCACATTATATGCACCAACTGCTATGGTCACCCACGTTTGCCAAAAATGCGGTCGCGAGGAGAGGTCAAGGATAGGATTGTTTAAACATATCAGCCGTACGTACGACGTCCACTGTCAGACAAAGGCCTCCCTCATTGATCTCCAAGTACTGCGGCTGAAAGCGGTCTGCATCCTACGCCGACCTGCGGTTCTTACCAAGTCGTCTGCCTATCTTGTAGGCGGACGTCCTACGCTGCGCTTGCCGGTCCGTGGCCTCCATTCAAGAACTTTGCGGCTCCATCGGCCATCCGTTCTGCGCGCTATATGGCGCCCATTGCCACGTTTCATAAGAGTATTATTTATTTCTTACTGCATACTAGTTACGAACAACCATACAGGTATCAGAAAAGGTAAAAATCCTATCACTTGGATACCAGAATCCTATGAGAATCATTTTTTATTTTTATGTAACTGGTTACAAAACTTCGGTTACATACGCGGTGACAATAATGCGTTTGATGACGTCATAACCATGGACTCAAGTAAAAAATGTCTTTGCAGGGACTGCTAGGCGAGCGTCGATCGATCGGGGTTTTATTGTTTCTGTTAATGCGTGCTAATCCGCCTGGCCATGTCGGTGATCTATTGATCTTTGATTTAATTTAGGATTGTAAAGGTTTTTAAAAAAATGCCCAAACCACAGGCATTACCTGAATCTTTTTCAAAGAAATGAATTACCTTATCCAAAATTTTACGGTTCCGGTGGGATTCGAACCCACGTCCCTGACTGATCACCTGAATCGTCTGAAATAGACGCAAAGGCCGATGATGATGATAAATCAAAAGTTTTTAACAGAAAGCCTTCCGTTTAAAAATATCGCTAACCGTCGCCCACGCTCATCGATGATGGATGACGGTAACAGTAGGTCTACCATGAGTTTTCACAATCTATACTCGCTAGCGACTGTAGTTATAAAAATATATGAAAACATATACAGCGCGTCCAGCGGACAGTTTGGTACTAAAATACGCAGTAAACTATAAATACTACAGCGGCTGTAGTTTGGACTTCACTATAGTCCGGTAACGTTGTCATGGCCATCTGCGGTCAACAACATATATTGTCATTTCGAAAAAAAAAATTTGGACTTCATTAGCTTACAATTTGGTACCATGAGTTACAAATCTGACAAATGTCATAGATACGTACTGATCTTCAGCCGTAAGCACGGCAGGCGATCTAACAGTGACAACTCTTGGTAGACACACAGAGCTCTTACATGGTATCATCAGCATCGCCGGTCAATCTGCGTTATCGAATGCTATATATCGACCAGTAGCCGGCCAATCGATCAACTCGAGAGCCTTATCACTCTGATGGTTTAGGATTGAATTCTGGTAAGACACTGATATTTGAAAACTATTTTTTTTTTCATCATCATCATCATCAGCCTTTATCGACCCACTGCTGGGCATAGGCCTCCCTTTGATTTTGCCATTCGCCTCTGTCATAAGCTATTCTTAGCCAGGTGCAACCCACGGTCTTCCGAACATCGTCAACCCATCGGGATGGTGGACGACCCCTTTTCCTGTGCCCTTCTCTCGGCCACCATTCAGTCAGCGTTTTCGTCCACCTGTCGTCATTTCGTCCGGCCAAGTGTCCTGCCCAACTCCATTTGAGCCTCATTATTCGCTCACCGACATCCTGAACCTTAGTCCGCTCGCGAATTTCGACGTTGGGGACCCGGTCTATGAGTGTGATGCCGAGCATGGCGCGCTCCATGGCTCTCTGCGCAACGCTGATTTTTTTTACTGACAATAAAATTAGGCAAGCGTTTGGCCACCATCTAACTTGGGGACAAGTGAAGTTGTGGCCTTAAACGAACCAATGTACTCGGGCCTTGAAGACTCCAAGGTTATTTATACTGATCTGGTAAAACAGACGCCGGCAGTGAGTTCCACTCTTTACCACTACCAATGTTGAAAGATGAGTGTTGTTTGGTACGACAAAACAGGATATCTATTAGATATGGGTGATAATTTTCCGTGCGTAAGTGATTTGATCTTGTACACCTTGTAAATATAAAAAAAAACATTATTAATCGTCGCCCATGCTCATCGATGATGGATGGGGATAACAGAGCTCCTACATGGTATCCATCAGCATCGCCGGTCAATCTGTGTTATCGATTGCTGTACATCGATCAGTAGCCGCCAATCGATCAACTGGAGAGTCTTATTTAGCTCATGGTTTGGTAGATTGAATTCTGGCAAGCCATGGGGTGCTGTAGAATGTTAGCCCTCCTCCCATGCCCGTGAATACAATAAGAGCGGGATACCTTTGGAAGATAGGCAGCAGCATCGTTCCGTGTATCTACGGTCAACGACCCGCCTGCCAAGCGTGAGTATGGCAACTACCACTAATGGAGATCCATGAGAGAGGCCTCTGTGTTCAGTAGTGGAGGTTTTACGGCTGAAATGAGGATGATGATGAAGTCACTGATATGTGAAAACTAAACTATCTAAAAGTTCTACTACTACTACTAATGTGAGAATCTGTTTATTATAGTAAGTTCTTAAAACGAATTAAGTTTAAGCAGAAGAAGAAATGTCTTAGTATAAAAATTTTAAAAAAGTTCGTTGGTTAAAAGTATGGTTTTATAGCGTTTGTCCAGTTACTACCCCCTTACTTATAAACAATAAAATAACTGATGCAAGAGAGAGGTTCTCAATGTTTTAAGTGAAGTTACTAGGTCATGTGGGGTATCGTATGAAAGGACATTTCTTGCAAATTAAAAAAACAGTTGTTATTTTTCTTTTAAGCCTTCGATTTCGAATTATTTACAAAAATGTTGAAAAAAATACCGTTTCTTATCTTCGAAGTTTGCGGAGATAAAACTTTAAGGTTTACGTTAAGGAACTACGATGCCACAGACAGACATATCAAACTTATAACTTTTGATATGTCTGTGGCACCGTAGATCTTCAACGGGTGAACCGAATTGGATGTTATCAGTGTTCCAAACCAATTTGGATGTTCTAATTTGGATGTCTTTTTACGTCAGGGGTTAAATGGCATCAAAGCACACCCTCCGTTTCGAGGATATAGATAAGTCCCGTTAATCCCGTTTGTACACGAGTTTCACATCTCTCGGGTTACTCAGTGCATTAAGGTAATGTAACCGATCTAATTTCATATCTAAAGGGGTCATTACTCTTGCTGGTTTATCGTTAGACGCTGACAGAAGGTTTTGGCATCCAATATCTTTGGGACGGTGTGAGTTACAAGCTAAGAGCTACGAATATTTTTTGTTAATTAATTTTTAATTCTTTATTACAATTGAGAATTAAGAATTCAGTAACAAAAATTATTCGTAGCTAGTACACACAGCCTGCTAAGGGATACCACCGGAAGACAGGCAGCAGCGTCTTTCCGTATTTCAAAATCCATGTGTAAAAAAAATTACATGTACAAAGGCGAGCTTAATCAAAATTCAAAATATACCTTATTCATTGCGGCCGCATGGACCATATTGTCATGTGTCATTTTAAAATAAAACAACACAATTAATAGTTTTGGTTCTGTGACACAGAAGTGTCACAGAAGAAAAGGTAGTTGCAGAAGCAACTACCCACACTTTTCCTATTTTATTTTGTTTGAACTTGTATGTGCCTTCTTTGTTTGCCTGTGCAGCTGTACGTGAAATTAGTTCGCATTGGTTGTATTGTCTATGTTGTTTTGTATGTAAGTGCATTTTGTAAATCTGTATGAGAAATAAAGATTTCAAGAACCGTAGTGTAACTAATAGCGTGAAACGTTATTTTTAACCGACTTCAAAAAAAGAAGAACACGTCTGTTTTTGTAAAATCTTTGTTTAATTTTAAGAGTTCATCATCGAGGGAACTTTTCAAATACTGTAGGTATAGCGATTTGCATTCAGAAAGTAAGATTTGATGAACTGAAACTGAGGAAGAAGATCACAGATGGGCGTCAAAACTCTTCAAAGATGAGATGAGATTCTTAAGATAGCTATGATGTATACCCACGTTATCCGCGGACCTACTCATCATCATCATCACCATCATCAAGGACATGAAATCGGTTGTTTTGTGAAAGATTTAAGAATTATGTACATTGTTATTGGTGGTATTGGCCTCCGACTATGTAAAAACTACAGTTAAGGTTCATTCATTCATTTCAGCTGTAAAACGTCCACTACTGAACATAGGCCTCCCTCATGGAACTCCATAAGGGGCAGTTGCCATACTCACCACGCCTGGCATGCGGGTTGGCGAGGGCAGTATGGGATGTTGATACACGGAATGACGCTGCTGCCCATCTTCCAGAGGTAGCTTTTAGCAGGCTCTTACTGCATCCACGGGCAAGAGAGGAGGGGCAACATTCTACTGCCGGCACCCCACGGCAGAGGTTAATCTTCATTAATCGACAACCCGCCTGCCAAGCGTGGCGACAACTGCCTTATGATTTTTGAGATCCATGTGGGAGGCCTTTTTCCAGCAGTGGACGTTAGCAGCAGTCCTATGGCTGGAATGATGATGATGAAACTTGTATAATTATGGTTTTCGCTGAAATCGCTTCAATGCTGAAATCGCTGAAACTATGTCATTTTGCAATATCCAAACTATCAAACATCCTTGCGGACATTTAATTAAGCACGACAAATATTGTGACAATGAATAGAAGTGAAAGAGTGAGGTTTCTTGTTCGCTTCTTTCCCTCACTTGGAAAAAAGTTATCTGAAGCGAATGAATTCAAATGTGCTTTATTCAATTTAAATGTATCTTGTTCTTCGTTTGTAAATTGACTTTTCTGTGTAGCTCTTTGCTGTGTTGAATAAACACTGATATTGACTTTGACGCTTCCGCCTCTGCCTCGGCCGCTTACGGGACTAATGCCTGTCACTCGGGAAGAAGAATCGCTTTATATAAATTTCTTCGGTGCAATTAATTTATGTTATGTCGAGACGCTATCGAGGCTTTAATTAACCTTTTGAAGGTGAACTTTGGGTTTGAAGATATTGCGGCTCTTAAGCTCTGTCTACTCTCTATGGCTGTCCACTGCGAGGCGGGCGGGGACATTCATTTATCACTAGCCTTACATTGGTCCCCTGGTATTGATCCGTTTTTTTGAGGTTTTTGAAAGCAAACAGTGGTGTCGATTCTGTTTTTGCATTCCTAAAGCTAATTATACTTAAAAGTACGCCATTTATGAATGTTATTGTTTAGTTTTTTTAATTCAAGATTTTATCGCGTACCTTTTTTATTAGACGTTGGAAAACTAGAAACGTCGGGAAAACAATAAAAAAGGTACGCTATAAAATCATGTAATTAAAAAACAAATAATATATTTCCTTATCGCAAAGTTTAAGAAGTTCTGTTTCGTTTTCGTTTTAGAACGGCACTAATCGAATAGCTATAATTATGTCATTTTAGTCCGTTTAAGTACGGAAATGTGCCAAAGGAATTGACATCTCGACTAAAATCAAACTTTAACTGGCACCACCCTGTTAATATAAAAATATGAAGGTTCGAATCGAAAGAGTTCGCAGAATGCTCTTGTGTAACTGAACAGCCAAAAGCAGAGCAAGTTCACAATGAATAAATGTCACCATAACGTACCCTAACCCGTGACCCCAATTACGTCCACCAATGGTAATGGTCATTACCATAGCCATTCCTCATTGTAGGATTAGACACTGACCGGATGGCTGGCAAGCGTTTCTAAACGCACCGAATGCTCTACTGATCAATTACACGCTCGTTACCCATTTCATTGGGTATTATAGTGATGAGACGGGTATCGATAATCGGTATCGATGATTAGGACAATGCGCTGCCATCACAATAGGTCTTGAGATTTGGGTAATGAAGCTTGGGAGTTAGTATCGATTTCCTCTGAGCTTGGCTGAGTGGATCTCTCAATTTGTATCTGACTTTGAGTGCTAATCCGTAAACAATTTTGAAGATTAAAATGATGCATGAAAAGCTTTTGAAAACGTCGTAAGGTAACCAGCGCCTCATACAACTTCAGACATATTGACTTGTTCTTTCCGCTGATTAAACCCGACTGAGCTAGAAGGATGGTATAAGTGCAACCTTAATCCATCTTATAATGTTACCAGGCACTCAGCGTCCCGTACAACATAAATACCAGTTGCTGACGCTGTAAAAATCATGTTTAATAGAAGGTCCTAAATAAACAGCTCTAGATACATGTATACAAAATATTTTTAGATACTCGTATTATAAATAAAACCATAGATCCATTTCAGATAGACTAACAGCTAAAATAACCTTAACCTACAAAAACAACCGAAAAACACAACATGTTTGCTGAAAACCTAATTTCTATATATAATAAAAATATCTATCTATGTAGTATAATGTATCAAGTATATCAGTCATCTAGTACCCATAACACAAGCTCTGCTTAGCTTGGGGCTAGATGATGCTGTGTGTTTTGTCCAGCATTACCTAATTATTTATTTAAAAAAAAAAAACAATACTTGTCAACAAGTTTTGTTATCTGTATACATGACCGTAGAATTTTGTTAATAGAGTCGGCGCCACAACTCAAGTCTTACGGCAAAAGCGGAAACTAAACTCTACAGTACAGTCTGTTGTCTGTATCTAGTTCTATGTTACCAGCGCCGTGTCTATGGGACTTGAGTGGTGGCGCGGACTCTATCCTAGGCATCACTGCGTCCTACACAGTAACCAGGTTTACGTTGACATGTTGTTGTAATTAGATGTAGGGTTTAAAAGAGATGATTATATTTTATTTTGTCGTTTTATAAAGTTTACTAAGCTGAGAGGATAAAATAGGTGTTGGGTAGGCCGTATCCATCTTGAAATATTCTAAGTACTGCAGCGTCTGCTACAGAATGGATACCAATTGCAGACGCTGTAAAATAATCTTGTATAGAAATGAAAATTACAATCTAGTAAAGGGTCTTGAATTAACTTACCTTGGTCCTGAAATTTAAATAAAGTAAAATCAGTGGTGAAACATAAAAGCAAATAATAATATATTGGTAAAAAAAACTGTTGAAAAAATTCACCATTTCAGCCGCAAAACGTCCACTACTCAACACAGGCCTCCTTCATGGAACTTCATGAGGGGTAGTTGCCATACTCGCCACGCTTGGCAGGCGTGTTGGCGAGCGCAGTACGGGATGTTGATACACGGAAAGACGCTGCTGCCCACCTTCCGGAGGTATCCCTTAGCAGGCTCTTACTGCATTCACGGGCAAGAGAGTAGGGACAACATTCTACTGCCAGCACCCCACGGCATTTGAAAAAATTACCCCATCTCTATCTCATATTAAAACGACAATAATTAAGACCGCGCAGTATTTAACTATCAATTCTACTCGATTACCGTACATTACCGCTTTAGGAAGCACGGATTAGCTTTGTAATTCAACCGACCGGCAATGCTCTACAAATCACTAGTAATCGAAGTAATCGGTTACATAATTGCGGTTATTCGCTCAATAGGTTATCAAGGAACTGTAATTTTAAGCTTTCTCGTTTAAAACACAGATACTGTGAGCTACCGTTACTCAAAGCATTATTTTAAACTGCACAGTAGATAGTAGTTGTAGTCGTGTTGGCCGAGTGGTATGTACCCCGACTTTCAATCTGCAGGTTGTGGGATTGATACCGGCCGTGCAAAAATGGATTTTTCTTTCTTGAAAAATGTATGTTCTTTAACGCTGAAGGGGAAAAATTATTATAGGTTAATTAATTCATCTTAAATTGCTGACGTTGTATAAATCATGTATAAGATGGTCATACTTATTTTTTTTTAGTTTTAGGTTTAACCCTTAGAGGTGACAAAGGTAAATTATAATCAATATGCGCCGACTCATATAACCATTTATTATTTTAATTTCATAGCTAGATAAAAGAACCTCCGGTTCGGAACTTTTTTTATGCTACTAGATGACGAGACTACATTTATTTTATTTACCTAGATTTAGGAGAACCTCTGCATAAATATAAAAAAGGCTTGCATCTCTCTGTGAATAGTCTTCTGACACAAAGTCATACATTTATATACCTTTTTGCATTTTTTAATAATGTGTACCTATACCAATATTATTTTATTCGCACCATACAAATCGTTAAGTATGTATGTATATAAATCTTAGTACCTACTCACTACCGTGAGTAAGAAAAAGCCGTGTTGGCCGAGTGGTATGTACCCCCGACTTTCAATCCGAAGGTCGTGGGTTCGATACCAGCCGTGCACCAATGGATTTTTCTTTCTTGAAAAATGTATGTGCACACTTAACACGAGCTTTAACGGTGAAGGAAACATCGTGAGGAAACCCGCGGCTTAGTTAGCTTCAGACGTATTGACTTGTTCTTTCCTCTGAATAATAGCTGACTAAGCTGAGAGGATGGTATAGGTGCCGGGCAAGCCTAATCCATCTAACGATGTCCCAGGCACTGCAGCGTCCCGTACAGCATGATTCTCAGTTGCTGGCGCTGTATAAATCATCTTTAATAGATGCAAAGGCCTTACTCACTACCTCTAGTTTTTATTTAAACTCTAGTTTTTTTTTTATTTTAATCAACCTTACGTACATAGAACGTAGATATTTGTTTTGTTTAAAAATTCTTAAATATTATTGTTACCTATGTTTAAAAATTCTAAGTCATAATATGTTAACTTTTGCTATGACAACTTAATTTGTAACCTAGATGTAGCTGCCTGTAATTGGGAGAACACTAGCTCATGATTTTTATTGTTTTTACTTTTGTAATTTTTCTTTGTGTATCTTCTGTTGGTGGCTCAAATAAATAAATAAATAGACAAGGCCCACCTGTTGTTAAGCAGTAACCTATACCTATTACAACTGCAATGCCGCGGTGGTTACGTTCACTAAGCACGTGACTGCATTGCTCGTTCACCCTGAAACAGAGTTGTAAGATCTCATGTGCTCGTAATTTCTCCGGCTCCCTTACCCTTGAAACCGGAACACAGTAATGGAGACATTATTTTATAAGTAAATAAATAAATAAATTACTGCTTGGCGGCTGAAATAGGTGGTAGTACTTCCACGGATTAACTCTTCACAAAAATATCAGCTACTAACCTCCCACTGAGACAGACAAATTATGACAAAAAACCATTACATCATCATTGCATGGTATATGGAGTCTTCATTTATAATTACGAGGTTTTTTTGAATTCTCACGAACATTAAGTCATCGGGTACCGCTGCCACCTTCTAAGAAATAACTCGGTCATATCCGTTTTCGAATTACATCATCAAGTTTTGTATTGTGGTAGCTTAACTACTACACTAATATAAACCGTGTCGTGGCAGTGGAATGCTATCCTTCCTCTCATGCCTGTTGATAAAGTAAGAGCCTGCTAAGGGATACCTCCGGAAGATGGGCAGCAGCATCTTTCCGTGTATCAACATCCCGTACTGCGCTCGCCAACCCGCCTGCAAAGCGTAGTATGGCAACTACCCCTCACGGATCTCCGTGAGGGAGGCTTGTGTTCAGTAGTGGACGTTTTACGGCTGAAATGATGAATAGAAACCTAAGTGCGCTGATACAGTTAGTGTAGTGTGCTGTGCTAGTGTGAACCGGCATTTAATCCTCCAATTTCTAATTATGAAGACCAAGTGAGAGTAGTCTGAAAAGACGCCTTCGCTTTGCTGCGGTCTACTTTAGCTCGCCAGTCTTGCAGCCCGCGACCACGACCAGTGGCAATCCGGTCGAAACGTCGGTATAAAAATAAAGGTAACCCACGCGATGAAAACCCAATAATCCAATATATTAATAATTGTGGTAGCTCCTTTTCAGAGTAAGACGTATTAATTAAAAATGTGTGTTATCATTGTCACTTGTCGTGGGGTAGCGGCAGTACAATGTTGCCCATACTACGTCCACGGGTAAGTCTTTTCTTGACGAAGTATGAATCTACGAAGGGATATCTCCGGAAGATGGGCAGCGGCATCTTTTGTTATACTTACATGAAATAGGTTGCTGACAGTAGAATGTTTCCCCTCCTCTCTTAGATGTAGTAAGAATCTTCGAAAAATACCTCCGAAAGATGAGCAGATTTAAATAGATCGTTTTGAGTTAAAAGCCTGATGCAATTGCTAAATTGCCCTAGTTTTTACTTATAACCCAATGCTCTCCAAAATTAGAGAAATATTTTATGTAAAACATATTTTGCGGGGGTAAAACCGATCGGACGAGAGGTGACGCGTGACGCTCGGAGATGTGCGAGTTAGGATAGGGCGACTCTTAATCAGTAGTGCCCATCGTGTTGACTTTGGCAACTGGGGCTACTGTAGCGACTGAGGTTACTAAAGGCGCTCCCTCACCGGGAGCATTCGCGTGTAATGTAACATTATAGATTCGACTTTGAGCTTTACATTACATACAATACTACCTTCCTGACTGACGAGCGATCGCGTGTAATGAACATTATAGATTCGACTTTGAGCATTACATTACAATACTAGCTCCCTGAATGACGAGCATTCGCGTGTAATGAACATTCTATCTTGCTCAATGCTGATTTTTGGACCCCACTTGCTGCTGAAATTTTGTGCACAAACTTGCACAAAGTTGCCCTTGGTGAGGATCGAGCCTGGGGCTGCCGCATCGAGGTAGCAGGTACTACGCACTGTGCCAACGAAGGTGTGACGTCAGTCGGCGAATTATAGAGTGAGTTGGAAACAATAAAGTTTGCTCTGCAGAATGGAGTATACTTGCTGCCATAAGCCATTTAATACTCGAGACAGTAAAAAACTATTCTTGACCTGTATGTCGTGCAAGGATCACTACCATATTGCATGTGTTTTGCCGCAAAAGGATGGGGTGCCCGACTCTGACTTTAGATCATCCTGGCTTTGCCCACACTGTAAGCAGCGGGTTCCTCGAGATAACAAAGATGACACCC
Organism: Pasiphila rectangulata; assembly: GCA_963082625.1. Lineage (NCBI taxonomy): Eukaryota > Metazoa > Arthropoda > Insecta > Lepidoptera > Geometridae > Pasiphila > Pasiphila rectangulata. The sequence goes on along the minus strand of OY720254.1, from coordinate 1,316,909 downwards.
CTGTACGTGCCTCTACAAAGTCGAGACCTGCTGGCGATTCCTCAAATGTTACTATTAGACCCGTACGCTCTAAATCGAAAGAACGAGAGCTAAAGGGGGGATGTAATACAGAGATGCAGGTTGTTCCGCTGGACCAAGTAAGACATATAATACGAGAAGAAATAAAGCAGGCTGTGTCTGGTTTTGAAACATCCCTAAAAGATTTAAAGAATGAATTCTCTTCCCTTAGAGAATCTGTTAAATTCATAAATGATAAATATGAGGATATGGAGAAAAAAATCTGTGAAATATCTGGTCAACTCAAATCAATACCTGATACTAACATGTTTATCGCCGATGTTAATTCTAAATTACAATCTTTCCAAAGAGATTTGAATGATAAAGACCAATGGGTGCGGCGCTCCAACGTCGAAATCGTTGGCCTTCCAGAAACAAAGGGCGAAAATTTAATTGAAATGGTCTCAAAAATTGCTAAAGTTGGTGACTTTTCAATAAATAACCATACTGATATTGACTTCGTCACCCGAGTTGCTCCAATGGATAAAAGTATAAAAAAACCGAAGCCAATTATCGTACGATTTACGTCGAGATATAGGAAGGATGAATTTTTGGCCAGGATGCGAGCAGTTAGGGACTTCAAAGCCGCAGACGTTGGTTTTGGAAGAGATAACTCCAAGCTATACTTTAATGAGCACCTGACAAAGTTTAATAAATCTCTTCTTCAGCGTGCAAAGAAGATATCTAAAGAAAAATTATACAAATATGTTTGGGTACGAAACTGCTCAATTCTCGTGCGCAAAAGTGATACCAGCCCAGTCTTACATATAGGATCGGAAGAAGATTTAAAAAAAATCAAATAAGTAACAGTTTATGTCATCATTTTTTTGTTCCATGGTTTTATTTTTGTAAATTAAGGTTATATTATGAAATATCTGAAATCAGAGGTTTGAGGTCATACGCATTAATAGATATACTATTTTTTTATTTGTTTATTGGCTGTTCGATTATTTGTGTTTATGTATTTAAAGTGAATTTTTTCGTTGTTATTTACATCGCTCGTAAATTGTGGTGCTGTTGTCTGCTATATTTTTCAAATTATATTAATTTAATTCTTTGCTTTGTGATCGGTATTGTTCTTAAGAATAATATTTTTTCGCATGACAAGGTTTATAAAAAACTTAATCTTTATAAATTGTTTAGCATAAGATATAATAAGAGTTTTCTGCACAAAAACAATATAGCACTGTCACGGTTCGGTTGTGGTATGGTTACAATTCCTAGCTACTTTATTTACATAGTTAAAAAATTCATGATTGGTATGGCTATTATTTTGAAACTGTTGTTTGGTTGTGTTGGGTACTATCTTATTGATATAGTTAGATTTAAATGTTATATTGCAGTTTCTCTTTATAATGGTTGACAAACTAACACTTTATTACCAAAATGTTCGTGGTCTTAGAACAAAAACCATCCCATTCTTTAAAAACATATTACTGTCTGACCACGACATTGTGTGTATCAGTGAGACATGGCTACTGCCAGGAATTTATGATTCAGAATTATTTGACAGTCGTTTTGTTGTCTATCGCTGTGATAGAGACTATAGTTCTAGAGCCGACGGGAAAGGTGGGGGCGTATTAATTGCGATCCGAAAAGGAATCATTGTTACCGATGTTTCTGTCGCACCATCTTGTGGAAACTCTTCCGCTGACATAATTTCACTGCGTTTCATTACTACCTTCGGCCATAATATCAGACAGTATCGCATTTATTGTTGTTATTTTCCGCAATGTGCAACACAGTATGACTCGCAGGCTCAATTTTATGAGGAAGTGTCTGAAACTGTAGTCCAGTTCCCTGACGATCATTACCTTATTTTGGGAGATTTTAACATTCGTTCCGCATTATGGGTGCCCATAGAAAATAGCTATTCCGCTCGTCTCTCTTCTGAAACACCTAGTAACCTTGTTATGCTGATATCCAATTTTATATCGTTTAATAATTTTCAACAATATAATTTAATTGCTAATAAAAATGATAGAGAACTCGACCTAGTTATGGCAAGTTCTGAATGTGTAGTCACTCATCCGGAACTAATATTGGTAAAAGAGGATGAACACCACCCTGCTATTGAAATTGAAATCGACATGACTTCAGTAGCTAATGATGTTTTAAAACCACCTACTCGTTTGGTGCGTCTTTTTCAAAAAGCAGATTACAACCTCATACATGAAGCTCTGTCTGAAATTGAATGGGACGTTTGTTTATCTAATACATGTGTAGAAGCTGCTGCAACTACCTTTCATGCCATCCTAGAGAAAATAGTTTCTACTTATGTGCCCACAAAAATAGTAAAAGACCTTCCAAAGTTTCCCGTATGGTATTCACCAGCTTTAGTTAAGGTTATAAAAGAGAAAAAAAAGTATCATAGAAAGTGGAAAACATACGGCCAGTTTCAAGATTACAGTTGCTTTTCTATGCTTCGCGAAAGACAAAAACTTCTTGAATCCAAATGTTATGACTCATTCATTGAAGTAGCAGAAAACAACATTCTTAAGTGTAGCAAAAAATTTTGGAGTTTTATTAAATCTAAGAAAAAATCTGCCGAACTTCCTGAAAGATTATGCTACAGTGGCACTTCTTCTTCGAATGGCATGATAATATGTGAAATGTTTAATGCGTACTTTAATTCTGCTTTCGATTCTAATGTTGCTAAAGTGTTTCCTTCTTTTGATATCCACAATCCCCAAGGCTCTATTAATTTGTCATCAATGCAACTATCTCTTGCTACTGTGCGCAAATACTTACGGCTTGTAGATGTTAACAAGGGAGCAGGGCCTGATGGCCTTCCACCTTTATTTATTCGTAATTGTTTTGAGCAACTATCGTTCCCACTTTATAAAATTTTCAATTTATCTCTTAGACATGGCAATATGCCTAAAATCTGGAAGAGATCGTTTGTTGTGCCCATATTCAAAAATGGAGATAAGCACAACGTTACAAACTATCGGCCAATATCCAAGCTTAGCACATTGTTTACGATAATTTAGTTGCGATGGTTAGACCTCATTTCGTCGAACAACAGCACGGTTTTTTGAGTAAGAAGTCAACGGAGTCCAACTTATGTGAGCTTTTAGATTATGTATATGATGCAATGGACAATGGCGCTCAAGTTGATGTCGTGTATACCGATTACTCGAAGGCTTTTGATAAAATATGTCATGATATTTTAGTGCGGAAGCTTTTCGGTATCGGTATACATGGCGATCTTTTACGCTGGCTTGATTCGTATTTGAGGGATCGGAGTCAGGCAGTAACTGTCAAAGGTTTCTGCTCTTCATTTATTCCTGTTCCCTCTGGCGTTCCGCAGGGTTCCCACCTTGGTCCTTTTCTTTTCAATGTTTTTATAAACGACGTTTTACTCATATTTAAGCACTCAAAATGTTTACTCTACGCTGATGACAAAAAGATTTATAAAATAGTCGAGACTCCAAACGATTGCGCAGAGCTTCAAAAAGATTTAAATGCTTTATGCGCCTATTGTGAGGACAATCGGCTGTATCTAAATACAAAAAAGTGTAACGTCATCACATTTTCTCGAAAGAAAAAGCCTATAGAGTACAATTATTATTTAAATGAACAACCAATTGCTAGAGTTTATGAGGTGCGGGACCTAGGTGTGTGCCTGGACTCCAAGCTTTTGCTTGACGTCCATGTAGATACAATCGTTAAAAAAGCTTTTCGTATGCTGGGTTTTGTTTTAAGAGTTAGTAAAGACTTCAAACACACCGCTACTTTAATTACTTTATACAACAGTTTTGTGAGATCGACTCTTGAATATGCCTCTGTTGTTTGGAATCCTCAATACAATGTTTACATTGAACAAATTGAGAGATTGCAAAACAAATTTTACAAACATTTAGTATATAGATGTGCCATGAATAAGTTACCCTTACCTTCTTTAACTTCGTTACGTGAAAGAAGAACCCTACGTGATCAAACATTTCTATATAAAGTCATAAATGGACATATAGACACGCCATATCTTTTAAATAAAGTAAGATTTAGATGCCCGCGAATCAGTTCTCGGAATAAACAACTGTTTCAGCCATCCACAACCCGAACTAAATATGCGTCTAATACTTTTGTGAACCGATCTATGAACTGTAACAATAACATGTTTTCTGATATAGATATTTTTGACCTCTCTCTTTCTAAATTTAAGCTTGCAGTTATAAATCAACTACTCTCATCGCATTCTGTGTAACCTTATTCTAATTTAATTTTTTATTTTTATTTTAAATTTAATACTGTTCTTATATAATATTCCTTCTTTAGTCACACAATTATAAGACACTTTTTATGTTTTGTTTAGGTAGGTATAACATAATTTCCACCAATTCTTCGTATATAAGTTTTAAAAATTAGTGGAAACTTTATTGGATTGTGTAATACTTTATATTTAAGATTTAGATTGTATTATTGTTCTGTGTGTTTTCCCAAATAAACTTAAATAAATAAATAAATTATAGATTCGACTTTGAGCATTACATTACAATACTAGCTCCCTGACTGACGAGCGTTCGCGTGTAATGAACATTATAGATTCGACTTTGAGCATTACATTACAATACTACCTCCCTGAATGACGAGCGTTCGCGTATAATGTAACATCTAGTATAGATTTGAATTTGCGAGCATTCACGTTTGATTTGACGAGCTCTGTGGCGCAGCGGGCGAAGGTCCGCCTGCGACGCAAGGGGTTGCGAGTTCGATTCCCGCCTCGGGACAAATGTCTGTACGATCTGCAGATGTTTGTTCAGGGTGTTCTGGGTGTTTTTCTATATATAATAAATATCTATCTATGTAGTATAATGTATTAAGTATATCAGTCATCTAGTACCCATAACACAAGCTCAGCTTAGCTTGGGGATAGATGATGCTGTGTGATTTGTCCAGCATTATTATTATTATTATTTAGTTGTTTCCATAATGTCAGCGAAGCGGTCATTATGCTGAGTGCGGCAAAATTGTAATTGTCGGTTCTCCTCCTTCACTGATGTAAACTCGTTTATTGTATCATTACAAGGCGCGTAATGGTCGGCTTTTCTCCCTCACTGATGTGATGCTCGAATCTGTAACGTTACATTACAAGCGAATGCTCAGGCGACTGTGACGACTGTAACAATCGTAACGCCTGGCGACTCAAGCGACTGTGGCTACTGGGGCTACTGTGGCGACAATAGCGACTATGGCCACTGTGATGACAGTGGCGACTGAGGCTACTGTAGCAATCGTGGTGCCTGTGGAGACTGGTGCTTCTGTTGCGACTGTGGAGATACTTTAAGAGTTATCGCAGCGTTAAAAATATCTCACATCTGCTAAGCGTTCCGTGACGGTGTTTTTTTCAGGTCTTACCAACACTTTGGTGTACACACAGTTCCTTGAATTCAAGCAGAATCGTAATAAGCTGAACAAAATCATAAGCACGACTCAAGATAGCACTACAGCCAGCCCCCGGATATTGCACGAGACGTAATGACGACAAGAGGGGCTGAGATGCAAAGCTCCTCATTATTGTTGCAAGATTAGGAAACGGTAGAATGTCTTTTCGTTCTCCAATTGTTTTAACCGTGTAGTTAACAAAAAACTCATACTTCAAAGGAATAATGATGTTTTGAATATTTTTTCTTATTAATGTAGTGTGCGTTCTGAAAACAAATATCTGTCTTGTTTTTAGTTATTTATTAGGATTTTGGACCGAAATGATAAAAAGAAACCCTTATGTTGTGACTTTGTCTTTTTTCTGGCACAGATGGATATCTTGAGAATTACTGATGCCATCGACTGAAATTCACTAATATTGCATATTATTAAAAATAATTAAAAATGAATGAATGAATGAATGAACACTTTATTGCACATTAAACACAATTAATAAAAAAATATATATAGTTAAATATGTTCAAATTGGCTGCCTTATTGCTCAAAGCAATGTCTTCCAGGCAACCTAGGTAGGTAGTGCACAAAAATGATGATACATCTATGCAGTATCTAAACCTAGATTTACCCTATTATACATACATCTCAGTTTATTAACAAGGATTAGGAAAAATATTCTTATTGTGTTTTGCATGCCCCCTTTGCAATCACAATAAGAATATTTTGTAATATTGAAAAGGGGTCTCAAAAATTATAAGTGGATTAGGTCATGTATCATATGGAAGGGATTTATTAGCACATTAATATGGTACATTATGAAACAAGTGTGCAATGTTGGTCATTACAGTCGAGGAGAGATTGCATCCCGAGCCGAAGGCGAATTCAAAAAAACAAATTATGTTACCATACAGCGACTAATAAGATAAAAAAGTTTTCGTATTTGAATATGGGATATGGGAAATGGCGCGCAAGTTTTTTCAACTCGCCCAGTGCAAGAGGAGTAAACATATAGCCTTCTTAAAAATTATAATATTAAATGACAAAATGCTAATGTTTTAATATTTTATAACAAATTATTGTAAAATGAATAATTTGATAATAATATTGTTTGTTTTACTTAATTAACATTAATTTATTCCAAATATATATATTTTTTATTTTTATATTTTCAGCGGCATAAAACCTCTTTGATGTTACTTAAGAAAATAACTATATTACCCGGTTAGATTGAAAATGCTCTTTTGACTCGCGTATAACTTACAGTAAGGTACTAATTTAACTTTGTAGGGATAATTATATTACGTACGCGTGTGTTATAGCTCGGTTTATGGCTCTAAAAGCGATGTAAAAAGGATCACTTTACGAGCAAGTGTGTTGAAAAACAAATAGAAAGAATCCTGGAAAGTCGTAAAAAGTGTGATCCATCCCACTTCCACGCTTCTATATACCTGCTATTCGGGAGATTCTGACCACCACAAGGAACAAACGCAGATACCACCTACAAGTACACAATAATATAAAACAACCCTGTATTGTGTGCAAAATCTTAAGAAACACCTAACAAAAGAATTCACCCGATATATTCAAAACGCTTCTACCTCCGCGACAATCTGCGGCCACACTGCATAAACTCGGGATTTCTATAAGGTTATTTGGAGCACCCTTTAATAAGTCTTAGCGTGGTTGTGAGGCGCTCTGCAGGCTTACGTTTCACTTAAAGTATACACGTAAGCTTTTGAAACTTTAAAACCAATTTTCATCTTACATAACACTCAAATAGACCAAAATAGACTTACGTACATAATAGTTAATTACAGTCATTTCGGCCGTAAAACGTCCACTACTGAACTAAGGCCTCCCTCATGGATCTCCATTAGGGGCAGTTGCCATACTTACCACGCTTGGCAGGCGGGTTGGTGAGCGCAGTACGGGATGTTGATATACGGAATGACGCTGCTGCCCATCTTCCGGAGGTGTCCCTTAGCAGGCTCTTACTGCATCCACGGGTAGGATTCTATTGCCGGCACCCCACGGCTAAATGAAGATTCATGCGGTAAGCATATGTCCAAACAGTTGACGTCCTATGGCTGAGATGATGATGATGATGATGTTAATGATAATACTGCAGACAATACAGACGTTCTGTTCTAGCTTGAGGCACAGCATGTCATATATCGACTGATCTTGCGCTAGTCTAAGGTATTTCTCATATGCTTTGGTGCGGAGTTCGAAACTTGAGCAGGGAAACTTGAAATAGTTGCGCGTTACTCATGTGTTCGGAGCAGAGGATGCTCAAACTATTTATTTATTAATTTTTTTAATGCAAACAAGTTATAAAGAGAATTTAATGAAGGTATTCGCGTATTTTTTCTTAACTGACTATTCTATTGCGCTATTGCGTCAACATACGGGAAAGCGTTAATGTATGTATACAGCAGTTGGGTGCCGGCAGTAGAGTGTTACTCTCTCATGCCCGTGGATGCAGGAAGAGTATGGCAACTACCTCTCTAATAAATATGATGACACCGTGCTTTTTTCATTCTTGTTGGTTAAGTCCATCCTAAGGTTGCCTGGAAGTGATCGCTAATAGTGATAAGGCCGCCCATTGTACTTCTACTTTTAATTTTGTAATTTTCTGTCTTTGTTATATTATGTCATGTGTTAGTATTAAGTTAAGTACAATAAAGAGTTATCTATCTATCTATCTCTCCGTGAGAGAGGCCTGTGTTCAGTAGTGGCCGTTTTACTGTTTTTTTTATATAATTATATATTATACTAGCCGCACCCCGCAGTTTCACCCGCGTAGTTCCCGTTCCCGTGGGAATTTCGAAAAATCTCTTCATAGTGCGCCTCTGGGATACTCAAGGTACATACATATATGTGTGCCAAATTTCAAGTCTCTAGGTTCAGTGGTTTAGGCTGTGCGTTGTCTGTCAGTCACTCAGTCAGTAACGGAAGAGTTTTATATATATTGATTTTCTATAATTTATAAGAAAAAAAAGTAGGTAGTTGATTCTGGGCGGTACAATGTTCGCCAGGACAGCTAGTGGTTAAATCAATTTTTTTTGTAGTTGTTTATAAACAAATAATTTAATAGTTGTACCTTTTCTTTCGAGTTAAAATAAACTCGCAATCAGCAGAAATGAAGATGCTTTTATTTTCTTCAGAAAAATGTCTGAAAAGTTTGAATAAGGTTAGTTGGTCATTCAACGTGACTTTGACTGCGAAACTCTGTTTTAATTAACTTTGCTTCTAGACGATCTTAATAAAATATGTATGAAACGCTGAATACCAAGTTTGTGTAATGTTTTTTTAAATATTTTGACTGGCAACCATTTTTAACCCCTGACAAAAAAAGAGAAGTGTTATAAGTTTGATCGCTATGTGTGTGTGTGTGTCTGTGTGTGAGGCTGTGGCACCGTAGTTCTTTAACGAGAGCAACGATTTGCATGCTTTTTTTTTTATTTAAAAGCAGGTTTTCCGGTAGTATGGGTGTTTCTGAATGGGGCCATTCGCACCGCAGTGGCTCGGTGGTGCGAATCGCCTAAGATTCTTTTGAAATGGGTCGTTTCGGACCACGGGAAAAAACGACTCGATGCTCATTTTGTAAGTCCAATTTAGGCACGCATCCCGTGGTCCGAAACGACCCATTTCAAAAGAATCTTAGGCGATTCGCACCACCGAGCCACTGCGGTGCGAATGGCCTCATTCAGAAACAGTACTTGGGTGTTTCGCACCGCGGTCCGAATCGAGTGTGGTGCGAAACGACTAAAGACCCGTTCGTAAACATGTTTTATTAAAATCGGTTAGTAGTTTTAAAAGATATGGGGGGTGAGAGAGGAGATCCATAATCAAATGTTTCCAAATATACCCGAGTGTGGTATCAAATGAAAGGAAATGATGTGTAGAATGAAAAACGGTTGGTTTGTATGCATTGAATAGGCTTCAAAACTACTGGACAGATTTTGAACATTTTTTTTCACTATTAGCATGCTACATTATCCTAGAGTAACATAGACTATATTGTATCCCAGTATTTCCACGGGAACAGGAACAACGCGGGTGAAACTGCAAAGTGCAGCTAGTTATTAACAAACAAATAGTATTAATACACAAATCAAAATCTTATTCGACTTTTAAAGATATTTTCAACATTATGAACTATTTAGTTCCAACAAAATGTTAATTTATGTGCCATAATTAAATTGATATAACAATTAACTTTATTAGAGTAGTAGTAGTAGTTAGTAGTTGTAGTAGTAGGTGCGATACGAATTTCGCCGGGAGAGCTAGTAATAATAATGTGAATACTGTCATTTTTCCATTCATCATTTCAGCCGTTAAACGTTCACTAATAAACACAGGCCTCCATCATGACTCTCCATGAGGGGTAGTTGCCATACTCACCACCCTTAGCAGGGGGGTAGCGAGCGCAGTGCGGAATGTTGATACACGGAAAGACGCTGCTGTCTATCTTCCGGAGTAATCCATAAACAAGCTCTTACTGCATCCACGGGCATGAGAGGAGGGGCAAAATTCTACTGCCGGCACACCCGGTTTGTCTTAATATACTCATGAATTATTTATTCATGATCAATCCTCCCAAAAACTTTTTTCCAGAAACAGTTTTGCTGAACTACCCTCCCTACCAGTAAATTTCGATTTCAATCTACTTATACCTCTACAGCAAAAGCTTTGTCATATTTTTGGCAAAATTTGGTTACGAAACACGAACAATAGATTGATCACAGACCGAGCTTCGTTCTCACGATACATTGTATTGTAGGTGATAGAATGACACCTACATGATATTATACTTAACGGAATATGGCCTTCTATAGTACATTTCCGGAATGAGGTAGCAGAATGATTTAGATAACTTGAAGCTCGTATTTTGACAGTATATAAGCGTGGGCTGTTGGTAATACTTTTGTTCCGAAGTTCGTGAGTTTAAGGGCACCATAAATGTATCACTGGTGTCAAGTTGAGTTTATGTTCTTCGGCAATCAATTGAGATTCTTCGGTTTTTGAAGAAGGCTTAGGATTTATGTATGTGAAAGAGTTTTTGGTCCCTCTGGATTGTACAAAGTAAACATTTATTTAAGTATTAAAAATTTTTGCTTATTAAAACCTTACCTTAAGAACAACTAATTAATCAACCTTAATTAAAAGTAAAAGATAGTTTGCCGTGGGGTGTCGGCAGTAGAATGTTACCCCTCCTCTCATGCCCGTGGATAAAATAAGAGCCTGCTAAGTTATACCTCCGGAAGATGAGCAGCAGTGTATATCCGTGTATCAACATCCCGTACTGCGCTCGCCAACCCGCCTGCCAAGCGTGGTTAGTATGGCAACTATCCCTCATGGAGACCCACGAGGGAGGCCTGGGTTCCGTAGTGGGCGTTTAACGGCTTAAATGATGATGATGAAGTGGTTTACTAGCCTCCGCACTAGGATTCCCTGTGTTGTGTAAGGCTAGTCTCTTCCAGTGCCAAAATTGTGTGCGTTAGTTAGGAAAATTCTAAGTTTTTTTTCTTTTGTAAGCATTGGTTTCTGTTCCTCACACGAACACCACCTTCGGTGCCACTGAAATCCAGTGTCTAAACACAGTGTACGCTGATTTGGCGACTGATTGGCCCAGCTAATGTTTAGCAGTACCCCTAAGTCACGTGTTATAGAAGACCTGCAATACCGCGGTGATCACGTTGACTAAGCACGTGACCAACGTTGCATTGCATTGCTCTCTGAGACAGAGTTGTGAGATCTCATGTGCCCGTATCTTGGCGGCAGAAGTACTCGTAGGTATGGTGGTAATTTTTGCGTTTGACCACATCTTGCCTGATGTTAAGGAATGATGAGGTCTAGGATGGGACACGCTTGCCTAGAAAAAACCTTTTTACCCTTGATTTGAAGATACCCAAATGGTAGTAATTACCCTAATTGATCTACATATATAACAGAAATAGCCAATTTGACAGCTAAATGTGAAATAACACGATTGGTGGTTTTCTTTGAATTAATTGACCCCGTGTTTGCTAAACCGTTTGCTCAATGTCACTCTTCATTTATAACTAACATGACATGATATCAAATGATTGATATTTGAAATTATCGATCATTGTGGATTTAAATAAATTGATAATTGATGAATTAAAACATCAAAGTCACGAATCAGCAACATTATTCCTTACATAAATAGACCATCCCATCAATATTAAACTCGGAAATCAGGCCAAATTGTTCATCAATTTCACTTTGAATTCTGTCTTTTCTCTAAAGTCAATGAAACTCCGAAATTTAATTCTCAATGTTCGGCAACTTTCTAACAAAGACTCTCAGAGGCACGATATTGAGCTAACAGTAGGTAAGGTAGCAAAGAAAGCTTACTTTAGCTGCATAAATTATTTTGACGTTAATTTATTGGCACGCTGAGTGAGCTGCTTACCGTCTTTACCTTTGTATGTTTTTACTTACTCTTATATAAATAACGTTAAAATTAGTCTAGGTTCTGCTTTTAAATAGGTAAAATAATTTTGATTGTGTCAATATTTTTATTTTTATATTTTCTTAAATTTACGGAATCTGCCATCACAGCAATATACTTAATTTTGTTCATTTTTGAAGCTTTAGAAAAAGCTCTATCCACCAACGTCATGGTATGCCGTGGGCTGCCGGCAGTAGAATGTTACCTCCCCTGTCTTGCCTTGTATGTATTTGCAGTATTCCATCAATCCCTCCATATTACGAGCTTTGCTTAGTTTTTGACTAGTGTTGTGTGTAGTTTCCTGCATTATTTGTTTCGCCCTGTTAAATAATTTTATCAATATCTGCGCGTTGCAAAAGTGAGCTTTGTGTAGTAAGTGTTACTTCTGTAAATGCTGTATACAGTGTCATTACCCTTTAAAATCAATCGCAATTGAATTGAAAACTTCTATAATAAAAGCTATCGGCTACTTGCCTACAATTATTAAGGCGAACATAGCCCTTAAAGCTTTCATCTTCTCCATGATGATAATTTTATTACGAGGGAAATGCATTTTGCTCTCAAACACAAAGTTTCTGATTTAATGCTTTCGATCAACGTTCGATTTTAAATTGGAGTATAAAATCCCGAGCGAACAATAATAAATTTCTCTATTACCTTAGATAGAACCACATTTTTATACTGAAGAGTAAGGAATGCTGAAACGGTTTGTTTTATATGTGGGAAGAGGATATTGGAACCTGTGTGTCTACCATGAGTTGTCACTGTTAGATCGCCTGCCGTTACTACAGTAGGTACGTTACTATGACATCTGTCAGATTTGTAACTCATGCTACCAAATTTGAAGCAAATGAAGCCCAAACTACAGTCGCTGTAGCATAGTTTACTGCGTATTTTAGTACTAATCTATCCGCTAGAGGCGCTGTACAAGTTTTATACATTTTATAACTAAAGTCGCGAGCGAGTATAGATTGTGAAAACTCATGGTAGACGGTCTTCAGTAGGGAGTTGAACACAATATATTTTTTTTCAATTTTTGTTAGCTAACGTTATAGTTGCCGTGGGGTGCCGGCAGTAGAATGTTGCCTTATTATTACTTTACGCTTTCAATTTCATTTGATTGTCCTGTTTCCTTTTGATTGTATACCAGCTAACGTAATAGTTGCAGTAGAGTGTTGCCTCTCTCTTACCGGTGGATGTATAAGAACCTGCGAAGAGATACTTGCTCCGGAAGATGGGCAGCAGCGTCTTTCAGTGTATTAACATCCTGCATCTCCTCGCCAACCCACTTGCCAAGCTTAACATGGCAACAACCTCTCATGATTAGTAAGTACTTAGTCATCATCATCATCATTTCAGCCGTAAAACGTCCACTAATGAACTAAGGCCTCCCTCATGGATGGATCTCCATGAGGGGTAGTTGCCATACTCACCACGCTTGGCAGGCGGGTTGGTGAGCGCAGTACGGGATGTTGATCTACGGAAAGACGCTGCTGCCCATCTTCCAGAGGTGTCCCTTAGCAGGCTCTTACTGCATCCACGGGTAGGAGAGTAGGGGTAACATTCTACTGCTGGCACCCCACGGCATACTAAGTACATATAAGTACTAAGTGATCAGAGCTTATGTCCACCGGTTTGACGTCCTACGGCTAGAAGAGCGAGAGAGAGAGAGAGAGAGATTAACTTGCTGAATCCTTCGGTAAAGTGTCATATTCGTGTAAATTAATCTAAAAGTCATATCGTACCAGCACGCACGTCCACTGCTAAACAAAGGCCTCTCTCTGGAACCGCTAAGTACTGATCATGAAGGGTTGTTGTCATACTCACCACGCATGGCAGGTGGGTTGGCAAGCGGGATGTTGATACACGAAACGACACTGCCAATCTTTCGGAGGTATCCCGGACATATACATTCTACTGCCGGCACGAGCGCCTCTTGGCATAAAAAGCGTTAAACTAAAAGAGTTTGTTTAAACTGAAGTATTAAATAGACTACTAACGATTCTGGTTTTAAGTTTAATCTTGAGCAGTTGGCAGTCTACGGAGTCGCCAGGGACACAGCCCGGTAAAATGTCCACGTAACAAAATATATCGCGTGTGAAATACCTCCATAATAAAATGCCACATTATAATGACCGATAAGCTTCGGCTTGGAACACCGAATATGGCAGTGCTCAGGGCCAATTTTCGTTCACTTTTCATTTCCTTCGACGTGACTTGAAGGCTGGCGTGTACGGGGGAGTTTTTGGAAGTTCTTTGTTATATAATTTTCAGGGAAATGAAGAACCTTATTTACAACAATATATTTTATACATTTTTTTTGCTGTTTAGAACAGGCTTTAGCCTGTTTGAAAAAGCTTACTCGTCAGCTCTTCCTTAAATATGTTTAAACTTCTACGGAGTACTACCACAGATTACAAATTATCATAATTATAGTGATGCTGTATACTGATACAGCATCTCTATCTGATAATTTGTGTAGATAGACTTAAACTTTGGCTTTACCCGGATTGCCGGGTAAATCCAGTCATAAAACGTCCACTAATGAACACGGGCCTTAACACATAAGTATGGCAACTACCCCTCATGCAGATCCATATCTGCATGAGTGGTAGTTGCCATACTCAACACTCTTGGCAGGTGGGTTGGCGAGCGCAGTACGCGATGTTGATACACGGAAAGACGCTGCTGGCGATCTTCTGGGAGTATCCTTTAGCAGACTCTTAATGCATCCATGGGCATGTGAGGAGAGGTAACATTCTACTGCCAGCACCTCACGGCAAGACCCCCCAAAGCAAGACCCAATTCTACCCCCTAGATAGACATGAATACTAGAGTAGGTAGTAGAGTAGGAACTAGAAATTAATGATAATTTTCAAGCAAGACCAAAATGAACACCACTATCATATCAATGACAAATAAACTGAACACAAAGATAATAGCCCCATAATTGAACAATATAACGAGCGGTTGTAAAAATTACTAACGATCACACAAAACGAAAACGTGATCGGCGTGGAACGCATGAGATTTGCCGTTAATAACGCTGTTACATTTGTGTATGGTAACATTGCTGTGGATGTGCAAATATGAAACCATTTTCATTCATTTCATTCAGCAGTGGACGTTTTACGGTTGGATTAATCCAGCCGTAAAACTTCCACACAGGCTTCCCTCATGGATCTCCATGAGGGGCAGTTGCCATCCTCACCACGCTTGGCAGGCGGGTTATGGGATGGGATGTTGATACACGGAAAGACTCTGCTGCCTATCTTCCGGAGGTAGCCCTTAGCAAGCTCTTACTGCATCCATGGGCATGAGAGAAAGGGTACATTCTATTGCCGGCACCCCACGGCAGCCAAATACTTGATGATAACCGAATACTTATGTTTAATAACTGCATATCGATATGCCTTTTTTAAAAAAAAACTAAATTCACTTTATCACCAAACAATAACGACCATAATACCCTGATGGCCAATGTGGAATGACACGCCTGGCTTACAAGGATCGCCCAATCCGTGTTAAGGCCATCAAAATACCTTTTACAGTCTCTTATGACCGGAAATCGATAACTAAGTAGGGTTGAAATTCAAAGGGAAAGGTTCACTTTACACACACTTTTACTACACTTTAGAAAAGAAGGTAACGCAAATCGGTATCAAATGTTCGATCGGCTGTTGAAGAGATAGGTAGAGCTTTCATAGTTCAAAAAAACTACTTGATTATGATGATGATTAAATTAGTTTTAGTTCACCAAATCATACTAACTAAATGGAAATGCTTGATTTGTAGCTAACACGCCGAAGTTGTTATATATGTTCTTCATGGATTCCATCAGAAGAATAAGTGAGAAAAAAAATAAGATCAATCTGGAGTTGTTCTCTTAGTAATAAGGGAGAATAATGAGCCGAAGAAGATCGCATTACATGTATATTATTAAACAGTTGATTCTTCCACTGTTTATTCTGATCTTTTAAATTACATTACATCATCAAAATCGGTAGAAGAACATGTACTTATCTTAATAAACCGTCTAAGTCAATTGCAGTAAGAAGTTCTGCAAAAGACCATCCATTTCCATTCAAATAAAAATATTATGACGTAGACTTTCAAATCAAAGGTGTAAATATGAATGGTGCAGCAGAAAGCCAGCAAAAAGAAATCCCAACTCAGTAAAAACAAGGAATAATTAATCCACACAAACGCGTTGTATGACCCGACGCAAACAATGTAGGTCAACAGCTCAGCTTACGAATGCCTTTCACGAATACAGGCGTAATGAAAATCAGCATTGTTTGAACAAGTCAACTGTAATACGTATTGGGCTTCAATTTGGATGATTCGTTAATAATACAATTGGACAATTGACACGCTATTTAGCAAGCTCAGCCAATCATGTCTTCCCTTCCTTCCTTTTCCATATATATTATAAAACAAAGTCCTCCGCTTCGTCTGTCTGTCTGTCTGCGCAAAACTCAGAAACTGCTAAACGGATTTTCAAGCTATTTTCATAAATAGCTAGAGTAATTCAAGAGGAAGGTTTTAAGGTTATTTTTGAAAGATTTGGTGCAAATTTGTTTGTAGTTGAACCAAAAAGTTTGTAAGTAGTTGAACATGTCGGAAAATTTATTGTTTTGTTGTGCGCCGTGTAAAACCCTTTAAGTTACATAAGTGCCAAAGATGATGGAAGAATTAATTGTTCCTCTTATGAAGATCTAGAAAAAAGTCAGGGAGATGATTTATGTGTATCTTCTATGATTAACTCCAGAGTAGTTAACTCATAGTAACCATTTTTTCTAATTAAATATAATAACTTGCGAAGTTGTTTAAACAAACATTGTACGAATATATTCAAATAAGTTCTAAAATATCTTGAATACCTAGTTTATATAAAACATATTTGCCGTATAATTCAAAACAAAATCTTACGAGTTATAGCGAAATTAAAATTCTCGCGCGACAAATAAATACAGCATTGCTGTAATTATGTTGGGCATACGTCTTACTGCTCCTAAACAGCTAGACCAACACAATGGAACCTGCTAGTTTCATATTTTATATAGAGGTAAGCCCTCATGAATCCCATTATCAAAAATCGATTCTGATAATGGGGCAACCTCTGAAACATGACGTACCTTATAAAAAACAATCATCAACATTCATAATTGGCGGAGTAATCGCGTAACAAACATCCAAAAAAAACATACAGTTGGATTGTGAAACTCCTTCTTTTTCAAGTCGGTTCAAAAGACTGTTATCCCGTTAAAAGGTCCCTTTAACTGCATAACCTACATAACATACTTCAACTTAGTAGGGTTAAAGCAAGTTTCACAATAAGTAAAGTCGCCGATGCGTGCTCGGGAAAACTTACCTCTACTCGTGACCGATCCAGTTATGTGGAAATAGGTAACGAGGCATTCCTCATATCGTGACATATATTTACTAGGCAATTTGTGAGTTTATGCCTGAATAACTGTTGGTAATTATATGACTTGGAAATGTAGCATTTCGTGTATAACTTGTTTGATTTGAGATGTGGTTTATTTGTGTTGTATTGATGTTTGAGTTGGGAAGTTTAAAGCGAAGAAAGAAGGCATTCTTTGAAGCGTCGTAGTTTAGAGGTCGAACATCTTCCTGAACTGTAGGCCTATTCCTGAACGTCCCTTGCCATGAGTCTTACTGCATCCACGGGTAAGGGGGTAGGGGCAAACTTCTATGGCTGGCACTCCATGGCATATGGAAGGTAAAGTTTCAACTCACGTCAATTAATATTCCGTTTGATATGACAATTGCCGTGGGGTGCCGGCAGTGGCATGACCAGTCTCCTCTCATGCCCATGGATGCAGTAAGAGCCTGCTAAGAGAAACCTCCGGAAGATAGGCAGCAGCGTCTTTCCGTGTATCAACATCCCGTACTGCGCTCCCCAACCCGCCTGCCAATCGTGGTGAGTATGGTAATTACCCCTCATGGAGATCCATGAGAGAAGCCTGTATTCAGTAGTTGAAGTTTTACGGGTGAAATGATGAACATGACATGTTCACAAGTGTTTTGAAAGTGAAACATTGTGAAAAGGATGACTCTCGCTAGACCGTGTCGTTTCCGAGCCGAGTGTCATACATAATAAATGTTATATTATTTCGGTCAATATAACATAAATATATTTTGAATGGACACACTCACGCTAAACGGACCGACAACCGAGTGATGACCAAGCAACGAACAACGCTCGGAAAAACTGTTCGGACGTGTATACTGCATCACAACGTAACGGTAATTGCCCGGTCCAGGTCCGTCTTTGTGATTTGAGGCACGGGACTGATTTGGTGACCATGCTACGGCCGACACTTGGCTAATACACGACTCGGTCTAGCGTGAGGCATCCATTATACGTTTATTTTGAAAGTGAAACTTATGTTCTCCCTCTTCCACAGTGCCAACATCAGACGTGCAAGGCGTGCTCGGCAAGAAGGCGTCTCTGCCGTGCGACATCCAGCCGCTGCATCAGGAGGACGACGTGGTCATGGTGCTCTGGTTCAAGGAGTCTGATGGAGACCAGCCATTGTACAGGTACCAAAAAAATTGACTACATAGGATAGAAAAGAATAATCTTCAAAATCTTAAAAATATATTATTCATAGACAAATATTCATTCATGTCATTAAAGGATTCTCCGATCAGCCATTTCTTCAGTTAATGCTTGATGGATAGTTAGACGGTGTTATTTAGAAATGCTTCTATGTAGAAGCAGGTTTCCTTGCTTGAGGAGTTATGTAACTCCTCAAGCAAGGAAACCATCTCGTATGGTATTTATACAATATTTTATTTCTAGCTGCTACCCGCGATTATACACACATTATACCCGGCCTAAAATTCTATATGTCCTTTTCTTACTTATTATTCAATGCTGAAATATTTTGAACACTTTAGGGGCAAGAAATCAATATGTTGACTCTGGTAGAAAGAAATTTACTTTTGTAAACGAGATATTTTTGGTAAGTTTGGAGGCTGCGATACAATTGATGCTGACTGTACCTTTGACAACGTGCATGCAAAATTTGATGTTGATCGGATTAAAATAATGTTAGCGCAAAACACGAACAAACAGATAAACTTTAATTTAATTAGTTTTGAATATAATATCATCCAACATCTCACCAGCTACGACATCCGGGGACGCTCCGTGAACCAGCCGAAGCTCTGGTCTGCTCCCACTGTCTTCGGGAACCGCGCGTTCTTCCGCGGTTCAGCAACGCCGGCAGTCCTGATGCTGGATAGCGTCATAGCCACCGACGCTGGTGTCTACAGATGCAGGGTGGACTTCAAGAACTCTCCAACTAGAAACTTGAAAGTTAATTTCACTGTTATAAGTAAGTGTGATGTTGTAAGTGTGTGTATGGTTCTCAGTAGGGGCTGTCTGATGCCAGCAGTAGAATACTCCTCTTCTATTGTCCGTTTGTGCAGTAAGAATCTGCCAAGGGATACATCCAGAAGATGGGCAGCAGCGTCTTTCCTCGTATCAACATCCTTTACTGCGCTCGCCAACCCACCTGTCAAGCGGCGAGAATAGCAACAACCCCCTCAGGGTCTTGCAGATCCACGAGGGAAGCCTATGTCAAGCAGGGGGACGTGAACAGCATTCGTATGCTGGGATAATGATGATTATGAAAATGTACAATTAAAGGATTGTTTCAAACGACTTAGCAAGCACTTTCTATTAACAGATACATTATCAGAAGATGCCAAAAATGTTTATTTATTAGTAGATAAGAGATTAAGTAGTAATATTTTAAGTTAATTAAGTGTAAGTAAATTAAGTTTGTGTAATAACCAGGGCGTCATAATCGCATAAGCGACAAAGCCCTTCTTTATGAATAATAAAAAAAAGCACTTTCTCGAAAAAAATATCCGTAGGTTTATCCTAGCCTTATCATCTTCTTTGGCTCGACCTAAGGGCTGTTTTATTAGGAATTGTATTTGTTATCAGCGCTTGAAATTGAATAGGGTCATTGGCTAAATCTCAATTCTAAGTCCGTTATGTAGTCCGCTATTGATTCCTTTAGTTTATAGGAATCAAAAGGCGGCGAGCAAAAGTGAATGAGAGTGGCATAATGTCGTACAATACTAATGTGGACTGATGATGAAGAGGTAGAAAAAGAAAAGAAGAAGAACTAACCACTATTGTTTTTGCAGTACCTCCAAGCCGTCCCACGATATACGACGGGCAGAGAAGAGACAGGACGAAACTCGTGGAGCCCTACAACGAAGGTTCTGATGTGTTGCTCATTTGTGAGGTCGAAGGAGGTAAGATCCGTAAAGAGTTTACATTCTTCGTTTAACATAATGCATTTTGTCTGAAATAATGTAATAATCAATTGTTTGTCTGAAATAATGTAATAATTTAAGTACAATAGTTGATCTGACGTTAATTTTTAATGTTAAAAAGTGTAAAATTGAATAAACTATTTTTACTGTTCCATCTTACTTTGGTTAGCAGGTATATAAGGCCTTCGGCATTATGCTCGCCGATAGTGCATTCATTATTGTAATTTGTGTGCAATAAAGCATTAATAATAATAAATAATGCTAGACAATTCACACATCATCTAGCCCTTTTTCTATGTTTCTTGTCTTATGTCTATGTTCTGTCTATGTTTTGTAATTCCAAACTATGGAATTAAATGAATGAATTTCTGAATTTATTTGTTATTAGTACTAGAAGAGTGATTTATTTTTTATTTTTATTTATTTATTTGTGTAATAGACCAACAGACAGACATAAAGTTTTAAAATAGTACAGTGACAGTCTTACAGCCCTTATAGGTCTATCTAAGTAATATAGGTAGTTAATTAGCTATAATAAATTTAACAAAATTAGTGCAACGTAAAAACAATAATAACAATCAGAGATAACCCATTGCAATCCCATGCACCCAAAACCGACCGAGAGCATCATCGTACACAATGGATGACTTCTGAATTATTTTAATAAGTGAAGAAGAGTTTAAAAGGACACATAACTATTTTATGATAATAACTGACATATGGAATATCCTAAGAATATAAAAAATACAAACATTATTATATGCGGTCCAACATAACCAGACGTAATAACACTATGTTATGTAGATTCCCATCTAAAACCGCAATGTTAGGCAAAAGTGTTCTTAGGGCAAATCTTTACACTTTCTTGAATTTCAGTTATAAAGCTCTCATAAAGTTTATTTTCTATTTTCTTAGTCCTAGCTCTCAGCATTAAAAAATTCTGATAATCAAGGTAGTTTTTATATATTTTCCGTTTTGAATGCGCTTTTAATTTATCACGTATTATATTGAGAAGGGCCACAATGGATATTGCATACGTTTCTTCAAGTTTTGCTAAGGGACAAACAGATCTATACAAGTGCATATTTCACGATAAAAGCAGTTTACGGCGCAATCAACGTTATATATAACAGTTGCCAAAATATTGGTCCTAATAAGTGATTCAAGATATTCAATTTATTCTTTCGTAGTTCGTTTTCTAAAGTTATATTTTAATGTGGAGTTTTCCTCAAGCGGTGTGAGCAATATATTAGTTGGATCGATAAGTAAACTGGAGTGTGCTAGATCCTCATAAACCAATGATATTGGCGATGATGAGTAATTAGATGCGGAGAAATTACTAAATATCTGATCTAACGTGTTTTCATTTGTATTTTTAAGGTAGTTGCTTTGTTCCAGTCCGATTAGGTTGAATTCGTCGAGTAATAATTGGCTAGCTGATTGTGTTTCTACGGAGCCACGTTTTACCAGAATTCGAGAATCCCATTGAATATTAGGAAGGTTGAAGTCTCCACACACTAAAAAACATCATTATTATGATTTTTAAAGATATGTGAAACACTATTCACCACACCACCAACAACATCAGGTAAATGATTACTAAGTGGTATGTCTACCAATCCTACATGTAAACTTTTGTTACTGGAATGATTGAATGAGTCAGACGATAATGTCAGCTAAAACATTTCAGTGGAAGGAGAAACGAAATTGTTACTAAGGATACTAGCTTTTAGGTCTTTGTGTAATACTTAATACATTATGCTACATAGATATTTTTTTTATGTATAGAAAACATCCAGAACACCCCGAACCCGCAACATCTTGCGTCACAAGCGGAGCTTCGCCCGCTGCGCAATAGAGGTCGTCATTAATTATTAGTAAACGGTTATCTGACCGTATTAGTTTAGCAAGTGGAAGCCGAGTCTAAGTTTGTTAATCTCCCAAATAAAACGTATGTGAATCGATCCATCCACATCACAGAGACAATAATAGAAAAATATAAATCATTTTCACTGTAATTCGAAGTTTCCCATTGGAACGTATTGTTTGTTACCATTCATCTTATTGATAAATCGTTGCGATAAGCAGCGTTTTGTCATAGAACTACGGGTTTTTCGATGGCAAATAAATTTTGTTAGTTTTTGGCATGTCGATTTAGTCAAGGCTGGTCGACACTAGACCAAGATTAATGCTGAATCGAAAACAAAAATAAAGGAGATTCTTAACAAAAACGAAATCAAATAATATATTGTATTTATATGGGCTGGCCACATCTGCCGCATGCCGAGTGAGCTGTGGGCAAAGATAGTCACGGAGTGGCGGCCTGACCCGGCGAGAAGGCGACGCGGCAGACCGAAGCGCAGATGGCGGGACGAACTAGATCAGTACATCGTTGACTGGAGGGAAACAGCTCAGGATCGGGATGTATGGAGGGAATTGGGGGAGGCCTTTGCCCAGCAGTGGGACCCAAATGGCTCATAATAATAATAATAATAATCATTTATATCTCAGCCATATAATAGCCCTTTACCTCCCTGATGGATATAGAAGTTCTGATCACGAGATCAGCATGCATGGCAGACCGAATGGCGAGCGAAATACGGCATGTTGATCCACGGAAAGACACTGCTTCCCATCTTCCGGAGGTATTCCTTGGCAGATTCTGACTGCGTGCACGGGCACTCTTTTCCAGAGCAGGTGCAACATTCTACTGTTGTTACCTCAAGGCCAATTTAAATTGAATTTGTTTATTGTGCACAGTATAGAAGAAGAGACATTATAACCCTTTTAGTAAGAGTCATACAGTAGTTGTTATTAAGTTCGTATATATTTCCGTCAAGTACCGATACATCCTAATCCACATACATATTCAATTTCAATTCGTACATTACCATTTTTACCGGCAACAAACAATTCCACAAGAACCAAATAGAATATTCTTTCATCGCTCAGAAATCAAATCCGTAATCTCCAGTAACGAATTCGCTAAAAGTATCTGTCACTACAAAATAAGTAGCTTTATTCACGCTCTGGTGAGCGACAGCCCTTTGTTCTGCTACATTGTATTCGTAGAGGATAGATAAGTCGATCCCTTATCGTAAAGCTTTCATTTGTCTTGTATTCATTCGCGGAGCCTACTGGCATTGAGGTATTAGAAGGCATTTGTACGTCGCCCTGTTTTGATTGCGTGCATTAGGTATGTGAAATCGTTACGAAGGGATCACACTGAATTTATTTCATTTGGTTAAAAAACTCATTCCATTTAGATTTAGGCCTTTTGATATAAAGTCTTAGGAATATACCCACATGTTACTAGTAATTTCAAGATAATTTTCAATTTATAAGCTCGAGGAACAGATGGCCGATGGGGCTCAAAAGTTCTCTAATGGAGGAGGGTGGACGCAGGCCGCTTCCAGCCGCAATACTTGGAGGTCCAAGAGGCCTATGTCCAGACGTGCAACGACTGGAATGATGATGATAGTTGTAATTTGTAAGAAATCAAATGTATTAAATTAGTCGGGAGTACATACCACTCTGTCAACCTGGCTTCCATATCCTCTATACACCACCAGTCTTCTATTCAAAATTTAGTTCGCTAATCTAACTTTATATCATTTTACTATCGCCCTGCAGTGGGAGTCAGAATGCTAGTTTTTAATAGTTATTTTTTTCTAACTTGAGAGATTTACACTTGTTGGTCCAACTGATGAATCATTTTTCATTTACTTATCTCAGGCAGCTTTGATCTTATAAGACATGACAGAAATGTTCTTCTGTATTTAGTCATTAATTAATCCTTGGTGTTACTTTTATTGCTTTCACTTTTCCTTCTATTTATGTTGTTAATAAAACTATCATGTCGTTCAAGACGGTTAATCAAATTTCCTCATCTGTTTTCCACAGCTTGCAATAGAGTCCTCTTCCCGTTTACCCGGCATTATGTGTATCGAAATTCAAATCATCATCATAGCCAATAAAATGACCAGTCCAACAAAACAAAAATGAGCAGAGAATATAATTACCGAAAAATTCATGTTCAACCCACGCACGCTCATTCAGGGACGCCCATTGTCCCAATGGACAATTTAGGATTCACAGAACGGTTTCAATGTTTTATTGTTTTACACTTCGGCCTGTAACATTATTAACTATAATTGACTTAACCGCCTTTGTGTATTGGCTTAATTTTATAGGCCCTTTTTGGGCATGATGATTGATTTGATTCGTATTTCATTGTGTGGGATTTTGACGCCTGGTTATGGATAAATGAAATTATAATGAACATTTACTTTCAGTTTATTGTTTTTGCTGAGTCACTTATCTATTAATTGTACAATGATGGCTTACATTGATAATGTTTGGGAGACTTTTTCAATGGTTTGTGGATGAAATACGAAATTGTCTAAAATAAGTAAGGAATTATTAACACATATTTAACCGGGTATTTATCGCGCTATTTCCCTTTATTATTGCCCGACGTTATAAGAGAATGGTTCGGGAAGCAATTCAAATTAAGAAGTATCCTAATTTCAATCGTGAAGACAGCTTCAGACTCTCTGCCTCATGGAATCCAGTGATAGCCAAGTGTACTCGACGTATGAATCAACCTAAGTGTGCTGATACAGTTAGTGTAGTGTGCTGTCCCAGTGTGAAACAGCCTTAGTCTCAAGTTACTATATTTATGAAGACCAAGTGAGGGTAGTCTGAAAAGACGCCTTCGCTTTGCTGCGGTTACCTCTAACATGTCAGTCTTCCCGGGACCACGATGGGTGCAATCCTGTCGAAACGTCGGGCAATAATAAAGGTAAATAGCGCGATAAATACCCGGTTAAATATGTGTTAATAATGTGTCGTGATCGCGAAAGTTTAAAAAGACTATAAGTAAGGTACCCAGTCTAAATATCAACTTAGATCAAGGGTACCTACGAGCTTACTCAGCATAGAATATACACACACGTGCTAAGCCATCTTTACGTTTTGGTAAAGAAGTAGTTGATGCAAAACCAATAGCTTTACATCAGGAAATGTATATTTTTTAAATTATAAACCTAATCCAATAACAGTGATGATTATTTAAGAACTTGTCGTATTTTCGTCCACTTAAAATATCCTCTGTAACCTTTGCCTTTGAAATCTTTAAAACCTAAACAGCACGCTGGATCTAACTGCTGGATATAAGCCTCCATTCCTTTCTTTCACTTATTCCGGTCTAGGGCTTCTGTCTGCCAGTCTACACAATTTAATTTCTTAAATTGCTCACAGGCAACCCGCGCCCCCGAGTCACGTGGTACCTCGAAAATGTAGTCATCGACGACTCCTTCGAGCAGAGAACCAATGGGGTGACAGTAAACACCCTGACATTCCCCAACGTGGGTCGGCAGCACCTGAACGCGAGGCTGGTGTGCCAGGCTTCCAACACGAACCTGGCACCGCCGGAGACGAAAGTGCTGATACTGGATATCAATTGTAAGTGTCGATCATTTTATCGACAACTCGTACAGTCAACTGCGTACAGGTGTGTATTATATGTACATAACCCGACAGGCGGTGATTCTGACTACCGAAAGGAATAACTTTGGTTACCTATTACGCCTCTTAGGATTCGGTGATTTTTATTAAAATAAGATTACAAAAGTTTCTACTTTGACTGCTGAAGGAGCGATAATGACACGCCAAATGCTTCTTGACATAATTATTGACCTACACGAGAGGCCTTATTTGACCTACACGCCTTAGAGGCACAAATAAAATTATGTAAGACCATGCAAGGGTTTTTTTTAATGTAAAAAAAATTGTGATTATAAACAAATCACATTATCTAATTTAAATGAACATAAACATATCTAAAAAAATAGAAATTCCCGATTATTTCTCCTCTAAATAAAATATGTATAATTTGAGTTAACGGAGATATGTATAACATTGAAGAAGCATTCAATGTTGTATCGAGAGATGATAAAAGAGGAATTATATCATAATTTTAGAGGAAATAAGCCTATAACCCTACAGTAGTTACGTTAAAATCACAAACTAACCATTTAAAATCTTCCTTCCCTCTCTCACTTTTTTTTTCTTCCAGTGAAACCAATATCGGTGAACATCCTGACGAAAGAGCGACAAGTATCAGCGGACAAACGGTACGAGATCGAGTGCAAGACCACGGGCTCACGGCCGGAAGCCTACGTCACCTGGTGGAAGAACAATAGACAGCTGAAGAGGATGGCGAAAAATGTAAGTGGACAGCAGTAACACAAGTTGAGGAATACACATTTAGATTTAGATGTGTTATAAAGTTTTTAAACAGGTTTTTTAGGGGATTAAGCAATATTATGATATCTTTATGAACAACAAACACATGCACGCTTGAAAAACATTCATAAAGAATTCAACACTTGTTTCACCGCTCTTAATAGCACCTTCAGCAGATATTTTGTTTAAGTGTTTTCTGAGCGCTCATTAGATGTTGGTAAGCGGATTTGTTACTATATTTGTTGCTTATTCAGATTATGATGATGGATTTCTACAATGTCAAGCCTGAGTCAATTTCTTTAGCAATATATTTAAGAACGAATTGATAATAAAGATAAACCTAGGTAAACCATATAGGCAGCTGAAAAGGATGGCAATATTGTAAATGGGTTAGGTATAAGACAACTTAGTAGAAAAATGTTTAGATTCAGAAAGTAGCCTACATCACTTGGTAGAAGAACAATAGACAGCTGAAGAAGATGACGTAGAATGAAAGTGAAATGAACAGTAAACCAACTTGGTAATGGGAATATAGATTTACATAGGTTGTTAAGTCTTTATACAGAAGTTTTTGGAGATTAATAAATACACGAGAGCTGTGGGCATAGGCCCACCCAGTGGCGCCTCGACCCAGCAAGAAGGCAACGCGGCAGTCACAGACGGAGATGGCGGGAAGAATTGGATAAGTACTTGGTCAACTGGTCGGAAGAAGCTCAGGATTGTGATGTCTAGAAGGAATGGGCCTTTGACCAGCTGTGGGATCACGATGGCTCACTACAATTACAAATAGACATATATTTTAAGAACTAAATGACAGCTAAGATTTTACCAGGTTTTAAGAAAGCAATCGGTTGCAGATGATAGCGAAATTTAATAAATATATTACGGCTTTCACCACGTACTTAGCTTGATGGTAGCGAAAACTGTAAGTGGGTTAAATAATTTCTGGCTAAAAAATTGTCAGACTTATGAAATGAATAATTAGATTCAGAAGGTAGCCTACGTCACCTGGTCGAAAAACAATAAACACCCGAAGCCAAAATGTGAGTCAATAACAGTAGCACAAATTAAGGTATGGAATTTTAGATTTAGATACGTTGTAAAGTTTTAAGGTATAAGTTTTTAGGATTAAATTTAATTTTTTTGGAACAATTTTTTGAGTAGTTTGAAAAATACATAAATATTTGCAATTACTGAATAATTGCTAGGTTTTTTTTCTGATTGTAAATAATTGTGTTTTTTTGAACATCAAGCAAACAAAAATATTGAATAAAACCGCCTTGCAATTGTACACCGGTTGAGTATAAAAAATATCTGCCATGCTATGATTACTTTTGAAACTACAGACTTGTCTAGTGGGTCACTATTTTGGAATCATATTTTCTTGATTTCTTCCTTCTTGTTAAGCCTTAAGCCAAGACATTTATGTTCATTTAAAAGTTCAAAATTTTTCATGCGTTTTCTAATATCCGTCACCCTCATTGGGCTGCTAAACAGGTGTCAGACCAGGCGCGTCAGGTTCGCGCGGCTGGCTGACAAATAGACATAATCCCGATGTTGCCTGTCTGGCAGCTTTTTGAGCGTGATGGATTTTCTTTTTTTTTCTTAAATAAACTGTAATTTGTTATCCTTATTATTATATATTTATTTTTTGTAACTTTTTTTGTGTTTTTGTTTTGTTTGTATACGGTTGTATTGTTTGTTTGAGTTTGATGTTGTTTTACCGTCCGTTTGTTTTGTTGTTTTATACTATTCCTTTCCTGTCTCCTTCTCTCTTTGGTCGTGAAATCACCCAGGGCCCCAACTGAAAACCAGCGTAACATCTGAGCCTGGCCTGGTAACCCATTTATCCGCGCCACATCCTCTTCTTCCTGTATTTTAATGTTTTATTAAGTTTTTCTTTTGTGTTTTGTGTTCTTTGTTTATATTTGTAATTTTCATTTTTATTTTCTTTGTGGTTGTATTGAACTGTGCGTGTGGTAAATAAATGTTTTTTTTCTTCTTCTCCTAGTAAACATTTTAATGCAATTCCTACGGGTTATATACCATTTTTTGCGAGTTTTCCAATATTTCAATCTCTTCAGTTCAGTTCAATCATGACGTATGTCACGATCATGGCAAACAAAGCATTCTATTATTATTTTTTATAAGCCATTAGTGTCCGACTGCAGGGCGAAGGCCTTCCGCCATCCACATTATTGGATAAAAAAGAACATCATTAATCGAATCGTTCAATCGTTGTTCACATGTTCTATACGAAACAAAAAATTAAACATTCAACGGCCAAAATTGTAATGGGGAATAATAACGCATCGAAGGGACAATACGAAGTTGAGCTTCTGCTCCTCAACATTGCTAAAACTTTTTCCACTCGCGACATCCCATTGTCTTTTAATTAATAGATTCTTTTCATTTATGTTTTTAGTGCTTTATCGTTGTAACGGTCATTGAGATTGTGGTTCTATTGTGTTTTTGTAAAAATATCTCTTGTTTTATCGTGTCTTTTGTTGAGAATGAGACAAGGGGCAGTATTTGAATTGCTTTTATCATTATGATGACTGTATTTGAGAATTATTTTTAGAATGCTCGGGAATATTTTGAAACAAAATTAGAAGAACGTATTTTGAAACAAGTGAAAGTCTGATAGAAATCTTGTTGTCTTTTAGAAATCTTGTTGTCTTTTAGAAATCACCGTGCATTTTGAGACGGTAAAACCCTACAAGTAATCAACCCATCCTTTTACTACAGGCAGTTAAATGAAAACACTTTATGGAATAAACGTTAGACGTCTTTTTACCTATCTTTGTTTTGGATTATGGCTTTGTATTTCAAACGTTTTCTACTCAGCGTTATTTGCAAAAAACAAAAGCAAAACTTAAAGATCTCTAACACAAATTGACGACAAACGTCATTGCAAATCTATATTTATAAACTCTTCCATTGTTTGTCGGAGTTGCACTTTTTATGAGCTGTTCAATTTACGGAACTTTTCCCTTTAAAAGTTTTGCTTTCATTGTAAAGCTGCAGTTAACGTTTCTTTGCCATTCTTTAGATTCTTGTTGAGAACAACAAAAGGGTTTTATTATAATGTTGACAACTACTCAAAGGCAATTTAAAGCTGAGCTGCTGCCGTTGTAGCAGTGTTTGTTTTTATTTATTTTATTTTGTACATAAAGTTGGGGACTTTGGTCAACATAGCTCATAAGATTAGCAAACTGAAGTGGCAGTAAGCTAGCAATATCTGTCGAAGAACCGATAACTGATGGTGTAAACGAGTTCTTGACTAGAGACCGTGACTCGAGTAATGAAATAGCGCAGATTTCGGGGCTTAACGCCTAAGTCCAGCAGTGGACTAATATAGGGCGATGATTATAATCTAGGTAAAGAACCCCTCACTTCTCACTCTCTTCTACTTCGTTTTCGTCATCATGTAATCAAAATGTTACCGGAAACCACTCCATTTAACCAAAACCAGGTATCACGTTTTTATGATGTGCTGTGAAACCACGAGTATGTTATTAACAACAAATGAGACCTTACAACTCTATTTCTCTATGTGACGGGCACAGTTTCCGGTCTGTGTATTATTCTTTGTAATTATTTTAAAAAAGTTGGCATTGAAGTATACTAATAACTATTTGTACCCACAATACAAGCTCTAAATCTCTAAAAAAGGGTACGGCCGACTTTGGTCTGAAGTTGTTAAATTAAAACCAATAAACAAAATACTTTGAAGCTAGATGTTTTGCTGTTAGTGCTGAGTCAGTTTTTCTATTTATAAAGAAAACCATATGAGGGTTTTGGTGGTGCTTGACTTTTTTTCTTACTGTTATTCGTAAGGCATTTTACTAAATCTACGGCTCACTTGAAAATTCTAGCAAATAAATCCTGTGATAAAACTGTTCGCTTTGCAGCTTTGTGATCCTAACTCACTTGAAGATACGAGCTAAGCAAATAACCACCCTGTTTTCTTAGTAATAATACTGTTATCTCTTCGCAGTTCTCTGAAAACAACGAGACGCTCAGCGTGCTGACTCTAGTACCGAGTGTGGAGGACGACGGCAAATATTTGACGTGTCGCTCTGAGAACAAACACATACAGGAATCTGCGATTGAGGAAAAGTGGCGCCTGAACGTGCATTGTGAGTATCCTGCTGCGTTATGCTTGCCTGGTACTTTAAGGTTTGTTGTGTGGAGCAGTGCGTGAGAAGTCCAGTACTTGAGAGTGATTTTAAGGAGGTTCTTAGTTCGACTATATGTTTTTTTTGTATGTTTGATACACGATTACTGCGCCAATTATTTAAAAGATAAGATATGTCTCAGAGGTGGTTTCAAAACCGATAGTGGTTTTGATGGAGACCATGAAGAATTAAATAATTATAATAGTAGACACTAGAGTCCCTCAAGTCATAGTTTCATGCCCTAAATTTTACCTTGCGGTTGGGTTTTGAGATATTTGCTTGTTTTTACACCCAGTTCCAATGATGGGATCCATGATAAATCGAGGGAAATACTCAAATTTAATTGGCGTACATTTTAGCTGTTTGGTGTTTTCAGCAAATAACAAGTCAAGGATTTTGTCATTTAAATTAATTTTCTTTTTAAATTAAGACTATTACTTGCTTGTAATGTTTATATGTTTGCTTGATAGAAGAAAAGTTGCGCCTAAATTGTAAATATCCTTCTGTGTTATGCTTGCCTAGGTTTGTGTGGAGCACTGGGTGAAAAGCCAATTATATGGGAGTGGTTTTTTACCAGCTCCTAATATTTTATGTTTGCCTGGTACTTCTTAGTTCGGTGTGTAGAGCGGTAGAAGAAAAGCCTTGGGCAATAATGGTTAGATTCCCGCGAAACAATAATTTTATGATGATGGCAATGAGAATACTTATCAAAATTACC
The DNA here is from genome assembly GCA_963082625.1 of Pasiphila rectangulata. Lineage (NCBI taxonomy): Eukaryota > Metazoa > Arthropoda > Insecta > Lepidoptera > Geometridae > Pasiphila > Pasiphila rectangulata. The sequence goes on along the minus strand of OY720254.1, from coordinate 1,285,513 downwards.
GCCCTTACTTATCAGTCGATCTAGTCACCACAGTCGCATCAGTAGTCCCAGTCACCACAGAAACCACAGTCAGCCTAGTCACCACAGTCGTTTCAGTCGACACAGTCGCCACAGTCACCATAGTCACAGCAGTCAACCCAGTCATTACAGGTGTCTCAGTCACTCCAATCGCCACAGTAGACCCAGTCACCACAGTCGCCACAATCACCAAAGGCGCTACTGTTACTGAGTTAAATCATTTTAGTTATTTTCCAATTATTTTTTATAAAGAACTACCACTTTAATAAGAAAGCCCCTATGAAAATCAGCTTCAATTCATGTAAAGTTGTAAATTTCTAGCGTTCAAGAGAGATTCTCGAACAAAAATTTCGGACATATGTACATACATACATACAGCCATTTAGCCAAAACTCTAAATTGCTTCTAAAAACTTAGTTCGCTTTGCTCATTTGTTCGAAAATATTCTAACAATATACATCGAAAAAAAATTTAGCTCCATATAATTTGTTAGCATACTGTCTCTTCGATCTACGGTGTCATTGTGCTATTTACCTACTACATGAACGTAAATTTGCGGAGCGGCACAGAGCGACATGACCACTATATTGTGACGGCTCGGTCGGTACTGATTTGTTCGGAGCACGGGCGCTGCGCCGCGAATTTGTAGGCATTTGACATTTCATAAAATATTTGTATGAAATTAAAAAAATCTAATTTCACAATTCTCTCCTATAAAAAGAGGCCAATGTTATGATGTAATTTTTATTTGATTGAATCGTGTATTGTACTCATACCAGTTGTTTTAGATATTATTATGAGGTAACTCTGGATTTTTTTTATCGATGAAATTATCCTCAATCGCGTTACTATTTTACTTTTCTCTAGGTAATATGCTGAACTTTAATATGTATGAATTTCAAAATTCCTTGTTGAATAGTTATTGAGAAATACTTGTTTTACAATGATGAAATCTGGTAGTACCCGGCCTTAAAAGGCTAAATTATTACCTTAATGACACTAAATTATTAGTTTTTAGGCTTCCGTAACCAAAGGGTGAAAACGGGACCCTATTACTAAGACTCCGCTGTCCGTCTGTCTGTCTGTCTGTCTGTCACTGTCTATCTGTCTGTCTGTCACTCTGCCTGTCTGTCTGTCTGTTCTTTTGCTGCTATAAGAACAAATTCTAAAAACAGAATAAAATAAATAATTAAGGGGTCTCCTATACAACGAACGTATATTTGTATTGAACAAGTTGATTTCCCAAATAATGGTACGGAACCCTTCGTGCGCAAGTCCAACTCGCACTTGGCCGATTTTTAAAATACCGGATTTTATTGCGTACTTTTTTTATTATTTTCCCGACGGCGACGTTTCGAACACGTTTTAACGTTCTTGGAGAGGACTGAAGTGGGAGCTATCGCCGCGAATTGATGGTAGGTTCCACGACTACCCTCAATTCGTCTTCAGTATCAGAAAAGTTTCGGTTCTAATTACGACACACTACACTGACGGTGTCAGGTTTCTATACAGTCGGAGCACAACGCTCACACGAAAACCACAAACAAGTTCTATTAATAATAAATTGTTTACCTTGTTAGCTTATGCGATTAAAATTATAATTTAAATCAGTGATCCGTCATGTTAAATTGACAACACGTCAAGTTTGTTTGACAGGTTGCTCCATTAATTCTGAGGCCGCGACGAACTACTTTCCCTACTTATAATACAAATGAGCTATTTGCAATAATTATTAGGGTTCTGAATCTCAAGAGGAAAAGTTGGAACTTTTGATAGTATTACTCGTTTTGCTTTCTGTCTGTCAAGGCCCATTTTCTACGAGACGGCTGAGGGTATCAACTTTAATACTAAATATTAAAAACTGCGGGCAAATGATGTCTTTCAAAAATCAAGGTTTCCACCCCAGGGCATTCAGAAGTTATAGTAACAAGTGTAACAATTCTGTATGAAAATGGCAAAAATGGAAAACCTCTAGAGGCCTACACGAAGTCTCACGACTCTGAAATTTGGAATGCTGGAAGCTTTTGGGGCACAAGTAAAGAAAAAAAATTTAAATTTGTGAACTTTCTTTTTTAACCTATGACGCATTACGTCTTTTTTCATACGGTGTGTATCAGAGTATTGAAAAGAAAACGCGTTTGAAATGCAAAATGGCCTTCATTATTTTAAGAGTTATTTAAAGATTGGAGGTATTTTTGCAATACGAAGTAAGTAGTTGAAAGATTATTTACAATAAGTTTTGCTGAACACACAAAATAGAAATTCCAGCAAGTGGCTGAACGTCCTGAAGCATAAATATTTGATCAAAAAATATTATAATTTTCTAATTTCGGAACCCTTAGAGCGAGTCTCGCTCGCACTTGTCCGCTTTACTTTAAAAAGTCATCCAACGTGATGCCTTGAGTTGAGCCGTGCGTTAATAGCTAGGGTTCACAGGCTTCACTGGTACCTCCGGTTAAACGTCCGGAATGGAGAAAACTGGTGCATCAACACATTAGGACCTTTGAGGAGGACAGAAGGCGAGACTTGGACAATAAACGTGACGACCTTAAAAGCAGACCGCCTTTAAACATATCACAACGAAAATAATACCCTGACGTGTGATTACTGCAAACGCACTTTAAAAGCCAAAATAGGGTACATTAGCCACATCAGAACACACGAACGAAGCTCTCAAAACGTAAACAAAAGTTAAGTCGCCGTGGCCAAAATCAGTCTAGAAGACATCATCATCATCATCACGGTTCACAGTGTTTGTCTGATTATGAACTAAGGGTCAGCGCAGATAGAACGGAGCGCAACGGAGAGGATTTTATTGACGCACTTGAAAATAAACTTTAAAATTATTACAATAAAGTGCAAAACGCCGCGCGGGAATTCCCGCGTATCTTCGAGGACCCGCGAGCATTTTTTTGTCAGGTTCAAGCATTTATGCACTTTATTGTAATAATTTTAAAGTTTATTTTCAAGTGCGTTATTAAAATCCTCTTCGCTGCGCTCCGTTCTGTCTGTGCTGACCCTAAGGCTGAATGAATATGATGGTGTCGTACCTTCGTAGCGTAGTTAGTTTAATAGCCGCCTGAGCTGCCTGAAATGCTGGAGGTTGCGAGTTCGAATCCCGCTGTAGGACACATGTTTGTTATTTTCTGCAGATATTTGTCCTGGATCTGGGTATTTTTCTCTTGCCCGTGAATGCAATAAGAATCTACCAAGTGATGCCTCCGAAAGATGGGCAGCAGCGTATTTCCGTGTATCAACATCCTGTACTGCGTTCGCTAACCCGCCTGCGAGCGTGGCAAGTATGGCAACAAACCCGTCATGATCTCGGAGATACATGATGAGGCCTATGCCCAGCAGTGGACGTAGATAGCAGTCCTACGGCTGAGATGAGATAAAGAACACGAGCCGGTGAGGTAGCACGGTTTGGACGCTGAAATAATGTTAGTTGACTCCGTTATCAGTAATCAATAGTTAGTCTGTGAGGTATATTTAAGAACCTTTATAAGGTATTTTTATATGTACGCGCGGTTAAAGAGACCTTACCTTTGTCTTTTTTAAACTTTCGCGATCACAACACATTATTAATATAGATATAACCGGGTATTTATCGCGTATATTACCTTTATTATTTCCCGACGTTTCGCTTGGATTGCACCAAGCATGGTCTCGGGAAGACTAAACGTCGGGAAATAATAAAGGTAATTTACGCGATAAATACCCGGTTATATGTATGTTAATAAGACCTTACCTTGTCGTAAGACAGTTTTTTTAACTAGCATGGGCTAGCATATTTTGTTAGGATTTACATATATTTATGAATAAATGATTTTAAAGAATGTAATTTTGTTCTCCAGATGTTCCCGTCGTGGACCTCAGACTAGGCTCGAACCTGAACCCTGACGAGATCAAAGAGGGCGACGATGTGTACTTTGAGTGCTCCGTCAAAGCCAACCCGAAGACACATCGGCTGGTCTGGTTTCATGACGTAAGTATTCATAATTTATGGGTTTTTAGTCTTTTTTAAACTTTCGCGATCACAACACATTATTATAATATATGATAATAATAATAAAATATGGGAAACGTCGGGAATAAAATAAAGGTAATTACACGATAAATACCCGATAATCCCATATTTTAATAATTATGGGTTTTTGGTTCTCGACGAGAGATTTTTACGGGATCCCGTGCTGGATATCTGTTTATTCATTTTAAAAAACTCCGCAGTTTTATCTGCGTAGTTTCTGTTCACGTATATAATAAGAAGAGAATAAGAGAATAAAATATAGCTTATGTCACCAAAATTCTTTCAACATTAGAATACTACGTCATACACGTAGTATTCTAATGTTGAAAGAATTTTGGAAATTAGTCGTGTAGTTTTTGAGTTTACTCGTTACAAACAATCAAAATACATTATACAAATCTAACAATATCAAATAGGTAAACAATATCAAAACGAGCCAAGGATTCGAACTTGCCCTAACTAGGTACATGCGATATGGAAAGAGGTAAATATTTATGACATGTGAAAATCGTCTCGACCTACTTTCTATCGTCTTTATTGACATTCATATCTTCAGGGTTATCACGCACATACTCCAACGTTGGTTTTTATAGCCTTTTGCTTTACATAGCTCATACAATACATTTTCGCAATTGTAAGTCTGTAACCTTCTTAGAATTGTTCCAAGTAGAATTGGATGCTAAAAATCTGAAACTAAATAATAGCGAATGATATCAAAGCAGTACCTAGGTCAATTCGTCTTAAGCTAACTAATAGTCGACTCAGCTGGGAAAAGATGCTGAGAAAGCCTTATCCATCTAACAATGTCCCAGGCACTGCAGCACTGTACAATATTATTGGTCAATTTTTATGAAACTTAAACTGCATTTATAAATAAGTTGGTTTATAGACTGAGCTGGCCAGACAAAATTTGCCTTATTTGAGTGTAGAATAGCACAGAAACTTCAATATATGTATACTTTTGCGGATGGCAAAGATGTAATGGGGATTTATATATATGAAGCATAATAGTAAGACGAAAATTATAAAAATTAATAGAAGCGAAAGAGTAAGGTTTCTTATTAACTTCTTTCCCCCACCTGGAAAAAAGTTATCTGAATCGAACGAACTACCTATGTGCTTTATTCAAATTAAATGAGTTTTGTTTTTATTTTGATAATTTTGACAATTGTATGTAACATGCTGCTCTGTTGAGTTTATTGACCTTGATTTTGAAAGTGCTCTTGGAAATGACCTTAGCTAAGTAAAATAATGTGTCGATTATTCACCCTTGATCATGATATTTTTTATGCAGAATACCGAGATCCTACACAACGATGCCCTAGGCATAATCCTCACCGCACAGAGCCTGGTGCTGCAGAGCGTCACCAGGGCTTCAGCGGGCGACTACACCTGCATGGCTGCGAACAGCGAAGGCAAGGGGACCAGTAACCCGGTGTCTTTGCTTGTCAGATGTAAGTACCAGCTGATAACTGAGCAATGATTCCCTCATCATCCTAACCGCAGGTTTTCCAGAGCTTGACCTCAAGATAACTACACAAGAATGTCAGATGTAAGCACTACTTCATAGAAACAGCATGTTGTGAGCACCTAAACCAAGAGACTCATTTACTCACCCTGATAAAGTTTTGAGCGGGGGATGAGACAAGGAGACACCATTTCCCCTAAACTGTTTACAGCTGTTCTAGTAGATGTCTTAAGTTTTTAAGTTAGAATGGGAACATTATGGAGTTCATATCAATGGAGTCTACTTGTCGCACCTTAGGTTTGCCGACGATTTAGTATTGTTTGCAGAGAACTTCGATAATCTCCAAATGAAGCAGAATAAAGTTCTATGATGCTTCCTTGAATGTAGGCCTTAGGATGAATATGTTCAAGACGAAGATAATGGCCGGCATTTCGAACATCGTAAATCCCTCTGTTAAAGTGGGAAATATGTTGTTGGAAATGGTGTATCAGTACGTCTGTCTTGGACATTATTCTTTGTTTTGGAAAGGAACACCAACAAAAGGAGATCACCAGAAGAATTCAACTGGGTTGGGCTGCCTTCGGTTAGCTTGACGATATCCTTAAATCACGCAATACTCCACAATGCCTGAAGACCCGCTTATACAACCAATGCGTCCTACCCACTATGACTTATGGTGCCGAGAGTTGATTTGGAGAATGAGAGTTGCACAGAGAGCCGTGGAGCGCGCTATTTTAGGCATCAAACTTATCGATCGAGTTCCAAATGTCGAAATCCGAAAACGATCAAAAGTTAAAGATGTTGGTAATCGGATTTTGGAACTCAATGGAGCTGGGCGGGATACAAGGCGAGGCGTGGTGATGGCAGGTGGAGTAAAGCTATAACTGAATGGTGGCCGAGACAAAGATACAGAAACGTTGGTCGTCCAGCAGCAAGATGGGTAGACGACATTGATGAAATCGCGGGCAGACAATGGATAGGACTGGGGCAGAATCGTGGCGGATGGCACAAACTAAGGGAGGCCTATAATACCCAGCAGTGGGTGAAGTCGGGCTGTGGATGATGATGATGATGATGAAGTTTTTTATGAAAAAATCAAAACCGCTTTGAGTTATGGTTCATGCAATTATATTTATTTTATATATTTATTTAATTAATTAACTCGGTAATAAAAACCAGTTACATTAATTAAAATACATGCTTCATTTTCGGAATTATAACAAATTAATTAATTGTTATTCAACAAATTTAATTAGTAGGTACAAAATATTATGCAGCTAAAGCAATCGTAAAAAGGAAAATAAGTATAATGTCAGTCAACACAAGTAAAACATATTAAAATACAGAAAAAAATTTTAAAAAATATACTTACAGAAAAATAAAATAGGTTAGTGAATAATATTAAAAAAAAATCATAATAAATAAGTAGTTCTTGTACTTTACCGTAAAGCATTTTACGGGAAGAAAGTTTATGACGCGTTGTCTTAAATTCCTTTCCTTACACATACATTTTATTCGAGAAAAAAACCTTTGGTCTGGTATGGAATCTTTAAATTGAAAGCCGAGGCTTTCCGGCCCCAAGGTACAACTGCTATGCACAACTGATTGTACCGTGGGTACTTTAATTCCCTTCTACACAACTAATTGGTCCGTACTCGGCCAATACGGTCTCTAGCATAATAGTTTTGCTTATAAAACTGACGTAATATAAAGGGAAAAAACAAAAATAATAAGTGTAAATCATCACGCCATCAAAGTGGCTTTACAGTTTATTAATTGTCTACGTCAGACTCTTTACTTAGCTATAAGTATAGTTCTAGTTAGCAAGTAGCTTCTTGAGTTGCTGTGCTTACTAGCCAAAGTTCTACCTGATCCATCAGTTCTCTCGGGCTTTTAACTCCACCGTACCAAGCAACAATTAATTAAAAAGTATTTATTCAACATTTTCAAGTTCCGACACCCTACACGAACTACACGACTACTCAAACGCATTATGTGACTCAAACACATTATTTAACTTATTTGACGAGCTCTGTGGCGCAGCGGGCGAAGGTCCGCCTGCGACGCAAGGGGTTGCGGGTTCGATTCCCGCCTCGGGACAAATGTCTGTACAATCTGCAGATATTTGTTCAGGGTGTTCTGGGTGGATGATTATGATTATAATTAAGTAATTATTATGTTAATCGTCTCTCCGCTTATCTACGTATCGCGTTTGGGGGTATATCCATGAGGGAGGCTTGTGTTCAGTAGTGAACGTTTTACGGCTGAAATGATGACGCTAACTAAACAAGACTCAAAATATCGTGGTAAACCTCACGTAGATATCCTACTAGTATTATAAACGCGAAAGTTTGTATGTATGGATGTTTGTTACTCTGTCACGCAAAAACTAGCCTACGGATTGAGCTGAAATTTCGCACACGTAACTATTATATGTATTTTGTAAACTTTCGAGATCACAATTGAAAATTGAAAATTTACATTTATTCAGACATTACAATCTATAATGTTAGTAACTTAACAAATATAACCATTCATATAATAACAAATCACGGGAACTTATCGCGTAATCCTTTGATTATTCCCGACGTTTCGACTGTGTTTCAACAATTGTGGTTCCGGGTTCACTATACTGTAGATGTTGACCAGGATTAACACATAGGCTACATTTATTTCGGGTACAACGCATGCCAAGCACCGGGCATAAGCTAGTTATTCATAATGTCTTTACATCGCAGTCTCAAACAGGGAGAAACTCCAAACTTCTCCATTATCTTATTAAAACTTATTTAGATTTTCTAATTAGTACCCAGCTCAACCGTTCTATATAACTACGCATTTAATACTCAATATTCAAGCCAGTTGTTGTTAAACATAGTAATAAATAAGGCCAAGTGTGTGTCGGGATACGAGACGTGCAGGGTTTCGTAGTAAAGAGGCATAGCGAAACTATAAGTGTTCCTTGTACTACGGAACTCTAAAAACAAAAAAGTCTTTCCAACCATCTCTTCAAACAACAGAAAATATTTACCCCGAGATGAACATTACCTGGATCAAAATATAGGAATAACAATTATAGAACTTAATACTCTTAATTAAAACTTGATTCTAAAAGCTTGTTAGTTTAACAACAGAATTACTGTCGATAAAGCATCGTTGAGTTCAGTAACAAGAGGCACAGTACCTGATGTTGCATACAGTAGCGACGCTTGTAAGCCCTTTTACAGCAACTGGTATTCATGCTGTTACGGGATGCTGCAATGCCTGGGACATTGATGGATAAGGCTTGCCCAGCACCTACAATCCATCCAACTTAATTAACTATTAGTCAGAGGAAAGAACAGGTAAATACGTCTGAAGCTGGGTAAGGTGCATGTTTCCTCACGATGTTTTCTGTCACCGTTATAGTGCGTGTTAAACGTGCTTTTAAGTATAATTAATAGAATCAGGCGTTACTTTGCGGAAATCCATATTATTATGATAAACAAAGAAAAATATCTAGTTTTAATTCCGCTAATGCTGAGATGCATATGCACCGCCCTCCCGCCCGCTAATTATGCACATGCAGGGGGAACCAGGCTATTAGTGCAACATGCATACCCAAATGGGTATGCATGTTGCAATTGGGTGGGTTTGGGTATGCATGTTGCACTAATAGCCTGGTTCCCCCTGCATGTGCATAATTAGCGGGCGGGAGGGCGGTGCATATGCATCTCAGCATTAGCGGAATTAAAACTAGATATTTTTCTTTGTTTATCATAATCGTGCTTTTAAGTTTTTCATGCTAGAAAAATCTATTGGCACACGCCGGTGTCGATGCTACGACTTTCGGTACGAAAGTCAGGGTTACATACCACTGAGCCAACATGGCTCACAACATCGCTTGACGCTTCTACAAAAATTGGTTTATAAATATTTTGTTGCACTTATGTACAGAGTTTCAAAAAATATCACTATCTAAATATTCCTTAATTGTCTCGGGTCAGTGTTTCTCTATGTATGTATGTATTAAGAAAATAAAAAATATTGTTGTATTCCATCAACCATCTGGTATATTATATAGCCATAACACAAGATGGTCTTACTTTGGGGCTAGATGGTGCTGTGTGAAATCATCATCACAACCATAGGACGTCCACTGCTTAATAAAGGCCTCCCTCATGAACCTCCTAGATCATGAGGGGTTGCTGCCATAATCACCACGCTTGGCAGGCGGTTTGGCGAGCGCAGTTAAGGATTTTGATACACGGAAAGACGCTGCTGCCCATCCTCCGGAGGTATCCCTTGGCAGACTCTAACTGCATCCCTGGGCAAGAGAGGATGGGAAAACACTACTGCCCACCATTATTAATAACAATTTTATAAGCAAAAGACGATTCTTTCGGAACTTTTGAATTCCAACTAAGAGACGTATTTACAAAAGCAAACAAGGAGAAAAAACCCGGTAAAAACCGGTTTTAATACAAGAAACCTCAGCATTCCCATTTCCGAAATGTCATCGTTGTCTTTACTGCCTTAAAGCCTATTTTACTGTGCAAGAGGGTTGTTATAAAACTGCAACGCAAACTTAGCCCGAGTTTTAATGGTAATAAGGGTCAGAGTCATCTGAAATAATGGGAAGAAACTATCAGACTAAGTAAGATTGATATACTTTTAGTTTGTCGTTAAATCCGGAGAGTTTGTGACGATAATGGTGCAAGATGGCAAGCCAAGTCAAGATTTCATATAAAGTTTTGCTACTTCATTGTCAAAAGTTATATTGCGGGTTTCCTTTGAAATTGTTTCAAAAATTGTCGTTGCTTGTAAGGATATCTGAAAGCTGAGTTTATAAAAGAGCTATTTGTTTTAATTTTAAGAGATTACTTCATTTAGCATGCTGCATTGATGTACAAAAATTTGTGTCTTAAGTGAACTGCACTCTTTAATAATCACATGTTTTTTATTCATAAAAAGGGCTTTGTCGCTTATGCGATTATGACGCCCTGGTTATTACACAAACTTAATTTACTTACACTTATGTACTTAATTAACTTAAAATATTACTACTTTATCTCTTATCTACTAATAAATAAACATTTTTGGCATCTTCTGATAATGGATCTGATAATATAACATTACAACTACCGATGGACGTTAAATCTAATCTACAGTTAATGATCTGCACTCTTAAATCTTACTGATACTTGATGCTTCATCATCATCATCATCATCCACAGCCCGTAGGTACCCACTGCTGGGTGTAGGTAGGCCTCCCTTTCTGTACGCCACGTAAGCCGGTCCCGTGCTGTGCCAGGAATTTCCCGTGACCTGGCGAATGTTCCGGAGATATCCCTTAGCAGATTCTTACTGCATCCACGGGCAGGAGAGAAGGGGTGACATTCTACTGCCGGCACCCCACGGCAAAGATGGAAGATGGATCTCCGGAAGATGGGCAGCAGCGTCTTTCCGTGTAAGAACATCCCGAACTGCGCTCACCAACCGTGCCAAGCACCAAGCGTGGTGAGTATGGCAACAACCCCTCATACACTTGGATCTCTAAGTCAATTAGGGAGGCTTATGTCCAGCAGTGGATATCTTACGGCTGTAATGATGATGATGATGATGGCGAATGTTACTTGATGCTTACTAATTTTAATTTCATAGAATTATATAGTTTTATTAATCGTCATGCTACAACTCTCTTGCCAGACAATGGTGTCGATTCTGTTTTAAAGTAATTCTAATTAGAGATATGACTTTTCCGCCCGTCAGTGTAAAATCGGGTCTATTTATTTCGTTTTAATTTAAGAACGACACTAACCGAATATCAATATGCAAACCGAATAGCTTTAGGCCATTTTAGTCCCAATTTACGTCAATTTCATTAGCTTTAGCTAGTTTGTGCAACAACAGTATTGTCATCATATCAAATATACTACTTACATTTTCTAAATTCTCGTATCTATTAAGACTTCGCAAGAACCAATTTCGAAAGCACGTAGCAATTGAAGGGTATTTTTCTCTTAAATCTTCATGCAATGAAAATCCTCCATTTTATCGTGGCAAACGCCACAATTCCCATTGCAATCTAACAGGTTCAAAATAGTATCAGGACGTAAGTCCAGTGCGTCCCACAAGACCCTGACATATGCTTCTGAACTAAACGCCAACTGGCGAGGCAGGTGCGACAGGACCGCTGGTCGTCTCCGGCGCCTGTGTCTGCTATTTATACTCTAAGCATCCGATATAAATATTTCTGAGATCATTTATACTTTAGTATATACGAACTGACCACTTATAAATGATCTCAGAAATATAATTGATCTTTGTGTACGCCACGTAAGCCGGTCCCGTGCCTGTGCTAAGCCAGGAATTTCCCGCGACGTGGCAAATGTTACTTGATGCTTACTAATTTTAATTTCACAGAATTATAAATTATATTGCCCGGGGGTGCCGGCAGTAGAATGTTACCCCTCCTCTCATACCTGTTGATGCAGTAAGAGCCAGCTACATGATAACTCCGGAAGATGGGCAGCACCATCTTTCCGTGTATCAACGTCCCGTACTGCGCTCGCCAACCCGCCTGCCAAGCGTGGTGAGTATGGCAACTACCCCTCATGGAGGTTCATGACGGAGGCCTGTGTTCGATAGTGGACGTTTTACGGCAGAAATGATGAAGGCGGTCTTAAGAGAGGCCAATCCAACTTACTTTTCACACAACCGCTCGTACGTGGGTGTGGCGTCGTAATAGATATTTCTATGAAACTTTTGATCTAATAGGTATCTTGTGCACTATATCTAGGTTTCTATTCAAACAAAAAATCTAAATTTCGAGAAACAAATATTATACTGAATTTGGATAGAAACCTAGATATAGTGCACAAGACACCTATTAGATCAAAAGTTTCATAGAAAGATCTATTACGACGCCACACCCACGTACGAGCGGTTGTATGAAAAGTAAGTTGGATTGGCCACTCTTAAAATTAAAATTTGGTCAATTAGCTAATTCTCTTCCACATGCAAGATAAATGCTGGCGTGTGTTCCCCAAGTTATTTAGCTCATCACGAGCGGAGATACAGTTCCAGCTGTTATCTCTGTCGCTGCAAAGTTGAGCCCGTAAGTAAGTTTGGACGGCTTGAATGTGCTTGGGGGACAACGCTACTGGCTAATGTAATTCAGTTTAGTTCGCAAACTGTTTAGGTAATTTGAAGAGATAAATTTGTTATGAGGCTTTGTTGCTTGTTAAGAGATTGTTTTGGCAAAAAGCTTATGGAGTTGTACATGTGTGTTTAAGTAGTGTAACCTGTGGGGATGTGGGAACTTTAAACTGGTTATAAGCAGGTTTTAATTAATCGTCGCTCTATACGGTAAAATTAGAAGACCGTGAGACAGGATCACTCTCAGTGGATCTAGTCTGTATCTAATGAGAGTTTTCCTTTTATAAAACTCTAACTAGATTCAGTTTTTAGAACAACAATAAGTTATGGATCTAATGAGTTTTTACCTGTTTGTACTCTCAGTAGACCCAGTTTCAAAATTTATAAAAAAAAATAACTGTATCAACGTAAATTAAATTTAGGATCTGGGGGCCAATTCTCGTGCATCGTGATCCAAATGATAACCGCTCAACGAATTTCGCAAAAACTGTCAAAACTTCTATGAGCCGTTTTCAGTAAAAAACAAAACGGTGTTTCCTACTAAACTTAACAGATGGAGCTGGCAAGCGGAGAAAGCAAGTATGTGATTAATCACAATTGCTGTCATTGTCAAATTGTGTTTCCTACCAGTAAAATAAAACTAACGCCATCTATATGGTTCGAGGGAACTATTTTTGAAGTTTTTACTTTTTATTGAAAACACCTCATTGTAACGAGCTTTTTGCATTTGGCAGGTTCACGATATATAAATGTTTATTGCAAACCAATCGTAACGCATTGACTTATAAAGAGGTGATAGTAGAGTTTTAGAGTGATGTGACAAGGTTGGAGTAGACAGTGAGGAGTGAGATGAGACAAAGTTACATGCAAAATCACGATTCGCGAGAATTGGCCTCCAGGTAGGACTTTGCCTAGAAAGGACACCCAACTCGTACTTCTTAGAAAAGTCTCTTTTTAACAGAGGGGAAATGATGTGTAGAATGCAAAACTGTAAGTTTTATAGAAATCGGTTGAGCCATTCATGAGTTGAAAGTAGGGGTGAACAATCTAATTTTATCAAATATACCAAAGTGTGGTATCAAATTAAAGGGCATGATGTGTAGATTGCAAAACTTCAGGTGTTACTTAAAATTATTAATTATATAAACTTGTCTTAACGAAACCTGATATAATATGTTTTCTGTACAGACGCTCCGATATGTGCTGAAAGGCGCGATGGAGAGCTTTTTGGTGCATTGAAGCATGAGACGGTGTCACTGCACTGTTCCGTCGACGCCAACCCAGCGCTGGTTTCCTTCCACTGGACCTTCAATAACTCCGGGGAGCAGGTGGAAATACCGCCCAGGTAAGATCATGACACCAGAAATATGACCAAAGTAGCTATCTATATTCATATTATAAAGAGGAAATGTTTAATTTCTTGTGTTTCTTTGTATACATTGAATGGGCTCCAGAACTACTGAACCGATTTTCAAAATTCTTTCACCATTAGAATGCTATATTATCCGGGAGTAACATAGGCTATATTTTAACCCCGTATTCCTACGGAAACGGGAATTACGCGGGTGAAACCGCGAAGTGCGGCTAGTCATTAATAATTTGCTTGGAACTTAAAGGTAAATCCAACTCACACTGTCAAACTGATATGAATATTAACGCCATTTTGCGAGGTTGTTTCATTACCTGTAAGTAGTTTTCAAGGCTTCCGTCTAAGATAAAGCAGTAACTAGGGCAGTAGTTAGTACATTGTTGTTCGTAAAACTTGGCTTGACCGCAGCTACATATACCAAATGACAAATCAGCACTGTACAAGTATAATGCTCGTCAGTATGTTGCTGAGTCCTATTGCCTGAATATCTTACTTGTCTTTTTGTTGTAATTCTTGACTATTTTTAATGTTAACTGTAATAAGTGCATGTTAAACCGTTGTAATATTATAAATTATTAAGTGTTACTATTTATTCTTTGAGTGAGGATTGTTTAGGCACTAAATATTTTTTATTCTTATTTTTATTCTAATTCTTAAGTGACACGAATAGGGCAAGGGCGATGTTAAAAATATGACGGTATATGTTGGTTACGATGGCTCGTCGGCATTGCACAGTTGTTACAAAGTTGATGGGACAGCTGTCGCAGCAATCAAGCTAAGCTTAGCGAACTATAGTGACTTTTGTTAGTGACAGTTTGGTCAGTCGGTCTGGTACCCCGTCTATATGCACGGTGATGCACGCATATTATTTATTTAATGTACACATATGTACATCAAAAGTATTAAAAAGGTTATACATAACATATTAAGTCAGGGTTATCATTCTGATACAATCGAAAATTGAGGTTATTCTTCTTCTTATTTTTTGGCTTCTGTGACTATCTGCCACAATTCTGCCAGTGTACAATTGATAAATCTCGCCAGAGAATCGAATTTGAATATGCCCGATGTTCTAAGAGAGACCCCAATTTGACCAAATGATTAATCTAGAGCACTACAGATCTAAAACAAGACAATTGTGGTTGGACACATTACGACGTGACAATCTGGATACTGTGTAACTGTGACGGAAACTATTTAATCACGGTCACTTTAGTTCATTAAACGCCGTTTATTCCTTTAATTTCTGCTCCATTCAACCAAAGTGATTCAATATGTTTGAATCTCTTTATAGTCGATAATATTACAAATTTCTGAACAAAACATGAATGCGGTGATCGTAAAAGATACTCTCTGAAGTTGTAACTGACGTCACCTAGATTCATTACCGAGAATAAAAGGGAGAGATCGAACTCAACTCAGTCTTAAACTAAAACTTTCGTCTTGTACCTGCATAGATTAGAAGAGCCTTCGTGCACTGTGTAGGGTATCCCATTTTAGCTTTCTGTGTGTGTTTCTGGTGAAGAACCATAATAACCACGTAATAAATAGCTGGAAAATCATCATCATCTCAGCCGTAGGACATCCACTGCTGGACATAGCTCTATGCCCGTGTTAAGCGATGTTGATCCGCGCAAACGCTACTGCCCATTTTCCGGAGGTATTTCTTGGCAGATTCTTACTGCATCCACGAGTAAGAGAGACGAGGTAATATACTACTGCCGGCACCTCACGGTACAACCACAAACAGCGTTAAGCTGCATCAAAATCTGTAATTTGCCGTTATCCACCATGATACTATGCAGAACCTAGGCAGCCCAACTCATTAATATAACGGAGAAGGACTCTTTATCTTTGACAGCATTCCTTGGTTGTCACCTCTGTTAAGGCAAAACTTCTCTTCTTCTTTTTCTGTCTCCTCTTCTTTTCTAACAATAAAATACCAAAGCAAAGTGAACAGAAGCTGCATCCTCAGGTTGTTCAGCTCGCACGGGCACTCCTCGACGCTGAACTACACGCCGACCACGGACATGGAGTATGGCACGCTGGCGTGCTATGGAGAGAACGCTGTGGGGCAGCAGAAGGTGCCATGCCTGTTCCAGCTGGTGGCTGCTGGTGAGTTTTAAAGATAAATAATAATACAATACAATACCGTGCAAGCGATAATTTCAACAACCTATTCCAGCAAATGGACATTGATTTATTCTGCAACAGTGTCAGTTCGGCTAGACAGCGGCTTAGCGGACACTTCTTTGGTGACTTGACTTGATTGGATATAGTATCTATGATTTTAAGGAATTTACCTTTCTCTTAGTACCTATTGCTACTTTTGATGTATAATTCATTTTTGTTTTGTGTTTACTCTTATGTTACCGTCGATTTGCTTACAACCATTACTGTTTTACCTAATTGATTTATTATTCGTGAGAACCTCTAATTGGCACAATGTTTGTAACTCCGTTTTTTATTCTTGTATTGTAGGCTGTTGGTTTTCCAATAAATAAATACAAAATACTTTATCGCACAGCTTAAAATACTACAACTGGTACAACGGGCGGTCTAATACATTAGGATCTAAAGATGGGGACAACAATGGTTATGCATGTAAGGCAAGGAAAGGTGGAGCAGCAAAAGCAGAGTTGCTATTACTCTAGGAAGGTCTTAAATTTGAACAAGATCAAATCAAATAAGCAGTAAGTGGTATCTTAAACAAGTGCACCAGGAAAAACACTCAAACAGAAAGTCCAATGTTTCACTGCTGGGCTTCTCTCTTCCAGCCGTACGATGTCCAGTGCTGGACAAAGACCTCCTTTTTATCACGTAGTACTGATGAGGGGTTGTTGACAGACTCACCTCACTTGGTAGGTGGGTTGGCGAGTGCAGCGAAGGATGTTAATACACGGAAAGACGCAGCTGCCCATCTTCCAGAAGCTGCATTAAGAACGTTGAATAAAAAGATAGAAACATCAACAGCTTAAGCTCGCAGAAACAGTGTTAACGGGTTACATCTCCATAGGTGCATTGCATAACATATACTTTGTTGTCCAAGTGGTACTTTCTTCGCAGGTCGTCCATTCCACCTGCAGAACTGCACAGTGGCCAATCAGAGCATCGACTCCCTCTACGTGGAATGCGTAGAAAACTTCGATGGAGGTCTTCCGCAGACCTTCCTCATGGAACTGCTGGAACTACCGTCTTTGGCTGTAAGTACTTCCGCCCATATAAACTGACGTGGATTATGAGCATTAAACATTGACAATGGCTCTTCATTGACTGAGTAGGTGATTTCTGATCAAGGAAGTAGATACACATAATACCCCTTGATCGTGACCACATGAGTTTGATATAAACAATGCTTTTTCAGGTTCATGAGAAATTGACATTATTGATGTCAAAAAATATGCAATCGATTTGTCTTATAATTATAAAGAACTTGTTAATCTTTCGCGATTTATTGAAATGAAATGAAATAAAATAGTTTTTTTGCCAGAAGTATGATAGTATTAGGTCGTTACATATGAAATTGGCGTTTTGTATGAGAGGAACATAAAGTCTAAACTAGAGAAAGACGAAGACTTTAAATAATTTAAGTTTCAATAAATGTTGTCGTAGTTTCAATAATCTGTTTATATTCCATTTACTTCTATTCTAACCTAAAATTTATAAATTCGTCGTAATAGTTTCAGTTTTTACGTGCATATTCGTACTTCCTTAATCAATACTTCCCATTTCTATCAGGTTCGATACAACGTGTCCACGAACCGGACGCCTCCCTATTTCGAAATCAAGGGTCTTCCTCCTGGAGTTAGATACCGCATAGATCTGTATGCCGTCAACGCAAAAGGACGCAGCGATGTAACCACTATTGAGACTGTCACTTTGAAGGGGCAGGCTAAGTACACTGGTAAGTTTATTTTGAACAATATTGTGAGTGAATCTGTCTCATTGAGCGACAGCTATTAAGCATTCACTAGGAGTAGTGGTCTTTCCCCGGAGTCATACACCGGATAAACCTGTATGCCGTCAACTCGAAAAGGACGCAGCGTTTTAACAATCTTTGAAACTGAAGGGCAGGCTAAGTACTATGGAATGTTTATTTTAATGTATCTTCTGAGTGAGTCTATTTTAAGCGACAGTTGTATATCATTCACTTAAAGGTGACACCGGATAGACAGTATGCTGTTAACGTGAAAGGACCCGCCTGCTAAGCATGGTGGGCTTAGCAACAACCTCTCATGATCATACTATAAAGCAGGTCTTTATCCAGCGGTAGACGTCCTAGAGCTTTGATATTATTTATTCTCAACAAGACAAAGGTAAATAAATGTCACTTACATGAAAACAATGCTTTCATAAAAATAAATTCACTGTATTATTCCCGACAGATAGTCACAAAAACATCCATCGCCATCCGTATTCCGTACATTCATTAAGCCAATCTGCACATAATATATGGCAGTTCTTCATCGCGTGTATGGTGATGGTTAAAATATCCTTGTTATTTATTACTCGCTTGGCACTTACCGTGGATTAGCATATCACGGCATCGCATTCACGTTTTAATATACATGTGCGAATATATAATAGACCTTTGTGGAATAGGCGGTTTTTAAAAACGGCCATGCGTCAGTTTCGCGCGAAGAGTGGTGATTTACATGGAGTGAGCTGGTGGAATATGTAATTAGAAAAACTGGGCAATTGGGGTACAATTTTAGTAGGCTTTAGAGTACCGAGACGTGGTCTTTCACTACTGGACTCATGAATAAGATCAGAGTCGCTCGATGAGCTATGGAGAGGGCTATGCTTGGGGTTTCTCTACGGGATCGAATCGGAAATTAGGAGATACTTAGAAGAACTCGGGTCTCCGACATTATGCAGATGGATTAGCATTTTGATTTTTGATTAGATTGATGCGAAACTTTGTCATATGCTTTGGTCATGTCAAGGAAGATTTCTATTGCATATTTACGTTTATTTAAATGGTTATAAATATTTTGTACGTATTTATACACAGCGAGCGTTGTAGAACATTATTTTCTAAAACCATACTGATTAGTGTCAAAAACCTTATTTTTTTCTAGAAAGTTATATACGCGATTAGTCATAGCTTTTTCAAATATTTTTGAAGTTGTAGGTAAAAGTACGTAAGTAAGTACTAGATGACTGATATACTTAAAACATTATACTACATACATAGATCGATATTTTTATTATACATAGAAAAACATCCAGAACACCCTGAACAATATCTGCAGATCGTACAGACATTTTTCCCGAGGCGGGAATCGAACCCGCAACCTCTTGCGTCGCAGGCGGACCTTCGCCCGCTGCCGCCATCTGTGGCGTTTTTTTTATTTTTTTAATGTTGACGTGCTCTGGCACGTCAACATTAAAAAAATAAAAAATAATAAGAACGTCACTTATCGTTGAGCCCAGGTTATTCCAGTGGCAGGATTCTGCAGGAGAGCGCGCGAGCGCGGCCTACTTAAATTCTATAAAAATTAGTTTCAAAATGTTTTATTAGGTTTTTAGAAAAACTAACCGTTGAATATTCTTCTAAAGATCGTTGCCTATTTTTTGAGATGTTTCTTGAGATACTCTTCATTGATACACTTGTAGTTAAACCACTAAAACGAGTAAAAACTATCCTTCCTGCATAATTTATTATTATCAGGTAAAGTTAAAAATGTCGTGTTTCGAACCTTTAAGGCTCGAGCAGACTGGATGCGTATGCGTAGACGTAAGCGTAGACGTGCACGTACCACTGAGTTGTAATGTATGGAACTTTATGAGACAGGACACACCGCTTGCGTAACGTAGAAGTGCGCGTCGTCATACAGTTCCATAGATTACAACTCAGTGGTACGTGCACGACTACGCATACGCATCTGCTCGAGCCTTTAATATACAAAAACGTTTATTAAACCTATTAAAACATATAATATTTTCGACAAATGATATTTGATCGTTTAAAATTGAATCGAAAATTGGCTAATTTGGAATATCGTGGCGAGCGAGCGGACATTGTTGCTAAAGGAGAAACATGTATAATTTATAACCGACAATTTCAGCCTTAAATTTCCTCGGTCCCCAACTGCCCCATCTCAATTGCCCTGTACATCAATTGGCGCCCAACTGAGCATATACAATGAAATAAAGTCGTTAGGTTGTTCAGGGCTGGCGTGACTGCGTCCTGCTTATTAGTCCACATTTACAACGTAACGCGACGCGAGCTGAAATAAAGCACTAAATCAGGGAAATTGCTCCAAAGTAGTGCGGAGACCGGATTTGAACAGCTGGTTTAGTATATAATTGGCAATGAATGTGATTGAAAGGCTATTGGGCCGGCAGTAGAATGTCTTTCCTCTCGTCTGCCTGTGTATGCCGTAAGAATCTCCTCCGGAAGATGGGAAGCAGCGACTTTCCATGTCAACATCCCGTGCTGCGCTCGCCAATCCACCTGCCAAGTGTGGCGAGTATGGCAACAATCCCGTCATGATCTTGAAGATTTTGGAAGATGGATCGCCTCATGGGCAAGCTGTTTCCAGCAGTGAAGGTGGACCGCAGTTCTATGGCTAAGATGAAATGGTAATGATTTTATAGACCAAAACTAAATTTAGGCGAGTCAACAGCATGAAAGCATTATGTGTTTTGTTCTTATTTAATATTTTGTAAACTGACTATTCTAAGTAGCGTTTAGCTCAATTGAATAAACACTTATTGATTTTGATTTTGATATCACGAAGAGACCTAAATAATATATTGGTTTGAACCACTTGTGTCTCTCTGAGCTACGCCACAACTATAAGCTATGATTTCGTTTCATTATAGTCCTCGGCACCTCCTTGGATGTATTATAAAATTCACCGGAAATTCGATATAGGTGCTTAAACCACTGATTTCACTATAGATTGTACGTTTCCAGCATTTATGGCCTGAGTGCTACCAGAGTAATGGTTGATATCGGAATTCTGGGCAATTTGTAGTTTACGTGATCTAATGCTAGTAATTATAGGTAATGTATGTATTTTTCAGCTTATTGAGTGCACAACATGGTATTGGAAGAACGCGATAGTCTTTTATCGATTGGTTGGTGATTAATTCTGTGTGAGGGGTTTGACCAACACGGAACTAAAATTTGTACGAACTGCAGACATATCTTCCGCATAGGTATTATGTGTCTATCAAACTGGCAGATCCTAGGTACTGCAGCGTTCCGTTCAGCATGAATATCAGTTGCTGACGAGCTTTCATCTAAAATAGATGTAAAGATCTACTTATAAAACTGCAGCTTTAATTTCGTGAATGCTTGTTTTGAAGCCGTGGGGCGCCGGCAGTAGAATGTTGCCTCTCCTCTCTTACCCATGGATGCAGTAAGAATCTGCTAAGGGATACCTCCGGAAGATGGGCAGCAGCATCTTTCCGTGTTTTTTCACTACCCTATACTGCGCTCGCCAACCCGCCTGCCAAGCGTGGTGAGTATGGCATCAACCCCCTCATGACAATACAACAAAAAACCAGGCCCCGAGTCCCCGGCGGCCCCGCTTATCCTGGCTACGGTAGCAGTCACGGTAACGGCGGGGCTAGGGGTGCTAAGAATCCCCGGGAGACGATCGGCTACCAACCCCTACGACGACCACTGGCCCTGGTAACACACAACATCCGCACTTTGAGGACAGACGATAAGATTGTTGAGCTGGAAGAAGAAATTAGTAGATTACACTGGGACATTTTGGGGCTATCAGAAGTCCGTAGAGAGGGCGAGGACACGATATCCCTTAAGTCCGGTAACCTACTATACTACCGGGAGGGCGACCAACAGTCCCAAGGTGGTGTCGGGTTTCTCGTTCACAAGTCACTCATTAACAACATTGTCACCATCGACAGTGTGTCGAGCAGGGTCGCGTACCTAACACTCAGAATATCTAAGCGATATTTGCTGAAGGTCGTTCAGGTATATGCGCCGACCTCGTCACACCCAGATGAAGAAGTAGAGTCTATGTATGAGGACATCAGTAGAGCCATACATACGAACAACACTCACTTCACTGTTGTAATGGGGGACTTCAATGCAAAGCTAGGCATGAGAAGCGATGATGAGTTGAGAGTGGGGCAATTTGGGTATGGGCAACGGAACCCCAGGGGACAGAGGCTGGCCGATTTTCTGGAGAAAGAAGGACTCTTTATGATGAATTCTTTCTTCCAGAAGCCGCCTCACAGGAAATGGACCTGGATAAGTCCCAATGGTTCTACGAGAAATGAGATTGATTTCATCCTGACCAACAAGAAACGAATATTCAATGATGTCTCTGTGATTCACAGGGTGAAAACCGGCAGTGATCACCGAATTGTAAGGGGCACATTGAATATGAACGTTAAACTTGAAAGGTCCCGTTTGATGAAATCTACGCTCCGACCCACTCGCGCACATATCCAAAACCTCGAGAGCTTTCAACTCGAACTCGCAAATCGCTTTGACTGTCTACGAGTAGATGCATCGGTGGACGAGATCAATAACAGGTTCGTAGAAACCGTCCATACGGTGGGGTCCCAGTTTTTTAAGACCCCCCGTACTAATAGACCTCAGAAACTTTCTGATGACACCCTAAACCTCATGGCTGAACGACGTTCTTTGCGACTGCAGTCTCCCGATGATGCTCAGTCACACAGGCAGCTCAATAGACAAATTTGGAAATCCTTGCGGCACGATATTCGTACCTTTAATACAGCCAGTATTAAAGATACGATAGAGCGGAATAAAGGCTCCAAAGTGTTCGCGAGAGATAGTTCTATTGGGCAGAGCCAGATGACGAAGCTGAAGAGGGAAGATGGCAGCATAACGTCAAGTAAAGCAGAAGTGTTAAGGGAAGTCGAAAGGTTCTATGGACGGCTCTACGATTCGGTCACTAAACCTGTTTGCAGTGCGGCCAACGACCCAAGAGCTAAACTGACCCGACATTATACCGAGGATATCCCGGACATCAGCCTGTACGAGATCAGGATGGCCTTGAAACAGCTTAAGAACGACAAGGCGCCGGGTGAGGACGGAATCACTTCAGAGCTTCTGAAAGCGGGTGGATCACCGGTACTTAAAGTCCTTCAGAAGCTATTTAATTCCGCCTTGCTTGAAGGTACGACGCCAAAAGCATGGAACAAGGGCGTGGTGGTTCTGTTCTTCAAGAAAGGTGACAAAACCTTACTTAAGAATTACAGACCCATCTCGCTGTTGAGCCATGTTTATAAGCTGTTTTCAAGGGTCATCGCGAACCGTCTCGAACGCAGGTTTGATGACTTCCAGCCTCCCGAACAAGCCGGGTTCCGAAAAGGCTACAGTACCATAGACCACATACATACGCTGCGGCAAGTCATACAGAAGACCGAAGAGTATAACTTGCCGCTATGTCTTGCGTTTGTGGACTATGAGAAAGCCTTCGATTCGATCGAAACATGGGCGGTGCTTGAGTCTCTCCAACGATGCCGAATTGACTATCGGTACATCGAAGTGTTGAAGTGTTTGTATACAAACGCCACTATGTCAGTCCGAGTACAAGAACAGAGCTCGAAGGCGATTCCCTTAAAAAGAGGCGTAAGACAGGGAGACGTAATCTCTCCGAAACTGTTTACGACCGCTTTGGAAGATGCCTTCAAGCTCCTGGAATGGAAAGGGCTGGGCATCAATATTAACGGCGAATACATCACTCACCTTCGATTTGCCGACGATATTGTGGTCATGGCAAAGTCGATGGAAGAGCTCAGCACGATGCTCGAAGGCCTCAATCGAGTCTCCCAGCGGGTAGGCCTTAAAATGAACATGGACAAGACGAAAATCATGTCAAATGTCCATGTCGTGCCTGCCCCAGTTATGGTTGAGAACTCGGCTCTTGAAGTTGTCGACGCGTACGTATACCTAGGACAAACAGTCCAATTAGGTAGGTCCAACTTCGAGAAAGAGGTCAATCGTCGAATCCAACTCGGATGGGCAGCGTTTGGGAAACTTCGCAACGTCTTTTCGTCCAACATACCTCAGTGCCTTAAGACGAAAGTCTACAACCAGTGTGTGTTACCAGTGATGACATATGGAACCGAGACGTGGTCCTTCACTATTGGCCTTATGAACAAGCTCAGAGTCGCTCAACGAGCTATGGAGAGGGCTATGCTCGGGGTTTCACTACGGGATCGAATCAGAAATGAGGAGATACGTAGGAGAACTCGGGTCACCGACATAGCCAAACGGATTAGCACGTTGAAGTGGCAATGGGCAGGCCATATAGCGCGCAGAACTGACGGCCGATGGGGCAGCAAAGTTCTCGAATGGAGGCCACGGATCGGCAAGCGCAGCGTAGGACGTCCACCTACAAGATGGGCAGACGACTTGGTGAGAACTGCTGGTCGGCGGTGGATGCAGACGGCTTCCAACCGCAGTACTTGGAGATCAATGAGGGAGGCCTTTGTCCAGCAGTGGACGTCCTACGGCTGAAATGATGATGATGATGATTGTTTTGAAGACACATTTTTTTACATCTGATTTTACCGAGATTCGAACGTGCTACCACCTACCTGCACCTTCGGCAAATAAACTAACTGCGCCGCGAAGGTTGACTGGCAAAGATCGCTTTAGGCCATTATTGTTTTTTGGTGTAAAATAATTGTATTATATTCTAAGACGCCCAGCTTCAAATGCCTACGGCGCGCCGCGGCGGGCGCGACTGGAGGGCAACAAAGAATTTTCTTGACTTAGGTATCTTTATTGACCCTATTCCTCTCTCTGTCCAGGTGAAAGCAACACTCTCGGCATGTCACCCGTGCTGGCGTCCATAGCGGCAATGTCGGCGCTGCTAGCGGTGGCGGTGTGCGGCGTGCTGCTAGTGCTGTACCGCAGGCATTCTGCCAGGCATCGGCACTTGCCGGCCAAGCATGCTGTGCTGAGGTAAGAAATGGAAACAAGAAAGCAAAGCAACTTAAATATCCCTTTTATAGATGCGACCGCAAGTGCCTCTTAGATCTTTTCCTTGAGTAGTCTATTTTTGATGTAAAACATATTAAGCGGGGGTAAAACCGATCGGACTAGAGGTGACGCGTGACGCTTGGTGATGTGCGAGTTAGAACTAGGGCGACTGCCCCATGACTCGTCCATCGTAACCATCGTGTTGACTGGGGGAACTGTGGTGACTGGAGCAACAGTGAGGACTGGGGCTACTGTGGCGACTATAGCGGCTATGATGACTATGGTAACTGGGGCTACTGCGGCGACTGTAGTGAAAATGTTTTACCTCTGCCAGGCGTCTCGTGACAGCTCAATTGTTTTATTGACAATAGGCAAGCCTTTGGCCACCATCTAACTTTGAGACAAGTAAAGATGTGGCCTAAGATGGAGCACGTTTGTCTTAAAGAACCTATGCACTCGGGCTTCGAAGACTCCAAGGTTACAATACCGATCTAGCAAACATACGCCGGCAGCAAGTTCCACTTGTCGCTTGGTACGATTAAGTGGGATATCTTCTAGATATGGGTGATCGTTTTCCGTGCGTCTTTTGGTGCGGTAGAGAAAGGAAGAGGGATGGATTTGGCCGTGTATGTCTTGTGTACATTCATAATCCTCATCATCATCCACAGCTTGACTTCACCCACTGCTGAATGTAGGCCTCCCTTAATTTATGCCATCCATCACGGTCCTGTGAACAGAACTACGTCGTCGACCCACCTTGTCACTATTCGCCTGACACTTCTCTGTCCCATCCTTGTCAACTATTCAGTCGTGTGCACATTACCGAGATGAAATTTGTAAAAGACTGATAGTCTGGCTACCCGACACCTGTGCTCAAGGCAATTGGCATCCACGAGGGAATTGTCGCCTATGGTTTGTCTAAACGAGATGCAACTTTTGACAATCTAGCACGCAGGCACGCTGTGCTGTGGTACGTACTTGACACTGTAGAAAGCAACGTCTTTGGCTTAAATCGAGTACTTTGCATAGGTAAGTGAGTTAAGTAATCATTCTGGAACATTTTTTGCATGTTACCAGTACTGGGGTATCTAAAGCTTCAATGACGGCAAGCTGTAAATCTGTACCGCAGGTAATCTGCCAGGCATCTGCACAGACTTTAACCTACTTCTGGCTATAGGCCTCCTTTACTGCGCGTCATCTAAGTAATAGGAATTATTAACTAAGTCTGTTTCTTTTCCCACCAGTGAAGCGATGTACGTGGAGCGAGCTGCCAGCTGCCCCACGCCGGTGAAGCAGGAAGCGGAATCGCGCGCCGGCAGCACGGAGCCGCGCGGCCGGGGCGCGCTGCTCGACCCGCGCGAGGACGACCGCGACCCCGATATCATACCCAACTTGTATGGTACGTCACAGGTCACATCTAAGCACATCTAAGTATCATGTGTGTCTAAGGGGGGATGAATAGCTCCCTACGAAGTCCTGGAATGCCTCGAAACTCCCTAGACAGTTTGTGAAGCCTGCAAACATCCCTGGAACATTCAGCGCTTCTTGTCGGAGTTGGGCTGGCTATGCTGGCACCACCTCACGCATAATGGACCACACCCGAGTTTAAATGCGGAAAACGGAGTCACACGGATACAAACATACATACATAAATTGGTATCATGTGAAACAGACAGAGACAAGGCGAAAGGCACTGCTTCTGGACACAGAGGACTCCAAAATCAAACGCAACTTGTATGGCGAGTAACATGTCGCTTGCTGCGCGCGGGACGCGCGTAATGCACGCGCAAACGGCGTTGCGCCAACTAAAATACCCGGGCACGGCGCGCATTTGTCAGATCTGGACACGGCCGCATGTGCCCATATTAAAAGTTCTTCTTAAGCAGACGGTCGCAAGACATTATTATTTCGTCCACTACTGAACACAGACCTCCCTCATCCAAGAAGGGTAGTTGCCATACTCACCACGCTTGGCAGGCGGGTTGGCGAGCCCAGTTCGGAATGTTGATACACAACAAGACTACCGCACGTAAAACAATGAAATCCATTACACTCAGTTATAAATAAATAAATAAATAAATAAATAATGCGGGACAAATCACACAGCATCATCTAGCCCCAAGCTAAGCAGAGCTTGTGTTATGGGTACTAGATGACTGATATACTTAATATATTATACTACATAGATAGATATTTTTATTATATATAGAAAAACACCCAGAACACCCTGAACAAATATCTGCAGATCGTACAGACATTTGTCCCGAGGCGGGAATCGAACCCGCAACCCCTTGCGTCGCAGGCGGACCTTCGCCCGCTGCGCCACAGAGCTCGTCGTTACTCCGTTAATCGATGTGATTGGGAATCTTTTTCAGATGTGATGGAAAGGAGCCCTCAGTCCTGAATCTCATACACCAAACAGACAATAAAGATGTTTTTTTTTTCTTCTAGAACGAAGGCCTGTCTCCAACGGCTACATGAGCCTGCAGCGGCCGCCGTCCGCCAAGGGCGCCAAAATGGCGGAGGACGTCCGCTCCGAACCCGACGGAGGATCCTATTACACGGACTTCAAGAAGAAGGATTATAGGATACCTCTTACTAGTGTAAGTACTTTGACTGCCTTCGTGGCTCAGTTGGATTACTCGTCTCAGCGGCAGGATGTTGATGAAGCAGGTGGACAGCAGTCCACGTCTACTGCTGGAAATAGGCCTCATGGATATCCAAGATCATTATGGGTTGTTGCCATACCACGCTTGGCAGGCGGGTTGGCGAGCGCAGTACGGGATGTTGATACACGGAAAGCCGCTACTGCCTTTCTTCTGGAGGTATCCCTTGGCAGATTCTTTTTGCATCCACGGTCAAGAGAGGAGAGGCAACATTCTACTGCTGGGACCTCACGGCAGTTGGTCTAATAGCCGACTGGTACGCAGTAGCGGGGTGGATTCTGAATGTTTTTTAATTGTTCTGCTCATATTTGTTCTGGGTCTTGGTATTTTTCTATGTTTAAGTATGTATGTATTTCATCATCATCATCATCACATCTGCCCGTTAACCCCAACTGCTGGGGATAGGCCTCCTCTTCAACACGCTAACGTATAATTATGTATTTGATTCCGTAGTATAAGCTTTGTTCAGTTTGGGACAAGATTATGTTTAAGTGTTCAGAATTTTTAATAATTTCGTTTTTCCTTTTGAACATATAACAGTAGTAAGAACGGAGATGGTAGAATCTTATCCTGTCACGTTGACGAATCGGTTCGACTGTCAGAGAAGATTGATTTAAGAAGATGGGTTAGTGTTAGAAGAAATTGATTAGCTTCCGTACGAGGGACGATCTCAAGAGACCTATTTTTGATTTGCTCAATATCATCATAATAGCTCCAATCATATACTTTCAAAATTTTTTATATTTCAATCACTCATCTATCAATATAATAAATAATAAGGAGATATTTGTATGTTGTAACTTTGTAATAAACTCAAAATACTACTAAACCGATTTTCAAAACTCTTTTACTATTAGAATGCTACATTATCACTGAGTAAAAAAGAATATAATTTTATCTCCGTTTTCCCACGGAAATAAGAACTACGTGGGTGAAACAGTGCGGCTAGTCGCTAATAAAGATGCAACCTGAACCATTTGTTTTTTGTAAAAATGTATCATCATTTCAGCCGTAAAACGTCCACTACTACACACAGGCACACACAACACAGGCCTCCCTCATGGATCACAATAAGAGATAGTTACCATACTCACCACGCTCGGCAGGCGGGTTGGTGAGCGCAGTACGAGATGTTGATACACGGAAAGACGCTGCTGCCTATCTTCCAGAGTTATCCCTTAGCAGGCTCTTACTGCACCCACGGGCATAAAAGGAGGGGTAACATTTTATTGCCGGTACCATAGATAATAAAAAATGTTTATTCCCTTATTATTCCCAACGACTGGTAAAGCTGGTATAGGTACACAAAGCGTTTGGTTAGGTTTGGACAGCCTGTTACTCTACAGAAATTTGAATACTAACGAACGTAATGGCGGCCAGATTTCTTTTTACGACCCCCAAACTCTATAACGTCCTATCATCGTCATCTCAGCCGTCCACACACAGTTATTATTTATTTATTTATTTTATATGCCTCCCTCATCTCCAAGATCATAAGGTTATTGCTCGCCACGCCTGACAGACGGGTTAGCGAGCGCAGTACGGGATGCTGATACACGGAACCACGCTATTGTCGATCTTCCAGAGGCTCTGCATCAACGGGCAAGAGAGTGGCAAATATCACATTCACATGGAAACTGAGACAAGGCAAAACACACAGAGACAATATAGCATCCGCGTGAATATTTCATATTAGGTACGATTGCAATCTCGAGATTTCGTACCGAAATAAAGCAAAGGTCCAAAGGCAGAGTACATTACGAGATGAAATAAACACAGGAATAGCGGCAACGTAAAATAACACTCCAGTAACGCTCACATAAAAAGATAAAACGCCGTCTTTATATGCGATAAAGTTCGTAGGCACTTCTCAGTGTCTCATCTGGACGTATTCTTTGTCTTATGGTTGGACTATAACGATACATCATCATCATAGTAACGATACTACGATTTTAAGACATCTAGTTTTAAAGCCCTATCTTTCGGCCAACCTTTGATTTTTGGTAGTCTCTGTTAAGTCACAGGTGGTATAACAGACGCTTTTTCTTAAACTACACGCAATCACAATATATTTTGATTATAAATAAAAAAAAAACAATTTAATTATTGTGTTACTCTGTAAAGTCGCGTGTTTTTGTTAATAATAATTAATTATTATTAAAAAGGAAACGATTTTGTCTTTGGCAATCTGGTTTAACTAGTTATAATGCATATTAAGTAAATAAGCAGACGACTTGATAAGAACCGCAAGTCAGCGGTGGATGCAGGCCGCTTCCAACCTCCCAATCTAACAGAAATAGAGTTTTAATAATAAATAAGCTCAGTTTATCTATCTTGGGATTAGTCTAGTCTTAACTTGTGACTCATCATCATCATTTCAGCCGTAGGACGTCCACTGCTGGATATAGGCCTCCCTCATGGATTTCCAGTTATTGCGGTTGGAAGCGATCTGCATCCGTCGACCTGCGGTCTTCACCAGGTCATCAGCCCATCTTGTTGGTGGACGTACTACGCTGCGCTTGCCGGTCCGTGGCCTCCACTCGAGAACTTTTCGGCCCCATTGGCCATCTTTTCTGCTAGCTACATGGCCTGCCCATTGCCACTTCAACATACTAATCCGTTTGGATATTGGCTATATTTAACCTTTATCTTTAACTAAATAAAAAAGTAACATTTGCAGCTTGCAGTACGTTTTCATCATAATCATCATCATTTCAGCCGTAAAACGTCCACTACTCACAGGTCTACGCACAGGCCTTCCTCATGCATCTCCATGTCCATAGTTGCCATACTCACCACGGTTGGCAGGCGGGTTTGTGAGCGCAGTACGGGATGTTGATACACAGAGGCTGCTGCCCATCTTTCGGAGGAATCCCTTAACAGGCTCTTACTGCAACCGAGTATCCGAGGCATGAGAGGAGGGGTAACTAACTACCGGCACCGACAGCTGTGCGTTTTATGAGCAGTATAAATGTGTTTCAATCCTTACTGTAAATAAGGTACGTGTACACAGGCACTTTGCTGAGTGTCATCTATGATGTAATTTTTGTAACAGCTTACCGTTCAGATGTATTTGTTCTATGTATGGACTGCAAGGAACTGTTCCAAGTTTAGCGCAGAATAAATAATACAAGAGCACAGAATAACAGATATAGTGAGATTCATGGCTTGCAACTTTTAGTTTGTCTGCCTGAATTAGGATCTGTGAGCATTTCTGCTGATTGACTAAGTTCATCATCATCATCTTCGCCTTAGGACTTTCGCTGGATATAAAACGCAAATTGGGAATCTCCAAATACTGATCCTGAGAGAGTTGTTCCATTAAAGGAGATTTTTCTTTATATCTTATGAGTAATGTATGAATTTTTTTATGTGAACTACATAAGCTTTGTTTAAATTCGTATAAGAAACCCTGGTCCATAAAAAGGATTATACATTTATAAAAATACAGACACACAGACTTACACGCATTTCGTTCAAAATTATGACCACTCCTCTTTTTTGTCGGGGGTAAGAAATATCACTGACTATGCAAAACTGAAATATAAATATATTATATTGCAATTATATTGTTATTTCTTAAATCATCATCATCATTCAAGATAATCTTACCCGTAGGACCTCCAATGCCGAACAAAGGTCTCCCTCACGGATAACTACGAATTGATCATTCATTTGTTGCCATACTCGCCACGCTTGGCTGGTGGTTTGGCGAGCGCAGTACGGTTTGTTGACACATGGAAAAATGCTGCTGCTGATGGGCGAAGGTATCCCTTAGATTCTTACTGTATCCACCGGCAAGAGAGGAGGGCCAACTAATGCCGGCATCACACAGCAATTTCTTAATTTATTTAAATGAACAACAAATATATCACTTTCGAAACACTCGTGAGTTACACTATCCATTGTAATGTTAAACGGGTTAATTATACGTCGAAAATAGGTTTCCAACCTGTTCAGTTCCTCCCAGGGGAACTTTCACGTTGGAAACCTATTTTCGACGTATAATTAACGTGAGTAGAAAGCCCGTCTAACATTACAATGAACAACAAATATTTGTTAACAAATCCGCTAACCTAACAAATGTTTAGGTTATCGGATTTGTTACTAAATATTTGTTGTTCATTTAGATATTATAATGGATTTCCGCAAAGTCACGCATGAATCAATATTTTTTTATATACCTATTGTTTTTTTTTGTTTCAGTCGTATCATAGTTTAGGGAGAGTGAACAAGGGTGTTAACGCCTGCAGTCCGAGTTCAA
The DNA here is from genome assembly GCA_963082625.1 of Pasiphila rectangulata. Taxonomy (NCBI): domain Eukaryota; kingdom Metazoa; phylum Arthropoda; class Insecta; order Lepidoptera; family Geometridae; genus Pasiphila; species Pasiphila rectangulata. The sequence goes on along the minus strand of OY720254.1, from coordinate 1,253,616 downwards.
CGACCGGGGTGACGTCATCCCTGACAGCGCACCGCCTCCGGCCAGAGGTAGTGACGACATCACACCGCGTCCAGGAGAGCTGTATATAATGTACATAGTGGATTATAGTATTCTACATGACTGTGTTCCTTTCTAGAGTAAACTTTTGTAAAAATCTTTTAATAATGTATGTGATATGCGCTTGAATATGAATGTGTAATGTAAGTTATCAGAATAGTAATTTTTCGAAACGGCCTATCTGTGTTTATCGTTTATCTATGGTCTTTCATGACGTGTATTTACATGATACGTCAACATAAACTTATCAACAAAAGTTGCTGAAATGCATATCAGGATTTTTTAATTATTTTTGAATTTATTTTAAGAAAAATCCTTATTTTTTTTTAATTGCTATCCCAAAATGTCACTGGGCGTTTACTATAGACTCTTAGTAACAAAAATGTAATAAGTTACCAAAAGCATTTTTGTTAACTTATTTTTTACTTTTACATTATCTAATATCAAACATTTTCCATTGGTGGGGTTCGAATCCACGTCGGTCAAATCGTTCCTTGACCATTCCTGAAGCTGGAAGTGCTTTAACCATCTACGCAACCCGTGACGGCCTAGTCGAAATTATTTGATTAGGTCATATTGTTAAGCACCGATTTAAGAAAAAAGAGATAAGAAAAATTTATGTTGTGTCATACTTAAAAGTTAAACATTATGTTACTAAACAAACAGATTTATTAATTATCAACAACAAAATTATAAGAAGGAACCTTTAATAATTATAAGAAGGAACCCTCCTACCATGACGTTGGTTTTCAGTGACGCCAGTTCATACTACTACGCAAATAGAGGTTTTCCGGCTCTTTCTCTAATGTTGTATTCAAGAGCAATAACTAGAAGTGTCGCTAAAGCTTATTTATTTCCTTTAAATTTTCTTATTTATGTGTGGTTTAAGATTCTATCTATGTGTGGTTAAATACTATAAAATTAGATAAATTTCGTCTCAGCCGTAGGACTCCACGTCCACTGCTCGTCATAGGCCTCCCTCATGTATCTCCAAGATCATGAGGAGATTGTTGCCATACTCGCCACGCTTGGCAGGTGGGTTGGCGAGTGCAGTACGGGATGTTGACACACGGAAAGACTTTGCTGCCTATCATAGGTATCCTTTAGCAGATTGTTACTCCAACCACGGGCAAGATGGGATAAGCAAAATTCTACTGCCGGCATCCCACGGAAAAATACATAATATGTCCCTATTAGTTTTCCACTTCAATAAATATTGGCCTAGCCATTGAACAACACTTTATTACGCTTCTGAAAGCTCAAAGCAAAAACTCTACATAACATTTCTCGGCGACTCGGCAGTGTACTACAAAAACTGTATAAGTCACGGAAACCGTAGTATGTCGCAAAATTCCCGACATAAAGCGTCATAAAACTGGCACTTTTACACAAAATGTAATGTATTAGGACAAATGTTTGCTCGGGCGGTCCGCGTGATTTATATTAGAGCTTGGAGATTCTGGAGACTTGAGGGTTATACTATTGCGACATCTAAGTTGAGAGAGAAATGAGCTATTGAAATTGTCAGCTGAAGTTTGCAACTGAGGGAGAAAAAGCGAGGGTTTTTGCAATGAAGCTAGGAGATCAAATCATGCCGTTGGGTGCCGGATCGATTTCAAACAAAAACGAAATTACGCAGCTTAAAATTTGTCAGTAGTCAATGAACAGATGACTGCCGTGGACGGCAATATAATGTTACCTTTACTACCTTGCCCGTTGGTGTAACAAAAATCTGCCAAGGGCATCAGGAGATATCTCCGGCAGATGACAGCAGCGTCCTTAAGTGTATGGACATCCCGCACTGCGCTCGCCAACCCGCCTGCCAAACGTGATGAGTATGGCAACAACTCGTGGTCGTGGAGATCCATGAGGAAGGCCTATTTCCAGTGGACCTGGACAACTGTCCTACAGCTGATGTAATGAGGGCAGCAGTGATGCATTTATGTTACAGCGCGGGAAATTCAAAAAGTCACTGACTTATAAACCGGCTTGGTTTCTAAAATATTATTATTATACCGTTCAGCATACTAAAACCTGGTTCAATATGTTATGGTTGGGGAGCAACCATTTTGGACCAGGTTTTAGTATGCTGCACGGTGTTAGGCTCAGAAGTCAGAACACATGAACTATCAAATACGGAGATCACTCAACTGTCTATTCATTGAATGCGTGACCATTCGCCTCTTTTACCGGTCATTGTTAGCAGTCGACTGTCGACGGCGAATGGCTGACTTTAGAGCGAGACTAGTACAATGCGGGTGCATTGTATAATCATAAATCACTGTATGCAATATTTATGGGATATTCACCATGATTTTAGTCTTTTTGGAAGTTCACACGTCATAATCACGGATAACTATCAGTTTATCCGTGATCGTACTGCGTCGAAATAATTCAAAAGGACTCTAATCACGATAAATATCCCGTAAATATATAATCCGTGGAGTGCCGGCAGTAGAATGTTACCCCCCCTCTCATGTGTGGATGCAGTAAGAGCCTGCTAAGGGATACCTCCGGAAGATGGGCAGCAGCGTATTTCCGTGTATCAACATCCCGTACTGCGCTCGCCAACCCGCCTGCCAAGCGTGTCGAGTATGGTAACTACCCCTCATGGAGATCCATGAGGGAGGACTGTTCAGTAGTGGACTTTTTACGGCTGGAATGATGATTACATATGTATAATGTTCACAACCATGATAGTTTCAAAAGTTTTATTATAAATTGCTGTTCGGTGCCAACCTTTATTTCATTTAAATCATAGTCCTCAAACTATTACATTAGCAAGTTTATAAAATTTAACATTTTTAGTAATCCCTGATAGTTTAACTAGTCTCGGAGCTTAGCTTATTATTTTTTGTTATGTGTACACTCGTTTTGCAATCATGCCCTTTCATTTGATACCACACTCGGGTATATTTGAAAACATTCGTTTGTTCAACCCTACTCTCGACCTAGGGGTCGTCAGTATCAGGTCGTCATCAGGCATCCCATGTATGGCCCGACCGATTCTACCTCTATATAACTTTTAGTTTTGCATTAAACACATAATTTCCTTTCATTTGATACGAAGCTTGGGTATATTTGGAAACATTTGGTTAATTATCTCCTCATTCAATCCATAAGTTGTAAAGTTCTTAATTGGTTTTGATAAAACATAAATAATAATACTGCTGGACAAATCACACAGCATCATCTAGCCCCAAGCTAAGCAGAGCTTGTGTTATGGGTACATGTTTAAGAACCACCTCTAAAAAATCCTGCTTTTAAATAAAAAAAATCATGCAAATCGGTCCACTCGTTTAGGTAAGAGCTACGTTGCCACATACCTCTTTTTGTCGGAGGTTACAAAACTGGACTCGAGGAGTCATGCCCTTCTACTACATCTGCATATCCTTCGGGGATGCTCATGGAATGCTGCCGGCGGCTCCGAGTCCTTCTCCGGTATTTCAAGGAGTTGGGCTGGTTAGGTCAGGGTTAGGGGCGTATCTCAGGGGACAAAACACAATACACACCATGCGGGACGTCAGTGAAGATCTGGTAACCCCCGCCAGAATTATAA